>CM060706.1:126163254-127439504 GCA_030686995.1 Artemisia argyi | reverse complement strand
TGTTGTAATAATGTTTTTGTTATTCCAAATGTGGCTTTAGTCCATATGAAGAAACCAACTCTATAATTCATCTTAATAGGAAATATGGCTCATTTTGTGTAGTCATTGATTTAATGTAAGAAGAGATTGAATACAAGCTCGGAACAAAGAATAATTTTAGTGGCAAGGTTAGTATAATGTTTTTTATCCCGTGGGTTTTTCATTATTGTCTTACATATATTTTGGATCGACCCACGATCGACTTTCTACCATTATATCTGGCTATGAATTACTGATACGTAAGTTTATATAGCAAATTTATCTTTAATTGGTATTGAGTTATCCCCTTATGCAGTAGCTTCTATATGAAATATGATATTCCTCTTAATTAGTAGCTATTAAGTTATCCTCTTATTAGAAAGGTTTCACTATCTTTGACTGCTGCCATCATGTGTTCATTTTAATGTTCCTATGTTTTAACCTTGAAATTGGGTTTTATCCATATTAATTTTAAGTTGAATCATGAAATTAGATGTTTAAACTTTAAAGGGATGTTTGGATGAGTGTGATAGGGTATGTATATCCAGTTTCTATTATCATATTCGTAGCTTCATGTTTATACCATACTTTTACTGATGTACTAAAGTTCGACCTCTTACAACCCAATTTTTTTATGTAAATTATGTTAATAATATATAAGAAACAATTGGCATCATTTTC
This sequence comes from Artemisia argyi, assembly GCA_030686995.1. Lineage (NCBI taxonomy): Eukaryota > Viridiplantae > Streptophyta > Magnoliopsida > Asterales > Asteraceae > Artemisia > Artemisia argyi. Next base: position 127,438,805 of record CM060706.1, on the reverse strand, counting down.
TAATTTTCTTATGCAACCTTTCTAATAAGCGACGCATACAAGAGTATTATTTTTCATTGGCTTTGTAAAGTGCATTCTAAATGATGTTTTGAAGGTTATAAGCACTATTGCATTGGTCAACTTAAAAGAATATGTGTCTTCAATTCTTCAACCAAATATTGAGTAGTACCTGTTTGAATTCTAAGGATTAGTAGCTAAATGGTTCCTCTCTATATTAATGAAGACATTAAAAAAAATACTTATATACTCCGTTCTTTATGTTACGTGTTTTCGCTTGCCCGTAAAGTTTTTTGAGGATATTTCCAACAAAGTTAATCATTTAAAATAAAGCCTAATTAGTAATATAAATAGTCATATTAGGAATTGTTAGAGTGTGTTTGGATGATGTTGTTATGGGATGTTTAGATACTGTAACCATGGTTTTCTATTGCCTAATATCTGAGTTTGGTAAGTGCAAGTTATTACATGTTCACCTGCCCAAATGAAAGTTTGGGTATTTATTTCATATTTTTGCTTAGTACATTAGACCGAATTGTATTAAGTAATGTTGTATTTTATAGTTAATGGTTTTTTACTTGTTAGTTTGAACCACATATGTGTTACTGGTATGTTTGTGAGTTTATATAATATTTAATAAATAAATAATTTGAAATGGCCTTATAGCACGACGCATGCCATGCTTAAAAAAGCTTTCAATATTGTATGGTAGGAATAGAAAATTGTATAAGCGTATGATAGGATCATTTTCTGTTTTCATATCTCAAAATTATGAACACATTGTTTAAACTTCAAATTGAAGGATTAGTAGTTGTATAAGTTTCAGGCTGGAAAAACCGAAACCGACCCGATTAATCCGAGGCATACCGAACCGACCCGAGTATCATTCGGTTCGGTTTTGGGATAGTTTTTCCACCCTTTTTCGGGATCGGGGCTGGGTCGGGAAGGGTCTCCATGTTTTTTTATTGTTTGCCTTATATCATGAGCAGGTTACAATTTACCAACATACTGACCATAATTCTCATTTATAGTCTTGGGAAAAATGTAATGAGTGTGTTTTGCTTTAACTGGTTATATAGGAAGTTGGAGTGACTATTCAATATTTCAAAGTTATGTGCGACAAGCTAAGATCTTGAAAGCTTAAACCTCGACTATGTGGAACAATAAAGACGTAATAATGCAGGTACGATATTTTACATAAAATTAAAGCATAATACTAATTACATTAGCTTGTGTCTTATTCATTATCTTGTGGCTAGACGTGAAAAATGTGCGATTTAGATGAACCAGGTGAAGTAACAAGTTAAAGTGGGTAATATTTCACAAGTTTGTAGTAGGTTCGAGGGCTAAGGATAACGAGTTTGTTGCAGCTACGTCCGTTATGATTATTTCACCCCTAATCGATCAAAGGCTGTTATGTTATAAAAATGCACTACAAATGTCGTGTACCAATAAGTTTGACGCGACGAGTAACATACATTGTTAGTTATTATCGCATGTTACAACCATTTGCAATTACATTTTGATATTTTTCACGCTTTATTTTGAACGTTAAACGAAACACTTACCACAATATCGTATATCGTTAGTTGTCTACTGCTAGAAATTTCCATTGCTATGCACGGGTACTCGCCTAGTGTTAAGTAATGAGTAGATTTTGAGATTTTCAATTGCAACGAACCTGTTATCACTGGTATCTGTAGTTAGGAGTGGTTGGCATCTCGATAGATACAAAATCAAAGTAGAAAACTATCACGAACCGGACCCATGATTTTGATCTTTTTGTCTTTAATCATGTTTACAGCTATCATAGTTTGGGCTTGCGATTTGAGGACCCACAACTCTACCAGGCACGATGACCTAAATATGTGCATGCAACAAGGTAGTGAGATGACACAAAGAAGGAGACCTTCTCCATAATTCAAAGAGATAATAAACGGCCAATATTTTTTGACATGCTTATGCTCAAATGTCAATGTGGGAATATCAGGTAACCTTTGGTATGATATCTAATTTGCATTTCTAACCATTTTAGCAATTGGCTTTATAGAAACAACATATAATTGTATGTTTTTTAGCCTTTTCATTCATGTATAGAAAAAAGTATACTTTCATATGTATCATCTGACTTAAGAGGAAAATGATGTCGAAAATATCAAAATTTAAGTTTGGGTGAAGTCTTGGTTTAAGCAGATCAAAGAAATCAAGGTTTTGATGTTCACTAATCTATGTTACAGTAGATGACCATGTGTGAGCCGAATGTTCGAAATATGGGAGCACTCATGCGAGACTTGCAACTGAAAGATTTGCAGTGCATACACTTTAGTTAACAAAAGGCACGTTGTGTTATATTGTGTGAAAGTGGCAATCTGGGTGGGTTGTGCAGGTAGTGTAACGGGTCATGTTTTGTCATATTCTTTAAAAGTGGCAATTGCAAGATATGACTTTTTTCCCCTTATCTTTACGTGGCTAAGGTGCGATTTACAAAATGTAAATATTTTAGTGTTAAGCAATTGGTATGTGATTTCTTAGATGATGTTTTTTACATTATTTTCCTGCACTTATTTTTTGAATCGTATCTTTGGGAGAGCATGTTTTTATTGGTTCTTGATGCAAAACGTTTATTGCGGTTCACTTTCAACCACACATTTGCCTTGCTAAATATCTAAGAAAACTCGAAAGTTAAGATCTACCAGTTAGTGGGCAACATATATTTGACAATCTCAATCTGTTTGGATTTACTTTTATTTGAAAGTAATCTCAAAGTGACGTTAGTCACTAAGAGGTTTGAAATTTTCATAACCAATCATGTTGACTAATAAATGGGTTAATTTGAGTCACGTTGTTCTCTATTGGATTAAATGGGTACATTGAAAGTATCAACTTTTAAGCTACATGTCAAACAAGCTGAAAGTTGCCCACAGTGTATGCATAAAATCTCATGAATCTCTATAATAAATTGTGGAAAACTAGAAGGGGGGGTTGAATAGTTTTAAGTCTTTTTAATTTGTTATAAAAGATTGTTTGTATGTTTTCTTGACTTTCAAAAATTTAGATTCGATATTATGTGAACTCAAGTCTTGCACAATATAAACAACAATATATATGTATGATATAACAAGAATAATGTAAGTAAAGAAATAAATGAGAGATGGAAAGATCGAACCGCGAGACAAGAGATTTATAGTGGTTCGGCTACAAGGACACCTTCCTTGCCCTACTCCACTCCCCAAGCACCTACCTCGAGAGTTTTCTTCACTATGTCAACAAGCTCCCTTATGGCGGAGAAAACCTCACACACCAGTTTACACACCACAACTTCGTCACAACTTGATCACTCCTTATACACAACTACTTCACACCTATCTATCTTCACACCTATCTATCTTCACAACTATCTTCTTCACAACTATCTACTTCCCAACTATCTTCTTCACAACTATCTACTTTACAACTATCTACTTCACACCAATCTTCTAAACAATCACTCTATCTACACACTTAATTAATCTATCTTCTACCAAATATTCACAACAAATAACACAAAGAAATATATGTAATGAATGATACTCTAACAACTTGGATGTGGAGGTCACAACAAGTTGTAATACTTCTTGTCTTGGAGGCTAGAAATATTCTTCTCTTGCACTTGAGAGGTTGATGTTTGGATCACTTTGAAACAAAGGTTTATGTATGTATGATCAAAGGATTTAAAGAATAGAAATGGAGATCTAGAACAGAAAGTTTAGGATTGCAAAAGGTGAGAAAAATCTGTGAAATGAACCAGTATTTATAGGGGGAAATTTTACTGTTCTGGAGCGTGGCCGGTCCCCTTAATGATTAAGGGGGCCGCCCCCTCCAGAACGTTGGAGTTGTTTGTCCTTTTGTGGGGAAGGTTTTTCTGGATAAAATTTGTCATTTTTGGTTGGAAATTTGAAATCATATATATATATATATATATATATATATATATATATATATATATATATAATGAATTAAACATATTCTTTTAATTCCAAAAGTGATTTTATAAAAGATATAAAATGTTTATGACATTTTATAAAAGTTCTAGTGACTTAGAAAATTTTTCCTTTGATCATAGATTGCAATAAACACTTTGTTTATTCATACCTTAAGTGATTTGGATGTAAAGAAAATATTAATTACTAAATACTTGTTTACGTCATAAATTTTAGTTCAATGAGTTTATGTTTTGTAATTATCAAAACACAGAGATATTGTTAATATATTAACAATGTTTTTAGGCATTATTTATGTCAACATAAATTATTTTTGTAACAATAAGCTATAGTTTAAGCCATATTTTAGGCATTGTATATTCTTATTTTAAAAGAAAGTTAGTCATACCTGATGTGTTTTGAACGGCAGTAAAAGTTAACGTGCCCCCACCATTACGGTGCTTGCCCATTATTCCACCTGTAGTGGGTTTTTAAGCTCTTTTTTTAAGGTTAAACTCCTTGAAGAAGAAGAGAAAGAAAGCGTGACGAAGAAGAATGTAAGGAGTGAAGAAGGTTAAAAGAAAAAGAAAGAAACTCCGTAGAAAAGATAGACCGAGGAATAAGGAAAAAGAAATGGAGAACTGTCAAAATAATCAAGTTACTACTGTTTCCATTCCCCATGAAGAGGAACTGACAACGAGTATTGACGAGTCGAATTCCAGTGACAAGATAAATTCCTTATGTAAAGAAGAAGAAGAAATTGTGCTATCTATTCCTACATCAGAAGATTATATTCATGATGAACAGAATTTGGACTATGATTCCATCTGGAATGCAGAGGAGAATGTTTCATATGCAAGTGATTACTCAAAACACTTACATAGGAAACCAAAATTATTCCGTGATTAATCATCAAAGTGGTCTGAAAGTTGGGGTATGGTAAGCAAACCCGACCCAATATTCACAACTATGGTTTTGAGACTTCATTAAGGGGCAACAGAACAGACTAAATAGACGGGTGACTTGAAGAAAGTTATAATACAGTGTTATAGTTTCAATGTGCTCATGTTAGTGTCTCTTTACACCAAAATATCATGATTACAAATGAATGTGGTCGGGTTATATTTAATTTCACACGGGTAAAAAACAGGCCATTCCAACTACATAAGAAAATGGTCCACCTTTAGGCCATAAAAATAAAGATCATTGAAGTTCAGTTTTATCAAATGAAAACTGCTAAACCATTATATGGATAATTTATAAATCATAGGTAACAAAATTTGCTCTGAATCTCTGATTTAGTGTATCTCGTCTGTACAGACATTCCATGGTTATTTTGTAGCTTGCAAACGTACATGAAAACTTTCAATTTTGGTTGGGGTCACTTAAGAATATTTAGAACATTGGATTTGTACATGTGTTTTGAGTTGGTCTTTAGGTTAATGTTTTTATAAACATAAGTCTCTTAATTTTCTCTATAAATCTGAGTTGACATGCAACACTCATTTTGAGATTTAACAAAAGAAACCTAAGTGTTGCAATTGTATCGCATCTTTGGAAGAGCATGTTTTCATTATGTACATATTGGTTATTGATGCAAAACATTTATGAACACTTTATGCATAGAAAAGACATTTGTGATGAGGATAGTAATATCTTTAAAACTACTACAAATGTCATCTGCAAAGAAGTACTTCAAGATCTATTATCAGAAGTCCAAGAGGTATGTACAATATACATATCACATGTTTTTTTTACCATATTTTAAATTATAATTATAACATATTCTGATTCACAACCTACTTCTACTTACATTTTCTATGTATTAGGTGTTCACAGAATGGACATTAGCTATTAAATTGATTAATGCTCACATACACCATTTGCAATTCAAGACCATCAAATTTGGAGACGACAACGCATGAACGTTTATTATTTTAATTGTTACAAACTCAATTGTTATCGAATAATTCATGTATTATCTCATTGTTTCTTTCATATATTAATGGAACATGTTTACGTTCGTTATTTTCTTATTATCTCATTTTGATATTTCTTTAAAAACCCAGTGAATCCACGGGTCTTTAAGCTAGTAATATTATATTTTGATTGGTTAATATAATTTACAATTAAATCAGAATTTTCAAAAGTGGGTTAAAAAAATTCAGTTTTATTGCTTTAAGTATAAAATTCTCAAGTTTCATAATTTTTAGTAAATTTATAAAGTTAACGGATAACCAATATAAATTAAATTTAATAAAACAACCACTTTTATTATTATTATCACTATAATTATTAAATTGACCGTAATATCAAAAAGACAAAAACTCGGAATGCGTAAGGTTATAAATATCAAGCCTAACGTTGTGTTTTCGAGTTAGAGTTAAGTAAGAAAATGAAAAGGAAACCGAAGATGTTGTGTTCTCGAGTAGCACTTAAGGAGAAAAGGAAAAGGAAAAAGAATGAAAGTTAGTGTTATTTTGTTGATTTATAAAGTTAAGTGTTTCCTCTCGGTTTTACTTTACATTATTTTACTTTTCTTTACATTACATTATTTTACTTTTCTTTAATAATAAAACTCAAGAATACAATGTAAGTGCGAATTATTGAGGAATGCAAATAATATAAGAGCCTTGGACTTCAAATACTAAAATGTATGTATGAACAAGATTATAACATCACTTATATGATAAAGGAAAAAAATAAAAATGGACCATTAGCATCAATCAAATTGGACCAATAGGAGAGTTCCATTCGTGCTTTCAAAAATAGAAAGTCAAAATTGAATTGGTCAACATTTCTTAATTTATAGTCTATATAAAAAATCTACATGAAAGTACATGTGTGAAAAAAAAGACAATTATTTTTAAAAATTTTAGTGATTATGTTTAAACTATTAATAAATTCGATTTTGTAAATTGATGGAGAAAAAAATCTAAAACAAATGGTCATTGTTAATAAAGAAATCTAAAAAGGAAGAAAGTAATCAATTACACAGTAAAATTAAAAGGTTGAATTTAAATAACATTATATTTGATGGTTAATAGAATTTAAATGGGAAAATTACTAAAATGGCCCGTTGCCCTACGAGTTAGGCATATCTAGCCCTATTTTTGAAAATTCTCGTTTTAGCCCGGGTTGCCTAGGGCAACCCACATCCAACCAACAAGGCGGTGACACGTGTCCAGCCATAACAGTTGGTAATAGGTACATGGAACATATTATATTTTGAGCAACTTTGGTATTTTGGGCAACTTATACATGAGCAAATGGGTATTTTTGTCATTTTACCTGGATTAAAATAATAACCTTTAGCACACGAACATCTTCGTCTACAATTGTAAAATTTTATTAATGAACTGAATAAAAACATCAACACACAAACCTGTTCGTCTACAATTGCGAATCATCACACCAGTACCAAATCACAAGTCATTAAAACCCTGTTTCCATACATTTTATGTAATTCAATATGCCAATTACGTTGTATACCTGTAAAATCGTTGTTCGATCTACAGTAAAATTGCTTACAGAAATCAAAAAAATCTTGTCAAAGAATGAAAAGCGGGAAAGGTTGTTTAGGTAGACGGTCTTTGGTCTGTGGTTGGACATTCAGGATTGCGATAATGACTCCCGTTTGATGCATCACGTTTTACAACATCAGGTAAAAGTTTCAAACATAAAATTCGATTCCCCACCATTGCAATTCAAATTTGGGGATCATTTGTTAGAGTTTGGGCGAAAAGAGTTTTGTTTAATAACAGGGTTTCGATTTGGGCAAGTTGTTGTTAGTGAAAAGAACCCAATTGCATTTCGTGACCGTGTATTTCTTGAAAAAAGAGCAAAAGGTATAAATTCTGTATATGCAAATGATTGTTTGGAAATACTTAAAGATGAAAATAGGTTTGAAGCTCTTTCAGATGATGATGTTGTTACGCTATATCTTTTGGTAATTGCTATTTTGGTGTTTATGGGTAATGAAGACAGGAATTGTATCCCCAAGCATTTACTGTCTTTGGTGGATGACATTGATGCTTGGAATGTTTTTCCGGGGGGGAATACATGTGGGATAAATTTTACCAACTGACTGTCAATATTGTTCACAGACATAGAAAAGATCATTTGGCAAAGTTGAAGGAGAATCCAAAGTTCAATGCGACATATAATATGTATGGTTTTGCTTGGGCGTTCAAGGTATGCCATACTTACTATAATCAACTAAAGTGCACCAGGATGGAGTAAACTCTTTATGTTGTGTGTCACAATACTTCGAAAGAATGTCTATTCTTTATACTTTTGATTAATGTTGTATTTACTCTGAATTCTTTCCAATTTCTTCTAAATATATGTATCTAGTGTACACCTTTCCAATTTCTTCTAAATATATGTATCTAGTGTACACAATGTTTGTTATTGTGTTGCATACATTTCCTAATTATACCAGTAATATATACCTTCGCTATATACAGTACCCATACATTTCATTTGTAAAAGTTTTAATTGAGTTTTTTTGCCACTGGATATATGGTTTATATATACTTTTGAACTAGTGTTATAACCTGTACTTTCAAAAGCTTTATTGAAGAAACTAAACAATGTAAATAAATATCATATGTACTCCAATTTATGTTGCATACATATACACCTACATTGTAACAAGTGCATGTTACAGATATGGATATTGGAGACTTTTCCTAAAATCAGAACTTGGTGGAAGAAAGACAAGAAGGTCATTCCACGGGGTCTTGCTTGGTCTAAACGTGAAAAGTTTGGAAGATTAGACCAGGCCATACTATTTGGCCAGGTATGCACCACACTATCGTCGAAGGCACATTTATTGGAAATTTATTTAAATTTTTACACAGACCCACGTATATTGTATTTGTTTTTTTTAGGAGTCAATTCCCCTGATCGGACTGTATGCAACAAATATAGAACTCAGACAACCATGGTGTAATGATAGCATCCCTTTTATCAAGGGTTTGACAGATCCAGACCCGACACTTCAGGGTGAACAAGCTGATGATGGACAACAAGCTAACAGCGGAGACGATGACCAAGTAGCTGACACAACAGAATCTGACGAAGAAGATGTTGTCGCAGACAAACAGCAGCATGGACCGTTTTTGCAAAATTTAAATGAGGGTGATGTTGAAAATGGTAATCGTGTCAAATTGATACGTGGGAATCGCACTAGGCTTTACCTCTCGAGGGATCTCGAGAAGCTTACAACCCCCACCAGGCAGTGTACCTGATCGTTGTAGTATAGTATAGTGACAAGTACCGGGGGATTGATCGTTCAACTCAGGAATAGTGTCGCTAGGATTAGAAAGTCTCCTAAATTAAGTCTAGAGGTGAGGGATGATTCTTTTTGTATTTTTATATTTTATAAAAGCAAGTAAAAATCTTGGTTTTGGAAGAGTGGGCGGAATTAGTTGCTAGTCAACTAACCCAATATAACTAAGATGCAAATAAAATAACAGAAATGAAAATAAAGCTAATCATACTAGTGGTGTAAACAATGATGGGAAAGCTGTGTTTACTTAGGTTTCATTACTACCTAGATATCTTTTACAGGTTGATATCTTGTTACAATTGCATGGATGACGGGTCGTATTCCTTAATACTAGTCGTAGGGCCGTGTACAATATTCCCTAACTCTATAGGATCCTACTTCACTCCTATATCGAGCCGTTAGAAGCTCCTAACATGGGATCATTAGAATTCTCCTACGCATTAAATACAACAAAAAATCGTAGTACACCTCCGATCATGTTTCTTAAGACGTTCAAGCATGTTACCAATGGAAGTCTGCTAGTTTTCTTAAGCCTAACATCGAATACAATCATCCGTAACAACTATAAACAAACAATCAACCCATAATTAACATCTAGGTTTCACTACATCTAAGCAAACACAAGAGAGATCTAGCCGAGCATGTTAAATTGAAGACAAGTGTAAGATATATTCAAGCAACACATAGACATATTGATTGAATTGAAAGAGTGCTTATCTCAAATTGACGTGAAAAGTTCAAGGGGTTGAAACCCTTGAAAAAGCTGGAAAAAATCGTCCTAGGGTTTTCCCTCAAAGTTGCACACTAATGAATGAAATTTGGAAAACTATATATAGATAATACAGGGTGACGGCATCATGTTTAAACATATGACGTCGTCAACTCGCCGCCCATAATGAAATCGGATTGCCTAGATCCACTTTTGACGCCGTCATGTGTAATTTTCTTCTGGGTCGTCACTAATTCTTGGACCATGACGGCCTTGGGTGACGCCGTCATCTCTTTAGTACAAAACTTTCTGGATCGTCACGTGTATCATCCACTTCCACCTCTTGTATTACTCTTGACGCCATCATGTAGAAGCTTGTGACGCCGTCAGGTACTGTTCCCAGCAAGGAAAATTAAGACTTTGCCATTTTCTTCACTTTTATGCTCAAAAAACATCCAAAATGCTTCCTTTTCCAGATTTTACTTCAAAAGTACCTAAAATGACAAAAGGAACGATTTAGGGCAATATTTGATCAATTAAATTCGAATTCGGGCTTAAATGACCCCTTAAAAATGGTTCATTTTTCGTCTCATCAAATACCCTTACACTTGAGATTTGCTTGTCATCAAGCAAATTTGCTTTTATTCTAATCAAAATACAAGTTAGGGGTCATTTAACACTAATATAAAAGTAATTACAACCAATAATCGTTCCACTAAAGACCAAAGACAAGCACAGAGGTCATACACTAGCACCTCACAAATAGTGTTTAGATACTCACATCTCTCGGGTGTAATAAAGTATATATCACAATATGGAAATGAAAAACAAATCTCACTACCTGTCATAACAAAATAGATTACCATAGGCTTGAGAAATGATTAAACCTCCACCACTTGGCGTAAGCACCTAGGATAAACTATCAAAGAGGTCTTTTAAAAGGGTTATAACGTTAGGTGTAGGGATATGGAATACACGGTTTTGTTGGATAAAGGCAATATTTATTGGTGGCGAATTAATCATCTTGGTTAATTACATGTACAATATGGCGTTGCTAAGCCAAGACTAGACTCGACTTAAGCTAATAAATCAAAAATAACAAAAAACACAAAATAAACATAGAATGAAATGGGATGGTAGTCCGTATGTTTTTTTTTTTCTTTTTTTTTCTTTTTTTTTTTTTACATACACTCTTACCCTACCATCCAAAATGATACATCATAGGGAATGTACATTCCCTTTACACTTGAATTTTTACATACTTTACAATAAACTAGTCTAATGACCCAAATCAAGATAATCAAAACAGTTGGAGTACTTTTAAGATTAACGCACATATGGGGTAATATAAGATGTTCTTCCCCATTACTCCATAACACTAGTATTACCCATGAGTCCCAGTCGTCCCAAAACAATATGTACAAGATATGACTCGACTTAGCAACCATGTGATCAGTTAGATAATTAACTAAGAGTTTAAATATATAACAATAATGCACTAAAGATGAGTACATACACGGAAGGCTAAGGCGATTTGGGTGTACATTTATGTGGGTTGTAATAAATTATTCCTTTAAGTAAAATGCTTAAAGGTAGAAACGAAAAGATAGGCTCGGAGGGGTGTACTAGGGGTTTCGTGTACTAAAAATGAGTACAACACTAAGGTGTGAGAAAAATTAATTGACTTTACTAGCCAAGCAATATGACTTAAATGGTCAAGTAATTATGATACGGGTTTAACACAAGGGTGATCCTAATACCTCTTATCATGTAGTAAATCCTACTACACGAATGTAGTCTCACTAGCGATCTCGGGATGCATCACTAACGCAAGTTCTAGAATCTAAATGCTACCAGTACACTCATAAGCACTAAAAATGAATGCTTTTCCTATCAAATCTAAAGGCGAACCTCACATATTTGGGTAGAAAATTTTTCTGAATAGTACGGTTTTGTGCTAGTCATACAACTCCTATCCATGAGACGCTTGCTAAGGCTAAAGTTTCACTCCTAAATGTTGTAAAAAAATTTAAATTTGGCGCTATAATTACACTAACAAGTATTTCTCTTAGTTTTATTACACACCTACCATCGAACAAACAAACTCAAGTGCAATTGTATCCTATAAGGTATCATCATTTACCCTACCCTTACACTTAGGATGAACATTGTCCCCAATGTTCAATTAAATAATGTAAAAGTAAAATAGGTAAAAGAATGAAAGCAAATACTCCCCTGATTCGTTCGGTGTGGATAGTGTGGTAACAAGGTTAGATCTTCCTCCAAGAAAATGAACATTCAAAGCTTCCCTTCCAGAAAAATAAATCATCGTCTTGTCATATATAACCTGTTAAACCTGAGAAAACAAACAAGGCAACCTCGCGTAAAATCGGCGGCAATCTATATATACTAACAAGTCCTAGAAAACAATGTAAGATATAATGCTTGTGGAATGAATGTTTGCAGATTTCCTGGAGTTTATAAAACTAAGAATTAACAAAAACTTTAAGACTCCGTTAGAAAAACAAAACTAGCAAAATTTCCAGAATTTTACACATGACGCCGTCAGGAGTTAACTCCTGACGCCGTCAGAAGTGACCTGCAGAAATTTTTACGTTAAGTTTCCGGAAAATTTCTGGAAAAACTTATGTCCTATTTCTTGGAAAATCCTGCAAAACATCATTATGACTCGATACAAGCATTTGACTCTAACAATTACTAATACACATGTCCATTTAATATTATGGAGAATCATGATCAATTTCGTTCTTAAAAACAAATTTGAGGTTTCCCTTTACACTTATCTTTTGCAAAATACCTTTATAAGAAGTTAAGACGAAGTTAAACAACAAAATAAAGCATTTTCACAATTTTAGTTTTGAAACATGATCTACCAACAATAAAAATAAGGCATGCATACGGAAACAAATAACAATCCAGCAAATAAAAATCACACAAAACATGGGTTGCCTCTCAAGAAGCGCTTTTCTTTATTTACGAGTCTTGTAGCTAGACTCAAGGTCATGGGCTATTACGTGACCTCATCGTTGGTCTCATTCTCCAGGTAATCTCCAATCTTAGTTTTGTATTCTGGACCTAGTTGCAAGCATTCCTTGTAGAAACCAAGTATTCTATTCACGACATAATCTACTCCTCTACGTCTATCCTCATCATTCCTATAATAAACCGCTATCTTGTGTTGCTTTTCTATGTTTGATAGAAGGCGGTATTGTTCAATCTTATATGGCATTTGGTAAGAAATCTCATCATTCTCTTCCTTGAATCTAACTATCCCTAGGGTCGGGTCATAACTCATCTTAGAGGCCTCAACAAACGGTTTTCCAAACACTACTTGACTTAGGCAATCATTTATTACCGGACGATTATCCTCCACAATTACAAAGTCGATAACATAAGTGAAGTTTCCTACAAATACATGCAATCCTTTCACTCTTCCTACAAAATTGCTCATCAAATTTGTGTTAGGCATCATCCTATACCCAAGTTGCTTCTTCATCGCCCAATTATAATAGGTCCTAGTCATAATGTTTATAAGAGACCTAGGATCGATATAAGCTTTCCATACATGCATATGCCCAATTTTGCATGGTATGTTGATGTTAGAGGGATCACCTACTTTAATAAGGGGTGAACCAAGGATATATGGTATCTCAGGATCATCGAATAAATCCTTGTGATATTCCCGTTCTTCCTTGGTGGGCAACTTATCAAAGTACTCTTCTACGTTTTCTACTTCCTCTAACTTTTCTCCCTTATTAATCTCAACTTCCTTAATCTTATCCTTAGTCTCGGTTTCTATTCCAACTTCATCCTTGTCACTTTCTTCTATATCCTTATCTATTGGCTTAACAGTGACAACATTGACAAAGTGGACGTGTTTGGATGATGAAGGGTCCTTAATTTGGATTCCGCTATTGGTGTCCCTAGTGTCCTTCCTAGGGGCAGTAAGCACATGGTTGTTGAGGGCTTTTAACAAGTTGTCAATCTTATTGGTCATCTCTGTTTGTTGTTGATTGAATTCGGTTTCTAACTTAGCAATGCGAGCTTCTTGAGATGCCATGAACTTGGACATAAATCCTTCAAGATTATTGGTACTACCATAGTTATTAAAAGGATTGTTGTTGAAAGTACGGTTAGTGGGTGGACCGTTTAGTTGGTAACGATTAGGTGGATTGGAAGAATTGTTTTGGAGCACGTTTTGGTTTTGTTTCCACCTAAGATTCGGGTGATTTTTCCAAGAAGGGTTGTAGGAATCACCGTAAGGGTTTGGCTTGGGTTTGAAAGTGTACCACTTTTCTCCCGCTTCGTCGGTACACGAGGATGCGTAGTCCGCAAAAGCTTGTCTGGGGAGTTCCACGCAATCATGAGTGTCATGGGGACCACTACATAATTCGCATGAAGAAGTGATTTTGTTTACTTGGCTTGAAGGCTTAGGAGCTTCGTAAGATTTCATGAGAAACTTGACTTGGTCCTCAAGTTTCATGATCCTACGGTCGGGAGTGCTAGAGTTGTTCGAAGGCAAAGATATTGCCTTGACCGTTTTGTTCAAATCACGGGGATCATTCCAACTTTCGTTGTCATAGAGAGCAAGATCTTCTATGAGTTCCCATGATTCTTCCGCCCTTAGATCACGTAGCTTGCCACCGGCCGATTGGTCAATGGTTCGCCTTGTGGAAAGATCGATATGGTCATAGAAGATTTGGACTTTGAGCCAAAGATCTATGCGATGATGAGGGACTTTTTGGAGTAAGTCTTTGAAACGAGTCCATGCTTCATATAGAGTTTCACCTTGACGTTGTTTGAACATCAAGATATCATTTCTAAGCTTAGTAGTTGTCCCCGGTGGGAAAAATTGAGCAAGGAAACGAGTGGTGAGATCATCCCATGAGGTGATGGATCCCGCGGGTAAACGTTCAAGCCATTGACTAGCTTGATCACGTAGAGAGAATTAGAATAGGCGTAATCGGGTCGACTCTCTAGTTGTAACATCAAGGTCTATAGAATCTACGATTTTAAGGAAATCCTTGAGATGTTGATTAGGATCTTCGGAACGAAGTCCATGGAATGCACATCCGCTTTGCACCAACCGGATGGTGTCGGATCGCAAGGGGGACACATTGGATCCTTGGGTGAGCTCAATAGTGTTTCGATAGCCTTGGTGGCTAGGACGGGAATACTCTCCTAAGGTTCGGGGCCTAAGTGGTTGGTTTGCTAGTGGTGGGTTTTGTGGGTGGTTTTGTTGTGGTGGGTTGATGGGTTCAAAGATGTTACCACCTTCCATGATGTCGGATGGTAAAGGTTACAAACAAAGACACGAAGAAATAAGATAGACTAAAGAAAACCTAAAAATAAAAATAAAATCTTACTAAAAATGAATCTAGCAAGTAGACCTAATAAAAAGAAATCCTAACCTTGACAATAACTATTCCCCGGGCTGCGGCGCCAAAACCTTGATATGTGGGAATCGCACCAGGCTTTACCTCTCGAGTGATCTCGAGAAGCTTACAACCCCCCACCAGGCAGTGTACCTAATCGTTGTAGTATAGTATAGTGACAAGTACCGGGGGATTGATCGTTCAACTCAGGAATAGTGTCGCTAGGATTAGAAAGTCTCCTAAATTAAGTCTAGAGGTGAGGGATGATTCTTTTTGTATTTTTATATTTTATAAAAGCAAGTAAAAATCTCGATTTTGGAAGAGTGGGCGGAATTAGTTGCTAGTCAACTAACCCAATATAACTACGATGCAAATAAAATAATAGAAATGAAAATAAAGCTAATTATACTAGTGGTGTAAACAATGATGGGAAAGTTGTGTTTACTTAGGTTTCATTACTCCCTAGATATCTTTTACAGGTTGATAGCTTGTTTCAATTGCATGGATGACGGGTCGTATTCCTTAATACTAGTCGTAGGGCCGTATACAATATTCCCTAACTCTATAGGATCCTACTTCACTCCTATGTCGAGCCGTTAGAAGCTCCTAACATGGGATCATTAGAATTCTCCTACGCATTAAATACAACCAAAAATTGTAGTACACCTCAGATCATGTTTCTTAAAACGTTCAAGCATGTTATCAATGGAATTCTGCCAATTTTCTTAAGCCTAACATCGAATACAATCATCCGTAACAACTATAAACAAACAATCAACCAATAATTAACATCTAGGTTTCACTACATCTAAGCAAACAAAAGAGAGATCTAGCCGAGCATGTTAAATTGAAGACAAGTGTAAGATATATTCAAGCAACACATAGACATATTGATTGAATTGAAAGAGTACTTATCTCAAATTGATATGAAAAGTTCAAGGGGTTGAAACCCTTGAAAAAGCTGGAAAAATTCGTCCTAGGGTTTTTCCCTCAAAGTTGCACACTAATGAATGAAATTTGGAAAACTATATATAGATAATACAGGGTGACGGCGTCATGTGTAAACATATGACGCCGTCAACTCGCTGCCCATAATGAAATCGGATTGCCTAGATCCACTTTTGACGCCGTCATGTGTAATTTTCTTCTGGGCCGTCACTAATTCTTGGACCATGATGGCCTTGGGTGACGCCGTCATCTCCTTAGTACAAAAATTTCTGGATCGTCACGTGTATCATCCACTTCCACCTCTTGTATTACTCTTGACGCCGTCATGTAGAAGCTTGTGACGCCGTCAGGTACTGTTCCCAGCAAGGAAAATTAAGACTTTGCCGTTTTCTTCACTTTTATGCTCCAAAAACGTCCAAAATGCTTCCTTTTCCAGATGTCACTCCAAAAGTACCTAAAATGACAAAAGGAACGATTTAGGGCAATATTTGATCAAATAAATTCGAATTCGGGCTTAAATGACCCTTTAAAAATGGTTCATTTTTTGCCTCATCACAAATCAACGGAACCGCAAAAGGAAATGAATGTTTCAACAACTGATATTTACAGCGAGTTATTACATTTGCAATTAAAGCTAACGTTCATATCCAAGCACATTACGTCTGTCACAAAACAAGACGTCATCGACCTATTTGATGATGTGAAAACAAGAGTTTCAGAGATAGAGACACTTATGAAGGCTAACCCTGATGGTGGTGTTGTTAATGACAAACAAAATGCTGTTGACCCAAATGCTAGGGTTACCACCAAAGATCTATCATTAGAGACTAATGTCAACCCCGATACTGACTTGGTTTGTATTTACCTTTTATGTTTTTTCACCCAAGTTATATTGAATGTCAATTCCTCTTTAACGTTTACACTTATATCATTTTGTCAACTACAGACTTTGGCACCACCTTGTGAAGCGTCTCTTGATGTTGGTGTTGTAAATCATTATACTGACCGAATAGTTGATGCTGATCATACTGATGGAGTCATTGATGATGATCTTCATGTTGATCCCAATTCAAAGGAAGTTGACAATCCTTTTCATTCCAAGGTATGTATTTAGTTTTATGTTATTTCCATACTTTTATTAGTATCTGAATTTCGCGTTGATGTATAGCCTTATCGAATTTTGTTGACGTCTAAACTTGTATCATTTTGTCAACTACAGACCTTGGCATCACCTTGTGAAGCTAATCTTGATGTTGGTGTTGATAACTATGTTACTGAGTGAGCAGTTGATGCTGATCATACTGACGAAGTCATTGATGATCATCATGATGTTGATCCCGATTTAATGGAAGTTGACAATCCTGTGTTTCCCAGGTTTATGTTTCATTTTATGTTCTTTCCAAACTTTGATCACTATCTGAATTTTGCGCTAATGTTTAGTCTTATCGCACCGTATTGACCATAATTTTAGTCGTTAATTTGATTAGTTGAAGTTTGAAATGTATGTTCAACAGCAGCCGACGTCATTAGGTTGTGAAGGTGTTAATGATGTTAAGGACAGTGACAGTGATGCAGCCCTTCACATGGAAACTGACAAGGAATGTGGGACGGTAGGGGTAAAGGAATCCCAGCTGGGATCGATCGACGTTCTTATAGAAGCAATACAGTTTGGCCAGACCCCTGACGTCCCTGTTCTTGATGCACATGAACCAGCTACTCAAGTCGGTGCATTTCATGACAATGCCATTAAACAAACATCATCCATCCACCACGTTCATGTATGTTATATTTAATAAATACTTTTGCAACATACAATGTTAAATACTTGGCCATTTATGTATACATGTATATTGTACCAGGATGACATGTTCCATGATGATGTAGCGATGTTACTAAACGATGATGCCGATGCCGATGCCAATATGGTTTCGTTAGACACAATTCCATTTGATAATGAAATTGTGGACGGTGTTGACAATGATTTGCTGATGGAACAACCATCCGGTCCTGTGCATAGAGAACCAACAACACCTTCGCAGCCAGATGTTGAGGTATATGTTTCATTATATACTTTAAGAAAGGTTAATCAGTCGTTTGTTCCTATGTCTTGTGGGCGCTGCTAATCACAACCTATGATATGCAGAAAGATCAAACAACACCATCACAATAGATAATCGTCCACCAAGGATATGCAAATGTGGTCGGTCCTACAGACAAACCTTGCTTGGACTTTGTTTTTTCCAATCGAAAAGCGAAGAAAATTCGAAAAAAGAAGAAGGCGGCCAATTTACAAACATTGGCAAGAAACTTTTTTCTGATAACTAGTCCAGCAAGGCAGAATGAGTTATCCAGAAATTTTAATCCAGTCAACGGTCAACGTGGCCAAGTCACAAGAGCATCTTGTTCCAGAAAGGAGTCGATTGACCCTATTGTCGTTTCTCAAGTAAAGCACCGTATTACATTAATATTTACATCAATATCTGGTTGGTCTCTGCTTATGTACGTTATGTATGTTTTCAGGACGTATGTGGAACCGCAAGAACACGGTCAATTACTGAATGCTATTCGGTCAATGTAGATCCTTTTGTAGAGGTATTATATTTTGTTTTTTTATTATGCATATCAAATATTATTATTTGTTTACTATTAATAATTTGTTTGTTCTTTTAGGATCTGTCTCGACACCCCAAATGCAAAAAGACAAGGTTACTTTGCCGGATTCTCTTCGTACTTACTTAAAGCAAAGACAACCCACAGAATTTACGTTTCCATGAGCCGGTCATTCGATTGTTGTTGGTGTGGATTTTTGGCTAACGTTGGCGTGTCTTGAACATTGTAGCGGTGGTTGGTTGTATGGCTATGTAAGGAACCATCATCAGTAACCGCAATAAGTTTTTATATACTTTATGTTTTGTTACATTTGCACTTCATATTGATTCAGTAACCACAATAAGGGTGTATACTTTATGTTTATTTTTGTTTAACATATAATTTTTTGTTTTTGTACAGAGCACTTGGACGTATGGTTTGACCTGATGTGGTCTGTTAGACCAAGCAATGCAGATTGGACTTTGGCAGGGTCTTTTTTTGCTAAACACATCATGGATGGTGATATGTATGCTCATTATTCAAATGGCAAAGGCTACCCCGTGTATTGGCGAGATGTCGAAAAGGTTAGTTTATGACAAAATCTTATAATATACAACTTTAATTGCATACATAGTAATTTGTACATGTTTCTCTATATTAGGTGTATTTTCCCGTTAATGAACCTGACAAACACTGGTGTCTGGATGAGCTTCATCTGGGTACTGGAGTTCTTTCCTTTTATGACACGCTTGGGGTTGTCCATGGGAAGGGCACACGGTGATGGAGAAATATGAAGAGAATTTTTCCAAAACAGCTTACCATATATCTGGACCAGCATGGGATATTGGATAGCAAGGGCATATCAGCTAAGGACTATAAAATAACATGTCATTGTCCTGCAGTCCCAGAACAAGCCCAGGAATATGGTGATTGCGGTGTATGGGTTTGTATCATTTTGTACAGGTTGTGCCATAACCAACCATTGGAAGTAGATGACCCTCTTCAAACAGCTATAGCATATCGTGAACGGATGCTTGAATACTTCTGGAAGCACAAGCAGCCAGTAAAAAAGAATTAACGGTATTTGAATGTACTAAACTATTTTATTTTTCAACGCTATAGACTTTTAATTACACAGTTTGCATTCGCCTGCATATGCAGTGATTGAAAATGTTATTAACCAAACAGTTAAGTAATTAACCAAGCACAGTTGACTTGATACCAATCGAAACGTTAGTTAGGTACTATATTATACACATAACCTGGTGTTACGACATATACACTTTAGTACAACACATGGTAGAAACAACAAATATACGCTACAAATCCCACTACCTTTGCTACGAAAGACAATTACGGCTCCTTATAAAAACTTCGTTGTTGGTTTGGTTCATCACTATATGCTGCCTTGCTGATAAACAATTTATTGGCTTGCGGTACCTTGGCCTTAACACTGCCGTGTGGTTTTACACTTTGTTGTTGCTCCTCACTGAATACTTCACGTCTTAGGGCTTCTAGATCTGTAGCTGGCAATTGAAACTTTGGTTCAGTAGCATTAGGCCCATACCTCTCATAAATCTCTGGGAATATAACCTCTCTTAGTACTTTCTTTTCCCATTTTAGATCTATAGTTGGCAATTGATACTTTGGTTCAACAGCATCACGCGCCAACCTAACTCGTTTACCATTGGACATATTTGGGTGAAAGTGTTTCCAATATGTTGCCTTATATGCTATGAATGTGTAGTAAGATTACAGTAGGTGCATATGTAGCACTACTTGTCCAGTCTTAAATAACATAAAGCATACAACATGGTGAGTCACATGCAAACAGTTCAGAATATGTATTCTCTTGATTAGATAAATCCTGTCCACATATTAAGTCAAATTTCAATTAAGTTTCTTATGTGGATACAACGAACTGATGCCTGACACAATATGCTTCACCAATTGTACCATATATTAAGAGTTTTTGGTTTCTCAAAATTTGACACAATTCACAATAACAAACAGTATTATTTTTTTGAATGAATTGAATACGGTGTGTTATTGACCCGGGTCAATAAGTTGCCCGTAATATGATAAGTTGCCCGCAAAGACTATAATCATGCTACGTAGGGTTTCAAAGATATGGAAGGCAAACATAGATTCACAACCCTTCATCACTTCATATGGTGCTCGTCACACTGATGAGTGTTTTTTTAATCTAACATTTGATCAGGGTTATAAAGGGTTTATGGCATCTGTATCTGAAAAATTTATCATTACCCCACTTGATTCACACCTACAACTTGCAGCTATGAGACCTGTAGGAAATTCTTGCGGCCTAATGTGCTTCATTTATGCTACTACTATGATGGCTGTTATTTGGAACCCATCCATAAGAAAATCTGTTGGCATATTCACCCCTTTTTACACTGACCAAATAGAATGTTCAAAGATTTGTTTCGGTTTGGGTGTCCGTCCGGACACTCTAGACCCGACTGTGGTCAAGGTTTCCTATCCTGTTTTCCAAACTGGTTTTTTGTTTGTTTCAGTTTTTTCATTGAACAATATGACCTGGTCGCGTCTCCCAGATTTTCAGTTGTCACGTCCATCCCTAAGATTGAAGAGAAAGAGTCAGGCAGTTGTAGGTCATTTTATCTATTGGGCTGCTACCGAAAGGTTAGTTAGTACAAAGGGGGTTCCGTACAAGGAATACAGTTTGGTTTCTTTTGATATGGTTACCTCCCAATTTAACATCATAGAGATTCCTTCTCTTTTGAAAGTTGTCATGCCAACTCCTTTTTCTGTTTGCGAGCTTGGAAACTCTGTTGTAATTTCTGGAATGATCATGACTTCTGAGGTCCCACTGTTTGTTGGTTGGATGTTGGATGTGGATGGTGCATCTATAATACGATTTTCAAATCTATTCTGCATCCCTACGCCTATGGTGAATAAGCTGCTCGGCTTTACAAGTAACCGAGGTCCAATAGTCGAAGCCAATGTTGGCCACATCTTGGGTCACTCAGTTTTTATTTTTGATCATCGTCTTGAACAATTTGTTAGTTTGAGAATTGAAGGAAATGGTGGTTCCTTCTACATTGCTCCGCACAAAGAATCTCTTCTTCTGATAAATCACAGAGACCGTGCGTTGTACAGTATGTATACATTTTAATATATCATTATATTGATTCGCCTATGATACATTTTTCGTATTGTGTTACACGATGAATTTCATAACTATTGTATCGCATTCTTATTCAATTTAAAACATTAACACAAAATTTTTTTTCCATTCCTTAGCAGGTATTCCTGGTGTTTGACAATGTGTTCAGTTATGGATCAAGCGTTGTGGTTTGATAAGGTGTTGTGTTTGGGTGGGAAGTTGCGTGTGACGAGTCTGTGGAAGCTGGCTACTCTTATCAATGGATGGCTTTGAATAACATGTCAAGTTGTAATAATTCAGACTATTTTCTAGTAATCGTTGTGGGTTTTACCCGTTGTCTTCTATGATTCCATGAGAATATGTACTATTTGAATTATCTTATGATGTTAGTGGTTCACTTTATGATACTGACTCTCAATGTTGTAATAGTTTGCAAAACGCGTACCCAAATAACAAAAAACTAACTAATTTATGACATAAATATTTTGGGCAAATTATATGGACGTTTTGGGCAACTAACCATCAGTGACGCAATAAGTTTTAGTCCTTTTGGTCAACTTGTATTAATTCAAGCCTTTCAAGTTTCCATAACATTTATTTGACTATACACGTCCAGTACATCTATAAAACAAGGCAACACATCCCACACACAAAAATCTATCAAATAGCAGCACATCTTATCATCTTCACTTGTAATTTTATAAATAAATTATCAGGGACTTCATTATCAATGACATCATCAAAATGCAGTTCGAGCATCGCACCTAGTTCCGTTTTGGATTCGATATTTGCTGTCACTTGTGAGACAGGGATACCTGTAGGATACTCAATAATAACATGTATGGTTCTTGTGTTTATGAATCAAATAGAAGTAGGAGAAGTAGAGAGAGGAAGAGAGTTGGGAGGATTTCCTAGAGAGAGAAAGAGTAGAGAGAAAAATGAAAAGATTAGATTAAGGTGAATGGAAGCTCCAACCCTCTCCACATGTGGAGAGGGGTATTTATAGTTACAATATTACGCCCACTCCCGGGCTGTGGATCAGGCATACAGTGGGTAAAGACCCGTTCCTTCTTCCACGGTGTTACTTAATCTAATACTAATTAACTAATAAACTAACTAACTACGAGCTAACTTAATGCTATTACAATCATTAGGTGACCGAGACTTTTACAGGAATATTTGTATTCCTAACAATCTCCCCCTAAGCGAGGTCACCTTTGAAGTTAAGATCTTTTGGTCTTTAAGCATTCTGTAGTCTTTGTAGCTCGTAGGATCTGATTCTTCTCTTTTCAGCACACTTCGTACTTCAAGCAAGCGAACTTGTGATTAGAGTTCCTTTGTGATGTGTGATCTTTGAGCTTCTTTGAGATCATCAGCCAAAGTAAATCTCCAAGCTCATCCATTGTAGAATCGCCTTCATGTGATGTAGTGACTTTAGGACCATCATGCTCACACCCTTCTAGATCAGGAGACTTGACGTTAGAGTTGTGGATCAGGAGACTTTTTCATCAGAGTTGCGGAAGCGTTGTTGGTAGTCTCTTAACATTTGTTGTAGCAAGTCCCTCATCTTCATTGATAGTGTGGAGGATGTGTGAACATGAGGTATGGATTGACCCGATTCAGCTGGAAACTGGAGCCATCAACGCCATCTTTATATGTGTCCCTGAAGTAAAACAGTTAGCAATAAAGATAGAGAACGAATATGGCTTTGTCATTCGTTCTGCGAGGTCAGACTACCCTCCGGTTTTGTGAAAACCGACCTGTGATCAGGTAGAGTCTCTTTTAAAGAAGACTCTCCTTGACAGGAATTTCCAGCTTGTAGTAATGAGTTTTCCAAAGAATCCACTTCGGAATCTTCATACTTAGCATGTTCTCATACCGGAACGTCTCAAAGCAGACAGCACGATAGAGTGAATCGGTGAATAGATATTCACGGATTGATGAGAAATTGATTTCTAGAAATCACTCGCGTGTCATATGATAAACATTTTTGAGACACGACGAGAGTTTTATACTTTTAATCACATTTCCATCAAAAATACTTTTGTTTGAAAGATATTACACAATCAATGTGCTCGAAAGATAAGTTGGTGAGCACATTGAGAGGTTTTGGCAAAAGTATCCGTCAATCCACATCCTGGAACAAGTTTGATTCAAAATTGAATCGCACCATTGTTGCTTTCCAGTTGTCACTTGATCATTGATCCAAGATGGATCTCACATGTCACCTACCAAGAGCTTGAGTGATGTTCGCTCTAGAAGGATTTCCATCGTCATTGTGAATATTTACATATCACTCGGATGTTCTGGCAATACCACAAGGATAATGCGTAGGACTCTAAATATTTTACCTTATTTTCCACATTGTGTGAAACAATAAGCATATTTGGAAGTGTGTCCTAATGTCACACCCCCAAAATACCTGAATGGCAGCGGAATGGAATACCTGAGGGTGTAACGGATCATAGCACACAACCAGGATATATTGAACGACCTAAAGTGTCGTTTATAAAATACATCGTTTGATTCATTCAAAATAACCAAAGTTATAAAACATAGGTCCCAAAGTTAGAAAAGGTTTAAAGAAACAAGTTTAGTAAAATCAAACGATAGTTCAAAGTGCATGAAATCCAAAAGTGACGCGTCAGCCTTGATACACAAAGTGACTCCATGCAATGCCATGAGAAATGCCTTAGATACCTGAGAAATACATTGCGAAAAACGGTCAACATAAAGTTGGTGAATAATCATAGGTTTATAAGAAATTCGTGAGTACATAAGCCACCAGTATATAGTAAAGTGACATATTGTCAAAAAGTTACATTGTCTCTTAAGCTCATGACACCGAAGCTAGACGTACTAAAATATGCCCCAAAGGAGTGTTTACCAGACACTCGTACTATATTAGACATGAAATGCATTCGTTTTCCTTATGGAGCAACCCAAACACGAATGGAGGAGTCACCCTCGATAGATCTATCCACTCACTCTCGCTTGGCAATAATTAACGGTTCATGATAATAAAGGGGACTTGCAGTGGTAGTACTAGCAACTTAAGCAATGTACGGAATTTAATACTTGGGCATGTACAAAAATAATAGTGCAATGTATTCTCCCCCGTGGGATTTAAAATCAAATAAGTACTAAAAACGGGGCTATGAAAACTCACCTCGAAATAATGGTACAAAGATGGTGCAATGAGGTGAAAGTAGTCGGGACAACGAGGCGCGAGCACTAGCCGCAACCTAAATGAATAACCATGATCTAACTTAGATCAAGCTGAAATGAAGTGAATGCACATGCACATGATACTCATACCACTCGTAATTTGAAAATACTAGTTATCGTCGTAGAAAAATGGTTTCCATACTTAGGAAAAATAATTCCATTTAGTGAAGTATATAACTTGTCATAATAACTCGTACCAAAGTTAGCGTTAAAATCCTTGTATTGAAAACCTTGAAATACGTCGTTAAGTCGTATAAGTATTCCCTCGAGTCGTACGTATTCGTTTGATAAGAAAATAGTCCTTAGTAATATTTACTAGAAAATATACCGTTTAACGCGTACGTTATTATTTTTATTTGTGTCCATATATATATATATATATATATATATAGTTTGACGATGTTAGAATGGTCATAACTTTGTCGTGTCAAGCTCGTTTTCCTTGTTCTTTATGTCCACGGATTCGTCTTTGTGTATACTAGTATATTTTAGACAACTCGGCTCTTTTAGGTTACGTTTAAGGCCTCAAAATACCCATCGTATTCTGCCCAACAGCAAGCAGTTTTCTGAAAAAGTAGTTTTCGTCGTTAAGTTTGCAAAAATCATAACTCCTTCGTTATAAACTCGTTTTAATCCATTCTTTCGCCTAAAGTTTCGTTTTTGAATGTATTTTCTAAATCTTTGGTCAAAACTTAGCCATCACTTACTGAATTTCCCACGAATTTAAAATAAGGACAGTAGGTATTTCAAAAGTTCCAAAAATCACTTCCAAGTCTCTAAACTAGTTCCATCCTTCACCAATCCACTTTCAACACCACAAGACTAATCTAATCCTACCATACACCTTCTTAGGGTGTCATGGGTCCTAAAATATCATCAAACCACTAGGTCTAACAAGAGTTTCATATGTTTCCATTTTTAGGGCTTCAAAGTTAAAATATACAAAATGAAGTGGTACAAGTTGATACATGTGTAAGATCTTATAAGAAAATTATATGAACATAATAATAACTTGTAAAAATCATAAAAATGAGTTTGTATACTTACTTGGTGGTTTAGAGAGTTTAGATGATAAAAAGCTTACTAATCCTTGAGTTTTTATTTCAAAACTCTAACAAGGATGATTATACTAACTAGTTTATGAAATGATCTTGTAAAATTTTTCTTCCTTGCTCCTTGTCTACCCCAATTCGAACCAAACTCCAAAGAAAAGAGAGAAAACTTAGCTAGTTGTAAGTAAAAATGATTTTTATGTGAAAATGGGTTAAGAAAGTTTATTATATACTTGGACAAAAGTTTGGTGGGCAATTAATAAGGTTGGTGAGGTAATTAAAGTTGGAAGACCATGGGGGGGGGCTTGGCCGGTTTTGGTGAGGGAAAAGGGGAAGGGTGTTGGGTGATTAGTTAGTAAATATTAGTGTTAGTAGTTAAGTGTAGTTAGGTTAGGTTTAGGTTTAAAGTTTAATCGGGTACCGGGTTTGTTAAAAATAAGTTTTGTTGAAGTTATTCGGGACGTAATAAAGTTATAAAAGTTGTAAAAATAAGTCGGGTACAAGTACGGAGAGTTAGGGTGATTATCGTTCAATTTTGATGAAAACCGTCGTTATTAAGTTAAGCGTACGATACGTATTAGTTAAATTTCCAAAATACCGGGTAAATTAATATTATAGTTTTTATATTATAGAAATGAGTATAAAAACGTATTAGGTTCATAATCGGGAGTGTCGGACACGTTAGACACTCTTATAGCTCGCGTATTAGCGTTTATTGAAATAAACGTACGTAATTCGTTAATCGTACCAAAAGTAGTAATTTAGATATCCTACGAGTGGAATAGTATGCACGTGCCCTAATGATGATATGCAGACTATTTCTAGTCCGTATGAAGTGTCCCTGACAATAATGCATGAATTCGCTCCTGAACCAATACGGTTACGCGAATTTGAACACTCGTAAACTAACTTTACGATAACATGAATAGTAGTTTTCTCCCGGAAATGAATAGTGTCATGTGAATAGTAAAATTTCTGAATATGTCTCGGAATGTCAAATTGACCTCAAAAACGATGAATAGTAAAACGATGAATAGTGATCGATGAATAGTAATTTGTGAATAGTAGAATATCGAAGTTTGGAAAAATGACCTGAAATTGTGGGTTGTGACAGTCGCCCATCCAAAAAGGAATTCAGTCCCTGAATTCAGTCAGTGTTGGTCTCGGTACTAGGCTCGGTGAAAAGTTGTGGATACTTGCGTCGCATTTGGTCTTCTCGTTCCCAAGTAAACTCGGGTCCTCTTCGAGAATTCCAACGAACCTTCACGATCGGAATTCGACTTTGTTTCAACTGTTTGATCTCGCGATCCATGATTTCAACTGGTTCTTCCACAAAGTTAAGCTTGTCATCAAGTTGTATTTCTTCTAATGGTATAATGGCAGACTCGTCCGAAAGACATTTCTTGAGGTTCGAAACATGAAACGTGTTATGTACGTTGCTAAGTTCTGACGGAAGTTCAAGCTTGTAAGCAACCGGACCAATCCTCTCCAGGATCTTGAATGGTCCAATGTATCTCGGGTTCAATTTCCCGCGTTTTCCAAAACGTATTACGCCTTTCCAAGGCGAGACTTTCAACATAACTTTGTCTCCGATCTGGAATTCCAATGGTTTGCGTCGAACATCGGCGTAGCTTTTCTGTCGACTTCTAGCAGTTTCGAGTCTCTCTCGAATTTGAATGATCTTTTCTGTTGTTTCTTGTACCATCTCCGGGCCAGTACATTGTACTTCACCGACTTCGGCCCAACAAACTGGAGATCGACACTTACGACCATAAAGTGCCTCAAATGGTGCAGCCTTAATGCTCGAATGGTAACTGTTGTTGTAAGAAAACTCGATTAACGGCAAATGGTTAGCCCAACCATTTCCAAAGTCAATCACACATGCTCTAAGCATGTCCTCAAGTGTTTGTATAGTTCTCTCACTCTGACCATCGGTCTGAGGATGGTAAGCAGTGCTCATGTCTAACTTGGATCCAAAAGAATCTTGTAATGACCGCCAAAAGTTCGAAGTAAAACGACTATCTCTGTCGGAAATGATGGAAACTGGTGCACCGTGTCTTGAGACTATTTCCTTGACATAAAGTCTAGCAAGTTGTTCCATTGAATAAGTCTCTCTAATGGGTATGAAATGAGCTGATTTGGTAAGTCGATCGATGATTACCCAAATAGCATCGAAACCTCCTGACGTCTTTGGAAGTTTAGTGACAAAATCCATAGCAATACGTTCCCACTTCCATTGTGGAATTTCCGGTTGTTGAAGTAACCCTGACGGTTTCTGGTACTCGGCTTTCACTTTAGCACAAGTAAGACATTTGCTGACGTACATAGCTATTTCTGCCTTCATATTCGGCCACCAATAAAGCTTTTTGAGATCCTGATACATCTTATCAGAACCTGGATGAATAGAGTACTTCGACTTGTGTGATTCATGCATAATCAATTCTCGCACTCCACCATAGAGTGGTATCCAACTTCGGTCCTTGAAGCATAACACTCCATCTGATCTCTTTACAAAGCCATCTTCGCTTTCTGGCATACCATAAAGTTTCTCATGCGGTCGGTTTCCTTCCTCGAGAGCCTCAATCTGAGCCTCTAGAATTTTCGATGGTAATGGTGAAATGATAGTCATTCCCAATGACCTGACTCTCAAAGGTTTGAGTCGTTCTTTTCGGCTAAGTGCATCTGCTACAACATTCGCTTTCCCTGGGTGATATCGGATTTCACAATCGTAATCACTCAACAACTCTAGCCAACGACGTTGTCTCATATTAAGTTCCTTCTGATCGAGTATATGCTGTAAGCTCTTGTGGTCGGTAAAAATTACACACTTAGTACCATAAAGGTAGTGTCTCCAAATCTTGAGTGCAAAAACTACCGCACCCAATTCCAAGTCATGAGTAGTGTAATTCTTCTCGTGTATCTTAAGCTGTCTAGATGCATAAGCTATCACCTTCTCGTGTTGCATTAGCACAGCTCCAAGTCCTTGATGCGAAGCATCACAATATACCACAAAGTTCTCAATACCTTCAGGTAGTGACAAAATCGGCGCGCTACAAAGCTTTTGTTTCAATAGTTGAAACGCGGACTCTTGTTTTTCTCCCCACTCGTACTTCTCATTCTTTTGTGTCAGTTTCGTCAACGACTTCGCTATCTTAGAAAACCCTTCAATAAACCTTCTGTAATATCCGGCAAGTCCTAGGAATTGACGAATTTCCGTAGGAGACTTGGGCGTAGCCCAATCCTTAACTGCCTCGATCTTTGCCGGGTCGACTTGTAATCCTTGGCTATCAATAACATGACCAAGAAATTGAACTCTACGTATCCAAAAATCACACTTAGAAAATTTG
This sequence comes from Artemisia argyi, assembly GCA_030686995.1. Taxonomy (NCBI): domain Eukaryota; kingdom Viridiplantae; phylum Streptophyta; class Magnoliopsida; order Asterales; family Asteraceae; genus Artemisia; species Artemisia argyi. The sequence continues at coordinate 127,409,136 of CM060706.1, read as the reverse complement.
GCATACAATTGCTCCTTCTTGAGTAGTTCCAGTATTGTTCTGAGGTGTTCTTCGTGATCTTCCTTACTCTGGGAATAAATCAAGATATCGTCAATGAATACGATCACAAACTTATCGAGATACGGTTTGCACACCCTATTCATGAGATCCATAAATACCGCAGGTGCGTTGGTTAATCCAAAAGGCATCACTTGAAACTCATAATGACCGTAGCGTGTTCTAAATGCCGTCTTCGGGATATCCTCTTCCCGAACTCTAAGTTGATGGTAACCAGATCTTAAATCAATCTTGGAATAAAAACTAGAACCTTGTAACTGGTCGAACAAGTCGTCAATTCTGGGGAGTGGATAACGGTTCTTAACCGTTAACTTGTTCAGCTCACGATAGTCGATGCACATTCTGAAGGTTCCGTCCTTCTTCTTCACAAACAAAACCGGTGCTCCCCAAGGCGAGGAACTCGGTCTAATGAATCCTTTGTCCAAAAGTTCTTGCAATTGATTCGACAATTCTTGCATTTCCGAAGGTGCAAGTCTATACGGTGCTCGTGCAATCGGTGCAGCTCCTGGCACTAATTCAATTTGAAACTCAACTTGTCGTGTAGGCGGAAGTCCTGGCAATTCTTCCGGAAAAAACTTCTTGAAATTCCTCAACAATTGGCACATCTTCAAGTCGTTTCTCATCCGACTTCTTCTCCGTGATGTGAGCCAAAAATGCATAACAACCTTTCTTGATGTACTTCTCAGTTTTAATGCACGATATTATACTAAGTCTAGTTCCACTTCGCTCTCCGCGAACAACCAAAGTTTCACCGTTAAAAGGAAGGTGAACAACTTTCTCATCACAAATAATTCTCGCTCGATGCCGAGATAACCAATCCATACCGATCACAACGTCGAAACTTCCAAGTTCTACAGGCATAAGGTCTATATTGAATGGATGGTTTAGGAAATTTATAGTGCAACCACGGATAATGGTGTTGGTGTTAACTAAAGATCCATCGGCTAATTCAACGATATAGGAAATGTCTAATGGGATTGGTTCTATGTTAAGCAAAGGTGCAAATGCAATAGACACAAAACTTCTATCCGCTCCTGAATCAAATAAAATGGATGCATAACGATTATTAACGAGGAACGTACCCGCAACAACATTCGGGTCTTCTTTGACATCGTCTCCTCCCATGACATAAGCTCTTCCTCGAGCCCTTCCATCTTGATTTCCAGTTCCTTGATTCTTCTTCTGTGGGCACTCACCCCTAAAGTGTCCAATTTCTCCACAGCCAAAACATGTTACCGGTGGCTTCTGATTGTTACCCAAGGTTGGAAATTTGCAATCTTTTATGTGATGACCAACCTTCTTGCAGTTACCGCATGCATTTGGGCAACGTCCTGGGTTATGATGCCTCTGACACTTTTCGCACTTGGGTAAATTACCCTCATATCCCCTCCTTTCAGTCGGTCCTGCAGCATAGGCCTTTGCCACTTCTTGTCTCTTAGGTGGCGGCTGAACAGCGTTTCCACCTTGGTTGTAATCGAACCTTCTCTTGTTGTTGTTATTGTTGTTTCGGTTATTGGGATAGTTGCGGTTCCGATTGTTGTTATAGTTGTTGTTGTTCCGAGTGTTGGTGTAGTTGGTGTTGTTTGATCGGTTATTGTTGTTGACAACAGATTTCCCTTTGACTACTTGAACCATGAGTTTCTGAGTTATACGAATAGCTTCTTCCATTGATTGAGGGTCAAAAGAAATCACATCTCCTCGGACACTTTCAGGCAATCCACCAACAAAGTTTTCCATCTTTTTCTCATCATCGGGAACCATAGTTGGACATAGTGCAGCCAACTCTTGAAACCTCCTGAAATAAGTCTCAATGTCATCACCTTTAGTCACAAGCTCATAAAATTCCGTTTCCATCTTTTGCACCTCAGTACGAGGGCAAAACTTCTTTGTCATCAATTTCTTGAATTCCTCCCAAGTAAGCTTGTGAGCATTTTCCATACCAATCGGCTGAGCATACGAATTCCACCAAGACATAGCTTCATCAAGAAGCATACCTGTAGCAAACTTCACCTTGCTAACTTCCGGGCATTCACACATGAGAAAAACATTCTCAGTCTTTTCGAACCAGCGGATTAGAGCAACCGCTCCTTCAGTGCCCTTAAATTTGACGGGATCACTAATCTTGAAATCTTTCCATGTACATCCACGCCTAGCAGTGGGTGGTTCAACGACCTCGGTATTAGAAGCAGCCTCAGCAGCCCTTGCAGCAACCTCAGCTCTCTCAACCTCCAGAGCTTCTGCAATACTATCCCTGACCAACTTGCGGATAGCGGCTTGAGTCATAGTGGGGGTTTCCTGTGCAGTCTTACCCTTCCTTGGTGCCATATTTCTGATAAATCATAATGGAAATAACCATGAGAAAAATCATAATAGAAATAGTCATCGTACCAAAGATATACACCCACAACATGTATATAAATATACAACCACAACAAATATAAATACAACCACGACATGTACGAATACAACCACAATCTGTGTCGATACAACCCAACACGTACGAATACAACCACGACATGTGTATATACAACCACAACCTGGATAAATACAATAATAACAAAGAGCAACCACGAAACATCATAAATATAATCACAACACATGAATATAATACATGAAAATTTCGGTCTACATGGACCGATATAATATATAGCACAACATTTCCACATAGTAGAGTCGCACTTGATAATATTTGTTTGTACAACAATCAAAAGATTATAAGTTCTTGAACTATGTCCCACATCCCGGGACTAGGAAAATAATACAAGCTAATATATAATACCAGTCTACGTCTAGGCTCCTCCCGGTGCTCTAGATGGTCCAGGCTCTCCCCTCAAGCGGCGAATCTCATGATCCATCGCCACCACAATCTCCTCAAGATGCTCAAGTCGTAACTGAGAAGAAGCATCCCTACGCTCCAAAACAACTACCCTCTCTCGAAGCAGTGTCAACTCATCTACCTGCTCCCACTGGGTCTCCTGTGTCGCCTGAGCTCGATCTCGAATCTCAGGTAACTCATCCCTAAGTAGCTCAATCTCCTCCTGATGCCTCAACTGTCGTGCCTCTAGTCCATGGTAAGACACATCAATACTAACTCTGCCCTGAACCAAATCCTCAACCTGCTCCTCAACAGCCTCAAGTCTAGTGGTAATGATCTCATCAACTCGATACCCCAACCTATCTACTTGCTCCTGCTGAGCACCCATCTGATCCTCTAATGTGACAGCTGTAGGGCTCCTAGCCGCAGCAGCTCTAGAACTCTCACCTATGTGGTACTCTGGTAGTGGTGAAAAGTCATCAGTCTCAGTGGTAAGTGAATCTGGAGTGGTAAGCCTTGCACGCTTCCGAAGCGGCAAGAGTGAGGTAGGCATAGGAGTAGTAGTGGGTAAGGCTGGTGGTGGTGGTGTAGGCACAATAGGACTCGGGAGACTCCTATAAGTAGATGTAGAAATACGAACCCTCTTCCTAGGGCCCTGAACAGTCTTCTCCCTAGGAAACATAAGTCTCGGCTCTGAATGGATAGTAGTAGTAGGAGATGATGGTATGTCAGTAGGTATAGTAGGATGGACATGGGGAGTAGGAGCCGTCTCCTCCTCCTCGAAAGGTTCGGTATCATCATCTGACGCCAAAAGTGGCAACTCAGGTGTAGGAGAAACAAGTGGTGAAACAGCAGTAGAGGACACAGAGTCCTCATCATCAGAATCTGAGATGGTGTAAAGTATGACAGTGTCGGGATACGAAGACATGTCTCTGAGATAATCAAGGTGAAATAAATAAATAACTCGTATAATGGCATCACCAAAAATAAGTAAATATGCACTTATGATGAAATGATGATATGCTATGATAGTGTGGTTATAGTCTAGGGTCAATGATGCAACCTAGTTCGCTATAACCTTAGCTCTGGTACCAATCTGTCACACCCCCAAAATACCTGAATGGCAGCGGAATGGAATACCTGAGGGTGTAACGGATCATAGCACACAACCAGGATATATTGAACGACCTAAAGTGTCGTTTATAAAATACATCGTTTGATTCATTCAAAATAACCAAAGTTATAAAACATAGGTCCCAAAGTTAGAAAAGGTTTAAAGAAACAAGTTTAGTAAAATCAAACGATAGTTCAAAGTGCATGAAATCCAAAAGTGACGCGTCAGCCTTGATACACAAAGTGACTCCATGCAATGCCATGAGAAATGCCTTAGATACCTGAGAAATACATTGCGAAAAACGGTCAACATAAAGTTGGTGAATAATCATAGGTTTATAAGAAATTCGTGAGTACATAAGCCACCAGTATATAGTAAAGTGACATATTGTCAAAAAGTTACATTGTCTCTTAAGCTCATGACACCGAAGCTAGACGTACTAAAATATGCCCCAAAGGAGTGTTTACCAGACACTCGTACTATATTAGACATGAAATGCATTCGTTTTCCTTATGGAGCAACCCAAACACGAATGGAGGAGTCACCCTCGATAGATCTATCCACTCACTCTCGCTTGGCAATAATTAACGGTTCATGATAATAAAGGGGACTTGCAGTGGTAGTACTAGCAACTTAAGCAATGTACGGAATTTAATACTTGGGCATGTACAAAAATAATAGTGCAATGTATTCTCCCCCGTGGGATTTAAAATCAAATAAGTACTAAAAACGGGGCTATGAAAACTCACCTCGAAATAATGGTACAAAGATGGTGCAATGAGGTGAAAGTAGTCGGGACAACGAGGCGCGAGCACTAGCCGCAACCTAAATGAATAACCATGATCTAACTTAGATCAAGCTGAAATGAAGTGAATGCACATGCACATGATACTCATACCACTCGTAATTTGAAAATACTAGTTATCGTCGTAGAAAAATGGTTTCCATACTTAGGAAAAATAATTCCATTTAGTGAAGTATATAACTTGTCATAATAACTCGTACCAAAGTTAGCGTTAAAATCCTTGTATTGAAAACCTTGAAATACGTCGTTAAGTCGTATAAGTATTCCCTCGAGTCGTACGTATTCGTTTGATAAGAAAATAGTCCTTAGTAATATTTACTAGAAAATATACCGTTTAACGCGTACGTTATTATTTTTATTTGTGTCCATATATATATATATATATATAGTTTGACGATGTTAGAATGGTCATAACTTTGTCGTGTCAAGCTCGTTTTCCTTGTTCTTTATGTCCACGGATTCGTCTTTGTGTATACTAGTATATTTTAGACAACTCGGCTCTTTTAGGTTACGTTTAAGGCCTCAAAATACCCATCGTATTCTGCCCAACAGCAAGCAGTTTTCTGAAAAAGTAGTTTTCGTCGTTAAGTTTGCAAAAATCATAACTCCTTCGTTATAAACTCGTTTTAATCCATTCTTTCGCCTAAAGTTTCGTTTTTGAATGTATTTTCTAAATCTTTGGTCAAAACTTAGCCATCACTTACTGAATTTCCCACGAATTTAAAATAAGGACAGTAGGTATTTCAAAAGTTCCAAAAATCACTTCCAAGTCTCTAAACTAGTTCCATCCTTCACCAATCCACTTTCAACACCACAAGACTAATCTAATCCTACCATACACCTTCTTAGGGTGTCATGGGTCCTAAAATATCATCAAACCACTAGGTCTAACAAGAGTTTCATATGTTTCCATTTTTAGGGCTTCAAAGTTAAAATATACAAAATGAAGTGGTACAAGTTGATACATGTGTAAGATCTTATAAGAAAATTATATGAACATAATAATAACTTGTAAAAATCATAAAAATGAGTTTGTATACTTACTTGGTGGTTTAGAGAGTTTAGATGATAAAAAGCTTACTAATCCTTGAGTTTTTATTTCAAAACTCTAACAAGGATGATTATACTAACTAGTTTATGAAATGATCTTGTAAAATTTTTCTTCCTTGCTCCTTGTCTACCCCAATTCGAACCAAACTCCAAAGAAAAGAGAGAAAACTTAGCTAGTTGTAAGTAAAAATGATTTTTATGTGAAAATGGGTTAAGAAAGTTTATTATATACTTGGACAAAAGTTTGGTGGGCAATTAATAAGGTTGGTGAGCTAATTAAAGTTGGAAGACCATGGGGGGGGGCTTGGCCGGTTTTGGTGAGGGAAAAGGGGAAGGGTGTTGGGTGATTAGTTAGTAAATATTAGTGTTAGTAGTTAAGTGTAGTTAGGTTAGGTTTAGGTTTAAAGTTTAATCGGGTACCGGGTTTGTTAAAAATAAGTTTTGTTGAAGTTATTCGGGACGTAATAAAGTTATAAAAGTTGTAAAAATAAGTCGGGTACAAGTACGGAGAGTTAGGGTGATTATCGTTCAATTTTGATGAAAACCGTCGTTATTAAGTTAAGCGTACGATACGTATTAGTTAAATTTCCAAAATACCGGGTAAATTAATATTATAGTTTTTATATTATAGAAATGAGTATAAAAACGTATTAGGTTCATAATCGGGAGTGTCGGACACGTTAGACACTCTTATAGCTCGCGTATTAGCGTTTATTGAAATAAACGTACGTAATTCGTTAATCGTACCAAAAGTAGTAATTTAGATATCCTACGAGTGGAATAGTATGCACGTGCCCTAATGATGATATGCAGACTATTTCTAGTCCGTATGAAGTGTCCCTGACAATAATGCATGAATTCGCTCCTGAACCAATACGGTTACGCGAATTTGAACACTCGTAAACTAACTTTACGATAACATGAATAGTAGTTTTCTCCCGGAAATGAATAGTGTCATGTGAATAGTAAAATTTCTGAATATGTCTCGGAATGTCAAATTGACCTCAAAAACGATGAATAGTAAAACGATGAATAGTGATCGATGAATAGTAATTTGTGAATAGTAGAATATCGAAGTTTGGAAAAATGACCTGAAATTGTGGGTTGTGACACCTAACGAGATTTATGGATGATCTCTTTGGCTCTAGACTCGATAGTGCGTTTTGATCCGCTCCTGGAGACTGGGGAGGCGTCTCCTGTTTTAGGTATCAACATAGCTCGCAATGAGCGGTCGATACATTGCACAGGGTTCCCCGTGAGAATGAAACAAGCTCTTTTAAGAGAACTTGAGTGGTTGGGAAGTTTTAGTGCAGTGCGTCACTGGGTCCATGACGTCTTGTCTTCAATACCGGTGTTACCTTAGTAACCGCCAGTAGATTATGAATTGAACCCGGTTTCTGCCCTAAGGTTGAATATATGGAGGGCTATTTCTTTTCACCCTTTCTCATTTCATTTCTTTTTAATTCTTCAACCCCTTCAGTGCTTACCGAGACTTCATCACTAGAACCTTGTTGGGTTTGTTCCAGTCCTAGCTCTATCTCAGTCCGCACTCTTCCCTTTCTCACTTTGCTCCTTTTTTCAATCATTCCTAAGGACTTCTAATCTATCTATGGATTGTCCCTGGGAAGATCCTTCCGGTTCTGGTGGATCATGGGAACTTATACCTAACCTTAACCAACCTTATAACTCCGTGCATTAAAGTAAATGGTCGGTCTTAGGAATTATTTCCACAAACGCCTTTCGCTCCCCCTCAATATGTGCATCGATATTCGAAAGTGTTTAGCACATATGTGGGAGCATATTATTGAGTCGAAAAGATCACATTTGATATCAGATTGCATATTTAAATCACATTCTCTCCCCCGATCAACAATTTCAAATCTTTCGAGATTTTTGATCTCAATTGATTTAAATAATTTAGAAAGAGTTTTGGGAGAGAAATGCGGTCAATTTTAATATTTTCTGATAAAAGGAACTTTTTCTAGCTCCCCCTCAAACTGTGAGGGAGGTTGTTATGTGTCAGATTTGAAGAGTTTGTAAAAGTTTCGAAGTTTTAGTGAAAACTCTTTGAAAATTTACTCATGCTGACACATAACACATCACAAAACATTTTGTTGCAAGGTTTTATGTACGAAGTGTGGGGAGTTTTGATGATACATAAAATTTTGAGAAATCTCCCCCTCAATCAATGACGGATGTTAAAGCATAAATATTTTCATAAACTGTTGACGTCATTGATTGAGTGAAAATTTTATCAAACTTTGGAGTTCAATTTGATTTTCATGCAAAATTTCATGGTACCACCAAGTTTTGCACAAACACTTTCCGGAAAAATCATAGAAGGGAAAGTATTTGGCGATAAAAAGAAGATTTCTCTTCTTTATCAAGAAATAATGCACTGAAGCGTACATTAGATCGAGGGTGCATGAATATAAAGTAATTCACGCTCGGATGAACGGCACCCTTTGTTAGGAACAACCGTCTTTTTGACGACGTGTTTTCCTTAATTTTGAAAACCGGGTTGCTATCTGAAGTAATAGCAAACCATATTTTTTAAGTCCGGGTTGTAGCCTGAAATGACTACAAGCCATAATATTGAAGAATGTTTTGAGAGACGACATGTTTTAGAAAACAAACTTTATTTGAAACCGAAAAAACTCTTGCTCAAGCATATGTATGATTCCGTGTCATTATTGAATGACATTTCTAGAAACGTACATAATATTGATTACACAAGAGACATGTCGTGAGAAGAATATTTTTGTATTTTATATGATTTTTCAGATTTTTATGGTTTTTATAGGTTTTATATTTCACTATTTTCCTTTTGTTTTTATAATATATACAAGGATACTTGAAGCAAATCCATTACTCCTCATTCTCTTCATGAAGACTTTTGACTGATTCTGGCGAGAGACACTTCACACCAAGTAGCAGGAGAATAAATAGAAACCGTTCTTCCTGGAAGTGCCTTTGTGAGGAAATCTGCCAGCTGTCATTCTGTCCTTCTGAAGAGAAATTCCACAACCCTCTTTTCCACTTGTTCTACCAAACCTTTGGAGAATCCATTAGTCAGAAGAAGCATTGACAGTATATCGTACCAACAAGGATTATCTTTGCTCCATTTTGCAATATTGTTCATGTGGTAGAGGGTTAGGAACTGATGTAGCCCTATCAAGATCTCCTGAAGAATATGCCTTAGAAGAAAATTCAGGAGCAAGTGTGTTGTCGAACGGAACATCATTGGGAGGAGGAAATGAATTAACTTCAAAAGAATCGTCGACTGCAGTGCCTTGATGTACTGGTGGAGATTGAACGTATGATGATGTTGACGAATGACTTGCTGTTGGAGCGTCTTGACCTATTGAAACCGGACAAGATGAACCATTTTGGATCGTTTGGTACATGAGCTGCGATGGCTGGTGGTACCGGTGTATCACCAATTGGCAGCTCGACATATTCATCAACCATTGGATCAGCCAAGATCTCCAAATCCTTATAGGTAGGAGGTACATAAGGTACATGCATGAGTGGGATACTATACACAGCCTGAACAGAATGGTTCAGAAGACAAAAATTTAGGCGCGGGTCCTGTACTGATGTGTACAGAAGCCATTTGATCAGTCAGCTCATTGTGGAAGTGTGTAGCCAACATCTCTGAAACATCCACTACCAAAGCTTTCGAGGCTCTTGAGTAATCGTCTGAAGCGGTGGTTGCCATGATATAATCTTAAACGGGATTTTACAACTCTTGTGACTTAAACCGAGAGATCGATTCTCTCCTGGGATTTTACTAAAGTCAACAAAAGAAACCGAAAGATGTAATATACGAGTTAAACTTAGAGAGAGATCTTGGATAAGTGACAATTAGCATTAAGTGTCAAGTCACGACACGTCAAGTTACAATATATCCGATCGTAATAAGTCAAGTTGTAAAGATTAACTTACAACGTCAAATTACAATCAGATTAATCGAAACGACTTAAGTCACAACAATTCACCAAACACAAGTTGTTAACAAATCACTAGAATCTCACAACTGAGTCAATCGCTAGACACCCACCAAATCGATGAATTTTATTGCCTCTTCAATGTGAACCTTTGGTAGCTTCCCCCCAAACCGACAATCACCTACATGAGACCACTTCCCCCAAGACGTTGAAGTGACGCAAAAAGTCTCATTGTATGAAGCTCAGAAACGGTGAACCATGGATCATCTCTGCGGTTATCAATCCCGGAAAGTATGATGAAGCCCGATCACATGACCCTGTTGTGCATCCCCAATGTACACATTACTTTATGGTTTGGAGCAGTTGTCAATTCGGGGGAATATCAACATCTTCATTTCACCAAGTGCTTTCCAGTTAACTTACACATACCAACTCAATCCATATTGTACGCATGTATCCAACACAAGAAGAGATGATGACACCAAAGTAACAGGTTGAAGCACTGATCATCTCTGCGGATATCTCCTCCGGAATATATGATTAAGCCCGATCACGTGAACCTGTTGCGCGTCCTTGATGTACACAAATCTCTCCCCTGATGATTGCGATCTTATCGGAATCATCATACCATTGTGTACATGAAGCATTAACCAGAAGCACTTCACCATAAACCATATCAGCTCCTATGAAGATGTCGATAAGCAATATCATCTCACGCTCCAAATATTCTTCTCATAGTTCTTCACACTGAAAGCTGAAGTAATACATACCACAAGTATTAGAAGACAACTTCCCCCACATAGTTGGAATGATACACCAAATGCCACAAGTTAAGACACTGATTATCTCTGCGGTTGTGACATATGTCTTCCCGGCATATCTTCAATCAAGACGAAGTATTAAGTTCATCACGTGTACTCATTATGCAATCAGGTGCATGTCTCCTTCCCCCTTGCTGGTTTTGATACCTCAGAATCAGCAACACATTTAATGCACACGTACTAGAAATCTTGTGAGAAGAACAAACATTTGGTTGAATGGATCTGGTGAGAATCAACTGCTACAAAAAGACTCTCTCTGACTATCTTAACCACCTCTTATGTAGGCTATTTGAAGTGACCACTGATGAAGTACACCCAATATACCAAACTTGAAACTGAAGAAGAATTTCCCGTTCATATGACTTAAGCTTGCACTAGTGTGTGACTAAGTGCGGTGTAGAGAGTTCGTGCAACATCGAATCTCTAAGTACTCTATACTCTTCAACCAACCAACTATCAAGTATAAGACGTACATCACCTCTTGAGACTATCCACATTCGCATTTGCGTGTGACACTGAGCACTACAATGTAACTCCTTGAAGTGATAGCCATAACCCGTGAGTACTACAATGTAACTCCTTCCATCAGGTATAACTAGATAATCCAAGTCCCAATCATAAACTTTAAGAGTTCACGCAAGTCATCAATCGATACATGTAGTTTCGATGATGAAATAAGTAGACGCCTTCGTAAAATACTCTTCAATCTCAATTAAGGGATTCCAAATAAACTCCGTGATCACTTGACATTTCATGTCCAAATTGTTAGCCGTTTAGACGTTTTAACCGACATTTTCCATAATGTTCTTCGGGTTGATTTACAAAGTGCACATTGGTAGGAACAACAATCCTTGATTTAAGAACGAAAAGACGGATCATTATTCATGTGTGCAACTTCGTAATCATGATAGTCATCATCAACACCTTGAGGAATAACTAGAGATTGGATTACTTGAGCAAGTGATCAATCATCATTCATAATACTTCAAGATGGTGCATCTTGATCAATCATCATTCGTTGAAGCTTGGAAGTAATCATCAAACATAAATCCCAGTCATCCTTAGTAAGTAGAATATTAGGTGTTGGAGGAGAGTCGTATGACGAATCGTATGACCATTCTACAATCATTAATCACCATGTGGAATATTCACACTTCTCCCCCTCAAAAATTGCAAGTGAGGTATGCCATTTTTGATTGAGCAAGTGAATAACAATACAATTAATCATGTATTTTATTCACACTTCTCCCCCCTCAAAAATTGCATACGAGGTTGCCATTTTTGATTGAGCATGTGAATAAGAATACATTCAATCATGTAGTTTATTCACCTTTCTCCCCCTCAAAAATTGCATACGAAGTTTGCCATTTTTGAAAGAGCAAGTGAATACGAATACGAGTCAAGATGAATAAATCCACTTGATGATTGAATGAGCATTGAGAAAGCATGATCCGTGTTGTTGAGAATGGTCAAAACTAAGAAGATTTCTCTTCTTCCGAAGATAAGGCGCACTGAATCGTACACCTTTCTTTTCTTCGTTGTGCGGGGCCTGAAGTGTTGTCAGCAGACACCATAATGATGAAGTTGAAGACCGAGGCTTGAACTGAAGTGTTCAAACGTCATAGTTGTTGAAGAACGAGGCATGAACTGAAGTATTCAGACGTCATTATGCACATACATCAACATCGACATTCCAGAACACTTGAAGCTGGAGAAATGATTGCTTTAGGCTTCCAGACTTTGAGTTTTCTCATATGGTGAATGATTGATGTGCCTGCAACTGAGTAAGGAGTACCTGCACTAACATCACAAACTTGATTGCATATATATGGGTTAGTGGCAACAGTATCCAAACCCTTGGGGGTTTCACGGTCAACCATGGCGTTGCTATCAGTAAGTACCTTTCCGGTAGGTATCCACTTAATTCCAACGCACTTAAAAATTCTACCAGTTGGAACCCACTTATGGCAATGTCTAGGAATGCTAAGCTTCTTATGCAAAGTGGAAGGCATAACGATATTCCTAGTCTCCAAAGAATTAGCAGTTTGTATCCACCTAGGAGAAGTTTTAGGTTTGTTTTGCCTCTTATGCATCATGGATGACTTACTGTAAATCCTAGACTTAACGGGTTGAACCTTAGCAGTATTCCTCAATAAACTAGGAGGCATCAACCGAGGTTGTGAACCTAAGATACCATCCTTATAAAGTAGTGCTCTTTTCCTAGCCTTTTCTAGATCATAATTCTTGTATAGGTCATTTATAACATAAGTGTCTTGGGCCTTAGTGCTAGGTTTCGACACTGTTTTCGAACTAATCCTAGAGGAGCTGGGTGTAGGAGTAACTACTTGTTGAGGCTTAGAAGAACTAGAGGCAATAATCTTGGGCCAATAATGTGTAGTGACTGGTTTTGTCAAAACTTGTTCCGCATCAACTTGGGAGGCAAACCGTGTTTTTGAAAATTTTGGTCTCTCAGATCTGAACGCAGTCAATTGTCTAACAACTGATTGGTTTCTATTCGATTGAAAAACAGGTTTCCCCAAGATTGATGGTTTTGCAAACTTAGTGTTCACACTATTCCCTGTTGCTTTTCTTAGCTCATTCTTTAATGCTGTTATTGTGAAACCCTTTTCTTGAAGTTGAGCTTTGAATTCATCATTTTTGGCAGTCAAAGAGATTGTTTGTTCTATCGACTTTGCTTTCATTTCTTTGATTGACTCATTCAAGTTTTTACAATGCTTTTTCAAAGACTCATTTTCCAAAATTAGTTCAGCCACTTTTAGTTCAAAATTTCTAGTTGCAATCTCATAACTGACATGTTTAGCCTTAACTTCATTACACATATCACACATCTCAGTAACACGTTTTTTCAGGTTGTTGATTGTCAAGTTCTTGGTTTCTAGCTGAGCTTTCAAATCATTAATCATAAAGTATTCACGGAAATCAGGAAGTTCCGGATTTTTACATGGTTGATTAGTTTGAAAACTTTCTTCCTTTTGTTGCATTGCGATTTCAAGTGAAATACAATGTTTTTCAAGTTGTAAGAATCTCTTTGAAAGTTCATTAAACGTTTCTTTATCAACCATATCATTTGATTTAAAAGACTCAGCTGTAAACAAAGAACTTGACACATCATCACGATCAGCATCCTGATCACTTTCTCCCCCTTTATGAGTCATATTTGTTAGATCAGAAATGGTATTGCTATCAGTCATTTTCAACAAATATGTGTCATAACTGGGCATGACTTGATCAGTATGCAGCCGTTCATCAAAAAGCACATTATGATGTACAGTTAGGGGTACCTCAGCACATGACACTTGTTCTTTTATAGGTCTGAACTCTGCATCCATGTCATGTGTGATAGGAGTTACTGAATTGCTGGTAGTGTCAAGCTTTACTGTCTCAGATCCTTTGCATATCGTGACAACTGACCCAACATTCGATGCATTACCCGAATCACCAGTACCCTCACATGATTCCACCCGAGATGCCTTCACCTTGTCGTCATGCATCTGTTCGTGCTGTGCTTTTTCCTCAATGAACATCTTCACATTACCCATGAGTTGGAGTAGTGTGTCTCTGAACGTGTCAACCTCAATACCCGTGTGATCAGCAAAGCACTTTTTCGTCATCTCACTATAATGGTCATACTCCAGAGTGAATTTCGAATCAAAGAACACTTGGAGTTGTTTGTTGATCACACAAAGGGCAGCCATGGATCCCATTTTGGAAAATTCTCCTCGGTCAAGTTGTTGTTGTAGTTGATCTAAGTTAAGAATCATTGTGCATGTGAAAGTGTGAACATCTTGACCAAAGAGTGTTACAAATGCACGCTCGAATCCCATCTTGAATCCAGTTCCCTCTAAAAGTACCGAGAGGTGTGAATGAAGTTGTCGAAAACATTCTATGCAACAATCTTTTGCATTATCGAGCAATTTTTGCGGCTGATGAAGTTCTCTCTCAGAAATGACAGAGTCTGAAGTGGTAGACATGATGTAACCGTGCACGGGATTTTACAAGTCTATGATTTAAACCGAAAAATAAAATCTTTCGCGGGATTTTACAAAATCAAGACAAAACCGTGAAACAACGAAGAATTGATTAGGTTTGGTTGACTTGAGTTTGAGTGGTGAAGCAGACAAGTCACAGTGAGTAACGTTTGTGAATCGAAATCCGAGAAAGCCCCGTAGTTGTACTATAAATCCGAAAATATCGCAACCCAAGATAATTCACAATATCGATTAACGAAGCTTAGTCAAAACCGTGACGAACCATTATGTCCCAAAAATTCACAAACAAAACTAGCGGGTATCACGAATTTTATTAATTCCAAAGAATCCAAAGATGCTAACATAAATGAACCAAACTTGACACCCGTATATCACAAATATAATTCGTCCTCAAGTGATCCACGCAGCCCACAAACAATCCCAGCCAACTAACAAGGAATTAAGGCCCAAGTCCAGTTCAGTTACAAGCCCAATTAACCACAATTCTTGTGCACAATTCGTCTAGCCCAATTTAGTAAAACTGTCCACTCACTACAACCCAATATATTCTGCAATAATATACCACTTAATCACACTCAATCCCTAATATTACTCTAACCCTTAATCAAAAATAACGCAGCCACACACTCTTTCTTCACTCACCAAATCTTATCAACACAAAAACAAGAACGCAGCCAAAAAAAAAAATCCGTCCCTTTGTTTCTTGTTAAATCCGAATACAAACAAACCTATCTTCGAACACAGCCCACGAAGATCCTTTATCTTAAATCACATAACCCACGAAGTAATTTAAGGGTCACGGAAAGGTCATGTTTGATATAGTTTTCAGTTTAAATCGAATCAAAAGAAAGATGAAGACTTAAGGTCGTTGTTTTTCTTTTATGGTTTTTCGTATATTAAACGAAGCTTGTGTCTTCGATAAGGATCTATGAAGAGTTGGTCTTGAGTGCTGAAAGTACTTTGACGTTCTCAAATTCTCATGAGAGACACACCAAGACCAAACTGAGATCACGATGGATTTTCAGTTTATGTTTGATCTTACCTTTGTGTTTGATGATTTTCTTTTATGTTTGAAAAGTAGCCTTTGGTTTGATTAAAGATTAAAGTTGTAGGTTTGTTTTGCACTTATCAGCAATAGTACTTTTCTCGTTCTACTTTTCTTTTCTTGATTTGCTTTAATAGACAGTGACTGAGGTAAATGCTAACCCTTGAGGTAAACGCAAACCCTTGAAGTAAACACTAGGAAGTAACCGCAATTAGAGGTACACGGTAAACGCAAATCCTGAGCTAAACGCAAATAAGAGGTACACGCTAAAAAGGAAGCCGCAACATTAAGAGTTAACCGCAACTTTTTTTTTTTTTTTTTTAACCGCAACCTTTTTTAACCGCAACTTTGATCTGAGGTAGACGCAGGTATGAAGAAGTGAGATAACCGCAATGTTGAAACTGGAACTAATCGCTATCAAGTGAAGACTAAATAAGTGTAGCCAGTACAAGTCCAAAGCAGTCCCTTTCTTAAAGTTTTGTCTTAACACCCATTTTTAAAGAAATGACAAATAGAACCAAAAGCAGGACCACAGTACTAGAAGCAATAAGCGGCCAAATACTAACCGCAACCAAGAAAAGAAAAACTCGCAAGAAAGAATAATAAAAAAAAACACGAAGTTGTACAATCCCTTATCTCAACTTTTTGCAAATAACCATTTGTTTTGACAAGATATTACTTTCGTATCACTTTTAGCAAAGCATAGAAAATAAATGAAGCAAGAGTGACATCCTATGAAAACCAAGTTGAACAAGATAAAGCAAAATAAGAACCGAACCAATCTAAACAACAACTCCCAAGAGTGTAACCATGTCTCTTGATACCAATTGTAGGATACTCAATAATAACATGTATGGTTCTTGTGTTTATGAATCAAATAGAAGTAGGAGAAGTAGAGAGAGGAAGAGAGTTGGGAGGATTTCCTAGAGAGAGAAAGAGTAGAGAGAAAAATGAAAAGATTAGATTAAGGTGAATGGAAGCTCCAACCCTCTCTACATGTGGAGAGGGGTATTTATAGTTACAATATTACGCCCACTCCCGGGCTGTGGATCAGGCATACAGTGGGTAAAGACCCGTTCCTTCTTCCACGGTGTTACTTAATCTAATACTAATTAACTAATAAACTAACTAACTACGAGCTAACTTAATGCTATTACAATCATTAGGTGACCGAGACTTTTACAGGAATATTTGTATTCCTAACAATACCGAAGGCGTTTAAGATTTTCTTTCAACAACAAATTGATCATGATCGAGAAGGGTTTTACAAATGATATTCGTAATAAGATTGCTGATGTTAATGCTAGTATAACAATGCTGTCTACAGTGATTCGTGAGATGGAGAGCCGGAGTGACAAAGATGCTTTCATGGATGCTGTTTACTGTTTAAAACAAAATAAGGCTAGGTTGGAGCTGAAGTTGTCTCGATTGACCCAGCTAGAAGCTGACAATTTAAATGGTGTTAAGCAGCTAGAAGTTCAATCAGATATGATGGATTTGTGTGAAGCAGACTATGAAATGTCATAGATTATCATTTTTTTTGCATTAGGTTTATGTTTTCTGTTTAAATAATGGTTTTGTACTGTATGGTTAATGGGTATATAATGTCATATGATTTTTTATTATTATTATTTTTTTTTTATAATTTTTTTTGTAACGTATTTTCACCCCACCAAATTACTACGTACGATATTGTGTTGTACTTTTTAACTTAACGTGCACTACTATTAGAGACTATCTGGTTAAGTAACTACTATTGTTGGTTGCCCTATGATAACAACCTACTCCATTTGTTGCGCTATGCATTATTTCATAAAAGTTGGTTGTCTCCATATAAGTAATTACAGATCTTTTGTAGAAACCGTAAATATAGTTTATAAACCGTTAGTTATCCTTAACTGTTACTTATCCTTACCATGTGGGTATTATGAATTGGAAATGTTAGTTATCCTTACATTTATTTTATAAACAATTCTAACTCTTGTGTGCCAATACAAACCACCATATTTCATCTTTTGCATTATATACTTTAACTTTTTTTGTTTCCAAATTCTATGGCTTCACCATCTTCAAGTAATGATTCAAAGAAACGCAAACATTCAATGAAAATTTCTACTCCTGGAGGAAACGCAAGTATGTTTTTTCTACATGTATGTTATGTAAAGCACTTATTGCCATGGTATATCAATGCTTTAACCACATAATTTAGTCAAACAACTTTGGGCAACTATTATCTCTATACCTGTGCAACCATTATTCAAATTACTTTGGGCAACTCATATTCGTACACCTGGGCAACCATTAGTTATGTATGTTTGCAACAGTGTAAGAAACATAATGCCATACCAACCACACAATCAATGTAACATGTTGACATAAATAATGTCTAAAAACATTGTTAGCACATTAACAATATCTCTATGTTTTGATAATTACAAAGCATAAACTCATTAATCTAAAACTTATGACGTAAACAAGTTTTTAGTGCTTAACATTTGTCTTTACATCCATATCACTTAAGGTATGAATAAACAAAGGGTTTATTGCATTTCATGATCAAAGGAAATTTTTCTAATTACTAGAATTTTTATAAAATGTATTAAACATTCTATATCTTTTACAAAATTACTTTTGGAATTAAAAGAATATGTTTATTTCATTATAAATATATAATTTCAAATTTCCAACCAAAAATGGCAAATTTTATCCAGAAAAATATTCCCCACTAAAAGACAAGAAAAACCAACATTCTGAAGGGGCGGCCCCCTTAATCATTAAGGGGACCGGCCATTAATTAAGGGGACCGGCCATGCTCCAGAACAGTAATTTTCTCCCCTATAAATACTGGTTCATCCCACATAATTTTCTCACCTTTTGCACTCCTAAACTTTCTGTTCTAGATCCACATCTCTATTCTCTTAATCCTTTGATCATAAGTGTATAATTCTTTGTTTCAAAGTGATTCAAACTTCATCCTCTCAAGTGCAAGAGAAGAATACTTCTATCCCCCAAGACAAGAAGTATTACAACTTGTTGTGACCTCCACATACAAGTTGTTGGTGTATCATCAAGATTATTTACATTACTCTTTGTGAAGATTGTTGTGTATATGTGATTGTAGATAGTTGTGCTAGGTATATTGATTGTGTGATTAGTTAGTTGTTTGGTGTGAAGAAGAAAGGTTAGGAATTATATCATAGTGAAGAAGCTAGGTGTGAAGTTGTTAGTTGTGAAGTAAATTGGTGTGAAGAAGATAGGCTTGAAGTAGATAGTTGTGAAGATAGATAGGTGTGAAGAAGTAGTGTTGTGATTAAGTAGTGACTAGGTGTGAAGAAGTTGTATAGAAGGTGTGAATAAGTTATGACGAAGTTGTGGTGTGTATATTGGTGTATAAGGTTTCTCCGCCATAAGGAGCTTGTTGACATAGTGAAGAAAACTCTCGAGTAGGTGACTCGAGGAGTGGAGTAGGGCAAGGAAGGTGTCCTTGTAGCCGAACCACTATAAATCCTTTGTCTCGCGGTTAGATCTTTCCATATCTTACTTATTATCTTGCTTATATCGTTATTACTTTTGTAGACGTAGACGTATATATATATATATATATATATATATATATATATATATATATATATATATATATATATATATATATATATATATATATATATATATATATATATATATATATATATATATTTGCTCATATAGTGCTAGTATTGATTTTTCTTAAAGATCAAACGAAAGTTTCATTCACAAAACAAAGTTTTTACAATCAAACTAAAAAGGTAACATACATATAATTGATCATTTCGATCAAGTAAAGTTTTCATACAAAATATAACTAAGGATTATAAAATAAACGATTACTTACTTATCTCTTGTATATAGCTATAATTGTTTATATTGTACATGTGTTGATTTCACATACTTAGCTTATATTATTATTGTTCATACTTAGATATAGTTGTTCATATTGTTCAAGATTTAAGTTCACATAAGATTGAATCAAAGTTTTAAAAGCAAACAAGGTTTTAAAACTAAACTAAGTTTTCATAATAAAATTAAAAAGACGTAAAACTATTCAACCCCCCTTCTAGTTTTCCACAATTGGTATCAGGAGCCACGTCTAGCAAGATTTTTAAAATATATTGTATTTTAAAACTTGTAACGATCTATGGAATCTGAAAAATATTTAGAAGGGCAATCTATGCAAAGACCACCACTATTTGAAAGTGATGGATTTTTATATTGGAAAAATCGATTCGAAACTTATGTGAAATCAAAAGATCTAGATCTTTGGCATGTTATTACTAATGGTGATTTTTTACCAACTCAAAATAATCCCGAAACAAATAAAGATGAAATAGTACCTTTTGAAAAACAAAATGATGATTTATAAAGAAGACTTTCTAAAAACAATAAAGCAAAAATGGTTATTTACAATGCGTTACCACGTAAAGAATATGAAAGAATTTTTATGTGTAAAACCGCAAAAGAAATTTGGGATTCTTTACTAATCACTCACCAAGGTAATAGTCAAGTTAAAGATAACAAAATAGATCTTCTTGTTCAACAATATGAACAATTTACGATTCCAGAGGAGGAATCAATAGATAATGCTTTTGCTAGATTTAACACTATTATCACAAGTTTAAAAGCACTTGATGAGAATTCTTCTAGTAAGAATTTTGTTAGGAAATTTCTTAGGTCTCTTCATCCAAAATGGCGAGCTAAAGTCACGGCTATTGAAGAATCAAGGAATCTGTCAACTCTACAACTTGACGAATTGATCGGCAACTTAAAGGTCTATGAAGAAATAATAAAGAAAGACTCCGAGATGGTCAAAGGAAAAAGGGAGCAAAGCAAATCAATTGCGTTGCGAGCTAAAAAGGACTCTAGTGACGAAGAATGCTCAACCTCCAAAAGTGACGATGAAGAGTATGCTATGGCCGTACGAGACTTCAAGAAATTTTTCAAAAGACGAGGAAGATATGTTAGGCAACCATATAATGAAAGGAAGTGTTTTAAATGTGGCAATCCAAATCATCTCATCGGAAAGTGTCCAATGATGTCAAGAGATCAAAATCAAAAGGCGTTTATCGGAGGTGCTTGGAGTGATAGCGATGAGGACAAGAAAGAAACCACAAATGAATAAAAGTGTCTTATGGCTAAGACATCAAGCGAGGTACGTTCCGAAACCGAATACTTTAGTGACGAAAATTTATCATTACACGAAAAAGACCTAGATAGTGAATATAATAGGTTATGCATATTAGGTAAAAAGGTTATAGCTAAAAATAAGTCACTAAAACATATCAATAATATATTAGAAAATGAAGTACTTGAATTAAAAATTAAACTACAACATTTGGAAAAAGGAAAAGAAGTTTTTATAAAATGTAAAACATGCTTAGAGGTTAAAAATGAAAACGAAAAACTTAAAAATGAAATTTTCAAACTTGACAAGTTTAAAAATTGTAGTAACCCACTTAAGAAAATAATAAGTGTTCAAGAAACTTCGGGAGATAAAATCGGTCTAGGATTAACTTCAACTAATGTTTCAACTAGTGAAAATAAAAGTATAAAGTTTGAATGTGAATCTAGTAAACAAAAATCATTAGAATCAAATCCTAAGTATATACTTACAAAAGATAGAAAAATACCCATTGCGAATGATGAAAAAGTAAAAACTTTTTATAAACCATCCTTAAAGACCGAAGTAGGATCCTCTAAACCTAAATTAAGATCTAAAACTCCACCACCAAGAAAACCTAACAATCATCATCCAAGATCTAAAACACCTCAACCTAGAAGAAATCAAAATAGACAATATTACAATAACACTAGAAATCAAATGTGGAATTATCAACCAAGTTACAATCCTTGGGAAATATTACCACCATACATGCATCCTAGCCAAATGTTAAATATGTTTGGACCAATGAGACAATGGGGACCAAGTGGCTAAGTTGTCAATCTTGGAAGAAGTTGGAATATCATCTACAAATGACTTCTATAAGTCAACATGGTCACTTGAAGTGCTTGAAGATATTCCATTGAAGACTAAAAGGTACGCGTTTCTTTTAAGTTCATCACTATAATTTGCATGCTTAGATAAATGCTTAGTTAGATTAATGCTTAGTACATAATTGCTTATATTCTTATAACCTAGAAACATCATTGGTTGACTCTCCTAGGAATAAGATAAAATTGTTCATTACCGAACGAAATAGAAAATGGAAATCTTCTATATCCACTATTAGCAAACTCATGGCGATGAAGTGAAATGAGTTAAGTGGATCGATCGTTAATATAGAAGTAGGATTAGATCCCTCGCGTAGGAAAACTATGGATGAAACAAAGCGTGCGAAAACTAAGGAACTATAGATGTTAGGTTATACCCCATTCAACACTCTCGCATCTAACATATAAATTATCGTCTTCATTTCCTTTAGGATCATAGGATATGTAGAAACGATAGCATGAGATAATAATATGCTTAACCAATCCTTTTGAGCATGAGATCTTTAATAAACATTTTTTAAAAATATTTGATTTATGATATTTGTTGTCAAAAATCTAATATCTCTAAAAATATGCAAAAACCTCACATTTTGGAAAATAGTTTTTCAAATAACTATCCCACTTTTAAATAACATGTTTTCACTATCAATATCCACAATTTTGTTTTGATCAAAACTAAAGATTGGGAAAATATTCTTTACCGTTCATTCACACATTTTGAAGTAAAAACCCAATCTATTTTATTCAAATAACTCTCACATCTAAGTGAAAACTTACTTTCAAACATTGTTGAATAATGCTAAAAACGTCTCTTTTAAAATCATGCATGGTGATCTCATATTTGTCATCTATATTTATATAAATGACACTTATAAGTGAACTAAATCAAATCAAGAGGACCATGGTTTGTTCATTAAGACTTTGTTTGTAACAAGTCTAGAAATCCATGCTATCATAACTACCCACTTATTGCACATTGATACACATTAGGATTAATCCTCCTATTTATGTAGTTATGAAATACTTGATGTTGCTTGTTGTTTCCTAGCACTTATATTTTACTTGCTTGATGAGTATGTTTGCATGCTAGATGAAATTGCTTGTTTACTTAATCTCTTTGATTAACATGCTTTGGCTACATAATTAGTATATGCTTAATTGCCTCAAAGAGTTGGACTTGTTTGAAACCAAAAACACAACCTTTCTGCAATTCATTACCAAAAACCCTTTTCTGGCAATCTGGGAATCACCAGATGGGCGGCCCCTTTAAATCATAAGGCGGCCCCCTTAATTATTAAGGGGACCGGCCTCCAATTAAGGGGACCGGCCATCTGATGGTCGAAGGTGTTGTTTCATTTTTCTACTTTTTAGCCCATTTCATCCTACACTTCCCAAAATTCATAAACCTATTTTATCCTAAACCTTCTATCAAAATTTATACATCCTTAATCCCACCAATCCTACATTATAAACACTCTCATTCCTCTCAATCTATACTCATCTCTTCATGACCTCTCCCATTAAACCAAAACCACCAAATAACCTGTTTGGAGAAGAAAGTCTAACTTCCATTAAAAACCCGTCAAACCAAATGATATTGTCAAACATCCAACACCAAAATTCCTCCTATGTCTTCAACATTACACACCTAACACCTCACTCTCCTTCTCACCAACATCACATATCAAAAACCTTTACTCACCCATATCCTTCTACATTACACTCAAACCTCATAATCTTTTCACAACTCAAGCAATGTTGTTCATAATCAACCAACACCTAAACCTCACTCTCACACAAATGATCCATTTAACAACAAATCATCCATTCGTGCTTCCACTAATGCTCCTTCTTATGATGAGCATGCACAATCCTAAAACAATAATCCCAACCTCATTACCAACACTTTACATGTTGCTCATTCAACAAAAACACCATCCACTCATGAAGCATCTCTTCCACCCATATCATGTTTTCATGATTACCCAAGCTCAAACATGTCTCCACCACCAAGAGTATCACCACCACATCCTACAACTTCACATGCCATTCCTATGTTGCATGTTCAAACCCTTACCCAAGACAACTATCATGCTCCACCACCATCACCTTCCTCCGAACACTTAATGTTCGTTGAGGCACTAAAAGAATCCCATGAGCTTTGTGCTCTTTTAGCCTTACATCTTGCTCAACGCAATTTGGATCCACCATCATATAGATCACCCTCATCACCACACAACATAAATCAACTTGAGAAGCATGTCAACAATTGACCTTGTTGCATCTTTCTCCTAAAAACCATTGCATTTAATGAACACTTCACTTGGATTGAATATCTTCTCACTAGATTACATCCAATACCCTCACTTGAACAACATCCAAAACCTTGATCAACCTCTTCCGCTACAAACTCTCCACAACCAAACTCTCCAACATTCATGACCCAAACATATACCTCCATTAATCCAACAACCTCACCCTAACTCAACCATCTTCATTCCAAACACTCCATCATCAACCATCTAAGCATACTATATGCTTATAATTTTCACTTTCAAATACGAATCAACCAACCTTTTGTTACAAGCAAGTCCGATGGCTCTCTTTGGCAAATTAGGATCTTTAACATAATCTCTTTGAATTAATTGTTATGTATCCTTAATATTTGTTTGCTATGCTTGTTATTTGTATATTGCATATTCTTCTATATATGCTTGTGCTTCTAATAATTTTCTTGCGAGCATTCCATATCTCGATCCCTTGGTGCCATCGAACGAGGGGGAGCACACATCAAGGGGGAGCTTTCATCCCGTCTAACTTCATTTATGAAGCTAGTCGGGATAACCTTTTTGATTTTACAAAAAGGGGGAGAAGAGAATGTTAAACTCTAATAATACTTGTCTAAAAATTATTTTTTAGACCTAATGAGTTTAAGGTTTTGTAATCATCAAAAAGGGGGAGATTGTTGACATAAATAATGTCTAAAAACATTGTTAGCACATTAACAATATCTTTATGTTTTGATAATTACAAAGCATAAACTCATTAATCTAAAACTTATGACGTAAATAAGTTTTTAGCGCTTAACATTTGTCTTTACATCCATATCACTTAAGGTATGAATAAACAAAGGGTTTATTGCATTTCATGATCAAAGGAAATTTTTCTAATTACTATAATTTTTATAAAATGTATTAAACATTCTATATCTTTTACAAAATTACTTTTGGAATTAAAAGAATATGTTTAATTCGTTATAAATATATAATTTTAAATTTCTAACAAAAAATGGCAAATTTTATCCAGAAAAATATTCCCCACTAAAAGACAAGAAAAACCAACGTTCTGAAGGGGCGGACCCCTTAATTCCTTAGGCGGCCCCTTAATCATTAAGGGGACCGGCCATTAATTAAGGGGACCGGCCACGCTCCAGAACAATAATTTTCTCCCCTATAAATACTGGTTTATCCCACATAATTTTCTCATCTTTTGCACTCCTAAACTTTCTGTTCTAGATCCACATCTCTATTCTCTTAATCCTTTGATCATAAGTGTATAATTCTTTGTTTTAAAGTGATTCAAACTTCATCCTCTCAAGTGCAAGAGAAGAATACTTCTATCCCCCAAGACAAGAAGTATTACAACTTGTTGTGACCTCCACTTACAAGTTGTTGGTGCATCATCAAGATTATTTACATTACTCTTTGTGAAGATTGTTGTGTATATGTGATTGTAGATAGTTGTGCTAGGTATATTGATTGTGTGATTAGTTAGTTGTTTGGTGTGAAGAAGAAAGGTTAGGAATTAGATTATAGTGAAGAAGCTAGGTGTGAAGTTGTTAGTTGTGAAGTAAATTGGTGTGAAGAAGATAGGCTTGAAGTAGATAGTTGCGAAGATAGATAGGTGTGAAGAAGTAGTATTGTGATTAAGTAGTGACTAGGTGTGAAGAAGTTGTGTAGAAGGTGTGAATAAGTTGTGACGAAGTTGTGGTGTGTATATTGGTGTGTAAGGTTTCTCCGCCATAAGGAGCTTGTTGACATAGTGAAGAAAACTCTCGAGTAGGTGACTCGAGGAGTGGAGTAGGGCAAGGAAGGTGTCCTTGTAGCTGAACCACTATAAATCCTTTGTCTCGCGGTTAAATCTTTCCATATCTTACTTATTATCTTGCTTATATCGTTATTACTTTTGTAGACGTAGACGTATATATATATATATATATATATATATATATATATATATATATATATATATATATATATTTGCACATATAGTGCTAGTATTGATTTTTCTTAAAGATCAAACGAAAGTTTCATTCACAAAACAAAGTTTTTACAATCAAATTAAAAAGGTAACATACATATAATTGATCATTTCGATTAAGTAAAGTTTTCATACAAAATATAACTAAGGATTATAAAATAAACGATTACTTACTTATCTCTTGTATATAGCTATAATTGTTTATATTGTACATGTGTTGATTTCACATACTTAGCTTATATTATTATTGTTCATACTTAGATATAGTTGTTCGTATTGTTCAAGATTTAAGTTCACATAAGATTGAATCAAAGTTTTAAAAGCAAACAAGGTTTTAAAACTAAACTAAGTTTTCATAATAAAATTAAAAAGACGTAAAACTATTCAACCCCCATTCTAGTTTTCCACATAACACACGTAATGCCACACCACCAAGTACAAATTCCATCATAGCAAATCTAAGCGAGTATCATGTCAGTAAATTTCATGTTTCAAAAAATCTTTTAAAGAGTGAGTATCATGTCACCACATAATTTAGTCAAACAAGTTTGGGCAACTGTTATAATGTATACCTGTGCAACCATTATTCAAATGACTTTGGGCAACTCATATTCGTACACCTGGGCAACCATTAGTTATGTATGTTTGCAACAGTGTAAGAAACATAATGCCACACCAACCACACAATCAATGTAACATACGTAATGCCACACCACCAAGTACACATTCCATCATAGCAAATCTAAGCGAGTATCATGTCAGTAAATTTCATGTTTCAAAAAATCTTTGTATAAAACCACTCCAATGCAACAAAGCTTTTAAAAAGCTTTTCTACAAGTAACCATTTAATAAAAATCATATGATGTAGTGCACAATTATTCATTATTTTCTTTTTCCACATCTTTTGCATCAAAAGCTTGGTACACTTCAATTCATTCACCCAAAAGTCATATGCAAAGTGTTTGCTCCAATGCATCAAGTCATCTAATAGCATTTGTAAATAGTTAACAAGTCATGTAAGAACCTCTTCATTGCAGTTGCTAAGTTGCAACATACTTCTAAAAACATGTATGTTTTTTCACCCTTTTTGCACTTTCAAAAGGAGTAAATAGGGTATAATAAATTATTTTGGGAATACCAAATTGTAATTATACATATTTCAATCAATTGAATGCAATCATGTCAAAAGGTGTTCCAATACACAACTACAAGGGTTTATACCATGTATTTGGTAATCGCAATTATTACAACCACAACCTTTAAGTATATATACGATTACATTACTTATCAAAAGTCTAACATTTAAAACCCTATATCTAACAAAAAGCTATCAACGTATTCACCATTATTTATTTAAAAATGGCAGACACACCAAATCTTAATGAATTGAAAGATGCAACTGAATCTGGTAAGCTTGGCGATGCCTTCAAGCTGCTGATAACTCATGACAAAGCAGAAGAGCAAAGTTTTATCTGTCGTATAGGGGAGGAGAGTAGCCAGTTGAGGGCAGTTATTCAAAAAAAAGGAGCAAACTCTAACTGAGGCAGCTTCCTCATTTACTCGTTTCAATGTTGTGGTTGCAACAGCTCAAGCTTGCCTTATGGAAATACAGAAGAAGGATCGTCGGAAACTTGATCTGTTGGCTCAATTACTGCTGCTGTCTCGTGAAAGCATGGAGGAGAAGGATGAGTTTTTGAAGAGGATTGAAGAAGTTGAAGAGGATGACGAAGATTAGGATCTTTTGGTCATTTTCCTATGTGTTTTGATGTATGTAGTTATATCTTTTTTATTTGAATGGCAACCATGTGGATGTAAAATATTTCTATAAATGCAAACAACTCATAAGCAGTCATTTATGTTTTAAGTATTAGTCGTTTATTAGCTTTAAGAATTAATTTTTTTTGCCAGTTTATTATCGTTTACGGGTACAACGATAAGGAAACAAAACTTTAGCCGCATAAATAGCAACATACTACTAAAAGTATAGAGTCTAAAAGTTGGTCATGGGCTTTTAAAATGATTGTAGCCACTTATACTATGTGTTCAAAAATCCGACATTTGTGTTCGGTAAAAAACTCTTTCACACTTTTCGTTTATGCATAATCCATTTTCTTTTTGAAGCAATATTTACAGACAGCGCAATTATTTATCATTCTGGGCAACTATTTGTGTACTTTAGGCAACCTTCTGTAAGTAGTAGCACCATTTACTATTTCTACTTTAAACACAACGAGCATATAATCTTGTGAACAACTGACAACACCATTTATGGGTTGTACCTTGTACAACCTGACCCGATGTAATTTGAACAAATGGTTAGCGTTTCTGGGCAACCAGTTTGTGTGGCACAAATTACAACACTATTTATGGGCAACCAGTTTCTGTGGCTCAAATTATAACACTATTTAGGGACCCGACTATTTATCTAGGATTGTTATTCATACAACATTAGTTTGTTTACTCATCAATTTGTACAATATTAACAGTCCCTTATACTTCTTGCACCATATTTTGGTAAATCCATGGAGTCAAAATTACCAATTTACGAACAACTGAAGCACCAGAAGGGTGCGAGGCAAATGAATCGGGTGCTCCATGATTTGTTTGACAGAGAAAGAGAGAGAGGCTAACATAGGTGATGATAAAGACTATAGGAAGATGATCCATGAAATACATGTCCGTGTTGAGCATAGGCATGTGATTATACTGGAACTTCAAAATCTGGGTTACCATAGGGATTTTTTTGCACCTCTGGAGTCACTCATCTTGGCGGAAGGTGATGATTTTGATGAAATTGATTTTTTGATTCAAAGGCAAAGTACAAGTATCCGACGTGCCGCTGAGAATTCAATGATCATGAATAACCTAAGGAATTACATATGACTCTTATTTAACTAAACCTTTGTTGAACTGTTTTTTTTAATTTTTTTTTGTTAATGTTTTTGTTTGTTTTTTTTTTGTTATTATCATTAATTTTTGTAATTTATGTTTTATTTAAGTTATGGCAGCCATAGTTAATGTTGGTGGTGGGTCATGTTTTCATGTATCGAACAAGTTGTTTACTTGTCGCATTAACCGTTTGTCAGTTGTTTAATCATATGGAAATTAAATGTTGTTTGGGAGTATTGTATTTCCAGTTTCATACGGGCATTAACATTGGAATTTCCATGAACCATTAACGTAACAAATGAATCATTAAACCGCGCATATTAACACAACTAGAGTACATCGACACATTTCTTCACTTAAATCTATTTTTTTTATTTATGGTACGGTTAAGTAGCAAATAAAAAATGATCCGGCCAAGATATGTAAAACTCGATTGGATACACAAATGGACTTCATTCAACAGATAAACAAACTTTGTTGTTACTTTTATTGTAATACTCCAACATATGGTTTGTTTAATTTGATACTGACAAAGCCATGTTTTTGTGGTCTATAACGCCAATTTGTGAACCATCCTACTGGTAACCAATATTTACAAATGTAAATCAATAATGTATGTATTATAATAATTTAAAGTAGTTTCGTGTGTCTGGATATGTACATACATGAAAGGCATGAAAGTTATGGGAAATTTACATCTATTTGGATATGGGTCCCAACCATATTGGGGTTTATTTGTGTTGGGCAACCTAATATTGTACTTTGGGCAATTATATTTCTTTTGAGCAACTATACTTCTGTGGGCAACTATATGTTGTCATGTACGTCTATTCACCATTTACAGTTGTACTTTGGGCAACTTTGTATTGTTTATATAACTCTTCACCATTTACAACACAACTAGCAAAAAAAAAAAGATACTCAAAATTCAAACCCAACCAAACACAGAAATAAAACTAGGAATTGGTTATAAGCAAATGGATTCTTGTAAAGCCGATAAGTTCAAGGTGTTTATGCGGTATGAACAGGCTTTGATTCCCGTTTTACTTCCAACTAACATTAACTTTGCCAATCTTGTCAAGTATGTGTCAAAAAAGTTTAACTTGAACGATGCAGACGCAATCATTTTATCGTACAACATAAGTGAAACCAAAACCACCCTACTTAACGATGAAGATGTCGAAGTTTTCAAAACACTTGCTTTGGAAACGCCGTATCATGTACATACATTAGTCGTCGACCACTCTCCCCATACCCATGTAGTCAATTTACTCCAAAAAAACCAATTGCTACTCACTAATATTAACTGTATGACATTCCCACCACACTCACCCACTGTTGACTATAACATCAAAAAAGGTGGTGTAAAGGTTAATGATCTGTTTGACGATAAGGAAACTTGCATCTATGAGATAAGTGTGAAATGTTTAAAAGAAGGGTATAAATTTTGTGTTGTCAGATCGAACCCGACAAGATACAATGTAAAGTGTAGCCAACCAGAATGTAAGTGGCACATATACAGTCGTCGAGTTGGGGATACTAGTCTATTTAAAGTCACATCAGTAAACGACAACCATTTATGTTCGAAAATCGTATTCAATCCAAATCACCGAAATGCATATGCAAAAACATTGGCTAGAATAATATCCCCAAAGCTCGCAAATCCGACAAGAGTGTATAGGCCAAGGGACATTGTACATGATCTGAATTTGGATATGAATATTGACGTTTCATACAAACGAGTTTGGAGAGGCAGTCATTTGGCACTAGAATCAAATCAGGGCTGCCCAAGGGCATCATTTGAGCAGCTGCCATTATATTGTCATAACCTAAAGCTGGCAAACAGGGACACAGTTACACACATAGAGACCGACGATGCCAGGCATTTTAAGAACCTATTTATCGGATTTGGTGTTGCGGTAAGCATGTTATTATCCTTTTTATCTTGTTTGGTTAGTTGGAAATCAAATTTGTTCATAAGGGTTTGTTATAAATTACTTACTTTTAAAATCATGCAATACATTACTATAGCGGTATAATTAAATAAGGAAAACCCATAGTTAATGAAAAACACAACATTAATCTAAATAAGCAGTAGGAACTATGCATAGCATACGTTATACACCATAGTCATATTCCATATTCATAGTCATACAGAAACATGTACCTCCATATACAGGTACATAAAGTTCAACATACATACTTGTTTATAAACTGTTTTATTATATACTACATACCAATTCATAAAATTAAGCCATTTTACTTAATTGGTTATGACAGCATATAGCAAAAATCAACAAATCCATCTTACGTGCATACGGCACCTGCCATGTCAAACAACAAACAAATACATTCGTATTAGCTTAACAATAAACTAATTGCATATCAAATCAAAATGAATTTGTTATTATGAATAAAGGTTTTCAACTTGATGTACCATTGCATTTGTTACATTCACATATTAAGAGTTTCCTGTGCTATCTGCGGCCTCTTATCA
The DNA here is from genome assembly GCA_030686995.1 of Artemisia argyi. Classification (NCBI taxonomy): domain Eukaryota; kingdom Viridiplantae; phylum Streptophyta; class Magnoliopsida; order Asterales; family Asteraceae; genus Artemisia; species Artemisia argyi. The sequence continues at coordinate 127,377,799 of CM060706.1, read as the reverse complement.
TAATTGATGCGGCACATCTAAAAGGGCTATACCAAGGAACAAATATGGTTGCTGTCGGAATGGACGGAAACAATCAGATTCTACCGATTGCTACCGGTGTTGCTGAAGGCGAGAGTGCTGAATCATGGACGTAGTTTATGACGAAACTCAAAGAATGCATTGGGGACGTTCCTAATTTGGTAATCATATCTGACAGACATTATGGAATTACCACTGCATGTAACGTTGTATTCCCGAATGCATTTCACGGCTATTGTTGTCGCCATTTGATGTTAAATACAAAGATGTACAGCAAGACACTGAAATGTTTATACTGGAAGACATGCAAAGCATACACAACGGATGCTTTTCAAAAGCTAATGTCGGATATACGTTCGGTAAGACCGCAGACTTACAAAAAACTTGTTGAAGCAGGGGCCGAGAAATGGTCAAGGGCGCATTGTCCTGGGCAGAGATACAATTACTTAACATCAAACAGTGTTGAATCCATAAATGCTTTGACGAAGCTTGTGCGCCACTGCCCAATCACGGCACTGATTGAATGGTTCAGAGCTCTTCTTCAGAACTGGTATTACCACCACCGAGCAAAATACACAGGTAATAAATGTTCCAATTTGTTATTAAGTTTACAGTCGAATTATGAGGTACTAGTGAATAATCATAATTTATTTTCTACTGTTAGATGCCCCGGATAACGATCTTTCTGAATGGGCGACTGCGAAAGTCAATGCCAGAATGGCCAAAAGTGCTAGCTAGAAGGTTATGGGGATTGAGAAGGACAGAGTGTATGAAGTACGCGACATGAAGAAACGTCATATTGTTGACTTGGAACAGGGGCATTGCACTTGTCGGCAATGGCAGCTTTCGGGCTTACCGTGTGGACATGTCTGTGCTGTGGGTAGATTTGCTGGCCTTACTAGTGTCAAGAAACTGGCTAAAGTTTGGTTTTATAATAATACACTTAAAGGAACATACAAAGACATCATTTATCCTTTAAAAGACGTGACGGAGTGGGACACTCCAGACGACATCGAACATGTATCCCCCCCTCTTGCAACAAAGCGGCCAGCAGGTAGACCAAAAAAAAGAAACAGAATTCCATCTCAAGGAGAGGTGCCTACAAGGAACTCTTGTGGAAGGTGTGGAGGAGCAGGACATAACCGCCTTACGTGTAATGCAATCATGGTGAAAGAGAAGGTTGACATTCAAATTATTATGACAAAAGTAAATTGTTGTGTTTTTTTCGCATCTAATGTCTTTTTTAATTTCACAGAAGGTCTGCTCCAAAAGGGCGGTTACCAAAGGTCCAGCAGGTCCTAGCAAAAAGGCTCGTGTGGTGGAGGGCTCATCTAATGAAAATAATTGCAACGCGTCAGAGGTACCCAACTCAAGTCAAGCAGAGGAACAGCCGAACTCATCCCAGCCGGAGATTACTTTCCTATCAGATTTCGCTACTCCAGCTGACTTCTTATAGTAAAGTCCCTTTATCTTTGATCGGTGTGCTAGAATGACAGACACTAAATTTAAATGGTTGCACTCACTTCCTAGTTGGTACTGTGTATTGTTTAAGTAAGAATAAAAAGCGTGGGACGTACCGTGTGTAATAAACATCAGTACTAAACTATGTAATAAAGTGTGTGTTTGTGCTCTTAAGGTATAATTCAAGCAATTGTGTTACTGGAAATGATTGCGTAAAATAAATTATGAATGCAAGTGAACAAACGTACCAACCACCAATCACTGATATGGCACTTCAACCATTTTGGCTCGACCATTTAACACTACCCTCCGGTATGATTTGACAACTTGATAGCTGCTTTCATCGATTGAATCATATCTATCAAGTTGTTCCTTATGTTTCTTTACACCCTTAACTGTCTTTATTTCTATGATATCATCTTCATACAGCTTCGCTTTACCTTTACCGTTACCGTTTGCACTATCACCTTGTACACCAACCTCGGACAACAAGATAGCATCCCCTGGTCCACCACCTCCATTACCGGTACCATTTGCATTGACATTTATCTCACCATCACTGTTGCTGATAACAAGACGTTTAGTAGTCATCCTTCTTTTGAACGGAGTCGCACAACAGTAATGATGGCCAACTTCCTCCTCTTGCCAAAGCATGTTTTTGAAATAATACTTTGACAATGGCTGTTGTTTGTGCACGATAAACAGGTTTATGGAACCATGGGCGACAGCGTGAAAAAAAAATCTACGGACGTCATTATCAGTATGTAGTAAAGTTAAACCATTCTCAAGTGACAGGTTTGGTTTACAAAAAAACAAAGCTCATTTATCACCTTCAATGTCCTTCATAACACGATCAAGTGACCTTGTGAAAGTACCATTGTGTGTGCTATAACACACAACGTGGCAAACACACCCATCAACATAACACAGAGGATTAAAAGCAAATTTCCCATGTGCGTGTACTTTAAAGTCAACTTCTTTATTCATTTTTATCCTGATTAAATATAATTAAACATGAGTATCGATTAAGTATAAGTACGCAAACACCAAAGTAACTGCACGAAAAAAAAAACAAAAACAAAAAAATTGAACAACCAAAAACCAGAAAACAAAAAATCATGAATACAGAAAAAAATGATTAATAAAATCATTTAATGCAAACTAAATTAAATAAATGAAACATCATATGTATATGAACAAAAAAAAGGGAATAATTTAGTTATGGGAAAGTACAACAAACCTAGTTTATGTCAATTAAATATGATAAGGACAACAATTTGTTTTTGTTTTATCTTGGAATCTTGGAGTGACAGTGACTTAGGGTTTCACCTAATTTGGGGATATGGTAGTCTGGAACAACCAGGTTTATGTGGTGTGGGACAGTGGGGATACAAGATGTTTTCAAAAAGGTTACTTTTGGCCCTTTAAGTAGTAATAAAGAAAGTGTATATTTTTTTTTTTTTTCCAAAATTGGATACATTAAGTAAAAATACCCTGCACGTGCAAACTTTGTTTGTCCTTTTATATACATATACCCCATTACATACAACTTTACCAAATATCCCAATTGTATCAAACCTTGAAACCCTAAAATATGAATAACCGAAATAGAGCGATACGATGGGTAATTGATGGCAAAACCGAATTCTCTTGTCACTGTGGTGTTCGACTAACAGTTTTGACTGCAACTACAAGGACAAATCCTGGTAAAAGATTTATAAAATGCGCAATTTGTCGAGTTTATGAGTTTTTAGATGATTATCTCCCAAGTGAATACTATCAAGAATTATTGTTTGGATTGTTACAAAAGGATAAACGAAGGAACAATACTGTCAACTATCAGCAGGTGAGTGATGCTACTGCTTTAGACAAGTCAATCATGGAAGAAGAGCTTAATGATATGAAGTCAAAGTTTAAGTTGTATGAGCGGTTGGTTTTCATTTTGTTAGTATTATTTGCAGTTGTGTGTGTTGGGTTTGGGTTGTTAATAGGCAAGTAATGTAGTGCCATGGGTTAGTGATACTTGCTTAAGCTGCTTTCAGTTGTAAGTTTGTCCCGTTTGCAAAATTAGTGTTTCAAATAAATTTGTTTCTCTATCAATTGGCCGTTGGTTGTGGATGTATGTTGATGCAATGTCAATTAGTTATGCTTAAGCACATATCTTGTCTAGTCATACACGTATAAATGGTCACTCAATTTTCCAAGACTGCTAACCATATTAATCACATTGCAGATATGCAAACACATCTTCAACATTTGAAATCCTCTTGTCCAGTTCATCAAAGTTAGTTAACAATGTATCTTTGCCATTAACACCACCCAAGATATTGAAATTGTCACCTTGAAACAAATCAATTGCTGCAAATAAGTACATGGCCAAACAAGTATATAGGTAAAACAACATAACAAATAATATAATTCTTGTATCAATTTCTTTTTTTTCTTTTTTTTTTAAATTTTTTTAAAGACAACAAATAGTCTTAACATACCAACACACTCAAACGGTTGATTCGGCAAAGGGGGATTGTAAAAACTCTGCATACGCAACCATTTTAATCTGATTAAAATGAGTAGAATCCCGTTTTTTAGATCCTGACAATTTTTTTTATTGTTATTATTTCAAATCGGGTACGTTTGATAGTACTGGTCTGACTCTGCTGCGTGTACAGGTGGAGGGGTCATAAGATTTGGGCATCCATTTTTTGGGGATGTGTACAAATTGGGCGCCAAAAACATAGAAAAACACCCGCCAAAACTATTGGTTGCCCTAAAAAGAGTAACAATTGTTTTGATCCAAAAACGCACTATTATGTGCTCCAAAAAAGTAAGTGTGGTTAAGATAAACAAAAAAATAAATACAAACAATTCACAATGAACTGCAATTTAAGTTGAATGCAAACCACTAACATTAGTATGAACACACACCAAACATAGAACCCAATACATTTGCACACCAACTAAACTTAACAAAGGATACATCCACTTTTTTTGTTTGTTCTCTTTTTTTTTGAACATTTTGTTAGCATTCATAATGGGTAGCAAAAAAATTAAACACATGTTCAACAAAAAAAGAGAAGGATGGATCCCTAAAGACTATATCAGTGCGTACGGTTTAGTTAGAAGCTTGCCAAACAAAAGGTTTTCGAACTAGGAAGAGCGGTTGCAAGTACTTTACAACAACCCTAGAATGCAACCTAACGTCCCTTAGGAATCATTTACGTGTTTTTGTAAGACCTCCAATGACCCGCTGGTTGTGTAGAAATCCAAAATATCTCGCCATCTTTTGCCTTCTCAAAGGTGCAGTTCGCGAGCCAAAACAGAAATTCCTGGATGTCCTCTTCTTTGAAACATGTCGACAAGTCGTACAATGCAGACTAATCCCTTCATATTGAAGGACTTGAGACCCACCTTCATCCAAATCAACCTCACTTGCAAAACTGTCATTAGCAACACTTGGCAATTTCGAACAATGATTCCTGCATACATCATTTACCCACTCACCCGGAGACGACGTAGACCAACCAACATCCATCGCTGGAACATCAACTCCAGGGACACCAGGTATGTAATCTTCATCCGAAAAATAAAAATCATCATCAATATAATCAGAATGCAAAAATTCTTTGAAAAGATTCTTACATTGAAATTGTCTTCCTTTGGTTCGAGGAGGGGACGGAGGTGTTCTTAGAGGAGGGGTTGAAAGTGCTTCGTTCTCCCATGCAATAAGAGCAGGATGCAAGTTAGACATAGCAACTAGCAAAGCATTGTCATGTTTTGCTAGATTTGCTTTTATTTTGACATCAACAGGATCAAAAGTAATATTTCTATAATAGTACTGTGAAAGATTTTGAGGAATATGGGAAACATATAAATCAATTAAACTTAGTGAAGCCGCCATATCATACATCTTTCCCATATCATTGTCACCTTCAACTAAAGTCAAGCCTTGTTGTATAGAAACTCTTGGAGAACAAAAATAAACTTGTCGAATATCTTGTACAAGTTTATCTCCTAACATGTCAAGCAGGGCCTCATAGTTCATCCTCTTTGTTGGGATCATAGTTTTCACTATTTTATCAAGTCTCGGTCATTTGTAATTATGTTAGGTTGCTTAACTATTATTTACTTTCATTTACTAAATGTATTAAGTTTACTAGGCTTAAGGTATGTAACCCATGGGCCTCAAAGCCCACGAAATGATGAAAGGAAGGAGAGGGAGTGTTGCCCTAGCTCCTTCCCTATATATAGAAGCCTTAGGTCATTTGTAAACTTGGTTGGTTATGTGAAATATTAAGGAAACTCTTGCACTTTTATTTCTCTCATTCTCATAATCATCCCATTCTTCTTCTCATCTCTTTTCTATCATTCTTATACTTGTGTTTACATAAAGTATGACCTAACAAGTGGTATCATTCGCCGGAAGAAGGTGTAGTTATTGTTTTTTAAGATTGAATTCGATCCAAAACCTATTTTTTAACTCGTTTTTTGTGATAATTTTTGTACTTTCTTGTTTGTTTCTTGGTTTTTATCACATCTTTGCTTACATACTTGTGCTACAAATCATAACAAACAAAAAGTTTCAAACTTTCTTTCAAAAAATCACGTTTTGCATTTTTGTACTCAATTTCAAAATTTTTCAAAACTTTGAAAAAGTTTGTCAAGTTTTCAACTTTCTTCAAGATTTCATCATTTTATAGCTAGAAGTACAAGAATCTTGGATTAAAAACGTGTTTTTGGATTACTTTCTTTGAAAAACAAAAAATCTGCCAAGTTTCGAGATCTACTCTACGTGCATTACCTCGACTTTGTTTTTGTGGACTCAGTATTTTCTTTCTTGTATAAGAAAGATAAGTACTTCGACTTTTGGTAAAGTTTTCGAAATTGTACAATTTCGAAAACTGGGATAGTTGCCTTTGTGTTTTTCGAAAACATCATTTTTTCGAAAATCACATTTATTTCGCAAACTTGTATAAGTTTCGAAATCACAACCATCACTCTGTTTCTCGAAAATTTCTTCAGTTTCGAAATCCATAAAGTTTCGAGAACTTGATTTGTTTTCGCAATCCTAGTATTTTTCGAAAACCTGAAAATTTTCGCAATCCCAGTATTTTCGAAAACCTGAAAATTTTCGCAATCCCAGTATTTTTCGAAAACCTGAAAATTTTCGCAATCCTAGTATTTTCGAAAACCTGAAAATTTTCGCAATCCCAGTATTTTTCGAAAACCTGAAAATTTTCGCAATCCCTATCAGAAGTATCGCAATCATTGGAATTCAACAAAGTTTCGCAATCCCTGTTGACCAAAGTTTCGCAATCTGAAGTTGAGCAAAGTTTTTCGATACTTGGCTAATTCTATACCTTCTACAAGATCCACAATTACACAAGTATCTTTCTAAAATTTTCTTTCTAAATCTCTTCTTACTATCTTATTAAAAAAAAAAATAAATAAAAAAAAAATAAATAAATAAAAAAATAAATTTTGGCGGGAAAATTTGAGTAAAATTTAATTTTTACAGGAGATTAAACGTTCAATTTTTACGCGAAATTCAAATTTTGGTTTAATAGTGAAAATTTTGGCCCAAAATTCAAATTTTGGCCCAAAATTCAAATTTTTAGGCCAAAATTCAAATTTTTTTCGGTAAAATTTGGCGGCAAAATTTTTGAAACTCAAATTTTTTCTTGCAACCTTTAAATTGCATTTCATAGTGATTTTCAAATTTTGGGAGAGAAATTTTTTTCAAATTATTTTGGAGGGAAAACCAGAAATCACTATTTCGTCATTGAGTGTGACATTTTCTTTGATTATTTCAATTACGTTGCAACAATCAAGGGGGAGAGAAATGTCATTCACAATGTCTCAAGTACCATCTTCCAACTACCTTCCTCACCAATATTCTCATCAGCAACAGCATCATCAACAACAAAGTCACAGCTCCCTCATTCATCATATTCTGCTCTTTGGCAATGAATCAAGGCCTCCAATGTTGCTACCAGGAACGTATACTGTTTGGAAACGGAGATTTCTACAATGGCTCACAGATCGTCCTGCTGCAGATCTCATGCTTAATTCCATTCAAGATGGTCCATACAAAATGACAATTCTTGCTGACTCAACAGGGATTATGAGGCTACAAACTACTGCAGACTTGAATGCTACTGAACTCGCTCAGTACGATGCTGACCATCAGGCTGCATGGTCCATGTCATTAGCCCTTCCCAATTCAATTTACATGAATATGGACTTTCAAGACAGTGCTTATGAAATGTGGAAATATCTTGAAGCTTTGCATCGTATCGAAGAATTTCATCACATCAGAATGAAGCAAATTCTTGAATCTTGTTTAAGCATGAATCCACTGAAGACCATTCTCCTTGCTCCACCATCTCCAGATGTTGATCATGGATCCTTAATTTACACTCCAAATGGTCTCTTCTTCAATCCTCCAAATGCACCTGAGCCTTTCTTCATTTCACAGTACCATCCTGCAACACTACATAATAATGTGCAATCTCTTCTGCAAAATCTAGTGAAGCTTAGTCAAGTATCTTCTAAGAAAGGCAATGGCGATATAACTTCAACTTCTGAATGCTTAAACATAATGAACGATACTGATGATGAAGAAGATCTTATCGAACCAAGCATGGCATTCTTGGCATATACAGAAAATATTGCAGATGAGGAAGCTCAGGATTATGATTCAACTCCAGTCTTTGACGATAATGTTGAATACAATGCCACACTTAGTCAAATGGAAGTTGAAGGGGGTAATCTCAATGCAGTTTTGCAAAGTGTCATAGGAGATATTCCATCTGATGATGAATATGCAGATTTGGAAGCCAATACAGCAGATGTCATGTTAATGTCACATCATGATTATGTTCAAGAACCTGCTACTTCTAATATCATGATCCAATATGATTCATCTCCGCAACAGACTTCAACTCAACTTGTTCCATATGACAACAGTGATGCAGTGTACTATTCAAAAACCAATGAAGATGACGACGAGGATTTCAAAATTCTGAATCAAGAACTCGCACTTATTGCTAGTGCCCTCAGCAAAATCTCCAACAAGACAAACAACCGTCTTCATTCTTCTTCTCACATAAGGAATCAAGCTGTTGTGCAAGGTGAAAGAGTTGATAGACAAGGAAGGAATGCTGAAAGGACTATTGGGAATACTGCAGATGTAGTTAATGTAGGCAATGAGGTTAAAATATTGGAAGATAATTCAGGTGTCATGGATGATACTGAACCAGTATACGACATAAATGCTTCTGATGACTCTAAAGACCCATTTGAGAGAAAGATGACTGAAGCTGAGAAAAGAGCCATCAATTCTACAGAAAATTGCTTAGCTCATTTTGAATCAGTTAAGACTCAATGTAAGATTCTCTCAGATGCATGGTTTCCTACGGGGGGTACCTTTAATGCATTCTTCAGAACTGAAATGGATCGTCTAACCTTCCAAAGGAAACTCCGTGAAAACATTGTTCAAATTGAAAAGCAAATTGAACAGGGAAGCGATTGCATGGCAGGATTTAGAGCGCTCAAGGCTCAGTTCAAAGTGTTCATGGCATTGCATTTTAAAGCTCTCATACACTATAAATATGAAAGCAATGAATGGAGAGAGAACATCACAAGTATGGAGGTTGAAGATTTTAGAGATCAACTTGTTTCACGACTGAGCTGCTTAGAATATGTGCTCAATGAAAGATCACTTCATTTGAGTGTTGTCAAAGAACTGGAGATGCAAAAACGAGGAAGAGAATTGAATGTACAGGAGAATGGAAGTATAAAGCAGATTCAAGAAGAGCAAGTTCATAAAGATGATTCATTGAAAGCTAATGTGGTTGTCATGGAAAGCAAAGGGACAGAAACAGAAGTGCAGGATGACAACAGCAGATTGGGGAATGATAAAGATGCAGATTGTGCAGAGATCATACCCATCTATGACTCAGAGCCCAACCTTGACAAAGGACAGATGGATGAGGAAGATTTCATACCCATCTATGACAAAGAACCGAACTTTGACAAAGAGCAAATGGTTGAGGTACAATCTACTGTTGATCATATTATGCCTGCAAATGAGAAACAACAATCTGATCAACCTAACTTCAGTAATGAAGGAGAGGTTGACCAGGATGTTGTACAATGTCTTGACAAACGTTCTGAGTCTGAGTCTTTACATGATAATCTAATGACTGAAACATCAAATCAAACTCTTGAGTCTGAAAACCTTCTTCTCAAAAAGACCATTGCCCAGTGTCATAAAGATTTTTCAAAACTAGAGGCACATTGCATCTCACTTGAACTCCAAATGCAAAATGAATCTCTAAATTCGGGCAACAATGGTCAACTTTTGAATGAACAAAGAAAACGTGTGGATACATTAGTTAAAGAAAATGAGCTTTTAAAAGGTCAAATTCAAGAAAAGGTGTTTGCACATGCTGCATTACAAAACAAATTAAGAAGACTGACTGGCCAGAGTGTGTTCGAGTGTCAAGAAGATAATTGACACTACATCCTTATGCTTCAAACATCTGGAACCCAGTTACTCTTGGGGATCCTTGTTCTCTGTTTTCTTGTCTCTTCTTTCTTTCTGTGCAGATTCAACAGGTATGGCTTCAGAACAAATCAGTTTTGGACCCGAGCTTAATGGATTGGCTTCTGAGCACAACAGCTTAGGACCCGTAATCAACCGTTTTAAAAGCACTTCAGCAATGGCTTCTGAGCAACACGGCTTAGGACCTACAACCAACCGTCTGAATTTTCCGGTCTCTTCGGCTGAACCATTGTCACTTTCTCGTAAAGAAGTGGAAACCTTGTTTGCTCCATTGTTTGATGATACGCCTGTTAACCGTGCACCTGAGGCCACACCAAATTCCGCTGCAAACCTTGATCAACATCAAGTACCTGATACACCTCAATAAACAACAACTTCTGTTGGAAGTGACGGTCCTCCAGTCATATCACCTACAACAACCGAACAAACCAGGTCCAACTCACGACAATCAGCTGAAGATCCATTACAACAATCAGTACCACAACCTGCAGATTATGATGGAAATGCTTTCTCCAATCCATTTGCAACGACTCCAACCGTTCCTGATATAATAGAGTCGTCTTCTTGCAATTTGGATCCGTCTAATATGCATACGTTCTATCAACATCACCCTTAGACACATCATTGGAATTAAATGGATTTGGAAAAACAAGCTGGACGCAGAAGGCACAGTGATTCACAACAAATCTTGTTTAGTTACAAAGGGATACAGTCAATGAAGCAGGCTTGTACATCACTGTCATCAACAAAAGCTTAGTATGTAGCCATGTCTGCTTTCTATGCTCACGTCATTTGGATGAGAACTTAGCTCACGGACTACGGCTATGTATTTGACTAAATCTCAAATGTACTGCGACTCAAAGTGTGCTTTTGCAATCTCGTACAACACCATTCATCATTCCAAGGCCATACAAATTGCTCTCCGCTACCATTTCATAAAGGAGCATGTTGAGAAGGGTACAATTGAATTGGAGTTTGTGGTAACTGAATACCAATTGGCGGACTTGTTTACAAAGACATTACCTCCATCAAGGTTTGTTGACTTAGTTCACCATATTGGTATGCGGTGTTTGACTCCATATGATTTGCAAAACTTTCTTAAAAACTAAGAGAGTCAAACATCAAACTTTTCTTGTAAATATTCTATCATAAAGTAAATACAAAAACTGCAAAAAGAATCTTCTTTCTCTGTGTACAAACTTCTAATCTTCAAAAGTATGTTCCTACATTGTCAAAATGGAACATGTTTTGAGGGGGAGAAAATGTTTCACAAAATCATGAAGTTTGCACACCTAACTTTTATTCTTCAAGGATAAAATGTTTCTTCATCATTCGGATTAAAACTCATTTTTCAAAAATTCTATGATCTCTCGAATTAAATTTGTACAAAAAGGTTTCGCAAAATATATGCTAATTCGAGGGGAGAAAAGAATTTGTTCTGCAACGACCCCATATTAATCTAGTTTGGACTTCAAATGGAAATGTAATTAACCTTTAATGAGTAAAGATTCACAAAAGTCTTAAACTTAGGTAAAAGGACATTGCATGAAAAAATAAAACAGGCTCGCGTCAATGTTTTCACAAATGTTCTCAAAAGTTTCACACATAATCAGACTAACAATTTTTTATCCTCGATTTTTTTTCGATTGTGAGTTTCTAAATTTCTTCATTGTTGTTATCTAATCGTTCCCTAAATGTTTTCAACAGTCAAAAGGCATAATCAGAAACTAGGGTTCAAGTAATTATCGATCGGGGCATTTTCTTTTATGTGTTTAGTCTAATTAATCATTTCATATAACCTTAGAGAACACTAAAGAATGCTCTATTGGTGTGTTTGCACGATTAGATACAACATAGTTTAGAAATCATGTGATTTAGGGTTTAAGATGTCGATGTCTTTGCTGCTATTACTAGGACGTTTGTTTGTTTAATATTCAGGCATTATGATGCTAACAAGTGTGCTTAGACTCAAATCATAACCTCTAACCATTATCATAATTGGATTATCTCGTGTGATAGAATGAGTTAATATGTGATCTTGTGTGTTTATTAGAGAATTCTGAGCATTTTTGGTAGATTTAGAATGAGTTTCTTGATTCATCTGTATACTTGTTTGTGCCTGATGCATTTTCTCTGTGTGCAAGTACATGTCATCCCATTGAAAGTCAAAAATTTCAACATTCGACAAAATGTTTCTTATGGAACATATTTTGAGGTCAAAGGGAAAAATGTGTTTAAAGGTTAAACTGGTAAAAGGATTCAAAATGGTGAGAAAAAAATTTTTCCAAACTCTACACTCTCATTTTACACCGGTAAAGCAAGTGTGGAGACCGAAGCAAAGTCATTCAAAACCTTTCAAATTTTCACAATCTGGAATGCTTTAACACAATAAAAGAATGTCTCTGATCTGAACATCCCAAATACCGGATGTTTTCCATGCATCACAAAAACAAATCTTCAAAAAGAACCCATGAGGTTCAACTTTAGATGGAAATCTTTTTCAGATTTTAAAACTCAAAAGAGAGACTCCGAGTCTCAAACAACTTTTCAACAGTAAAAGAGTTTTTGAATTTCAAGCATTCTTTGTTGTATAATACTTGATTGTGTTTTCTAAAACCTTGAGCAGAGTCGTCTCACGAATTTTCAAAAAGTATTTTATAATACGATTCAAAATTCTGCTCAAGAAGACTTTCTCTCGAATAACATTCATTATTTGAGGGGGAGTAGTTTGTTTAAAGAAAACTAATTTTGTATTAAAACAACGACTTGTGCACTCATTTCAGTGTACAATTTGGTTTTCAAAGTAAGGAAAGTGCCTTGCTAAACCATTTCTTAAAAACAAAACGTGCACTTTTCCTTGAAAACAAGAAGTTCTCATGCAAAGCTTATCTTAAACTCTCTTAATCTTGAGCAAAATTTATTCAAAATTTTTTTAAAAGGTTTTTCAAAACTTTTCAAAATTTTGTTTTGAGGGGGAGTATTTTGAAATCAAAATGCTTTGTCAAAAATCATGTTTTTTATGGCTTGTGCACGCATTACAGTGCACAACCCGAACTTGTAAAGAAAGGACCCTGAGGTACGCTTCAGTGCCTCAATCCTAATTTAAGGAGCGAAGGCTTCTTACTTTTGAGTAGAATTAATCAAACATTTATGATTTTTCATAATTATGCTCAAAAGGACAAGTATTTCACCACAATAAGACCTAATCACTTGTTGAGGGGGAGCACTTGTCAAAAAACAAAATACTTTGCTCTAAATCAAAAGTTCTTGGTGAATCTCCCCGTAAGACTCAAAAGGCATATTTTAATCTAAAAGTTTGTCAAAAACATCATTTTATATGCTATTTTTGAGGGGGAGAAAATGTAAAAGTGATTAAAATATACGAAGTAAAAGCTCAAAAGGTGTATCATGTACGAGCTAGACTCAGTATTAACCCAGGAATTGACGAGACAACAAAAGTCAGTAATATCGAAAGGACTTATCCTCGACGGGTAATAACATAAAGTTAGTTATTAGAGCTAGTTGTCACCTAAAAGCTGACAATGTATCTCTTTAACTAGCCACGTAAGCGTGTCTCGAAAAGGATATGTCCTAGTAGAAATGTACCGTCTCGAGAAACTTTCTGTGAACTTGATCAGGCCGGGTAATAACTTCAAGCTAGTTTAACTAGTGATGTAAGCGTGTCTCGAATCGGTCTTGTTCACTGAAAGTGGATCAATTCAAAAAGTGCTTGTTCCTCCCGCATGTGCAAATTTATTTAAACACTTAAGAGCACATGTGAAGGGGGAGCCCTTCTAAAGAAAACACAAAACTCTCAAAGTGTTAAACAAAATGTTTGATAATCACAAACACTTTGAGAGATTTTCAATCAAAGGTTTCTTAGCTATTGTCGGATAATCATGGAGTTATAAGGTGATTAAGATAGGAAATTCAGTCCTATGATCCGCCAGAGCCGAAGGGATCTACCCAAGGACATCACAAATAGTTAGAATTAGAAGTCCTTAGGTATGATACGATAAAAGGAGAAAAGAATGAAAGGGAAAGAAGGAGTTGAAGAATTAAAAAGAAAAGTAAAGAAAAGGGTGAAAAGAAATAGCCCTCCAAATGTTCAACCTTAGGGCAGACACCGGGTTCAATTCATATGCTACTGGTCATTGCTAAGGCAACACCGGTATTGAAGATAAAGTCGTCATGGACCCAGTGACGCAATGCACTAAACCTTCTTAACCACTCAAGTTCTCTTAAAAGAGCTTGTTTCATTCTCACGGAGAACCAGTGTAATCTATCGACTTATCTCTTAGAGATAGTTGATATTGAAGCAGGAGACCCCTCCCTAGTCTCCGTATAGGAAACCTAAGTGTGCACTTTTCGAGTCTAGAGCCATGAGAAACATCAAAGATCTCCTAGGAACACTTAGTACTTCTACAACTGGTGTTCTACTTCAATGGACACCAGCTGTAAACTATCGAGTCCTTCGCAGATCTTAGCAATCTGCCGAGAACGTTTATGAGAGAATTTACATAAGTATTTCTTAATGATTAAACGGAAATCCTGCCAGGGTCAACATCAAACAGCCCTGACAGCAGGTCACTTCGGTAACTCCTTGCGGGTTACGCTTAGTGTTTGCGGTGGTTTCTTAGCGGTCTACAGTTGTGGAGTGATCCCCAGCGACTCACCCAGTCATTGAGCTACTTAGTAGGTCTTGTAAGCTCCCTCGGGAGTATCTGACATGGGAACGGCCTTGATAAGGGTTAGAAGGAGTCTTCACACTATGCTGTTGACGATCTCTAGCTCCTTATCTGTAAGTACCGGATGTTTTATTGCTAACTGTTTACATGCAGGGTTACATCATCTCCATGGCAACAGATTCCACATGCTCATACATGCATCTTGAAGTCATCAAAAGCTCCCTCAAAGATCAAAGCAACACAAAGTTCAAAGAAAGATTCTACACCAAAAAGAAGAATCTACAAAATATAAAGACTAAAGATCTTAAGTGAAAGAAAGGGACTACGTGCATGTATAAGTCAGAATTCAAAGATGTATGAGCATGTTGGAATGGCCGACGACCACCACAGACGCAGAAGTGACGCATGGCAGATAACTTCATAAGATGATCACCACCTCATCAACAAAGATCAAAGAACAATGAACGATTTTGAAGACGTCTAAAGCCTTGAAAGTCAAAGATTAAGATGAAGACGTCAAGCAACCGTGATGACCGACCCTTAGGGGGAGATTGTTGGGATCATACTTTTATATTTAGTCAAGTCTCGGTCATTACATTTTGTAATAAGGTGATCACAACTACATCAACTAAGAACAACGAACGATGAATGATTTAGAAGACGTCTAGAGCTTTGAAAGTCAAAGATCAAGACGAAGACGTCAAGCAACCTTGATGACCGACCCTTAGGGGGAGATTGTTGGGATCATAGTTTTCACTATTTTATCAAGTCTCGGTCATTTGTAATTATGTTAGGTTGCTTAACTATTATTTACTTTCATTTACTAAATGTATTAAGTTTACTAGGCTTAAGGTATGTAACCCATGTGCCTCAAAGCCCACGAAATGATGAAAGGAAGGAGAGGGAGTGTTGCCCTAGCTCCTTCCCTATATATAGAAGCCTTAGGTCATTTGTAAACTTGGTTGGTTATGTGAAATATTAAGGAAACTCTTGCACTTTTATTTCTCTCATTCTCATAATCATCCCATTCTTCTTCTCATCTCTTTTCTATCATTCTTATACTTGTGTTTACATAAAGTATGACCTAACACTCTTGGACTTACAAACATTCACTGTCATTATTTTGCCATTTTCATACTTTAAATTGGGAAAAGTGAAGAAACAACCATCGTAGTGAATATCAAACAGAACATATCCCTTATCATATTTGAGGAGGGACCTGTCCATAAGAAACATAAACGTTTTTTGAAACCCAAAAAATGAAGCAACCAAATAATCATTTTACTCTATAAAATAAAGAAATGCATACCTTTGATTGATGTCATCCGATTCATCTAGGGGGTTTGCAGGAACTTTCTTTGGATGAGATGGATGAGAGTAAGCCATGATGATACAACAAGTACTAATGTATGTGTGTAGGATTTCCTATTATAGACTATATTCTATTAATTTATTGTATCTAACATATGGGAGACATTTTAGTTTAATAGGGTCAAGTTACAAATAGTAAAATAGTTTGTATTCAATTACTATTGGATAGGTATTGCGGGTTGTTTAGTAACTTGAAGTGTAAAATTTTTTTTCCTTCATTTTTTTATTGTTGTGTGAATCCAGAGTTATGTGTATGATGACAATGATTTATAATATAATGTTGTAAACTAATATGACATGGTAAATAATATTCATAAGAAAAAGTTTAAAATACAAGGAGACATAACATGAAGTAAAAAAAAAAAAAAAAAAAAAAAAAAAAAAAAAAAAAAAACTATCAGTTACAGAGGGTAATATCTGTGATTGTAATAAAACTGGGCCATCTTTTCACGATAAGCTAAGGCAACGTCAACGGGGTCATCAACATGCAAAGATATACAATGTGACAAACGATATAGAAATATACACACCCAAACACCACAATCACCAAATATACCACATTGTTTTGGAACTTCCTCCTCGAGCCTAAACGTAATGTTATATTGAGACGAATCCATTCCTTTCTTCTCAAAAACTTCGGCACGATGTAGAACTAGTGGAATTCGATCCTGTATATCAGTGTACAATGTTATTATACATAGAGGCCAATCTTATCTGATATTTTGTAAATATTGATGCTAAAGATTAACCATTTACTAGCAATGTGTGCCATAAACAGTTGAATGTTTTTTGCTTGTTTTGTGTATATATATTTTTTTCAGATACTTTGTTCAGGATATTTGTGACGCAATTCATGATCTACATGGTTTCATTTATTCATATAAACTTTTGTAACACTACAGTAAAGTGGTTAAAAAACAGAGTATAACATAAACTTGCTTGCTTTCATTATAAAATTAAAAACAAGTACATCGAACACAAGAGGTACATAGATGATAACACAAAACACAAAAGACAATAGTGACAGAATTTAAGAGCAAGCACATCGCAGGTCAGGAATTGTGGTTCAGTTGATCTTCTTCATTTTTGCAAGAAATGAGATTGTTTTGAGGATTTTTATTTGAGTTTCACTGATGCATCGCATCAGACTCCTATTCTTTTCCAGCTCCTCATCTTGAATCTCAACCAGCAACTCTAAAGCCTGCGTAGTGAGAGTGGACCCAACAACAGTCTGGAGCTGTTTGATCTGCTCGCCCCTTTCCTTGCAACGGCGGGCAAGGTCTACAAGCTCCACATGTAGTGACTTTATCAGCTTAAAGTCACTCTCAATGTTTAGTTTAAACATTGAGGTTAGCAGATCTTTCAAAAGGTTTTGTTGATCCATAGATATGGCAAGTGAATGCTTGTGTGTGTGTAAATGTGACTTGTATGAAATTGTAGTAGTATATGGAACATTTATATATAGAGCGGGATGATCTTTAGATTTGAATGAAGTCAAAATGAATAAACTTGTATAGTCAATTGGTGAACAGTGGGGTCTTGTCAAGTTTTGTGTGTGGCAAGTAAGGCAAATAATATTAATGGGGATTAGAGATGTGAAATAATTTTGGTAAGAAACATGTCATATCCTGTCCACTAATTGACAACACAACTTAAAAAAGGATGGGCAACTTGTGAAATAGTTTGGGCAACTAGTTATGTTTGCTGGGAAAGTAAGTTGAAATATTGCCCAAATGCAAAACAAATAAAATTGTGTGTACTTACAAAGTTACTAAAATAAAGATATTATGTTTTTATTTGGATGTACTACTACAGTCCATGTGTATCTTGTCAAGTTTGTGTGGCTGATAAAGCCAAATAATATTAATGAGGATGAGATTTGTGAAATAATTTTGGGCAGAGACTGTAATATCCTGTCCACTAATTCACAATACAACCGAAATAAAGTTGGGCAACTTGGTTAATAGTTTGGGCAACTAGTTATATTAGCTGGGAAACTTAGTTGAAATATTGCCCAATGCAAAACAAATAAAATTGTGCGTACTTACAAAGTTAATAAAATAAATAATATGTTTTTCACTCAGATGTACTAATAAAGTCAATGTGTATCTTGTCAAGTTTTTGTGTGGCTAGTAAGCCAAATACTATTAATGAGGATGAGATTTGTGAAATAATTTGAGCCAGAGACTGTCATATCCTGTCCAATAATCCACAAACACTTGTTAAATACTTTGGGCAACTAGTAAAGTTAGCTGGGCAGCTTAGTTAAAATATTGCCCAATGGTTTAAAAAGTTATGTGTACTTAAAAAGTTAATTAAACAACGCTTGTGTTTTTTATTTGATTGTACTACTACAGTCCATGGATTATTTGTATATGTCAGGGACAATTTGTTATTTTTAAAATATTATGTGTATCTTGTAATTGTTTCAACAAATGTTTGTAAGTTTTATTCCGGTTGGTCACTAACGACGTAACTTTATAGTATAAATGGCTCTAAGTAGGATTTACGTAGCCAAATATATGTAATGTAAACCATTTAGTTAATAAAAGGATACAGTTGGGTCTAACATGGATCATTTTAATATACAAATATATTAAAATAAAAATAATGACTCTTATAGTAGAAGTAAGACATATTGTATTGATGAGGAAAGTCAAGTTGTAAAAGCAATGTATTGTCAAGTTATTAGGCATCACATTAAGCCTAACATTTTTAATAAGGAGTACAAGTTGGGAAATGATTGTGGCAGGGCAAGTTGACCTTTACCATATCTGGACATAGAAAGTGGTGCAACTATTATATGATTTCTTGGGCAACATATCCAACTATAGGGCAACTAATACGACCATTTTTTTTTTGGACAAGCTGAATGTATTATATTAACTTGAAACAAATTTAAAACATAAGAATAAAAAACAAGGTTGGGCAACACCGAAACTTGGATACAGAAATAGCAACCATAGTATGTGTAAACATATTTGTATGCCGACTGACTAGCTAAAAATATTAGTTGGTTACTATATCATGCTATCATATGGGCGAGTCGTGTACTTCCCTTTTATGTGGTTGATTAGCTATGAGTATTTGTTATGTTGTATGTGTTTAACTACAAATGTATACTTAAAAGCATATGTTGCACACTGGTACACGGTTGTGGAAAATAAAAAGGTTAATCACCTGATTTGTGTATACAAACAACGTACCCGTAAGCACTTCCTAACAAGGATATACCAACCACGGTTGTTGTAGTCAAATGTGTCGCCGCTATCATAGAATGTTACCATGCCAGATGGTATATGAAAATGGGCAAGACACCAGTGTTTGTCTGTTTCATTGATCGGAATATAAACCTTGAGTATAAACAAATTGGACATACATTAGGCGGGAAAAGTATGTCCAAAAAATGCATGCTTATAATATTCTTTATTATAATTCCTACAAATCTAAATCTGGCTAGTTGTATTGGACATTTTTTTAAAGTGTTACTGTTTAATCGGCATTGGTTTGAGAGAGAACAACATATAAACAATATATAGCTAATGATTCAGCGGTATTCATGAATAAGCAGTACATCTCAAACCAACCAAATGAAATTAGTGAAGTATAAAGTGACCGATTTGGTAAGTTGGAATAAGAAAGCTTGTATTTAAGCATAAGGCGGTAAACATACTACCTGATCAACATCTGCATAAAATGATGGCGTGCCATTTTGACGAAGAATCTGAAAAAAGTAACAACTAACCATCGCCCAGTTTGCATTATTAGGTCTCACATGCCACATGTAGTCAACCCACAAGTCTATGTGCTGCACATTTTGAGAAAAGGGTGAGAGGCAAATTTTATACATAACAAATGAGTTACAATATCAATTGTATGCTCACCTGCTCAGTTAGCCAACCTTTTCTAGTCGGGTCTAAGCATACTAAGCGTAGCCAGAAATTTCGGTCAATGGTGTAGTCATCGGACCATGGAAATTACACGCCTGAGTGTATGGCGGTTGGCCCAAGAATATTTCAATTTCATCGGTAAGCCAGACATTTTCCACAGTATGGAACCATCGAGATAGATCCTACAAACGTTAATGACTTTATAAGATACAAGGTTAAACAAGTAACAAAAGAAAATGTTAACTAAAATTTCTTCATGCCAATACCTCAACCCAAGGTTGAACTCTTGTAAGCAATTCAACAATAGCTGGGTGAGTAACGTTAGGACCATGTTTTTTTATTCTCTGCCAAACCCGTTTAGCATTGTTTGATTCTGAAACAGGTTGCAAATAATGTCGTCTCTTGCTCGGATGTACACTAGCCAAATATCTTTGATAGTGGTCTGATTGCAAAAACTCTTTTCTTTTTTGCTTCTTCTGCTCCTCCATCTTCAACATGTTTTCTTCTTCCAATCGTAACCTCTTAGCCTCTTCTTGTCTTTTTAGGTTGTCTTCTGCCAACATCTGATCATGTTGTATCTGCAACCTCTCTTCCTCTGCTAACGCCAAACTCAATTCCTCTTGAATAAGATACTCCTGAAACAGGATTTTGCGGATTACATATTGCGGTTTGTATATGCCGCACAAATAACATGATGGTTTATTTGTATGCTTTGTAAATAACGTATTGTACCTGAGCAAGTTCTTCATCACAATCAGGCAACGTAATCATTTTGCGGTATATTTTGTTAAGTGATTCACAAAATTCAGGCCTCGTGTTTGGAAAATGTGCTTGAATATCAAGTTTCTTCTGTGATATAATTATATTTGTACATCATTTAAAAGTGTATTGAAAGTATATATGCAGTTGTTATAAAAAAATTGTAATCGCCTATCTGGTGAAACTCTTGAAGATATGTTTCATTTAATCAAGTAAATAAAGGTTATGTTTCTGTTGAAGATATGCTTGTGTAAACTAGGATAACGTATTACCCAATTTACTGGCAAAGAGTACCAAACGTAACCGACCAGTACTAAGTTTTAACCTACCAGTACCAAGCGTAACCGACCAGTAGTAAGTTTTAGCCTACCAATACCAAATAAACGGAACAGTACACACTGTTCTTCCCACCAGTATGAACCCAAAGTGTTAGGGATAATTATATTTGTACAAGAACAGTACACACTATTCTTCCCACCAGTATGAACACAAAGTGTTAGGGATAATTATATTTGTACAACATTAAAAAGTAGATTGAAAGTGTATACTCGGTTGTTGCAAAAAAACAGGTACCTGTAATCCGCCTGCTCTGTCACGAGCAATAACCTGTAAGATGGGGAAGAAGTTTTTTTAACCAGTATATTACATCAACTACAGACTACAATCTTTTGATATATGATGGTGAATAAAAGGTAACCTCAATAATAATCTCAAGTTTCAATACTTCGCCATTCAGCTCAGCCATGACACGATCCTTAAGCCTCTTCGTTGTCGAACTATTACTAGGCCAACGTTGTGTGGAATTTACTTTCAACGACTCAGCGACACGTTTGCGTCCCTTTGCCAACCTGTTCAGATAAGCATCCACGAGGGTGCACTTGGATGTGGCTGCAGCCCTGGGAACGTAGTTTTGCAAAAAAAAACTTGGCTATCTATCCACCATGAAGACTCATACTCAGTTGTATTCGGTCTGAGATACAAACGTGTAGTCGAGTCCTACAAATAAATGGGGACAAATAACGTATGTAACCTTAAAGGTATTTCACAGCTGTATGGTAAAAAAAAATATTAATTATAAAAATATAAACCTTTGCAAACAGGGTGGAACGGTCACTTCTTTTGAATATCGACTTCCTAGACCAGGCTATCGCTCTAGGAATCACATTTGGCTTTTTTGTCCACCAACGTTCACAGCTCTCAAAAGACACAAGTATCCAAATATAAACAAATTGTAAAACTCAAACATATCAATTTAACAAGCCCTCAACATGTCGAGATGAAAATTTTCATCGATAAAAATAATTTCGAACCTGGAAAGCAAATACAAAGCCAGACAAAGTATACGTCGGAACATAGGTTGGGTTTTTCTTCAATCCTAAAAGGTGTTTATCCATGTGCTTATCCATTACATTATGTTGTTGGTCATATAAATGAGTCCAAATATGTTCACCCCACGGAAATGCATTCCAAGCTTCTAGATTTTCAACCAACCTCATCAATGTGTCATCAACTTCATATGTCAACAACCGACCCATAAAGATAACCTCTAGGACTAACAAAAGAGATATCCGTATTGCGTCTTCATCAGATAGCTTCCGAAACCGCTCTTCATCCTCGATGACACCAATGAGGTCTAAGTTGGTTACAATGAACCCTTGCTTGTCAGGAAACACCCTATCACGGAATTTGAGATCACCAGACGTGTATACTTCAAAACTGACACTTCCAAAACGCAAGCCAGTCATTAGACAAAACTCAGTACGACCAAAATGCAGCGTATGTCCATCTAGGTAATAGATGAAGGGCATATCATAATGAGAGTCGTCCACTCGTTGTTGTTTCCGTACCATGTAGTCTATTAGGTGTGTTTCATGTTCAAAGTATAACACATCAAGCCATTGTCCAAAGCAAGTACTCCTAAACAAGTTCCATTGCTTTGCATCTAATTTCTGATTTATTAACCAAAAGTAGTTGAGTTTGCTCCTAATGATTAGTTTCGCTTCATAGTCCTAAAACAAAAAACATAAGCTCAGTCAGAACCGACAATACATAACAAATTTAGTATGCAGACATGTATACAGGCGCCATAAACACTATCACCAAGAGTTCAGCTGATACATACAAATGCATATTTAATAATCATTGAATGCCTAATTTGAACCTAAGTAAAACCACTTAGTATTGGATCATTTTAATAGACTGTTTTGTCTACGCATATATCACTGCTTGTGAAGTTATTTGATCCAGGCCTGGCGTATCAACAAGTGTCAACTAAAGTGGATACAATCGGGGCTTATGAGCGATGAGACATTAAGAACCAACAAAACAAATAAAACCGCCTTATGAGTGATTAGACATTATGAACCAACAAGTCTCAACTAAAGTGGATACAATCGGGGCTTATGCAATACAATCCAAAACACAAATGAAATCATAAACCACATAAACGGTTACAAATTAACAAACAAACTATAAACCAACGAAAAATTGTACAATCCAAGTAACTTCTATATAAGACACAGACTAATATAACGCCAACCTTTGACACACTATAACGACTAACGATAACATTTCAATTATTTGACATCAAATACTTTTGGTGTCAATCAGGTCAATAGAATAACACCATAAACATATAATCAATAACGATTTAAATCATTGGTAATACATTTTACATACCCTGTTATACAACATTTCTATTGATAAAATCAACAATCGTTGGTAATCTTTTTTTTTTTTTTTTTTTTTTTTTTTGCACGATCACTGTTTCATGAACAGTTACTCATTGTGCGAAGCAACGAAACATTAAAAGTAACCGGAACAGATTGAATAAGTTAAATAATACTGGATATTGAACATTGGAGATTGAAATAATAGTGAATCGATATGGAGGGAATAAGGGGTTAATGGTGATAGAGGATAGAGTGCTTGTTTTTAAAGTTTAGGATTATTTTCCTTAGTATAATTTTGTTTTTCGTATACGATCCTAGGAAAAGTCAATTGGTAAAATACTCTATAATGTGTAAAATGACCAAAAAACCAGTTGCCCTATTACGGTTGCCCAACTAGATATAGTTGCCAATAATACAAATACGTGACACATGTTTCTCTATGATTGAAGTTGCCCAATCTTAAAAGTTTCCCGGGCTAATATGAGAATTTTCAAAAAAGGGGCTAGATATGCCTAACCGTTGGGCAACTGGGCTATTGTACTATTTATCCCAATTTAAATTTAAGTTCAAAACTTTATAAAAATATATAGTCCAGAATTTTATATAACAATGGTTAGGATTCTCTCGTGTTCAAAAGGAACACTATAGGTCATTGAGGTTGTTGTGTCAGAGATAAAGAAAAAGTGGGTTATTCTTGTGAGACATTTATTTTATTTTAAATCAAATTACCACTTAAAAGTCGCAACAACCTAACATGATCTATCGAGTTTGCTTTAAACATTAGATGATCATAAATACAAAATAAATACCCCTATGGACTTTAAATTTGTTATTAAAAACAACATTTATTGTTATTGTTGTAATTTATAAATATTAGTATCATATTTTATTAAATCGATATGCACAATATTCTAAACATCAAAATGAAATCACAGATTAGTTAATACATGAGATTGTACCATTTAAATGACTCATGCAATTCTTCTTTAAAATTTAGATAAGGATATCTGAAACTTTGTGTTATTCTGGCATTAGCGAACTTTCTGTAAGTTGAAATGAAGCAACAGAAAACTTTAACCTTTCGATTAAATATTATATTGTTGTTAATACGACTTATGTCAATACATCGTGCACGTATTTTTTTCCTCTACGACACATTACATGTTAGGCTGCCCACAGTGGGCTGGGAATTATCGATCGAGCAACCAAGGTGACCGATTTGGAGATCAGTTGAGACCACTGTGGCTCATTGGTTGAACATCGGTCGTGGACCAAATTTTTTTGCTGTCGGTTGGAAATTCAACCGAGTTTGACACATGAAAAAGCTGGCCAAAAATTGTAACATTTGTATTTAAGTTGCTATATTTAAGTTTAAGCTTGTGTATTTTTATGTTTTTTAGTTGCAGGTTTTATAAACCAAGAAGAAGATAGACACAAGTTTTATTTTGTTCCTTTATTTATTTTTCTTTCATTTACGTATGTAGTCCATTGAGTGTTCAAATGTACACAAATAAAATGTGTATATTTGAGTTTGTGTATGTACTTATTTTTTTCTTAATTCGTTGTTCTTGTAATAATTTTAATGTTTTTTATTTTTAATGAATTTTAAATTTGTTTTTTAAATGTTTGAAATTAAAAAAGAATTATGCAATATGGTTCACCACTGTGGCACTTTGGTTGCGTTGGTTGCTGCAGAGAGAAAAATAACGTGGCAACCGGAAAGATGATGCAATATAAGTCACCACTGTGCCCAACCTTAATTTAATTATTTCTAAAACTACATTGAGCACAACTTTATATGAGCTTCAACTCTCTCATATGCAGGCATGGCTTTCAATTATGGATAAAGACAAACGTTGCACCAAGCCAAGACATGTGCATCCATTTAGGGGTTGTTTCTTTTTTTCTTCTGGATTAAGTGAGTGAGCCCATTTCTGTTAATAAGTTTTAATGGGGAAGAGCGTCATTTGCTTCCTCTACCCATATAGATCATTTAAGAGAAAAAGAAACATATTATATGTGTGGCTTCACCACTATCTCTCCATTAAGACTCATTAACAATAAAAAGAAACACCCCTTTAGTAGTGTTTGGATACAGTTTTGAGACCTGTTAGTGTTAACGTTTGGATATAATACGACTTATATTAAAATTCATAGATTTATGTCAAAGCTTCACGTGTGCACTAGGATTTAAAACTAGCATATACAAATACAATATTTATTAAATTTAATTAATATCAAAATTTATGCGCATGCCCTAAGACTCCAAAACTAGTAGATATATCAATATGATTTGTACTAAAACAAGTAATCACACACACACACACATTGTTTTAGAACGATAATTTTAACTTTCGCACAATATTTAAAACACAAATTTATCTCACATGTGTTAAGCATGACTTGATTTCACAACCATTTGGTTGAGGAACTTTTCATACATAAGATACCATTGAGACATAAGCCATTTGGTAAGTAACCACATAATTTATTTTCGCTGACGAGTTTTCTAGACTTCTATAAGCGTTTAGGTTTAAACGTTTACGTTTGTTAATGAGATTTTAGTTGTTGGATTCCGTTTAAACCCATACAAATTCTGATACATCATGTACTTTTTTTGGTTGACAATGTTCAAATCACAATATATCATATTATTCTTCTTCCACGGTAGTACAAGCAAACCAAAATAAGAAGTCAAATGTTCTTTTTAGCACATACTCAAACAAATTAAAAATAAATAAATAAATAAAAATAAAATAAAATAAAAAATAAATTGCTGAGAAACATGACCCGGATTTAAATAACTCTATCCTAGGTGGATGTGGTTAAAGTTGGTGCCCAATGCTTGAATAAGAAAAAAGAAGATGGATCATATATTTATCCCTAAGTTTGATGTGGATTATGATCTATTGGTTACCTAAAAGCATGGACACTTAATTATTAAAAGAAGCAAGTTATTATGGAGAACAAGGCAATTAACATGGCTTTTGGACAAAGCAACCATCATTTTTGTAATAAGTAAATAAGATTGATAATATAATATACGTATAATTTTTAGAATTAAGGATAAATTATGTTTACCTTCATCATTTGAATAAGAGAAATGATTTGTAGACTTTTATTTTTAATTTGCGCACATCATTTAATGCTATAAATAATCATATATTTGTATATGTTATTTCTCCAGTTTGTGAATTAGAGTGTTCAAATAAAAAAATTTGTGTGACAATCAACTCTTTTAGATTTTATTTTCTTATCGTTTTAATAAGTTATGTAATAAAGAAGTTATGTGTCTGGTCAACTTATTTCTTTGGTATTCTAAGCTCAATTTTAACAAGTTGAGTATATCTTTCATTGTCATAATTATATTGTTTGTCTGAAAATAAAATATTGTTCAATTATTTAAAACAGTGCACACTTGTATAATTGTTGCTAGATTAAAATAAACTAGAAAGGTTGAAGATGATTGATGTTCAACTTTATCTGAGTAAGCAAATGATTATTCAATTCATATCTTAATGCTAAAATATAATAAACCATATCCTATTGGGGGTTGCTTGGGGGTTGCTTGAAAATTAGATTACATCAACAAGAATGTTCAATATAGACCAAGTAAACAAAATAAACATTGAATAGAAAGAAGTGATATTATTTAGAAATGTATTTGATTTATTACTTTTTCTAATAGTGTGTAGTTTTATTTTTTTCTTTTCTTTGCCATTATATGTATCAAATTTTTGAATTTCGACCTTTGTATGTATTTATTCATATAAAATGGTCATTTTACTTCTATATTTTATAACCACTTTATTGACATCAAAGGTTAAAATGATCATTTTACATAAACAAAATACACATAAAAGTCGAAATCAAAAGTTTAGAGTACATAATAGGAAAAAAAACTACACACAATTAGAAAAAATGACAAGTTATATACATTTCTAAGTAATTATACAAAAAAAAAAAAAAAAAAAAAAAAAAAAAAAAAAAAAAAAAAAAAATCAAGCAAAATATAAAATACACTAATACTAGCATTTACTGCTGGTGGCTAAATAGTTGGAAATTGGTCAAGGAGTAGTTGTTTGTGTCAACATTGTCAAAGTCCAACCATGTTAGTGGAGTTGACTACGAGCCTTAGGCTCAGTTCTCGAGTTTGTTTCCCCTTCCCTTTCCTTCCAAAAGTGGGAGGAAGATTTTACTATCAAATCTTCCTCTCCTCTTCTTTACAAACCCCCTTTCCCCTCTTAAATAAAACTCAAGAACACAAAAAACTTTCCATTTCCTTTCCTTTCCTCTCAAATTTCAACTCGAGAAGTGAGCGTAAAGCACCCTTTCATGTGTTCCCAGTCACATTTACGCTCAGTTCTCGAGTTGGAAAGGAAAAGGAAAGTAGAGGAAATTGATAGTTTTTTGTGTTCTTGAGTTTTTTTTAAGAAAGGAAAAGGAAATAGGGAGGAAGTTTTATTAATTAAATCTTCCTCCCACTTTTGGGAGGAAAGGGAAAGGAATGGAACTTATTCTTGTGTAAAGACTAATATAGCCTTTTTAAAATATTTTACATTAACAACTAAAGGGCATATATGTAATTTCATCAAGTTATTTTCCTTTTCCTCCCACTCAAGAACATAAATATGATTACTTTCCTTTTCCTTTTCTTTATCTCAAGAACATAACAACTAACACTTACTTTCCTTTTCCCTTTCTTTTCCCTTTCCAATTCTTTTCCATTTCCTTTCAATTAAAGGGTTTCACTTAAAGGGGGTGTTTGAACTTTGAAATTGTTTAATAGACTGTTGTATTTTATGATATCAGATAAACAAATTAAAAAATATATATGAGATTCTTTGTTGAAAGGGTATGTTAACCAATCCATTGATCCATTGATCCACCTTGATTAAATTTAACAAGGAACACTGAGACATGGGTCAGGGTGCACCCTGTCTCAAACCATGTGGCGCCATTTCTCCTTGAGTACAATAACTAAAAACATAGAACAAAGGACACAAAACAGAGAAAGAGCAAGACAACATGAGAAAGCAATGTCAACTCGTATTTCTTTATATATACGTGGTCGTATAAACAGGTAATGTTACAAGTAACTTACAACACAATTTCATAACGAGTGTGTGTATAAGTTACTCAAGGCTCAAGCAGAAAGAAGTAATGTCATAATTCATCTCCTAATGTGGTGAATTCTAGCAAGCAGTAGAATTTAATCGGCCCAGTTGAAAAACTGGAGAAAAAGAATGAAAAAGTTCATAAAAGAACAAATGATATGATACTACAAAGAAAAACTACTACAATGTTAATGCTTTCTGTAGTATAGACGCAAGTATAAGCATTGGAATCAATTGATAATAAGACATCTTCAATGAAGTGCTGCTCCCAATCTGACCGGCGTTTACGACTTCACTTTTGCCCCCAGTTGAGGTTGCAGAGACATTCACAGACGACGAACCTGAGAACATGATTATAACGACATTCAGAAAAAGCATTTATTGCAACTATATATTACTAGTTTTTATGTTTAGATAAACAGGTTCTTCTTGATTGCCTTTCTTGCATTACTATGTAACAAATTGTCAGAAGTGAAGAGAACTTACAATCATAATCAGCCCAACCAAGACGTTGACCACCCAAGTCATAAACGATAATCTTGTCCTTAAGAACAAGGTCTGCATCAACAAAGAAAATAAACAAAGATCAACACATGTGAAAAGTAGTCATAAATTCATAAGGAATTTCAGTTTCCATGATTATAATTTATACCTCCTAAAATTGTAATTCCTTGATTCGGAATTGATTGAAAACCAATGCACCAAACCTCAGCACCGCCCTACAAACACATTTTTTTTGTTAGCATAAGCGAAGTCAAAATTCAAATCATAATGAAAAAGATAACTTACTATAGTCAATTAGCATGATGTCATATAACTTACCACTGAATTTTGCTGAAGAAGGTAATCCTGAGGTCTTAAATGCATTGAAGCGCCACCCTGAAAGTTCAAGCTTACCGGCGGGAATATGCTGGACACGCTGAAATAACAATAGAAGCTTCTTAATACATTTAAATATTTAATGAAAAATAGAATGTAGTAGCCAAAAATAGAACTGATCCTAACTTCTGTTGAGATTTGATATAGTATAGGTTTGTCAACCTTCTATTTATTACGTAGTACAAAATATGGAATATGTAATATACACAATCGGATTTAAGATCATGACAAGTAATATATGGTTTATGACAAGTAATATATGGTTTATGTAATATTCCTTTGAAACCTTCATGGACCAAAGG
Organism: Artemisia argyi; assembly: GCA_030686995.1. Taxonomy (NCBI): domain Eukaryota; kingdom Viridiplantae; phylum Streptophyta; class Magnoliopsida; order Asterales; family Asteraceae; genus Artemisia; species Artemisia argyi. The sequence continues at coordinate 127,348,076 of CM060706.1, read as the reverse complement.
AATATAAGAAACTTAATGTAGCATACTGCAAGTCTAAAATCATTGTATTTATGGTTTATGGACTAAAAGGGAAGTGCTAAAGTTGTTTATTAACTATAATTGTTGGGTAAAGCAGTATACCTTGAGGTGATTAAATAGCACTGATTTCCCTTTGAAATAAGGGGTTGTACAGACTGCGAAACTGCTTGTGAGATCTGCACCAACAAAAGTAAGACCAGCATTAAGACAAACACGAAGCATCCCATCCCTTGAAAAGTAACTGCAACATCTAACGCGATACATCATTTGATGAACACGTTTCATATATCTAAAAAGTTCATAATTATGACACAAAAAGGAATCCTTTAAACCAAGATTATGTTTTCCAGTATTTTGCAGCAAATATTAAGACACAAACAGGTAATTTCACAAAACTTTTACAGAAAATTTGGATAGAAGGAATATAAGACTGAAACATCGCCATAAATAGGAATGTTGCTAATTTGTTGAACAGATGTAGTAATCAAATATTATAAATGCATGACCTACTGTACTTACAGCATTCACAAATGGGGTTAAAGCATCTTGAGTTAGGTACGCTAAAGTTGTTCCTGAATCAATAATAGTTCCTCCTTGGTTGTCGGATATTGAAAATGTTGATGGATGAATGGACAAAGTTTGTCCGTTTACAGAAATACTCTGCAAATTTACGTTATAATGTGGCCTGCAAAGTGCAAATATTGAATTCAGAGTTAGCCTACCTTCTTCAACTTCACATGTTTCTCTAAGCATTTTATGCCACGGAATGGAAATTGTTGTTTGATCATAACACATATATATATGATAAACTGAAAGATAATATATCCAAACATGAAAATTTCAAAAGTTTCTAACTTCTAACATAACAGTATAAGCTAACGCAAATAAAATGTCGGAAAAACATTGCCAATGAAACTAAAAAGAAAACTTACTGCGATGGGACAAGTGGAGTATAGACCATATTGGGCTCCATTATTTGACCAATAACCAATATACCACCTCCATTGTCACTTCCAACAAGACAATGAGAGAATGAATCAGGAGCAATCCTTTGTGAAGAAAGTTGGGAAATTACGGACAAGCCCTGTTGACCAAATCCAAAGATCCCGTTAACCGCTCTATCAGATTTAGTCAAGTCTCCAGTTTCGGTTGTACTACAACTGTTGCATATATCAATTTAATAATATAGTGAATCAGTAATGAAAGATAATAAAAAGCTGAAAAAACTAACAAGTGAAGATTTGCTTATAACCCACCCAAATACAACTTTGGCTGAAGAATTTGTTGATCCGGAATCAACACCAATCGTGTTGAGATGCATCATGTCGGATACATAATAACCTGACGTCCCACTACCATCTCCATATTGGAATCTGTAAGTGCACTGATTATTTGACCGGGAACACCCAGAATCAGACGATTGGCTGGCCTGTGAACATAGTGAGTCTGAACAAGTAATCGGAGAACTTGTTGATGAACTTGACGGGTCATAGAACTCAAGCGGGATCTGTTAAAAGATAAAAAACATAGTAAAATAAAGGTAAATATATTTTTAAAAGAATACTCAAATAACTATAAGCTTACTTGTAACCCGCTTGATGTAGGGCATCCATTGCATGATTTGCAACTGACCCACAACACATCGCTTCCAGTGTCAATTTGTACGTAATAGTCCCTTGGAGGCGACCCCAATTGAACTTTTGTGTAATAAAGCCTACAAGGATAAACAACTTTCCATCACATTGCCTTTCAGAAAAGAAAGAAAAAAACTTCCGGCTATTTAGATTAAAGATAAGACAACAAAAAGCAACGCAATATACCCATCAACTCCAACGAGTTGATTAACTATCAGATTAAGACTAACCCCAATAACCTCCGGGTAAAACCATATATAAAGGTAAGTTATTAGCAACAAATTCTTGAATGGCTTATATGTAACTCACACTTCATAATCATGTCAAACATTTGAAGGTCATGCAATTCACAAGGCATTTGGGCTTTTGTTCAATAAATCATGCAATGAAGACACAATTATTATTTTTCAATAAGCCACTCTCGGACAAAATTATAACTTAAATAACCATACAATCGTAATTCAAATACGTAACCGATTATTTGCTATTCAAAACCACCATAATCAGATAATCTAAACCAAAACACAAAACGAAACACCCCTAACATGTTACTTTAAAGCATAAATATAATTTAGTAAAAGGTTGCTTTTCTAATAAAACATGAAACCACAAGCAAGCAATCATAGAAAGAATCTTTTCCTTATGTTTTCCGTTTAGGGACAGCTACTAATAATCAAAGCAACATAATTGACTCAAAGCAATCCAAATTTCAATTTCAATATTATAATAAGAGATTTGCTAATAATAACCCAATAATCATAAACTTCACATATATTTTTTAACCATAATTTCTAACCATTTGACCGACTAATCTACTAGCGTCACGCCGAGTAAAGTCCTCTTGTGGGGAGGTTGGCGCGGACATTTCACCTCAGCGCCAAATAGACTAAACAGACTCAAACCGAGTAAAACCTCCCGTGAGGAGGTCATTTCAGGATTGTATGCATCAAATATTCAAACTTAAGGATCATAAGCACCGGTGGAGACAGGAGGGGGCAGGGTGGGCACGTGTCCCTCTAGCGAAAAAAATTGTAATGTAAAATTTCGAAAATATTTAACTACTTTTGTACTTTGCCCCATAACGAACCGATTTGTAACGTAGTTTTTAAAATTTATCAAAGTTCGCTCTCTCAACCGTAACTTTCTGTCCTGATCATAATTCATAAGTCAATAAACAAAATTGAATACAAAGTTGAAATATGAATTACCCAACACGATAAGGATCATAAGTACCCTCCACCGGAAAATCAACAACATCACCACCACCAGACTGCTGTAATATCCTCCGGTGCCGGAAAATATCTCGTTCTCGAAGCTTACTCATCTCTATAGTATGGTTCACCGGAAAAGCTCTTTCTAACCTATAGCTAGTTGGAAATTCACATAGCACAGCAGCAGTTTGTAGCAACAACACAAAAATGGAAAGTGTCAAACTCATGTGCATTTTTATCATGGGATTATGTTTCAAAGTGAACAACATAGACAAATATACATGTGTTTTTTGTTTTACGAGGTTGTTTTTTTTGTTTGAAAAAAAGAAAGATGGAAGGAAAAGATTTGAAGGGAAGGAAACAGGGAAGTTTGAAAACTGTAATTCGCTGGAATATATAGAAGAATAATGGAAGTAATCAACTTAAATCATCTTTTCATTATTATATACTAGTGTACTTGTTTTGGATACGTCAATATTCTTGTGTTTTTTTCAATATCTTGGTTGTAACAAGTTGCATAAGTGCCCCCTCATCTAATGACTTTGTGTTGTACATTTTTATAAAGATACGACTAGTTGGCGGGTCATGTTCATCGGTCTCACGGTCAATATAATACATATAAATCTCGTAACATCGTGATTAAGGGATGACGAGACCGTATTTAAACTCATAACCCATGTTTTGCATTTCGTGTCACCTGTTATTGAGTTATTTTAACGAGATAATATACTTTGTAGCAAGGTTAATGTAATGCTATATTTTGGTTTACATGTGTGTTATGATTCGGCCTCAAGGTTTTAAAATGCCTCGTATTACTAGTCATGGACCCAGAAATAAAATGTATAAAAATGATAACGAAATTGTAACTTTTCAAAGATAGCAACACATACAGTCGAACGGAACTTAGCATGGACCGAGAGGGTCGTGACCCACTGACCCCCCAAAATTTTTAACCACAAATACATTTTTAACCCTTACACTTTGTGGTAGTAGGCATTATTAGTAGTAATATTAAATGAAAATGCAAATTGACCACCTAAAACAAATACGTTACTATTTGGCCTCTCCAGTTAAACTTGTCAAGGTATATCTATGCAGCCGCATATACGCTACTAATAATTTTGTATTTAGAAAAGTATGTAGCATTGAAGGTAAAACACCATGCTTGTTTTCTTGAGTTATTTTCAACTAGGAAATGTAATTGAAATGTCATATGATAACCTCACATTACGCCTACAATCAATAAAACACAAATTGTAATATGTAAACAGATAAACTATTGATAGTAAGGTTTTGTATTCTAATATGAAGATGATTGTGCCAACATGTGTCCACACAATGTAGGACCTTGCATCCAAAACCAACATTTGACAGAATAGATTTTCAAAGAACCAACAAATTAAGTGGGAGCACTTGTTTAATTTAGGAAGTATGAGGGTTGCAAGAATTGTCATAAAAATCCAAATGGGTCAATTGTGAAAAAGATTTGCGTGCACACCATCATCATCATATACGTGTTACCGACCGCCCCTTCATCCATTTGGTTGCACACCTACATTTCCTTTTGATTTTGACCTAATATAATGCATCAAATACTTGTACCATGTTCATAATATATTATACTCTACTAGATGTTTAAAACTTTGAATTTTCTTTGCAATTTCTTCACCAAGACTTGGTGAACATTATGTTTAAATGTTTTACACGGTTTTATTAGTTTTTTATAAGGTCAATGTGTTTTTAAAGAAAAGTAGGTAAACTAATCCAACAATTGACCAAGTTATGAGTGTTTCTTGACTTTTTTTCTCTTCTTGCAACTACAAAAGTCGTTGCGAGGATTTTGAGTTTTGACAATATAGTCTTCTCTACATAATCACGTATCACATATAAGGTTGCAATTGGACAGGTTTTAGCGAGCCATATTTCATCCAGTGTATTTAGCTAATATAAAGCGTCATGTAGTCTAGAACATAGTTAAAGCAAATTTATGTTTGACAACAACATTTTTTTTTCGGTTTTTTTTTTTTATAACAAAGCCTGCAAACTTGAACCAAAACTTTGTGTGGTAATAGTTGTTTGTTTATGAAAAGTGTTTGATAACATTTAACATATATACATTAACATAAAAATTCTTTAAATAAATAAAAGGGTTATATATGTAACTTGAGAGACAAAATTAGTAGCAAGATCTAAATGATTCTTGATGAAGCGCTAGTTGCTTGTCGCTCCAAAATGATGACAAATCTTTCTACCAAACATACTTGCGAGAAAGTAGCAAGTTGATAAATTGGGCCGTCACGTAACATAAGTGCATCTTGAACACTTGTTTAGTGTGGTTTTCCTAGTGTGTATAATGTTTACTTAGCATGGTGGGTTGTCCCCACATTGGATTCAATACGGATTCAAAATACCAACATTCATTTAGAAAATAATTTATTTTCATTAATAATTAAACTTTATTGAGTGGACTCCAAACTCCTTTAAACTAGGATATCGAAAACCTTTTAACACAGTTTAAATATTAAACTGTTTTTAATATCCATAACCAGCTTCGTGCACACGGGACTCGTCAGTGATCCATTCGCTATCCGAACTTTCTCCGAGTGTGAAATTTTAAGTTATATTTGGCGCACAACATTAGTGTTTTGTAGCAACGAGAACTAGTGATTATTGTTAAATATATAAAGCTAATGTGCTAAGTAGCACGTAGCATTCTGACTTTTGTTTAAATGTCAGCTTTATAAATGATATTCAAAAAAGGGATATTTCCATAAACACCCCATCCGTACAATGGTTTCACCTTAATCCCCCACAAAATTTTGTTTTCTCCAAATACCCCAAGGGGAGAGGGTCGCATCAGAATCTTGGGCGGATGTGTTAAGATAGTGACAAGTGTCCCTATATATGTCTCTACCATGTACTTACATAGTACTAGTTTATACAGGTACTTTCTTGGGCGACTGGGACCACATTTCTTGGGCGACTTGTCTTTTTTTTCTTTTTTATTTTTAAGTTTAATAATAGACTTAATTACATTTTTGGCCCTTGTGGTTTTATGGGTATTTCATTTTTGTCCGAAACTTTTCAAAATCACATAAAAACAAATACATAAACACAAACACTAACACTAACACTAACACTAATCTCATCTCATCTCTCTCTAAAATCTTCACTTCATTCTCTCTACCATTTTTTGCCACCATATCACCACCCCCAACATCACCAACTGCTACCACACAACACCAACCATGGATCACGTGTTTGGATGCGACACCACCACTTGTTATCACACCACACCAACCATCTACACCACCAACTGCTACCACACCAACCCTCATCACCAAACCCACCCAACACCACCAATTCTTCATCAATTCTTTTTTATCTCATAAATTCTTTTATGTCTCATAATAAAACATAGATCTGGTATTTGTGATGGTGATGGGTTCGGACGTTCGGTGGTGGCAGAGGTTGAGATGGTGATGGTGGCGGAGGTGGTATGTGGATATGTTGTTATTATTATTATTATAAATTTTATTATACACCACCACCGGATCTGGGTGAGGTCGATGGTGGTGTTTGGATGGTGGTGTCGAGTGTGGTATTTGGATGGTGGTGTTTGATGAAGATCCTGGATAAAGATCTTGGATTTTTTGGGCCCATGAGGTATTTGTTGTATACATAAACTAGTATTATAAGAAGTATATATTATATAATCTGGGTTTAGCTTGATCTGGGTAAGTTGATGCCTAGAAACGATTATGTGTTTTCCAAAAACATGCATTCTTAAAGAATTAAGCTTATTAGCCTTTTAATATAAGATAACCAAAATTGAAATACCAATTAAACCACAAGGGCCAAAAATGTAATTTAAGTCTATTATTAAATTTTTTTTAAAAAGATAAAAAAGACAAGTCGCCCAAGAAATGTGGTCTCAGTCGCCCAAGAAAGTACCTGTATAAACTAGTACTATGTAAGTACATGGTAGGGACATATATAGGGACACTTGTCACTATCTTAACACATCCGCCCAAGATTCTGAGGCGACCCTCTCCCCTTGGGGTATTTGGAGAAAACAAAATTTTGTAGGGGATTTAGGGTGAAGCCATTGTACGGATGGGGTGTTTATGAAAATAACCCTTCAAAAAAATGTTGAAGATAAACGCTAATGTTTTCTAATACTACTTTCCACTGCTGTTTAATATCATCGCTAGTTGTGTCAAGCACATCTTTATATTATGAAAAGAAAAAAGTTTTGCTAACAACAACTCTTAAAGCTAATGTTAACAACTAATTTTTTAGATAAACCGCAAAAGTCAGTTATATTCTTCTTTTTATCAAACACAATCAATTTTTTTTTTTTAACAAGAAATATGTAGAAGTTGATCTAGATCATGCTTCAATAATAGCGGTGTTTCAAAGCTAAAAAGATGTAGTTAGCATTAAAACTAAAATTGCTATACAAAGAAAAATACTCCATTATCAATCACACCACCTAATCAAATCGTCTAAATTTAGTTAACAATGAAAGGTTGCCAACATTTTTTCTTTTTTCTTCTTTATTTATACTTGTTCTTTTTTACTTCGAAAGTTTCACACACGTTATAAACACGTAAATGAGTGGAGCTTTCTATGTTTAGTTTACTCGGAGAAAGACATAAAGTTAAGTTCTCTTAACTCAAATGTTTGTTACCTAACCGAATTATTTCTCTTGTAAGGACATAAGTTGTCTAACCACTAGCCAGGGGCCGGTCCTGAGTTTTTTGATGCCCGGGGCGAGGCTATCGAAAAATGCCCCCCAACTAAACATTGTTTAGTGAAAACACATTATTTATCTTATATAAAAAGGACCTTATAACTATAATGTATTATGAACCCAAGTTAACTCGTGAAAACCAGAATGAGTTAATCGATTTTGTCTTTGGTTTTTTAATTTAGTAATTCCTGCAAATTAGACATAATTAAAATCGATCTCTTTATTGGTTGGTTCAACCAATTGAAACGGTTTTAGTAAATGGTATATGTAATTTTTTATAAACTACGATAATGTCGAATAGAAAAGTTAGAATATGTAGTTGAGATATTTTCATTTAAAAAAATCAAATCATACCTTATTTAGTAAATAAAAATAAATAAACATCATAAATCAAACAAAACAAATATTAAATTATTTGTTTTTTAATAAATAAAAATATATGATTCAAATATATATTTTTTTTTAAATCGTGTGTTCACAGGCGTTATAACTAGTATTATGGTTCAATTTTATTTTTATTTTTTTTAAAAAAATCGTGCGTACCATGTCACATTATAAGTTTGAATAAATAAATAACTACTAAATTGGTTTAAAAAATAGTAAAAAACAATGAAAAATAAACTAATTAAGTTTAGCTTTAATTGAAAGCCCACGTGACACTTGAAAGAAGCAAAAAGTAGAGACCAATCATATTCTTTGTAACTTCATCTTCCTCGTTAAAACACCCATCTCATCGGAAAATTTTAACCTCCACATTTGTCCCGTTCGCTTCCACCTTATAATCTTTAATATAATCTTTGTTTCACTATATTAGATCTGCCCTTATTCTATCAGGCATGTTTTTTCATCACAAGCAACGTGCATCATATAAAATCGATTCGTAACACCAGAAATTTGATGCCCTCGATTAGTTTGATGCCCTGGGCGGTCGCCCAGCTCGCCCAGCCCCAGGGCCGGCCCTGCCACTAGCGCAATTAGTGATGATTTTTCAACTATCTATAGTACTTTTAAAAAGGACTAATTTTGTTAAGACATCAACACAAAGCATATATACCACCACATAATATTATGTCTTATAAATTTCTTAAACAAAACTTGCTCATAAACTTTTGATTGATGAACTCAATCATTGATAATGTTCATATGCAAATTTCGATATTTTGATAATCATGCTGATATAATAATTCAATCATAAAATATGGCATGTCCCTTAAAAGCAATATCACTAAAAGAAGATTCATATTCATCAAAGTCGTTTAAAGTTTCTTAAAGAGGTTCATATACTTCAGTGAATAAGGATGATTTGACGACAATTATGAAGTGCAAATTTTATCTTGTGACTATGCACTTTGCCAAAAAGTTATGTGCCCAATTTTTGTCGATAATCTTTATTAGCTTTATTTGGTGGATTTTCTTTCAGGAAAACATGCATAAAAATATTATTTAACAAAAAGTTGCTTTGTTAAACCGCAATGAGTTGCAAGAAAACGGGTTTTAGGCAACTATATAAAACATTAGTCATTGCAAAGAGTGTAGACCATCCACTCATTTAAATCTTCTAAATATCATTTGACATAATTTAAGATCAACATAACCAAAAGAAAGACCTCCTATATGCATTTTCAGATTTTTTTTTTTTTTTTTTTTTTTTTTTTTATAAGAATGATATGCACTTAAAGTTAAACTATAAAAAATTCTTTATGAAAAAACAAAATTTATACGAGGATGTTTTTCAAAAAGTATACACATGCATACCTCTGTTTTAAATATGTACGCCTCTGATATATGATACTGATATACGATGACACTCAACATTTCAATTTTGTTGAAAAAGTGTTGATACCCCATTGTATATTGAAACTTTGGTTTTGTTTAATGATGAATATGCTTATTAAGTCAAATTTTTTTAAGTGGTTTTTGTGACTTAAAATGCTTATTAAGTCACATTACATATATCTAAATCGACATAGTAACTAATAAATCTTTTTGAAATTTTGTGTCAAATGGCGATAATAAAAAACTGGAACATCACACCTTTTGTTAAGTATTTTGTTTATGTGGATTAATTACTTATATGAAAGTCACAGTTTATTTATTTGTCAAAACCGTCACCGGTCACCCCTATAACCAACCATCACCACCAACACCATTCATTATAATCGGCCTCCAAATACTTTTCGAGAAATAGATTAATTGAACATTAGACTTTTTGAGAAGAAATTGATTGCGATTTTAAGTAGGCGTGATACCTTGTCAACTGCAAGACGATGTTTCTAAAATGATTCACATATGTGTTTCTATCTAATTAAAACCCGTATCTCTCGCTACTCAATTATTGAAGATAGATTATGCTAGTGGGACTTTAATTTGTTGTGAATCTATTGTGTTTGTCACTGTCGAATCACACTTTTTTTTTTTTTTTTTTTTTTTTTTTTTTTTTTTTTTTGATGCTAATAGCCTACTAGCCAGTATACCATTGGTGTGTATAAACAAATGATCAACCATGAACAAGCTTATAAACACTCTGTAGCAACCACAAAACAAACTAATCAAGTTTATTGCAAAAAATGCAACATAAACACTCTGTAGCAATAGGGCCATAAGCCCATAAATAAACATGTAATGGGCCAACTTTGTACATTCTTATCACAATAAGATTCACATAACATTCTGTCTTTTAATAAATGTTTGCCTACAGATCTGTCATTTCCTTCGATGCTGAGGTTTGTCGCTGCTGCCACTATTGCTTCTGCTCAGATCCGATGGCTTCCGGCCTCTTCTGCTCAGATCTGTTGTGGTTCGTCATCGTCGCCTTGCTGCTGCGTAGGGATTTGGTTTAGATCTGTTAGGATTTTGTTAGGCTCCTTTATGGATGCCTTGTTTTAGCATCTTTGTATGTATTACTACCTCCGTCCCAAAATTATAGTCCCTTTTTGACTTTTTCGATCTTTCTTTCTCAACTTTGACTTGAAATATTTTTGTTTGTGTTATACAATAGTTGATAAAAATTATACCAATGAAAAATACATTTAAAACTCAATCCATTCATATATTTTGCATCAAGTACTATGTAATATAAACAAAAATATTTAAGGTCAAAGTTGAAAAATAAAGACCGTAAAAGTCAAAAGGGGACTATAATTTTGGGACGGAGGGAGTATGTACTTAGTGTACTTTTGTCAAGCTACACCCTTATATGGTTGTTTTCAGTCAAAGCTCACTCGGGTGATTCCCCCCACCCTTTGAAAGGTGATGTTATAGGCTGTTACAGCTATATGGTGTATATCTTGTGATGTAACTTGTTATGTTGTTATCTTCCTCCGTTTGTGAGGTTATGTTTCGATGTAATTTGTTATGTCGTATCTTCCTCCTTTGTGAGGTTTGAAATGAAATGAAATTAATCTTTGTTCAAAAAATAAAAATAAAAAAATAATCAAGAAGAAGTTACCACCAATAAAACGATCCATAATTCCCCATATCATATGCATCTGTCACTATTTATCTATTACATTTTCCTTCATATCAATCTTCAAACACAAAAATTGAAATGAATAAATGAATAATAGCATGTTTGATAAGGTCTTAAAATAGAAACTACATACATGTTAAAAATAAAAATTAAAAAAAAAATAATAGTAAAAGTGTTATTCACTTATTTGCATGAATAACTTTATAAGTTTATATTTAAGGGTTTCTAACATGTGCCCTTAAGCACATGTTAAGTTATATTTATTGAACACCAACTTTTCTTTTATATCAGAAAATGCATTTAATTATCATTAAATATAGTTATTAGTTATCATAATTAAATGTAAATTTGTATTTAATAATCTCCGACTTTACTTTTATATGAAACTCAAACGTGTGCCCTCATGGCACGTTTTAAAAAATCCCATATTTAAATTAGTTTTTTTGTCATATTTCGTCATCTTAACAACTATCATTTACAATGTCAAACAAATAACAGAGTAAAAGTGGAGCTTCACCTCCAATATAAGTCGGGTAGCCCTAGTACAAAACTCGAGCTCTACCAAGACCTTTCATCCGACGATATGTGAGTGACTTGTCAAATGAGAAGAGGTTGTGTGTTAAGTGTCATTTGAAGCATATGTAAAGATAATATAGAGTGATAGTAGATTGTAAAAGTTTATCTTAACTAATTATAAAGCATGTATGGTCAAACTCAGTCAAGGTGAAAAACTGAACTTTCAATAATACCGAAATTGCCCTTGTCCATCTTATCCATCTAACTCAAATATAATGCCTACTCACACAAACCAAATCAAACACACACTACGAATTCTTTTTATCTCACTAGCTCTCTCTCTCTATAACAAATATATCCGATTACCATTTTTTCTCTCTCTCCAGCACAAAAACATCTAATAACCATTGACATATAGACCACCATCCCGAGTTTAATCTGACACCACCACCTTACCAGTGTTGCTGCCATCTCGCACCATCACTTTCAGCAGTCAACACCATCAAAACCACCAGATCTGTGCTTCGGAAACCAATATAGAAGGTATTTCCGCTTTTTATCATTCATTTAGTTTTACGGTAGTTTTCTTGTGTCAGATTTAGAAGTTATGGCTGGTGGTTTTTGGTTATTCGAGACTTTGGTTTGCTGAACCATAGTGTTTGGATGGTTATTGTGTAAATTTTATTATCAAATTTATATTGTAAATTTTGTTTTAAGTTTATAATATAAAATTTGTTATAAAGTTTAGATCTATAAGTTTTTTTACAGATCTATGTATATTAACTTTTGTAGTAATTTTTTTGTTAGTGTTGTTGATTGCCGCCGCTGTAGCCGTCGTTAGCTTGCCGGAGAAGTCGATACCGCTGGCGCCGGAAAGTGGTATGCCGTCGTTATCAATTTTATTTTTATTTTTTTTTCGGTATAAATGTTAATTGTAAATATTATCCGGCGACTGATGCAATTTTATCCGGCGACTAGATAGAGAGGCTGGTCTTGATTTTTGTTATTTTTATTTTTGTATGTGCAGAAGTAGCAGCCGTATACTCATTAATTCAATCGGGTGGCTATTAGTCTGCATTGATTACAGAGTTATTAATCAGCGATGGCTGATTTTTTAACTTCTACTCACCGAGAAAAGTGGATCTTCACTCCCCAAGAGTTGGTACACAGCCTTCTCATCTTTGGTTTCCTTGATTTTTCAAATTGATGTGCAGAAGTTTTCTGAAAGTCTTTGTACTAATTCAAGCTTTTGTTAATTATTTGTTATAGAAAGAGAAATACAAGGCCGCAAATCATAGGGCAAAACAGATGTTGGAGAAGGTATGCGATCTTCTCGTTATGTTTTACTTTTATTATATTTTGAGATTTTGCGCTAATTTGGTTTCTAGAATGCATTTGCTAAATACCATATGAAATAGGCTGTTTATAAGAAAAATATTAGAAGTGTATAAATAAAGGTCTATTATATTTCAGAATTGTAGAACTTATGCATGATCAGTTCAGTATTACTGTTTCCTATGTTTGAAAATTTTAGCAAATAACATGAAGCCCTCGAAAACAGTCTCACACATTTTTGTTTGTGATGCGTAGAGGTAGATCCTCAGACCCAAAATTTGTGCTTGATGTTTCAGTGGAAATGCTCTAAGATCAACTAAATCTAAGCTAAAATGTGTACTTTATTATACGTGTTCCTGCATTTTATAAACGAAAGGCATTGAATCTTATCCCCTGGAAAAAGTGTAATAAGGGATGGCTAATTGATACAGTTATCGAATGATCTTTCAAAATAATGTGTAATATGTAGACAACGAATCTAGATGAATCAAATATTCAAGGATTCTCTCATATAGTCTCACCATAAACAATGAATAAGAAACATCAAGAACAATAGATGGTATAACATTTTGTACTTTCATGGCACCCTGCGCATAATTCTTGTCTTATTTTTATTGAAGCACATATAAATTCTTTTCTAAATGGTTATCTGACCTTTATGTAGTATGGGGCGACAAGGGTGGATGTTGACCTCGATGGTTCCTTGTCATATCCAGAGCCTCAAACGGATCCAAAAGACAATGGTATTTTAAGAATAATATTTGACTAAACTTAGTCCCCTCTGCTTTTGTGGTTCTGTTTAGCAACCTTCAAATGAGGAGACTATTTTCTATTAGCTGATTATTCTTTACATTGCTTTTGTGGTTCTGGTTTGCACTTGCTGTGTTGCTGCTAGGATTTTATCTATTCAAACAATGGTCAACTTCACCTCCTGAAGGTTATGCTTACCTCTATCTTCCATTGTACCTAAATATTTTCTATCTTTGTTTGATTGTATGTAAAATCTAATGTTTTGTCATGACAACGTGAAAATTAGCATCTATCATCTAACTGTTATAATGTCTGTTTTTGTTATACAGGATCTACATGAGACAGCAAAGATGGTAGCAGATAAGACAATGCGTACAGAGGCGCCTCTTTTGTTTTCTCCTGGGCAGGTATTCATATATCAATTTTTTTGAATATTTTGCCGTGTAGTTTGCATCAGTCGCCGGATAAAATTGCATCAGTCGCCGGAAGATAACTTGTGTTAGATAAAGATGAGGTGCACAACCTTTTGATTAATTCCATCGGCCTTCTTTTGTTCTTTTCAAGTTGAGATTCAAAAAGCACCTGTTTTTGTGCATTAGCTTCAGTTATATTGTTTATGTAATTGTTGTAGATTTTTAGTATATTTGAGTCCTTTGTATATGGCACCATTTAGATTTCCTTTACGTGTACCTTGTGGTGTAATCAACTTGATACTATCCGGCCATGTATAATATTTTAGTTTCAGTTATAAATTTGTTTAAAAATAATCTTATTGTAGGTATTTATGTTCCAGAGTCGACCGTAGTCCTAACTAAAGTGTAAGGTTCGATTAGACATTGATGTTTTCCATGTATTAGCACTTTCCAAGATTGAAATTTTGAAATGTGAAAAAAAAAGTTCAAAATACTGTAGATATTGTATTTTGAAATTTTGAATATTGATCAGAGCCTACTTTCCCAAGATTGAAATTTTGAAATGTGAAAAAAAAGTTCAAAATATTTAAAGATATTGTACTTTCCAAGATTGAAATTTTGAATATTTAAAGATATTGTACTTTCCAAGATTGAAATTTCGAAAATTTGAAAATATTATAGATATTGTATTTTGGTTTACGAGTTTTTTGGTTGTAGTTGAAAATGACAACTCACTAGAACAAAAATTTGAAATTCAAATTTGAGATTTTAACATGTTCATTGAGCCACACAAAAGTAGCTTTGGGAAAATGCATGAGTAGTCTTCTACCCTTGACCAAATAGGGCTCATGAATTATGGCAAAGTAATAAAGAATGACAACTTTGCATCTATGCTTCTTCCCAAGTCACATGTCAAGTGGGAAAAGTAATAAAGATAGACAACTTTGCATTGTAAATTGAAATATCACTTACTATCATCAAAGTAGAAAAAAAAGGCTCTTTGTTTGATGTTAGATGTTTTCAAGTAGAAAAAGCATAAAAAGAGGAATGAAACTTTTGGTCAACATGTGATTTGTAAAAATCACATGTGATTCGTAAAAATCAAATCACGTGTGATTTTTCTGGGCGGAAATTTGTAAAAATCACATGGCGAAGAGAAGGTTTACCATAGTTTTGATGAAGCAGAAGACGACACCCACAACTTCTATCATTTGGAATTCTTAAACTCGCTCAACGTGAGCGGGTTGCCCCCTCATTGCCTGCGTTTGAAAATAGGATGCCCGATTATTCTTTTAAGGAATCCTGATTATTCTTTTAATGTAATGTTTTACTTTCAGTTTCATTAAATGTTTTTATATGTTGTTTGATAGATGTTAAGAATTTTTTCTAGACTTTAGGTATCGTGTAGTACAACCGTTTGCAATTACATTCTGATCGGTTCACGTTTTATTTTGAACGCTATACAAAACACTCACCACAATATCACAAATCGTTAATTATTTGCCGCTACGAATTCCGTTGCTATGCACGGGTACTCGCCTAGTATCCATAAAAAGCTCTAACAGCATCTAGCCAACGAGCTTTTTGAAGGATTTTGAAGCTTTTAGCTTTTTGTTTTGAAAAATAAGCCTTCATTTACGAAAAGCTTTGTTTAGTAAAAGATAGTAGGAGCTTTTAATCTTGATAACTGTCTCAAATTAAACGCCGATGAAACAAGAGTTTCAAAAATTGCAACGTTGTTTTACTAGAAAATTATATTTATACCTTTACTAATTTAAAAAGTTGTAATTCATTCTAGTCTTGCAACTATGGTTCCATTTCTCCTTCATACTTGTTATGAATTAATTGCCAAATTTGTAGCATGTTAATAGTTATCAAACCTTCAACAACTTAACTTTTTTCTAGATTTTAAGTACGTCAACTCATATATTTTTATTCATGCATATGACAATCATCGAATACATATATGTTTATGAATTAAGAGCCTACTAGACGTGATAATTAACTTTTTAAATAATGACATGGAAAGATATGTACTTGAGAATGAACAACGGGTGCTTCCTGAACCTTAGAAGCTTGAGGATTAAACCATTACTAACCTAGTTGATAACTATGAGTCTATGACTGAGATATGTACTTGAGAATGAACAACGAGTGCTTGTGGTTGGAAAGTAACAATTGCAGCAAGGTACGTAAGGTTCCTTTGAAGCTTTGGCCGATTCCCGTATCGATACCATGATTTTAATAAATGTAGACGTATAATGAAAATGTATAATCTGCAAATATGGGTAACAAATGAATTTATTCACTCTGCACACTTGATCATTTTTCCTCAGTTTCGGCTTTCAATAGTTTTCAGAAGCAAGTGCAGCAACTATAATTACAACTACTTTTCCAAACATTTCTATAACCAAATGCATCAACAACAATATGACTAATAAATATAACTTAGAGGGTGTTTGGGATTGTGTTAACGACATATAAATACCTCAATTTTTCAACACATACAAAAAACATAACATGTTTCAACCCGGAAGCATTACCCAACCGCACCCATGTTGCTAAGATGTATTCATCTGTTTTGACCCGTAGTAAGCAAACGGTAGATTTTAGCCTCAACCGAGCATGTATACAAAAATTCACTTACATATAATATAGGACTCAATAACAGCTCATGTCACACCCCGCCACGGCGGAAACGCGCGGGTGTAACTTCATGGATATCATCACAACACCTGGTGTCTACATAGAGAACAACTACATGCACATAAATAGAGCAATGTACAAACACAAAGTGTGGTAACAATACCCCAAAATAAAATAACCAAAACAAAACATAAACCCAAACATAGATGATAAACCACTTCCAAGGCAACTAAGGTCTCGTCTATCCACATCCTTCTATCTTATCCTTAGAAAGCTCACCTGAAAATGATGCTTAAAACGTCAACATAATGTTGGTGAGATTCATAGGTTTAGACACACAAACACTCTCAAGGCAACCAGTTCACTGTGATTATAAAAACATAGCTGGACAAATAAATTATAGTTATCATATAGCTACATGCATTTGCAAGTCATTAATCACACACAAAGGCAACAACACTCATAAGGCAACCAATAGGACGGCTCGTGTCCTCCGACCCCAAAATAATTACAACAGGACGGCTCGTGTCCTCCGACCCCAAAATAATTACAACAGGACGGCTCGTGTCCCCCGACCCCATTAATCATCAATTAGGTCGCATGCGCGAGCAACAGGATAAGCATCCTCCTAATTGGATCCCATATATATCCACACAAGCAAATAATCACACATAGCATGCATACGATAACATTATAAGTCCAAGCTCTTTAACACCACACACATAATCACAGTAAACCAAATCATTTAAGACAAGCATCATTCCCATCCCAAGTTTAAAACAAAGTAAAAATATGGGACTATGAACTCACCTTAAACTCCGCAGCTTCCACAAAAACAACTCACAATCTATAGCACACAAAAATAATCCACATTACACAAGGTCAAGCTAAAAGCTACAACCCATGTAATACACATATGATGGATGTCTAAGACTCATATGACCCACCATGGATCTCCTAGACACCATACTAACCACTACCATAACCTAACACTCACTAAATCCCTTGCACTCTTAAAATCAGAAAATGCAGAATTTTTTGGTACATTCACCCACATAAAATCACGACAAATAAAGCTCAACAACTCACACCAAAAATTTACCATGGTCTCTCATAAGCATAGAAGCTAATCCCAGAAGTCCATGGACCAATAACACACACAAATACTCATAAGAAATTCAAACTTGTCAACTACTCAAATTCGGATCTGAACGCACACCAAAAAGTTTTGATTTTTAATAATTACTTCCACAAGTTTTTATCACGAATCCTTTTCGTGGTAGTCTAATATAACCTAAAACTTAACTATTCCAGAAGGCCAAGTCAAAATACCACTTTTACAACCACATGACACCCTCAAACTTTTACCCAAAATCTGTCCCGGTTTGACAGCTTTGACACCTTAACAAAGAAAAATCAAAATACCAACTTCCCGACCTTGAAATCAATCGTGACTGGACTTTTTGGAAAGCTCTTTCATTATACTTCAATTTAGACCTAAAATTCGTGACCTAACTCTTCACCATCTGTTATTTACACTCACATCTTTACAGCCTTACAAATCTGTCCAAACTCTAACTCAATAACTAGCATGTTTTACGCTCAATTCTCTTAACCAATCATCATACCATTATCATTAATTGATCCCAACAGGTTTAATAACATTAATTTACAGAAGTTAACACAACCCTAATCCATTATACTTAATATTACATGGATACCAATAATTAATCAATTATATGGACATAGGGTTTAAGGATTTTACCTTGATTCTTGATTATTGTTTGAAAACTATAAAACCCTAATTTTTTCTTCTTGATCCCCTTGTGTCGACTTCAATGTGCAGGAAAAAGGATTTTGGGAACCTTGATTTTGTATTTATAATTATTTAGTGGATAATTACCTAACTTAGAGTTGTAATTGGGCTACAATTGATTTTGTATTTATAATTATTAAATTTATTTATTACACTCAAAACCTCATACTTTTCATATTTTATAAACACCCGTAGCTAATCCTAGCGTCTTACGCGATAAACCTTAACTTTTACGACAAACCGGAAAATAATCATTTTCCAAATAAAGTTTTCAAAAATAGATTTTCACACTCTTTTTGAAATATAACTCATAAAAACAAATCCCACGTAACTTACTAACGCTCAATTACTTGAACGAAGCCTCGTTACGCAAAAACACAAAAACACCAAAAACTACACAAGTCATTTCTACACCACAAAGGTGATCAAAATGAACTTTCCCAAATTCTAAACTTTCCAAATCACAATAAAAACCATTTACGCAAAGGGATTTAGTGCTAATACTCACCTATATCACACTTATATCACTTCAAACACCTAGGACACACCAAACAAACGTCAACCGAGTCAAGACTATCAGTCAAACCGACCTGCTAAAACCACGGTTGTTACAGCTCACTTGTGGCTACTGAACAGTAAAATCCTCTTATAAAACTTGGATACACAATTTTTTAATACCTATTTACAACCTATGAGCGATCACGCCTTTAATTTTGATTACATCTTTACATCAAATTTAATTCCTAATGTTGTGGCTACTTTAATTGTGAAACATGCTTTAAACATCCCTAAGCAAAGATACTATTTTCTCGGTTAGAATTTATACCTGATGTAGTTTCTTCATGAATAGCGATTAAAGTATATCCCTCTGGACCATACCTCTCCTGAAAACCAAACAAATAAATCAATAAGTTCAACGGGTGTTCTCTGAATACGATAATACCAAAAAAAATCCCAAGCAAATCTAATCTTGCTTTGAGGAACTGTTAGGCATTAGTTTTGAAATACTAATTCTCTACATTTTTACCTCCATTAGTTGCAAGGTGGCACGACCTCTATTCCTCCAAACCACGAACCAATTGCATCCCTCAGCCTATCACTCACATTTTTTATCTACATAGTGAACTAAAGACTAAAACCCATTTTAGTGAACTAAAAACTCATATCAAAATTCACAGTTGTACACACATTATTACCAGTTTATCTCTGTTCTCCCTATCAACTGGTCGGCCCGTATTTGTCGCTGCTAAAGGAGGTGCGCTGATGTCACTGCAAATTATAGATGAAAACAATAATCAATCATTTAGAATCAAAATCTTACAAAAAGAGCCCCAAAAACGGAAACTAATTAGAAGTCGATGAATGCAATTCCATACATAGTTTTGGTGTATTGGGTGAGTGATATATATGATCTTACTGATCAACGGTAAGATCATATTTTTTATTTCACTGATCAACGGTAAGATCTAATGAAGTTGCATTGCTCGATGTCATTTCCGTTTGCTTCAGCCTATTCTCTTGTTGCAAGGTTAATGCAATACTCGACTGAAAACAGTTGAAAAATTAGCATCATTAGACTCAAAGTCAGACAAAAAGAGTGTTAATAGCAAAAAACAAAGGCCTTTAACTGATTTTGTATACAGATAATCCATTTAATATAACAAAAAGATCAAACTATGAGTGATTCTTAAAATCTTTAACACAAATAACCAAAACTATTGCCAAGCTTATGGTCACTCAATAGATTGTTACCCCCAAAATAACCAAAACCACTGCTAATTAACTTTTTTGTCTCGCGATGAGTGATTCTTAAAGTTTTGAATACAAACATGAACCCACAAAACTATTGGGAAGCTTATGGTGACATTATTTACTTAAAAATTTTCATAACAAAGTGTACCAAAATACTTACCACTTTTCCTTTTCTTCGCATCATCCATCTTAACACAATTACTCATTTCCTGCATAAATAAGAAAACCAGCTTACCATTACATCTTTCTAATATTTTCCTCTTTTCCTGTTAGCCCTTTATAAATATCATGTTCGTGCCTCTATCATAACTCCGATAAACCATCCATAATAAGGTCAGACGAAATCTACATATTCCTTAACTGAAAAACAAACAAAACAAAAAACAAAAAAGCAAAATTATCAATAAATGTTATCTTCAAATACCCTTAAGGCCTTAACATTGCTCTAGTGAACACATACTTTCAATAAACCTTTCCTACTTCATTTTAACCATAAAGAAACAAAATATACGATACCCACATGAAAGTTAATCAGTTAATCCCAAAAAACCCAAACTCATATCATAATAAAGAATTTCAATAGTATAAAACATATCAAAATTCAATACCAAAAGGAATATAAAAAAATTAAAAAATAAATAAATAAAATAAAAAAGTAGTTACCAGTCCATCAGAAGCTTCTCCATCTTCATATGAATTGCCATTGAGAATATCGGGAAAAAAAACGGAACCGGCGGTGGTGTTTTTAGGCAAAATAGAAAATGAAATGTTATTGATTTGGGTTAGTGGAATAGGGTTTGTATTTGGATTATGTGTGTAACAGATATGAAAGATGGATTTAGGTTTATGTGTGAGGGGGATCTGATTTTTGGCGGTGTGCAAAAGATCAGGGATGATTTTAGTGGTCGGATTTTTGATATGGTTTGTGTGTGTGAATGGGGGAGAAGAATCTAGCAAATGGTGTGTGTGAATGGGGAATGAAGCTTCTAGGGTGTGGATGTTGTAAAACGGAACGCTACAGGAACAGTATTCTAACAATGAACAGTGGTTCAAACAATGGTGTTACGGGGAAGCAACCAATAGGATTGCATTTTTTATATAACGGGACTTTTGGTAGCAATGTATTTTGAACGGACCACTTATCGGGGTTTAGTATATATATATATATATATATATATATATAAAAACAACATCAGGTTTGTTATTCATATAATGAGTTTTCTATCTTTAGATTTTTTTTTTTTGTTACTAATGATGTAATGATTATAGGTTGTGGTTAAGCTTATTAATTGTGAAAAATAGCATTTAATAAACTATTATTTTCAAATTTATGCATATGTAATAACTAGCTTCATAACCCGCCTGATGGGCGGGTTTGCTTCATATTATTGGTTGAAAATATCTAACTGGACGTAAGTAAATAATGAATAATGACAAATATATCTAACTGAACGTAAGTAAATAATGAATTCGAATGTGTATGGCTGGGAAATGTTGCATAGAATGGAAACATCTCCAAATGATTCGTGAGGGGTTAGAATTAATACGGATTCTTTGGGTCCACCTTCATAGACAACAATCTCTTCCTAATGCTTCTTGTCCATGACATAGCTTGCTTGACTACAAATGTAATATCAATTGTATGAACTTGACTTTTAAGGCTTTAGTGGAGGACATCCACTCTCCCTTTCAATTAAAATTTAGCAAGCTAAATCAGAAGGAGATACATTACCACTACAGAAATATATTGTCTCGGCTCTAATTCACCTACGGATAATTTAATTGGTGCTGACTTAATACCCCCTTGGGTTGTTACATCTAGCTTATTGAAAATGCATTTGAATCAGGATCATCTATGCCAAAGTCAAATAGAATTGGCATATGCTTGTTCCGTAAAGAAACATACAGAATTCATGTAATGATGCTGTAGTTAGGTATACATTTTAAACGAATGTTGTAGTTGCTATTGAATGATTGATATAAGGTGAATCTTACCTTCAATTCAGCTAAAGCCAAGATATATTATCTGATGCCATGAAATATCTGTCGTACCAAAGCATAATCAATTCATTAAGATAAGGGGGCGAGTCTCCTATTCGAGAGTGTGCTATCTAAAAGATCAGCCAATCTTATTTTTGTTTTATGAACACTTGTGCTGGAGTCAAATACAGAATGTTAACAATATCACCTTCCTTATCTTTGTATAATTCTTTCCAGCACTCACGCAATCTAGTTTGTACCTAATCGAATAAACGATATATTAGTAGATGTCGAAAGCTTTATAAGAAACTAAGCACTTAACGTGTAGATATAGCAACAGAAACAAAGACAAAGTAAAGAAAACATACATAAAAGTTGCTTTCGGACATCTCGAGCTCTCCTTACAGACTGCACCTGCACACAATTCTCGTACCACCACTGCGTAGAAAAATTGTTTTCTTTCCAAGCGCTATAAACAGCAAGCAAAGTGAGATGATCACACTCGGACTTTCACATGAAGGTTGTAAGTGTTCACATGGCACTGTTCAATCAGCTAAAGACAAATTTGATGTGTAATTGGTTATGGAAATCAAGAAGCTGTTGCATTGAATAACAATATGTGGTTATAAACTTAACCAGTAAATCCAAGAAAAAAGAAAGATAGGAGAAATTGTATGGTCATAGCTTGCTTGGCTTTAATAGGTGAAACAAACAATCCATCAAAATATAGTTAAACAGACCAATGTTGAAGATCACAGCTCCAACACATTATTCATATTCAACGTTTGGAGGAGCTTGCCATGTGAATATAAACTGAATAAGCATAATCAGATTTTCAATAAGAGAGTATGACATGTTGATAGAATTATACCTTGAATATATAACAAACCATTAAATATGAATAACAAAATTTCACATACCTTCAGAAGATAGCCTTCAATATACTGGAGCATGTTGTTGGTTTAGAGATAATGAGTGAGATCTGGAATAAATCCAAATCGGTCACACACATTGATCAATGGCCTTGCATCAGGAAGCTAACAAAATAGCTGAAAGAGTACGTACTATCAGTTCATGATAAAAATAGTTGAAAGAATACGTACTATCAGATCACTTAATAACAAAGGAGCTATTATATTTTTTTTCGTGAGAATCATACATCGGTATGTGCTCTAAGACCCTTGATCATGTCAGAAATAGGGCATGGTGGTTAGTTGCTCACCTTGTTCCAAAATTTGGATGCTTTGATGCATTGAAGGCACACCATATCCTTCATTAAATCGCTACATCATCATACAAACAAAAAAAATACACCAAAAGCTGCCCTTGATTCTATTATTTCTTCTTAAGTTCTTGTATCTGAAATTTTTATCGGTTATTTATCTGTGATTCCAGAGATTTTAATTTGTGGGAGTGCAAATATCATACTTTTTGTGCTTGAGCATCAGAAGAAGAAGAAGAGAGATTTTCAACTTCAGTGAGCAACCGATCTCTCTCTATCTGCATTAATAAGAAAGATCATCTTAGAATGAAAAGATTCAATATATTTAAGGCAAATCAAGATTTGAGAACTTCTGGTCTTGTACTTGCTTAACCACTTATGCATTTTAAACACAACCTGCTCCACTACAATGTGTAGTATCTCCTAAAATTCTCATTCAAAATTTTTAGTTTTGATCATACCTCTCAAATAGCAGGTCAGCGGGTGTATCACCACTCACGTCTTCTACAATCCTCGATGCCACATTTATTTCCGCACACCCTCAAGCGCAAATGCATCCTAAATTTACAAACAGATACTCTTACAATATTCGTATGACTCAATAGATGATGATTCAAACCCATAACTGAACACATTCTTACAATCTTACATGATCTGAAACTTCTTGGTGATCTCTGAAAATCAATGTTGCAAAAATCGTGAATCGGTACTGAGGCGGTCCGGGGCCGATTTGCGATTTTTTACCGATTAATCGGCCGATTTTCTTGACTCGGCCGATTAATTGGCTGATTTCCGTGGAATTCTCTCCAAGGTCCTGGGCCGATTACCGATTAATCGGCCGATTTTTGCAACACTGCTGAAAATAGAAGGCCTTGTTGAATGCAAAACTGTGAACCATCGGTGACTGAAATCTGACCATACAGCCTATGATGCATGCTCCTCATCTTCATCCTCCATTGTTGCAATTGTCTCCACGATTTATGTACTGAATAATAGAACAATGTTTTATTAGTTATTAAATATCAAAAAGGTTATTAATTTGTATCATTTTATTCATAGATATTAACGGTGCGACAGAACAGTCATGCACGATGAGTTCAACATGGGTTGCTGAACATTTTTATAAATAAAAGAGCGATATAGTTTGGTAAAGTTGCTAACTTTTTATGATAATATTCGGTCTGGAGCAAAAACAATAACTGCGACACAATAGAGAAGAAATAAGATAAAGCCTAAAAACAATAATTATTACCTACAACATTGTTTCCCACATTGACAAATCCACAACAGCCACCAGTTGCAAATTTCCCATACCTGTAAGTTTCGATCAATGCGATATGTATAGTTAGATATCCAAAGTAAGGTGTTTTCGAGTTAATAGAGGTTATTGAGTATCCCTAAAAGTGACACTGTAAAAGGAGATAATCAGTTTTAAAGTGCAAATCCAAACACCATATATATACTAATTATGCTAAATTAAGTTACACACCTTATTTCGCTAATGAAAAATCTACCCTTCCAAACCCACATATTCATTCTCTGGTAGGTTCAGATGCAGACTTTAGTGAAAGAGCAAAAAGAAAACAGCATGAACTACCGATTGACATATTAAAGTTCTATTTCTTTCTAATAAATATTGCTTTTGTGACAGATGAATAAACTAACGTAATCATGAAGGGATTGAACAAATTCATCAAGAGGACTCTGGCGAATCTCACGTAATCATGAAGGGATTGAACAAATTCATTAAGACTCCAAAACTGTAATGGAAAAAATAGATTAAAATGAGACAAATATAATGGTTAATGACGGGAAAAAGTGGTATGTACCTCGAAAAGAATCTAGAATTTGTAAGGTTTCATAGTCAAGTAAAGCGATTGAAGTCACAGTCTTTTGATTTTAGAATCCCTTTTGTGACAGATGAATAAACTAAATTATCACCATCGCTTATCATTAATGAGCCACCTGATATGTGGAATTCGACACCTTCTTGAATAAGAAATAGAGCGATATCTTAGCGTCCTTTTGAGGTAGCAAGATGCTATTCAGCACAATAACTTGTTAACATGATAATACTCTTTTTATGCACTTTAAAGTTTTATAACTGTTTAATTAAAAAGATAAACCATACCAGCGGGGACATGCCATTAAAGTTTTTCTTGCTTCGATCGGCTTCAGGTCGAATTAAGCTTTTAAACTGAGTCAAATCTCCGTTGTAAGTTGCATTATTGTGAGTTTGCTCATGCTCACCTTGAATCTGTTCAAATAAATCAAAATATATTACTATACATGTTACAGAACTGTATGAATAAACATATATTGATCGTGCATTATGAAGAGATAGTTGTTACCTAGAAGCCATCTGGACCTGGCAATGATCTTCATAATAAAAGGATGGCTTGCGAATTTTCAAAGATGTTGGTCCTTTTGTTTCAACGACCGTAACCCTTTTATTACACTGCTTGCAGGCAGTGTATGCCCAACCATCATCCTTGTGAAGCTTATGAATTGTTGAAAGGACAATACAGTGTGATTCCTGTAATTAACAAATGGGAATGTTTATAAATAACTTTATTGTGTATGCTTTTTATATGTGAGTAAAATAATTGTAAATAGTATGGATGAGTAACCAACCTATTCACACTCACGAATGCCTCCAACCATATTTTTCACTACACCATTTTCAGCTATGGTAACCACTGGTTTCTCAGGTGCAAACAACTCAAATCTTAAATTGAGTAGCGTCATAGCCATTACGTGCCTGTACTCTGAAAGACACATTACAATTTTCAAATATATTATTGTCAATAATCATTTATGAGTAAAGTACTGATAATACATTATTCATGTAATTAGTAATATTGGAGATGCTAACCTCGTTCTGAATGAAGTGATCTCAGGTATGTTACGAACTTACAATTGATCAAAATCCTTGAGCCAAATAAATCATTGTGAACAGCAGGAGTACCTGCACATTATATTATTAACACGTGTGAATGATTAACATTCACATCAATCTAAAGTAATTCATATATGATTTCTTTTAATTTTTTAAAATTAAAAGAAATAACTTACCATCCCAATACTTAACCTATCCAAGCTGTAGTATGAATACTACATGCCCCATTGTTTCACGCTTGCTCGCATACTCATTAAACAATTTAGCCCAATTGTCCCAAAATGAACAGTTCAAGCGACTTCCTCTAAAATATACAAATTTATATCTCACACAGTATACTTCAATTTGTATAATAGTGTTTATAATAATAATATTAGTATTGTATATGTATACTTACTCATGATCTTCAACGACAACCATCCTACGGATTTTAGGACCAGCAGCAGACTGAACTGGGTGAATATCACCAATAGAGATAACATGCTCAACCGTTTATATCACACCGTATAACACTAATTACTGCAACATCATTTGAGTTTAAAACATAAGATACTATGGTTAATGTTCATAATTATTTATAACTTAGTTTGATATAAGACACGACTAATTACTGCAAAAATATTTGAGTCTAAACATTTACCTTTTAATCGTGTACTTTGCGGGCACGAGCTGCTGCAACGATTTTGCATATCATTATTAATACCTGTCACAGCCACAAATTATTGAGAATTAGTATAGGTTAAAATAAACCGTTTAATGCATGTCGCATTCACCATACTACTAAATTAAATAACACTGATTGGTAAGCTAACACACCCATAAACGGCTGTTGCATTCTCAGTTTATTTACATGCGAGAAGGAATGTCTTCTTTGATCCTTTCTAAGGATTCCGTAACACGTGCTAATCACCTCATGTATAACTACATAAACAAACGAACAATAATAAACCCTCAAATCAATGATTTCAAAATTCAGTTTACCTATGAATTCAAAAGCATAATTAAAACCCATAATCAAAATGAAAAATTGAAATCCTATATAGAAAGCCCTAAAATACGTATCTCTTAGACATTTCATCAAAGATGTTCCATCCTGCCTTCAAATCATATGCCTGATAAACATATAATAAAGGAATCAAAATTATCAAATCTACATAAAGCATATGTAAAAAAAATTAATTAATACAAAACATACAAAAAAAAATTAGTAAGATTCAATAGATCCCAAAATCGTACCTTTGGTTAATCTTCCTCAATCATGTTCTACCTACAAAAATATCAAAAAAATGACAAAAGTAAAAATTAAGTTAGCTTAGAAGCAGATAATTAAGAAAGTACATACGATTTGTGGATGATATAACCGGATCTTGTGTGTTTGTTCGACTCTCACTAAAAAAATAAGGAATGAGATCGATAACTGAATGATAATTAGGATGTTCCATGATTTAGAGCATTATTCAGGGATCTGAGAATTTGAAAATCAAAAAATCAATCCAAAAAATGAAAAAGATAAAGATGGAATGTGTGTTATTTTTTGAGAGGAGAATGCCTGATTTCAAGGATACGTTTTGATTGAGCCGGATGTTATTGAAGTGAAATTGATTTTGAAAAAGTCAAGGATATACGCTGCATTAAAGCATGATATGTTAGTGTTGTATGCATTTAACACAAAAACCAACTTGCTCTATTGGTTAACACTATGTTGTATGGTAAGAGTGACCAGGGTTCGATTCCCACATGTGTCAATTTTTTTGGTATAATTTCGTGTGTACATGAGCTGCCAGCGTGGCAAGTGGTTGCCTAGTCACATGATGACTAAGATTATCCAGTCATCACTTCATGCCAAGTGGCATTTGAGGGTCATGGTACAACTTTCAAAGCATCAAGTGCAAGTCATAACTTGTCTCATATATATGTAAAGATTATAATTTTAAAGAATGTTGTCGAACATGGAATGTTTCATGTTAATTAATTGTTTAATTTTTTGTTATGATAACCTTAATCACAACAAATAAGGTTGTTGTTAACGAAACCCTTATTCTTTTATGTCATTTTACACATAATAGTTATAGTTACATTTACTTTATCAAACACTTTATGAAACAAAAAGTTACATAGCTATCACTATTAATAGCAAGTTATTAGTGATATGGATTATGGAGGATGTGATGTGAGATCATCAATTAGTTACATGTATCAACCTATATCTACCATCTTAGAGGCTGAGGTGACACGCGACAACCCCACTCCACAACATCAACTATTGATGTCAAAGAGCAGCGTGATGGCGGACGCAAGCCCATGGAGGGTTTTTTTTTTTTTTTTTTTTTTTAAGATTTAAAATGGGTTTTTCAATTTATAGAATACTAGAACGGTACTCGCGCAATGCGGTTGCGGGTACCGTGTGATTATATTTTGCGTTATTTGATTACACGTTTAGTTGTTTTCATGCTTTATAAGTAGAGATATTAGAGATGGTTAAACCAAATAATTTTAGTTTGAACAACCAACCGCTTCCTAACAAACTTCCTAACCAACTTGCTTTCTAACAAATTAATTTTGAAATCTTTCCATAATAAGCAAAAAAAAAGTCTGAATTTTAAGTCTTTCTAATTATAGAATAGTCTCAAATGCATTATAATATAGTATAAATGTGTGTGTTTTCTTTTTGACAAGGACGATGGATGCATATCTTTTAAAATAATTTGTGTTATTAGTTGGTATAAAATAATTTGTACAATTTGTAATTTATTAATAAATGAAAAGTTATTTGTTTTAAGAAAATGGAAAGGAAAATAAAGTGGTGGGTCTCAAAAGGAGGTGTAATGACTAGGGGTGTTAGTTAGGTTGACCCGGTTGGGTTCCGATCAATTCGGGGGTCAATCCGGGTTGAGGCTAAAAAAAAAATACCCGAACCCGACTCTATTTAGAACTCAGGTTAGTCGGGTTCGGGTCAATTCGGGTTCAGTCCAACCCGAATATAAGTGAAATGATTAAAAAATTTGCTTACTTCAATAT
Source organism: Artemisia argyi (assembly GCA_030686995.1). Classification (NCBI taxonomy): domain Eukaryota; kingdom Viridiplantae; phylum Streptophyta; class Magnoliopsida; order Asterales; family Asteraceae; genus Artemisia; species Artemisia argyi. The sequence goes on along the minus strand of CM060706.1, from coordinate 127,318,641 downwards.
GTTTCATTGTAAAAGTGTTAGTCGAGTCGGGTTCGGTTCAATTCGGGTTAATGGTAAAAAAACATACCCGAACCTGACTCTATTTAAAACTCGGGTTATGATGAACTCAAATAAGTGCATTTTATTGTCATCATTTATCCTATTTATTTGGCTTGTTTTATTATATTATTTATGAGAATCGATGCTTAATTATTTACTTTAGTAATTCTCAGGTAAAAACAAGCAATTGGTGAAACTTAACGATTTTGGATGAAATATGGAGCAAAACTAGCAAGATTCAAAAGTCTACTGAACCCAGAAGATGCGCCGTATCTCTCTCAACAGATACGCCGCAATATTATACTTAGATGAATTCAAAGACCATTGCCTGACTTTGAAGAATGCGCCGCATGCAATTCTAGCATGCGCCGCATATGAAACTTTGGTCAACGAAGAAGATCAAGCTTGTTCTACTCCAGATACGCCGCATCATATTTCTGACATACGGCGTATCACTATCAAGACTTCACCAGATATAATCCAAGACGCTAAAGGACATGCGCCACATACAAGAATCAAGTTACGCCACATCTAAAGGCGGTGTACGAATATTCCAGAATATATTAATCTTGGACCCCACGCGAAGTTAAGTCAATGCGCCGCATCTCGTTACTCAATGCGCCGCATCGAACCCTCAGACAGAAAGTATATATACCCCAAGACTGTTACGAATTTTGTGGTGCAACATAACCCTAAGGAGACGAATTCAATCGAAGAAGCTTCACAAGACACACTCCAAACAAAGATATTAGAGCTGTAAGAAGGTCATGCATGTATTTAATTCATTAAGTAGTTTTGTTTTATTATAATAGTACGCTTTAATTCATCAGGATTGATGGGCTTGTGATATGTGACTACGGAACATCGTACACTCCCCTTAATATTGTTTTCCCATTAATTAAAGTTTATATGTTGATGTCTTTAGTGACTTATATTAGTGCTTTGATAACCTCTGTGTCTAGCTGAGCCCGTGGAATGCCATATCTGCCCCTCGCCTATTTAATCTAACGTCTTTGGATAAGTAGGATAGACATAAGTGATCATTAAGGGTTTACTCGCCGATATATTGCGATCCAACGAGGGAGAATTGATTACGATACACTTCATATAAAACTAGCAATAAAACAAGTGACAAGCTACTTAATTATCAGGACAGGTCTTCTTGTAGTCTCTATTATCTATCTGTGTACGTGCTACTATTTGCTGATTCGTTCTCATTAGTTTAATTTACTGTTTAATAAAACCAAAATTGTGCTAGTCTCTCAGACTAAACCCCCCTTGCGTTAGATTAGATTATAAAACTAACTTAGGATATTAAAATACTGATAGACAAATTAAGCTTTACGTTCCACTCTTAGTGATCGACACTCTACTTACCACTATATACATATTGATCGGATACACTGTCCGTTAGTGTGTGTGTTATAGGATAAGTCGGCTAAATATAAGTGTAAAACTTGAAATAGGCAATTACCCCTATACTGCATATGACACAACGCACGCATCAAGTTAGTTGGGTTGACTCGAGTAAAAATATTAACTTGAGCAATCTGACCAGAATATACTGTGGAAAACTAGAAGGGGGGTTGAATAGTTTACCGTTTAAAATCTTTTTAACTTGTTTAGTTAGCTTTGAAACTTTCCGTTTGATCAAAGATATATACACAAACACAATATATAACATGCAAGTAAATGAAAGAAACGATCAAACCACAACACGAGTATTTATCGTGGTTCGGCTACAAGGACTCTATTTCCTTGCCCTACGTCCACGCCCCGAGTATCCAACTCGAGAGTTTCTTTCACTAGTCAACAAGCTCCTTTCACCGGCGGAGAAAACCTTACACGTCGCTTATACTTTTACCGACACTAAGCTAGATGTCGAGTTCTTTACCAAGGGTACAACCACTCCCGTTAGTTCTTTTACAAGGGTACAACTACTCCCGATACACTTTGTATTTTGAGGACTAAAATACTAACCGATCACTACTGAAAATACACAATCAAATGAAGTGTAAACTACACAAGTCTACACAATGCTAAGCTAACAAGTCTTGCAACGTTGTGTTGAATACTTGTTACTTTTTATGAACTCGTGAAACTCTTTGCTACAAAAACAAACTTCACATATGAAATGTTAAAGGGTTAGATGAAAGAATGAATGAATGTGTGTAAATGTGATGTAGAGTGATAAGCCAAAAATCAACTTGTGGCTTAGTATTTATAGCAAAGCCTTCTGTAGGCCTGGCGGATATGGCGGAACCCTCAGATGGGTTCCGCCCGTGTACCCCCAGGGTTCCGCCGGGCTTGCAGTTGGTTTTTGCAATAAATCTTGCAAACCAAACAATGTCACATCTCATTACACCTAGTCAAACACAAAACTTGCAAGCAAACATATAGTTAGTCAAACACACTTTCTTTCCATAAATGTATATTGACAAAACTTGCCATTTCATGTGATGTGACATTTCTATTTTAAGAAATAAAAAGTGTTGTGTTTTATGAAATGTAAAATGTAGCAAAAGTCTAGTTTATGCAAGTCTTTAAAACTAAGATTATGTTTTACTTAGAAACTAAAGTTTACATTTTGTCGTTAACAAAACTTAGCAAAGATCGTAAAATATAAATAACGTTTTTAGGCGATATTTGTATTAACAATCTCCCCCTTTTTGTTGATGACAAAACATAAACTTTGTTTTTAAGTAACTCACAAAATCTTGGTGTTTAAGACTTAAAAAAAATTATATTAAACATGTTTTACTTAAGTGATGAAAATCATATTAAGTTTTAACGGTTTAATATATTTCTCCCCCTTTTTGTCGAAACAAAAAGTAGAGTAGCGAAGCGGAATAATACACGTGCTCCCCCTTGGTTGTTACTCCCCCTAAAAGGAGTGCCAAGATAGGAAACATGGATTTTGATCCTACAAAAAAAAAAATTGTTAGTTGGTGATATATATAGTCAAGCTTGTAGTTATCACACACATTGCAACCACAATGACAACAAAAATGATCAACCAACAATGCAAGTAAGTAAGTAGAAAGAAATATCATTCCATGTAAAATTTGACTTGTAAAAGTCAAAGACAAGAAATGGGAAAGATTCTTCTACTTCTAAAAGAAGAATTAAAAATAACCAAGAAAATAAAAGAAAATCAAATCCTAATTTCCTAAATGGGGCAAAAGGCCTCCAAAAGTTGTCTAGGATTTGTTTGGGTGGGAAAGAGCATCCAAACGTTCTATGACGTGTTGGAATACAAACCGGGTTTCATCTTGGAATTGGTGAAGCAACAATTTGATGCTTGCACCCATTTGCTCACAATTTGAGCAAACATGGGGATGAGTGGGTGGAAATGGGTTGGTTTTGGTTTGAGGGTTGGTTGGTTTTTGGTTCTTGGGTGGAGGATGGGTTTGGTATAGAGTCAAGCAAGGTGGTTTGAAATTCCATTGCTTGATGGAGATGATTCTCAACCATGCTTTGGATTTCCTCATATGAAGGAAAGAAAGACTCAAAGGTTTGGGCTTGAGAATGTGGTGGAGTTGGGTGATCATGGTTTTCAAAATTTGGTTCTCCATAAAGAGGATCATGGATGTCATGGCAAATAGGGTGAAACAACAATGGTTTGGGTTGATGGTACACTTGTTGTGGTGGTTGGGTGTGGTTAAAATGCTCATTTTGGTCAAGAATTGACCTTGGTGATTTATTTGCAAAAGGTGGTGGTTGTGTAGGTCTTGGTGTAAGATCATTGAGATCGTAGACAAAAGGGTGTGGTGACGTTGGAGGAGACCCAAATAACTCCATAGGCTCAAGTTTGGGTAATGGTGATGGTGATGGAGTTTTGGATGGTTGAGTTGGAGCACTTGGTGGAGTTGGGTCAATGGGTGATTTAGTTGGTGGTGGAGTGAGCTCATTGGGTTCATTTGGTGATGGAGATGCAAGGTTCAAAAAATGTTCATTTTTGATAGGTGAGGTGAATTCATCCGAAGATGAGGAGCTTAGGTTGATGGATTGGTTAGACCAAAGTGGTTTAACACTTATTCGGGCGGTTCTCCGGATGGGTCGTGATGGTTGAGAGGTGATTATTGACTTAGTCATGGTTAAAATGGTTTAGAAGTTCAGAAATTGTGATGAAGAAGGTGTGATTTGACAGTGTTTAGGATGGTTTAATTTATAGTGATGAAGGAGTGTGGGAAGGAGTGTTTGGATTTGATGTTAGGCCATACAAAAATGGAGGTTCCTAATGATTTGGAAAACTAATTGTGGGTTGTCATATCATGGAAGTCAATCCAATGAAAATGGTGAAGTGAGAAGACAAGATTTGCACTAAATGCTTAGTGGTTTTGGTAAATTTGTTGTATGATAAATCTCATGGATTTCAAGGAACCTTTGGAAGGGTTCCTTCCTTTATGTGTGAAGGTTCCTTGGGGTGGTTATGGCTATTTTTGAAATTTGGCGGGAAATGGTTTTGTTTGAGTATAAGGAATGAGAAGTACCCTATTGTGCTACACAAATTGCAGGAAATTGGTTTGTATCTAAAAGGATTGTATTTTGGTGATTGGATGTTGAAAATAATAAAAAAAAAAAAAAAAAAAATCTGCAGGAAACTGGCGGAACCTTCAGGAAACACAGGCGGAACCCGGGTGGGGGTTCCGTCCGGTCCGTTGGGCCATTTCTGGATTGCCCAGAAAATACACTGGTGGAACCCAATTTTGGGTACCGCCAGATCCGCCAGGCCTGAAAAATGTGGCAGTCCGCGATTTTGACCCCCGAGATGATTTTCAAATTTTTCGAAAACTCCTAAAATCAAAAAGATAAGGCAATTCTGATTAGGTAATGCAAAAATTGGACATGTAAACACACATACCATAGGACTTTGACCTTGAGATCGAGAACTTCACTATATTTAGTGAAAATTTCATAAACATGAAAGTTTGACAACTTGCCAAAAGTTGTCTACCTGCATCATTGTTAGATAAAACATGTTCCAAATAGTATCAAACATTGTACTAACACACAAATACATCACAAACATTGTTTAAACGACCAAATTGTTCAAATGGCACCTAGTGCCAAACACTCCTACACACCCGCACTCATTGACGGTCAATCTTGTTCTTGAGCTTTCCAAGGAATCTTCCAAGATTCTTAAACATCCCCTTTGTTTGCTTGAACTCCGCCGACTCATTTGGAATATCCAGAAGTTGGGATAGGTATTCGAGAGGTGGGAGCCTAGAGTTTGGCAAAGAGTCATCTTCACTCATTGAGGAAGATGATGAGGAGGTAGGAGGATGTGGACATTTTCCTTGGGCTTTGTACACTCTCTTATCACTTAGTGGGACAAAGGTGTGTGGAATGAGAGAGTAGTCAAGGCGAAGACCGTTTGGAGTTGGTGGAATGGGAGAGATGAACCTAAAGAGACGGGTCAAGAGCATTCCATACGGCATAGTCATTGTGCCATGCACGGGAATGTCGGCCATTCTCTTGGCCATGTAGTAGGCAAGGTTGAAGGGTTGCCTAATGGACAAAGAGTAGAGCATGTAGCAAAGGCAAAGGTTGATATGATCTCGGTTTCCTATGGTGCTAATGACATTTGCTCTAAGGACTTCCTCCCATTTCTTGAATTGGGGCTTGAGTTCATTCATTTCCATTCCATATGGATCCTTATCGACCTCATTTCCCGAACGGGTTCTCCTAGTGTTGGTTGTCATAACAAAGAGGTGCTCACGAAGTACATCTTTTGACACAAGAGGTGTGTCATAAGGATGGATGCGGTCATTGAGGGTGTCAAGAGTTGAGAGGGAGTGCAAGTCGGAGTAGATGCAAGTACCACGGTTTGGGACACCTAGGATTTGAGCAAACTCTTCAAGAGTGAAGGAGTATTGATGACCACTAGCCCTAAAGTTGATAGACATTTGACCATAATCATCCGTGGAGAGGACGACGGATGCATAGAATTCTAAAATGAACCTAGGACAAATAGGCTCGTTGATTTCTAAAAGACACTCAAAGTTGATTGTGGCAAATTCGATGTAAAGGTTTGTGCCTTCTTGGAAGGACGGGTCAATGGTTCTACCCTCATGGACATAATGTTTTTCTAAGGCTTTGAAAACATTGACTTGGTTTGGGGTAAGGCCTTTGGTTTTGTGGTGTTTTGGTAGGTACTTAATGGTGTCCTTGTGGTCGTAGTGGGTTAGAGGAGGCATGATGATTCCTAGAACAACAAAATTTCACATTTTAGTTTAAGTAAACTACTATTATAATGTGTATGTTCTAGTGTGTGCCTATATGAAAACAATGTGGAGGTGCGGTTATCTTGACTCATTTTGATGCTTCAAAAACATTTTATAATGCAAGTTTTGTTATAAAACAAAAGATAACCCAAACACTCCTAGTTCAATGTAGCTTCGTTTGAATGTACCCGAAAATACATATTGGTTATGTATTCCCTTTAGCATTCAAGAGACATTATGCAAGTGATGTTTTGAACATAACGTTTTGATTTTGTATTTTCAATGTGAGACGAAAAAATATTTGTCCTATTTGTGAGAAATTTTTGGAAAAATTTGTCATGGGGTGTTTTAGCAAACATATTTACACTTAGTAAGAATGCAATTCCTAACTATGGGGAACATGATTAGTTTTGTTAAATACCTAATTTCATGCATGATTTTCTCAAATTAATGCATAACCCCAAGTTTTTGTTTTTGTGCAAAAAAATAGAATTCCTAGACTCAGATCAGGATTGTAATCAAGTTTAGAATACTTACAATGATGATTGATTAGCAATGTGAGTGAAAGGAAGACCAAGAAATCGTAGGTATGGATGGATGGTAGAGTGAATAGTAACAGTTTGGAAGTGGTGGTATGAAATAATGGGTGTTTGGGTTAATAAAAAAAATGATTCTGCTGGTCGGCGGATACGGCGGACCCCTGAAGTGGGTTCTGTCCGTTGTGTCTGAGGGTTCCGCCGACCCTGCTGAGAAAAATAGTTATGGATTTGTTTTGATTTTTGTCTAATGTTCAGAACTACAACGTAGGTTCCATGAGTCCTAAGCCTAGCCTAAGAAGGTTAAAAGGTTCACGTTTAAGGGGTTTTGTGAGAATGTCGGCTATGTTGTCTTCGGAAGAAACTTTCTCAATTGAGATATTTCCTTTTTGAACGTTGTCACGAAGGAAATGATGACGGATTTCAATATGTTTGGTACGAGCATGTTGAACCGGGTTTTTGCTAAGATCAATGGCGCCTTTGTTGTCACAAAGAATTGTGATGTCGTTAAGTTGAATTCCGTAGTCGACAAGAGCTTGCTTCATCCAAAGAGCATGTTGACATGCCTTTCCGGCCGAAACGTACTCGGCTTCCGTTGTTGAGATAGCAAGAGCCGTTTGCTTCTTAGAGAACCATGAGGTGAGACAATGTCCAACAAAAGTACAAATACCATTTGTATTTTTTCTATCAACATAGTCACCGGCATGATCCGAGTCGGCATACACTATGGTGTCTATTCCCGTTCCTTTGGGATACCATAAACCTAAATGTGTAGTGCCCTTAATATACCTAAAAATCCTTTTAACGGCTTCGAGATGAGTAGTCTTAGGATCTTCTTGAAAACGAGCACATAGACAAACACTAAACATAATGTCGGATCTACTAGCCGTTAAGTAAAGTAGACTACCAATCATACCTCTATATTTAGTGCTATCTACGAATTCACTTTCCTCATCCTTGGTGAGTTTAGTTTCCGTGGACATGGGTGTTTTGATTGGCTTCGAATCTTCTAATCCAAATTTCTTAAGCATGTCCTTAATATATTTAGATTGGTTAAAGAAGATACCATCTTCTAGTTGTTTAATTTGGAGTCCTAAGAAAAAATTGAGTTCTCCCATCATACTCATTTCAAACTCGTCATGCATGATTTTTGAGAAATCCACACACAATTCTTGACAAGTTGATCCGAATATAATGTCATCAACATAGATTTGGACTATGATAATATGTGAATCTTTCTTCTTAGTGAAGAGAGTATTATCAATTAAGCCCATGGTATACTTATGGTCAACTAGGAAGGTTTTAAGTCGATCATACCATACTTTTGGAGCTTGCTTAAGTCCGTAAAGAGCCTTTTTAAGTTTGTATACATGATTTGGTTTTTCAAAATCGATGAAGCCCGGTGGTTGAGCAACATACACTTCTTCATTTATGACTCCGTTTAGAAATGCACTTTTGACGTCCATTTGAAAGAGTTTAAAATTGTGTGCACATGCATATGCAAGTAAGATTCTAATTGACTCGAGCCTAGCAACCAGAGCAAAAGTTTCATCGTAGTCAATGCCTTCTTGTTGGTTATATCCTTGTGCAACTAGCCTAGCTTTGTTTCTAGACACAATTCCATTTTCATCCATTTTATTACGAAAGACCCATTTTGTTCCAATTATAGTTTGACTCTTTGGTTGAGGAACTAATGTCCATACATCATTCCTAACAAATTGGTTTAACTCTTCTTGCATTGCAATTACCCAAGACTCATCTTTAATGGCTTCATTAATGTTTTTGGGTTCAATGGTTGACACGAAACAAAAGTAGTTGCTTTCATTTTGAACTTTTGACCTTAGTGTTCTTTCGTTAATGTTGCCTATGACACCATCTAATGGATGACTTTTAGATTCTTTGACAATGACAAGTTCTTTGTTTAATAGTTCATCTTCCTTGTCATTACCTAAACTCTCTTGACTTTCTATTGCTTGGCTTTCAACTAAGTCATCATCTACCAAAGGTGATGTCTTAGAGGGAGGTGGACTTTCGTCAAATGTTACGTTCAACGATTCTTCGACTCTTAAGGTTTCTTTGTTCAAAACAATGTAAGCTTTACTATTTTGTGAATATCCAATAAATACACCTTCATAAGACTTTGGGTCAAATTTGGTGAGATAATCCTTGGTGTTAAGAATGAAACATTTACTCCCAAACACTCTAAAGTATCCTAATGTAGGCTTTTTACCTTTATATAGTTCATAAGGAGTTTTATTCAAAAATGGTCTAATTAAGACTCGATTTAAAATGTACGTCGATGTGTCAACGGCATTACACCAAAACTTTTGTGGAATGTTTTGTTCATTAAGCATTGTTCTACTAATCTCTTGCAATGTCCGGTTTTTACGTTCTACTACGCCATTAGATTGAGGAGTACGTGGAGCCGAAAAGTTATGAGTAATACCATTAATATCACAAAAGTTTCCAAATTGAAATTCATTATCAAGTTCACGACCGTGATCCATTCTAATAGACACAATATTAGACCCTACTTGATTTTGAATTTTCTTACTTAGAATCTCAAATTTATCAAAAGCTTCATTTTTACTTTTCAAAAATTTTGTCCAAGTATATCTTGAGTAATCATCAACTATGACCAAAGTGTAGAAGTTACCTCCATAACTTTGTATAGCGGATGGACCAAATAAATCCATATGCAAAAGTTCTAGACACCTAGATGTAGAAACCAAGTTTTTAGCCTTATGGCTACTATGGACTTGTTTACCGACTTTGCAAGCATCACAAAAGTGTTGGTCATATTTCAACTTAGGTAGGTTTCGAACTAAGTCTTTAGAGGAGAGGTTTTGGATTAGTCTCATGTTAGCGTGTCCTAAACGTCCATGCCATAAAGTTGAAGATTCATCTAATGAGGTAAGACAAAGTTTGTCTCTAGATGTTGGATCCATCTTCATGACGTATACGTTGTTCTTAAGGACACCTTTGGCTATGGTTAAACCATCTTTAAGTATTTTACTCCCGTTTTCACTAAAAAGAACATTATACTTATTACGACAAAGTTGACTAATACTAAGGAGATTAAAACCTAAGTTATCAACATGAGCTACATCATCTATAAAAAGGGAGTCATGAGAGATTGTACCTTTTCCGATGATTTTGCTCTTAGCTTTACTACCAAACGTAACATTACCTCCGTCACATTTGTGATAAGTAGTGAAGAGGCTTTTGTTACCCGTTATGTGCCTTGAACAACCACTATCTTTAATCCATTCACCCGGTTCCAAACAAACTTTGAGGCACACATATTTTATGAAAAACACTCAAACATTTGGTCCCCAATTTCTCATGGGTCCATTTTGGTTAAGCATACCATTAACTTGTTCCAAGTATGAAAATAGAGCATAAGGGTTCCATGACATGTAATTTGGAGTTTGGTAATCTCCAGGAGTGTTTTGGTTCCAAACATGTTGGTAGTTTGGTCGAGCGTTGAAGTTGCTCTTTGGAAAGGGGCGTTTGGGAATTGGAGTCTTGGTTGAGTAGTCTTAGCTCTAAATTCGTTTTTACTAAGTCCTACTCCAGTTTTAAAAGCAGGTTTTGTTCCATTTTTATACGTAACTTTAACAAATTTTGAACGATCCGATGTGGATGGTGCAGCAGACCTGGCGGAACCTTCGGGTCCAACGGGCGGAACCCTGGATTGGGTTCCGTCTGATCCGCGGGCTGCTGTAGCAGTTTTGTTAATTTCTTGTGCATTCTTTTCTTGTTTCGTTTGACCCTTTGAAGTTTCTATTTTCGTGAATCCTAGTCCTGTTTTATCAAAGGGTGACTTTTGAAGTTTCATAATTTCATCCGCACAATAAATGCTCTTAACGAACTTCTTAAACTTTGTGGTTTTTCTTATTAGATCATTTTGAGTAATTTTAAGTTTCTCAACTTTGAGTTTAAGCTCTTCACATAATTTGCAAGATGTGTCAATACCTTTACTCTTTTCTAATCTCTTAGCTTTTTCTTTTAATTCATAAACTTCATTTTCTAAAAACTCATTTTTAGTTTTCAAAAACTTATTTTTGTTTATGATTTTTAAGCTCAATTCACAAAGTTTGTTATATTCTTTTTGTAAGGTGTCATCATTAATAGAGGAGTAAGATGAGTCGGAGAGTACCTCATTTGAGTTGTGAGCCATGAGAGCAATATCATCATTCTTTGGCTCATCGTCATCTCCTTCATAGTCACTCCAAGCACCACCCACAAAAGCTTGTTGAGGTTTGCTCTTGGGTGGTTTTGGACATTCTCCTACAAGATGACTTGTGTCTCCACACCTATAGCATTTTCTTTCAATCTTTCCTTTCCTATCATCACGATCTTTTCGGAAAGTTTTCTTGTCATCTTTTGGTTGCCTTACAAACTTCTCTCTTCTACGAAAGAACTTCATGAAGTCTCTAACGGCCATAGCATATTCCTCATCATCACTATCCGAAGTAGATTATTCATCATCACTTGATTGGACTCTAGCTTTCAAGGCAATGGACTTAACTTTTTCTTTCTTGCCTCTAACTAGTTCCGAATCTTTTTCCATTACCATTTCATGAACTTTGAGGTTTCCAATTAGCTCGTCAAGTGACATGCTTGAAAGATCCTTGGATTCTTCAATTGCCGTCACTTTTGCTCTCAACTTCGGATGGAGTGCTCTAAGAAATTTCCTGACAAAATTCTTACTACAAAAAGATTCGTCAAGTGCTTTAAGTGAGGTAATAATAGTGTTAAACCTAGCAAATGCATTATCAATAATCTCATCTTCGGAAATAACAAATTGTTCATATTGTTGAACAAGAAGATCAATTTTGTTATCTTTAACTTGTGAGTTTCCTTGATGAATGACTATTAAAGATTGCCAAATATCTTTGGCGGTTTTACACATAAAGACTATTTCATATTCTTTCTTAGGCAAAGCATTGTAAAGCATCATTTTAGCTTCATTATTTTTACAAATCAATTTCTTTTGATCATCATCTTTAATATTAGTAACTATATTATCACCATTAATGATTATATACCACAAATCTATATCTTTAGATTTCACGTAAGTTTCAAAACGGTTTTTCCAATATATAAAACCATTTGCTTCAAAAAGTGGTGGTCTTTGCATAGATTGCCCTTCTTTGTAATTTTCAAAATCCATGGATCGTTTCAAGTTTTAAAACACAATATATTTTAAAAGCTTGAGTAACGTAGCTCTTGATGCCAATTGTAGAAAACTAGAATGGGGGTTGAATAGTTTACCGTTTAAAATCTTTTTAACTTGTTTAGTTAGCTTTGAAACTTTCCGTTTGATCAAAGATATATACACAAACACAATATATAACATGCAAGTAAATGAAAGAAACGATCAAACCACAACACGAGTATTTATCGTGGTTCGGCTACAAGGACTCTATTTCCTTGCCCTACGTCCACGCCCCGAGTATCCAACTCGAGAGTTTCTTTCACTAGTCAACAAGCTCCTTTCACCGGCGGAGAAAACCTTACACATCGCTTATACTTTTACCGACACTAAGCTAGATGTCGAGTTCTTTACCAAGGGTACAACCACTCCCGTTAGTTCTTTTATAAGGGTACAACTACTCCCGATACACTTTGTATTTTGAGGACTAAAATACTAGCCGATCACTACTGAAAATACACAATCAAATGAAGTGTAAACTACACAAGTCTACACAATGCTAAGCTAACAAGTCTTGCAACGTTGTGTTGAATACTTGTTACTTTTTATGAACTCGTGAAACTCTTTGCTACAAAAACAAACTTCACATATGAAATGTTAAAGGGTTAGATGAAAGAATGAATGAATGTGTGTAAATGTGATGTAGAGTGATAAGCCAAAAATCAACTTGTGGCTTAGTATTTATAGCAAAGCCTACTGCAGGCCTGGCGGATACGGCGGAACCCTCAGATGGGTTCCGCTCGTGTACCCCCAGGGTTCCGCCGGGCTTGCAGTTGGCTTTTGCAATAAATCTTGCAAACCAAACAATGTCACATCTCATTACACCTAGTCAAACACAAAACTTGCAAGCAAACATATAGTTAGTCAAACACACTTTCTTTCCATAAATGTATATTGACAAAACTTGCCATTTCATGTGATGTGACATTTCTATTTTAAGAAATAAAAAGTGTTGTGTTTTATGAAATGTAAAATGTAGCAAAAGTCTAGTTTATGCAAGTCTTTAAAACTAAGATTATGTTTTACTTAGAAACTAAAGTTTACATTTTGTCGTTAACAAAACTTAGCAAAGATCGTAAAATATAAATAACGTTTTTAGGCGATATTTGTATTAACATATACTTATTCGGGTTCGGGTTCGGGTTCGGGTCAGTCGGCCGTTTTGACACCCCTAGTTATGACATGTTATGAGAGAGAGAGAGTGATTTCGGTGATGCAATTGATGTTGGTGTTAAAGCTGATGTGGCACATCATGAAACAAAAAGGAGGGTTTGGCATGTGATGCTAGCTGGTGCTCTTAGGCTGGGTACAATGGGAGGTGGCCCATCACCATAATCCCATATACTACACGCCACCACCATTAACCCATCCTCACCACCTCTTTTGTTTTGCACTTTTTGGTGACCACCCTTACCGTTTTTTTAGTATATGTGTGAGGTATGTTTGAATAAAGTGGGTATTTTTAATGGTAATAACCATTAAAGTTGAAAGATGATGATAATGGCGATGTGACGTTGACGTGAAAGTGAGGGTAATGATCACCTATGTGACTAATCTTACCACTATATTTGCCAAGAAAAACACAAACAAACCCGAGAATTACATAGTCGGACACTTTGGAAAGTGGTTTATAAACCGAAGACATCTTTCCAACCGTTATCCAATTTGGTCACCCATTTCGTGACCTCAAAAGTGTAAATGGGGAAATACATTCGGGCACTCCCACCATGAGACACGTCCAACACTTGTCCCCTTTTTTAACATATAAGTTAGACAAAGATTTCGCCCCATGACCCACTTGGAAACCTACAAAATGTTGTAGGGGTGTAATCGAGCCGAGTCGAGTCGAGTATTGACAAGCTCGAGCTCGGCTCAACATATAATACTCGAGCTCGACTGAGCCTCAAAATTCAAGCTCGAGCTCGGCTCGATCACTAAAACTTGAGCTCGAAACTCGACTCGACTCGGCTCGTATATATTAAATAAAGTCAAGTTTACAAAACTAGCAAACTAATATTGTAGCAGATGCATAAAATTGACATTGAAACCTAGACCAATAGATGCATAAAACTGACATTGCACCAACAAAAATAATATTGCACCAGACCTTTGCATAACTAAAATCTTAACTATTGAACTTGAAGACACAATATTGAACCAGTATAGATAGACAACACAGCAACCAGTCCACAGACATTAATAAAAACTTGCAATCCTCAATACAAAATGACAGCAAAATACCCGCAACATGATTAGCAATTTAGCACCAAAGTATTTCAAAAGTTAATAGTTAACAATTTGAAGTTTCCAATTCCAAGACTACAAAATGACGGCAAAATACGCACATCATGATTAGCAAGAGTGGATAAAGAACTAAGAATTGATTGGTTGAGATGTGGTCCTGTGGAAGATGACGACACCAAATGTTTGGTGTAAAGTACCTTTAGGGTTTTTAACAATATAACAACCCACAAACACCCATTACTATCATTCCCATTACAAATACCTATAGTAGGTATTTCACAGGTAAATTTTTGCTTTTTATATATATTATTACTTGCATGACTCACTAGACCTGCTCACGTATAAACACAAGCCAAATAACTCAACACTCACATCCTATAAACCCCAGGTATGTCAAGCATAAAATCATAACAACACCATAATAAGTAATGTGGAAAACTAGAAGGGGGGGGGGTTGAATAGTTTTGCGTCTTTTTCGTTTAATAAAAGTTTGCTTTTAAAGAATTGATGCTAATTGTAAAAACCTTTGAAGCTAAAGTATAGATACAAATTAATTCACATACATCTCATAGACACTACTTATTTAAAGTGTTGAATAGAATATATCTCACTTAAATATAAGTTTGTATTTATATATGTATATGTGTTTTAATAATTGTATATACTTATATTTTACTAATGTACAATTAATGTTGTAAATGGAACCTAGTTTGATCTTTATGTGAAATCAATATATGCACAACACACAATTATAACAATGTACCAAAAGCTAATAAGTAAGCAAGCAAAGAATGAGAGATGGAAAGATCAAACCGAGAGACAAAGGATTTATAGTGGTTCGGCTACAAGGACACCTTCCTTGCCCTACTCCACTCCCCGAGCACCGAACTCGAGAGTTTTCTTCACTAAGTCAATAACCTCCCTTATTGCGGAGAAAATTGTACACACCAAAAGCTTACACCAATTTTCGACACAAAGCAAAATGTCGAGTTCTAATCGTAGCTAGAACCAATCTCACAACAAATATCACACCGCACCTTCTTCACACCTTTTCACTTCTTCTATACTTCTTCACACCACAAGTATCTTCACGCCTTCACAAATACTTCACAACTTCAACGTCTTGCAACTTCACAACTTCAAGGCACTATCGTATTCACAACTTCAAGCCACTAATGTCTTCTAGTCTTCTCCACTTGGAAGCTTCAATTTCTTCACTACTAGTCACTATTGCTACTATCTCCTATTACCACTACTATCCAACACTACTTCTTCACTTCAAGTTCCACTTCACACTTACAACAATTCTAGATTTTATAACACAATCTAGCTAACTAATACATACACCTTATTCACCAAAATATAAAGGATTAACAAGATGAAATAAACAAACAACTTAGATAGCAAGATGATACTAAGTTGTAGTACTTCTAATAGAAGTATTCTTCTCTTTGCACTTGAGTGTTGAGGCTTGAATCACTTTGAAACAAAGATCAATGTATATAGGATCAAAGGATTTTTAGAGGATGGAAATGGATGTTTAGATCAGAAAGTTTTTAGTGCAAAAAGGTGAGAAAAATATGTGGAATGATCCAGTATTTAAAGGGCCAGAAAATACTGTTCTGGAGCGTGCCGGTCCCCTTAATTAGGGGGCGGTCCCCTTAATGATTAATGGGGCCGCCTAGTATAATTAAGGGGGCCGCCCTCCTGAACGTTGTATTTTCTTGTCCTTTTGTGAGGGAAATTTTTCTGGATTAGATTTGCCATTTTTTGTTGAAAATTTGAATTCATAAATTTGTAATGAATTAAACATATTCTTTTAATGCCAAAAATGTTTTATAAAAGATATAAAATGTTTTGTGAAATTTTATAAATATCTAGTGATTAACAAAAGTGTTCCTTTGATCTTATAATGCATTAGACACTTTGTTTATTCATACCTTAAGTGATTAGATGGTAAAGGTGAGTATTTACTACTAAATACTTGTTTATGTCATGATCTTTGGTTTGATGAGTTTTCGTTTTGTGATTATCAAAACATAGAGATATCGAAAGATATGAATAACGTTTTTAGTCATTTATTTATATCAACAAGTAATTCACCAATCTAAAACACTAAGCATAACACAAAACCCTAATAAATACTAAACTAAAACTTAAGTAGGATTATGTGGTTATCTGAACCTATATGCTTAGATTAACTAGTATGAATGTGTCCAAGGCTTAAGTATGAGTTTCCTTAGGAATATTAGGATATATTAGAACTATTAGGCTATAGAATAAACCCTTTAGAACTTAGATACAAACCCCCTAAGCCCTAAACTATAACTAGGTCATAGATAACTAGAATTAGGTCTAAACCATCCCAAAACTTCCCCATAGGTCACTACCACTTAGTATAAGCCTTTTAGAACTTAGGAATAGTTATTAGACACTCATAGGACACTAGTCTAGGCACTAAACCATAGGATAAACCCTAATCTCTCACTAAACACACTTAGGTCATTTATGTTAACAAAACTAGGTCAAACCTTTCCCATAAGTTACCCTCACTTAGAATAAACCATTTAGGTCTTAGGATTAGTCACTAAACACACTTAAGAACATAGCTTAGGCACTAAACCTTAGCTAAAACCTTAAACACTTAATAAGTAGAACTAGGTCTAAACTTAACTAAAACAAGTAAAACCTAAACATAAGCACCTCAAACACTTCAACCTAGCACCCTAACACCTTAGTCATACCCAAGCACACACCCTAACACCTATAAGCACACACACAAGTAGGTGGATCACCTACTTGACTAATCCACCACTAATCCACCCTAAAACCACCACTAATCCACCACTAAACCACCCCTAGTCACCCTAAACCACCCCTAAACACCCTAAGCAGCTTACAAGCACCTCTAAGCTAGCACACAAGTAGGTGCATCACCTACTTGTCACCACCTTTCCCTAAACCGCCTCCACGACTTCTCCTCCACCACAACCGGCCTAGGCAGCCCCCTAGCTACTGCCCTAGCTCCTCCTCGTCACCACTAGACCTGCCACAAACCCCCTAGCCTTGCTTGCTCACCCCTCCCCTTGCTCAACACCTAAACACCCCGTACCACCCTTAACCACCTTAACGAGCCCTATAAATACCCTCCTCCTCTCTCATTTCTTCTCCACACCTCTCCCCCTCCTCTCTACCTCACATTTCTGTAGTACTAAGCCTTTAGAAGCAGTAGGATACGAGTAGCTAGGCCTTGGTTGAGTTGTGTTGTGGTTTGAAGTCGTACGAGCCCTAGAAAACCTTAGAAAACCCTAAAACCCACGTAAACCCCCCCTAGCCAAGTAAGTCTTACATTTAGTTAATTTAGCTTTAGTATAGTCTTAGGATAGATTTAGAATGCCTTAGATACCATAGGAACCCTTGCATGATCCTTGAACCCTTTTATTTGCTAGTTTAAGTTTTAAAATCCTAGATCGAGTCATATACTTGCATGCATGCTATAAGTCATTACTTTAGGTCATACACTAGTTATACATAACCTAGATAAGCTAAAATAAGTAAAACATAGGCTAGAAAACTTAGTTACTAGATAAAATATAAGTTGCATGCATATTAGGACTAGTTTTGCAAAACTTTACATGCATAAGGGTATATATCGTAAATTCCTGAAATTATAAAGTTTAGGGACTGTTTTTGACATTTCCTAGAAGTTATAAATAGTAAGGACTAGTTTTGCATAATATTAAAACCCTAGGATAGATAATAAAATAAGTATAAAGTAAAAAGGACTAAAAACGTAAATAGTATAAAGTTAAAGGTCTAAAATGGTAAATATAGAAAACTTAGGAGTCTTAGGTTAGTTATTTAAAATATAGAAGTCTAGGGACTAGTTGTGTCAAGTATAGATAGTTATTAGTATAAGTAATATAAGTAATATAAATTTAGGGTAGAAAACGTAAATATATAAACTATAAGGGTAAAAAGTGAAAATATCATATAAGTATAAAACCTAAATAAAGTTAGAAGCATAACACAATATTAGGGAGCTTCATGCGAGGAGTACTATGTGGATATTTTGTTTTAGACGAGTTTGTTGGGTTTACGAATTAAAGTGCCCTGACTCCTCGAACGATTATTGCATATACTTCTGAGATATGATAGCCCGAACGGTGACATGATTATAACTAAACTCTAATAACAACATAACTCAATAATAGGGAGCTTTGTGTGAGGAGTATTAACTTCTGAATTATGATGGCCCGAACGGTATTATGTTGATAACATAATACAATAGTAGGGAGCTTCATGTGAGGAGTCATATACTTCTGAATTACAATGGCCTGAACGGTGTTATGTGTAACACCCCCAATTCATGGATGCAGCGGAATTCGAACTGGGTGTTACTTGACGGCACAATAGTCACAATAATAGAAAACGAACTCCAATTGAGTCGTTTTAAAAGATTTATCATTCAAATTGTATAAATATCAGAGATTACTAAATGAGGTCCCAGATGGTTCCATGTTTACAAATTACATTAATTGAGTTTTGAATGATAATAAAATTTATAGCCCTCTTGAGTATCCGTGCCCTTCCGTTCCATCCTTGATCGTCATGAACCTGAAATACATGCTTGAGAGGTCAACACAAAGGTTGAGTGGAATTCGTAGAGTTTAGTTAAATCGTTTGAACACAATATGTCGTAGTGTGAGCTATAGACTCACACTCATAGTTAGAAAACAAAATCGTTATTTATTTCACTAAGCTCATGAAACCAAAACATTAACATCGAACCAACAAAATTGGCATTATAGAAGCCCTATCAAGGTACTTTTGCCATTATACCGCTAAATCTCAAATATAGTGCATTTGTGTGAACTCATCGTTGTTCAACACAAATGGGATCCGTCAATCCCAATAGATCTATTCACAATATTCGCGCTCACTAAAGGTAGTGACTAATGGTTCATGATATAGGGACTTCGAACATGGCAATCGTTACTTAGTGATAATAAAACATCGTCGTGTACTCGTGTAGCATACAATAGAAAGCATTGTGTTCGAGTAGAAAAATAATAGCATGTATTCCCCCCCATGGATTTGTAAAATAGTTAAACAATAGAAAGTGGGGCTATGAACTCACCTTAAGTTATGTAGTGAGTAATGAATGTGATGGTCGAATCGTGAAGGTTTCTACAAGCAACCTATAATAGAATGTCGCGACTTAGGATCGGAGTAAATAATATGAAGTAGTGCCTATATATATATCTTGCATTTAGTCCATGATGTGGTATGATGTATAGTATAAGTCTTTGAAAGAAAGATTCATGAAACATGTATGTTTTGGTATATCGTTTACTACCGTTCAGGCCGACATAATTCAGAAGTCATGTTAGTAAGCGTTCGAGGAGCCAGGACACTTTAACTCGTAAATCCACAACTCAACTCGACGGCTTACATAATGAACTCCTCACATGAGGCTCCCTACTATTGTAGTAGTTGATAAAATATATAGATATAAGTTTTGATCCGAAAAGTTACAAGTCCGTTATTTGAATAAACTTAGGAAAGTTTATTAGTACATGAAGATTGTTATTAGGGGTAGTTTCATAAGTCTTGTATGACCATTTTCTCTTGGTAATATCTCATGGTTTCCTTTTAAGTGAAGTAGATCCAAATTGCTTGTTCATGTTATCGCCTAATTCATTGATTCATGTTTACGCCTATGTAAGTTGGTATGGTCATTTCGTCATGGCCTAGCCATGACCTTTGGTCCTTGTTCCAAGGTCATGTGACTCAACCTTGGCTCTAGCCATGGTGGTGGTCTTGTTTATAGGTCATAAGACCTCTTGTTTCTTTGAAAGTATAACAATAGTATAGTGACTTATAAACATGTAAATAGCTGTTAAGAAACTGAGAAATATCTCACTCGTTATTGATTTTCAAGGCTCGAGCCTCTTTGTTCCTGAACGAAAACGTGATTCCGGACAACTTTCGTGTTTTAACTTTTTCATGAATCGGACCAGAAAGGCCTCTTTTTGCGTGTTTTAGGTTCTGTCACAGAAGCTTTTTAGGCAGTTTTGCCGGAAATCTTTGGTAACTTCAAATCGCCATAACTTTTGACTCGTATACTCTTTTTAGGTGGTTCAAATTGCTATGGTTTCCTTGTTAGGTCCTCTACCACAATATGTAATAATCAAATATCATATTTTTACCATTTTGATCAGGTCTTACCAAGAAATTCACTAGTTTGCTTGTTTTAGTAACTTGTTTCAATAATTCATTATAACAACATCTTTTACTCATTTTTATACATCATGGACATAACTACAAGACATAATATAGCAAGAATAATATGTAAATGATATGAACATGATAAATTAACAAGAAGCATGTTAGGTTTAGGCTTACAACTTTTGGCTTTCTAATTAAAGAAAGGAGTAACAAGTAAGGAAATGGACTTTGATAGACTTGCTTCAACCCTTTTCACTTCATGCAAACTTTCTACCCTTGGTATTCTTGAAAGATGAATGATGAAGATTGAGGTGAATTGAGTGGATTTAAACTCAAGATAAATCACCAAGTATGTTAGGGTTTGGAAGAGTTTTGGTAACCTAAGATCAACTAGGGTTTCTACCTTGAAGAAACACTTGAACCTTGCTAGAACTTTGAAGGAAATTAAGCTATGGAGAGAGTGTTGTGGTGTTGGTGATGGACGGCCAAAGGAAGGGGGGAGAGGGGCTTTTATAGTCTCATGAGGAGGTTACTAAACTTAGGATATTTTGGCCAAAACTACACATGTAAACCATCCAAGACCTCATGATACAAGATCAAGCCACACAAGGGTGTGACTCCCCCCCCCCCTAAGTCGGTTCACAAGGGATAAGGGGGGTGAGGTGGCTTGGCTTGATAATATCTAGATATTAGGATGAGTTTTGACTCCGGGAAATGCCAACCGTAAATGGTTAGGCCTCAAAACGTAAAACCGGGTGTCGTAAAATTATGAAACTTTAAAGTATTGTTAGACATGCCCATATGTCCCATAATAAAATATAAAATGAGTGGTAGGTTCCATTTGGGTGGTAAACCCTGCTAAAAACTGGAAACACGGGTCTAAAACGCGTAATACGTAAAATGTACGAATATTGCGTAAAATTGAGAAAAGTAAAATGTTACTTTTCTAATATGATATAAATGATTTAAAATGACTTATAATGTCTAGACTGGGCTCAGTCTAGTGTCGGTTGGTGTTAAATGTCTTTTAGACATCAAACCGTAAGCCTAAAAATCACGAAATGACTTATAAAATCAATGAATGATTTTTAGTCAATGGAGGAGGGAAAAATATGTTGACTTATTTTAATAAGTTGAAAGCTCAAATCGTCTTAGAAATGCGGTGCAGGTATAGGCTAGGGTTACGGCTGAGTAAAAACGCTTAAAACTGAAAATTCCAGTTTTTCACGGCCGAAGTTTATTTTGGTCATGTTTTTCTCAGTCATGATTTATTCTCAAATAAATCATGAATGTGTCAAACATTTTTCTGATACGGGGAAAATTAACGCGACCGAATTTCGTTGTGCGTAGAATTTCTGAATGACGTTTTACCCTAAAACGTGTAATCACGTGTAATTCCTTAATAACTTTCACAAAAATGATCTGACGAATGTCAAACATTTAATTTGCCATGGAAATGATTTATCACTCGAGAATATGAAATAAAAATCAACTTTCGGGAAAATTTCAGAAAGAAATGAATAGTAAAAATGAATAGTAACATGAATAGTAAAAGTGAATAGTAAATTTTCCGGAAATAGAAATTAACCTGAAATTGCGAATTGTTACAGTCTCCACCCCTTACGGGGAACTTCGTCCCGAAGTTCTGTGTGTGTTATATGTTAGAGTGGTGTCGATGAAGAGGTGTGGTTACTTATGAGGATTAGAGTGATGTAGTTTGATTTGTCGTTTCAGTGTATGGCGTAGGATGAGGTTACTTATGAGAAGTTTGTTTCTAAGAAAACATACAGGTGACTGCTCCCAGCATAACATGATCCCTCCTGAATTAGACATAGGTGATCAGGCTATGTATAATTTAGGACCGATAATGTGATGTTCGGTTTAGTCACGTATGGTATTCAATCTGTAAGGCTGATGAGGTTGCTTGTGGTGTAACTAAGGATGATTTGAGCTTTCAAAGTGCATCAAGATCAGAAAGTGAGCTTGTGGGATTAAGGGTTGTGAAGATGATGATGGTAAGAAGGTTAAGAAGGTTTGTGTTCTTCATTTTGGTATGTTGAGATTTAGTGGTTTGTGATGAAAGTTGGAAATGAAGGCATGATATTGATTTATAGGGTGGTATCAACGAAGTGATTTCTAGTATGGTGGTAGAATATCTTGGAGTAAAATGATGTGAAACAATAAAGTGATAACAAATTAGCTTGAAGTAAAATTTGTTGAATGGTTTATAAGATAACTGAGTAAGTCTCATAGAATGGTAATAGTCTGCTAAACAATCAATTTGGTTTGGAGATAGAAAGTACAATAGATGAGAATTATTACAAAGAGTCGTTTATTGAACAATAAATATTCTTAAGTCATAAAACTCCCATTACTAGGGATGACATACACATAGTACAACAGAGTGCATAAATAAATATGACTGCTAAGTTCTAAACTTCATTGTTCTGCAGTGTTGTTGAGATTCTGATAAGCTCCTTCTCTTCTTATCATATATGCTCACCCTTGGTTATCTTCAACTTGTTAACCTTGGTTTTGGGGACATCGGTTCTTGTAATGTCCACTTTCTCCACACCCGAAGCATATAACTATCGGTTGTGTGTTGCTACCGGTAGCTACATCCTTGACTCTACAATCTCTGGCAAGGTGTCCAGTGTTCTGACAGTTGCGACACTTAGCCGGGCAAGGACCTGAGTGGTGGAAGTTACACTTATTGCATAGTGGAGCATTCCCGGTATATCCTGCGCCTCTAGTTGGTGCAGCCACATAAGCCTTTGCGGTCTCTTGTCTTTTGTTTTGCTGGTTGTTGTTTTGAGTTTGGTTGTTGTTGTTATTGTTGTTACTTCCATGGTTACCATCCCATGGTCGCTTGTTGTTGTTGTTCCTATTGTTATTGTTGTTACTGTAGTTGGAATTGTTGGGGTTATTGGTATTGCTGGCGTTGTTGGTGTTGTTGTTGGTGTTGAGGTTGGTTTGCTTTCGGGTTTCTGTCATTCGTACCACTTGGTCCATGAGGCTGCGGGACATCCGCATAGCTTCATCAAGTTCCTTTGGATTTGCCGAAGTTACATGTCCTTGTATGCTGGATGGAAGTCCCCAGATATATCTTTCCAACAATTTTTCCTTTGGGGAAACCATTGTTGGACAAAGTATCCTTAATTCTTGAAATCGACGATTGTAGGTTATGATATCATTTCCCCTAACCGTATGATCCCAGAATTCAACCTCCAACTTCTGTATTTCACTCCGAGGACAGTATTCCTTGATCATCATTTGTTTCAAATTAGCCCAAGTAATTTTGTAGGCATTCTCAATGCCCATGGGTTGAGTAATTGAGTTCCACCAGGACAACGCCTCATTCAACAGAGTACTCGTGGCATACTGAACTTTATCCTCCTCGGTACATTTACTAACCAAGAACACCGACTCCGCCTTTTCAAACCAGCGGATCAGACCTACAGCTCCTTCAGTACCCTTGAATTTGATGGGTTCACATTTCAAGTAGGAAATGAACGAGCAACCCTTTGGTACTGTAGTAACATTGGTCACCGGAGGGGTAGTTGAGTTCGGTCCTCCAAGGTTAAGACTGGCAATTCTGGCAGCCTCTGCAGCTATAGCAGCTTCCGCAGCAGTGGCGGCTTCTGCGGCTGCTGCAGCATCAGCAGCACCAGCAGCTGTGGCGGTCTCGGCAGCTGCTGCAGCTACGGCTGCTCGTTCCGTGATAAGTGCTGCATTGACACTGTCCTTTACCAGTTTGCGGATGGCGGCTTGCGTCATCGTTGGTGGTGTCTGTTTCTTTGGCGCCATGACTCTATTGTTCAAAAGATACATTGTAATTAGAGAGTTGTGAGATGAGCACAATTTTTGATAAGAATGATAGGATAATAATGTTTGAAACTTAAAAGCATAACACATGATAGTATATAAAACAAGAGTTTTATTCGTACAACGTTGGTTGATTTACAAAATCGAAACCTATTACAAGCTTCTTCAAAATTTACTAACTGATACTTGCAGTTTAGTAATTACAACGTTTTTACTATCGCTAGTTATTACATAGATTTCGTAACATTTACTAACTGAGTCTAATCAGTTTAGTAGTACAAAAGTTAACTAGTATCATCACACTAGTCTATTGTGGATTAGAAGGTCCGAGCAGCTCTGATTGATCGGCAACTTCTTGGTTTAGTGTGTCATAGAGGTACGAGTCGATGAAGTTTGAGAAGCTGTAGTTTTCATGTTGACTTTCTTGTTGGATCAATGGTGGTCGAGGTACAATCCATAGTGAGTGATCCAATTCATCACATGTAGGGATATCAAAGGGAAGTGATAGTGGTGGTGGTAATGGCTCTAGTACATATTCGTATTCATTATCCTCCTCGGAGTCTGCCTCAACCCAATTTTGTTCAACATAATCAGAAGTATTCGATGCAAAAATATTTGGCATTGGTTCATCCTCTTCTTCGTCGGTTGAATCTTCGAAAGGTTCTTCTTCGTCATCAGAAGCGAAGGCATTTACGAAGTCAAATCCGAACTCGGGTGAGGGTGGTAAGACTTGGAAGTTATTAGGTAGAGTGGGCACATAATCGGGAGAAGTGGGTACGCACATGATTTCTATAAGAAGAATTGCAATGTTAATATAATTCTATCGTTTATGGGGAGTGCTCAAAATATGACAAGCATATATATAGCAATATACTAATATGTTTATGTAGCCTAACTTGCATAATAAGTCCATAATCGTCTGGAGGATGGAAGGCACGAAGAGCGGAAGGCTATAAAATGTTTTTGCTTGTGATTGTAGTTATAGTTTAGGTCTCAATTAGACCCGTTTCTCTATAACCATGGCTCTGGTACCAATCTGTAACACCCCCAATTCATGGATGCAGCGGAATTCGAACTGGGTGTTACTTGACGGCACAATAGTCACAATAATAGAAAACGAACTCCAATTGAGTCGTTTTAAAAGATTTATCATTCAAATTGTATAAATATCAGAGATT
This sequence comes from Artemisia argyi, assembly GCA_030686995.1. Taxonomy (NCBI): domain Eukaryota; kingdom Viridiplantae; phylum Streptophyta; class Magnoliopsida; order Asterales; family Asteraceae; genus Artemisia; species Artemisia argyi. The sequence goes on along the minus strand of CM060706.1, from coordinate 127,293,137 downwards.
ACTAAATGAGGTCCCAGATGGTTCCATGTTTACAAATTACATTAATTGAGTTTTGAATGATAATAAAATTTATATCCCTCTTGAGTATCCGTGCCCTTCCGTTCCATCCTTGATCGTCATGAACCTGAAATACATGCTTGAGAGATCAACACAAAGGTTGAGTGGAATTCGTAGAGTTTAGTTAAATCGTTTGAACACAATATGTCGTAGTGTGAGCTATAGACTCACACTCATAGTTAGAAAACAAAATCGTTATTTATTTCACTAAGCTCATGAAACCAAAACATTAACATCGAACCAACAAAATTGGCATTATAGAAGCCCTATCAAGGTACTTTTGCCATTATACCGCTAAATCTCAAATATAGTGCATTTGTGTGAACTCATCGTTGTTCAACACAAATGGGATCCGTCAATCCCAATAGATCTATTCACAATATTCGCGCTCACTAAAGGTAGTGACTAATGGTTCATGATATAGGGACTTCGAACATGGCAATCGTTACTTAGTGATAATAAAACATCGTCGTGTACTCGTGTAGCATACAATAGAAAGCATTGTGTTCGAGTAGAAAAATAATAGCATGTATTCCCCCCATGGATTTGTAAAATAGTTAAACAATAGAAAGTGGGGCTATGAACTCACCTTAAGTTATGTAGTGAGTAATGAATGTGATGGTCGAATCGTGAAGGTTTCTACAAGCAACCTATAATAGAATGTCGCGACTTAGGATCGGAGTAAATAATATGAAGTAGTGCCTATATATATATATCTTGCATTTAGTCCATGATGTGGTATGATGTATAGTATAAGTCTTTGAAAGAAAGATTCATGAAACATGTATGTTTTGGTATATCGTTTACTACCGTTCGGGCCGACATAATTCAGAAGTCATGTTAGTAAGCGTTCGAGGAGCCAGGACACTTTAACTCGTAAATCCACAACTCAACTCGACGGCTTACATAATGAACTCCTCACATGAGGCTCCCTACTATTGTAGTAGTTGATAAAATATATAGATATAAGTTTTGATCCGAAAAGTTACAAGTCCGTTATTTGAATAAACTTAGGAAAGTTTATTAGTACATGAAGATTGTTATTAGGGGTAGTTTCATAAGTCTTGTATGACCATTTTCTCTTGGTAATATCTCATGGTTTCCTTTTAAGTGAAGTAGATCCAAATTGCTTGTTCATGTTATCGCCTAATTCATTGATTCATGTTTACGCCTATGTAAGTTGGTATGGTCATTTCGTCATGGCCTAGCCATGACCTTTGGTCCTTGTTCCAAGGTCATGTGACTCAACCTTGGCTCTAGCCATGGTGGTGGTCTTGTTTATAGGTCATAAGACCTCTTGTTTCTTTGAAAGTATAACAATAGTATAGTGACTTATAAACATGTAAATAGCTGTTAAGAAACTGAGAAATATCTCACTCGTTATTGATTTTCAAGGCTCGAGCCTCTTTGTTCCTGAACGAAAACGTGATTCCGGACAACTTTCGTGTTTTAACTTTTTCATGAATCGGACCAGAAAGGCCTCTTTTTGCGTGTTTTAGGTTCTGTCACAGAAGCTTTTTAGGCAGTTTTGCCAGAAATCTTTGGTAACTTCAAATCGCCATAACTTTTGACTCGTATACTCTTTTTAGGTGGTTCAAATTGCTATGGTTTCCTTGTTAGGTCCTCTACCACAATATGTAATAATCAAATATCATATTTTTACCATTTTGATCAGGTCTTACCAAGAAATTCACTAGTTTGCTTGTTTTAGTAACTTGTTTCAATAATTCATTATAACAACATCTTTTACTCATTTTTATACATCATGGACATAACTACAAGACATAATATAGCAAGAATAATATGTAAATGATATGAACATGATAAATTAACAAGAAGCATGTTAGGTTTAGGCTTACAACTTTTGGCTTTCTAATTAAAGAAAGGAGTAACAAGTAAGGAAATGGACTTTGATAGACTTGCTTCAACCCTTTTCACTTCATGCAAACTTTCTACCCTTGGTATTCTTGAAAGATGAATGATGAAGATTGAGGTGAATTGAGTGGATTTAAACTCAAGATAAATCACCAAGTATGTTAGGGTTTGGAAGAGTTTTGGTAACCTAAGATCAACTAGGGTTTCTACCTTGAAGAAACACTTGAACCTTGCTAGAACTTTGAAAGAAATTAAGCTATGGAGAGAGTGTTGTGGTGTTGGTGATGGACGGCCAAAGGAAGGGGGGAGAGGGGCTTTTATAGTCTCATGAGGAGGTTACTAAACTTAGGATATTTTGGCCAAAACTACACATGTAAACCATCCAAGACCTCATGATACAAGATCAAGCCACACAAGGGTGTGACTCCCCCCCCCCTAAGTCGGTTCACAAGGGATAAGGGGGGTGAGGTGGCTTGGCTTGATAATATCTAGATATTAGGATGAGTTTTGACTCCGGGAAATGCCAACCGTAAATGGTTAGGCCTCAAAACGTAAAACCGGGTGTCGTAAAATTATGAAACTTTAAAGTATTGTTAGACATACCCATATGTCCCATAATAAAATATAAAATGAGTGGTAGGTTCCATTTGGGTGGTAAACCCTGCTAAAAACTGGAAACACGGGTCTAAAACGCGTAATACGTAAAATGTACGAATATTGCGTAAAATTGAGAAAAGTAAAATGTTACTTTTCTAATATGATATAAATGATTTAAAATGACTTATAATGTCTAGACTGGGCTCAGTCTAGTGTCGGTTGGTGTTAAATGTCTTTTAGACATCAAACCGTAAGCCTAAAAATCACGAAATGACTTATAAAATCAATGAATGATTTTTAGTCAATGGAGGAGGGAAAAATATGTTGACTTATTTTAATAAGTTGAAAGCTCAAATCGTCTTAGAAATGCGGTGCAGGTATAGGCTAGGGTTACGGCTGAGTAAAAACGCTTAAAACTGAAAATTCCAGTTTTTCACGGCCGAAGTTTATTTTGGTCATGTTTTTCTCAGTCATGATTTATTCTCAAATAAATCATGAATGTGTCAAACATTTTTCTGATACGGGGAAAATTAACGCGACCGAATTTCGTTGTGCGTAGAATTTCTGAATGACGTTTTACCCTAAAACGTGTAATCACGTGTAATTCCTTAATAACTTTCACGAAAATGATCTGACGAATGTCAAACATTTAATTTGCCATGGAAATGATTTATCACTCGAGAATATGAAATAAAAATCAACTTTTGGGAAAATTTCAGAAAGAAATGAATAGTAAAAATGAATAGTAACATGAATAGTAAAAGTGAATAGTAAATTTTCCGGAAATAGAAATTAACCTGAAATTGCGAATTGTTACATTATGTTATATGTAAAACATTAACGAACCTAAAAACAATAACTTGAGAAACATAAACATGATAACTAAAGCTTGACATACATACATACAAAACCAACAACACACTAGGATACGTGAGTAAGGCGGTCTAGTTTCCGAGTCACTATTTGCATCGCTTAGATTACTCTACACCCAGGTGAGTTCATAGCCTCATACTTTTTAAATTATGTGAGTTCTCATAGCCTCATACTTTTTAAAATGCTTTCACTCTAAATGCTTTATAAACCCTGTGAGGGGGATACATGCTAAATATTTTACTTAAAACCGAATACAAGTCTTTTTCTTTGGTTGTTTGCACGAGTAAACTAACAGTCACCACTACATAACCAAAATTCATGAATCTAATCGTTTGGGACGTTTTACCCAAGCGAACGCGAATATAGTTGATAGATCTATTGGAGTTTGACCACTCCCGTTGGTATTAACACCCCACTAGGTGGTACCAATAAGTACTATATTTGAATCCACTCAAGGTATAACTTTGGCAAGTTATCCTTCCATCCCCTCATGTTGGGTCTGCAGCCCACATGACCCGGATCGTTAAGGTGTGATTCATGAGCTTAGTGCAACATACTAAACTCCTGATAATTGTGCATGCATCACAATTATCATAAAACTTGCATTTTCCCAGATGGGTGTAACAACTGAACCCAGAGAACTTGTATTCACTAACCCCTAAACATATGATTCTCACTCAACACCTAGTGTTGACTTTTTAAGCATGTATTCTAGGTATATTACTTCTATGGATCCATGGCAGAATGAGGTATTGAACTCGGAGGACTTTTCATGGTTATCATTCAAATACAACCAACCTATATCTTAGATTTTTGGGACCTCAACAAAAATAAAAAGTATATATTTTATAATTAAAACTCTGATAATTATGAATGATAACTAAATTTCCAAAACGTCTCTTTTCGAGTCGTTTTCTATTACTGTATCTGTGATTCTATGAAGTAATACCCCAAACACTTTATCCGCTGCGATCAGTGAAAAATGAGGGTGTTACAAACAACTTCTTTTTATATGAAGTAAATGAAAAAGTAAATATATGTGTAAATAAAGGGTATATATATAATTTTAGAAAAGCTCGTTAAGGCTCGCGAGCTTTACGAGCCGAGTAACTTAGAACTCGAACTCGACTCGACTCGCTCTAAATCGAGTCGAATCGAATATTTTTCGAGTCGATCTCGAGTTGTCTCGGCTCGATTACACCCCTAGTTGCTCTTACACCATATCAACAACAAGAACAATCGAAGATCTTTAAAAAAAAATCTCAAGAACATTAAAAAAAAAAAATAATAAAAAAAAAAAAATAATAAAAAAAAAAAAAATCAAAGATCCCTCATAACCCATTTGAGATTATCCATCCTTTTGAAGCATACTCTATCAACAGAAAATTGATTGTATGCAGATGCGGATTTTAGTAGAGTTTTTGGAGATTTATGGCTAGTAAAGAAAGAAAGATTATGAGATGGTTTGTTCTTTGGGTCAAAGATTTAGAAATGGAAAGAGTGGAATAGAAAAAAGGTGTTTGGTAACTATTTTTGTTATGTTGTGTATGTTATTAACTAGTGTTGGCTGTTAAAAAAAAAAAAAAAAAAAAAAAAAAAACAAACTAGTGTTGTGATGAGGCGAAAAATGATCCGTTTTTAGGGGGTCATTTAAACCCGAATCCGACTTTATTTGATCAAATATTGCCCTAAATCGTTCCTTTTGTGATTTTAGGTGTTTGGAGAGTGAATTCTGGAAAAGAGGCTATTTTGGACGTTTTTGGAGCATAAAGTGAAGAAAACGACAAAGTACCAAAAATCCAAGCTGAAAATACAAGGTGACGGCGTCAAGACCAAAATCTTGACGGCGTCAGACATGAAGAATAATTTACCGTAGCTGGTGACGGCGTCAGATGGAGAGGTGACGGCGTCAAAGTGGCCAAGAATAAAATACCGAAGGTGGTGACGGCGTCACATAGGCCGTCACAAGTGGATCTAGGGCGTCCGAGGAAGTATATGGCGGCGAGTTGACGGCGTCAGATTTAACTCTTGACGCCGTCAGAACGATTTTCCTATATATAGTTTTCTAGTTTTTTCATTAAAAAAGGGAGAAGTTTTGGTGAAACCCTAAAGACGATTTTGGTGCCTCTTTCACAGGTTTTTCAAGGGTTCCAAACCCTTGAGACCTTGCATTGTAATTGAGATAAGTGTACTTTCAATTCAATCAATATGTCTATGTGTTGGTTGTTTATCTCTTGTTCTTGTCTCAATTCTACTATGCTAGGCTAGATATCTCTTGTGTTTGCTTAGATCTAATGAAACCTAGATGTTGATTATGTGTTAATTACTTGTCTATTCTTGTTTTGAATGAATGATTTATATGTTAGGCTTAAGAAAACTGGCAGATCTCCAAATGGTAACATGCTTGAACGTCTTAAGAAACATGAACCGAGGCGTACTAGGTCTTTATTGGTTGTATTTAATGCATGAGCCACTGTTTACAATCCCTATAGTTGTGCTGGGTCATGGTGTAGGAGGAGATAAGAGCTCATAGAGTTGGGGAGTTATGTATGCCACCCCACGAATGGTATTAAGGAATACAACCCGTCATTCATACAAGTGTAACAAGTAATTAACATGTAAAAGATATCTAGGGAGTAATGAAGTCTAAGTAAACACAATTTCTCCAACCACTGCTCACAACCTTAGTTTAATTTAGTTTAATTTCATTTTTATTATTTTATTTTGATTGCATCTTAGCTTTGGGTTAGTTGAATAGCAACTAATTCCGCCCACTCCTTCAAAACCCGAGATTTTAATTGCTTTCATAAAAATATAAAAACACAAAAATAATCATCTCTCACCTCTAGAACTATTAATTAGGTTTTCTAATCCTAGCGACACTATTCCTAAGCTGAACGATCAATCCCCCGGTACTTGTCACTATACTATACTACAACGATCAGGTACACTGCCTGGTGGGGGTTGTAAGCCTCGCGAGATCCCTCGAGAGGTAAAGCAAGGTGCGATTCCCACGCATCATGTTGGAATTTTTTTTGAGTTTCAAGTGAAATTATAATAAGAAAGAAATAACAACAACAAAGATTTAGGTGCAAGAAAAGAAGATTGATATTGTCTTGGAGATATGCGTGACTTCTAAATCTTGTGGCGTTAAGATGATAAACTTTTAGTATGGAAAAGAATAACACACAACTGCTTTGTATGAGTGAATGATATTTGTGTGAAGGTGTCCGATATTTACTCGTGTGTATGGTTGATAGATATATCAAAACAAGAGAAAACGTAAGTACATGGTTTATGCCTATAAAGTGAAGTAAATTAGTATTAAGAGGAAAGTATAAAGAGTAGTTTGTTTATGAGAAGTTAGGTGGAGATCTGTCATTTATAGTGATAGTTTTGTACTTGCATGATGATTATGATATGTGTGATGATTATGGTGCTTCCGAAGAGGATTTCGCACAATTTTGTTGGTTTTCTGGTATGCCATGGGGTGAAATCTTTGTCGGCTTATATAAAAAAGAGAGAAATATTGCATGTGTCTCATAGTAAAAGCGTCCAAATGTATTTCGTCCTTCACACTTTTGAGGTCATGAAATGAGTGACCAATTTAAATAACAGCTAAAAAGGTATCTTCCTTTTATTAACCAATCCCTCGAGTGTCCAACTAATTTTCGGAAAACAAAATGTCCATGTAGCCTTCTCTCTAATCATCAACAAGCAAAGTAAAATATTTTAGTGTAACGCTGTGTTCTCAAGTTTAATTTTGGGGAGAAATGAAAGAAAAGAAAAAGAAAATTGTGAAAAACTTGTGTTATCCAGTTTTTTAAAAAAAAGGAAAATGAATGAAATGAAAGAAATTTGAGGGGAAAGTGCGGCTAAAACTTTCCTTAAAAAACTAGGAGGAAATGGAAGTAAACTAAAGTTTTATATGTCAAATAACAAAACTATCATTATTTTTTAATCATTAAAACTTAAACTTATAGGTACAATTGTAATTTGTAAATGACCCACTATTTTTATTTTCGCCCTAGTCAAAAGCACAAAGCATTACTAAGGGGCCGTTTAGTTTGTGAATTTTTTTTTAATTTTTCTATCTCTAAATTCCTTGAGAAGAGGATGGTTTTTCTTCTCTAGAGAAGAGTTGAGAATTTTAAAAATACGTTTAGTTGGAGTTATATTTTTCTTTTTTTTAAATGATAAGAAGAGTAACTCAAATTGCGACGGTGGCGGCGGCACGGGCGGTGGCGGCGACGGTCGGCGGTGGAGGATGACACGAGAGATTAGGGGTAGAATGGTGTACGTGTTTTTTTTGGAGTTGAGAAAAAAAAAATGAGAAAAAAAAAAGTGAGAATAGTAGAATGGACTTTTCAATTTCTTAGTTAAAATTTAGAAAATGAGAATTTCATTTTTTTTGAAAAATGCAACTAAACGCGTTTTCAGTTTTTCATTTTCTTGTAAAAAATTTCTTAGAAAAATAAAGAGTTTCTCCCCAGCTAAACGCACCCTAATTTTTCTTCCTTTTCCCTATTTATTTTTCCTCATCACTTTCTATTCTTTAATCAATTACTCGAGAACACGATGTAATACAATTCTACCTTAACCACTTTACGTCTATACACAGTAGTAACATGTAAAAAACGATATCAAGTCAAGTCAATGAAAGTATGAAACAAACAAACAAACACTAGTAGTGTATGCATCACATCTCCATAAACCCCAAACAACCAAACCAAACCAACCAACCGATCTACAAAAATGAAATCTCCTCAAACTCAGTTAATCAATTTCAATTTCAATTTCAATTTCAGATCCCCAATTTAAATAGATGCAGCAACCAGTACCATCACCATTTGCTTTAATCCCACTTGCTTTAAATCACAATTACAATAATTTATCACCTGAAGGTTTCCATCTTTCTAGGTTTTTATTTCTACCTTCACTTCTATTATCTCCCGGGAAAGGCTACACTGACGGTGACGGTGACGGTGGTGGTGACAGTGGTGGTATGGATTTTTCGAAAGTCGGTGAGAAGTTTTTGAGCTCGGTTCGGTCCGCGAGATCTCTCGGCTTCCTTCCGTCGAGCTCTGATCGTCCCGAGGTAGCTAGGTTTCGTTTCGTTGCGTAATTTGCGAATGTAGTGGTTGTTTGGTGGTGTAGTGTAGGTTAATGTGATAGATCATAGTGTTTGTTAGTTTACGACGAAATGTTACGCTGTTTAATACTAAATTGTGAGGTAGTTAGGTTTCGTTTCGTTGCGTAATTTATGACTGCGTTAGTTATTTGATAGTGTAGTGTAGATTTGATGTAATAGATCACAGTGTTAGTTTACGACAAAATGTTACGCTGTTTATTAGTAAATTGTGAGGTAGTTTGGTTTTGTTTCGACGCGTAATTTACGACTGCGTTAGTTATTTGATAGTGTAGTGTGGATTAATGTAATAGATCAAAGTGTTAGTTAGTTTACGACAAAATGTTACGCTGTTTATTAGTAAGTTGTGAGGTAGTTAGGTTTCGTTTCGTTGCGTAATTTACGACTGCGTTAGTTATTTGATAGTGTAGTGTGGACTAATATAATAGATCATAGTGTTTGTTAGTTTACGGTGAAATATTATGCTGTTTATTAGTAAATTGTGTGGTAGTTAGGTTTCGTTTCGTTGCGTAATTTGTGAATGTTGTGGTTATTTGGCAGTGTAGTGTAGATTGATGTAATAGATCATAGTGTTTGTTAGTTTACGACGAAATGTTACGCAATTTATTAGTAAATTGCGAGGTAGTTAGGTTTTCGTTTTGATTTATTTCGTTGCCTGATTTGCGAATGTAGTAGTTGTTTGATAGTGTTGTGTAGTTTGATTGAGGTGCTTGTTAGTGAAGTGTGAGTTTATGTGGCTTTTGTTAGTTGTGTTTAGTTTGAGGTAATTCTTAAGGTTATGGTTTCTGTTTGAGCGATTTCGTTGCTTAGTGTACGAATGCGTTAGTTATTTGGTAGTTTATTGTAGAATGTAGATTAAGGCAATAGATCATGGTGCTTGTTGGTGAAGTTTGAGTTTATGCGTATTTGTTGATATGCGGCTATTGTTCATTTGTTTGTTGTGTTTAGTTAGGTTCTGTTGTGGTGTAATAATGTTTAGTAATTTGAAAGTTACGGTTTCGGTTTGATTTATTTCGTTGCGTAAGTTACGAATGCATTAGTTAGTTGACGCGGTACTGTAATTTGATCATGCTGTTTAGTTAGTGAAGTGTTAATTTATACTTATCTATCGGCGTGCGGATTTTATAATCAAGAGGCATTGTAAATTAGTTGTAGGACTTCTTCAGTATATATAAAACTTTTTGTGCTGGTTAGTGACGAAAACTCTATTCTAGACAAGTTAGCATACAGTTATATAAAACGACAGAGAGAGTCAGAGAGGGAGAGCTAAAAATTTGTATTTATGCAAAGATTTCTTGATGAACTCCCTGCATGACTAACGCTATAATATTAGTTTCCTGGATCGTATTTAGCTTTGGAAGTTTAGATTGTGCAGCCTACATGTCTGGATCGACTTCAGTTAAACTGGCTACACTAGTAGAGGTGTCATAGTTGGTTCTATGTCAGTGACCAAGGCCAACTTAGTTTCTCTTTTATGAGCTTGTATTTCCAGAACATAAATTTGTCAAATGTCTATAGGGTTTTCCTTTTCTCGGCAAGACTTTGTTCATTTGCTAACCACCACCGAATGGTAAGGCTCCTAACCTCCTCACAAGAGGTCTAGGGTTCAAACCGCACTAGGTACACATTTGGGGGTGTCCAGGGAAAGGGTCGGAGACGGTCACGGGGATACCTTGGTTAGGCCGCATACATCTGAGTCAAATGCTTGCCCTCCGTGGGTGGGAAAACCTCATCGGTTTACTTTGTTCATTTGCTGTTTATTACGGAGTAAATGGAATTTGGAAAATGATGCTCACAATGTGGTGGCATAACTGTGTTCATTTACTTTGTTCATTTGCTGTTTATTACGGAGTAAATGGAATTTGGAAAATGATGCTCACAATGTGGTGGCATAAGTGTGTTCATTTAGATTTTTGAGATGATTCCAGTAATGTTTATGTTTCTCGATAAGATTTTGCTATATGATTTTGATGTAAACGTAAATTGATTGCCTTACAGGTTCCAGAACGTGCTGCAGCTGCAGCAACAATAGCTCGCGCACTTGCATCTATTCCTCCACATCAAAGGCATAATATCGCGTCAAGCTCTGAAGAGTTGACTTCTATATATGGAAGTGAACCTGCTGGTCAAGCACTTGAAGAACTTGAGGAAGAATTCTATGAAGAGGTTTGGCATCTGTGTGATCTGTAGATATATGTTTCCTTCTGACAAAATGCACATGCTGTACAGTATTCTGATTATACAATGTTTAATGATGCTATACAAATGAATCATGAGAATGCATTATAACAATTGAGAATTAGGCACTTGTACACTTGAGTGTTATGATGCTAGTATGAACTACACATGCTTTTCCAGTTTTGGAGTTGCCACGTCTTTTTTAAAGACATGCTTCCATGAGATTATTATTATTTATTATTATTTTTTATATATACATATATTTTTTTGTATTGGATATAAATTAATCTGTTAAGTTGGGTAAACTGAAGTTTAGGAAATATTTCACCCATTCTTTGATATTGTGATTACAAAGTACAAAGCAAGGTCATATTCTATTTTAAACTCTACAATTAGTATATAAATAGCAAGCGAATGGTCATCATGTATGTGGCCAACTTTCCAGAGTAGCATAATTCTGCAAGATATGCAACTGCAGTGACCCTAATATCCTGTCAGTAGGATTATATTAAAAAAACCTCTAATAGGAAGTGATTAGACAAGAATGGGCATACTTCATATTCCATCTCTAGATCGGGCGTGATTTATGACAGTGCCTATTTAAGCATGCGAGGTAGTTGATATATCACCTTCTGCAACATCCTCACAAATGAATCAGTTGAAGATCTTACCCAAACTTTTCACAGGCTGGTTAGATACCTGGGAAGTAGAAAGTTGTTCATATACCAAGCGTAGTTCCATTTTTTAAGCCTTGCAAAAATAATTCTCATAAGTATGTGCTCGCGTTCAACATTCGTTTCCTTGCAAAATCATGGTAAAGTACAACTGGTAGACAACAATGTATATTGCTGAATTATCTAGCAATTTCATATGTATACTGCCGATGTTCTGTTATAGAATTTTAAGTATAATTGTTGCCTCAAATCTGAATCTTTGTGCATGTGATCAGTTTAGTTATTCAATGTTATCTTGTGCTGTAAAAGCTAATGCTGCTGTAATTCTGTGCATAGGAGTTTGATCCCGTTCGACACACCTTAGAGAATCTTCCATCAGAAGAAAGTGATCTTGCATATTTTGAGGGGAAGGTAATTTGATCTGCTTCCTCCTTGTAGTGAAACTATTTGAGGTTCCACTTATTGTTTGGCCAACAAAATGTTCGTTACTCTTTCATTGACTTTTTTGGGACTTACCAAACTTTGTGCTTTTGGTACTGTGCTGGGTTTGGATGTATGCATGTTGTGTTTTTATATTGCATGTAGGTAGTTGATACTTGCACTTTCTCCCTTTCCCCTTTCCCCTTTCCACACCCAGTCTTCATGCTCATCCTCATACACATTCACGTGCTGCATGTATATGTTTTGCATTTTGAGTCTTCTAAATCTATATACCAAATATGCAACTACATTATGCTGTTTATAGGCATTCATAGTGTATTTCAATCACATAAAGTGACCAAAACTTTTTCCTGCCAAGTATGAACTTTTGCTTAGTGTTCAGTGCCCCTGGTACCTTCATCCTCTCTTATTTGATAGCTTATTTAGTTTTTAAAATGTGAAAGCATGATGGTTAGTTGAAAAATGTGCACTTTTTGTTTAAGCACATTGTAACATGGTTCTTTGTGCGAGTCTGTGAAACTCTTTTAGAAAGGGAGAATGGCTAGCTCATGTGTTTATCCATCAAATTACCATCTAATGTCTATATATTGTTTACAGGCTGCTCTAAGATTATTACAACTGGATAAAGTGACCGAAAGTTTGTCACGCCAAGTGATGGAGCATCACGAAGTAATGGGTAAGATGAATATCATATCTATTTAAGCTTCTGTTGTGAATTATATAATGAATTGTTTACTTGCTCCTTTCTTGATCTATCTACAAGCTAACATACACCACATCCAATCTTCCTCCATCATCTTGCAACTATTCATCTTGTCATGTTTAGTTCAGTATGTCTTCACGTATGTGGTTCATAATGGTATCTTTGTCGACGTGATACATGGACCGAAGTACTTATACTCTTTAGCTGATATGTGGTTTATTTTTCGTTCTTGTATTTGTATGTATATCTTTAGCAGTTTCTACCTGGCATTTAATAAAACATGGTTTTTTGATATAATTTTATTCAGTGAAGGGAATGGACTTGGTAGGCGAGTTGGAGAAAGACTTGAAGGTTGCAAATGTTATCTGCATGGTAAGCTATCTATATCTATATCTATACTCCTTTATAAAGCATTTAGGACATTCTAAATAAGGAAGTCTTAAAATTCTTAAGACCAAAAACATTTCTTATTAAAGAAAGCCATAAAAACTTAATTGTAATTTACTTGGTCAAAACTTATAATCTGTCATATTAATGAAATAAATGTGATTTTTAATGAGAAAAGAAAAATGTCACCATATTAGTACTTGTAACCGCTAAAAGTTAGTTATTATCAATAATGATCATTAAAAACGTGTAATCGCATCTAACATATAAATCTACAACCATTTCATATCTCTCTCACGTCTATTTGGAGATCAAATAGTTTGAATTGTTATGGGTTATAGTTACTTTAATTAAAAATTATTATTCTTTCGTAAAGTTATCGTTAGAAATAATGTATAAATGAACAACATTTACTCGCCACAAAATTTAATCACAGGGTACCCGCCGCCGCATTGCGCGGGTACCCTTCTAGTAAGCATCTGATGGTGTTTGTGTTTATGGCTTTATGCCTGATTTTGCGGAATAATAAACTTAAAGGTAGCTAGAGTTGGTCTAGCTAGATAAATTAAAAATGAAGATTAATGTATGCTTTCTTTTTTCTCAACTCAATAACCATGTTTATTTTGGATGCACAGAATGGACGGAGACACCTCACTTCTTCAAGGAATGAGGTATCGAGGGACCTTATTGTTAACACAAGTTCTAGAAGGAAACAAACTCTTCTGGTATTTCTCGTTCTCAGGGACCGTTAAAACAGTTTTACCTTTTGTTGGATTAATTAGCTTGCACATGTGGTGGTTACATGACAGGCTTTTGGAAATTAATGTTTTGACTCAAGTTGTTTGGTTCTATAATTATGTTTAGTATGTACTGATTGGTGCATGATGTGATATAGTTTCAAAGTTTCTTAATTGAAATCTTATATATGGGGTAGTTTATATCATTTTTTGTTTCACTGAATCCTTTGAATGTAAGCATATGCATTTCTTAATCCGATTTTTTTTTTCCTGTACAGTTTCAGATTTACTTTTGTCATAATCTGCACAAAGGGCATTAACATTTTAAGTTGACTTTCAATCCCTGTAGAAAACAAACTGTACTAGGATAAAATAGTGAGTCAACCTTAAGAAAATATTGAAAACAAAAAGAAGGCCAATAAATGTCGTTATCCTTTGATTAATGCACACAATGCGTTCTTGGGTGAGTCACATACCGACCCAGCAGTGATTCATATGAGAGTTATGTCGATACCTTAGTCAGTTACTCATATTGCTAGATATCCAATGCATCACTGTGGAAGTAATTTGATTTATATTGCATGTTTTTTGGTGCAAAGACATCACACATTGACAAACTGATTTATTTTTTTACATTAGTTATGTTTGAAGATGATGTGAGTTCTTATATTAGTTGATTGTCTTCCATGGGTGCTCATGAAAGCCATTTTAGGGTATATTAACATCTCACAAAAATGTGAAACTATATTGCAGGACATGCTTCAAATTTTAACAGCACTTCTTCGTGCAAAAGACATGCAATTAGAACTTGAAACCCACGTTAATGAAGCGAATTTCTCTAAGGTGCGTCTCGTTTTTTGGAAGTTATTTTTCTCTCAGGCATTTTAGTCAGTTCTGGCTGGTCTCAAAGGTCATAGATCTTTTTATGATCTCTCTATACGGGACTGTAGCTATATGCTAGACTGGTTCATTGTGCAGGCCTTCCAGGTCCTGTCTGAGTATCTTCAACTTCTGGATAGCTTATCTGAGCTTTTGGTTATACAGGAAATGAGTCGCGGTGTGGAGGTAACAATTTCATAGACAATAAAAAATAAATCATAATAATAAATAAACAAAAGGTGTATGATTTCCTTCAATCTTTCCTTGTTTCAGTTGGATATAATCATCACATCTTTACATTGCAGATCTGGCTGGGAAGAACCTTACAGAAGCTAGATTCACTTTTATTGGGAGTGTGCCAAGACTTTAAAGAAACAAGCTTTTTGACTGTGAGTACGTAGAGCTATTGTTTACACCTATCTATTTTTGAGCCATCATGCATATATCTTACTTTTGGAAAGTGTAATGCTGTTTGGATTGTAAAAGTTTTTCTGTTGTAGCTACTAAATGTACTTATTATCTGTATGTCTTTTTATTTTCTCTTTCTTAGTGCAATATGGAATTTTTTGACATTTTGCAGGTGGTAGATGCTTTTGCATTGATTGGTGATGTTTCTGGCCTTGCTGAAAAGATACAAAGTTTTTTTATGCAGGAGGTTATATCTGAAACCCACACAGCACTTAAGAGCATTGTGCTAGAGGTACACCTATTACCAGTTACTTGAATTTCCTTTGAGAAAAGTTTTGGACCACAATCACTCCCACCAATATCTAGTTATAGTGCTAATGCGGAATAGGTTTGGATTGGAATCTTTCCAAAAAATGAAATATTGCATTTCTTATGGGACAACCAAAATAGAAAGTGGTGCATTATCTTTTGGATGAAGGACACATATATTTATGAAATTATCGTGGTAGAAGTAATTTAATTGCTTGTTACTTTGTTAGATCCCAAATGGCATAAGGTCTATATCGATTACATGAAATTCTAAGCACTTAATCCGAGTTTTACCAGTGGGACAATAATTTCAACTTTTCAAGCTGTTGAGACACATTAAATTACTTTAATTATTGGCTGATCTGTTGATTCAGATCTGTAGCTTATGGTGCATCTTACTGTGAACTCGAAATGAATTACTAACAAGTAACAATATCATAGTTCAGTTATAAGTCACCCCCATACTGCTGAGAGTTATAAATTTCTATCCTTTCACTAATTAAAAAATCGTTAACAAGTAACAATAACATGACAGGATCTGGAAGCGGCTGAAATTCAAAGTACCAGGTGCAGTTTTCTTGTTTTTTCATCTGTTATTTATCCTACCTAAAGCCGTCGTTAGTTTAATTGCTCATAAGTTGTTTTTATTTTATATCTCAGGCTTACATACAGTGATCTTTGCACGCGGATACCCGAATCCGAGTTTAGGCGGTGTTTATTGGCAACCCTAGCTGCCCTCTTTAAATTAATGTGCTCATATTACTCAATTATGAGTTTCCATTCAGAGTATAAGGTTTGATCCATACTTTGTCATTTTCTTGATTTGTCTCAAATCCCAAAATCTCATTATTCTTATCATAGTCGACAACCAAGTTGTCAAGTTAGAAGTTGTGGACGGTCAAGTCATGTTTCCTAATTACAACTGGTTCTTCAATATCCTTAGCAGGTTACATTGGGCCAGTCATCAAACGAGGTACATAAACAAGGCGACGGACATGATCCGTCTGTTACAGAATCAAGGGATGATGGAAGTGGCGCTTCAAGCAGTGGGTCCCCATGGTTTCAGCTCCGAAATGATGCCACAATATTGGTTTCGCAAACTTTACAGAGGGGCCGAAGGAATCTTTGGCAACTTACGACAAGCCGTTTGTCAGTATTGCTCTCTTCTGCAGCAGTTTCTTCTACTAGCATTCATCAGTTTTTAAAGATATATGAAGATCTTAATGTGTTCATCTTGGCTGGCGAGGCTTTTTGCGGGTCTGAAGCATTTGAGTTTAGGGCAAAAGTAAAAGCTATTTGTGAAAACTATTATCTTGCTTTTCACAGACAAAATATACATGTGAGTTTGCTTCTGGAGTTTTTGTTTATACTAACAAACCTTAAGTCATATAGTACCTCTGATCCCCAAATAGTTTCCCACTAGACACAAACACACAATCCAGAGAATGTATTTATCATTTTAAATTTGGCAGAATGACATGTGTACCCTTTGACCACTAGTTAATGCTTCCTTTGAGTTTTATAGTAATAATTTAATAAAGGTGATGGTGGAAAGCTAATCAATTATACTTATCCTTTCTTAGAAGTGAACACTTATTCTGGGACATATTGATTAAGTAAGATGGACAATAATTTTGGGACGGAAGGAGTAATATGTAGCCTGTCATACTAAAGACTTTGACATATATAACATTACACTTCGATATTGCATCTAAGTCTGCTAGAAATGTTTTATAATAAAGGAATAATTTCATATTTCATCTTCCAGGCTCTCAAAATGGTTTTGGAAAAGGAGAGTTGGTTCATGATGCCACCAGAGACAATTCAGGGAGTGAGTTTTGCAGGCCTTATTGGTGATGGAGCTGCATTGATAACTCAGTCTGCTCGAGAGTTTCAGTCCCACAAGTCATCCGATTCAGTAAAAACTAGCAACAAACATGGTGGATTCTCCCATTGGATTATAAGTGGGAATCCATTTAGCACTAAATACGATTCAAAGGAGTGTAACGGTTCCCCCATTGAAAAAATCAACGGGGCATCTCGCAAGAATGACTTGATGCATAATGGTGATGCAAATAATAATAATGGTCATGCTGATGTTTCGGAAGATGAGAATGAAGATCTTCTTGCAGATTTTATTGATGAGGATAGTCAACTACCAAGCCGTATTGTTAAGCCCAAACATGTAAAAAACCACTCCTCGTCTTGGAGCCCTGAAGATATGAGTGCACACACAGGATCATCAATTTGTGTGCTAAGGTAAATTATGTCTCTAGAACTCAATTAGTAAGTCTCTGGAGTGTACTGAACTGGATATAATCTATTTCAAAAACAGGTTGATGGATAAATATGCAAGGCTGATGCAGAAACTAGAGATAATCAATGTTGAGTTTTTTAAGGTATGATCCTATTGATCCCATCTTTTTCATGCTTTTGCCACATATTATAATTTACTCATTTCTACTTAAAGTTGTGTTTGTCTTTACATTACTTTGTCTAAACAAGTTGAATTCTTACAGGGGGTATGCCAGTTGTTTGGAATCTTTTTCCATTTCGTGTTTGAAAGCTTTGGTCATCAGAACACCAATCCTAGTGTGAAAGCGAGTAATGATGCTCTCACTTGTGAGTTCCGTTGGCGCCTGTTTGATATTATTGTCCCCTTTAGTAATTATTTTCACCAGGAGAATCAGATATTACGTTGAAACTAAGACTCTTGCCTTATTTAGTTGCCATTCTTGATATATCATTCTCCTTTGTTACTCAGATCGGCTGAAAACGGCTTTATCCAGAATAGGTCAAGATTGCAATCAGTGGATAAAGAGTCCATCTCTTTCAGACTCTTACGCTTCGCACACAGCTCTGAACACACCACTTTCTCATATGGACATCACACCCACTAGTCCACCTATTGCACATTTAACCTCTTTTGGCCTCAAGGTAATCCACCATTCTGTGTATTGGTAGGCACTTTTCTCATTTTCTAACAAGTGTTTACTTATGTTGATGGTTCATTAAGCTGCACACTTAACAGTACTTCAACTGCTTCTTGCTTATCAGAAGTTAACTGTGTATCATTATTCATATATCGAAATTTAATATCATGTTCGGTGTTGCTTCAGGAAAGATGTGCAGGAGCTGACACAATATCTCTTGTTGCTCGATTATTGTACAAGTCTAAGCCTCATCTTCAGTCAATACTTCTGACAAATAATGCGACAGTTGTTGAAGATTTTTATTCACATTTGGTACGCTTTTTGCTTCTTTTTCTTTGATAATTATGATTTTGTTGTATTTGTTAGCACGGGATTTCCGGCATTAGGTTTCTATTTTATTTGAAAATTTCAGTTTGACCTTTTAACAGGTGGATTCGGTGCCGGATCTGACACAGCAGATTCATAGAACAACTGCAAAGTCACTTCTACATATCAGTGGGTAAAACGTGACAAACGCATCTTATGTTCATTCTTTTTCTGTTATTTGCCTTACTTTGTAAATCAACTGCTGGGATTTTGAATTATTTTTGGGCAAGCCTAATCATCTGATCATCCAAACATTGAGTTTCTATTCCTTAGCAGATGTATAATCCTGTGTTCTTAACCTGGAGTTATTGGCAGGTATGCTGATCGAATTGCCAATGCTAAATGGGAAGTTAAAGAACTTGGAATGGAACATAATGGGTAACCATCTTCAATACTAACATATTTATTGATGACATGTTTGTCTCATTATCTGTTATTACTAATTAATTTGTAGTCCTTATAACGAGTTGATGAACTATTTTTCAGAAGACTAATTAAATGTGGTTAATAGGTATGTTGACCTGTTACTGGGAGAATTTAAGCACTACAAAACAAGGCTAGCTCATGGAGGTATTAGGAGTGAGGTATGTATGGCTATTGTTTTGATACTTGAATTGTCTACTGAAAATATCATCTTCTTGTAGTCTTCTCTGCTAAAGCTCTAGTGAGGATTAATTAACTCATCATATCCATGGATACTTTTAAGCTGTTAGTAGCAATGGTTAAAAAAAATTAGTTATAGAATAATAGAAATCTCTAGAGAGCTTTTACTGTTAGAAAAGCAAATTTGAATGAGTGTTTGATTCTACAGACATGAAATAGTATCACCCTTGCAACAACTTAATAACTAAAAAGTAGCTAAAAGGGGAATGGGCTGAAAAAAGCTTTCCTCATAGTCTATTTTTGGTGCGTAAAAACTCGTAAATATTTTTTGTGATACATTCTTTCAAACAAACAAAAAAGGACAAAAAACATGCTTCAACCCATCCAAAAAATAATATGTTTTGACCCAAACCCATTTTAGCCCATTACTGAATTCTTCGAATGTTCATCTTGCCACCTATAATAGTCATATCTTGTAATGGTTGCTAGCGGCCTAAAAAGTAAAATGTAGTACATGCAAACAACTATCTACATTTTCTCTAAACGGAAAAGAAATTATTGAAGTCTCCTCTTGTAAAGCAGATTCAAGATCTCCTAATAGAGTATGGACTTGAAAATATTTCTGAAACTCTCGTCGAAGGACTCTCAAGAGTGAAGCGGTGTTCTGACGAGGGTCGAGCCTTGATGTTATTGGATCTTCAGGTTTGTCTTAAACTATGCCCCTGTCGACTAAGCTTCTGTATTTTCTTGTTTGTATGATACATAATTAGTGTCTGTTATCATTTCAGGTTTTGATCAATGGCCTTCAGCATTTTGTCAACGTTAATGTTAAGCCCAAGTTACAAATTGTCGAAACTTTTATTAAGGTAATTAAAGTTGGATTTGATTGGAGAATTTACATTAAAGTTAAGTGACTTAAGTCTGTACTTCAATTTTTTTTTTAAAAAAAAAAAAAAAAAAAAAAAAAAAAAAAAAAAAAAAAAAAAAAAAAAAAAACCTAATATGTTATGATGGGAATTAATTGGTTTAACTCTGATCTGACAGGCATATTATCTTCCAGAAACTGAATATGTGCACTGGGCTCGTGCTCATCCGGTAATATATACTGGCTTATGCTATTTTCTTTATCATTGAGTTTTAATCACGTCATTCTTCAAATCAAACAGTTATATCAGGATGCCCCCATCATAATGTCACTGTGATATAAACTCTAGTCTAGTAGATTCTTTTTCTGATAGATGTCCCTAGCAACAAGAAGTCCAAGGATATCACAGGCGCAAACAATTTGGCCAAAATGGAAATTTCAGACAGCCCAACTCTAAAGATGGCAGTTTCAGTTCATTTACTTATATGGGTAGATTTAGGAATTGATCAATCAGGTCAAGCTTAAGAGTATAGCTAAAAATGGGCAGAGCTGGTTGAAAGTCGTTCATAGTGTTAATTGAATAATTTCAACCTTCTAACCATACTAATCTTAACAAATTAGATTTTTTTCTACTAATATATAATACAATAGTTGTCTCTAAATTAAAAAAAAAAATTGGATGCTCATTTTACCACATCTTACCACATCGACCTATTGTCTTTGTTTCTTAGATCTTCTGAACTTAGAAAGCCATCATAAATGTGAAATGAGGACAGGAAGATATTCGATAACATGCAAACATTATATTTCACCTAATCTTACATTACTAAACCATGAAATGCTCTTAATGATGATGCAGGAATACACAAAAAGCCAAATGGCGGGGCTAATCAACCTCGTGGCTACAATGCAAGGCTGGAAAAGGAAAAACAGACTCGAAGTGTTGGAAAAGATAGAGGCAGCAGGCATGTAATTAGCTTTCATATGCCCCATTATGATCTGGTTTGTGTATATTGAAACCCGCAAATCACAGGTCGTAATATAACAGCTTCCCTCTTTTCGGGCTTGCTAAATTGTGATTTAAAAGATGATTATATATTCAAAATGTACATTTAATACAATCTGTATCACTGATTATAGTAACCTTTTGTGTGGAAATAATACGGAATAAATCCATTTTCTCATACTTCCAGCGTCTGGATAAGTTTACAGCAACAAACAGCTTTTACTAGACGTAGTACATATCGCCATAATTCGGCTATGCATTTTCAGCAGTTGTAGGTGAACATGGACAAATGGATTAAGTGACATTTAAACAATTGTGTAAGCTATTGGAGTGCTTACAATATTTGTTTCAATAGCAGCTACATCACCCTCAGGCCCTTGATCTGCATGCTATCGCATCTCTTCTATCACACTCTTCTGCCGCAGACTGCTATCGCAGCCTAGCTGTCGCAGGCCTGCTATCGCAACCTGCTGTCGCAGATCTGATAACTCAGATCTGTTATCGCAGCTGCAATCGCAGCCAATACGAGCATAAAGTGCGAGACTCATTTTCCGAGCATAAAAAGTACCAGTTTTTTTCGGATCTGAAACAGCTTAAAACCCTCGAAAATGAACAAAAACTTGAATCTTGACCATCAAAACTTGATAAAACCATATCAAATCTTGTTATGAATCAGTAAATAGCATAAACATAATAACTTTGGATTCAAAAACACAGATTTAGATACCAAAAATGATAGATTCGGACTATTTTATGACCAGAATATGATAGGACCTTTTTTTGAACATATGGACTGATAAATACGAGCAGTTAACACGAGACACCGATGATACAAATAACCTAAACCTCCGGTTAGCTCTTGATACCAATTGTAGGAACAATGATCTAGTCTAGGTTGATGATATTGTGGTGTCGGGTGGTCTACCGGAGTAGGCAAACACAACCATGGTGGTGATGTTAGAGAGAGAGAGTAGAGAGAGAAAGAGTGTTGTAACTAAAAAGATATAGTTTATTCAGCACACACCTCACTAGTGAAACTTGTGAGGGTATTTATACTAGTCATGGGTATCACAACTTATTCCTAGCGTATTCTTATTCCCCCGAGACTATACAAGTGTCTCGGGGGTGGAATATCTAATCTAGTAAACTACCTGTATTTCTGCGTTTCAACACTCTATAACAACCTTAAGGTGTATGAACCAGAAGTTAAAGGGATATCTAGCTCAAGCTCAAGCACACATGATATGGCTTTTGTGTCCTCTTCTAAAAACAACACTAGCAGCATTAATGGATAAGTTAATACTGCTTAGTAGTTAATACTGCTTATGGAGTTTCTACTGCTAGCACTCAAGTTAATGCCTAATATTGATAACTTGAGTGATGTTATTTGTTCATTCTTTTAAGTAGCTTGCTACATAGTAGAAACTTTAGACATTTGACCAGATAAAAAAAAAGGATAGAAAAAGAACTAAATAGATATCATGTTGAAACTTGAAAGGCTTAAATTTAGTGGGGCTAAATGTTATTGCCGTGGACGGAACATGACATAAAATGAGCAAGTGCATTTAACAAAAACTAAACAAGGCCGGAAACTCAATCTCTTTGGATCAGGTGCATTTACAAGAAATGTAGTTTTTTTTATTCTTTTATTTATTTATTTATTTATTTATTATTATTATTATTATTTTTTTGGTTTTTTTCGGATCATCCTGATTCCGGTTATTGCTTTCATTTAAAAATGAATATACTTCATCAATATTTCGACGAGTGGAGATGATTGACAATACCAATAAATGTTTAAGAGAAATAAATGCTCATAAAAGTTTTGTCGCATTAAAACCTTGCAACAAACTTTTTATGATTTCTTATACGATATCGACATCCTGTCAAATTGGACATAAACGTGCAGGTCACGTGCAAGATGAATGAGCAGACCCAACCAAACTGACAGTGCCAGTGGTAGTCCAAATATCGTGTATTTCAGGTATTGTACCTTAATTGTTTAAACCAACTTTTTGGATTTTCTCGTTCGTACTCCTTTAAAGTTCCAACTACCAAAGTCTAGAAAAGTAGCTTATATCATGAGTAACTTACAAATTCTCATGTAAGTTATCTTAGTATACTCCAGAATTGTAGAAGCTCGGTGAAATATTAGGCTTTACAAGTCTTGGGAGAGTTGGAGGTGGTTTAATTACCTGCCACAATGTCTGGTTACTAAACCGTTAGTTACCAGCCATTTTGACAGGTAAACGATTCATACGTGAGTTACCTTTGAAAGATAATTTTAGGCAAACATGTGAGGATTTATATGAAAGGAAGAGGTTCATATGAAACCATATGCGAGTTATCTTTAAAAGATAAATAGACTATATATATGTAGTCCATAATTATAATTTGATTCAGATCCATGACCACTTGTTGATCGCGGAACTTCAAGAATATGTTGCTGTTCCAAATTTAAATGATAATGTGAAAATTCCTAAACAAAAAATTTCAACTGAGACTACAAATGCTGTGCTCTATATTAATTTTACTCTATCAGCTTCTATCTTGCAGTATGTCCTCTTCATTATTCGTTTCTTCGCCCCCTTATCATCATTTATTTGGTGAACGAGTGACGGTACCCACCATGTCCAATGTTACACATGGTTGATTCACTGGCACCTGAAAGTCACAGTTTTGTTAGCTCATTATGGTTCATAACTTTGAACAAGTGAATCTTTGTTCAGAAATTAATTTAGACAACGTAAATGATGGTGAAATGAGTGTAGAAGAGTAGAACTTACAAAGTGACCAGCTTCAAGGATCCAATAGAAGTGAAAGTTTTTGTAGGACTTGGTAAATCCTCTTGTTTTTCTGTCAGCTCCGCAATACATTGGAGTTCTATCTATGCTCAAGAATTTCTTTAGCCCTTCCCATCTTTTGTAACAAGAAAAAAACACATTACACAAGGGAAATATAGTAGTAATATAACTGTTAGATCAGAAGAAGAAAATTTACTTGAGCTTCTCAACCCACACTTCAACTCCCTTTGTTGCACATATGAGATCAAGCTGCAAACCAACCATAATCAGAAACCAGCATTGCTACCAAGTACGTAAAAGAATAATACTTCATAAAAATGTAACTTACTTGACCATTATATACAGTTACATTAACTCCCGCCCTCAAGAGTTTGTCAACCTATAAATGAAAAACAAAAATGATGTTAACAAAAACCTCTTCCCGAATTGTTAATCTCTTCATTTACAATTTACAACTCACCTCATTGATCTTCGGACTCATGAAATCGCCTGATAAGTACTCAAACACAAGATCTGACTGCCCTCCCCATCTGTCAAAAACCATATTTAGCTCTCTCTCTCTTTTTTTTTTTTCCACAAATGATTACAAAAAGAGTTGAAAACTCACGTGACATCTTTCGGAATGATTTTTAATTTCTTTTTTATGACACCATTCATTAAAGTGTCTAGATCACCATCTCCACCAGCAGTAACCCTCAAAGAATCAAGATGTCTTAAGTATTTATTTGTCACGGATATCGTTGATATCATGGATGTTGTCACTGACCCGCCACCGCTCCCGGAATCCGACAAAAAGTTGTAGAAATTCTATGATTAAACAAACATTACTACGATTTTATAAAAAAATAAAATTTAAAACAGGGTTAAAAGAGTCATGAAAAGGAGCATACAACAGAGTTACTGCTATCAATAATCACTCCTTCAAGATCACCCCATGATTTAGTGGCCTCTTTCATTGATCCATTTGCGATTTGTTGCCTTATTGTTTCAACTAGACTGTTTCCTGAAATGGGTTTGTTAGATCAAAGATATCCTAGTCCAAACATAATCTTAGAAACACACACAACTTCACAGTTTCACACAGTTGATCAACCTGTATGATTTTACTAAGCCGCTGTTGTCGATTCTTGAAAGATCTTTGAGCAGAGGACCCCATGAAGCCTAAACAATTTCCATTCCAAAAGTTCAATTTCAAATAATATGCTTGAAAATGACAACATATCTACAAGCATTAAATAAACTTTACTCACCACAAAATCCATTGGTGATATCCAGCTATTTCCTAATGCAATCCCTACATAATCACATTAAAAGTTTTGATTTTTTTTAAAGGCAATATATATTATATAGATAAACTGGCAAGATGTTAAAATTACAGGGACACAAACATAACAAATTGAGCAAGCTACACCAATGAACCGGCTCGATGACCAACACCTAAACTCGGATCAAATAAGGATATCATAAAGTGAATATCCTTCATACCACGATACAACTCCGACACACCAAACCTACCAAACACAGTGACACTAAGGGCAAACACCCGGTAGAAAGTATGACACGGGTTGAAACTGACCACGACATACGCCATTACGACCTCACACAAGAAACATAACTGTAAGAACCTCAAAGCAAACAGTTCAACACACAATCAAACAGTCTGACCAAGTGGTGTCACTACGAGTAGCAAGGATGGTAGATTGAAGTGAATACCCCAAGTTTAAAAAAAAAAATGTATACCTCCAGGTGTGAGTTTGATGTTTATGCAGCTTTGTGGCATTTTGTATTCTCAAGTTTTAAATAAAAAGGTATACCTCCAAGTGTGAGTTTTAACTTTCCAGCTTTAATGGCTTTGAGAGCTGACAAACCAAGAGTGACTGCATATTTTCCTCCATAAGACTCTGCTACAATATAAAGAGGGCTTCTTTGTAAGGTCTTATTTCTATTGAATAGTTTAATCAACAATGTAGTTAAATCTCTTCCAGCTTCTTCATCAGTTTTTACCAACAGCTCTTTGTCCTCCACAAAACTATATCCAGTCCCAACAGGATTATCCTAATTAAATTCATGAAGATCAACTTATTAAAAAGTCTAGCATTTAATGTCTAGTGATGAAACATAGCAGAAATTTAACTAGAAATTCCATACCACAAATAATAGGTCTCCCTTTTTGAGCCATGTAGAGTTTCTTGGGTTCAAGAAATTGTCCAATGGTCCCACCTCTTCAAAATTTCCTATTCCAACCCCTGAAGCACCCTGCATTTCATTTCATAGATGTGCCTAATAAATGATACTGTATCATCAAACATAGAACTAGTGAAAAATAATGCTACTCCATTTTTCATGTTTACATATTTAAATAGAAATACTATATATATGTGAGAATTACTTTTAAAACACAATTAATGCCAAACACCCTTTGTGCATTTCACCACAAAAACATAACTACCACTCCCTATTAGTATTAAACTATATAAAATGCAAGTACTTACAGGTCCACCTTGTAACCACAGAATAATTGGCCAAGGTTTGTTTGGATCTTGAGTCCTATAAGGACTTTTATAGTGCCACCAAAACATGTGAGCTCCTGTTTTCACATAAAAATTATCATATTCAAGAATCCCATAAATCCATTCTTAAAAATGGCTATTCCTTACTTTCCTAATTTAGAAACGAAAAATCCTCCATTTAATATAAAACTGTAACCAAATTAAAAAGAACAAGACAATTGTTAAATCTTACTAGGTCTGACTTCAACATAACCCCATTGCTCTGACCCATCTTGGGTGCCTGCAGCATTAGCTAATCCACCATGAACATGTGGAAGAATGATTATGCATATTGTAGTAATAATGAATAATAAAACTGCAAAATGTGATTTGCACATTTTGTTAAAAAAAAAATAAAAAAATGAGTAAATAGTAAGTGAAGATGGGGTATTTAAGTGTCTGTATTTATATGCATGGAATGAAATATGGAAGAAGTTATTAGGGAGTATTGATAAGGATGGGTAGAGGCGTGGTTTTCTAGGTATAAAAACTGAATTCACAAAATGTGGGATTGATTCTTGACTTACTGACAACAATGTAGCTAGCAACTTATTGCAACTTTGACTTCACATGTAAATTCCAAAAATCACTCTAAATTCATAACAAACAAAATGTATACAAAACGATAGTGTGAAACTTTTTGGCATAAATATGGTAGATGGTGACAAGAAGAAATTATTAACTTTAACTATAAGTCTATAACAGGCCGCTCATCTTGTGTTCCTGACTATGTGTTAACTGTTTTTCTATACTTACAAAGAATATTAGCAGGGTACTCGCGCGTTGCAGCGGCGGTATCTTGAAATAATTTTTTTGATAAATATTGTATTTTAGTTTATTATGTTTTTTTTAACAATAAATTTACAGATATCAAGAATTTCGTATAGCCCGTGCCCGTTCAGGCTCGAACCCGTTGGCCCGTGCTTGTTCGGGCTCGAGCCCGTTTGGTCCGCGCCCATTCGGGCTCAAGCCCATTTGGCCCGTTGCCCGTTCGGGCTTGAATATTTGTATAATGTGTTTTATTATTTGTAGTAGTGAAATTTAATGCAGGAATTGTGTTTAATGTGTTGTACAATATGCTTGATAATTTGTATTTCTTATGTAAGAAGTGTTTTAATAGCTGTAATAATTGTATTTATTGACCAGTTAAATAATTGACTACATTAAATAGCATTAATGTGGTGTTTTGTTGTACACTATGCTTTTTGTCTTGTACGTATGAAAATTATGTGCATTAAAGTGTTGTACACTATATTTCTTTTCTTGTAAGTAGTAATCATTAGTAACATTCACCACTTTAATAGTATTAATGTTGTAAGTCTGAAAATTACATCACGCTTATTTTGTTGTACAGTATGCTTATTTTGTTGTAAATTTGAAAATTGGTTGCAGCTATTGTACATTGTGCTTAAATGATTGTACTTTTTGATGAAGGGGTGTTTTTAATAGCATTAATGTTGTTTGATAAAATTTTGGTATTAAAATGACACTACGCTTTATTTTGTTGTACAATATGCTTACTTTATTGTAATTTTGAAAATTGGGTGTATTAAAGTGTTGTAAACCATGCTTAATTTCTTGTAAGTCTTAAAATTTTGGAGAGAGAGTCATTCATGCTTTATATATATAGTATAGATTATTACAAATACATTTAATAAAATTGTGTTTAATGGGAGCCTATGTATAATTACGTTACAAGGCATCAAAAACGTTAAAACGGCCCTAGTGAGAGTATGAACACATTTTATGAAACTCAATTGGAGATGCCTTTACATCAATATTACATCATCATGAACTCTATATATAGTTATTTAATGTTAAATAGCAATGAAAGTGTTATTTTACTAAATTGATTTTCATAATTTCAATACCTAAACTTATATATTATTTAAGATCAACATCTATGCTTTGAATTTTTAGGCCCGGACAAACAAGAGTTTACTTCAAGATGTATTGGGATTGAGTTCACATAACTAAAACAGTATTTTATTTCAATAAGCAAATTTTCTAAATTATAATTTTGTATATTAAACAAAATATTTATATTACAAATGATAGCTCCTGGTTGAAAAAGCACATGAACTCTTGCGTATTAAAACGTAAAAACTAAAACTCACATTACTTATTACTGTTTACTAATGTTTAAAAGGTCATTTATGTAGTCCAGGTGTTAACTACAAATCGCCAATAATTGTTTTTCACAGGGGAATCAATAATAATTTAGGTCTCTGCTAAATGACGGGAAAGAGTCACATGGTAAACAATAGCATGATTTGCTAGAACTAACAAGATCATTGTCTGTCACATGCGTGTTATAATTTGGATTAATTTAATAAACTAGGATAAAAAAGGCGACCTAGCAACTATAGAGGTATTAAGCTTTTTGGTTACACCACGAAGCTATGTGAGAGAGTTATAGAGAGAAGACTCTGAAAGGAGACAAGGGTGTCCGATAACCATTTTGGTTTTATGACAGGAAGGTCCTCGACCGAGAACATTTGATCACCTTCTCAGAAGTCTCATGGAGAAGTATAAAGAAAGACAAAGAGACTTGTATATGAATTTCATTGATCTAGAAAACGCCTATGATAGTGTTCCATGTGAGTTGATATGGAGAAATCTGATAGATAAAGGAACTCATATGAGATACTTAAGGGTCATTAGCGATATGTACGAGGGAGCGTAGACCCGCGTACGGTCCACTATGGGGACCACTGAGTTTTACCAATAAGCCATTAGTGCCCTTACCTCTTCGCCTTGATTCTTGATGAGCTATTACGAGGGATTCAAGAGTGCATCCCTTAGAGCATGATGTTTGCATACGACATTGTGTTGGTTGCAGAATTGACGGAATGGTTAAACAACAGACTTGAGCATTGGAGGGAAGCACTAGAATACAATGGCCTTCGTGTAAGTAGAGAGAAGACAAATTACATGAGATGTGATTTTGATAGGATCAAGATCGGCCACAACGAAGTAATGGATATCCGTATCGGCGACCATATCCTCCAACCAAAAGAGTTTTTTTAGATATTTGGGTTCGGTGATTCACAAATCAGGGAGGATAGACGATGACGTAACTCACCCGTATTAGAACAAGCTAGTAAAATAGAGGGCGGTGTCAGGAGTATTATGCGATAAGAAAGTCCCCTTTAAGTTAAAGGGAAATTTTTATAGGGTGGCAATTAGACCAGCTATGCTTACGGGTTAGAGTGTTGGCCACTTATGAAAGCTCAAGCAAACATGGTGGAAGTGGCGGAACAGAGAATGCTAAGGTGGACTTGTGGTAAAATCATGCTTGACATGTTTCCAAACGGAGTTTTTAGAGCAGAATTTGGAGTTGAATATATAATCTGGAAGATGAGAGAAGGAAGGTTGAAGTGGTTTGGTCATGTCAGGAGGAGGCCATGACCTCAAATAAGTATGCGTGGAGAGATAGGGTTAGAATATGCGGGTAATTCGGGATAGGTTGGTTTAGACCTTATAGGTGTCTCTTAGTGGACTTGCCACTTATGTGTTAGAGATAGAGCCTCTTAGCTTGTTCCATTTAGGCTTTTTAGTTGTTTAGTGGTTTCTCTTGTCCCTTTTGCTTTGCCTTAGCTTTAGGCCCTTTTGCGTTGCCCTGCTTTGTTCTTTGCTACTTTATTTGGTCTTGATTTTTATTTATTTATTTACCTATGGCCCCTTGTCTTTGCTTACGTTTCCTTGGTGCTTTTGCCCTTTTGCTTTTTTGCGTCTATGCTTCTGTGCTTGTATGCATTTTCTCGTGCCTCCTCGCCTCTTTTGCGCTTTTTCCTTTCTATGTTATGTGTTTCCCTTGCGGCGTTTGCTTAGTTTTGTTTATAACATTTTCTCTTTTGTTCTTTTGTTGTATTTATGCCTTTATGTTTTGTTTGCTTGTATGTTGGCTTTAGTATTACCTTTAGGTTTTCTTTTTGTGCGTGCTTTTTCTGCTTTTGTGCCCTTTCCCGGTTGCTTTCTTGCTTTTATACTCCTTTGTTTTTTCTTTTGTTTGTTTATGCTTTTGTCCCTTTGCCTCTCCGCGCTTTCTTTTGTCTTTTGTCCTTGTGTATGTGTTTCTCCTACGACTTATGTTTTTTGTTTGACTTTTTTTTCTATTTTTTATGGTTTTTGTTTATGACTGTTTGCTTGCTTCCCGTCGTGTGTTTTATGCGTTTTCCTTATACTTGTTTTTGAACTTTCACGCTCTTTTTTCTTGAACTTTTCATATGCACAATTGCACACTATTACACTAGCTGGAGGTTCTTCTAGAAGCGGTCTCTCTACTGTCGGGATTATCCTGGTGGTAGAGGTAGGATTTGTCTACATCTCACCTCCCCCTTACCCTGCTTTGGCGGGATTGAGTTTTGCTTGTTTGTTATATTTGAACCAATTCAGTAATTCCATGTTAGACGAACAGGAGCGCCTCAACTTATGGAGACCTAAAATGAAACTCTTAAACAAGGCATTTTTTCCAAGTTATTTGCCAAAAAGTCATTTATATAAACTTTGTTTTTCTAGTATTTTATAAATCAAAATCTTTGATTAGTTATTGAATATAAATTGGTCAAATTTATTTTTAAGTGATTAAATAGCTTGCTCTACAATCTATAAGAAATATTCGGTTATAAAAATCTATTCGTTCGGTTTTTATAGTTTTATTTTCAATAATATCATCACATTTCTATTTCCACAAGTAGTTCGTTTTTATTTCATGTTTTTGTTGTACATTACTTTTTTTAACAATTTCTTTGGCATAAATTAAAGCATCCTTAAAACCAGCTTTGATTGAATAATGATACATGAGGACAAGTGAGAAAACCAAATAGTGAAAGTATGTATGCATTTTCTGGAAAATTAAACGTTAATCCATTAACCAAAGGGATTTTGTCTCAATAGTATCTCTTGTTGTGTGAGAAGCTCTATAATCAAATAGTTGTGAGTTTAAATCATGCTTAGGACATGTGAGATATTTAGTTGTTGTTCTAAAAAAATAAAAATAAAATAATAATAATAATAATAATAATAATAATAATAATAATAATAATAATAATAAGTCAATTTATTAATGCAAATTAAATTGTTGTCGATAAGAGTCTTCATAAAGACATTATAAATTGGCTTAATTTAATGTTTGCTTGTTTTTCATGCAAAAAAGAACCTTTTATCAATATCTATACTACTTATAATAGAGGAAAGACTATCTCTTTAAAAAATTCAGATGTACACAAAATGATGCATAGTTTACAACACTTTAAAACAAGCAATTTTCATAATTACAACAACCAAAGCATTGTGTACAACAAAAACTAGCATGAATCGAAATTCAGACCACTTTCTTTAGAATTTTACATTAATAGCATTAAAAACACCCTACACCAAATATTACAATTATTTAAACACAATGTACAACCCTCATTCTACATTAATAGCATTAAAAATACCCTTACACCTAATATTACAATCATTTAAACACAATGTACAACCCTCATTCTACAATAATAGCATTAAAAACATCCCTACACCCAATATTACAATCATTTAAACACAATGTACAACTCTTATTCTATATTAATAGCATTAAAAATACCCCTACATCCAATATTACAATCATTTAAACACAATATACAACCCTCCATCTTAACCTATACATGAACATGTGACCAATACTCGACTCAATAAAACTCGACTCGATACACAAAGCTGTGACAAGCAAATTTAGGTGTCGGAACGACATCCCGTGACATTTTTATTAATTCCATTGAAAAATTTTATTTCAGGGTACTCACCGCTGCAACACGCGAATATTTTGGCTTAAATTTCTACAGCTCATAGGCTTGAAACTGAAAAGTAGAAACATAACAGGCAAAGCTTTTTGATAATTTAACGTTTACTAGAAGGGTACCCGCGCAATGCGGCGTCGGGTACCGGTTGACTGTTTGTGGCGAGCAAATATTTTTCATTTTAAACATTTCTTATTTAGTGTTGTCTCAAATACTTTAAAACGTAGAAGATATATGTTTATTAAAAATAGAACATTTAAATTATTAATAGTGTAATGCGTGTTTAGAAGCTGAGATGAAACTGTGTTAGTTTGTGGGTTAATTTGTAGGCTTTATATATATAAAATATGCATTAAAAGGTAGTTAATTGGGCTATTATATCACCATGATTAGATGGACTATTGCAAGTTAATGAGGTTAATAAGTATTAGTGGCTCCTACTATTAAAGATATTAAGGGTCCGTTTGGTTGGAGGGTGTAGGATTTGGATTCGGGTATAGAAGATGATAAAAGATGTTTAGTTATTTAAGTAATACTTTGAAACCTGCAGGGCTCACCATTTTTTCATTCCACTCAAATTTGATGGATTTTATGTAAAACTCGTGGGACCCATTATA
This sequence comes from Artemisia argyi, assembly GCA_030686995.1. NCBI lineage: Eukaryota > Viridiplantae > Streptophyta > Magnoliopsida > Asterales > Asteraceae > Artemisia > Artemisia argyi. The sequence continues at coordinate 127,260,344 of CM060706.1, read as the reverse complement.
CCATCTCTCACAACACTTTCTTCTTCTTCTTATTATTATTATTATTATTATTATTATTATTATTATATTATATTTAAATACAATTTAATTATTATATCAATTAAAATATCTTTCTCTCTTTTAATTTTCATTCCTCACAAATCCAAATCCAAATCTAAATCCGAATCCGAATCCAAACCCATTTATAAACCAAACGGACCCTAAAAATCATAATGTAACTTAACTCCTATTCATATATATGTGTTAGTTTGAAATCATTCCAATTAAAGAAATGTTTTTGGTCTTATTTTTTTAAGACATCCTTTTTAAGAATGGCCTAAATGCATTATAATGTAGTTAAGATAGGTTAATTGGAGATTTTTAAAAATTGACGACAAAAAAAAATATGTGTATGGTTTTATATATAAACAAGGTATTAAAAAATTTGAACCTTCAGAATTTAAAGCCTAAACCCGAGCAATATTTGCTTTTATCATAAAGCCACCTTGCACATGAATTCACAACTCACAAGTAGGGGTGTTATTCGGGTCGGGTTGGTCGGGTTCGGGTCAAACGGGTCGGGTCCAAGTCGGGTCGAGGGTAAAAATAATATACCCGAACCCGACCCTATTTGAACTCGGGTTAGTCGGGTTCGGGTCAAATCGGGTCGGGTCAAGTCGGGTCGGGTTAAGTCGGGTTCGGGTTTGTCCAATTTACAAAATCACATAATTTTATTTCTTAAAAGTTTAAATAACCTTTTTAGTCTTCTACAGGGTTATTTCGTGGATTTCGATAGCCCTGTTCCGTTAATGCAAATTAAGCACTTAAACACAAATACTAAAGCAGTAAGTGACAATATAACTAATTGTGGGTATAATTTGCTCCGTAAATGTCATCACACATTCGTACATAAAAAATGGGAAATGATTTGCACACTCTCAAAATTTATTGGCACACTCTACTCAATGCATTAAACAGTTGTACTTTATATATATCTTGCTTTAACAGCTTGTACAATTGAGTGTACCAATAACTTTTGGAAGTGTGCCAATCACTCCCCATAAAAAATCATTAATTGGCCAAGTGGTTATTTCTTAATTTATGTTTTCAGTTGGAATATCTAAGCCTTAAAACTAACAAATATCAATTTATAAGGAAAAACAAGGCCCTAAGAGCATTCGCAGTCGTAACGCCCGACCTGCGTTAAATGGTTTTAATGCGCGTTAACACCGCGTTAACCAATGCGTACACTTGCATTAATATAGAGTTAACGTGGGACGTGAGGGATTAACCTTGCGTTACCATGTAATGTGTGTAAAAAAAAATAAATAAATAAAAAAATTTGCAATCCACACCTTACAAACGGTTTTCTAGCCGTAGAGTTCAAAAAATTATTGTCAAATGAGCCAAGTTTACTACATGGATCACTTAATTTAACTTGGGCCTTTCAATTGAACAAAGACACAAAAAAAATAAAAAATAAAAAAAAAAAAAATAAAAAAAAAATAAAAATTCTCGGGTTAGTCGGGTTGACCCGAACCCGAATAGGCAAGTATTTTAAACCCGATACCCGACCCGAGTTCGTAATCGGGTTAGTCGGGTTGACCCGATTGACCCGACTAAGATTTTGGACCCGAGTAACCCGACCCGAGTATCCTTATTCGGGTTCGGGTCCGGGTCGGGTCGGGATTTATGACACCCCTACTCACAAGCAATAACCCATTATTTTTCGTAAACCATATGCACCACGACAGACACACCATTCATGTGTGGATTTAGGGAATTAAAGACAGGCCAATTAATCTATTCGTATTTATCTTATCAATTTCAGTTCCATCTTCATTCTTTAAGTTTCAAATGGGTGACAATGCGATCATAGGCGTATGTTAGAGGATCCATTATTATAAATCTTTTACAAAGATTTATATAATAACACATCATTAATTTTTAGACAGTTTGATATTATAAACTTACATTCATAATAGTATAAACTTTTACAATTTCATAAATGTCTTATAGAACAAATTGCATTAAATGTATTGACCTTTTTATGCCATATAGAAATGAAATAAGTGTCCACTATGGTTGAAATGAAACATAAACACTTTCATCCTTTTTAGACCTTATCATAAATCTACTATAGTGGATTCCCATATTGTGAGTTTTATGTATACAATATTTTACTTTTATATTAAACACAAATTTTCTTTTTAAATTAGATTTTTCATTTAATACACATTAATCAACTTATAAATTACAATGACTAATTATGATTTTTAATTTAATAAACTCAAAGTTTTTATTTATTTATTTATTTATTTTAATGTAAACTGCAAAAATTGTCTTTGTGGTTTGATCAAATTGCAAGTTCAGTCTCTATCCTTTCATAAATGCATAAACCGTCCATGTGAAAAACTTTAGGTTGCAACCTTCGTCCTTAATCGAATAAGATCACAATGTTAGCCTAGCCCGTATTGTCTCTATTGTAATGGGCTCTAGCCCATAATCTAGAATAGTCGGTATATGGTTATATATGTACAATGTAATGTTACTTTGGAGAATCAATCAAATCACAATATTCGGTACCATAATCATTCTCATAACTGACATGGTATCAGGCCATATCATTCCCTAGACAAAACCCTAACAGTACCAGTTCATCCCTACACCCATTGTACATCAATCACTACCTAATTGTTTTTCTTGTTTGCGTGTTGGTGATCTCTGCTAGGTCATTGATCCACACCATTGGTTGTGTATTGTTCGTGCTAGGTCACGATCAAGTTTTGTTTGCGTGTTAGTGATCTCTGCTAGGTCATTGATCCAAACCATTATTGTTTGTGCTAGGTCACGATCAAGTTTAATGCTCGGTCACATTAGCTTCGGTATTCCTGTGTTCACTCATTCACACATATCAATCTATCTTATTCATGACCCAAACCATCTCGTCATCATGACCGGTAACAATACTGAGGAAGTTGTGTTACAATTATTAGGGAAGTTGGGGTTAATCAGATATGTTGACAATATCACTTGGCGAAACCCTACACCTACTGTTGCAACCAAAGAAAATAATAACACGGAAGATTTGTTAGTCAATTTATTAGGTCGTTTGGGTTTGGGAAATAACATACATACGCTTACTGGTTCCCCTAATACCACAACTACTACATCATTAAATCCCACAACCTACTATACTTCAACCAACCCAATCTGTAGCTTTTAGCAGGTTAGTCAAACCGATAGTGTTGACCCGATTAATTTTTGTTTGGTGGCTTAGGTGTTTTCATGTGTTTTATGTGTGGGTTTGGTATTCGATCGTTTGTGTGTGAGCATCGTTATGTGTTTGTTGTGGTGTTGGAGTCGGTGAAGTTCATTTCGTTTACTTTTTGTGTCGTGGGAATGACTTTCGAGGTTTCTAGCGTTTTCCTATTAATCGCTTAATTTTGAGTCGGTCAAGTGAAGGAGCGTTAATGAGGTACGTAGTGTGTCGATCTTATGGTATATTTTAATAGAGCTTGAAGATTCTAATTTTGGAAACTTAGGGTTAGGAAATGATAATTATTTGAGTTGTCATAAAACGAAGGTTTTTCGCGCAAGATGTTAGATTTCGGTATAGTATTTTATAAAATAGCAAAACACAAGGTTTTAAGTGTAATATTTAATATTAAAAAAATAATATATATATATATATATATATATATATATATATATATATATATATATATATATATATATATATATAACAGGAGACGTTTGACCATTTAATGCCAAATAAGCATGGTCAATGTCCAGTCATCAGTTTTTGAGTGCCATGTCATCAGTTTTTTTACTACCATGTCACCTGTTTTTAAATTTTTGATTTACATGTCATCATAATTAATTCATGCATTTTTTATAATTTTTTTCCCCGGATTTATTAATATATTTATTTTTTCGGATTTATTTTAATTCAAAAAAATCATGCATGGAGTTGTATTTGAACCTGGGTCTTTTAGTCCACAAACAAACATGATTAACATTAGACCAACACATTTTTTTGATTATATCTTGCAAAACCAAATCTTTAAACCCATGCAACCAAATATTGACCATATTAATGAGATAAGTTTCTTTTACGATAATAATACCATACAAAATGTTTCATCCATTATTAAAATCCGGACGTATATTTTTTCACAAAAGAAAAATCCTAATTATCAAAATTCTCTCCATGAAGAAAACTCCATCACGATTTTTAGGGTTTTTAGATCAAATGATTATATAGTACGTAGGCTTTTGGAAGGACTTCCAACAATTGGTGATCTTAGTTTGGGTTTATCCAAGTCGTTTTCATTATTTTGACTCCATTAACTGCGTTAATAACCTCTGATTTTTGGTAATAATAGAGAAAAGAGGAAGATATGCTTGCTCAAAAGAAAATAACAAAAAGAATTCCTTTAGTATATGTAAATAAAAACATGCTCCACTTCTCACATGCTGCACTACATATATGTTAGCAATATTTTTAATTTGTTTTTGAAAGGTTCTATATTTTTATTTATTGATGAATTGTTTAGTTTTTAATTTGTTTGTTTTGTCATGGTATGGCACACAGAAGCCAATGATAATGATGGAGGCATTTGAAGGGTTTAACTCCACGCCACAAGACATTGAAGGAAATGGTAATCATCAGGCCAAGAAAGAAGTGCCTCGAACCACATCGGGTGAAAACTACGTGTTGGATGTTGCATTAAGCGACGAACAAGATATCCATCCAGATGGCGCTTCTTTGAGCTTACGCAGGGGAACATATAATCGTCTTACTCTTGATCAAATACAAGATCTCGAAAAGTAATATATAGATTTCAGATTTCTATGTAGTTTTTAGCTGAACCGAAGTCTCTTAAATTTTGAAGTACATTCATATTATTAATCTTTTATTTATGTTGTTTGTGGTAATTGATATAGTTACTATATGGAGAACCCTCACCCTAATATGAGACAAAAAAAAGGCAATTGGAAGAAATCTCAGCAACGATATAGAGAAAGTAAAATTTTGGTTCCAAAATAAAAGGAATAAGTTGAAGGTAAGCTTTGCTACTTTGATAATATATATGTATATATATTTTCTTTTACAGTTGAATTTTATTATCATAACAAATATAGAAAAGAAATATGTGTACTTAAATTGAATAGGTTGGAACTTCTTTTAAGTTAGCACATATATTGTATGCAAGTCTTGGGCAGTTGATTAGAACTAATATTGGTTCAGAATCAAACTTTGTGACATGACAATGCCGTTCTTAAGGTCGAGAGTGAGAAATTGTGGAATGATAACATGGCGTTAAAGGAAGAGGTTGACCGCTTGCGTCAACTGTTGGGTAGTTCTTCATATTCGTCGAATAGTCCATTGCCACAACAAATGACGAGTGCCACTGACACAGGTCTTTATATTTTCTTTCACCTGTTATATATTTTCTGGCTATCTATGTGACTAACTAATACTAAACTTTGAACTTGCAGAAGGAAGAATCCAAGTATGTTGAGTTTAGTGCAATAAAATATACCAGATAAGTCATTATAAGTGCCACCACTCTCTTTAGTTTTAGTTAATTAATTATTTTGTAGGTCGAATTATATTTTATCTGACATTCCACAATCTCTAATTGGGTTCCATAATTTTTAAGTTGCATTGTACGTTGTAGTCATTCCAATGGATCTTAAAGATCCAATCCATAAATTTCAGGTTTTGATTAAGGAAGGCAAGGAAGTACCTGTTGCTTAATCACAATTTTTTAATTAACTTTTTAAATAACACTTCTTTTGTCAGGTATATGTCACCTATAAGCAAAACCTATATGCTCCTAATGAAAAGCCTAAGGTATAACTTAAAGACTGCAAAGACAAGGTCCAATATGTCTTCTTTCAGATATGAATAATCTTCTTATATCATCTTCATGGTTGTAATTATTCTTTCATCACTTTCTTGGTCTCTATTTTAATTTAAAAAATAAATGTTCAGATAATTTGAGATGTGGTTATGCAGATTTGAAGGACAAAGATAGCAATTATGAAACAACAACCAAATAGTGTGTACAAAATAAGAGGTTAATCATCATTTGATCGTGTAACTCATTTAAGTAGATGGAGTCTCATAGGCCCAGATCATATTAAAAGAACAGAGGAGACTTTAATTACTACTGCATCTGGAAGGTACTATAAAATCAAAACCTCACATTTAACTACATTTGTGTTGTGGATTGAAGGTACAAGCGGTTATGTCGTTTCATCAATGTGGTGGAAATGTTGTTGACTCTTGCATGTGAGTTCCGCTTCTTTTAATGCTTTATATGATTTTTGCATATGTAACATGGAAAAGTGATTTCTACAATTCAGGATGCCTCTTCCAACGTGAGTAGTAAAGAAATTGACAAATATTTATATCTTAATTATACATATTTTTATATATAATAATTAAGAATAATGAAAAGGAAATCGAAAAAGATCCAGATTTGGCGTACACAGAGACAATGGGAACGGAGAAAGTACGAGTATCTTTCTCTTGCCCGGATATGGTACGATTCCATGCTCAAAGGGAGGACACCTATTCAGTGCTACTCAGACTATATCTGTGCTTTCAGACAAAAGTTCTCCCATCTTTTCAGTGACACCATTGTTGTAATTAGGGATGAGCATTTCGACCCGAATCCCGGAACCGAACCGGAACCGTACCGAAACGGTACCGTTCCCGATATATAAATAACCACATTGAATACACATGCCATGGTCGAATTATACTTTGCCTATCATGTCAACTGACTAAAAAAAATTAAAAAAAAAGAGTTGCTAAAAAAGAAACAGGTTGATAAGGTCAAATGGGTCAAAAGATACCCAAAATGTATATTATGTTTCCCGAAATTGTTACGTGTAACATATGCATCACAATTTTAATTATTCCTAACCATGGCAACTTATTACAGTTGCAGGCACGGACAATAATCTGGGTCGAAGCACCATCGTTTCAAATGAAAGTAACACTTTCAGGCGCAACATGAGCCAAGGTTAGTTACACTATTAATATATCTCTAATCAGCAAACGCTGTTATCTGCACTAGATTTGGTGGTTTCTTTGTGTTTTCAAAGGTTCATCTTATTTGTGTTTAAAATTTTTGATTTGATCCAGGGCCACCATTAGAATATGTTTATATGGGAATGTATGTCAGCATTGTGGGGTTAAGTTTTGGATTTTGGAATCATGGTTTGTTTGTTTTTATACGTTTCATGTAACATGATGCCAAGTCAAAAGAGGAAAATGTGATCCCAGCTGGAACAATAGAAAGAACCCATTAGCTGTGAGATGCAAGAAGCAAAGTGCAAGAAGATTGGGAAAGAGTTTGTTGCAATGATTAATTATGCAGTACTATCACGGTGGTCGCCAAACTGCTTACTAATCATATTTATAACATCATGTGCAGCCTTGCGTCATGAACATGTGCTGTTAGATTTTGAAACAGGGACCATCGGTAGGGAAATGATTGACGACCCTTCTGGAACCCATCATTTTGGAGTCGGTGTCCGGAATTCTCCCCACGTTCCAGATGATTGCTACCCCGCGCATCAGCTGATTAACCATGTATACTACATTGAGAGTGAGCAGCAAAAAAGGGTACAATTGTTGGTGAGTGAAAAAGGGTGTAGGAGGTCGAAATTAGTGGCCTTCACCTCTTTGTTTTGGAAGATAGTTGCGCTGAGCATGGAAGAGTCAGTAACATCCAACAAGGTGTGTAATATGGCTCTTGTTGTTGATGGAAGACGAAGGTTGAACGTGGGAGCTGAAGAAGAGAATGAAAAGCTATTGATTTTGAACTTTAGCAATGTTTTGTCAATACCTTCAGGGGGATAAGAGCACAGGTAAGGCTTTTAATTCTTTAGGAGTCTATTTAAAATACTACAACAGAACTTTCATAGTGACACATGGAAGTTTTCATTACATTTTGCCATTTGGGTTTGTGACACTTCGAAAATACGACGTAACTACTGATTAATGACTCACTGTATAAAATAGTTTCACTCATTAGTGACAGTTGTTTACTTTTGGTGACTGATATTTTGATTTAGTCTTGATAAACCGATAATCATTTTTACAAAGATACCAATTATTTTATTTGTTAAATTAACCAATACACATAAAAACATACATTTTGCTCATGGAGTTTCAAAACCCAAAAAGCAAAAAACTTTTTACTTTCTTTTTTGTTCTTTAACAAGTCAATGTCTGTATTGTTATAATATATAAATTTGTTACAAACCCAATTCACAAGATTTGAAATGCACTAGGAACTGAAGCATATGTGTTTAAGTGATATAGCAACAAAGGTTCACGAGTTCCTGTAGACAGCCACTTGCAAAGACCCTTTCTTAGACCTTATTGACTGGGTGGAAAGTTTAGTTAGTTTTTGGGCTGCTAATTTTCAATGCAGTATTTATTTTGTGTATTCTTGAGATATCTTAGTAACAAATGTGTAGCTAATGTTAAATAATTTTGAAATTGACATTGGTTTACTATCTGTTATAATACTTGACTTCCTCAAAAAGAATGACTCCGCTCGGGCCGAGTTGGCTGAAACCTTAGACACCTATTTTTTTTCCAAAATTCTGCAATATGGTTTTTATGAAATTAATTTTGGCTAGGGAAAGCCAACATATTTAACAGTGTCATACTTGATTATGTCCCAGTGCACATTAATTATGTAACACCCTCAATTTTTAAAATACTTTCAGTGGAATAAAGATTGGGTGTTACTTCACATCTCACAGTTTTTCAGTAGAAAATGATTATCAATTTAGTAAATCTTTATCATTCGAATTTTTATAAATATCAGAGTTTTCAAAATGAGGTCCCAGTGGTTTCAAAGTTTGTTAAATAGGTTTTCGAATGATAGTAAAAATTTATAGCCTTTGTAAGAATTTCGTGCTCATCCGTCCCATCCTTGCTCATTTTGGACCCGAGATAAACATGCTAAAAATCAACAAAAGTTGAGTGATATTCATAGGTTTAAGTTTAATAGTTGAACACAAGCTATAAGTGATAATTGCACCGGTATACAATTATAAGTTAAACACAGTTGATATTGCATTAAGCTCATGACACTCATCCGATTAACAGATCTCATCAAGTATGATGGATAATAGTAACAATGGCCCTCTGGATAGGTTCTTGCCAGTCACATATTAGATTTCAAATAAAGTGCGTTTGATGGCTTTCCTCTAGTGACCAAACGGGGATTGTCAATCCCTAATAGATCTATCCACAATTATTTACGTTCACCCTACGAGTGACTAAGGTTCATGATATGAGAGACTTTTGGCAATAAGTTACTTAAGCAATAACAATATCAGACATAGCATACCAAGAAAAATACTTGTGTTCAATTTTTATAGCATGTATCTCCCCACGAAAAACAGTTATATAAAAGTGGGCTATGAACTCACCTTAGTGGTATAGTGGTAAAAAGTATCGATACTCTGTTTGTAATAAGGGAAACGGCTCCACACACGACCTAAATAATATATGGCAAGTTTTAGTGTTTGATAGTCTTAAATGGTTTAATCGCGAGTACTTTCAGAATATAACAATGGTTGGTTTAACGGTTGTAAAACTTGTGCTTTTATAAAATATCGTAAGCTTTAAATAAGTTTTATATATATATATATATATATATATATATATATATATATATATATATATATATATATATATATATATATATATATATATATAACGTAAAGTTAATAATAATAGTTTGAAATAAACAAAAATGTAAACGTCGTAGTGTGAATTCGTAACATGAAAAGTAAAATAAAAATGTTAATTATAGTATACGGTCCTTGTCCTTTCCAGATTTTTACACTTTTTACCCTAACGGCGTTAGCGTTACGTCGTTAGTCCAAAGTTAAATCTATTTACGTTTTAAGTCCAAAAGTTTATAATTTTTATACTTTTCATCCAAAAGTTTATAAAAATCAGTTTTTCACCCTTTAGTTTGAAAAATGACAGTTTTTACCTTGACTTTATAAAATTTACACTTTTAACCCGAAAGTTATAAAATTTGCAAATTTAGTCCAAAATTCACCAAATTCGAAACTTAGTGTTTTTATTTCTCAATTAAGTTAAAAATAGCTTATTGAACTTTTCAAAACTGCTTATTTATCGAAAATGCTTATTTATAGCTTAATGGGCTTTTAACGAAAAAGACTAGGCCCGTTAAGTCATTTAAATCCATTGGGCTTACAAAAGTTTTGGGCTTGGTTTTGAGCTTATCGTAGGCTACTAAAACATTTCGAGACAACTTATATCAATATCTTATTGTGTTAGCTTATTTTCAATGGATTGGGCTTTAAGGCCCAATCGGTGGTTTAATTGATTTTCAAAAACTGGCTTTAGCCGATATACTTTGCATCTTTTGTGAGGTCGAGAGACGAGTGTTATTACAAGTGGTCTATACGAATTTGATAGTTTGTTGGGTGGTCTAATAGGTTCTGAAATAATATAGTATGCTCGTTAAGTTGGATTTCAAAATATACGTTCGTTTCTAGGTTTGCATGGGACGAGTTTTTAAGTAAAAGACTTAGAATAATTTCTAAGTGTTTTGAGACTAGTCTCGATGTGACTTAGGAACCTATATAAAAATCTGTTTATACGTGAGTTTTATATTTAAAACTTTATGTACCTTGATAAATAGCGTAGTAAATATATAGATGGGTGAAAAATACATATGCGTTGTTTATATAGATTGCGAGTAATAAGGTCCAAGTGATAGTAATATATACGTAAAATAATCAAAGTATGCTTTTAAGTAAAAATGGAAAAAGTTCGTGTGAGACTTACTACACCAAAATGGTGGGGTAAAACGTTTCATAGAGTAGAGGAAAAGAGGGTACGAGAGTGTAGCGTGTATGTCGACTCAACCAAGGTTCACAAACAATGCTTCGTTCCTCCTAGACCCGATTGGAAATACTTGTACTCTTGCCAAAATGTTTTGAAGTAGGACTAAAGCTAGGACTTAATTTTTATGAAAGTTTGATTTGTATGAAGGTGGTAAACGAGTGCATGCATGCAAAGCGTTATATATATGAGAATTGAAGTGTTCTAGTGACCAAAATTTATGAGATGGGATGTTTACGTGTTTACCAAAAGTCTTGTGAGGAAGAAAAGTAACATGGTTTCCTTGTTTGCTAGCTTGTCGACATCCACCAAAGCTCAAAGAAAAACGTGAGCTTGTTTATTATATACAGGATGGTACGTTTGGGTTTGATTTGAAAATGCATGTAGTACTTGCCTAGGGACATATAATAAGCATTGTGAGAGCATGAAATGTGGGAGTACTTCCTTGTTTTAAAAATACATGTCGACATGCCATTTTATTTTGTAAACAATTTGTAAACTCGGCTAGGACTGGTGGTAACCAATCAAAATGTAATATTTAGACTTGAAATTGTGTTAGGAATATTTTTAGGACTTCATAGAAACAAACTAGAGCAAAAATGGTTTAGTTTTGGATTATTTATAAATCGGATGGGTTGTTTTTGGATGAAATACTTTGCTTCGTAAAAATGTAGTTAAACTCGACATGGGAAGCTGAGAATGGATACACTCGAAGTTGGCTAGGTGAGAAAAGAGAATGCGCAGAAATATGTGTGAGTCGTGTGTAAGATTTGAGAACACGAGACGCGTTTGTGGCATGGTCTAGTCGAGTATCCATAAAACAATCATAAGGATTCTGGGCTCAAATTTTTGTGGGCTGTGAATAGTAACAGGCCGGATAGTGAAGTTGGGCCAAGGAAATAATTAAGGGTCCGGTTAGGTGTAATTAGGATTAGTAAAATAAATTTTGATTAGGAAAGTTAATTATGATTACAAAAGTTTAGTTAAGATTTAGTGAAACGTTTATGTGAGCCCGGGAGTTGTCGAATGTGTTTTGCTAAAATACGTTACATAAGTTTGTAAATGGTAAAAGTTTAATATTCTCGCGATTTTAGACTATAGTGGTACATGTGTGAGCATCGTTCCGAGGAAATAGGGGATCACAAACATCGTAGTGATTTTAAGTAACATAGCATATTTGAAATTTTTTTTTGGTTATTGATAAAAAACGTCATTAATTAACGAAATGATATATTTGTCATAGATTTACTTTTACTATTCATGGAAAAATTTTACGGGAGATTACAGTACCTACCCCTTATTCTGAATTCCGTCCCGGAATTCAAGTTTAATGAAATTCCTGTATTAGGGAATTTTGATCAGAGGGTTGTCGAGAAATTTTCATTATTAGAATTTAGGAAACGTGGTTTAGTTAGACTTATTTGTGCTAGACAAGACCAAGTAACTGGTGTATTTAAGGGTTGTGAATATTGAAGGTAATGGTTATGAATAGTAAAATAACGGCTAGGTGTATAGTATCCAACGGTTGTGAATAGTGAATTCCAACAATCCGAAATAGTAACTAACGACTAGATTTCTACCTACAAATACCCCTTTCAAATTTCCATTTCTTCCACCCACCATTTGCTTCTCATTTCCCATCTTCAAAATGCCGCACCTCATCACTATACTAGCGATTGTGTATGTCGTCCTTGCCGCTATCAACTTAGCGTATGTTCCAGATGAAGACTTTGGATTCTTGGTTGCGATCTTGTTGTTCGTCGTACCCCTCACGGTCCTAGCCATTACCGTGGACAAGATATGGGGGTAATAATCTTGAGCTAGGGTTGTTTTAAATTAAGTCTTTGTCGTGTTTCTATGTATTTTTAACGAATAAGGAATAAAACTCGTTTTGTTTTTAGGAATTTGTCTTGTAATTATTTTTAATGATTTGTTTATATTTATCTTTCAGGATAATTAAGGTGATTCATCCTGTGGTGGCTCTTGCTATGGTTATGTTGGTGGGGGTCTTTGTTGTCATAGCGGATCAACCTATTGAAGATTCTATGGTTTATATTGTAATTATTGTAACGTTAGCACTTCCGATGATAATTATTTGTTTATTTATTAATTTCCATGGATTCGGATAAACTTTTCACTATTGGAGTTTTCTGTCAGTCTTTAGGGTTTTTCTATTTGTACTTTTGTTGGCTTCTCGTCATAATGATGAGGGAATAAGATAGGTATTTATTGTAGTTTGTAATATTTATGAATAGTTCAGTTTATCTTTATTTGTTGCTTTTAAATGAAGATTGTTATATAGAAAATCTGACATTATGATTGTTCCTTCATAACATAATTCTTCCTAAATTAGACATAGTTGATCAGGCTATGTTTAATTGAGGACTAAATGATGTGATGTTTGGCTCAGTCACAGTGGTATTTATGCTTTTCTTTAAATTGTTTTAGATGGTGTTCAACGTGTTGTTTTTATAATATAACACGTAATTTCTTTTAAGAATAAAGTAGGAAATTTTTGTTCATACTATGATGATGAGTCATAAATTTCTAGTCAGAAATTTCTAGGGTAATAACAGTATACTGTTATTTGGTAAACGGAATAGAAATTCATATTGACGTAGATTATAATTATTTCGGAAATATTACAAGGTAGATTTTTCGATACGGTAGAAGGATAGTTGTTATACTTAGGTTACATCCATCGTAACTTAAAGTAAAATACAAGGAAGAGGTACAATCAAGAAATTTTTGAACTAGAGTTTATTTATTCACAACATGAATTTATTCATCTGCATAAATCGTATCATTCCCTGATACGATTGAAGTCTTTGAAGAGTTTTCATTTTCTTGCAAAAGTCTTGGCTTTCCAATTTATATTGTAGTTTGGACATTGGTGTCCTCTTGCACCACATATGTAGCATATTACAGTTGTTGTTTGTCCCTTGTTGTCCGAAGTCCTACAGTTAGTTGCCTTGTGACCTGTTTTCTGACACTCCATGCTCTTAACCTTGCAGATTCCTGTGTGATGCTTCTCGCATTTTCGACACAGGGGTTTACCTCCAAGATATACCCTTCTGGCAACAGGTGTGGCGAGGCAGTCTCTATTAGCTTTTTGTTTGTATTCCAGTCGGTGATGATAGTTGATACGATCTTCCAGATGTTTATGGTAGCAGTCTTGAGCATTGGTGAAGTTGTAGTGGGTGGAGTTGCTGGTTCCTATTGATGCGTAGGGATTGCACCAGGCTTTACCTCTCAAGGGATCTTGAGAAGCTTACAACCCCCACCAGGCAGTGTACCTGATCGTTGTAGTATAGTATAGTGACAAGTACCGGGGGATTGATCGTTTAACTCAGGAATAGTGTCGTTAGGATTGAAATTGATCTAACTAGGTCTAAAGGTGAAAGATGATTCTTTTAGTGTTTTTATATTTTTTAGAAAGCAAATTAAAATCTCGGGTTTTGAAGGATATGGGCGGAATTAGTTGCTAGTCAACTAACCCAATACTAAGATGCAATCAAAATAAAATACTAAAAATGAAAATAAACTAAATTATACTAAGGTTGTGAGCAATATATGGGAGAAATGTGTTTACTTAGATTTCACTACTCCCTAGATATCTTTTACATGTTAATTACTTGTTATAGTCGCGTGGATGACGGATTGTATTCCTTAATACCATTCATGGGGTGGCGTACTTACTTCCCCAATCCTATGAGTGCCTACTTCACTCCTATGTCGAGCCGGCTAAGAAGCTCCTAACATGGGATCATTAGAATTTACTCATGCATTAAATACAACCAATAAAACCTAGTACACATCGGTTCATGTTTCCTAAGACGTTCAAGCATGTTGCACAATGGAGATCTGCCAGTTTTCTTAAGCCTAACATTGAAATCAGTCATCCAATACAACCATAAAGAAGTAATCAACACATAATTAACATCTAGGTTTCATTAGATCTAAGCAAACACAAGATAAATCTAGCCTAGCATGTTGAAATCAAGACAAGCACAAGATATAAACAACCAACACATAGACATATTGATTGAATTAAGAGAAGACTTATCTTAATAGCACATGAAAGGATTCAAGGGGTGAAAACCCTTGAATTTACTGTAAAATACGAGCTAGGGTTCACAAAGTTCGGCCCTAGGGTTTCTCCAAACAAGTTCCTCTCTAATGAATGAAAAATAGAAAACTATATATAGAGTTTAGAAGGTGACGGCGTCAAGAACAAATGTTTGACGCCGTCATCTCGCTGCCAAATAGTTCATCGGACTGCCTAGATCTGGGTCTGACGCCGTCATGTAGTCGCCTTATGCAGGCCGTCATGATTTTAACTCTTGATGCCCTTGTTGTGACGCCTTCAGGTTTTCACTGGGTCGTCACCACTTTTACTCTTGACGCCGTCATGAATTTCCTCTTGACGCCGTCATACACTGTTGTCAGCTTGGAAAATTAAGTTTTTTGCGTTTTCTTCACTTTTATGCTTCAAAAACGTCCGAATTGCTTCTTTTTCCAGATTTCACTCCCAAAGTACCTAAAATCACAAAAGGAACGATTTAGGGCAATATTTGATCAAATAAATTCAATTCCGGGCTTAAATGACCCCCTAAAAGTGGTTCATTTTTCGCCTCATCATATACCCTTACACTTGAGATTTGCTTGTCCTCAAGCAAATGCGCTTTTATTCTAATCAAAATACAAGTTAGGGGTCATTTAACACTAATATAAAAGTAATTACAACAAATAATCCTTCCACTAAAGACCAAAGACAAACACGGAGGTCATATACTAGCACCTCGCAAATAGTGTTTAGATACTCACATCTCTCGGGTGTAATAAAGTATATATCACAATATGGAAATGGAAAACATCTCTCACTACCTGTCATAGCAAAATAGATTACCATAGGGTTGGGAAAGGATCAAACCTCCACCACATGGTGTAAGCACCTAGGATAAACTATCAAAGAGGTCTTTTAAAGGGTTGTAACGTTAGGTGTAGGGATATGAAATACACAGTTTTGTTGGATATAGGCAGTCTTTACTGGTGGCGAGTTAACAATCTTGGTTAATTACATGTACAATATGGCGTTGCTAAGCCAAGACTAGACTCGACTTAAGCTAATAAATGAAAAATAACAAAAACATAAAATGAACATAGAATGAAAAGGGATGGTAGTCCGTTTTTTTTTTTTTTTTTTTTTTTTTTTTTTTTTTTGCATACACTCTTACCCTACCATCCAAAATAATACATTATAGGAAATGAATATTCCCCTTACACTTGAACTTTTACATACTTTACAATAAACTAATCTAATGACTCGAATTAAGAAAATCAAAACACTTGGAGTACTTTTAAGATTAACGCACATACGGGGGTAATATATGATGTTCTTCCCCATTACTCCATAAATAAGTACTTTACCCATGAGTCCCAATCGTCCCAAAACAATATGTACAAGGATATGACTCGACTTAGCAACTGATACGTGGGAATCGCACCAGGCATTACTTCTCAAGGGATCTCGAGAAGCTTACAACCCCCACCAGGCAGTGTACTTGATCGTTGTAGTATAGTATAGTGACAAGTACCGGGGGATTGATCGTTCAGCTAGGAATAGTATCGCTAGGATTAGAAAACCTAATTACTAGTGCTAAAGGTGAGGGATGATTCTTTTTGTATTTTTATATTTTTTAGAAATCAAAGTAAATATCTCGGGTTTGAAGGATAAGGGCGGAATTAGTTGCTAGTCAACTAACCCAATACTACGATGCAATCAAAATAAAATACTAGAAATGAAAATAAAACTAATTTATACTAAGGTTGTGAGCAATAAGTGGAGAAGTTGTGTTTACTTAGATTTCACTACTCCCTAGATATCTTTTACACGTTAATTACTTGTTATAGTTGCGTGGATGACGGGTTGTATTCCTTAATACCATTCATGGGGTAGCGCACTTAACTCCCCAATCCTATGAGTGCCTACTTCACTCCTATGTCGAGCCAGCTAAGAAGCTCCTAACATGGGATCATTAGAATTTACTCATGCATTAAATACAACCAATAAAACCTAGTGCCCATCGGTTCATGTTTCCTAAGACGTTCAAACATGTTACCATTTGGAGATCTGCCAGTTTTCTTAAGCCTAACATTGAAATCATTCATCCAATACAACCATAAACAAGTAATCAACACATAATTAACATCTAGGTTTCATTAGATCTAAGCAAACACAAGAGAGATCTAGCCTAGCATAGTAGAATTAAGACAAGAACAAGATATAGACAACCAACACATAGACATATTGATTGAATTAAAAGAACACTTATCTCAATTACACTTGTAAGGTTTCAAGGGCTGAAAACCCTTGAAAAACCTGTAAAAATCGTATTAGGTTCGGCCTTAGGGTTTCTCCAAAACTTCCTCTCTCTATGTGTGAAAATTAGAAAACTATATATAGGAAATAGGGTCTGACGGCGTCAAGACCAAATAGGTGACGCCGTCATCTCACCGCCAAAATAATTCTCGGACTGCCTTGATCTACATCTGACGCCGTCACGTTATAACTTTTTCCAGGCCGTCACACATTTTACTCTTGACGCTCTTCCTTGTGACGCCGTCATTTCTGTACTGGGTCGTCATGGAAATTACTCTTGACGCCGTCAGGAAGTTACTCTTGACTCCGTCACCTACTGTTCCGAGCTTGGAAAATTGAGACTTTGCCGTTTTCTTCACTTTTACGCTCCAAAAACGTCCAAAATGCCTTTTTTTCCAGATTTTACTCCCAAAGTACCTAAAATCACAAAAGGAACGATTTAGGGCAATATTTGATCAAAAAATTCAATTCCAGGCTTAAATGACCCCCTAAAAGTGGTTCATTTTTCGCCTCATCATATACCCTTACACTTGAGATTTGCTTGTCCTCAAGCAAATGCGCTTTTATTCTAATCAAAATACAAGTTAGGGGTCATTTAACACTAATATAAAAGTAATTACAACGAATAATCGTTCCACTAAAGACCAAAGATAAGCACGGAGGTTATACACTAGCACCTCACAAATAGTGTTTAGATACTCACATCTCTCGGGTGTAATAAGGTATAAATTACAATATGGAAACGGAAGACATCTCTCACTACCTGTCATAGCAAAATAGATTACCATAGGCTTGGGAAAGGATCAAACCTTCACCACATGGCGTAAGCACCTAGGATAAACTATCAAAGAGGTCATTTAAAGGGTTGTAACGTTAGGTGTAGGGATATGAAATACACGGTTTTGTTGGATAAAGGCAGTTTTGACTGGTGGCGAGTTAACAATCTTGGTTAATTACATGTACAATATGGCGTTGCTAAGCCAAGACTAGACTCGACTTAAGCTAATAATTGAAAAATAACAAAAACATAAAATGAACATAGAATGAAAAGGGATGGTAGTCCGTTTTTTTTTTTTATTTTATTTTTTTTTTATTATTATTTTTTTTTTTTTGCATACACTCTTACCCTACCATCCAAAATAATACATCATAGGGAATGAAAATTCCCCTTACACTTGAATTTTTACATACTTTACAATAAACTAATCTAATGACTCGAATTAAGAAAATCAAAACACTTGGAGTACTTTTAAGATTAACGTACACATGGGGGTAATAAATGATGTTCTTCCCCATTACTCCATAAAATAAGTACTTACCCATGAGTCCCAATCGTCCCAAAACAATATGTACAAGGATATGACTCGACTTAGCAACCATGTAATCAATTAGATAGTTAACTTAGGGTTTAACAAATAACAATAATGCACTAAAAATGAGCGCATACACGGAAGGCTAAGGCGATTTGGGTGTACAATTAAGTGGGGTGTAACGAATTCTTGCTTTAAGTAAGATGCTTAAAGTTAGAAACGAAAGGATAGGCTCGGAGGGGTGTACTAGGGGTTTCGTGTACTAAAAATGAGTACAACGCTAAGGGTGTGGGAAAAATTAGTTGACTTAAGTAGCCAAGTAATATGACTTAAATGGTCAAGTAATTATAATACGGGTTTAACACAAGGGTGATCCTAATGCCTCTTATCATGTAGTAAATCCTACTACACGAATATAGTCTCACTAGCGGTCTCGGGATGCATCACTAACGCAAGTTCTAGAATCTAAATGCTACCGGTACACTCATAAGCACTAATAGTAAATGCTTTTCCTATCAAATCTAAAGGCGAACCTCACATATTTGGGTGGAAAATTTTTCTGAATATACGGTTATGTGCTAGTCATACAATCTCCTATCCATGAGACGCTTGCTATGGCTAAAGTTTCACTCCTAAATGTTGTAAAAAATTTTAAATTTGGCGCTAAAATTGCACTAACAAGTATTTTCATAGTTTTATTACACATCTACTATCAAAAAAACAAACTCAAGCGAAAGTGTATTTGTAAGGTATCATCAGTTTACCCTCCCCTTACACTTAGGATGAACATTGTCCCCAATGTTCAAGTAAAGAATGTAA
The DNA here is from genome assembly GCA_030686995.1 of Artemisia argyi. NCBI lineage: Eukaryota > Viridiplantae > Streptophyta > Magnoliopsida > Asterales > Asteraceae > Artemisia > Artemisia argyi. The sequence continues at coordinate 127,240,927 of CM060706.1, read as the reverse complement.
AAGTGAAATAAGTAAAACAAATGAAATCAAATACTCCCCTGATTCGCTCGGTATGGATAATTAGGTGGCCAGGTTAAATATTCCTCCAAGAAAATGAACAATCAAAGCTTCCCTTCCAGAATATAAATCATCTTCTTGTCGTACATAACCTGTAAATCCTGAGAAAACAAACAAAGCAACCTTGCATAAAATCGGCGGCATCCTACATAAGTTTCTAAATCCTAGAAAACAAGATAAGATATAATGCTTGTGGAATGAAGTTTGCAGATTTCCTGGAGATTATAAAACTTAATAATTCAACAAAAACTTTAAGATTCCGTTAGAAAAACAAAACCGGTAAAATTTCCAGATTTTTACCCGTGACGCCGTCAAGAGCAAGCTCGTGACGCCGTCAGGATTGACCTGCAGAAATTCTTATGTTAAGTTTCCGGAAAATTTCTGGAAAAACTTGGTCCTACTTCCTGGAAAATCCTGCAAAACTTCATTATGACTCAATACAAGCATTTGACTCTAACAAATACGAATACACATGTTCATTTAATATTGTGGAGAATCATGATCGGTTTGTTTCTAAAAAACATATTTGGGGTTTCCCCTTACACTTATCTTTTGCAAAAATACCTTTAGGTGGAGTTAAGACTAGGCCAAAACAACAAAGTAAAGTATTTCCACTTTTTAGTTTAGAAATATGATCTACCAACAATAAAAATAAAACATGCATACGGAAGCAAATTGACTCCTCCTAAACTAACTAGTCAACCTGGTGCTGTCAATAGGTCAACCCAGGAGAAAGTGCAAGATAACCGGTGAAGAATAGGGTTTCCCCGGGTCGTTATGTCCCAGCGAGGCGTGCAAAGGTATTTAAAACGGATTTGTGATCGGGTGATTCTGAACAGTGAAGAGATATGATGATATTTATAACTACGAAAAGTAAATTTACACTAGAAAACAATAATAAAGTATATAAAACAATAACGGAAGGCACAAATAACACAAAACACAATCTAAACTTAAAGCGGGCCTAAAACTAAATGATTAAAGGAAAGATAATAATAACACTAGTAGTAAGTGAATAATTTAAAGTTAACGATAAAAGATAACAACTAACAATAATAAACTTGATTATACTAAGCAAGCAAATAAGAAATATATGATAAAAAGATATACTTGTTAAGCAAATTATCACGATCCTTAAGTGTGCTTTATTATTTCAATTAAGTTATCTTATTGATGAATTAATATCTCTTACGAATAAATATTTTCTCACAACGTTAGTTTATTTTGAAAACAATCTTTCATCAAGGAGATATCAATATCTAAATTAAAACCCAGTTATTTTCGCGGCTTTTGCCGGCTCAAACAACCAAAATTTTAATGAAAGCAACTTACAATTACTAACCAATATTTTTTCTAACTTTTATAAAATCACACTTAATTCGCGAAATAATCTACTGAACAAGTATATAAAAAGTTTACTCACTACTCATGACTACTAAGCTAACAATAACAATAATCCAACAATAATTAGCATATTTCTAAACGGACATATATAAACTACTCGCACATAATAAAAAGTACACTACAAGCAACAAATAAAGCAACAATAACTACTAAGCTAAACATGGCAATAAACATAAAAGAGATGGTTGAGAATAAACATAAAAGAGATAATCGAAAAGGGATTAGAAGTCACCAAATGTGAAGATTACGGATAAAATGACCTCCAAAACATATTTTAATCAATACTCAATCTACAAGCTCATATACCCGAATCTTCCTTAATAGCTCCATCACCACCTTTAGATTTACCCTTTTAAATTACCACTACCCAATAAACAAATTTTATACTTCCTAATAGACTTCGAAAGAAGAGTTTGGAACAAAATAAAATACAAGTCAAAATGAGATTTTATAAAACTAACACTGATTTAATGAGATCGAAACAAAAGAAAAAGTGATTTTTTTTATTCATAAGCTAAACTTTCAAAAACTAATCCTATTTAAAACAAAACAATAAAGAGTAATCAAAATGTCATTAATTGCTCAAAATTAATTTTGATGAATTAAACAAAACAGTTGAATGCAATGAAAAAAAAAAACTAAACCTCCATTAAACTAATCCTAGAATGAAAAAGGAGAATGTATAACTAAATAAAGATGGAATGTTGTTTTGTGATTTTTGTTGGACCGGACCCCTGTTGGGGTGTGTCGGCTGTTGTTCTACTACTCGGTTCACCCTCGTATAAAACTTTTTTTTTAGAGAAAAAATAAAAATAAATAGTGCAAGATTAAGTGGGTAAAATATCATTAACTAAAACATTAAAATAAAGGCTTGAGATTAACAAAATATAAACATAAACTAATAATGATTAAAACCTTAACTTAAACAAAGTTAATACAAAGTTTAAAGATTAAAACTAAATTAAATCTAGCCTAAATAGATAGAAAATGAACAAAGAATGAAAATGAAATACGAATATGGCATCTGGTGGTGTTTGTTGTTGTGTAAACTTCTCATTGAAACCAAAAAATAAAAGACAATAAAATACTTATGGATTCTTCAATGAAATCTGAGATCTAAATTAAACAAAGATAGAAAGCTTCTACTGTTACTACATTTTCTCGTACTAAAAGAAAAAGAACGGAAAAAAAATAATATCATCCCCTAGCGGCGCAATAAATATGTTCTTTTTATATCCTCTTTTCAAAAACCTAGCATCTTTATTCGGGTCTTCAACATTGCTTTCCAGGTGGTCCAAAATACAATATATGAATCCGATTGAATATTGGGCTCATGATAGTCTTTGTTGACCAAGTGGTTCTAATTATTTTATTTCTTCATTTGGATTTAATAAGGCTAGCAAAAGTGAGTTCGGCAGGGGTCTATAACGGGTTTGAGCTGGGCTTATTTTCTCGAGCTTTATTTTTATTTTTTTCGGGCTTCAATAATCTTCGATAAATGCTCTAAATCCCATACTTTTGCTCCAAATTTCTCGTTCCGTACTCTAAGGTTGTTGCGTGCCCTCAATGCTCCAAATAAAATTATCGTTGATCCCGTAATTTCGTGCTATTTCCAATTTTGTGCTTGGTTTTGTCCACTTTTGCCTCGGTGAGTAACCAAAAGACCATATTTGACAATTTCCAAAAATTTACACCCAGGGACTATTTTTGATAACTTTTGAACTCAAAGGACTATTATTGACTTTTCAACTAAAAATATATGCTCAGGGACTGATTTTACCAATTTTTGAAAGTTGAGGGACTGAAACTGACAATTATTCAAATTTTGTTCGTTTTTCATCTATTTTTACTCATTTTGCATCTGAAACATATAAAACACAAATTTGAAATATTTTTAGTATTTTGATGCATTTCTGATTGTTTTTGTATGTTTCGGCAGTTCATATAAGACAAAAATGATGAGTATTTGCACACTCATCACAAATAACAAACAAACAAAATAAAAATCACACAAAGCATGGGTTGCCTCCCAAGAAGCGCTTTTCTTTATTTACGAGTCTTGTAGCTAGACTCAAGGCCATGGGTTACTACGTTTTCCTTTCCCACTTTTGTGCCAACTCAAAACATCTTATCCAATTCTCATCACGCTTATATTCCGGGCCTAGATTCATGCAACCCGAATAGTATGTTCGCCTCTTCTCATAATAGGCGTCATCACTAATTCCATCTTCCTTAACCTCATAGGGTCGAATTTCATCAATTTGTAGATTCTTGATGCCCTTTAATTCTTCCTTCATGTGAGGCATCATGAAAGTGACCTTCTCTATCCCATCAGTAAACTGAGCTATCCCTTTCTCATGGTCGTGATACATCTTAGTCTTCTCAACAAAAAGTTGTCCTAAAACTACTTCTCCCAGGTGTGGATCTATAATGCCTCTAACATCTTCTAAGATTAAAAAGTCGCATTGATAAGTAAAATTTCCTATAAAGATGTGTACCCCTTTAACACTCGTGACGAAGTTACATAGCCTATTAGAATTGTAAGGGTCTTTTCTAAGGCTTAACCTTTCGTTCATTATCCAATTGTAATAGAGCCTAGACATGATATTCATGGGTGCTTTTAAGTCAATGTATGTATGCTCTCTAGACATGTACCCAATCATGCAAGGAATTTTTATGTTCCTGAAGTTATGCCTCCTAATCCATGGTGTCTTTCTATATTTTGAGGGGCAAAAATGTTGTAAAAGGAACCTATGGTAACTCAATTCATCCGAGGTAGGAGCGAAGTCCGTAAACTCAATTTTCATTTAAAGAGGCTTAATGAATTCTTTAAATGCGTTAACTTCTCTCTTTCTTCTATTATGAGCTGTAAGCCTCTTGCTAATTTCTAAACGGCGACTCTCTAAATCCATGAAGACCAAACTAGTACAAACAAAAACACGAAGAATTAAGATAGACTAAAGAAACCTAAAAATAAAATCTTACTAGAAAGGAATCTAGCAAGTAGACCTAATAAAAAGAAATTCTAACCTAGACAATAACTATTCCCTGGGCTGCGGCGCTAAAAACTTGATACGTGGGAATCGCACCATGCTTTACTTCTCAAGGGATCTCGAGAAGCTTACAACCCCCACCAGGCAGTGTACCTGATCGTTGTAGTATAGTATAGTGACAAGTACCGGGGGATTGATCGTTCAGCTAGGAATAGTGTCGCTAGGATTAGAAAACCTAATTACTAGTGCTAAAGGTGAGGGATGATTCTTTTTGTATTTTTATATTTTTTAGAAAGCAAAGTAAATATCTCGGGTTTGAAGGATAAGGGCGGAATTAGTTGCTAGTCAACTAACCCAATACTAAGATGCAATCAAAATAAAATACTAGAAATGAAAATAAAACTAATTTATACTAAGGTTGTGAGCAATAAGTGGAGAAGTTGTGTTTACTTAGATTTCACTACTCCCTAGATATCTTTTACACGTTAATTACTTGTTAAAGTTGCGTGGATGACGGGTTGTATTCCTTAATACCATTCATGGGGTAGCGCACTTAACTCCCCAATCCTATGAGTGCCTACTTCACTCCTATGTCGAGCCGGCTAAGAAGCTCCTAACATGGGATCATTAGAATTTACTCATGCATTAAATACAACCAATAAAACCTAGTGCCCATCGGTTCATGTTTCCTAAGACGTTCAAACATGTTACCATTTGGAGATCTGCCAGTTTTCTTAAGCCTAACATTGAAATCATTCATCCAATACAACCATAAACAAGTAATCAACACATAATTAACATCTAGGTTTCATTAGATCCAAGCAAACACAAGAGAGATCTAGCCTAGCATAGTAGAATTAAGACAAGAACAAGATATAGACAACCAACACATAGACATATTGATTGAATTAAAAGAACACTTATCTCAATTACACTTGTAAGGTTTCAAGGGCTGAAAACCCTTGAAAAACTTGTAAAAATCGTATTAGGTTCGGCCTTAGGGTTTCTCCAAAACTTCCTCTCTCTATGTGTGAAAATTAAAAAAACTATATATAGGAAATAGGGTCTGACGGCGTCAAGACCAAATAGGTGACGCCGTCATCTCGCCGCCAAAAGAATTCTCGGACTGCCTTGATCTACATCTGACGCCGTTACGTTATAACTTTTTCCAGGCCGTCACGCATTTTACTCTTGATGCTCTTCCTTGTGACGCCGTCATTTCTGTACTGGGTCGTCATGGAAATTACTCTTGACGCCGTCAGGAAGTCACTCTTGACGCCGTCACCTACTGTTCCCAGCTTGGAAAATTGAGACTTTGCTATTTTCTTCACTTTTATGCTCCAAAAACGTCCAAAATGCCTTCTTTTCCAGATTTTACTCCCAAACTACCTAAAATCACAAAAGGAACAATTTAGGGCAATATTTGATCAAATAAATTCAATTCCGGGCTTAAATGACCCTCTAAAAGTGGGTCATTTTTCGCCTCATCAGCAACCATGTAATCAATTAGATAATTCACTTAGGGTTTAACAAATAACAATAATGCACTAAAGATGAGTGCATACACGGAAGGCTAAGGCGATTTGGGTGTACATTTAAGTGGGGTGTAACAAATTCTTCCTTTAAGTAAGATGCTTAAAGTTAGAAACGAAAAGATAGGCTCGGAGGGGTGTACTAGGGGTTTCGTGTACTAAAAATGAGTACAATGCTAAAGGTGTAAGAAAAATTAATTGACTTAACTAGCCAAGTAATATGACTTAAATGGTCAAGTAATTATGATATGGGTTTAACACAAGGGTGATCCTAATGCCTCTTATCATGTGGTAAATCCTACTACACGAATGTAGTCTCACTAGCGGTCTCGGGATGCATCACTAACGCAAGTTCTAGAATCTAAATGCTATCGGTACACTCATAAGCACTAATAGTAAATGCTTTTCCTATCAAATCTAAAGGCGAACCTCACATATTTGGGTGGAAAATTTTTCTGAATGATACGGTTATGTGCTAGTCATACAATCTCCTATCCGTGAGACGCTTGCTATGGCTAAAGTTTCACTCCTAAATGTTGTAAAAAATTTTAAATTTGGCGCTAAAATTGCACTAACAAGTATTTCTCATAGTTTTATTACACATCTACTATCAAAAAAACAAACTCAAGCGAAAGTGTATCTCTAAGGTATCATCATTTTACCCTCCCCTTACACTTAAGATGAACATTGTCCCCAATGTTCAAGTAAAGAATGTAAAAGTGAAATAAGTAAAAAGAATGAAATCAAATACTCCCCTGATTCGCTCAGTATGGATAATAAGGTGGCCAGGTTAAATCTTCCTCCAAGAAAATGAACAATCAAAGCTTCCCTTCCAGAAAAATAAATCATCTTCTTGTCATACATAACCTGTAAATCCTGAGAAAACAGACAAGGCAACCTCGCATAAAATCGGTGACAATCTACATATGTTACTAAATCCTAGAAAACAAAATCAGATATAATGCTTGTGGTATGAAGTTTGCAGATTTCCTGGAGATTATAAAACTAATAATTCAACAAAAACTTTAAGACTCCGTTAGAAAAACAAAACTGGTAAAATTTCCAGATTTTTACACGTGACGCCGTCAAGAGTAAACTCATGACGCCGTCAGAAGTGATCTGCAGAAATTCTTGTGTTAAGTTTCCGGAAAATTTATGGAAAAACTTCGTCCTACTTCCTGGAAAATCCTGCAAAACTTCATTATGACTTGATACAAGTATTTGATTCTAACAAATACGAATATACATGTTCACTTAATATTGTGGAGAATCATGATCGGTTTGTTTCTTAAAAACATATTTGGGGTTTCCCCTTACACTTATCTTTTGCAAAAATACCTTTGGGTGAAGTTAAGACTAAGCCAAACAACAAAATAAAGTATTTCCACTATTTTGTTTAGAAACATGATCTACCAACAATAAAATTAAAGCATGCATACGGAAGCAAATAACAAACAAACAAAATAAAAATCACACCAAACGAAGAATGACACCATAAGCACATTCTATTATTACTAATAAACGTAAACATAGAAAATTAAAATTGTCCAAGGCCAACAGAGGCCACTTCCTAAACTATTACAGTACCAATTGTTTCAAATTACATAATCATCAATAAATTGTTCAGACATAACAGACATCAAGAAAGATCACTGGGGAGGAGGACCAAAATGGTAGTCATAACCAAGAGGGAGGTGTCCTGTGTACCCGTAGGGAGGGTAGTCTGTCTCACGACCGGGGAATGGGTCAATCCGCAGGTGGGGCTCGAGCTGATCACGGGTGGAGAGGTGCTGCATCTGGCGGATGGTGTGATCATACATCCAATCAAAGCACTGGTCAGTGGTGGTCCGCCATGCGTCCACCTGACCCATCCAGGCCCCCTGGTGTGCCTGCCAGTCTCCCCGACTCATGTGTCGGTAGTAATCAGCTGTCCCCACCTCATAACCCTCAAACTGATGCTGCTGGGGCGCTCCCTCATCATCATCATCATCCTCATCATCAGGTCCCCCTGCCTCGTACCAATCATAGGCCCCATTCCCCCGCTGCATCACGATGCTCATCTGCCTGAGGGATTTAGCCCTCACTACCCTACAAGCCCCGCAGTCGCTCAAGTGTCCCATGATCGGAGGAACAAGAAGATCATAATAACGAGCCAACCGGGTCACGAACATCCCCCCATACACCTTATCAATATCCCTCTCCCCCACTTTGGTCTTCAAATAGCTAGCTACCCAAAATGGGATGTTGCAGTAAACATCCGTTGAAAAGATGGTATACAGGTAGAAAAGATCTGAAGCAGTGACACGGTGAGTGGTGCCATGACGTCCCGACAAGCTGTATGTGATGCATCTGTGGACCAACCTGACCACGGGGTCCCTGATTGATGCTGCCCCAGTAGTCGAGGTGTACACCCCGTTCCCGATGGTCAGCCAAAAAGTGGCACACCTCATATCGCTCCTCAAAGTCTCCCCATGCAACAACCTCTGCATACAACCTCCCTCAACAGTCTCCTCCCTAGTATACAAACCTATCCTCCACCCAAACTTGGTAACCGAACATGATCGAACCTCCCCTCCTAACCTAAAGTAAATAGTGGTACCCCCATGTCCGTCCTAGCCTCAGCCTGATCAAAGTGGAAGGTCGCAAAGAACTCCCTCACCAACTCACTATACACAGTCTCCCTCATCCTAAACAACCTCTCCCATTGAGGACCCGTGAACCCATCAGTGTGGATCCTCCCCAGAAATGCAACCTCCAACCCTTGGGACCTCAGAAACTCCCAATCAATCACAGCACCAGCATCAATGTGGTGATTACAAAGCTCCGCATACTTAGTTGTAGCGGCAACATTGTCGAATTCACCCCAACTATGGACCAATTCCCCATAGTTGATCCGTTGGGACCTAGAAGAGCTGCCATGATGTTGTCAAGATCGCTTGCTCATTTTCCTGGAAAAAGATAGAGTGGACGGAAACAATTAGAACGAGAGTTTAATTGACTCGTGCTGTCAGACACATCTGACGCCGTCAGGAAGGAGGTCCTGACGCCGTCAGATCAAGCAGAAGTCGAACCATGCAATTACGAGGGAAAAATCAATTTTCAAACTCTTAACCCATTACCCAAACGCTCCTTTAATCAGAAAACATGGGTGGGGGGTCAAAAAATCCGTGGCATGAAGGACTTTTCCTAAATTAACGCATGATTCAAGTGGGACAACATCATCAAAGGGTAACCCCCATGATTACAAATCACCAAAGGGATGGCATTACGATTTGTCAATGATGGGTCGAAAATGGGGTTTCGGGTGAAAGGGGTTTTCAAAATTGATTGAACCTAAGGACAATTGAACGAAAAAGAGTGAGGAAAAACAACTTACCAAGTGGAGATTAGTCACGGAATATGTCGGATTGGATGATGGGGATTCGGAGGTGGAGCAGCAATTTGGGTGAGATTTGTGGGGTATGGGTTGAAAGTGATGGAGTTTGGGTTTATTATTGCTGAGATAGTGAGGTGACGGCGTCAAGAGTTACCATCTGACGCCGTCAGATGCCCGTATCAGGTGTAAAAAGAAGTAATTCCACATTTAGTCCCTGCACTTAGTGTGAATAGCTAAACACGAGTAAAAACTATGAGTAGATATCCCATTAATGAAGTCCACCAGGGTCGAACGTTTCATTACTGTCACGGAAAGAGGTGTGGTTGTAGAAAGGGGTGGGTGAGGTTTTAGTTAAGTTGTAACCTTTGCACGGGTCACCGGTGGGTACAAAGAGGTGTTGTTCCATAGAGGGTCTCAAAACTGTGGTATTTTTGAGGTGCAACCTCTTCACACCAGGTTTAAAACCAAAAGAATGTCTCTTGCACAAATTTTGGAGCGTGGTTTGCAAGCATCCAACGAAAATGTTGTGAAATTGCGAATTCTTCTCTTCCTGAGGATGTTTTCAAAAGTAGGAGGTGATTGACGGTGAAGCACTTGGGGAAGATTTCTCGTTATCCTCTTGGTCAAACACCAAAGGAGTTGAAACCTCGAAGACTTTTTCGATTTTTCTTGGTGCGGATTTTTCCTTAATCTTCTCTTTGATCCTTGATATGAATTTGTATGCTAAATCCATAAAAGCATTGCGAGTACTTTCCATGCGTGCTTCTAGGTGCTGGATTTGTTTTTCCTGATTATTCATGAAGGTTACCATTATCCCTTCGAACTCCTCTTGTCATGAACGTTCAGGAAAATTATGGTTGATAACCGCATTCCTACGTAAATTAGGATTCCACACGGTTTCAGTAGCAGGTTTCTCAACTCTCATTAATTCTTTTACCTGCTTCTCGATACTTCCTAATAACTGCTCTTGGGTGGCGTGTGCGTAATCAAGTTTTCCCTTGCTTGAAAACATCGGGTCCTCCCATCCTTCTTCTTCGTATTGTGCCAACCCCTCAAGAACTTTCCAGCATTCGTCAATGCTAAGTCTGTTTAGCCTGCCCTTGGCTGCGTAATCTATAGCTCTCCTTGTTTGATAGTTAACTTTATCGTAAAAGATTTGAATCTGGAGCCATGGTTCGATGCCATGATGAGGGACTTTTCGGAGCAGGTCTTTACATCGAGTCCATGCTTCGTAAAAGGTTTCACCTTGACGTTGTTGGAACATCAAGATGTCATTTCTAAGCTTGGTAGTTCTCCCCGGTGGGAAAAATTGAGCAAGGAAACGAGTGGTGAGATCATCCCATGTGGTGATGGATCCCGCGGGTAAACGCTCAAGCCATTGACTAGCTTGATCACGTAGAGAGAATTGGAATAGGCGTAGTCGGGTTGTCTCTCTAGTTGCAACATCTAAGTCTATGGAATCTACGATTTTAAGAAAGTCCTTGAGATGTTGATTTGGATCTTTGGAATGAAGTCCATGGAATGCACATCCGCTTTGCACCAACCGGATGGTGTCGGATCGCAAGGGGGTCACATTGGCTCCGGTGAGCTCAATAGTGTTTCGATAGCCTTGGTGGCTAGGTCGAGAATACTCTCCTAAGGTTCGGGGCCTAAGAGGTTCTAGTGGTGGGTTTTGTTGTGGTGGGATGACGGGTTCAAAGATGTTCCCATCGTCCATGATGTCGGGTGGTGAAAAGTTACGAACAAAAACACGAAGAATTAAGATAGACTAAAGAGAACCTAAAAAAAATAAAAATAAAATCTTACTAGAAAGGAATCTAGCAAGTAGACCTAATAAAAAGAGATTCTAACCTAGACAATAACTATTCCCCAGCAACGGCGCCAAAAACTTGATGCGTAGGGATTGCACCAGGATTTACCTCTCAAGGGATCTTGAGAAGCTTACAATCCCCACCAGGCAGTGTACCTGATTGTTGTAGTATAGTATAATGACAAGTACCGGGGGATTGATCGTTCAACTCAGGAATAGTGTCGTTAGGATTGAAATTGATCTAACTAGGTCTAAAGGTGAAGGATGATTCTTTTAGTGTTTTTATATTTTTTAGAAAGCAAATTAAAATCTCGGGTTTTGAAGGATTTAGGCGGAATTAGTTGCTAGTCAACTAACCCAATACTAAGATGCAATCAAAATAAAATACTAAAAATGAAAATAAACTAAATTATACTAAGGTTGTGAGCAATATATGGGAGAAAAGTGTTTACTTAGATTTCACTACTCCCTAGATATCTTTTACATGTTAATTACTTGTTATAGTCGCGTGGATGACGAATTGTATTCCTTAATACCATTTATGGGGTGGCGTACTTACTTCCCCAATCCTATGAGTGCCTACTTCACTCCTATGTCGAGCCGGCTAAGAAGATCCTAACATGGGATCATTAGAATTTACTCATGCATTAAATACAACCAATAAAACCTAGTACACATCGGTTCATGTTTCCTAAGACGTTCAAGCATGTTACACAATGGAGATCTGCCAGTTTTCTTAAGCCTAACATTGAAATCATTCATCCAATACAACCATAAACAAGTAATCAACACATAATTAACATCTAGGTTTCATTAGATCTAAGCAAACACAAGATAAATCTAGCCTAGCATGTTGAAATCAAGACAAGCACAAGATATAGACAACCAACATATAGACATATTGATTGAATTAAGAGAAGACTTATATTAATAGCACATGAAAGGATTCAAGGGGTGAAAACCCTTGAATTTACTGTAAAATACGAGCTAGGGTTCACAAAGTTTGGCCCTAGGGTTTCTCCACACAAGTTCCTCTCTAATGAATGAAAAATAGAAAACTATATAAAGAGTTTAGAAGGTGACCGTGTCAAGAACAAATGTCTGACGCCGTCATCTCGCCGCCAAATAGTTCCTCGGACTGCCTAGATCTGGGTCTGACGCCGTCATGTAGTCGCCTTATGCAGGCCGTCATGATTTTAACTCTTGACGCCCTTGTTGTGACGCCTTCAGGTTTTCACTGGGGCGTCACCACTTTTACTCTTGACTCCGTCATGAATTTCCTCTTGACACCGTCATACACTGTTTTCAGCTTGGAAAATTAAGTCTTTGGCATTTTCTTCACTTTTATGCTCCAAAAACGTCCGAATTGCTTCCTTTTCCAGATTTCACTCCCAAAGTACCTAAAATCACAAAAGGAACGATTTAGGGCAATATTTGATCAAATAAATTCAATTTCGGGCTTAAATGACCTCCTAAAAGTGGTTCATTTTTCGCCTCATCACCTATTTCAGTAAGTTTTTGCTTTTGTTTATTTCCATTAGGTCTAACTTCTGGCCTAATCTCTTGGTTATGGGTGATGATAGGGTTAGTCATTCTTTCTGGAGTTTTAAAGGGGGTTGGCCTATATTCCATGTAGCTTTCCTGGTTATGCTTATCAGACGTATCCGACTCTCCTCTTGGATAAACTATGGTGGCCCCTTTAAGTACTACTGACATGATGTTGCTTACCAATTCCTTGACATCTTCAGTAGTCATGGTGATTTTTGATGATGATGGAGTACATGTATTGTTTACGTTGTCCATCTTCTGAAATCATTAATGAAACTTAACTTAGAATCCATCTGATGTCAGAATATTTTAAATAATGAATTCTAATTATTTCATTGACGATAGACTGAATTGAATCCTTACTATAATCTAATTTCAAGATATGTCTGTGTTGTATCATAGATAGATAATCAACTCTTGATATGGGATTACTAAGGAACAAACTGATTCGTCTAATAAAATAAAATTTTCTCCATTTTCAAGTTCTTTCTTGAAAATTTATTTTTAGACAATCCTTTGGTTTCTGGTTAATTATAGTATGTTTAAGAAATCTTAACAATTGTAAGAAAATCTTACGCTAGATTTGAATAGCATTGTAGAAGTTATCATAATATTAATAACTTGACTAATCGTTTTTGTAAAATGATTAGTACAAGGTCTCTTATTAATATGTCATGGATCTACGTGGAGTTATTTGTTTATCAAGGGAGGTAACAAAATGATGAGATTTTTGCATGAAGGTATGAGGATTCGTTGTATGCATGCTTGAAAGAAACAGTTGATTCGTAACAGAAGAGAGGGTTATTATTCATTATGATTTGATTACAAGTTCTGAAAGGTTCAGATTTATTGAACATTACATGAAATACTAACCAAATATGTCTGGTTTAGTAGGTGCAACAGGGATACTTGTAAACTTAAGATTAGTTACGCCTCTGTCGCAAATATCTAATCTCTTTCTCCAGTTCAAGTTGTGCTGCTTCCATGTTTGAGAAATGTTCCTGACACATGTTCATTTGATTAGCCAACATAGTCTCTAATGCGGCAATCCTTTGACTCTGGTTTCTTGCTGTGTCTCTGGCCATCCATAGGGTCCTTTCAATGTCTTCAATTCTACCATGTGTATGACCGTGTTCTCTTCTTGCAGAACGGACCCTGGAATCCAAGCTTCCAAGTTCCTGGTTGGCGTTGTCCTTTATCTCATTAATCTTTATTCCTAATTCACATATTGCTCGTCTTTCAGCATCCGCTCTTTTGAACAATGCGTCAAGGTTACGATCGTACCATTCAAATTTTGTTGGTTGTAACCCTTTTAGCTGTTCAGTGTGAGCATCTAATATGCTGGCTTGTCGATAAACAAGAGTCCATATTGAATCAGGTGTGCTTATATTGTAGTTGGGGGAATTAGGTGAGGATAAATTATTTGGGATATTTGGTATTGGGGAATCTGAAGTATTTGTTAACAGGGAATTTGGCTCAACATTCTTCCACGGCATCTCTTGACGTGAACTTTGTCCAACTTCGAATGTTGCCTGACCACCAATCACATCTTCATATGATTCAGTAGCTCTCCTATGTTTTTGACGTAGAGGTGAACAAATAGGTGACGCTGGGAGTGATCTATGAGTGATTTCTATATCAAGCTGGGGCTGTGATATTTGTACGTAGGGGTCTTCAGCTTTCAGAGAATTTTGATTGATAGGTGATGTATTAGTATTACGGAGAGTAGTTTTGACGTTCACGAAAGTTTTTGGAGACATGTTACTGTAGTAACCGAGAATAGTATTTTATAAGTAACTTTTACATTAAAGATATAACAGTACGGATGAAATAATAATTGTGTAAGTGCAATTTCTAAACATGTAGAATAATCTTAACAGGTAATGTACTGAGCAAGGTAGTCTGCAGATACGGAAGGCACGGAGAGTGTAAGGCTACAAAATGTTTTGGTTTGTAAAAACGGTTATAGTTCGGATCTGTATTAGACCGTTTCGCTATAACCTAGGCTCTGATGCCAATCTGTAACACCCCCAATTTTTAAAATACTTGCAGTGGAATAAAGATTGGGTGTTACTTCACAGCTCACAGTTTTTCAGGAGAAAATGATTATCAATTTAGTAAATCTAAAACATTTATCATTCGAATTTTTATAAATATCAGAGTTTTCAAAATGAGGTCCCAGTGGTTTCAAAGTTTGTTAAATAGGTTTCCGAATGATAGTAAAAATTTATAGCCTTTGTAAGAATTTCGTGCTCCTTCGTCCCATCCTTGCTCATTTTGGACCTGAGATAAACATGCTAAAAATAAACAAAAGTTGAGTGATATTCATAGGTTTAAGTTTAATAGTTGAACACAAGCTATAAGTGATAATTGCACCGGTATACAATTATAAGTTAAAAATAGTTGATATTGCATTAAGCTCATGACACTCATCCGATTAACAGATCTCATCAAGTATGATGGATAATAGTAACAATGGCCCTCTGGATAGGTTCTTGCCAGTCACCTATTAGATTTCAAATAAAGTGCGTTTGGTGGCTTTCCTCTAGCGACCAAACGGGGATTGTCAATCCCTAATAGATCTATCCACAATTATTTACGTTCACCCTACGAGTGACTAAGGTTCATGATATGAGGGACTTTTGGCAATAAGGTACTTAAGAAATAACAATATCAGGCATAGCATACCAAGAAAAATACTTGTGTTCAGTTTTTATAGCATGTATCTACCCACGAAAAACAGTTATATAAAAGTGGGCTGATGTGTGCTTTTTCACACATCCTTTTTAGGCTTAAATCAGATAAAATACACCAAATACTAACCAAATATGCCAAGAGAATGTATGTTTTTGTATTTGTGTATGTGCAGGTACAGATATGTGAAAAATGAACAAAAACAAAGCAAAAACCGACAAAAACTAGCACGAGATTGGAAAAAGGTCAAAAGCCGAAGCCGGGGAAACTTAATGATTAAAGAATGCTCAAAATTACATAAGAAGTCCTCAGAGAATCATCAAGTTGCATAAATAGTCCCTAGTCAAAGTTTGAGAGTTTGGCTACTTTAGTCCCTGCATTTTCTGGAAATTACGGAAATGGTCCCTTGGAGGAAAAGTCAAAAGAAGTCCTTGATGAATCAAAGAATTACAAAACAAGCCCTTGGGAAAAACTTTGAATGATATACAGATTTGGTCCCTAAGTTTCAGTATTTACAACATTGGTCCTTGCTAAAATTATGAAGCTTAAAACTATTACTACCAGACCCTTATCTTTTATATTTAACCCAACACTAATCCTAATCCACCAAGTTATATCTTACACCCAACCCAAAACAGAAAAGCCCGCACCCTACCCTTAAAAATACCAAACCTGATCCACCTTTCCAACCCTGTCAACCCACTCCAACTAGACCCGGTCAAAGTTTTAATAAAAACACCAAAATAAAACCCCGCCCCCCCCAATTTTTAACCATTCCCAGAAAATTCACTGTTTGAAGAACCCTAAAACATCTCCCATAAAAATTAACCCGTGTAACAAATAATTACCTCATGATTAATGTTTCTAGAAGCTGACAGGGTGTCAGGAGAGGTCAGGGACACGTGGTCCAATGACAGAAGACACGGAGGATTCACAACTTCATCACATTTGATCTAAGGGTTGATAATCAAGCGTGGGATTGAAGCCTAATCCAAAGGATGATATTAGATAGAGAAAGCACAATCCAGAAGCATCCCAAGCCCTGGCTACCTCTCCTCATCAGCCTATACAAGCCCCTCCTCACTCATGGATTGATTAAGTAGGAGTAGGGTAATTTAGTATAGCTTTTAGAATTAGTTTAGCTTAATTCTGTATTTTCTTTAAATTCCAGCTTTGTAATTCATTTTCAAGTATTAATACAATTCACAATTTAAATTTAAATTCCTGTATAATTTTACTTTTATGCCTTTTTATTGTTTTCAAAATAGTTATTGATGAGTATTTAAACTTCCATTAATTTTACATCAGCTTATTTTAGCTATTATAGCTACTTGTGAGTCTATTTTTGTTTTACTTAAACCTGTTTCATCATTCCAAATACTCAACTTAAGTCAGCAGAGATTGTTATTGTGAGAAAAGGGGTAATCAGAATTGAAATGGGTTTTAGAATTGGTTTGTTGAGCCTATCAAAGATAGGCTAGGATCAAATGTCATCCATGTTCAGCTGGGATTAAGCTAGTAAGTTCTCCTTTATTATTTTGCATTGTTATTATTATTAGTTTAATTTCTGTGTTCCTAGCTTAAGTTTGTTTGTTGTAGCTTATTTAGACCAGTCACAGCTTAGTTTCTAGGTTCTACTAGCTTTAGTTAATGTTTCAAGTTCTTATTGTCTCATAGTAGTGTAGTCTGCATTTCTGTGTTTTGATAGGTACTTGCGGAAATTTAATGGTCAATCAGTCTTCAAAGTAGCTAAGTAATCAGTCTTGATCATAGGTTTGGTTAATTTAGGTCTAAATATCATAATCTTAGTGTAATCTGCCCATTTATAGGGGTGTTTGGGTCAGATTTATAATCTGAGTTGTAAAGGTTTCCAGGTTGTTCTCATTGCATAGACAAGTCACTTTAGGTAAGTCTAATCTAGTATAGTTATAAAATTCATACCTTCAACTACAGAAAGTCAAAATTCACCCTTATCCTCAAATCAGTAAGCATTAAGATAATTTTGCTGTCATAAACCTGGATTATTGATGGATCTTAGTTGCATTTAGGTTGATAATACTCTTAACCAGCTTAGAATTTCATTTAGAATTAGTTTGCATCATTAGGATTTCAACTTAGTCAAAGTCATTTTTCAATATAAAAAGTCAAAACCCACAGGCCTAAAGGTCCATTAGCTGCTGAACCATCTGGTTCAGAAGTGCATTCCAGCTTATTCTAGTTGAGTTTCTGATCTGAATATTTGGTTTTCTATATAGCTTAGTAGCTAATCTTTATAAATCAACTTAGTTTAAGCATTTTAGAATCACTTTAGTGGCTTTTGCATTAGCTTAAGAGTAGCTTATAAGGATTGTTCTTGCCCTGCACCAGTTTTACATGCTCAATCAGTATTATTCACTAGCTTGAATCTTGTTGAATCTTTGAATTTATTGATTGCTTATTGGCATTGGGAAGAGTTTGTTATGCTGTCTCACTGTTTTGATGCTTGTCTTGGCTTATTGAGCTTATCTGCACTGCTTATTGAGCTTGTTTAGTTGTATGGTTCAAGCCTAGTTTCTGATTTTACACTTAGGGCTGCTAGTTTGATTTTAAGCTTGTAATCTGAGTTTTATTGTTCAATTATGTTCCATTGTGCTTCCAGTTAATGTTTTCATTGAGATTTCACCAATTGCTTATCTGTTAGCTTATTTGCTTATTCCATTTTTGCTTATCTGAATCTGTGTGTATCACACCTGTGTTACTGAGTATATTTTGGTCCATGTTCTGTTTATCTGAGCTTGTTTGAGTTATAATATCAATTGTTCAAAGTCTGGTCAACTCTGGTCAAGGAGTGCTTATTAATAAGCACTCCAAATAAGCAGTTTCAAGCTTATAAGCACTTTTCTGGCTTATTTTAGGTTCAAAATTTATTCTCAAGCTCATTTTAATATTTTAGATTTTTTGAAATTTTTTCAAATTTTTCTGAGTCCATTTACTATTTTTCCTAATTAATTTTCATTTTTAATCATTTTTAAATACATTTTAATTACTAAAAAATCCAAAAAAATCAGAAAAAGAAAAGAAAAATCGAAAAATATTTTTAAAATTTATTTTCATTTATTTTAGAATTTTAGAAATTTATTTTGCATTTTTCCCATTTATTTTAAATTTATCTTGAATTTTTAATTAGATTTAATAGTTTTTAATTCTCAAAAATTACATAAAAAGCCAAAAAAAATAGTTTGTAGTTTTAAAATTACTTTTTAGTTATTTTATAATTTTCAAAATTTAATTTTCATTTTTCTCACCTTATTTGCATTTACTTTTAATTTTTAATTAGTAAAAATAGTTTTTAATTCATAAAAAATAAATAAAAAGTTAAAAAAATATTTTTCTTTTTTCTCAAAATTTTCTTTTATAATTTTTAACTTTTCAAAATTATCTCCAAGTCCGTAGGAGTCGTGTAGCTTAAAAGTCGCGTTTTATTTCGTACGTTTACGTTTTATTTACGTTTTAGCTTACGTTTTCAATTTTGCGTTGTGTTTCTAGTTGCCATATTTGAATTATGTGCTTAGTTGGTTATTTGTGCATCATTTACTATTTCATTAGTATAATCTCATCAAATCACTTTTTACCACTTTCACGACACGTTTCACGAATCGGAAATTCGAAATTCCATTCACACCTTCGCTGGGACACGACCCGGGGAAATACTTTCCTAAGCATTTCTTCGGTAAAATAAACACTATACTAAAACGACTATATCATGGGCTATGAACTCACCTTAGTGGTATAGTGGTAAAAAGTATCGATACTCTGTTTGTAATAAGGGAAACGGCTCCACACATGACCTAAATAATATATGGCAAGTTTTAGTGTTTGATAGTCTTAAATGGTTTAATCGCGAGTAGTTTCAGAATATAACAATGGTTGGTTTAACGGTTGTAAAACTTGTGCTTTTATAAAATATCATAAGTTTTAAATAAGTTATATATATATATATATATATATATATATATATATATATATATATATATATATATATATATATATATATATATATATAACGTAAAGTTAATAATAATAGTTTGAAATAAACAAAAATGTAAACGTTGTAGTGTGAATTCGTAACATGAAAATTAAAATAAAAATGTTAATTATAGTATATGGTCCTTGTCCTTTCCAGATTTTTACACTTACCCTAACGGCGTTAGCGTTACGTCGTTAGTCCAAAGTTAAATCTATTTACGTTTTAAGTCCAAAAGTTTATAATTTTTACACTTTTTATCCAAAAGTTTATAAAAATCAGTTTTTCACCCTTTAGTGTGAAAAATGACAGTTTTTACCTTAACTTTATAAAATTTACACTTTTAACCCGAAAGTTATAAAATTTGCAAATTTAGTCCAAAATTTCACCAAATTCAAAACTTAGTGTTTTTATTTCTCAATTAAGTTAAAAATAGCTTATTGAACTTTTCAAAACTGCTTATTTATCGAAAATGCTTATTTATAGCTTAATGTGCTTTTAACGAAAAAGACTAGGCCCGTTAAGTCATTTAAATCCATTGGGCTTACAAAAGTTTTGGGCTTGGTTTTGGGCTTATCGTAGGCTACTAAAACATTTCGAGACAACTTATATCAATAGCTTATTGTGTTAGCTTATTTTCAATGGATTGGGCTTTAAGGCCCAATTGGTGGTTTAATTGATTTTCAAAAACTGGCTTCAGTCGATATACTTTGCATCTTTTGTGAGGTCGAGACACGAGTATTATTACAAGTGGTCTATATGAATTTGATAGTTTGTTGGGTGGTCTAATAGGTTCTGAAATAATATAGTATGCTCGTTAAGTTGGATTTCAAAATATACGTTCGTTTCTAGGTTTGCATGGGACGAGTTTTTAAGTAAAAGACTTAGAATAATTTCTAAGTGTTTTGAGACTAGTCTCGATGTGACTTAGGAACCTATATAAAATCTGTTTATACGTGAGTTTTATATTTAAAACTTTATGTACCTTGATAAATAGCGTAGTAAATATATAGATGGGTGAAAAATACGTATGCGTTGTTTATATAGATTGCGAGTAATAAGGTCCAAGTGATAGTAATATATACGTAAAATAATCAAAGTATGCTTTTAAGTAAAAATGGAAAAAGTTCGTGTGAGACTTACTACACCAAAATGGTGGGGTAAAACATTTCGTAGAGTCGAGGAAAAGAGGGTACGAGAGTGTAGCGTGTATGTCGACTCAACCAAGGTTCACAAACAATGCTTCGTTCCTCCTAGACCCGATTGGAAATACTTGTACTCTTGCCAAAACGTTTTGAAGTAGGACTAAAGCTATGACCTAGTTTTTATGAAAGTTTGATTTGTATGAAGGTGGTAAACGAGTGCATGCATGCAAAGTGTTATATATGAGAATTAAAGTGTTCTAGTGACCAAAATTTATGAGATGGGATGTTTACGTGTTTACCAAAAGTCTTGTGAGGAAGAAAAGTAACATGGTTTCCTTGTTTGCTAGCTTGTCGACATCCACCAAAGCTCAAAGAAAAATGTGAGCTTGTTTATTATATATAGGATGGTACGTTTGGGTTTGATTTGAAAATGCATGTAGTACTTGCCTAGGGACATATAATAAGCATTGTGAGAGCATGAAATGTGGGAGTACTTCCTTGTTTTAAAAATACATGTCGACATGCCATTTTATTTTGTAAATGATTTGTAAACTCAGCTAGGACTGGTGGTAACTGATCAAAATGTAATATTTAGACTTGAAATTGTGTTAGAAATATTTTTAGGACTTCATAGAAACAAACTAGAGCAAAAATGGTTTAGTTTTGGATTATTTATAAATCGGATGGGTTGTTTTTGGATGAAATACTTTGCTTCATAAAAATGTAGTTAAACTCGACATGGGAAGCTGAGAATGGATACACTCGAAGTTGGCTAGGTGAGAAAAGAGAATTTGCAGAAATATGTGTGAGTCGTGTGTAAGATTTGAGAACACGAGACGCGTTTGTGGCATGGTCTAGTCGAGTATCCATAAAACAATCATAAGGATTTTGGGCTCAAATTTTTGTGGGCTGTGAATAGTAACAGGCCGGATAGTGAAGTTGGACCAAGGAAATAATTAAGGGTCCGGTTAGGTGTAATTAGGATTAGTAAAATAAATTTTGATTTGGAAAGTTAATTATGATTACAAAAGTTTAGTTAAGATTTAGTGAAACGTTTACGTGAGCCCGGGAGTTGTCGAACGTGTTTTGCTAAAATACGTTATGTAAGTTTGTAAATGGTAAAAGTTTAATATTCTCGTGATTTTAGACTATAGTGGTACATGTGTGAGCATCGTTCCGAGAAAATAGGGGATCACAAACATCGTAGTGATTTTGAGTAACATAGCATATTTGAAAAAAAAAATTTGGTTATTGATAAAAACGTCATTAATTAACGAAATGATATATTTGTCATAGATTTACTTTTACTATTCATGGAAAATTTTTACTGGAGATTACAGTACATACCCCTTATTCTGAATTCCGTCCCGGAATTCAAGTTTAATGAAATTCCTGTATTAAGGAATTTTGATCAGAGGGTTGTCGAGAGATTTTCATTATTAGAATTTAGGAAACGTGGTTTAGTTAGACTTATTTGTGCTAGACAAGACCAAGTAACTGGTGTGTTTAAGGGTTGTGAATATTGAAGGTAATGGTTATAAATAGTAAAATAACGGCTAGGTGTATAGTATCCAACGGTCGTGAATAGTGAATTCCAACGGTCCAAAATAGTAACTAACGGCTAGATTTCTACCTACAAATACCCCTTTCAAATTTCCAATTCTTCCACCCACCATTTGCTTCTCATTTCCCATCTTCAAAATGCCGCACCTCATCACTATACTAGCGATTGTGTATGTCGTCCTTGCCGCTATCTACTTAGCGTATGTTCCAGATGAAGCCTTTGGATTCTTGGTTGCGATCTTGTTGTTCGTTGTACCCCTCATGGTCCTAGCCATTACCGTGGACAAGATATGGGGGTAATAATCTTGAGCTAGGGTTGTTTTAAATTAAGTCTTTGTCGTGTTTCTATGTACTTTTAACGAATAAGGAATAAAACTCGTTTTGTTTTTAGGAATTTGTCTTGTTATTATTTTTAATGATTTGTTTATATTTATCTTTCAGCATAATTAAGGTGATTCATCCTGTGGTGGCTCTTGCTATGGTTATGTTGGTAGGGGTCTTTGTTGTCATAGCGGATCAACCTATTGAAGATTCTATGGTTTATATTGTAATTATTGTAACGTTAGCACTTCCGATGCTAATTATTTGTTTATTTATTAATTTCCATGGATTCGGATAAACTTTTCACTATTGGAGTTTTCTGTCAGTCTTTAGGGTTTTTCTATTTGTACTTTTGTTGGCTTCTCGTCATAATGATGAGGGAATAAGATAGGTATTTATTGTAGTTTGTAATATTTATGAATAGTTCAGTTTATCTCTATCTGTTGCTTTTAAATGAAGATTGTTATTTAGAAAATCTGACATTATGATTGTTCCTTCATAACATAAATCTTCCTAAATTAGACATAGTTGATCAGGCTATGTTTAATTGAGGACTAAATGATGTCATGTTTGGCTCAGTCACAGTGGTATTTATGCTTTTCTTTAAATTGTTTTAGATGGTGTTCAACGTGTTGTTTTTATAATATAACACGTAATTTCTTTTAAGAATAAAGTAGGAAATCTTTGTTCATACTATGATGATGAGTCAGAAATTTCTAGGGTAATAACAGTATACTTTTATTTGGTAAACGGAATAGAAATTCAAATTGACGTAGATTATAATTATTTCGGAAATATTACAAGGTAGATTTTTCGATACGGTAGAAAGATAGTTGTTATACTTAGGTTACATCCATCGTAACTTAAAGTAAAATACAAGGAAGAGGTACAATCAGGAAATTTTTGAACTAGAGTTTATTTATTCACAACAGGAATTTATTCATCTGCATAAATCTAGTAATCATTCCCTGATACGATTTAGTTAATTATGATTATAAAAGTTTAGTTAAGATTTAGTGAAACGTTTATGTGAGCCCGGGAGTTGTTGAACGTGTTTTGCTAAAATACGTTACGTAAGTTTGTAAATGGTAAAAGTTTAATATTCTCGCGATTTTAGATTATAGTGGTACATGTGTGAGCATCGTTCCGAGGAAATAGGGGATCACAAACATCGTAGTGATTTTAAGTAACATAGCATATTTGAAAAAAAAAATTTGGTTATTGATAAAAACGTCATTAATTAACGAAATGATATATTTGTCATAGATTTACTTTTACTATTCATGGAAAAATTTTACGGGAGATTACAAATTATGTTAATCTCATGGATACAGCTTGTGGTAAAGGTATAGAAGCATGGTTCTCTTTAGATGAAGGACAAGTGAAAATTCTACAAGAAAACCCATAGCTGCTAAAATATGCTACACTGAATCCAAGCCCTCTACCAACTCAATGATCTTAACTATCATGAAAAGATCAGTTGGGGTCACTATTTGAATCTTAATGTTTTTGTTTTAAATAATATGTTTGGTAAGCTAAGATTTTAAATTTTAAGTGACCAAGATGCTATCAATAACCAGTTGTATAGAGGCTCTCAGATGTGCTACACTTACAGTTGCAACAAAGGTAACAATACGACCACATTTATGGGTCAATTGAACTTCAAATTGGTATAAAGCTTAGTTATAGCATTTGGATTAATTGTTATTCAATCAAATGCAACATATACATAGGGTTGTATGAAAGATACAAGCTTGCCTATCCGACGCTGCACTTAGTGGTTACCTGATGATGAGCTCGGTATTCATACCGGCTTAAAGGATGGACAGCCATTCATTGCTGAATCACACGTTATTCGACCACCGGCTCTGGAAATTCACGCGCCGCCAGGGGCTGTTTGGTATTTCAAATTACATTACTTATAGGGGTTGTTTTGTATCTCAGATTACACTACTTATAGGGCCTGTTTGGCTGCTAACATTTTAATGTAGTAAACTGAAGTTTAAGCTCCTTGGTTGCTGAAATTTTATGCATATGAGTGATTTAACAGGTCTGTTTGTCTGCTGACTCTTTTATGCAGTAAAATGATCTTCAAATGGCTCTTTGGTTGCTTAAATTTTGTGCAGAAAATGGTGGTTTTGTAAATGTATTTTTAAGTAACTTAGGGATCCAATTATAGAAATAAGGATGTTGCAGGTGAGCGAGCCAAATAGAAGACCAATTGACATTGTAAGTGATTGGTGGAACTACAAGTACCTACAATAAAGGAGCCTATTTGGAACAGTATCAGACATAAGAAAAGAAAAATACGAAAGGATTATATACGGCTTATAACAGTTTGCATCATTTCTGTTGTTTTGTATGTGTAAAGAAGTAAGCACGTAAGCCAACCTATTATATGAGTAAATATTCAAGTAACTAAAATATAAACAAAAAGGCTTAATGATGATATACATGTTGATGAGGCGAAAAATGATCCGTTTTTAGGGGGTCATTTAAGCCTGGAATTGAATTTATTTGATCAAATATTGCCCTAAATCGTTCCTTTTGTGATTTTAGGTACTTTTGGAGTGAATTCTGGAAAAGGAAGCATTTTGGACGTTTTTGGAGCATAAAAGTGAAGAAAACGACAAAGTCTTAATTTTCCTTGCTGGGAACAGTACCTGACGGCGTCACAAAATTCTACATGACGGCGTTAAGAGTAAAACAAGAGGTGAAATGGATAGAGTCCGTGACGATCCAGAGAGTTTTTACACTAGAGGCATGACGGCGTCACCATAGGCCGTCATGGTCCCATTACATGTGACGGCCCAGAGAAAAGTTGCACTTGACGGCGTCAGATCTGGATCTAGGCAATCCGATATTACTATGGGCGGCGAGTTGACGGCGTCAGATTTTTCTTCTTGACGCCGTCACGATGGAAAATCTATATATAGTTTTGTAATTTTCATTCATTAAGAGAGGACAATTAGAGGGATAACTTGGAGAAACCATAGCACGATTTTTACTGTTCTTTCAAGGGTTTTTACCCTTTGAAACCTTTCATGTTCAATTAAGATAAGTATCCTTTCAATTCATTCAATATGTCTATGTGTTGTTTGAATATATCTTACGCTTGTCTTGATTTTAACATGCTAGGCTAGATCTCTTGTGTGTTTGCTTAGATGTAGTGAAACCTAGATGTTGATTATGGGTTGATTGCTTGTTTGAATTCGATGTTAGGCGTAAGAAAACTGGCAGACTTCCATAGGGTAACATGCTTGAACGTCTTAAGAAACATGAACCAATGCGTACTAGGTTTTTATGGTTGTATTTAATGCATGAGCGAATTCTAATGATCCCATGTTAGAAGCTTCTTGCAGGCTCGACATAGGAGTGAAGTAGGAGCTTATAGAGTTGAGGAAGTACGTACGCCACCCCACGAATGGTATTAAGGAATATAACCCGTCATCCATGCAATTGTAACAAACTATCAACCTGTAAAAGATATCTAGGGAGTAATGAAATCTAAGTAAACACAATTTTCCCATTTATTGTTCACACCACTAGTTTAATTAGATTTATTTACATTTTTGTTATTTAATTTTGATTGCATCTTAGTTATTGGGTTAGTTGACTAGCAACTAATTTCGCCCACTCTTCCAAAAACCCGAGATTTTAATTGCTTTTATAAAAATATAAAAGTACAAAAAGAATCATCCCTCACCTCTAGACTTAATTTTTAGGCTCTCTAATCCTAGCGACACTATTCCTGAGTTGAACGATCAATCCCCCGGTACTTGTCACAATACTATACTAAAACGATCAGGTACACTGCCTGGTGGGGGTTGTAAGCTTCTCGAGATCCCTCGAGAGGTAAAGCCTGGTGCAATTCTCACGCATCAAGTTTTTGGCGCCGCAGCCCGGGGAATAGTTATTGTCTAGGTTAGGATTTCTTTTTATTAGGTCTACTTGCTAGATTCCTTTCTAGTAAGATTTTATTTTATTTTTAGGTTTTCTTTAGTCTATCTATTTCTTCGTTTCTTTGTTCGTAACCCTTACCATCCGACATCATGGAAGGTGGTAACGTCTTTGAACCCATCAACCCACCACAACAAAACCCACCACTAGCAAACCAACCTCTTAGGCCCCGAACCCTAGGAGAGTATTCCTGATGCGTGGGGATTACACCAGGCTTTACCTCTCGAGGGATCTCGAGAAGCTTACAACCCCCACCAGGCAGTGTACCTGATCGTTGTAGTATAGTATAGTGACAAGTACCGGGGGATTGATCGTTCAGCTAGGAATAGTGTCTCTAGGATTAGAAAACCTAAATACTAGTTCTAGAGATGATGGATGATTCTTTTTGTATTTTTATATTTTTATGAAAGCAAGTAAAAATCTCGGGTTTGAAGGATTTGGGCGGAATTAGTTGCTATTCAACTAACCCAATACTAAAGATGCAATCAAAATAAAATACTAGAAATGAAAATGAAACTAAATTAAACTATGGTTGTGAGCAATAAGTGGAGAAATTGTGTTTACTTAGATTTCACTACTCCCTAGATATCTTTTACACGTTAATTACTTGTTATAGTTGCGTGGATGACGGATTGTATTCCTTAATACCATTCATGGGGTGACGTACTTAACTCCCCAATCCTATGAGTGCCTACTTCACTCCTATGTCGAGCCGGCTAAGAAGCTCCTAACATGGGATCATTAGAATTTACTCATGCATTAAATACAACCAATAAAACCTAGTACACATCGGTTCATGTTTCCTAAGACGTTCAAGCATGTTACCATTTGGAGATCTGCCAGTTTTCTTAAGCCTAACATTGAAATCATTCATCCAATACAACCATAAACAAGTAATCAACACATAATCAACATCTAGGTTTCATTAGATCTAAGCAAACACAAGATAAATCTAGCCTAGCATGGTGGAATCAAGACAAGAACAAGATATAGACAACCAACACATAGACATATTGATTGAATTAGAAGAACACTTATCTCAATTACACATGTAAGGGTTCAAGGGCTGAAAACTCTTGAAAAACCTGTAAAATTCGTATATGGTTCGGCCTTAGGGTTTCTCCAAACTTGTTCCTCTTTAATGAATGAAAATTAGAAAACTATATATAGATAATTGAGTCTGACGGCGTCAAGAACAAAGAGGTGATGCCGTCATCTCGCCGCCAAAAGAATCCTCGGACTGCCTTGATCTACATCTGACGCCGTCATGTAATAAGTTTTTCCAGGCCGTCACGTATTTAACTCTTGACGCTCTTCCTTGTGACGCCTTCATTTCTGTACTGGGCCGTCATGCAATTTACTCTTGACGCCGTCAGGATGGTACTCTTGACGCCGTCACATACTGTTCTCAGCTTGGAAAATTAAGTCTTTGCCATTTTCTTCACTTTTATGCTCCAAAAAATGTCCGAATTGCTTCCTTTTCCAGATTTCTCTCCCAAAGTACCTAAAATCACAAAAGGAACGATTTAGGGCAATATTTGATCAAATAAATTCAATTCCGGGTTAAATGACCCCCTAAAAGTGGTTCATTTTTCGCCTCATCATATACCCTTACACTAGAGATTTGCTTGTCCTCAAGCAAATGCGCTTTTATTCTAATCAAGATACAAGTTAGGGGTCATTTAACACTAATATAAAAGTAATTACAACAAATAATCATTCTATTAAAGACCAAAGACAAGCACGGAGGTCATATACTAGCACCTCACAAATAGTGTTTAGATACTCACATCTCTCGGGTGTAATAAAGTATAAATTACAATATGGAAACGGAAGATATCTCTCACTACCTGTCATAGCAAAATAGATTACCATAGGCTTGGGAAAGGATCAAACCTCCACCACATGGCGTAAGCACCTAGGATAAACTATCAAAGAGGTCTTTACTAGTGGTTTTGTTGGATATAGACAGTCTTTACTAGTGGCGAGGTAACAATCTTGGTTAATTACATGTACAATATGGCGTTGCTAAGCCAAGAATAGACTCGACTTAAGCTAATAAATGAAAAATAACAAAAACATAAAATGAACATAGAATAAAAAGGGATGGTAGTCCGTATGTTTTTTCTCTTTTCTTTTTTCTATTTTTTTCTTTTCTTTTTCTTGATTTTTCAATTTTTTATTATTTTATTTATTTATTTATTTATTTATTTTTTTGCATACACTCTTACTCTACCATCCAAAATAATACATCATAGGGAATGAAAATTTCCCTTACACTTGAATTTTTACATACTTTACAATCAACTATTCTATTGACTCGAATTAAGAAAATCAAAACACTTGGAGTACTTTTAAGATTAACGCACATACGGGGGTAATAATATTATGTTCTTCCCCATTACTCCATAAAATAAGTACTTTACCCATGAGTCCCAATCGTCCCAAAACAATATGTACAAGGATATGACTCGACTTAGCAACCATGTAATCAATTAGATAGTTAACTTAGGGTTTAACAAATAACAATAATGCACTAAAGATGAGTGCATACACGGAAGGCTAAGCCGATTTGGGTGTACATTTAAGTGGGGTGTAACAAATTCTTCCTTTAAGTAAAATGCTTAAAGTTAGAAACGAAAAGATAGGCTTGGAGGGGTGTACTAGGGGTTTCGTGTACTAAAAATGAGTACAACGCTAAGGTGTGGGAAAAATTAGTTGACTTAACAAGCCAAGTAATATGACTTAAACGGTCAAGTAATTATGATACGGGTTTAACACAAGGGTGATCCTAATGCCTCTTATCATGTAGTAAATCCTACTACACGAATGTAGTCTCACTAGCGGTCTCGGGATGCATCACTAACGCAAGTTCTAGAATCTAAATGCTACCGGTACACTTATAAGCACTAATAATAAATGCTTTTCCTATCAAATCTAAAGGCGAACCTCACATATTTGGGTGGAAAATTTTTCTGAAAGTACGGTTATGTGCTAGTCATACAATCTCCTATCCATGAGACGCTTGCTATGGCTAAAGTTTCACTCCTAAATGTTGTAAAAAAATTTAAATTTGGCGCTAAAATTGCACTAACAAGTATTTCTCATAGTTTTATTACACATCTACCATTAAACAAACAAACTCAAGCGAAAGTGTACATGTAAGGTATCATCATTTTACCCTCCCCTTACACTTAAGATGAACATTGTCCCTAATGTTCAAGTAAAGAATGTAAAAGTGAAATAAGTAAAACAAATGAAATCAAATACTCCCCTGATTCGCTCGGTATGGATAATAAGGTGGCCATGTTAGATCTTCCTCCAAGAAAATGAACAATCAAAGCTTCCCTTCCAGAATGTGAATCATCTTCTTGTCATACATAACCTGTAAATCCTGAGAAAACAAACAAGACAACCTCACATAAAATCGGCGGCAATCTACATAAGTTACTAAATCCTAGAAAACAAAGTAAGATATAATGCTTGTGGAATGAAGTTTGCAGATTTCCTGGAGATTATAAAACTTAATAATTCAACAAAAACCTTAAGACTCCGTTAGAAAAACAAAACCGGTAAAATTTCCAAATTTTTACACGTGACGCCGTCAAGAGTAAACTCATGACGCCGTCAGAAGTGACCTGCAGAAATTCTTATGTTAAGTTTCCGGAAAATTTCTGGAAAAACTTGGTCCTACTTCCTGGAAAATCCTGCAAAACTTCATTATGACTCAATACAAGCATTTGACTCTAACAAATACGAATATACATGTTCATTTAATATTGTGGAGAATCATGATCGGTTTGTTTCTTAAAAACATATTTGGGGTTTCCCCTTACACTTATCTTTTGCAAAAATACTTTTAGGTGGAGTTAAGACTAGGCCAAAACAACAAAGTAAAATATTTCCACTTTTTAGTTTAGAAACATGATCTACCAACAATAAAAATAAAGCATGCATACGGAAGAAAATAACAAACAAACAAAATAAATCACATCAAAGCATGGGTTGCCTCCCAAGAAGCGCTTTTCTTTATTTACGAGTCTTGTAGCTAGACTCAAGGTCATGGGTTACCGTGTATCGCTTATGCTCACATAACCAAGCGTGAGCCATCTAATGGTCGCCTCATCTTTCTTATACTCATCTCTTAACTCTAGACATCCGCGATAGTATCTTTTATTCTTTTCATGAGTATACTTAAGCCCTTTTCTCTTATCATTCTCACTTAGCATTTCTATGGGCGGATACCTACTACACTTCTCCATGGAAAAATCCTTGAACCTAGGGTGTGTGCGGGGCATTTGATAGACAAAATCTTCATCCCCATCCGAGAATGTAATTAACCCTTCTATGAGTTTTTCATCGAGGTTGGTCAACCGTTTGAAAGGTCTTCCAAACACAACTTGGGTCAACTTATCATCAATGAATTCTCCTAGATTCTCCATAACCATGAACTCAACAAGATAAACCAAGCTTCCTACAAACACATGCAACGGTATTGCCCTAGCAATAATGTTTTCTCCTTTGTATTCTAACTCATCTACCATGATGTTATTATATTCATTACGCGAGATTATGTTCGTCGGGAGAGATGAGTTAAGATAGGCGTTAAAGCTCTTAAATCCGATCTTACAAGGAAATTGCATGTTAAATGAAATATCACACTCAATCCTAGTTCTAGGGTCGACATACCTAAGAGGGTTTATTTCCTCTTCCATCTTGTTCTCATTAATCACATCACCATCATCAAGATCCTCATCGGAGTCTGAATAGTAAAAAGGACTAGCCCTACGGTCATCATCATGATTAGACTCTTCTAACTCAGAATTATTGTCAAAGTGGTGGTTGGGCGAGAGGTTAGGCGGGTTCTCATTCTCAACTAAAGGGAGTGGGGTGGGCATTTGGAAAATCCTACGACGAAAAACATGAATAACAGGAATCAAACGATCAATGTTATTGTTATCCATCGAAATAGTTTACGAACAAAGGAAACAAAGAAATAAGATAGACTAAAGAGATCCTAAAAATAAAAATAAAATCTTACTAGAAAGGAATCTAGCAAGTAGACCTAATAAAAAGAAATTCTAACCTAGACAATAACTATTCCCCGGGCTGCGGCACCAAAAACTTGGTAGCGTAGGGATTGCACCAGGCTTTACCTCTCGAGGGATCTCGAGAAGCTTACAACCCCCACCAGGCAGTGTACCTGATCGTTGTAGTATAGTATAGTGACAAGTACCGAGGGATTGATCGTTCAGCTAGGAATAGTGTCGCTAGGATTAGAAAACCTAAATACTAGTTCTAGAGATGATGGATGATTCTTTTTGTATTTTTATATTTTTATGAAAGCAAGTAAAAATCTCGGGTTTGAAGGATTTGGGCGGAATTAGTTGCTAGTCAACTAACCCAATACAAAAGATGCAATCAAAATAAAATACTAGAAATGAAAATAAAACTAAATTAAACTATGGTTGTGAGCAATAAGTGGAGAAATTGTGTTTACTTAGATTTCACTACTCCCTAGATATCTTTTACACGTTAATTACTTGTTATAGTTGCGTGGATGACGGATTGTATTCCTTAATACCATTCATGGGGTGACGTACTTAACTCCCCAATCCTATGAGTGCCTACTTCACTCCTATGTCGAGCCGGCTAAGAAGCTCCTAACATGGGATCATTAGAATTTACTCATGCATTAAATACAACCAATAAAACCTAGTACACATCGGTTCATGTTTCCTAAGACGTTCAAGCATGTTACCATTTGGAGATCTGCCAGTTTTCTTAAGCCTAACATTGAAATCATTCATCCAATACAACCATAAACAAGTAATCAACACATAATCAACATCTAGGTTTCATTAGATCTAAGCAAACACAAGATAAATCTAGCCTAGCATGGTGGAATCAAGACAAGAACAAGATATAGACAACCAACACATAGACATATTGATTGAATTAGAAGAACACTTATCTCAATTACACATGTAAGAGTTCAAGGGCTGAAAACCCTTGAAAAACCTGTAAAATTTGTATATGGTTCGGCCTTAGGGTTTCTCCAAACTTGTTCCTCTTTAATGAATGAAAATTAGAAAACCATATATAGATAATTGAGTCTGACGGCGTCAAGAACAAAGAGGTGACGCCGTCATCTCACTGCCAAAAGAATCCTCGGACTGCCTTGATCTACATCTGACGCCATCATGTAATAAGTTTTTCCAGGCCATCACGTATTTAACTCTTGATGCTCTTCCTTGTGACGCCTTCATTTCTGTACTGGGTCGTCATGCAATTTACTCTTGACGCCGTCAGGATGGTACTCTTGACGCCGTCACATACTGTTCCCAGCTTGGAAAATTAAGTCTTTGGCGTTTTCTTCACTTTTATGCTCTAAAAATGTCCGAATTGCTTCCTTTTCCAAATTTCTCTCCCAAAGTACCTAAAATCACAAAAGGAACGATTTAGGGCAATATTTGATCAAATAAATTCAATTCCGGGCTTAAATGACACCCTAAAAGTGGTTCATTTTTCGCCTCATCAATTCCCGTCCTAGCCACCAAGGCTATCGAAAGACTATTGAGCTCACTCAATGAGCCAATGTGTCCCCCTTGCGATCCGACACCATCCGGTTGGTGCAAAGCGGATGTGCATTCCATGGACTTCGTTCCGAAGATCCTAACGAACATCTCAAGGACTTCCTTAAAATCGTAGATTCTATAGACCTTGATGTTACAACTAGAGAGTCGACCCGATTACGCCTATTCCAATTCTCTCTACGCGATCAAGCTAGTCAATGGCTTGAACGTTTACCCGCGGGATCCATCACCTCATGGGATGATCTCACCACTCGTTTCCTTGCTCAATTTTTCCCATCGGGGAGAACTACCAAGCTTAGAAATGATATCTTGATGTTCCAACAACGTCAAGGTGAAACTCTATATGAAGCATGGACTCGTTTCAAGGACTTACTCCAAAAAGTCCCTCATCATGGCATAGATCTTTGGCTCCAAGTCCAAATCTTCTATGACCATATCGATCTCTCCACAAGGCGAACCATTGACCAATCCGCCAGTGGTAAGCTACGTGATCTAAGTGCAGAAGAATCATGGGAACTCATAGAAGATCTTGCTCTCTATGACAACGAAAGTTGGAATGATCCCCGTGATTTGAACAAAACGGTCAAGGCAATATCTTTGCCTTCAAACAATTCAAGCACTCCCGACCGTAGGATCATGGAACTTGAGGACCAAGTCAAGTTTCTCATGAAATCTTACGAAGCTCCTAAGCCTTCAAGCCAAGTGAACAAAATCACTTCTTCATGCGAATTATGTAGTGGTCCCCATGACACTCGTGATTACGTGGAACTCCCCGGAACAGCTTTTGCAGACTACGCATCTTTGCGTACTGACGAAGCGGGAGATAAGTGGTACACTTTCAAACCCGAGCCAAACCCTTACGGTGATTCCTACAACCCTTCTTGGAAAAATCACCCGAACCTTAGGTGGAAACAAAACCAAAACAATTCTTCCAATCCGCCTAATCGTTACCAACCAAACGGTCCACCCTCCAACCGCAACTTTCAACAACAATCCTTCTAATAACTATGGTAGTACCAACAATCTTGAAGGATTGATGTCCAAGTTTATGGCATCTCAAGAAGCTCGCATATCTAAGTTTGAAGCCGATTTCAAACAAAAGCAAAGCGAGATGACCACCAAAATTGACACATTGTTGAAAGTTCTCAATGACTGAGAAATGGGAGCACGCCCAAGCGACTCGGTCAAGAACCCGAAACTAAACATTAATTCCATATCATCAGTTTCGTCACCCACTTCGTGTCTGCAATACTACTTGGTTAAATCAATGAGCACGTGTTTCAAGCAAAACCAAATTCTTCAAAAGGACCAATCAAATGAAACACCCAATATTAAACCGGTCAAAAGCATAGTTGAAACACCTCCTACACAAGACCTTGACGATGAATTCAAGGAGCTCCACCTTGAACGCGTCATTGATGTTTTAGCCCGTGCTCCCTACTATAGTGCCCTCCTAGAAAAATATGAGAAATGTAAACTAGGTAAAAAAGGGACCGCCTTCGTTCAAAACAAGTTGCCTAAGAAGATTGATGATCCAGGTATATTTGTTTTGCCTTGTAAGATAGGAAAATCCGAAGCTTTCGACACACTAGCCGATTTAGAATCAAGCCTCAACTTGATTCCCTTATCCCTTTTCACCACTCTCAAGCTAGGAAAGTTAGAGGAGACGGAGGTATTAATTGGTCTAGCGGATGGGAGTATTACCCACCCGGTTGGGATGATCAAGGATGTAGTTGTTCACGTAGGGAAGTTAACTATTTTAGCGGATTTTCACGTCCTAGATATGGTTAGTGATACTACATGCCTATTGTTAGTAGGAAGAGGATTTTTAGCAACCGCTAGCGCTATGATAGATTGTAAGGAGTCTAAGATAGCGGTAGGTGAGGGCGATACGTGGTCGGTATATGATGGTAAGAAACATAGCTACGATTGTGACGACGAACCGACACCACATTGGGTAGAGATGAATAGGAGACCACCTAGATATGGACCTTGGATACAAAGAAACTTTATAGGACCTCAATGCCCATTCTATCTAGAAAAAGATTTCATCGATAAAACACATTCGGTGGAAGTATTGCCCACCCTGTTGGAATGATTAAGGATGTAGTTGTTCACGTAGGAAGGTTAACTATATTAGCGGATTTTCACGTTCTAGACATGGTAGGTGACACTACATGCCCATT
Source organism: Artemisia argyi (assembly GCA_030686995.1). Lineage (NCBI taxonomy): Eukaryota > Viridiplantae > Streptophyta > Magnoliopsida > Asterales > Asteraceae > Artemisia > Artemisia argyi. Next base: position 127,205,739 of record CM060706.1, on the reverse strand, counting down.
ATTGGTAGGAAGAGGATTTTTAGCAACCGCTAGTGCCATGATAGATTGCAAGGAATCCAAGATAGCGGTAGGAGAAGGCGATACTTGGTCGGTGTATGATGTTAAGAAGCATAGTTATGATTGTGATGATGAACCAACACCGCATTGGGTAGAGATGAATAGGAGACCATCTAGATATGGACCTTGGATAGAAAGGAACTTCATAGGACCTCAATGCCCATTTTATCTAGAAAAGGATTTCGTTGAGAAGACACATTCGGTAGAACAACTCATAGCTAGGGATGAGGAGCTAGATCCCTTTGAGGACCCCTTAGTCTTTAGAAAGATGATTGAGTTTTTGAGCGTAATGCCTATTAATATAGAGTTGAATAAATGGAAAAGAGATGGAGATAAGTATAAATGGAGGTGGGACAAGCCACCTAAAGAAGGTAACGGGTCATGGCATATTAGAATGACCTTGTATGATCCGGATGGAGAAAAGTTTGAAAGGTCATACCACACTAAGGGAACCAATAGAAAGTTGAAACCTAAGTTCGATCCCAAAGATGTCCTCAATGAGGAACTCACCCGAATCACGTAGTAACCCACGACTTTGAGTCTAGCTACAAGACTCGTAAATAAAGAAAAGCGCTTCTTGGGAGGCAACCCATGTTTTGTGTGATTTTAATTGTTTGATTGTTATTTGCTTCCGTATGCATGTTTTATTTTTATTGTTGGTTGATCATGTTTCTCAATTAAAATGTGAAATACTTTATTATGTTGTTTAGCCTAGTCTTAACTCCAACCTAAAGGTATTTTTGCAAAAGATAAGTGTAAGGGGAAACCCCAAATATGTTTTTAAGAAACAAACCGATCATGATTATCCACAATATTTAATGAACATGTATATTCGTATTTGTTAGAGTCAAATGCTTGTATTGAGTCATAATGAAGTTTTGCAGGATTTTCCAGAAAGTAGGACAAAGTTTTTCCAGAAATTTTCCGGAAACTTAACATAAGGATTTCTGCAGGTTCATTCTGACGGCGTCAGGCAATTGCTCTTGACGGCGTCAGGAGTCAAAAATCTGGAAATTTTACCGGTTTTGTTTTTCTAACGGAGTCTTATGGTTTTTGTGAATTATTAAGTTTTATAATCTCCAGGAAATCTGCAAACTTCATTCCACAAGCATTATATCTTATTTTGTTTTCTAGGATTTAGTAACTTATATAGGATGCCGCCGATTTTACGCGAGGTTGCCTTGTGTACTTTTGTCAGGATTTACAGGTTATTTGTGACAAGAAGATGATTTATATTCTGGAAGGGAAGCTTTGATTGTTCGTTTTCTTGGAAGAAGATTTAACCTGGCCAACTAAAATCCATACCGAGCGAATCAGGGGAGTATTTGATTTCATTCTCTTTACTTTTTAACTTTTACATTCTTTACTTGAACATTGGGGACAATGTTCATCTTAAGTGTAAGGGGAGGGTAAAAAGATGATACCTTACATATGCACTTTCGCTTGAGTTTGTTTTGTTTGATAGTAGATGAGTAATAAAACTATGAGAAATACTTGTTAGTGTAATTTTAGCGCCAAATTTAAAATTTTTTACAACATTTAGGAGTGAAACTTTAGCCATAGAAAGCGTCTCATGGATAGGAGGTTGTATGACTAGCACATAACCGTATATTCAGAAAAATTTTCTACCCAAAAATGTGAGGTTCGCCTTTAGTTTTGATAGGAAAAGCATTTATTATTGGTGCTTATGAGTGTACCGGTAGCATTTAGATTCTAGAACTTGCGTTAGTGATGCATCCCGAGACCGCTAGTGAGACTACATTCGTGTAGTAGGATTTACTACATGATAAGAGGCATTAGGATCACCCTTGTGTTAAACCCGTATCATAATTACTTGACCATTTAAGTCATATTACTTGGCTAGTTAAGTCAACTAATTTTTCCCACACCCTTTGCGTTGTACTCATTTTTAGTACACGATACCCCTAGTACACCCCTCCGAGCCTATCTTTTCGTTTCTAACTTTAAGCATTTTACTTAAAGGAAGAATTTGTTACACCCCACTTAAATGTACACCCAAATCGCCTTAGCCTTCCGTGTATGCGCTCATTTTTAGTGCATTATTGTTATTTGTTAAACCCTAAGTTAACTTTCTAATTGATTACATGGTTGCTAAGTCGAGTCATATCCTTGTACATATTGTTTTGGGACGATTGGGACTCATGGGTAAGTACTTATTTTATGGAGTAATGGGGAAGAACATCACTTATTACCCCCATATGTACGTTAATCTTAAAAGTGCTCCAAGTGTTTTGATTTTCTTAATTCGAGTCATTAGTATAGTTTAATGTAAAGTATGTAAAGATTCAAGTGTAAGGGGAATTCTCATCCCCTATGATGTATTATTTTGGATGGTAGGGTAAGAGTGTATGCAAAAAAAAAAAAAAAAAAAAAAAAAAAAATCAAAAAAAAAAATAGAAAAAAAAACAAGAAAAAGAAAAAAAAATAGAAAAGAAGAAGAGAAAAAAAAAACATACGGACTACCATCCCGTTTTTATTTTATGTTCATTTTATGTTTTTGTTATTTTTCATTTATTAGCTTAAGTCGAGTCTAGTCTTGGCTTAGCAACGCCATCTTGTACATGTAATTTACTAAGATTGTTAACTCGCCACCAGTAAAATTCCCTTTATCCAACAAAACCGTGTAATTCATATCCCTACACCTAACGTTATAACCCTTTAAAAGACCTCTTTGATAGTTTATCCTAGGTGCTTACGCCATGTGGTGGAGGTTTGATCCTTTCCCAAGCCTATGGTAATCTATTTTGCTATGACAGGTAGTGAGAGATATCTTCCATTTCCACAATGTTAAATTACTTTATTACACCCGAGAGATGTGAGTATCTAAACACTATTTGTGAGGTGCTTGTGTATGACCTCCGTGCTTGTCTATTGGTCTTTAGTGGAACGATTATTTGTTGTAATTACTTTTATATTAGTGTTAAATGACCCCTAACTTGTCTTTTGAGTAGAATAAAAGCTCATTTGCTTGAGGACAAGCAAATCTCAAGTGTAAGGGTATATGATGAGGCGAAAAATGATCCGTTTTTAGGGGGTCATTTAAGCCCGAATCCGACTTTATTTGATCAAATATTGCCCTAAATCGTTCCTTTTGTGATTTTAGGTGTTTGGAGAGTGAATTCTGGAAAAGAGGCTATTTTGGACGTTTTTGGAGCATAAAGTGAAGAAAACGACAAAGTACCAAAAATCCAAGCTGGAAATACAAGGTGACGGCGTCAAGGGTTTGCTCTTGACGGCGTCAGACATGAAGAATAATTTACCGTAGCTGGTGACGGCGTCAGATGGAGTTATGACGGCGTCAAAGTGGCCAAGATTAATTTACCGAAGGTGGTGACGGCGTCACATAGGCCGTCACGATTGGATCTAGGGCGTCCGAGGAAGTGTATGGCGGCGAGTTGACGGCGTCAGATTTTACTCTTGACGCCGTCAGGACGATTTTCCTATATATAGTTTTCTAGTTTTTTCTTTAAAAGGAGAGAAGTTTTGGTGAAACCCTAAAGACGATTTTGGTGCCTCTTTTACAGGTTTTTCAAGGGTTCCAAACCCTTGAGACCTTGCATTGTAATTGAGATAAGTATACTCTTAATTCAATCAATATGTCTATGTGTTGGTTGTTCATCTTTTGTTCTTATCTTAATTCTACTATGCTAGGCTAGATCTCTCTTGTGTTTGCTTAGATCTAATGAAACCTAGATGTTGATTATGTGTTGATTACTTGTCTATTCTTGTTTTGAATGAATGATTTTATATGTTAGGCTTAAGAAAACTGGCAGATCTCCAAATGGTAACATGCTTGAACGTCTTAAGAAACATGAACCGAGGCGTACTAGGTCTTTATTAGTTGTATTTAATGCATGAGCCACTGTTTACAATCCCTATAGTTGTGCTGGGTCATGGTGTAGGAGGAGATAAGAGCTCATAGAGTTGGGGAGTTATGTATGCCACTCCACGAATGGTATTAAGGAATACAACCCGTCATTCATACAAGTGTAACAAGTAATTGACATGTAAAAGATATCTAGGGAGTAATGAAGTCTAAGTAAACACAATTTCTCCAATTACTGCTCACAACCTTAGTTTAATTAGTTTAATTTCATTTTTATTATTTTATTTTGATTGCATCTTAGCTTTGGGTTAGTTGATTAGCAACTAATTCCGCCCACTCTTTCAAAACCCGAGATTTTACTTGCTTTAATAAAAATATAAAAATACAAAAATAATCATCTCTCACCTCTAGAACTATTAATTAGGTTTTCTAATCCTAGCGACACTATTCCTAAGCTGAACGATCAATCCCCCGGTACTTGTCACTATACTATACTACAACGATCAGGTACACTGCCTGGTGGGGGTTGTAAGCCTCGCGAGATCCCTCGAGAGGTAAAGCAAGGTGCGATTCCCACGCATCAAGTTTTTGGCGCCGCAGCCTGGGGAATAGTTATTGTCTAGGTTAGGATTTCTTTTTATTAGGTCTACTTGCTAGATTCCTTTCTAGTAAGATTTTTATTTTTATTTTTAGGTCTTCTTTAGTCTATCTTATTTCTTCGTGCTTTTGTTCGTAACTCTTTACCATCCGACATCATGGAAGGTGGTAACATCTTTGAACCCATCATCCCACCACAACAAAACCCACCATTAGAACCCCTTAGGCCCCGAACCTTAGGAGAGTATTCCCGACCTAGCCACCAAGGCTACCGAAACACCATTGAGCTCACCGGAGCCAATGTGACCCCCTTGCGATCCGACACCATCCGGTTGGTGCAAAGCGGATGTGCATTCCATGGACTTCGTTCCGAAGATCCAAACCAACACCTTAAGGACTTCCTCAAAATCGTAGATTCCATAGACCTAGGTGTTGAAACTAGAGAGACTACCCGTTTACGCCTATTCCAATTCTCTCTACGGGATCAAGCTAGTCAATGGCTTGAGCGTTTACCCGCGGGATCCATCACCACATGGGATGATCTCACCACTCGTTTCCTTGCTCAATTTTTCCCACCGGGGAGAACTACTAAACTTAGGAATGACATCTTGATGTTTCAACAACGTCAAAATGAATCTCTTTATGAAGCATGGACTCGTTTCAAGGACTTACTCCAAAAAGTCCCTCATCATGGCATAGATTTGTGGCTCCAAGTCCAAATTTTTTATGACCATATCGATATCCCCACGAGGCGAACCATTGACCAATCGGCCGGTGGTAAGCTACGTGATCTTAGTGCGGAACAATCATGGGAACTCATAGAAGATCTTGCTCTTTATGACAACGAAAGTTGGAATGATCCCCGTGATTTGAACAAAACGGTCAAGGCAATATCTTTGCCTTCGAATAATTCAAGCACTCCTGACCGTAGGATCATGGAACTTGAGGGCCAAGTCAAGTTTCTCATGAAATCTTACGAAGCTCCGAAGCATTCAAGCCAAGTGAACAAAATCACTTCTTCATGCGAATTATGTAGTGGTCCCCATGACACTCGTGATTGTATGGAACTCCCCGGAACAGCTTTTGCGGACTACGTATCCACGCGTACCGACGAAGCGGGAGATAAGTGGTACACTTTCAAGCCCGAGCCGAACACATACGGTGATTCATATAACCCCTAATGGAAAAATCACCCAAACCTTAGGTGGAAACAAAATCAACCCAATTCATCCAACCCACCTAATCGTTACCAATCAAACGGTCCACCATCCAACCGTACCTTCAACAACAATCCTTCTAACAACTATGGTAGTACCAACAATCTTGAAGGATTGATGTCAAAGTTCATGGCATCTCAAGAAGCCCGCATAGCTAAGTTTGAAGCCGATTTCAAACAAAATCAAAGCGAGATGACCAATAGAATTGATGCATTGTTGAAAGTTCTCAATGACCGAGAAATGGGAGCACTCCCAAGTGACACCATCAAGAATCCGAAACTAAACGTTAATGCCATATCTTCAGTTTCGTCACCCACTTCGTGTCCACAATATTACTCGGTTAAATCAACGAGCACGTGTTTCAAACAACACCAAGTTCCCCAAAAGGACCAATCAACTAAAACACCCACTATAGAGCCGGTCAAAAGCATAGTTGAAACACCTCTTACGCAAGACCTTGACGATGAATTCAAAGAACTTCACCTCGAACGCCCCGTCATTGATGTCTTAGCGCGTGCTCCTTACTATAGTGCCCTCCTAGAAAAATATGAGAAGTATAAGCTAGGTAAAAATGGGACCGCCTTCGTTCAAAACAAGTTGCCTAAAAAGCTTGATGATCCGGGTATATTTGTTTTGCCTTGTAAGATAGGAAGATCCGAAGCTTTCGACACACTAGCCGATTTAGGGTCAAGCCTCAACTTGATTCCCTTATCCTTATTCACCGCTCTTAAGCTAGGAAAGTTAGAGGAAACGGAGGTATTGATAGGGCTAGCGGATGGAAGTATTGCCCACCCTGTTGGAATGATTAAGGATGTAGTTGTTCACGTAGGAAGGTTAACTATATTAGCGGATTTTCACGTTCTAGACATGGTTAGTGACACTACATGCCCATTATTGGTAGGAAGAGGATTTTTAGCAACCGCTAGTGCCATGATAGATTGCAAGGAATCCAAGATAGCGGTAGGAGAAGGCGATACTTGGTCGGTGTATGATGTTAAGAAGCATAGTTATGATTGTGATGATGAACCAACACCGCATTGGGTAGAGATGAATAGGAGACCATCTAGATATGGACCTTGGATAGAAAGGAACTTCATAGGACCTCAATGCCCATTTTATCTAGAAAAGGATTTCGTTGAGAAGACACATTCGGTAGAACAACTCATAGCTAGGGATGAGGAGCTAGATCCCTTTGAGGACCCCTTAGTCTTTAGAAAGATGATTGAGTTTTTGAGCGTAATGCCTATTAATATAAAGTTGAATAAATGGAAAAGAGATGGAGATAAGTATAAATGGAGGTGGGACAAGCCACCTAAAGAAGGTAACGGGTCATGGCATATTAGAATGACCTTGTATGATCCGGATGGAGAAAAGTTTGAAAGGTCATACCACACTAAGGGAACCAATAGAAAGTTGAAACCTAAGTTCGATCCCAAAGATGTCCTCAATGAGGAACTCACCCGAATCACGTAGTAACCCACGACTTTGAGTCTAGCTACAAGACTCGTAAATAAAGAAAAGCGCTTCTTGGGAGGCAACCCATGTTTTGTGTGATTTTAATTGTTTGATTGTTATTTGCTTCCGTATGCATGTTTTATTTTTATTGTTGGTTGATCATGTTTCTCAATTAAAATGTGAAATACTTTATTATGTTGTTTAGCCTAGTCTTAACTCCAACCTAAAGGTATTTTTGCAAAAGATAAGTGTAAGGGGAAACCCCAAATATGTTTTTAAGAAACAAACCGATCATGATTATCCACAATATTTAATGAACATGTATATTCGTATTTGTTAGAGTCAAATGCTTGTATTGAGTCATAATGAAGTTTTGCAGGATTTTCCAGAAAGTAGGACAAAGTTTTTCCAGAAATTTTCCGGAAACTTAACATAAGGATTTCTGCAGGTTCATTCTGACGGCGTCAGGCAATTGCTCTTGACGGCGTCAGGAGTCAAAAATCTGGAAATTTTACCGGTTTTGTTTTTCTAACGGAGTCTTATGGTTTTTGTGAATTATTAAGTTTTATAATCTCCAGGAAATCTGCAAACTTCATTCCACAAGCATTATATCTTATTTTGTTTTCTAGGATTTAGTAACTTATATAGGATGCCGCCGATTTTACGCGAGGTTGCCTTGTGTACTTTTGTCAGGATTTACAGGTTATTTGTGACAAGAAGATGATTTATATTCTGGAAGGGAAGCTTTGATTGTTCGTTTTCTTGGAAGAAGATTTAACCTGGCCAACTAAAATCCATACCGAGCGAATCAGGGGAGTATTTGATTTCATTCTCTTTACTTTTTAACTTTTACATTCTTTACTTGAACATTGGGGACAATGTTCATCTTAAGTGTAAGGGGAGGGTAAAAAGATGATACCTTACATATGCACTTTCGCTTGAGTTTGTTTTGTTTGATAGTAGATGAGTAATAAAACTATGAGAAATACTTGTTAGTGTAATTTTAGCGCCAAATTTAAAATTTTTTACAACATTTAGGAGTGAAACTTTAGCCATAGAAAGCGTCTCATGGATAGGAGGTTGTATGACTAGCACATAACCGTATATTCAGAAAAATTTTCTACCCAAAAATGTGAGGTTCGCCTTTAGTTTTGATAGGAAAAGCATTTATTATTGGTGCTTATGAGTGTACCGGTAGCATTTAGATTCTAGAACTTGCGTTAGTGATGCATCCCGAGACCGCTAGTGAGACTACATTCGTGTAGTAGGATTTACTACATGATAAGAGGCATTAGGATCACCCTTGTGTTAAACCCGTATCATAATTACTTGACCATTTAAGTCATATTACTTGGCTAGTTAAGTCAACTAATTTTTCCCACACCCTTTGCGTTGTACTCATTTTTAGTACACGATACCCCTAGTACACCCCTCCGAGCCTATCTTTTCGTTTCTAACTTTAAGCATTTTACTTAAAGGAAGAATTTGTTACACCCCACTTAAATGTACACCCAAATCGCCTTAGCCTTCCGTGTATGCGCTCATTTTTAGTGCATTATTGTTATTTGTTAAACCCTAAGTTAACTTTCTAATTGATTACATGGTTGCTAAGTCGAGTCATATCCTTGTACATATTGTTTTGGGACGATTGGGACTCATGGGTAAGTACTTATTTTATGGAGTAATGGGGAAGAACATCACTTATTACCCCCATATGTACGTTAATCTTAAAAGTGCTCCAAGTGTTTTGATTTTCTTAATTCGAGTCATTAGTATAGTTTAATGTAAAGTATGTAAAGATTCAAGTGTAAGGGGAATTCTCATCCCCTATGATGTATTATTTTGGATGGTAGGGTAAGAGTGTATGCAAAAAAAAAAAAAAAAAAAAAAAAAAAAAAAATCGAAAAAAAAAATAGAAAAAAAAACAAGAAAAAGAAAAAAAAAATAGAAAAGAAGAAGAGAAAAAAAAAACATACGGACTACCATCCCGTTTTTATTTTATGTTCATTTTATGTTTTTGTTATTTTTCATTTATTAGCTTAAGTCGAGTCTAGTCTTGGCTTAGCAACGCCATCTTGTACATGTAATTTACTAAGATTGTTAACTCGCCACCAGTAAAATTCCCTTTATCCAACAAAACCGTGTAATTCATATCCCTACACCTAACGTTATAACCCTTTAAAAGACCTCTTTGATAGTTTATCCTAGGTGCTTAGGCCATGTGGTGGAGGTTTGATCCTTTCCCAAGCCTATGGTAATCTATTTTGCTATGACAGGTAGTGAGAGATATCTTCCATTTCCACAATGTTAAATTACTTTATTACACCCGAGAGATGTGAGTATCTAAACACTATTTGTGAGGTGCTTGTGTATGACCTCCGTGCTTGTCTATTGGTCTTTAGTGGAACGATTATTTGTTGTAATTACTTTTATATTAGTGTTAAATGACCCCTAACTTGTCTTTTGAGTAGAATAAAAGCTCATTTGCTTGAGGACAAGCAAATCTCAAGTGTAAGGGTATATGATGAGGCGAAAAATGATCCGTTTTTAGGGGGTCATTTAAGCCCGAATCCGACTTTATTTGATCAAATATTGCCCTAAATCGTTTCTTTTGTGATTTTAGGTGTTTGGAGAGTGAATTCTGGAAAAGAGGCTATTTTGGACGTTTTTGGAGCATAAAGTGAAGAAAACGACAAAGTACCAAAAATCCAAGCTGGAAATACAAGGTGACGGCGTCAAGGGTTTGCTCTTGACGGCGTCAGACATGAAGAATAATTTTGTTGGGATCAAAGTTTTTGATCCTAACACGTAAATGGAACGACATTTACGGGATTACATTTACTATCTTATTAAGCCAAAACACATGGACTAGTTATGTAATATTGCCATAGTATAACATGTGTTAGGCTTTATATACCCCTCCATACTTCCATGGAGGGGTGAGACTTTGTGTGTTTTTCCTTTCATTTTTCATTATCAATAATATCACATAGTTTTCCCTTCTCTCTCTACTCTCTCTCTCTAACTATGGGTTTCATCTTCTTCCACCAAACCCGACCTCCCGAATCACATAATCAACATAAAACTATGATCCTACAAGTGGCATCAGAGCCAAGGTTTTTTCTTTGTTGATTTTGTGGTATCTTTCTTGTCAAAAAATGTCATCTTAAATCTGATTAACCATGTGTCGTACCATTTTTTATCATTTTTTGGGAAAGAGTTGTTGACAGATTTTATATATCAAGATTTGGTCCTAAGTTGCTACCAAATTAATATCTGTGAAAATTGATATGTGGTAAAAAGTCACATGTTTATTTAGTGTCTACACTAAAAGATATGTGGTCTTTTTTTTTTTTTTTTGTCTCATGGTCCGAAAATGAAACTGGTCATAAAGTTCGAATCTGTGGTCCAAAAGTCATCGGAAACTGCTATATGGCTCATCGGAATCTGGAAATAGTCGCCGGTAAATTGTCGGAATTTCTTGTATAAGAAATTTCGAGATGTACTTGTTATCGAGAAAAAAATTACTTGTTTTCGAGAACATTATATCCTTAACTGTCGAAATCTTTTCTCGATAACTAATGTTCTCGATAACATATACCGAAGTTCTCGATTATCATTGATCTCGAAAAAAAAAAAAAGTTCTCGACAATTTTTTTTCGAAAATCATGTTTGCGATAAAATTCGTATTCTCCATAATTTTATCAAAGTTTCGCAATACTTAATTACCATGTTTCGAAATCTCTGAACTTGTAAAAGTTTCGAAAAAAATGAATTGAAAAGGACCAGACAAGTCATATACACCCTTACACACATCGTTATTTTCCTACCCCACCTCTTACTCACGACATCAACCCTCCACACAAAAAAAAAAAAAAAAAAAAAAAAAAAAAAAAAAAAAAAAAAAACACGACACAATTATACTACAACATCTCAGATTTAGTTCAACTTTCCCTCTAATCTTTTAAAGATTTTTTTTGTCGAACCAGTATCATCATTGAAAGTTTTGAAGCCTATGCTTCATTTACTATCCGAAAATAAAAGGTAAGAAATATAACAATCTTGTTATTTTCTTTCTCTAATTCGTTAAAGACATCGACCAAAACAAAACTACACTTGTAGAACCTACCGTGACCCTCCAAAGGATCTAGAACCCTTAAACGGGCTTTCTTGATTCGACTTGTGCTGCAACTGTCATCAAGGTTACGGTTTGTGTTTGTGTTTGATACGGATTTATGATGTTATAATGGAGTCATGGCTGCTTGATAACTGAAATGAAGATGAGATGAGTATTCTTGATCGACTTTGATTTGAGATGAGATGGGAGTGTACTTTGAGGAGAAGCTGCTAGGTGAGAGACGTTTGAAGAATAAAAGGGGCGGATATTATAATATGTCTTCTTAGATTTAGGTCAAAATGTATACGTATGCAACCGGCAATCTGGAATATCATTTGAGATAATGGATCGGGTATTTTCATTTAATGGATTCGAAAAGGTTAAATTGAATTGGGCCTTTGTGATACTACACAAATTTGATCAAATGATGGGCTGTTGTTGTATTGTGAATGGGCCGAATTTTAAAGTGCATCCGGATATCTTTTTTTTTGGCTGAACCACTATAACAAGCGAATTAGTTTGGATCTTATATTAATTGTCTTGGGCTGAAACGTTATTAATCAAATGTATTTGTAAATACATTGTGTATTTTGCTTTACGTTTGGCGACTAAGAGTGGTATTTTGGTGTTACATAATTTTCACGGGGATACATTTTTTGATAAGATCGGGAAACCATTATCAAGTTCACTTAAACCATCAAAAGGCTAGTTTTGGGCATTTAACCGTAAGATGTGACTACGGCGATAATTCTTTATTATTTATTTGAGATTGAAGTGGGATTTCACGGCCGCGTGTACTTAGTATCTTGAAGATATCGGGGTTGGTTGGATGCATGATTCTTTAAGATCCTTGTTCGAGCTTTTATCCGTACGAATGACAGAGACTTGAGTTATCTAGTTATACCTGATGTAAGGAGTTACGTTGTTGTGCTCACAGTGTATAGCTATCACTTTAAAGGAGTTACGTTGTAGTGCTCAAGTGTCACCATAAGATGTGGATGATTCAAGAGACGTTCATATACATTTAAGGAAGGTTGGATGGGTATATGATTTCCTACCATTATTGTAATTCTCAGTAATGGTTCTTAGTCAGACAATAGTGCAAGTTTAAGTCACAAGTTCGGGTTATTTTACTTCAGTCTCAAGTTCGTCATATTGAGTTTTTCTCCATCAGTAGTCACTACAAAGAGCCGACAGAATGATAATGGGGCCGGTAATGAGTTAGTTGAGAAGAGTATAAAAGAGTAGAGTTGTTTATCAGCAGTTGATTCTCACTGGCTATTTTTTAATACTTCACACATAATCGGTTAGTTAGGCATATGGAGTTACGCTGCCTCCGTTTTCCATCGTAAACATAGTGTGTATGCTTCCGATTCCGCGAAGACATCGTGGGGGAAGATAGAGTGGGTGTTCTTTTCTTTCTTACCCTTTTCTTGCCTTCTTTGCGAAAACACTCATTTTCCACGAGGTTCTGCAATTAGGGGGAAGAAATGTGCACATTAGGGACGCATAATAGACTCACGTGATCGAGCTTACAATTTTATTACTACCGGAGAGACGTCCGCAGAGAAGATCAGTGGTTAAATTTTGTGACTTTGGTGTAATCGTTTCAACTCTCGCGGGTTGTGAAGTGTGAAGTAGCCTACTTAAGTGAGAAGATCTTGCTGATTTCTTGCATGTTACCCCCGAACGAAGCTTCCGCATTGAGTACAACTGTGATTAAGTGACTAGTCAGATTTGCTTGGTGTGGTTTACTGTGTCATCTACAAATTCCGCTGCGTACTCAAAACTTCAAAAGTTAGAAGACTTGTTTACTACATCAATGTTTCGAATCTGCTGAAGACGGTTGTCAGTTTGGGGGGAAGCTGATTCAGAAACTTCGCCAAAAAGAAGTGTGCGAAGAAGCTGCTAAAGACATGCAGCATGAATTGGGGGGAAGTTAATCCATTTCATGCATATTACATCATTTGCCTACAAGTAAAGATAAAGTTCTCAAGTCGGGGTACAAGATAAGGACAAAGAGCGTTAACTGTCGTCATCCTCAGCAATTTGAAGAGCTTATGAAGACCTTTCTTTATTTGTATTTGTACTTGTAGGAAATGTTGTAAGTAATCCCTTATGTCGCCCCATTGGGGGAAGATTGTTGGGATCAAAGTTTTTGATCCTAACACGTAAATGGAACGACATTTACGGGATTACATTTACTATCTTATTAAGCCAAAACACATGGACTAGTTATGTAATATTGCCATAGTATAACATGTGTTAGGCTTTATATACCCCTCCATACTTCCATGGAGGGGTGAGACTTTGTGTGTTTTTCCTTTCATTTTTCATTATCAATAATATCACATAGTTTTCCCTTCTCTCTCTACTCTCTCTCTCTAACTATGGGTTTCATCTTCTTCCACCAAACCCGACCTCCCGAATCACATAATCAACATAAAACTATGATCCTACAAATTTACCGTAGCTGGTGACGGCGTCAGATGGAGTTATGACGGCGTCAAAGTGGCCAAGATTAATTTACCGAAGGTGGTGACGGCGTCACATAGGCCGTCACGATTGGATCTAGGGCGTCCGAGGAAGTGTATGGCGGCGAGTTGACGGCGTCAGATTTTACTCTTGACGCCGTCAGGACGATTTTCCTATATATAGTTTTCTAGTTTTTTCTTTAAAAGGAGAGAAGTTTTGGTGAAACCCTAAAGACGATTTTGGTGCCTCTTTTACAGGTTTTTCAAGGGTTCCAAACCCTTGAGACCTTGCATTGTAATTGAGATAAGTATACTCTTAATTCAATCAATATGTCTATGTGTTGGTTGTTCATCTTTTGTTCTTATCTTAATTCTACTATGCTAGGCTAGATCTCTCTTGTGTTTGCTTAGATCTAATGAAACCTAGATGTTGATTATGTGTTGATTACTTGTCTATTCTTGTTTTGAATGAATGATTTTATATGTTAGGCTTAAGAAAACTGGCAGATCTCCAAATGGTAACATGCTTGAACGTCTTAAGAAACATGAACCGAGGCGTACTAGGTCTTTATTGGTTGTATTTAATGCATGAGCCACTGTTTACAATCCCTATAGTTGTGCTGGGTCATGGTGTAGGAGGAGATAAGAGCTCATAGAGTTGGGGAGTTATGTATGCCACTCCACGAATGGTATTAAGGAATACAACCCGTCATTCATACAAGTGTAACAAGTAATTGACATGTAAAAGATATCTAGGGAGTAATGAAGTCTAAGTAAACACAATTTCTCCAATTACTGCTCACAACCTTAGTTTAATTAGTTTAATTTCATTTTTATTATTTTATTTTGATTGCATCTTAGCTTTGGGTTAGTTGATTAGCAACTAATTCCGCCCACTCTTTCAAAACCCGAGATTTTACTTGCTTTAATAAAAATATAAAAATACAAAAATAATCATCTCTCACCTCTAGAACTATTAATTAGGTTTTCTAATCCTAGCGACACTATTCCTAAGCTGAACGATCAATCCCCCGGTACTTGTCACTATACTATACTACAACGATCAGGTACACTGCCTGGTGGGGGTTGTAAGCCTCGCGAGATCCCTCGAGAGGTAAAGCAAGGTGCGATTCCCACGCATCAATTGGTAGATCATGTTTCAAAAATAAAATGGTGAAAATACTTTATTTTATCGTTTGACTTTGTCTTAACTTCATCCAAAGGTATTTCGCAAAAGATAAGTGTAAGGGGAAACCCCAAATATGTTTTTAAGAAACAAAAATTGATCATGATTCTCCACAATATTAAATGGACATGTATATTCGTATTTGCTAGAGTCAAATGCTTGTATCGAGTCATATCGAGTCATAATGATGTTTCAAATATATATATATATATATATATATATATATATATATATATATATCGTATAATTATTTACGTATGCATATATGTTTAGTACACAAAAGTGGCGAGCCTCCATCTAGGAAGGCCTAGGAGTCACCATGCACACCCTTTCATCTTTATTTTTACGTTACATACATCATTCGAACTTGTTTTGGTTTCTTGTTCCCATCGCTAAAATGGAAAACACTTAGAATAAATCCTAAGTGTTTTACCCAGAAAATACATGCTCCATGTCGCCACCTAAATGGCTTTGTAAAACTCAAATTCAGTTAACGACCCATCTATATTTTTACATGAACTCATAGACACCATGACTAGCTACAACTTTCGTATAAATAACTTGTAAAAATAACCACGTCTCGACCCTCTAAAATGACCTAAGTGAATCGACCTAAAAGAGATAAAACTGAAAAACTTTGAAAATATTTTAAGTCTTTTTCACTCGGAAAACTGTTCCAGGTCGCGACCAAAAGGACCATTTAAAACTCAATTCGACTTAACAACATACCTATATTTTTACACAATCTAATAGACCACCTACCTAGCTATCATTTTCGTATAAACAACTTGTAAAGAAACTCACATCTCGACACTCAAAACTCACCAAAGTGAATTGCAAAACTCGTACTAAAAACTGTCACAAAATAAGCAAATTGGGCCTTAAAGCCCAATAAGCTGTTTTAAGCTTTTGTGAATAAGCTGGCTTATTCAGAGCTTTTGATATGAAATTATAACATGAAAAATGACCATTTTGATAATCTAAACTCGTCTCACAACGTACGGTTTTAAAATTGTTATCGGGCCTTGAATTTGACACGTTACAAGCCCAATTAGAGAAAATAAACTACTTTTCGCAATTAAGTAGTTGAAATAAGCTCTTTACAATTTAAATAAGCTTCAGAAATTTTTATATAATTTTTCTCATATTTTTTGTACATTTGGACTAAAAATGTAACGCGACGACACCTTCAGGGACTAAAACTGCCAAACTGTCAAAACTTAGGAATGGAACAGTAAAAACAGAAACTATAGGTTATAAAGTGACAACTTATCATTTACCAAGCTCAGAATTGGTTATTGGACAATTTAGAGGACTATAGATGTAAATTTTATATATAAAGGACTAACGGTGTAACGCTAACGCCGTTAGTATAAAAAGTGTAAAAACTGAAAAAAGACAAGGACCAACATATTATATTTGACATTCTTATTTTATTTTTTATTTTACGTCACCCCATCACGTCATATGCATTTTCATTATATTTTATTTATATATTAGTTAGTTTTACATATAACGATATTTTAACAAATTGTCTTTACGTATTATTATCATCATAGTTAAGAAAGAAAAACTTTAGAAATAATCACACCACTTGTCATATTATTATAAACCTAAGAATTTCATTCGCATATCATCTTAACGATTAATTGTTATTCATTTACCAAATAGTATTTGGTTAAAATTCTCAGATAAATTTATTTATCAGGTTCTGTATTAAAGACGTTTCCATAATCATTCTCATAATCTCATCCGACTTTACTTTTCATCATTCCCGTATCAATCAAGGTGAGTCATAGCCCCATTTCCAATACTTATTTTTAACTCATTGGGGGAGATACATGCTTACATATACTTTGTTAACTTTATAAGTATATGAATAAATTACATGATTCAAATCAATTTCCTTATTAATAGTTACCTGATGAAGTTTATGACTTAAGATGTGATAAATATATGTTACTGGCGAATTACTTAACTGAAATACTGATACTCAGATGATAATGTTTCTAATTTGATTATTGTGGCATGTGATATATATGTTACTAGCGAATTACTTAACTGAAATACTAATACTCAGATGATAATGTTTCCAAAGTGATTATTGTGGCATGATACTTGACTATACTATAACATCCTGAATGATTCCATTATCTCTATATGATATTTCTTTGTTCAACAGAAATAATTGCTAGGAAGAGCACAATTACTCTAGTTACATTATTACCTTGATATTGCCTAAGTTACCTTCATCGCCATAAAGTCCCTCAATCATGAGCCATTAATCACTTGTATGTGAGCGCGAATAAAATGAACAACTTTGAAACCTGTTAAGGATTGACCTCCGATCCCACTAATACTTGACGGAATGCCATTATGCATATGGTTAGTCGTATTAGTCACGATACACTATATTTGAATAACAATAGGAATTGGCAAATCACCTATTATAAGAGGGCAAAATTTATCATTGACTTGATAAATGACCTCTTTTGTTAACGTTTTGCGTGTCATGAGGTTTGGTGCAATATCCATAAGGAAATGTATGTTTTCAACATATATTTAGATACAGCTGTATAGGTATTTGACTTGAATTGTATATCTCATTAAATTAGCATCATGAGTTTCCATCTCATGTTAGGATTATTGATCCCTTATTTGAATTTGATTGAATATCTATATGATTTATCTGTAATTATAATCAACATCACTCAATACTTGTTCTATCACTGCTTGTATTTATCATTATCAAATATTCCTGAAATCTATTGAAATAAATGGTTTTCCATAAAACTCTATGAACTCACCAACCTTTGTGTTGACACTTTTAAGCATGTGTATCTCAGGTAATTTAACTGAGCAGGACAAGACACAGAGCGGACATTTATTACTCTGATAAATTAAAATGGTGTAAAAATCAAATATGTCATTCTTTCAAGCCTTTATATCTTTTAATAAGATTCTAAATCAAATGGTTCATCTTTTATCAAAAATATTATTTGAATGACAAATAACTTTCAAAACGCTTCTATTAAGCCGTTTTATGAGATTATAACTTCGATCCTCCCCGTAACACCCAAATTACTTTTCCGCTGCTAAAACATAAATTTGGGGGTGTTACAGATTGGCATCAGAGCTGGAGTTATAGAGAATTAAATATTTTCAAACATTAAACTATAACTACACTTTCAAAAATGATTTTACACCATACTATTTTATGCCCTCCGTGTCTGCAGACTGCCGTGCTCAATACCTTATCTGTTGAGATTATCTTACATGTCTAGAAATTACTCTTACACAATAATTATTTCATCTGTACTGTTATATCTTTAACATACAAAATCCTCATAAAATACTATTCTCGGTTACTACAGTAACATGTCTTAAGAAACTTCCGTGAATGTCGAAATTACTCTCCGTAATACTAGAACATCACCTACCTATCAAAATTCTCCAAATACTGAAGATCCTTACGTACAAATATCACAACCCCAGCCTGATATAGAACTCACTCAGAGATCACTTCCATCGCCACCTATTTTTTTCACCTTTACGTCAAAAAGTCAGAAGAGCTACTGAATCATATGAATATTTGATTGGTGGTCAAGCATCATTCGAAGTTGGACAAAGTTCACGCCAAGAGATGTCGTGGAAGAATGTTGAGCCAAATTCTCCGTTACCTTATACTTCAGATTCCTCAATACTAGATATTTCCAAATTCTCTATTTCCTGACGCTCCAGATTTCTCGATGCAAAACATCTAAAATGATGTATCTTCACCCAATTCCCCTGAATAGAAAGTTGTACCCACTAAACCAAAAAGTTTTTGGTTAGTGATGACAGATTTCCTAATAATTCCGAAACTTTCAAAACTTGTAACCGACCTTTAATAAAAATCTCCTTTCGTTATAACCCTCTATTGTTAATAAATTCTTTCCATCATGATGCTATGCATGCATGTAATGATTCCTCATACCTTCATGAAAAATCTCACCATTTGTTACTCATTTTGGTAAACAAATGACTCCACGCAGATCAATGGAGTATTAATAAAAGACCTTGTACCATTTGTTTTGCAAAAACAATCAGTCAAGTTATTAATATCATGTTGATTTTAGTGATTATAACCAGACCTGCCATGATATTACCTATGATTATGATGATCCCTTATACCTACCATAACTAGGCTATAACCATAGAGTTCTATAAGACAAATTTTCGGAAGAGAACTTGAAGAATAGAGAGAAGGTTATTGAACTTTAGCTTTAGTAGATAAGTCCGTTTGTTCCTTAGCAATCCTATACCAAGAGTTGATAAATTATCTAAGATACTACCCAGACATATCTTGAAATTAGATTACAGTAGGGATTCAATTCAGTCTATCATCAATGAAATAATTAGCTCCATATTCTTTCACTAAAGGGCCTAACAAAGTACTAAGAATATCCAGAAATTAGTAATCTGTATCATTGCAGTAATACTTGAAGTAACCATAGTTCCTCCGATTAGCAACGATATAGCAAGAAAAGAAAATAAGACGGCCATACCTTGTAAGCATAACCATGAAAGTTTTATAGAATGTAGGCCTACTCACCTTAAGAGAACAATAAGAGTGACTGAACCTACCAGCACCAATATCAAAGGATTTTAGATCAAAAAGTTAAATGGGACACTTTTAAGAATCAGTGCCCAACTCAGAATACCATTTAGTACAAAAAGATCAGTGGAAGAGAATGGAAACTCTTTAGAACCTTAACAACGTCAAATGATGACATTAATGTTTAAACAGAAGAGAAATTCCTGTTGTAATAGAATAAACCATAGTTCAAACCCTCTATAGTTGTATTCCCTTTTGTAATTTACCTTAGGTACGATGGATGTAACCTAAGTGTAACAAATACCCTTCTACCGTATGAAAACTCTACCTTGGAATATTTTCGTAATAATCATAATCTACGTCTATTTTCAACTTCTATTCCATTTTCCTTGTTCGTAATCGTTAAGTAACAATACACTGATATCACCTTAGAAATCTAGTTAACATCATTTCTGACTGAACGATAGATTATTACCACCCTGTAAGAATTATCTCATGAACTTTAAGTTTATACCAAGAATATTCTAGTATCTCCTTAGAAATTCCTGACTCATCACCATATTATGAACAAAAATTTACTAAATTCTTTTGAAAATGATTAGATGGCATTCAACGTTGTACCTAAACCATTAAGACTGAACCATCTAAAACAATTTAAAGAAAAATAAATATCATTGTTACTGAGCCAAGCATCACATCATTTGGTCCTCAATTATACATAGCCTAGCTACCTATGTATAATTTAGGAAGAATCATGCCATAAATGGAACAGTTATCTTTTCAGATTTTATAATAACAATCTTCATTCAAAATCAAAATCTTGAGATTAAATAAACTATTCATAAACCTCATTTTTGACAAACTTCAATAGATATTTACACTTAATACACATCAATTTAATTATAGTAAGTCGAGAAAAATACAAACATTAGAAACCTAAGAGTTCACAAAGACTTATGGAAAACATCAATAGCGAAAATTTTATTAGAAACCACAGAAATTAATACATAGGTATATAATTAGCATTGGAAGTGCTATTATTGCAATGATTACAATAAAAAGCATAGAATATTCAATAGGCTGACCAGACATACACAATAAGGATTCCCATCAACAGTACTATAGCAAGAACCACCACAGGATGAATTACTCTGATTATTATAAAAGATATGTATAAGTACACCATTAGAAACAATAGCAAGACTAGTTCTTAAACATAAAGACAAATAAGTCTTATTTCACATTTATTGAGGATTACATAGAAACATAACAAGAACTCATTTTAACAACCCTAGCTCAAGACTAGTGCCTCCATATCTTATCCACAACATATGATAAAACCGTGATTGGTATTAGGAAAACCAAGAGCCCGACCAAAACTACATAATCTTCATCCGTGACAAAAGTCAAATAGGTAACAACAACAACGACATATACCATCGCAATAATAGTAATTAGGCTTGTCATTTTCGGAAGTACTTAATAAGAGAAAAGGGTTAATAATAGGAAATGTGAAATGATAGGAAAATGGTTGATGGAAGAATAGGAAATTAAATGGAGTGTTTATAGGCTAAAAATCTAGCTGTTGGAACAAAAACTAGCCGTTGGAGGTCACTATTCACGACCTTAGTATTCACTGTTCACTAGCCGTTAATTTTCCACTATTCCTGACCGTTACTTTCTATATTTACAACCATTGGATTCGTTAGTTGCAACATTTAAATCTATCTCGCCTAGCACCAATAAATCTAACTAGATTTCGTTTCCTTGAATTTCGGATAAAAATCTCTCGACAACCCTATGTTCATAATCCTTTACCCTAGTAATCATTTCAAAATTGAATTTCGGGACAAAATTCAGAATGACGAGTGGGTATTGTAGGGAACTGCAAAAATTCGTATAATTAACTTCGGTTAATTATATAATAATCTCTGTCATCATTTTAATCACCATTTTTATGGGAAAATTTAAAATTTTCTTTATTATATTATTTTAACGCAAAAACGTTATTACATAAATTACCAAATAATTGGACGAGCTCACGACGCGTATTACGAAAGTTAATTACACAATTAACACCACTTGGGCCACGTATAAACTCAGCCCATCTTCCCCTTCTGCGCACTGTTCACCAGCCCACACCAAGGGCCCAACTTTCTTTTTATTTTCAGTTTCCAATCGAGCAAACCCCATCCAAAACGCCCTTGTATTTTTCGATTTTTGAACACAACACATATGTATTTTTGTACCTCCTAATTGTCTACCCGCCAAAGAATTAGTATGCCAAGTTTTAGCTTCTAAGACGAACGTTTGATATGTTTAATAGAGGCAAAGTGTTTGGCCAAAATCCAACCCAATCGATATATAATAAATTTAAAACTCAACCATTTTAATCCCGGTTTGTTTCTAAATGATTCTAATAATATTTATATCATAGTTTCATGTTAAAAGTCTAGCTCCATCCACAAATATCAAAGGTTACATGATTTTTCCAATTTGAGTTCATATATATATACATGTCGACATGTATTATGACTCACAAGACAAGCTTCCTCATTCCTAGCTCTCACACCCTCATTTATAGTGATATAATAATCAAGGTTCATTTCAATAATCTTCCAATCACTGACATAGAATAGTATTACATGTTTCTTGAAATATATGAAGATTTCGTATCATAAACTTCATATATATCTACTCCTTCTTCACCACTTTTTTTCACACAATAACTATTACCATACTAACTCTTATTCTCTCATAAAATCACCTCTACAAGACCAGGAACAACGTACTTGTGTATGGAGGTTTAACGAGAGCACAAGAATAAAAGTATAAATCGTATACTTGTTATAAATCGAACGTGGGATTTTCTTGCATCTCCTTCATCACTCACGACTCTCTATCACCCTAGAGGTGTAGTAAGTATCTAATAACTCTCCTTGATTTCCTCTTGTTCCTTAAAACGTTCCATGCATCATGTAAATTCATGTTCAAATATATATATATATATATATAAATATATATATATATATATATATATATATATATATATATATATATATATATATATATATATATATATATATATATATATATATCGTATAATTATTTACGTATGCATATATGTTTAGTACACAAAAGTGGCGAGCCTCCATCTAGGAAGGCCTAGGAGTCACCATGCACACCCTTTCATTTTTATTTTTACATTACATACATCATTCGAACTTGTGTTGGTTTCTTGTTCCCATCGCTAAAATGGAAAACACTTAGAATAAATCCTAAGTGTTTTACCAAGAAAATACATGCTCCATGTCGCCACCTAAATGGCTTTGTAAAACTCAAATTCATTTAACGACCCATCTATATTTTTACATGAACTCATAGACACCATGACTAGCTACAACTTTCGTATAAGTAACTTGTAAAAATAACCACGTCTCGACCCTCTAAAATGACCTAAGTGAATTGACCTAAAAGAGATAAAACTGAAAAACTTTGAAAATATTCTAAGTCTTTTTCACTCGGAAAACTGTTCCAGGTCGCGACCAAAAGGACCATTTAAAACTCAATTCGACTTAACAACATACCTATATTTTTACACAATCTAATAAACCACCTAGCTAGCTATCATTTTCGTATAAACAACTTGTAAAGAAACTCACATCTCGACACTCAAAACTCACCAAAGTGAATTGCAAAACTCGTACTAAAAACTGTCACAAAATAAGCAAATTGGGCCTTAAAGCCCAATAAGTTGTTTTAAGCTTTTGTGAATAAGCTGGCTTATTCAGAGCTTTTGATATGAAATTATAACATGAAAAATGACCATTTTGATAATCTAAACTCGTGTCACGACGTACAGTTTTAAAATTGTTATCGGGCCTTGAATTTGACACGTTACAAGCCCAATTAGAGAAAATAAACTACTTTTAGCAATTAAGCAGTTGAAATAAGCTCTTTACAATTTAAATAATCTTCAAAAATTTTTATATAATTTTTCTCATAATTTTTGTACATTTGGACTAAAAATGTAACGCGACGACACCTTCAGGGACTAAAACTGCGAAACTGTTAAAACTTAGGGCTGGAACAGTAAAAATAGAAACTATAGGTTATAAAATGACAACTTATCATTTACCAAGCTCAGAATTGGTTATTGGACAATTTAGAGGACTATAGATGTAAATTTTATATATAAAGGACTAACGGTGTAACGCTAACCCGTTAGTATAAAAAGTGTAAAAACTGGAAAAGGACAAGGACCAACATATTATATTTGACATTCTTATTTTATTTTCTATTTTACGTCATGTCACACCCCTCCACGGCGGAAACGCGCGGGTGTAACTTCATGGATATCATCACAACACATGGTGTCTATATAGAGAATAACTACATGCATAAAGTAGAGCAAGTACAGACACGAAGTGTCGTAACAATACCCCAAAACAACATAATCCAAAACAATCCAAAATCCAAGCATAGACGATAAACCACTTCCAATGCAACTAGGGTCTCTTATAATCTCATCCTTCTATCTTATCCTTAGAAAGCTCACCTGAAAATGATGCTTAAAATGTCAACATTACGTTGGTAAGATTCATAGGTTTAAGACTCAAACACACTAGGAAACCAAAATCACAGTGATTACAAAATATAGCTGGACAAATAATTATAGTTATCATGTAAGCTACATATATTACTAGGCAACATCACACATTAAGCAACCATCGGGCCGGATCGTGACCCCCGCTCCCAAAACACATCATACCGGGCCGGATCGTGACCCCCGCTCCCAAAATAATGGGTAAATTAATACCCTCCAATTAGGTCGTATGCACGAGCAACAGGGTAAGCACCCTCCCAATTGGACCACACAGCTATCACACAACATATCATTACCGTTCACATATAGCATAAATACGATAACAATTAAAGTCCAAGCTCTTTAACACCATACACATAATCACAGTAACTCAAATCATTTAAGACAAGCATCATTCCCATCCCAAGTTTAAAACAAAGTAAAAATATGGGACTATGAACTCACCTTAAACTCCGCAGCTTCCACAAAAATAACTCATAATCTATAGCACACAAAAATAATCCACATTACACAAGGTCAAGCTAAAAGCTACAACCCAAGTAATACACATATGATGGATGTCTAAGACTCATATGACCCACCATGGATCTCCTAGACACGACACTAACCACTACCATAACTTAATACTCACTAAATCCCTTGCACTCTTAAAATCAGAAAAAGCAAAATTTTTGGGTACCTTTGCCCACATAAAATCACGACAAATAAAGCTCAACAACTCACACCAAAAATTCACCATGGTCTCTCATAAGCATAAAAGCTAATCCCAGAAGGCCATGGACCAATAACACACACAAATACTCATAAGAAATTCAAACTTGTCAACTACTCAAATTCGGATCTGAACACACACCAAAAAGTTTTGATTTTAAATAAATACTTCCACAAGTTTTTATCGCGAATCCTTTTCGTGGTAGTATGATATAACCTAATACTTAACTATTCCAGAAGGCCTAGTCAAAATACCACTTTTACAACCACATGACACCCTCAAACTTTTACCCAAAATCTGTCCCGGTTTGACAGCTTTGACACCTTAACAAAGAAAAATCAAAAGACCGACTTCCCGACCTTAAAATCAATCGTGGCTGGACTTTTTGGAAAGATATTTCATTATACTTCAATTTGGACAAAAAATTCATGACCTAACTCATCACCATCTGTTATTTACACCCATATCTTTACAGCTATAATTTTCTGTCCAAACCCTAACTCAGTAACTAGCATGTTTTACGCTCAATTCTCTTCACCAATCATCATAATATCTTCATTAATTGATCCCAACATGTTTTAATTAATTAATTTACAGAAGTTTACAAACCCTAGATCCATCATAATTAATATTACACGAATTAGATTAATAAATCAAACAATTGAACATAGGGTTTAAAGATTTTACCTTGATTCTTGATTTTTAGCATCAAAACTATAAACCCTATTTTTTTTCTCCTTCTCCTCTCCCTTGATCGACTCAAAATATGCAGGAAAAGAGGGGTATGGGTCGTTCATGGGGTTATATGGGTTGGGGGTTGGGCTTGTTTGAGTTAGAGTAGGATTCCTTATTGCTAGAAATTGTATTTGGGCTCAAATTTGGTTCCTTTTTCCCCATTTAACCCTTATGGCCGATTTTTCTTATACATAAGATATTATTTTATATTTTTTTATTAAATTTATTTATCACACTCTAAACCTCATACTTTTCATATTTTATAAATACCCGTAGCTAATCCTAGCGTCTTACGCGATAAACCTCAGTTTTTACGACAAACCGGAAAATATCATTTTCATAACAAAGTTTCCAAAAATAGAATTTCACACTCTTTTTGAAATATAACTCATAAAAACAAACTCCTCGTAACTTGCTAACGCTCAAATACTTGAACGAAGACTCGTTACGCAAAATCACAAAAACACCAAAACTACACAAGTCATTTCTACACCACAAAGGTGATCAAAATGAACTTTCCCAAACTTCAAACTTTCCAAATCACCATAATAACCATTTACGCAAAGAGATTTAGTGCTAAAACTCACCTATATCACTCATATATCACTTCAAACACCTAATACACACCAAACAAACGTCAACCGAGTCAAGACTATCAGTCAAACTGACCTGCTAAAACCACGGTTGTTACATCATCCCCCACTTAGGAAAATCGCGTCCCGAGATTTCAACTACTATAGTCACCACTCACAACAGCAAAAGAAAATTTATGGATTTTTAAACGGATAAATACCACACCATAAAATCACAGAGAAAGAATCGCAAAAAATGTGAACCGACTAAATACTCGAATTCACACGATAGAAAACATCCTGTCACTCCAACGATATACGCAAATAGATACACTCCCCGATCAATAACACCAACAATCCAAACGACTTCTCACAGGTAGGTACGATACCCCCAAACTAAATGAAAAGCCAAATGGTAACCGCAAGACGCACTCAAAAATGACAGATACCCACAAAACAAACATTTATGAATACCCCGCATCTAACTTCCACGATCTAAAATCCAACTACAAACGATCTACTTCACCAACCACATCGGCAAACAAATTTGGGTACTTAAATTTCATCTGATCCTCACGTTCCCAAGTAAACTTAGGACCACGCTTAGAATCCCACCATACCTTTAACAATGCTATCTCACCACACTTCAAACCCTTAACATCTCGATCCATAATCTCAACAGGTTTCTCGATAAAACGAAGAGTCTTGTCAACCTTACATTCATCTAATGGCACATGCAGACTAGCATCCGCCAACCACTTCTTTCCATTAGATACGTGAAACGTATCATGCACTCTACTTCACTCCTCAGGCAAATTCAACCGATCTGTCTCAAATCCAATCCTTTCCATAAATCTCAAACGGTCTTACGTATCTCGGTGCTAGCTTGCCTTTCTTACCAAAACGCACCACACCCTTCCAAGGAGATACTTTTAACCTCACAATATCACCAACACCAGACTCCAAGGGTTTACGGCAATAATCCGCATAACTCTTTTGGCGATCTCTTGCTACCTTAAATCTTTCCTTAGTCAGAAAACCTTATTCGTAGTCTCTCGTTCTAGTTCAGGACCAGTTAGTTGGCTTGTTCCAACCCTTGCCTACAGAACAAGTGACCTACATTACCTTCCATACAACTTTTCATACGACACACACTCAATACTAGAATGATAATTGTTGATATAGGAGAACTCAGCTAAGGATAAATGTATACCCCGGCTTTCTTCAAAATCAAACACACCCATGCTCTCAGCTCACCATCCATCTCCTGATTTGTACGCTCACTTAGTTCACTCATTTAAGAACGATAAGTCGTACTCATCTTCATACGCTATCTCAAGGCTCCATAAAACATTTACCACATTCGCGGAGTAAGTATTTCATCTTGATATAAGCTGATTGTCGCGACACCCCACGTCTCTCTACCAACTCATCAAATGAAATGTCTCACCAATTCCTTCTCAACAAAATCTCCAAGTATCTCTGACCGTTGCAACACCATAATAATCGTTGACATCAACACTCACCTTCAAGCGTATCAACCACTTGCTAAGGTAATAATATGTCTTATCCATTCTCGGATGTATCTTATACCTTGCATGATTCATGTCCTTAAGCTTCCTCTCCATGAAATCATTAGCGGGTCCGCAAAGTACAATCGTCCATCTTCATTCTTTTCCATTTACTAGTCTAAACCAAGTAATCATTCTTCTTACATGTTCTCATCCTTGAACCTCTCTCTCTAGGCTGTCAATATCATCCTCTTAACCCCGAACTGAATTGTCAAAATCATTGCTCACAAACATCCAAGTTTCACTCGTTCACTGATGCTCAGCGCTCTTACCACGATGTCTACCCTTCCTTTACGGTGGCGAATCAGACAATCGTAGTCACTGAGAAGTTCCACACCCAACTTCTCTTCAACATATATTAACTTCTTGTCAAATATATGCTAAAGATTCTTATGATCCGTGTAGATAACACTTCCTGTTCCATACAAATCTCATCTCCAAGTTCTATTTCCCAACCTTAAACCATGTATCACACAGTTCCTCTTATGGATCTTCCACCTCCGCGATGCCTACGCAATCTATAGAAAGATAGAAATGAATCATTAATAGTACCTGCCAATCCTAAGGACAATCGTCTCTCAGATGGTATCTTAGGTACTTTCCACGCTTCACTACTTTTATCTTACTAGTGTCCACGAAAACTCGTTATCGTTGACCACCTTCCTGAAGAACGTACATCTTAAAGCTAAACCTCTCACTCGAACAACTTGGCAAACACCTTCTTCCTCTTCAACAAAAAAATTGATAATCGAAACGACAATCTATCCTAAGTAAACGACGCGAACCATGAAACCGGTCGAACTAAAACGTATGTTAACGAACTCAAAAGGGGTATGAATTACCGACTAACGAAGTAACGAACATCAAAATCAAAGCTAGAAAACACAATAAGAAAATTTTCTCCCAATAAAAGTAGACACAGATAAAATGCTCATGAAAACCCATACAAAGAAAATATAAAATACACGTACCCATAAAACATCCACAAACGTACCTCAATGAAAGAAACACTCGATGAACTAAATACATAACAAGTTTGGTAAATGAGAACCATAGACAGTTCTTATTCCCGTACTAAACCTTCCCAAAAAAACAAATGAACACCGTTTGTTTACAAGACATATCTTAAACTTATACATTTTTATAAAATATATATATAAACCATTTTATGTAAGACATCAACATAACCATTTTTTTCCACACTTCCTTTTTACCATATAAATAATAGTTTCCAACAAATGACCTTGAAATACCCAAAACGAATTTTAAAATACCATAAGGACTTTAACACAACCCCTTTATTGGATGCGAAAATAAAACACAGAAAAATCACATAATCAAAATAATCATCAAACGAATCTCATACCAGTGAACACTCACGCGAATACATTGCAAACCAAACGATGAACTTAAAGACTCATTCGTACACCGATCAAACCAAAATCATGGAAAACACCGATACTAACGGGTCACAAAATTCAATTGGTGTTTGTAAATGAGGGATTAAATATCCACACAAACTCGTCACGAACCAACAATACTTGAAGAATAGTATAACATTCATCCGAGGAATGAATGTATGGAATAACCAAAGAAACGAACCAGTATCCAACAAAAACGAATTCGATTCCCAACACCTATCACGATGTCAAATAGAAAGAATATGGCATCTATACAATCATGGTACGAATAGGAATGCCAACCAAAGAATTAGGTATACAAACGAAGCGTCTAGCAACCGAATCAACTTAAATACCACAACATAAGTACCCACCGATATTTGAGGTATCAACATATGATAGGTAGGATGGAATCTTACCACCTACACACCCCAACATACAACGACTGCCCAAACGGTTAAGAGAATACTTCTCTAACCATACAACCATCACCAACATGATATCACATACCATCTACCACAACATATAACAACAAACATCAATCAATGCAATAATGGTCACAAGTCCACATGTGTAATACCCTTATAATTATGTTCGCGACCATAGTTATAAACCTCTTCCACATGCATACTTACTTCCAAAACCAAACATCTTAATGATAACGCACATATACCACATAGCACCTAATACACCATGCAATCCATGCTATCATACTTGCAAGTCTACTTGTGTTGTGACGCATGTATAATTATGTTGGCCACCATAATTATCTATGCCCCCTTTCATAAGTGTACTCCCTCTTATGACAACACATCATGCAAACAATCACGTAACCAAAAACAAAAGACGTCGCAAACAATCATCTCACATGGAACAATTCCATCGATCACGTAAACTCTATAATCAAAATCACTTGGATAAGGTCGATCCAATATCCAAGAGTAATCACGCTCCGACATGGTTCAAGACGGCAAAAGACAATATACGAATTCCAAAACATAACACAAAACAAAAGACGTCGCATAATGGCTCAACTCCACTCTCGCACTTATCTCCCCACTCAGATCAATTCAACTTACTACTCGCTGTGGACTCTAGATCCGAATCCACACCATTTCATCCTAACTCCCTTTCATCTTTACTTAACCAACCATTCATGTTTCCTACACGTTGAGGTAGTCGAAAACATGCAAAACCATCTCCATTCTTTTCTTCCAATTCTACATAATTCACAAGCGCATACAAATCACGAGGTTTAGACTAAACCACATCTCCTTCCTAGGTGAAGTGAGGACACTACCAAGGGTATTTGGTAATGGCTCCATCTCCAGAAGTCGTTGTGGTTCCAAACCTCTCCACTTCTTCTCCACCAACATTTCCCATAAACATCCTCTCCTTGTCCGAACGTAGATACATGCTATCGGAAACTCGGATTTTGCGTTTAGTCTGCTTCATCCTACCACCTCTCTCGCATCCGATAGCGACAACGGTTGTCCAACGAAGCATCTTATGCGCGAAAGATGATATAATAAAGTCGATATATACAATACTACGTATATAGAATAGAATAGACGTCCGAAACTCAATAAAACATCTCATAAATATAGGAAAATAGACATATAAAATACTATACATACACATAGGTCCTAAATGCAACTATATGAGGGACTCCTAGGTTATAGTCTAGGTCCAACCGCCTAATTCTTTATAACCAAGGCTCTGATACCAATCTGTCACACCCCGCCATGGCGGGAATGCACGGGTGTAACTTCATGGATATCATCACAACACATGGTGTCTATATAGAGAATAACTACATGCATAAAGTAGAGCAAGTATAGACACGAAGTGTCGTAACAATACCCCAGAACAACATAATCAAAACATAATCCAAAACAATCCAAAATCCAGGCATAGACGATAAACCACTTCCAATGCAACTAGGGTCTCGTATAATCTCATCCTTCTATCTTATCCTTAGAAAGCTCACCTGAAAATGATGCTTAAAATGTCAACATTACATTGGTGAGATTCATAGGTTTAAGACTCAAACACACTAGGCAACCAAAATCACTGTGATTACAAAATATAGCCGGACAAAGAAATTACAGTTATCATATAGCTATATGTATTTGCAAGTCAATAATCACACACAAAGGCAACAACACTCATAAGGCAACCAATAGGATGGCTCGTGTCCTCCGACCCCACAATGATTACATCAGGACGGCTCGTGTCCCCCGACCCCAATAAACATCAATTAGGTCACATGCGCGAGCAACAGGATAAGCATTCTCCTAATCGAATCACATGTATCCACACAAGCAAATAATCACATAGCATACATACGATAACATTATAAGTCCAAGCTCTTTTGACACACACATAATCACAGTAACTCAAATATTTAAGACAAGCATCATTCTCATCCCAAGTTTAAAACAAAGTAAAAATATGGGACTATGAACTCACCTTAAACTCCGTAGCTTTCACAAAAACAACTCACAATCTATTGCACACAAAAATAATCTACATTACACAAGGTCAAGCTAAAAGCTACAACCCATGTAATACACATATGATGGATGTCTAAGACTCATATGACCCACCATGGATCTCCTAGACACCACACTAACCACTACCATAACTTAATACTTACTAAATCCCTTGCACTCTTAAAATCAGAAAACGCAGAATTTTTGGGTACCTTTGCCCACATAAAATCACGACAAATAAAGCTCAACAACTCACACCAAAAATTCACCATGGTCTCTCATAAGCATAGAAGCTAATCCCAGAAGGCCATGGACCAATAACACACACAAATACTCATAAGAAATTCAAACTTGTCAACTACTCAAATTCGGATCTGAACGCACACCAAAAAGTTTTGATTTTAAATAAATACTTCCACAAGTTTTTATCGCGAATCCTTTTCGTGGTAGTCTAATATAACCTAATAATTAACTATTCCAGAAGGCCTAGTCAAAATACCACTTTTACAACCACATGACACCCTCAAACTTTTACCCAAAATCTGTCCCGGTTTGACAGCTTTGACACCTTAACAAAGAAAAATCAAAAGACCAACTTCCCGACCTTGAAATCAATCGAGGCTGGACTTTTTGGAAAGCTCTTTCATTATACATCAATTTAGACCAAAAATTCGTGACCTAACTCATCACCATATGTTATTTACACCCACATCTTTACAGCTATAATTTTCTGTCCAAACCGTAACTCAATAACTAGCATGTTTTACGCTCAATTCTCTTCTCCAATCATCATAATATCTTCATTAATTGATCCCAACATGTTTTAATTAATTAATTTACAGAAGTTTACAAACCCTAGATCCATCATAATTAATATTACATGAATTAGATTAATAAATCAAACAATTGAACATAGGGTTTAAAGATTTTACCTTGATTCTTGATTTTTAGCTTCAAAACTATAAACCCTAATTTTTTTCTACTTCTCCTCTCCCTTGATCGACTCAAAATATGTAGGAAAAGAGGGGTATGGGTCGTTCATGGGGTTATATGGGTTGGGGGTTGGGCTTGTTTGAGTTGGACTAGGATTCCTTATTGCTAGGAATTGTATTTGGGCTCAAATTTGGTTCCTTTTTCCCCATTTAACCCTTATGGCCGATTTTTCTTATACATAAGATATTATTTTATATTTTTTATTAAATTTATTTATCACACTCTAAACCTCATTTTTTTCATATTTTATTAATACCCGTAGCTAATCCTAGCGTCTTACGCGATAAACCTCAGTTTTTACGACAAACCGGAAAATATCATTTTCACAACAAAGTTTCCAAAAATAGAATTTCACACTCTTTTTGAAATATAACTCATAAAAACAAACTCCTCGTAACTTGCTAACGCTCAAATACTTGAACGAAGACTCGTTACGCAAAATCACAAAAACACTAAAACTACACAAGTTATTTCTACACCACAAAGGTGATCAAAATGAACTTTCCCAAATTTCAAACTTTCCAAATCACCATAATAACCATTTATGCAAAGGGATTTAGTGCTAAAACCCACCTATATCACTCATATATCACTTCAAACACCTAATACACACCAAACAAACGTCAACCGAGTCAAGACTATCAGCCAAACTGACCTGCTAAAACCACGGTTGTTACACGTCACCCCATCACGTCATATGCATTTTCATTACATTTTATTTATATATTAGTTAGTTTTACATATAATGATATTTTAACAAATTGTCTTTACGTATTATTATCATCATAGTTAAGAAAGGAAAACTTTAGAAATAATCACACCACTTGTCATATTATTATAAACCTAAGAATTTCATTCGCATATTATCTTTTCATCTTAACGATTAATTGTTATTCATTTACCAAATAGTATTTGGTTAAATTCTTAGATAAATTTATTTATCAGGTTCTGTATTAAAGATGTTTCCATAATCATTCTCATAATCTCATCTGAATTTACTTTTCATCATTCCCGTATCAATCAAGGTGGGTCATAGCCCCATTTCCAATACTTGTTTTTAACTCATTGGGGGAGATACATGCTTACATATACTTTGATAACTTTATAAGTATATGAATAAATTACATGATTCAAATCAATTTCCTTATTAATAGTTACCTGATGAAGTTTATGACTTAAGATGTGATAAATATATGTTACCGGCGAATTACTTAACTGAAATACTGATACTCAGATGATAATGTTTCCAGTTTGATTATTGTGGCATGTGATATATATGTTACTGGCGAATTACTTAACTGAAATACTGATACTCAGATGATAATGTTTCCAAAGTGATTATTGTGGCATGATACTTGACTATACTATAACATCCTGAATGATTCCATTATCTCTATATGATATTTCTATGTTCAACAGAAATAATTGCTAGGAAGAGCACAATTACTCTAGTTACATTATTACCTTGATATTGCCTAAGTTACCTTCATCGCCATAAAGTCCCTCAATCATGAGCCATTAATCACTTGTATGTGAGCGCGAATATAGTGAACAGCTTCGAAACCAGTTAAGGATTGACCTCCGATCCCACTAATACTTGACGGAATGCCATTATGCATATGGTTAGTCGTATTAGTCGCGATACACTATATTTGAATAACAATAGGAATTGGCAAATCACATATTATAAGAGGGCAAAATTTATCATTGACTTGATAAATCACCTCTTTTGTAAATGTTTTGCGTGTCATGAGGCTTGGTGCAATATCCATAAGGAAATGTATGTTTTCAATATATATTTAGATACTGTTGTATAGGTATTTGACCAGACTTGAATTGTATATCTCATTAAATTAGCATCATGAGTTTCCATCTCATGTTAGGGTTATTGATCCCTTATTTGAATTTGATTGAATATCTATATGATTTATCTGTAATTATAATCAACATCACTCAATACTTGTTCTATCACTGCTTGTATTTATCATTATCTAATATTCCTGAAATCTATTGAAATAAATGGTTTTCCATAAAACTCTATGAACTCACTAACCTTTGTGTTGACGCTTTTAAGCATGTGTATCTCAGGTAATTTAACGGAGCAGGACACGACACAGAGCGGGCATTTATTACTCTGATAAATTAAAATGGTGTAAACATCAAATATGTCATTCTTTCAAGCCTTTATATCTTTCAATAAGATTCTAAATCAAATGGTTCATCTTTTATCAAAAATATTATTTGAATGACAAATAACTTTCAAAACGCTTCTTTTAAGCCATTTTATGAGATTATAACTTTGATCCTCCCCGTAACACCCAACTTACTTTTCCGCTGCTAAAACATAAATTTTGGGGTATTACATTTGTTTTTCTAATGGAGTCTTAAAGTTTTTGTTAAATCTTTAGTTTTATAAACTCTAGGAAATCTGCAAACATTCATTCCACAAGCATTATATCTTACATTCCTTTCTAGGATTTGTTAGTATATATAGATTGCCGCCGATTTTACACGAGGTTGCCTTGTTTGTTTTCTCAGGTTTAACAGGTTATGTATGACAAGAGGATGATTTATTTCTGGAAGGGAAGCTTTGATTGTTCATTTTCTTGGAGGAAGATCTAACCTTGTTACCGCACTATCCACACCGAACGAATCAGGGGAGTATTTGATTTCATTCTTTTACCTGTTTTACTTTTACATTCTTTAATTGAACATTGGGGATAATGTTTAACCTAAGTGTAAGGGGAGGGTAAATGATGATACCTTATAGGATACACTTGCACTTGAGTTTGTTTGTTTGATGGTAGGTGTGTAATAAAACTAAGAGAAATACTTGTTAGTTTAATTTTAGCGCCAAATTTAAAATTTTTTACAACATTTAGGAGTGAAACTTTAGCCATAGCAAGCGTCTCATGGATAGGAGATTATATGACTAGCACGAAACCGTACCATTCAGAAAAATTTTCCACCCAAATATGTGAGGTTCGCCTTTAGATTTGATAGGAAAAGCATTTACTATTAGTGCTTATGAGTGTACCGGTAGCATTTAGATTCTAGAACTTGCATTAGTGATGCATCCCGAGACCGCTAGTGAGACTACATTCGTGTAGTAGGATTTCCTACATGATAAGAGGCATTAGGATCACCCTTGTGTTAAACCCGTATCATAATTACTTGACCATTTAAGTCATATTACTTGGCTAGTAAAGTCAACTAATTTTTCCCACACCTTAGCGTTGTACTCATTTTTAGTACACGAAACCCCTAGTACACCCCTCCGAGCCTATCTTTTCGTTTCTAACTTTAAGCATTTTACTTAAAGGAAGAATTTGTTACAACCCACTTAAATGTACACCCAAATCGCCTTAGCCTTCTGACTCCTCCTAAACCAACCAGTCAACCGGGTGCAGTTGATAGGCCCACCTAGGAGAAAGTGCAAGTTATTATTGACCGTGGAAATATAGGGAAATCTCCGGGTCGTTAAATCCCAACGAGATTGAAATTGTATTTTGAACGATTAGGGTGATGAGTGGTACTGAGGACAGTAACAAAAATGATTGAGGGATGATTATACTACTGATTACTTGGTATTTGGATAATATTAAATGATATAAACAATAACAGAGATACACACAAAAGCACAAATTAGAAAATCAGATAACAGACAGATAAAAGTGGGTTTTATCAAATTCCAAACTACAGGAGGTATAATTGAAACTTTTTAAAACTTAAAATTAAAAGAAAATTTAAAGTGAAAATGAAATTATAAAATTGATTATTTTAATATTTAAATATTATTTAATTAATTAAAACTATTAAAAATCTAATTTAAACCTAAGTTAAATTAACTAAAAATTATAAAGATTACAATTTAAACTAAAAACTTGCAAAAATAATTTCTAAACCTTAAAAAGAACTTGAAGAAAGTATAAAAAATGAAAATAAATATTTTTTTCTTTTTATGAGTTTTCTATTAACTAAAAACTATTTAACTTAATTAAACTAACTAAACTATTTTAAATTACTAATAATACTAAATTAACTTAGAAAATTATGGAAAAATTTATAAAACTATATAACCATCACAGGAATCCTACAAAATTATAAAAACTTCTAAAAATTATATTTTAGGCTATTTCACTAATTAATTACCTATTAATTATTTTAAATCTAATTTAATTAAATTAAATAAGAAAATTGGAAAATGGACAGTGGAAATTATGAAACTATTTTCTAAAAGTCTTAACTACTTTATAAAACTTAGGAAAAATATAAAATTTTACTGTTGTTAATTAAAATTAAAGAAAACTATTTAATTACTAATATTACCTATTTAATTATTTAAACTACTTTTAATTCTAATAAATAGTAAACTGCTTAGGAAAAATCTAAGAAAATTATTTTAACTACTTAAAAGTACTAGGAAATTAATAAAATTATAAAATTGGAAAAGTGCTTATTAATAAGCTGAAATGAAAATTAAATAGATAATTTCTATTAAATAGAAGCTATCACTAAAATTAAGTTTGGCTTTTTCTGGTTTTTCTTTTATAAAATTATTAAAATACTTAAATTATGAAACTTTTACAAAGAAAACTACTTTGGAAACTCAGAATAAGCACTGAGAGTGCTTATTACCCTAGACAGTTGACTAAGTTTGACCACACAAAGAAATAAGATCAAATGGAGTTATGTGGGGTTCACACTGGTTAAATTAGATACACACAAGTTACTTGGACATGTTTGAACAAGTTTTAGTCAAATAAGCACTAAGATTAAGCTACAAGACCACAATAAACAATTCCAAACTTAGTTTCTGAGACAAAAATGGGACAAAGTTTAGGGTTGATTCTAGGTGGGGTCCATTGATGCACAGGTCAAACAAAGGGTCAATCTATGATCCCTGGTAGGAGAGGGGTTGTAAGAACCAAACTATGGAGTGTGGGACCCACTGGGGTAGCCACAAACAACCACCAAAGTGGTGGTGGTGACCTGATGGTCTGCTGATGCACAGGGTAACTTATTATGACTTGTGACTTGGTGAAAAGTTGTTTAAATGATCAAATAAGCTCTCACACATGTATACCAACTTGAAATAAGACTAAAAGCACAAATAAGCACTATGGATATGCCAGCAAATCCAAATAAGCACTTATCACAATCCTGACAACCAAACAGGCCTGAGGGTGGTATTTTGGATCTCTGTGGGGTCCACAAAAGTGATCTAGGGTCCAAAATTAAACTTGAAACTTATAAAGGGACTGATAAGCTTCAAAATAAGCCAATAAGCTAAAGGTGGGGCCCGCTAATGAAGTATCTATGGTCTATTGAAATTGGGTCACTTATACTGATGACTCAGTATAAAGTTTTGAAATCAGCAAACTTGAGGACCAAAATAAGCTATGCTACAGTGAACTGAGATCCAATTTTATGATTGATCTTAAAAGTACTACTGATGAGCTTTTCAAAAAGCTAAAAATCAAGTCCTAAGGTTTTGATTTGCACCCTGGAGGGGGGTTTGAAACTTTGACTAAAACCACAAGTACCTTGATACAGGGCAGTACCTTGCCCTGCAGGTCTAAATAAGCTTATACACAAGCTTATAGAAAATTCCTAAAAATAAGATGACTATGGGATTTTGTAGACTAGGTGGTACACTTTAACTTCTGAAAAGGGCAAGGTCTCAAAGTTAATACAAAAATCACAAAAATTACTCTAAGATTTGGATTTCTGAGACAATGGTACTTTTTGACTTTTTGATTTTACTTCTAAGTTTGACTTAGGTGAACTTTGATCTTGATTTCTTGACTGATATTGATTATTTAAGCTATATGGAGACTAAATTAAGCTAGGACTAACACTTATGAGCTAAAATTAGGCTAATGCTACTTGTATTCCAACACAGACATGTAATTAGCTCAAATGGTTTGTGATTTTGACTTTTTATCAAATAGGACTTGAATATTTTTATTGTTCTGAGCTAAAATTACCCTAAGTAACTTGTATAAACCAAAAACAACAACAATAACAAAGCACAACACTTAGGAATTCACTGATCCAAACACACCTTATATGTTGACTGTTTTGTGTTTTAGGAAGCAAATGATTACTAGGGCTCTTATAACTGATCCACAATGACTTTTTATGTTATATTAAGTATAAATAAGTACTTAGAAACAGGTGACAACCACAAATAATCAAGAGAACTAATAATGCTATATTGACCGTTTTAACTAAGATTTTTAAGTAACTAATGAATTTATCAAACAAGCTACTAATTTTATGTTGTATTATCACTACTTAGGACTAAATAAGCACAAAGAACTAAATAAGCAAAAGAATAAGCACAGCTACAGTAAAAAGACAGATATGAGATTTTG
This sequence comes from Artemisia argyi, assembly GCA_030686995.1. NCBI lineage: Eukaryota > Viridiplantae > Streptophyta > Magnoliopsida > Asterales > Asteraceae > Artemisia > Artemisia argyi. Next base: position 127,166,728 of record CM060706.1, on the reverse strand, counting down.
ATGACTTACAATATGCTTTCCTGCTTAAAACCAATGAACCAAAGATCTCAAATCCAATCCTATATAATCTCCACAGATTAACTAACCCAAGACCATCCAATATTTGCCCTGCTCCATTGCTTATCACCAAGAACTTGATACTTTGACTTTCGTTGACTATTTTTATGTTTATGAGTTTTTTATATCTAAATCTTGTTTTAAGGTATCTAAAAGCTTTAATGAGCTTCTTAGGAGCTTATGTGAGCTTAAGAGTCTTTATAATCTAACAATAACAAGAAAACAACTTATTAAGAAATTTGAAATGAAATTGAAAGTTGCATTAACTGAGATAACAAAACAAACTTGATTCTTATTAATTAAAAAGCTCACTAGTACACTGAGAATGCTAACTTTAAACTTTGAAAGCTTAAATTACACTTGAACTTTTAAAAGAAACTAATACGACATACAATTATTGAATAAAAACTAGATATCACTCCACATTGCTTTTCTTGATCTTTATAGCTGAGAATGAGCTTCCAGGTGTCCTCAAGGACTTTTCCCACTTCATCTGAGCCTTTGATTTTGTCCAATTGATCTCCACCGTTTAAACTAATTTTGGCGCCAAAAGTCATACACGTTAACTTGGGGCCAAAGGTCTGTAATTAAAGAGTTTTGGGAGCATGTGGAGGTGTCAGGGGACAAATGAGATAGTTTGGAGGCCAAGTTGAGGTGATATGATGAAAACAGAGGATGTGGAGTGGTTTGGAGGGAAAATTGGTGGGAATTGCATTTAATGTGGTGTGGGATAAGGTTGTGAGGTGGAAAGAAGTAGGTTAGTGAGCTGGAAAGGTGAGGTGGCGGTGGAAAACCACCTGGTATTGGGTGAAGCAGGGGTGACGGTGGAGGTGCTACAGTGTTGGCGGTTTAGGGGTGTTTGACCAGGGTCAAACCCTGGTTTGTATTATTAAGGGTGTGGGCCGAGGGTTGTTTGGGCCAAGAAAAGGAAGGGTGGGCTTGGGTGTGTTTGGATTGGATTTGGTTTGGTTTTGGATTTATTAATAAAAAGGGTCCGGTTGGTTTAGTGTTAAACAAGGACCAAATTTGTAATTTGACCAAAATTAAGGGACTGATTTTGCAATTTTCCCAAACTTCTTCCAAGGACTAAACCTGCAATAAAACCATAACACAAGGACAAAAAATGTAATTTTTCTATTTTTAAATCCCATGGACCTTTTCTGCCAATTTCTCAAACTCCAGGGACCATTTTTGTAACTTTGGATTTTTAAGGGACTAAAGATGTAATTTCCCAAAATGTTTATCATAAGGACCAATTTTGTCATTTAAGAATAGTTCAAGGTTTATTTTATTAATTTCCCATTTTTAAAACCTTAAGGACTAATTTTGACATTTTTGAAACTTGAGGGACTAAAGTTGTCATTTTGAAATTTTTAACTTTAAAGGACTATACTTGACAACTTATGAATACCTAAGGACCTTTGATGATATTTTTCATGTTTTGATTTACCAGGGACTAGTTTTGACAACTTTTGAAACTTGAGGGACTGAAACTGCCAATTATGCAAACTTTGTACGTTTTTCATCTGTTTTTGATTATTTTGCATTTGAAACATATAAAACACACTTCTAAGATATTTTCAGTATTTTGATGCATATTTGAGTGTTTTTTGATGTCTTGGCAGTTCAGATTGGTATAAAATGATGAGTATTTAGACACTCATCAATCCCCCACACTAAACTATTGCTAGTCCCTAGCAATCTTTTGAGAAAAATTTAATGGATTTTTACTCTTTACCAAAAGCCATCACTTCTGGAGTAGCCAGATGTAAGAACTGTGGCCCACCTGATAACCGTGTGATTTTGAGCAAACCACCAGCTGTCAACGGATTTGATTTGTCTTTCCAAAAGCCGTTTGCTTCTGGACTAGCCAACTCTAGATGGAATAGTCAACATCTTGGTGAGCTGATTACCAATTATGGTTTTTCCACGGCCTTTACCACAAGCCATAATCTTGCGGGCTAGCTAACTCATTCACTTTATGGGATATGGGGAGTTGAGGAACCATACAATTTTGGGCAAATTGCAAGCCATCAACGGATTTGAGATGTCTTTACCAAGAGCCGTTTGCTCCTGGACTAGCCAATCCTTTTGTGGGTTAGACATGGTGGATTGATAACCATTATTTGCATTTCTAAGTGTGAAAAAACTGAAAATTTTGATCAAATGGGGGTTCTTGATGGAACATGTGTTCTGAATTTGTGAGAACTCTCCCCCACACTTAGAACTGAATATTGCCCTCAATATTCAAAGTACTTGGTGTCCTACCAAGACTTAGAACGTAAGAAGGAAATACTATTAACCTTTTGTTTTAGTCTATTTACATACAAAGTTAACTAATTTTTTTTTTTTTGAAAAAATTTATACATATGTACAACATGTGGTTCATCTCCCCCACACTAGGGTGGTAGAAAGGGGTAAGAAGACAGAAATATGGGTGAAAACCCATATTGCTACTGTTTTTGATTACCGAGTCGCTAGCTTGACTCGACCCCGAATTTATTGGTCCATGGGGAAAGTTTGGAGATCCAGGACAACCATTGGTTGTATGTCCCCTCCAAAATAGTGTTTTAACCGATGACCATTTACTTTGAAATTGGGACCGTCGGGTTGCAATAACTCAACAGTTCCATATGGGTATACTTTTGCTATAGTAAATGGTCCAGACCAACGGGTTTTTAGTTTACCCGAGAAAATTTTTAATCTTGAATTGAAAAGAACTCTGTCATCCACGTTGAAAACGCGGTTCTTAATTTTAGAGTCATGTATCTTCTTAGTCTTTTCTTTATAGATTAAAGAATTTTTGTAAGCTTGATCACGTAATTCATTTAGTTCGTTTAGTTGAACTTTACGGTGATCACCCGCTGTCTGAAGGTTGAAATTTGCATGTTTTAAGGCCTAATAGGCCTTATGTTCTAATTCGATCGGAAGATGACATGCTTTCCCGTACACTAGCTTATATGGAGTACACCCGATGGGTGTTTTGTAAGCAGTGCGGAAAGCCCATAATGCATCATCCAGCTTATCCGACCAAGAGGCACGGTTTTCACCAACCGTCCTCTTTAAAATTCTCTTAATACCCCGATTTGAGACCTCCACCTGCCCACTTGTTTGGGGGTGATATGCTGTCAAAAGACGGTGAGTTACACCATATTTCAGCATCACTCTTGCAAATTGTTCATTACAGAAGTGAGTGCCACGATCACTGATAATGGCACGAGGAGTCCCGAATCTGGCAAATAGAGACTTTAAAAATTTAACGACTACTCGGGCATCATTGGTGGGTAAAGCTTTTGCTTCAACCCATTTTGACAGATAGTCGACAGCCACGAGTATGTATTTATTCCCTCGTGAAGACGGGAATGGCCCCATAAAATCAATGCCCCACATATCAAATATTTCATAGACTTGGATGGCGTTTAGCGGCATCTCATTCTTTTTGGAAATATTCCCGTGATGCTGGCAAGCCTCACAAGTTTTGATAAGTTCATGGGCGTCTTTATAGATCGTGGGCCAAAAGAATCCTGAATCAAACACCTATTTGGCGGTGTAGTTTGGGTTATGATGTCCCCCCGTGGGTCCATCATGACAAGCTTTAAGAATTTCCATGGCTTCTTGGCCATGGACACACCGTCAGATGACTTGATCCGCACATATTTTGAACAAGTAGGGGTCGTCCCAGAAGTAATGTTTTATATCTTTAAAGAATTTTCTTTTCTGTTGGGACGACATCCCTTTCACAACGAAATTTCCCGCATGGTAATTTGCAAAGTCGGCAAACCATGGGTGGTGGCATCATCCCGGGTAGAGATTAGATTTAGAGTCTCCAGAGGAAAAGTTTCATTAATTTCTTTTCTCTCGAGAATATCCTGATGAGGATTTTCTAACCGGGACAAGTGATCAGCTGCAAGGTTCTCTGCTCCTTTTTTATCTCTTATGAGTATATCGAATTCCTGGAGGAGCAGGACCCAACGGAGCAGTCTTGGCTTTGCATCCTGTTTAGTGAACAGGTATTTCAGAGCCGAATGGTCCGTATACACCACGCTTTTGGTTAAGATTAAGTAAGACCGAAATTTTTCAAAGGCATATACCACAGCTAATAACTCTTTTTCTGTGGTGGTATAGTGTGTTTGAGCTTCATTCATGGTCTTACTTGCGTAGTGTATTGGCTGGAAATGTTTGGTTTTGCGTTGCACCAGAACTGCACCAATAGCATAATCGCTAGCATCGCACATAAGTTCAAAGGGTAAGTCCCAGTCGGGGGCAACAAGGATTGGTGCTTCGGTGAGTTTTTTCTTTAAAGTAGAAAAAGCTTCGATGCACTCGGAGGAACAAATGAAAGGAGCATCCTTTTCAAGAAGATGAGTCATGGGCCGGGCTAATTTGGAGAAATCCTGTATGAAGCTCCGATAGAACCCGGCATGGCCGAGGAAACTCCTTATTCCTTTAACAGTGGTGGGATGAGGCAGTTTAGCAATAACATCAATTTTGGCCTTATCGACCTCAATCCCATTTTTTGAAATTTTATGGCCGAGGACAATGCCCTCCTTAACCATAAAATGGCTCTTCTCCCAGTTTAGACAAAGATTAGTATTTTCACAACGTTGAAGCATTTTTTCTAAATGGGTGAGGCATGAGTTGAAAGAATTCCCGATGACTGAGAAGTCATCCATGAACACCTCCATGGTTTTTCCGATCATGTCATGGAAAATAGCCATCATGCACCTCTGGAAAGTGCCCGGAGCATTGCATAACCCAAAAGGCATGCGGCGATAGGCAAATGTTCCGTAAGGGCATGTGAAGGTAGTCTTCTCTTGATCCTGTGGATCAATGGGAATTTGAAAGTAACCCGAGAAGCCGTCGAGGAAGCAATAATACTCATTCCCCGCTAGTCTTTCGAGCATTTGATCCATAAAGGGCAGAGAAAAATGGTCTTTGCGGGTGGCTTCGTTAAGCTTTCTGTAATCGATACATACTCGCCACCCTGTAACCAAACGAGTTGGTAACAACTCGTTGTCCTCATTTGTGATAACCGTGATGCCACCCTTCTTTGGAACACAATGTATTGGGCTAACCCAAGGACTATCTGATATAGGGTAAATCAATCCCGCATCAAGAAGTTTGATAACTTCTGCCTTTATAACTTCGTGGATTTTTGGATTTACCCTTCTTTGATGCTGCACGGCAGGTTTAAAGTCCTCTTCCATTAGGATTTTGTGTGTACAAAAATCCGGGTTAATACCCTTTATGTCTGAGAGTTTCCAAGCAATTGCTTGCTTGTAGGACTTTAAAACCTTAAGCAGCGCGGTTTTCTCCTCATCCTTTAAGTCTTTTGCAATAATGACCGGTAACTTATCGTTACCTTCCAAGAATGCATATTCTAGATGAGGAGGCAGGTCCTTAAGTTCGACCTCGGGGAAATTATCATTTTTCTCAACATATTTGACTTCCGCCTTATGAAGTTGTGGAGGTAGAACAGGAATAGGAGAAGGATCTTTGTTCAATAACTTCTCAAGGAGAAGTATATCCATTTCCGGGTCAATCTCTTGGTTATCAATTCCTTCGGGAACTGAATCACTTTTGAGAAAGGCCTCTAATTCCTCAAGGACGAAATCACTTCCCTCAAACGGAGTGAGGGAAGGAGAAGAATTAGCGATTATGGGATGAGAAGAAGTAGTGGGATTGCCACTCGGAGAATTATCAGCGAATCTAAGGATTTCCTGAGCATACTCCTCGGATGCAATGTAAATGACATCAATTCGGTTGACCGATTCAACATCATAATTCGAGGAGTATCTCGAGGTTTGATCAAGGTTGAACGTTATTGCTTCATTGCCAACTCGTAACGTGATTTCCTCATCGAAAACATCAATTAATGCACGTCCCGTTCTTAAGAATCCCCTCCCAAGAATGAGAGGAACTCTTGGATCTGCATCGAAATCAACAACGACAAAGTCTGCCGGAAAATGGAACTTTCCCACTCTTATAAATACGTCCTCGGCAATACCAAGGGGACGTGAAATTGAACGGTTTGCAAGCTCGAGAGTCATGCATGTGGGACTAAGTGCCTGAAGAGAGAGCTTTTTCCAAACTAAGTGGGGCATTAAGTTGATGCTTGCACCAAGATCGGCCAAGGTAAAACATTCAACCATCCCCGGGAAAATACATGGTATTAGAAATCTCCCGGGGTCTCCTAGCTTTTCGGGAAGCTGTTTCAATAGAACTGCAGAACAGTTCTCATTGAGTGGAGTTCGTGCCATCTCAAACAGTTTTTCTTTATTGCTCAACAGGTTTTTGATTGTCGATGCGAATTTGGGCATTAAAAGAAGAGCATCCGCAAAACTAATATCGAAGTGTAGTTCTTGGAAAATCTGAAAGAATTTTTCCATCTGATGATTAGCTTTATCACGGAGCTTCTGATCTTGCAATCGTGAGGGATATGGAATTGTTGGTTTTGGGTTGGCTTTTGGATTTTCAACAGAACCTTCAGTAGTTTCAAACACGACTCTTTTAGGAGGAGTCGGGACTGGGATAACTGGAGGAGGGATGTCATTGGTACCACCGTTATTATTAGGAAGTACCGTATCCGTGGTATCCTCAGTTTCACATTCCTCTACCGGGATAGGAGAAGAGGTAGACGGAGCTGTTGGTCCTTGGTAAGAAACTCCACTTCTTGTGGTGATCGCCTTTACATCGCCCCTCGGATTAGCGATCGTGTTGCTAGGTAAAGTAGTACCTGAGCCCGAGGGTCGATCATTTAAAGACTTCTGCAAATTAGATATTTGACTAACCAGCATTTTGTTCAGTTCTTCTTGGGATTTCATAAACTGTTTTAATAACTCATCATGTGATGGTCCAGTTGGAACAATGGCTTGATTTTGGTTTGGGAAATTTTGAGCCCGATTGTTCTGGAAATTCCCATGTTGCTGGTTGTTATTACTCTGGAAGTGGTTTTGTTGTTGAAAATTACCCTGTGGGAAATTGTTATGACCTTGATTTCGGTTATAATTCCCTTGGTTCTGATTTTGTTGAACCTGGTTTTGACCAGGGTTGAAATTCCCTTGGTTGTTATAACCTTGGTTCATTCGGTTCTGGTTCTGATTCTGGTTAAAGTTCTGGTTTCTGTTTTGACCATTTTGGTTCTGGGACTGATTAAACCCTGGTGGTCCGATGTAGTTATTAGATCGGTAGCTCAAAAGGTTTCGATCTCCTTGCGGTTGGTAAGAATTACCTCCCGTATTATAGGAACCTTGAGCTGCATACACGTTTTCACGAGCCGAGCCACCGGAGGCTGGGCACTCTGTGTAAGGATGTGGACCACCGCAAGTTTCACAACTTGGGTTAACAGCTTTGACCTGATTATGATTTGTCTGATGGATACGCAAAACTGCTGTAGACAAATCATCTAACTATTTAGCTAGGATGGATATTTCATTGCTTGCCGGAGTGACTGACTTAAATGAGTCGTTCCTCTCAGCAGAGGAGTCCCAAAAATTATGATGGGCAGTCATGTTTTCGATTAAGTCATAGCACTCTTCAGGGGTCCTTTTCATAAAGGTGCCCCCAGCAGCAGCATTGATGGTGTCACGATGACGGAGTGTCAACCCATTATAAAAGGTATCAATAATGGTGACAAGAAGCATGTTATGATTGGGACACCGATTAATAGCAAGTTTGTAGCGTTCCCATGCCTCAAATAAGGACTCTTCGGGAAGCTGTCTGAAGTTGCTGATATCATTCCTGAGCTTTGTGACCATAGATGGTGGAAAGTATTTGGCCAGAAATTTAGTGATCATCTCATCAAAAGTGTGGATCGAATTCTTTGGAAGTCGATCGAACCAGGAAGTCGCATGATGAGTGAGGGAATAGGGAAAAAGGTACAAACGTAGGCCGTCGTCGGTGACGCCATTTTGTTTCATGCTTTGGGTGACAGTTAAAAATTTGTCGAGATGTTTGTTAGCATCTTCACCCTGCAATCCGTGGAACTGGCACGTATTCTGGATTTGTTGTATCATGTGGTGTTTTAATCCAAAGTCCGTGGCTCCAATAGTGAGTGGTGCAATTGGTCCACCCCTCCCTTGCATGGTAGGTTGACACAGTTCCTCCATTGTTCGGGTGTCAGGAACTGGTTCCTCCTTGGGAGGGAATGGGGGCTCGTCGTTCATTTTTGATGGTTGCTTTTCTTCAATAGTACGTAACTTAGTTATGTTTTTTCCTTTATTACGCTTTGTTTGCGAACGAGTGCGCATGCACTAAAAACGGTATCAATCAAAACAAGACAGAGGCAAAACGACAGTGAACTTGAATCCAATAATCACAAATGAACAGCTCCTTTAAAAAAGGTACACTATTCACAAGGATACAATGGTAAGTTTTAAATCTTAAGTTTGGGAACTTATTATGTTCACACCCCCAGTTGGTAGGTGTTCTGCCTTGATTTTCGGTGGTAAACTTTTATGTAATTATATTCACAGTAAAATGTTTTTGGCTTTTCATGTATGGGTGAAAAACTTGGACAATATTTTTGGAACTGATTCGTTAACCGAAATCGTTCCTTTTAGATTATTCGCAGATTGGCGGGAGGAAATAAATGGATTCCTCTTCAGTTCGCAATTTAATGTCAGAACTTACCTTAAACCAACTGTATAGGTTGTAATCTTAAAGATAACGAAGTAATTTAACTTCACAGTTTGTTTTGTTGTTTATGATTTGTTTGTTGTTTTTAACACTTCAGGAGAAATGTTAATGAACTTTTTTAGATATGATTTTGATTTTCTCAAAAATTTACAAAGTGGTGATATTTGTACAGGAGGGTTTTGAAAACCACTAACTCTAAACCGTTTTGAAATACGCAACAACCTCCTCGGTAGCGGCGCCAAATTTTGACTCCTCCTAAACCAACCAGTCAACCGGGTGCAGTTGATAGGCCCACCTAGGAGAAAGTGCAAGTTATTATTGACCGTGGAAATATAGGGAAATCCCCGGGTCGTTAAATCCCAACGAGATTGAAATTGTATTTTGAACGATTAGGGTGATAAGTGGTACTGAGGACAGTAACAAAAATGATTGAGGGATGATTATACTACTGATTTGGATAATATTAAATGATATAAACAATAACAGAGATACACACAAAAGCACAAATTAGAAAATCAGATAACAGACAGATAAAAGTGGGTTTTATCAAATTCCAAACTACAGGGGGTATAATTGAAACTTTTTAAAACTTAAAATTAAAAGAAAATTTAAAGTGAAAATGAAATTATAAAATTGATTACTTTAATATTTAAATATTATTTAATTAATTAAAACTATTAAAAATCTAATTTAAACCTAAGTTAAATTAACTAAAAATTATAAAGATTACAATTTAAACTAAAAACTTGCAAAAATAATTTCTAAACCTTAAAAAGAACTTGAATAAAGTATAAAAAATGAAAATAAATATTTTTGTCTTTTTATGAGTTTTCTATTAATTAAAAACTATTTAACTTAATTAAACTAATTAAACTATTTTAAATTACTAATAATACTAAATTAACTTAGAAAATTATGGAAAAATTTATAAAACTATATAACCATCACAGGAATCTTACAAAATTATAAAAACTTCTAAAAATTATATTTTAAGCTATTTCACTAATTAATTACCTATTAATTATTTTAAATCTAATTTAATTAAATTAAATAAGAAAATTGGAAAATGGACAGTGGAAATTATGAAACTATTTTCCAAAAGTCTTAACTACTTTATAAAACTTAGGAAAAATATAAAACTCTACTGTTGTTAATTAAAATTAAAGAAAACTATTTAATTACTAATATTACCTATTTAATTATTTAAACTACTTTTAATTCTAATAAATAGTAAACTGCTTAAGAAAAATCTAAGAAAATTATTTTAACTACTTAAAAGTACTAGGAAATTAATAAAATTATAAAATTGGAAAAGTGCTTATTAATAAGCTGAAATGAAAATTAAATAGATAATTTCTATTAAATAGAAGCTATCACTATAATTAAGTTTGGCTTTTTCTGGTTTTTCTTTTATAAAACTATTAAAATACTTAAATTATGAAACTTTTACAAAGAAAACTACTTTGGAAACTCAGAATAAGCACTGAGAGTGCTTATTACCCTAGACAGTTGACTAAGTTTGACCACACAAAGAAATAAGATCAAATGGAGTTATGTGGGGTTCACACTGGTTAAATTAGATACACAAAAGTTACTTGGACATGTTTGAACAAGTTTTAGTCAAATAAGCACTAAGATTAAGCTACAAGACCACAATAAGCAATTCCAAACTTAGTTTCTGAGACAGAAATGGGACAAAGTTTAGGGTTGATTCTAGGTGGGGTCCACTGATGCACAGGTCAAACAAAGGGTCAATCTATGATCCCTGGTAGGAGAGGGGTTGTAAGAACCAAACTATGGAGTGTGGGACCCACTGGGGTAGCCACAAACAACCACCAAAGTGGTGGTGGTGACCTGATGGTCTGCTGATGCACAGGGTAACTTATTATGACTTGTGACTTGGTGAAAAGTTGTTTAAATGATCAAATAAGCTCTCACACATGTATACCAAATTGAAATAAGACTAAAAGCACAAATAAGCACTTATCACAATCCTGACAACCAAACAGGCCTGAGGGTGGTATTTTGGATCTCTGTGGGGTCCACAAAAGTGATCTAGGGTCCAAAATTAAACTTGAAACTTATAAAGGGACTGATAAGCTTCAAAATAAGCCAATAAGCTAAAGGTGGGGCCCACTAATGAAGTATCTATGGTCTATTGAAATTGGGTCACTTATACTGATGACTCAGTATAAAGTTTTGAAATCAGCAAACTTGAGGACCAAAATAAGCTATGCTACAGTGAACTGAGATCCAATTTTATGATTGATCTTAAAAGTACTACTGATGAGCTTTTCAAAAAGCTAAAAATCAAGTCCTAAGGTTTTGATTTGCACCCTGGAGGGGGGTTTGAAACTTTGACTAAAACCACAAGTACCTTGATACAGGGCAGTACCTTGCCCTGCAGGTCTAAATAAGCTTATACACAAGCTTATAGAAAATTCCTAAAAATAAGATGACTATGGGATTTTGTAGACTATGTGGTACACTTTAACTTCTGAAAAGGGCAAGGTCTCAAAGTTAATACAAAAATCACAAAAATTACTCTAAGATTTGGATTTCTGAGACAATGGTACTTTTTGACTTTTTTATTTTATTTCTAAGTTTGACTTAGGTGAACTTTGATCTTGATTTCTTGACTGATATTGATTATTTAAGCTATATGGAGACTAAATTAAGCTAGGACTAACACTTATGAGCTAAAATTAGGCTAATGCTACTTGTATTCCAACACAGACATGTAATTAGCTCAAATGGTTTGTGATTTTGACTTTTTATCAAATAGGACTTGAATATTTTTATTGTTATGAGCTAAAATTACCCTAAGTAACTTGTATAAACCAAAAACAACAACAATAACAAAGCACAACACTTAGGAATTCACTGATCCAAACACACCTTATATGTTGACTGTTTTATGTTTTCGGAAGCAAATGATTACTAGGGCTCTTATAACTGATCCACAATGACTTTTTATGTTATATTAAGTATAAATAAGTACTTAGAAACAGTTGACAACCACAAATAATCAAGAGAACTAATTATGCTATATTGACTGTTTTAACTAAGATTTTTAAGTAACTAATGAATTTATCAAACAAGCTACTAATTTTATGTTGTATTATCACTACTTAGGACTAAATAAGCACAAAGAACTGAATAAGCAAAAGAATAAGCACAGCTACAGTAAAAAGACAGATATGAGATTTTGATGACTTACAATATGCTTTCCTGCTTAATACCAATGAACCAAAGATCTCAAATCCAATCCTATATAATCTCCATAGATTAACTAACCCAAGACCATCCAATATTTGCCCTGCTCCATTGCTTATCACCAAGAACTTGATACTTTGACTTTCGTTGACTATTTTTATGTTTATGAGTTTTTTATATCTAAATCTTGTTTTAAGGTATCTAAAAGCTTTAATGAGCTTCTTAGGAGCTTATGTGAGCTTAAGAGTCTTTATAATCTAACAATAACAAGAAAACAGCTTATTAAAAAATTTGAAATGAAATTGAAAGTTGCATTAACTGAGATAACAAAACAAACTTGATTCTTATTAACTGAAAAGCTTACTAGTACACTGAGAATGCTAACTTTAAACTTTGAAAGCTTAAATTACACTTGAACTTTAAAAAGAAACTAATACGACATACAATTATTGAATAAAAACTAGATATCACTCCACATTGCTTTTCTTGATCTTTATAGCTGAGTATGAGCTTCCAGGTGTCCTCAAGGACTTTTCCCACTTCATCTGAGCCTTTAATTTTGTACAATTGATCTCCACCGTTTAAACTAATTTTGGCGCCAAAAGTCATACACGTTAACTTGGGGCCAAAGGTCTGTAATTAAAGAGTTTTGGGAGCATGTGGAGGTGTCAGGGGACAAATGAGATAGTTTGGAGGCCAAGTTGAGGTGATATGATGAAAACAGAGGATGTAGAGTGGTTTGGAGGGAAAATTGGTGGGAATTGCATTTAATGTGGTGTGGGATAAGGTTGTGAGGTGGAAAGAAGTAGGTTAGTGAGCTGGAAAGGTGAGGTGGTGGTGGAAAACCACCTGGTATTGGGTGAAGCAGGGGTGAGGGTGGAGGTGCTACAGTGTTGGCGGTTTAGGGGTGTTTGACCAGGGTCAAACCCTGGTTTGTATTATTAAGGGTGTGGGCCGAGGGTTGTTTGGGCCAAGAAAAGGAAGGGTGGGCTTGGGTGTGTTTGGATTGGATTTGGTTTGGTTTTGGATTTATTAATAAAAAGGGTCCGGTTGGTTTAATGTTAAACAAGGACCAAATTTGTAATTTGACCAAAATTAAGGGACTGATTTTGCAATTTTCCCAAACTTCTTCCAAGGACTAAACCTGCAATAAAACCATAACACATGGACAAAAGATGTAATTTTTCTATTTTTAAATCCCAGGGACCTTTTCTGCCAATTTCTCAAACTCCATGGACCATTTTTGTAACTTTGGATTTTTAAGGGACTAAAGATGTAATTTCCCAAAATGTTTATCATAAGGACCAATTTTGTCATTTAAGAATAGTTCAAGGTTTATTTTATTAATTTCCCATTTTTAAAACCTTAAGGACTAATTTTGACATTTTTGAAACTTGAGGGACTAAAGTTGTCATTTTGAAAATTTTAACTTTAAAGGACTATACTTGACAACTTATGAATCCCTAAGGACCTTTGATGATATTTTTCATGTTTTGATTTACCAGGGACTAGTTTTGACAACTTTTGAAACTTGAGGGACTGAAACTGCCAATTATGCAAACTTTGTACGTTTTTCATCTATTTTTGATTATTTTGCATTTGAAACATATAAAACACACTTCTTAGATATTTTCAGTATTTTGATGCATATTTGAGTGTTTTTGGATGTTTTGGCAGTTCAGATTGGTATAAAATGATGAGTATTTAGACACTCATCACCTTCCGTGTATGCACTCAGCTTTAGTGCATTATTGTTATATGTTTAAACCCTTAGTTAATTATCTAATTGATTACATGGTTGCTAAGTCAAGTCATATCCTTGTACATATTGTTTTGGGACGATTGAGACTCATGGGTAAAGTACTTATGTTATGGAGTAATGGGGAAGAACATCGTATATTACCCCCATATGTGCGTTAATCTTAAAAGTACTCCAAGTGTTTTGATTATCTTGATTCGAGTCATTAGAGTAGTTCATTGTAAAGTATGTAAAAATTCAAGTGTAAGGGGAATGTTCATTCCCTATTATGTATTATTTTGGATGGTAGGGTAAGAGTGTATGCAAAAAAAAAATAATAATAATAAAAAAGAAATCGAAAAAATTAAGAAAAAGAGAGAAAAAAAAAGAAAAAACATACGAACTACCATCCCGTTTCATTCTATGTTTATTTTATGTTTTTGTTATTTTTGATTCATTAGCTTAAGTCGAGTCTAATCTTGGCTTAGCAACGCCATATTGTACATGTAATTAACCAAGATGATTAACTCGCCACCTGTAAAGTTTGCCTTTATCCAACAAAACCGTGTATTCCATATCCCTACACCTAACGTTATAACCCTTTAAAAAGATCTCTTTGATAGTTTATTGATTCACCTCAAACAGTCAGATAATTATCAACCAAGTAATGGTCAACAAGTCAGACAGCTGAGGCAAATGCTTCCATGGAATACAGTGTTTCCCCGGGTCGTAATGTCCCAACGAGGTTGTGATGGTATTAAAAACGAATCTGTGATTAGTGAATGTGAACAGGAAAGGTATGAAAGTGTGTGTGTGTGTGTGTTTAAACTAGGGTTTTATACCTTTAAATAAACTATTGTAACGCTTACGTAAAAGCTTAGATATTTAAAAACGTTTAAACGTACACCAAATTAAAAATCAGACGCGACTGCGTACTGAGAAAAAGATGAGTTTTAAGAAAAATAAACTACAGGGGTTAAAAATGAAAATTATATAAACTTAAACTTAAAATAAAATTAAATTAAAAAGAAAAGATTATTTTATTATTTATTATTAATTATTTAATTAAAAACTTATTTAACTATTTAATTAAAACTAATTTATACTAAAAATGATAAATACTACAAATTAAAATAAAACCTTGTAAAAATAATTTCTAAACTTAAAAATGAACTTGAAGAAAGTATAAAAAATAAAAATAAATATTTTTGTCTTTTTATGAATTTTTTATTAATTAAAAACTATTTATATTATTTATACTAATTAAACTATTTTAAATTACAAATAATACTAAATCAACTTAGAAAATTATGGAAAAATTTATAAAACTATTTTATAACTTATAAAATCTAGAAAAAATATAAAAACTAGGTATTACCTTATAAAAATTAATTATGCTATTTATAACTTAATTATTGATTAATTATTAATTAAACTAATTTTAATTCTAATAAATACTAAATGACAAAACAAAAATCTGAGAAAATTATTAAAAATACTTTAACCTAAGAGGAAATTATTAAAAATATAAAAACACAACTATCTTAATAAAAATCTAAAAATGAAAATGAAAATTAAATTAAATTAAATAGAAACTATCACTTATTTTTATATTTGTTTTTCTGGATTTTTCTTTTACAAAACTAAATTATACCTAAAAATAAAGAACTTTTGTAAAAACAAATATGTTACAACTTATTAATAAGCACTGTGGAAGCTTAATGCTACCATAGTTGACCTTGGTTGACCAAATAAGCTAATAAGCTCAAATGAGCTGGTGTGGGACCCACAATGGTAAAAGCTAGTTCCAATAGGTTAAGTAAACAAGTTTAAGCTAGAAAACACACAAAGTGTTCACAGAATAAGCCAATAAGCCACAATAAGCACTTGCTTATTGTGGACTGAGACAGATTAGGGGACAAAGTTCAAGGCTTAACCCAGGTGGGGTCCACTGGGTGCTAGGTCAAACTAAGGGTCAAAAAATGTTCCCTGGTAGGAGGGGGGTTGGGAGAAACTAAGTTTTAGGTGTGGGGTCCACTGAGGTGGCCACAAAACCACCACTAAGTAGTGGTGTTGGCCTGAATCTGCTGGTGCAGGGGAAGCTTATTCCCTGCAGCTGTGTTTGAGCACAAGTGGGGCCCACCAGGAAATTAGCAAAAATAAGATGAGAGTGGGATTTTGAAGTTCAGGTGATATACTATATTTCCTAAAAAACACAAGGCCTAAAACCTATCAGAAAAATCACAATAATTCCTTGAATTATTGGATTTTTCTGCACAAGAAAAATTTTGACTTTTTTACTAAACTTGATATTTTGACTAAATCGAAATTCTAATGGACCTAGATGACTAAATTAGATTGTTTAACCTTAAAGGAAGTTAAAATAAGCTAAGTATACTATTTCTAAACCTAAATGATGATTCCACTACCCTAACATACAAACAGTTAACTGTTATGATACCACAAAAGAGATTTTGACTTTCTTGCTTAAAGACTACCTCAACAAAAGATTGACTGAGCTAAATTACTCCTAGTGATGAAATCTAAGCAGTCCAATACCTATAATAACAACAAATGCAAGGCAAAACAGCTTAAGCCAAACACCCTTTAATGTGACTGACTTGAAGATTTTCCAAACAAGAGAATGATTTAATCCTTAACACTGATTTCCATGTATATATTATGAGACAATATGATCATACAAATACAAAAACACTAACAATACATAGCAGAACACATGGTTCACTAGGATTAGTAAAAGATAGAAAAAATTGACAGATTAAGCACAATGAAATCCAATTGATCAATTTCTATTGTTAAGTAATAATATGAGTGAGAAACATTAACTAAGCATAAAAGAACAAAGAAAAACAGCAATAAGCATGTGTATAGTAGAAATACCAAAAATTGTAAATTGAGCTTACAAATGGGATCAAGCTGAAAATTTGAGAACCAAGAGCCAATGTCACACCCTATAGCTTCCCAATGAACTTTCAATACCCAATCAATCTACAATTAACCAGCTCCACTCTTCTTTTTCCACAAACTGATTTCTTCTTTATTTTTCTTTGATTTTATTATTTCTTTTTGGTATTTCTGTTTTTTAAAGACTAAGCTATTTTAAGTTTCTAAAAGCTTCTAAAGCCTTGTCAAGAGCTTATTTGAGCAATCAGAGTCTATAAATACAATAGATAACAATGAGAAGTGAAATTGTCAATTTCACTTGAAAATTGCTAAATATGAATTTACTAAACAAGGATATAATTAAAGGTTCAAGGACACCTGTATTACACTAAAATAATTGATTACAACATGTTTAAGCTAAAAATTATAACTGAAAATGAAATTACACCATCTACGATTACAATTAACTAAAACTAAACTAATGCTCTGGTTCTTCTGCTTCCTTCTCCTTTTTAATGGACTTCTAGGGTTTGTGGGACCCACAGAAGCATTTCCCACCACATCACAGCCCTTGAAATGGTCAAACACATCTCCACCGTTCAAATTGGCTTTTTGGCGCCAATTTGTCAAAGTGTCAGTTGTGGGTTACATACGCGGGTTTTAGGGGTTTAATGAGGGTTTGGGAGTATGTGTGAGGTGGAGGGGAGTGGGTAATGACTGGGGGTGTAGGTGGAAGAGTTGCAGAGCCATGTGGGGGGTGAGGTGGAAGATGGTGAACAGTGGGGCGGTTTGCCCGGTTTTTATTTAAAAAGGGAAAGGGCTGGTGTTTGGGCCTGGTGAGTGGGCTGGGTAAAATAAAAATAGGGTGGGCTTGGTTGTTTGTATTTGGTTTATATTTTGGGTTAATAATAACATAGGGTCCGTTTGTATTATTAAGCATAGGGACCAAAAGTGTAAAATCTGAATTTTTGAGGGTGGGGTTTTGGCAACTTTCCAAGTTTATCAAAGGGACCATTCTTGCAAATCTTGAATACCCCGAGAACCATAAATGCATATTTTCCATTTTTTAATATCGGGGACCAAATATGACAAGTTTTAAACTTGAAGGACTACTATTGCCAATTTCTTGAAAAGTTTCATCCAGGGACTAATAGTGACAAGTTTTGAATTCCCTAGGACCCTTAATGATAATTTTCCCATTTTGAACACCCGGGGACTAAAACTGTCGAGTTTGAAACTTTGAGGGACCTGTTTTGCCAAACTGTGAAACTTCAGGGACCAATCATGTAATTTTACCAAACTACACACCAAGGACCATTCCTGCAAAAGATTAGTAATACAAGGACCAAAATTGAATTTCTCAAAGTTTTTACATCCCAGGGACCATTTATGTCAATATCCAAAGTATAGGGACTAAACTTGTAATTTTGTGAAACTTTGCACAAAAGGACTAAATATGTAATTTTATGATTAAAAAGGACCTTTAATGACTTTTTCATGTTTTTAGAATAACCAGGGACTAGTTTTGACAACTTTTGAAACTTGAGGGACTGAAACTGCCAATTATGCAAACTTTGTACGTTTTTCATCTGTTTTTGCATATTTTGCATTTGAAACATATAAAACACACTTCTAAGATATTTTAAGTATTTTGATGCATATTTGAGTGTTTTTGTATGTTTTGGCAGTTCAGATTGGTATAAAATGATGAGTATTTAGACACTCATCAATCCCCCACACTAAACTATTGCTAGTCCCTAGCAATCTTTTGAGAAAAACTTAATGGATTTGAAAAACTCTTTACCAAAAGCCATCACTTCTGGAGTAGCCAGGTGTAAGAACTGTGGCACACCTGATAACCGTGTGATTTTGAGCAAACCACCAGCTGTCAACGGATTTGATTAGTCTTTACCAAAACCCGTTTGCTTCTGGACTAGCCAACTCTTGATGGAATAGTCAACATCTTGGTGAGCTGATTACCAATTATGGATTTTCCACTGCCTTTACCACAAGCCATAATCTTGCGAGCTAGCCAACTCATTCGCTTTATGGGATATGGCGAGTTGAGGTACCATACAATTTTTGGCAAATTGCAAGCCATAAACGGGTTTGAGTTATCTTTACCAAGAACCGTTTGCTCCTGGACTTGCCAATCCTGATGTGGGTTAGACATGGCGGACTGATAACCATTTATTGCGTTCTGAGTGAGAAAAAATTTTAAAATTTTGGCTAAAGTGGGGGTTCTTGATGGAACATGTGTTTAAATTCGTTAGAATAACGAATCTCCCCCCACACTTAGAACTGAATATTGTCCTCAATATTCAAAGTACCGGGTGTTAAACCGAACTTAGAACGTAAGAAGGAAATATTACTAGCCATTATTTTATGTGTATATACATACATATATTTTTTTTAGACAAAACTTCTTAAATAGAAGCTATCACTATATTTACATTTTTTTTTTATTTTTTTTTTATTTTTTATTTTTTTAGAGATATTTACATATATACATCATGTGGGTTAGTATTTCCCCCACACTTAGGGTGAAAACCCTAAGTAAATGCTACTGTTTTTGTTTACCGAGTCGCTAGCTTGACTCGACCCCGAATTCATTTGTCCATGGGGAAGCATGATGTGGAAGGAACAATCTACATCGGACTTTCATTCAAGATGTTTGGATAAACATTTGAAGCATGTGAAAGTTCCACACCGATGAGATAAATAGAGAGACCCTAGCTCATAATTTATAAATGAGAATGCCGGGGTCAAAGATAATGTCTTCATTCCCGAAGGAGTGAAGAACAGGATAAGCCACAGGATATATGAAGAAAAGAAAGAAAGTCATGATGAAAATCATAACTAACTCCTCATCTTCAATAGGAGAATTCATTGTTTCATGAATCTCTTCTTTTAAGCTCGTTTGATCAAGACATATTATGGGTATGTCTAGATCAAAATAGAAATTATCATACTCCGGAGGAGATATGATATGAGTGAGTTCACCGGAGAACTCCTCAAAGGTGAATGATTCGTATTCGGGATTGATTTGAGTGAGTTCATTGGGGAACTCCTCAAAAGTAAATGATTCATAAACGGGAAGAGAATTATAAGAATGAAAAGTGGTACTGCCACTTATCTTCTCTTCCGTTTGATCAAAATGGAACGTTTGCAATTCCGGAATAGAATCATTGATCAAAACCTCACTATCCTTGACGGGGATAGGAGATGAAATAGGCTCTTCATTAAAAGCCTCGATTCTAGAAATGAGAAGATTAGCATTTAATAATGTAAGACGAAGAGCTTTGTCTTGGATTATTTCTTCCTCATTCTCTTCTTCTGAGTTGACAAGCTCAGAAGGTAATTCCCCCACATAACTTATGTCTCCACAAGATAAAGAATAGTTCTCATCAGAATCAGAGAATATCTCAATATGATCATTTGGAAAGACAAGAGGGGGATGGATATCACACATATGTTCAAGAATTCCCTGTGACTCACTTGGGATTAAGACAAGGTTCTCAACACTAGACTTTATGAATTCGTCCGATTCCTTATTAGGAACAGTGTCAAGATGCTCGTCCCCCATGCTCAGAGAGTGAGTGGGAACCTCGGGTGTGATAACAGCAGACTCAGGGAGATGAGAAGGACTAGCAGTAATGGAGTCTACAAGTTCCATTATTTCTACTGCTGGTGATTCAGTTATATTCTTTTCTCCCTGTATATCCATGGAAGGAGTCTCAACTGATGAACTTGATGAGGTATCATCACTTTCATCATCCTCATCGAGAAAAACATCATTTTGAAATTTGGTACGTGTTATAGCTGCTTGTTCTAAGACTAGTAATTCTTCCATGCTTCTTTCGTCTCTAGCAGCATGTTTTTCAGCAAGTAATTCCGCGATAGATTTATCACGAGAATATTAAGTGAGTGGAGACTGTGGGGGTGTGGATGTGTTAAAACCGAATGTATAAGAACTAGAACAATGTTCAGGTTTATAATACGGTTGACATTGAAAATCATCATGAGGACCCCCACAATGTACACAAGAAAAACTTGGTGCATTGAGAGATGACATATTAGCCAACTCCTCCTTAAGGTTTTTAAGTTTTTCAGGAACCTCTAGACAAGGGTCTTGATGGTTTTGAGGAGTTGCTTGAATCATTTGGCACTGTGGAGGTGGGTCTTGAAACGAATAGTCGTAATTGTTACAAGGAAATGGATTCCTTGTTTGACAATCAGAGCTAAAGTGCGGACCTCCACAGTACTCACAACAGTAAAACTGTTGAGTCTGGCTTGGTGTATTTTGATACGAAGCATCATTGATATTTGGATAATATGATTCTTGCTCGTATGAATGTGATGGGTAGTTGGAAAAATTTGAGGAGTCGTTGAATAAGTTTTGATTAGGATCATAAGCAAATGAATTACTCGATCCACAAAACAAACAACTCCCGTCTTGAATATCATTACCACATTGTTCACATGTACACCAACGACATGGAAAACCGAAAAGCGGCTCACCACAACCGACACAAGGAACAAAATCTGGAGGTGGGACAAGTGGTGTGCTCTGAGAGCTAGCAATTTCCACCACTTCCGTTATGGTCTCGGATTTTTGTTTTTGATAATTGTGAAGATTAGGCAAATTGTTCTTTTCAGTAATTGCCCTAAGCTCTGTACGTTTGCTTGACAAACTTTTAACCGTAAACCGTGAAAGATCAGGATTGATTCTTGAAGGTTTAGGAACATTTGTGAGCTCAGGTTTTTGGATAACCGTAGGTTGGACGTATTTAGCACTTCCATCGTCATAGGGAAGTACAGGGTCCTTTGTCACCTCGGTTTCATGATCTCTTTCCCTCACCAGAGAGGGAATAGGAATCGAAGGTCCATCATAATCAACATGACATCTCGACATTTTTGACAAGGCCATAAGTTTTTCAACTTTGCTTTTATAGGCCCTTTGTTTAAAGAAATCGTCATCGAGAGATGTCATTAGAATCAATTATGGAATAAGTGGAAGAAGGTAGAATCAAAGGGTTTAGGGGATGAGAAATGAAGAATCAAATAGGTAGGGGTGTAAAGGTGAATATTTTTGTGTTTTGTTTTATAAAAATATAGATAAAAGATGGTAAATATACAATGGATGTATATCCAGAATCACTAATACGCAAAATCGTTTAAAATAAGCGCACAACCTCCCCGGCAGCGGCGCCAAATTTTGATTCGCCTCAAACAGTCAGATAATTATCAACCAAGTAATGGTCAACAAGTCAGACAGCTGAGGCAAATGCTTCCGTGGAATACAGTGTTTCCCCGGGTCGTAATGTCCCAACGAGGTTGTGATGGTATTAAAAACGAATCTGTGATTAGTGAATGTGAACAGGAAATGTATGAAAGTGTGTGTGTGTGTGTTTAAACTAGGGTTTTATACCTTTAAATAAACTATTGTAACGATTACGTAAAAGCTTAGATATTTAAAAACGTTTAAACGTACACCAAATTAAAAATCAGACGCGACTGCGTACTGAGAAAAAGATGAGTTTTAAGAAAAATAAACTACAGGGGTTAAAAATGAAAATTATATAAACTTAAACTTAAAATAAAATTAAATTAAAAAGAAAAGATTATTTTATTATTTATTATTAATTATTTAATTAAAAACTTATTTAACTATTTAATTAAAACTAATTTATACTAAAAATGATAAATACTACAAATTAAAATAAAAACTTGTAAAAATAATTTCTAAACTTAAAAATGAACTTGAAGAAAGTATAAAAAATAAAAATAAATATTTTTGTCTTTTTATGAATTTTTTATTAATTAAAAACTATTTATATTATTTATACTAATTAAACTATTTTAAATTACAAATAATACTAAATCAACTTAGAAAATTATGAAAAAATTTATAAAACTATTTTATAACTTATAAAATCTAGAAAAAATATAAAAACTAGGTATTACCTTATAAAAATTAATTATGCTATTTATAACTTAATTATTGATTAATTATTAATTAAACTAATTTTAATTCTAATAAATACTAAATGACAAAACAAAAATCTGAGAAAATTATTAAAAATACTTTAACCTAAGAGGAAATTATTAAAAATATAAAAACACAACTATCTTAATAAAAATCTAAAAATGAAAATGAAAATTAAATTAAATTAAATAGAAACTATCACTTATTTTTATATTTGTTTTTCTGGATTTTTCTTTTACAAAACTAAATTATACCTAAAAATAAAGAACTTTTGTAAAAACAAATATGTTACAACTTATTAATAAGCACTGTGGAAGCTTAATGCTACCATAGTTGACCTTGGTTGACCAAATAAGCTAATAAGCTCAAATGAGCTGGTGTGGGACCCACAATGGTAAAAGCTAGTTCCAATAGGTTAAGTAAACAAGTTTAAGCTAGAAAACACACAAAGTGTTCACAGAATAAGCCAATAAGCCACAATAAGCACTTGCTTATTGTGGACTGAGACAGATTAGGGGACAAAGTTCAAGGCTTAACCCAGGTGGGGTCCACTGGGTGCTAGGTCAAACTAAGGGTCAAAAAATGTTCCCTGGTAGGAGGGGGGTTGGGAGAAACTAAGTTTTAGGTGTGGGGTCCACTGAGGTGGCCACAAAACCACCACTAAGTAGTGGTGTTGGCCTGAATCTGCTGGTGCAGGGGAAGCTTATTCCCTGCAGCTGTGTTTGAGCACAAGTGGGGCCCACCAGGAAATTAGCAAAAATAAGATGAGAGTGGGATTTTGAAGTTCAGGTGATATACTATATTTCCTAAAAAACACAAGGCCTAAAACCTATCAGAAAAATCACAATAATTCCTTGAATTATTGGATTTTTCTGCACAAGGAAAATTTTGACTTTTTTACTAAACTTGATATTTTGACTAAATCGAAATTCTAATGGACCTAGATGACTAAATTAGATTGTTTAACCTTAAAGGAAGTTAAAATAAGCTAAGTATACTATTTCTAAACCTAAATGATGATTCCACTACCCTAACATACAAACAGTTAACTGTTATGATACCACAAAAGAGATTTTTGACTTTCTTGCTTAAAGACTACCTCAAAAAAAGATTGACTGAGCTAAATTACTCCTAGTGATGAAATCTAAGCTGTCCAATACCTATAATAACAACAAATGCAAGGCAAAACAGCTTAAGCCAAACACCCTTTAATGTGACTGACTTGAAGATTTTCCAAACAAGAGAATGATTTAATCCTTAACACTGATTTCCATGTATATATTATGAGACAATATGATCATACAAATACAAAAACACTAACAATATATAGCAGAACACATGGTTCACTAGGATTAGTAAAAGATAGAAAAAATTGACAGATTAAGCACAATGAAATCCAATTGATCAATTTCTGTTGTTAAGTAATAATATGACTGAGAAACATTAACTAAGCATAAAAGAACAAAGAAAAACAACAATAAGCATGTGTACAGTAGAAATACCAAAAATTGTAAATTGAGCTTACAAATGGGATCAAGCTGAAAATTTGAGAACCAAGAGCCAATGTCACACCCTATAGCTTCCCAATGAACTTTCAATACCCAATCAATCTACAATTAACCAACTCCACTCTTCTTTTTCCACAAACTGATTTCTTCTTTATTTTTCTTTGATTTTATTATTTCTTTTTGGTATTTCTGTTTTTTAAAGACTAAGCTATTTTAAGTTTCTAAAAGCTTCTAAAGCCTTGTCAAGAGCTTATTTGAGCAATCAGAGTCTATAAATACAATAGATAACAATGAGAAGTGAAATTGTCAATTTCACTTGAAAATTGCTAAATATGAATTTACTAAACAAGGATATAATTAAAGGTTCAAGGACACTTGTATTACACTAAAATAACTGATTAAAACATGTTTAAGCTAAAAATTATAACTGAAAATGAAATTACACCTTCTACGATTACAATTAACTAAAACTAAACTAATGCTCTGGTTCTTCTGCTTCCTTCTCCTTTTTAATGGACTTCTAGGGTTTGTGGGACCCACAGAAGCATTTCCCACCACATCACAGCCCTTGAAATGGTCAAACACATCTCCACCGTTCAAATTGGCTTTTTGGCGCCAATTTGTCAAAGTGTCAGTTGTGGGTTACATACGCGGGTTTTAGGGGTTTAATGATGGTTTGGGAGTATGTGTGAGGTGGAGGGGAGTGGGTAATGACTGGGGGTGTAGGTGGAAGAGTTGCAGAGCCATGTGGGGGGTGAGGTAGAAGATGGTGAACAGTGGGGCGGTTTGCCCGGTTTTTATTTAAAAAGGGAAAGGGCTGGTGTTTGGGCCTGGTGAGTGGGCTGGGTAAAATAAAAATAGGGTGGGCTTGGTTGTTTGTATTTGGTTTATATTTTGGGTTAATAATAACATAGGGTCCGTTTATATTATTAAGCATAGGGACCAAAAGTGTAAAATCTGAATTTTTGAGGGTGGGGTTTTGGCAACTTTCCAAGTTTATCAAAGGGACCATTCTTGCAATTCTTGAATACCCCGAGAACCATAAATGCATATTTTCCATTTTTTAATATCGGGGACCAAATATGACAAGTTTCAAACTTGAAGGACTACTATTGCCAATTTCTTGAAAAGTTTCATCCAGGGACTAATAGTGACAAGTTTTGAATTCCCTAGGACCCTTAATGATAATTTTCCCATTTTGAACACCCGGGGACTAAAACTGTCAAGTTTGAAACTTTGAGGGACCTGTTTTGCCAAACTGTGAAACTTCAGGGACCAATCATGTAATTTTACCAAACTTCACACCAAGGACCATTCCTGCAAAAGATTAGTAATACAAGGACCAAAATTGAATTTCTCAAAGTTTTTACATCCCAGGGACCATTTATGTCAATATCCAAAGTATAGGGACTAAACTTGTAATTTTGTGAAACTTTGCACCAAAGGACTAAACGTGTAATTTTATGATTAAAAAGGACCTTTGATGACTTTTTCATGTTTTTAGAATAACCAGGGACTAGTTTTGACAACTTTTAAATCTTGAGGGACTGAAACTGCCAATTATGCAAACTTTGTACGCTTTTCATTTGTTTTTGCATATTTTGCATTTGAAACATATAAAACACACTTCTAAGATATTTTAAGTATTTTGATGCATATTTGAGTGTTTTTGTATGTTTTGGCAGTTCAGATTGGTATAAAATGATGAGTATTTAGACACTCATCATTTATCCTAGGTGCTTACGCCATGTGGTGGTGGTTTGATCCTTTCCCAAGCCTATGGTAATCTATTTTGCTATGACAGGTAGTGATAGATGTTTTCCATTTCCTTATTGTGATATATACTTTATTACACCCGAGAGATGTGAGTATCTAAACACTATTTGTGAGGTGCTAGTGTATGACCTCCGTGCTTGTCTTTGGTCTTTAGTGGAACGATTATTTGTTGTAATTACTTTTATATTAGTGTTAAATGACCTCTAACTTGTATTTTGATTAGAATAAAAGCGCATTTGCTTGAGGACAAGCAAATCTCTATTGTAAGGGTATATGATGAGGCGAAAAATGATCCGTTTTTAGGGGGTCATTTAAGCCCGGAATTGAATTTATTTGATCAAATATTGCCCTAAATCGTTCCTTTTGTGATATTAGGTACTTTTGGAGTGAATTCTGGAAAAGGAAGCATTTTGGACGTTTTTGGAGCATAAAAGTGAAGAAAACGGCAAAGTCTTAATTTTCCTTGTTGGGAACAGTACCTGACGGCGTCACAAAATTCTACATGACGGCGTCAAGAGTAAAACAAGAGGTGAAATGGATAGAGTCCGTGACGATCCAGAGAGTTTTTACACTAGGGGCATGACGGCGTCACCATAGGCCGTCATGGTCCCATTACATGTGACGGCCCAGAGAAAAGTTGCACTTGACAGTGTCAGATCTGGATCTAGGCAATTTGATATTACTATGGGCGGCGAGTTGACGGCGTCAGATTTTTCTTCTTGAAGCCATCACGATGGAAAATCTATATATAGTTTTGTAATTTTCATTCATTAAGAGAGGACAATTAGAGGGATAACTTGGAGAAACCCTAGCACGATTTTTACTGTTCTTTCAAGGGTTTTTACCCTTTGAAACCTTTCATGTTCAATTAATATAAGTATCCTTTTAATTCATTCAAAATGTCTATGTATTGTTTGAATATATCTTATGCTTGTCTTGATTTTAACATGCTAGGCTAGATCTCTTGTGTGTTTGCTTAGATGTAGTGAAACCTAGATGTTGATTATGGGTTGATTGCTTGTTTATAGTTGTTACAGATGAATTCGATGTTAGGCTTAAGAAAACTGGCAGACTTCCATAGGGTAACATGCTTGAACGTCTTAAGAAACATGAACCAATGCATACTAGGTTTTTATGGTTGTATTTAATGCATGAGCGAATTCTAATGATCCCATGTTAGGAGCTTCTTGCAGGCTCGACATAAGAGTGAAGTAGGAGCTTATAGAGTTGAGGAAGTACGTACGCCACCCCACGAATGGTATTAAGGAATATAACCCGTCGTCCACGCAATTGTAACAAACTATCAACCTGTAAAAGATATCTGGGGAGTAATGAAATCTAAGTAAACACAATTTTCCCATTTATTGTTCACACCACTAGTTTAATTAGATTTATTTACATTTTTGTTATTTTATTTTGATTGCATCTTAGTTATTGGGTTAGTTGACTAGCAACTAATTCCGCCCACTCTTCCAAAAACCCGAGATTTTAATTGCTTTTATAAAAATATAAAAATATAAAAATACAAAAAGAATCATCCCTCACCTCTAGACTTAATTTTTAGGCTCTCTAATCCAAGCGACACTATTCCTGAGTTGAACGATCAATCCTTCGGTACTTGTCACTATACTATACACAACGATCAGGTACACTGCCTGGTGGGGGTTGTAAGCTTCTCGAGATCCCTCGAGAGGTAAAGCCTGGTGCAATTCCCACGCATCACATGTATTCAATGTTTCTAACAAAATAAATTTGAACCATGCAGAACTGAAATCCAATGTTGCAGATGTGCGATTGAAAGAGGTAGATTGTCCAACTTTCACACTTCTTTTGCGGTTTGCTTCTCTATGCATTCAAAGAGAACTTAATGAAATTATTGAACAGAAGGATGGATCATATGGGTTTCAATTTGAAAGTGGACTCCTGATTTTACTTTGCCAACATTAAGAGGTATACAGGGCAGTTGAAACAGACATATTTAACAAAGCAAGACATGTTTGGAAAATGCCAAAAACATTGTCAAAAGAAAAATACTTTCACATTTATTCTTCATGTTGTAGTCGTGTGATGTTACTGTTCATTATGGTGCTGGGTCTCGCTTAGTTGCAAAGCTGCTTACGATCAAGTATATAGACTTGCCTGAACAGGTTTGCAGCTTTTTATTTGTAAAGGATATTATGTTTTCTTAAATATTGAATTTTTATATTTAAATCTTTGAAATAATGGTCAAATTTCTTGGTAATAGTTTTTGCAAACGGTTAGTGAGCCGAAAGCTAACAACGCTTTACAAGGTTGGTTGATTTGTCAATAATATATTATTTAAGAAAATACAATGTCATAAGCAGACCATAATTACAATTTCAAATCTTTACTGGTGTTACAAATCATTTTTTATAGCTCACTTTGCAATTATTTATTTTTCATGTTGATTATGCAGGTTGAACCGGGGGTGTGTGATCAAAGTTTTGGCATCCATGTTGTAGAGTTTGCAAACTCTCCCTGAAGTGTCGTTTCTCTTGCTAGCGAAAACGACAACCGAGTTGGAGGATTTCTCACCTCTTTCAGTTGTTGCGGATGATGGTGAACAAAAGGTTAGGTTTTGATTTTCTTTTAGTTATTTAAGCACTTAAAATGTTATTGAATAATTGCAGTCTATTATTTGTTTTTTTCTACCAGTTTACTATTTTCAAAACACAGTTGTGACCCACTAATGTGTGGGTCAATTTTGGGCTACATTATCGTAAATGGGTGAGCTAAAATATATATAACCAAACGATGAATGGGAAAATGGGTTGAAAGGGTTGAGAGTTGTCTATAGTCTATTCTAAATGCATACTTCTATCTCTGTTCCTAGGATCAATACCAATAGCTATTTGTTTTTACAGGTTACTTCCATTCTAGCTTTTCTTTATTTTTTGGATGAAATCTCAGTTCTCACATTAAGTGTTTCTTCTGGTCTTTGTTCTCTTTGTTGTGATTTTGACGTGCATTTATCATTTTATAATTGGTTTAGATCAAATGTAACATTATGGCGTGTTCTATATTCTCAGTGCTATATACGAAGGCGTTCAAATCTCTATGGTAGAAATGGTGACTATCATCACCACCTAACCCAAACGAAGTACTTGAGCGCATCTATTGTGGGCATGTAATCGCAATTTCTAATAGTAGTTTTTCTATTGTTGCAATGAGTTCACTCATGCTAAGGTACATAGTAGTATTGTAAGATATCATGCCTGAGTTTTGATTTTATAGCTATAGATGTATTAACTTCTGAAAAAGAAATAACTTATTTAAGTCTATAGATTGATAAGCTCATAAGACGTTAAGAGAGCTTATTGAATTGATGAATTCTAGATTAGCAATGGTCGTCAAGAAAAAGCTGTCACGTAACTGTTGTTGCTTCAATTATTTTCTATTAACTATGTTTCTGTTGTGCAGGTTTAGTGTCGCTTGAGATATATAGATTTTTAAGTTCAAGAAAGGTATTCACTAAAGTTTAAAACTCCTTCATAAGTATGGAAATTAGAATGATACATCCACTTTCTCCCGAGATTATATCTCGCAAAGCTACAACTAATATTGATAAGTTATTCTAAATTTCTTTAAATTTGGAGGTCTTTGTCAACCCTGCAATTGTAGTACTAATAGTTTTGTTGTCCGTCTTAACAGGTACTATTGGTCACATGGCACATGGAAAGTCTACAGTTGTAAAGGCATATTAAATATTTGTGTTCTTAATTGTATTCAGGACATATGGAAGTGGCAAAGAAGATATTCCTCTTTGTGATGCGTCTGGGTAATATAGATGTAAGTTTCTTTTCGCTATGCACGAGAAACAAATTTTCATGGATGGTAAGAACTTGGTTGCCATCATTTCTGAAGCCTGATCAACAAGCGTTCTTTGCATGAAGATAGAGGTAACTAAATATTAAATGTATTTGGACATTGGAGATCTTGAAATAGCATGTGTCCGGCTTCATAAGTTCGGGTCCAGAATGCTTAACTTTTGGCTTTTCTTTTCTTGGCAGAACAAGTGCAACGTGGATTATGCGCTCATCAACATGACAGAGCCTCCCCTAATTGTTCCCTTCTTTCAGGTTTGTGTTATATAATCCTCTGTTATAAAAATTTTTGAGTGAGTTGTCTTTTAGATAAGTAATATGGTTAAGCTGATCAACGGGACCACCTTACGCTATATCATTAGCAATAGTTAAAGTGACTTGATTTAACCAAGGGTGTGGCCATTACAGGCATTCAATGGGAAGTGAGAGAAGTTAAACAATGAAAAGGTAGCATCACTTGCTTATGCTCAAATTTGATATGGAAGTTATTCCCTTATTGAAAAATCTTCTTCAACACCATGACACGAAAGTAAGGTATGCAGCTTCTGGAATTAGCTATAACCATTTCATATGTAAAACCAATTCTCTTTAATAAATATTTTTCTTTCATCTCAGGTAGAAGAAAACTGGCTACCAAGGGTCATTGGACGGAAAAGATTAATTTTGTCGAAATAGACTCATAGTAACATATATTTGGGAGTTTTAATAGGATGTGGAGCTTCATCATTTGTTGTTTACAAGTATTTTATATGGAATTAGAGGTTGAAGTTATAAATTAAACTCTCTACTTTGTAATGCTTCGAGAAATGAATGCAACATAGATGATAACTAAAATATCATAAAATTGGCATCATTAATATATTATTCGCAATCATGTTCAATACTTGATTTACATTCTATCCATATATAGTACTCACTACATTTCCATTCCAGCAAAGTTTCACATACCAAAAATTTCCGGCGGTCGGTCTTGACCGGCCGTCCGGATCTCCTTTTTTTACTTTCCCTTTTTTCAATAATAATCCTTACCTATAGATCTGTCGCTGCCCACTGCCGCCGCTCACTCGCCGTTTGCTGATGCTGCCTCTCCGGTCCGTCATCGAAGGCTGATGCTGCGTGCTGCTGCGTAGGGTTCGACTTTAGATCTGTTAGGCTTTTGTTTGGCTCCTTTAAGGATGCCTAGTTTATCTTCTATGTATGTATTATGTACTTAGTGTACTTTTGTCAAGCTACACTTTATATGGTTGTATCAGTCAAAGCTCACTCGGGTGATTCCCCCCACCTTTGATTGGTGTTGCTGTAGGCTGTCTCAACTATTTGGTGTATGTCTTGTTTGGCTTAACTTGTTATGTTTCGATGTAACTTGTTATGTTGTATCTTCCTCCATTTGTGAGGTTTGAAATGAAATGAAACCTTTGTTCAAAAAAAAATATATAGTACTCACACTCAAATGGGACCTACACTATTGGCCTACACGGGAGCTGAGATTTGATCCTGAAACTGTAATTAGAGGCATGTTTGAAGATTCAAAATCGAGATTGTGGACTCATTTTGTAATTGTTGTATCGAATCTTGGTACTATTTATTTGAAGCATCTTATTGAATGTGGAATTATTGATGGTGTAAGTTTCTTTTATCCATACATGTTCAAATTAAAATGTAAAATTGCAAGAATGGGCGGGCTTTGAAACTAATATATATATATATATATATATATATATATATATATATATATATATATATATATATATATATATATATATATATATATATATATATATATATATATATAGGTTTGGGTTAAAATAAAAAGTGTGTTATAATAAAAAGTATAGGAAGAGATGAGAGCCCGCCACCTGTCCCCTCCCCACCCTTTTTTTTATTATAACTGTGAGGGGTTATTTCGTCATTTAACCATTAGGGGTATATATACTCTTTTTACTCATTTTTTTTTCACTCATTTTCCTCATTTGTCTCTCACCAGATACTTCATTCATCTTGTTCGATCCAGAACCAGTTTCGCACCACCATGCCTCTCACCAGTTGTTTCACCACCGTTCCTAGCACCATTCACCACCTTATTTACCACCGTTAACAGCCGTAGCTTCACGACGCTCGATCAATGACAACTGATTTTGAGATGTCGATTGACTCATCAAATAGTAGTGAGTGTTCATCATCGTCTAATAATGACAGTTCATCATCAACGAATTGTTGTTTTATAATAAGATCTTAATCTGTTATTTTTTTCACTTTTTTTTTCAATTTACTTGATGTTAATTCAAATATTTAATTGTAAGTAGTATTAATTATCTTTACAATTGTATGTTTGATCTCGAACCAAATGTAAAAAAATAGATACAAAAACTTGTTTAGGAAAGTTGCATACAAGGTGTTTGATAAAATGTCTCAATGGGCCTTTATAACTATGATGCGTTAAATTTACATTGTGATGCACTAATTTAACATTGTGTTTTATCAGTTGTTAATTTTACACTGTGATGCAGCTTTTCTTAAATGTTGATGCAGTATGTGCTTGTTTATGGCAAATATAGATCTAAAAGTTTTTTTTGTTTTTTTGTTTTTTTTCTTTTTTTTGTTTTTTTTTTGTTTTTAGTTTTTTTTTTTTTTTTTTTTGCTTATGTTAATATGAGTTAGAAAATGTATGTATGTGTAATTGTATGTATGATGGAATTGTTCTAAAACTTTGGTGTAATAGGTGTTTATTGTTATCGTATTCAGTTGTCTTTGATATGATTTGTAGATATGTGATATCCATTGTTGTTTGTTGTTTTTGTTTATTTATTGATGCAATTGATTTAAAACATGATGCGACAGGTGTATAATGTTCCATCAGGATATGCATACTTTAGTTTTGTCTGTCTTATAGTGTTTCCTTAAGTTTTGTTGTGATGTGCTTGATATAACATAGTGATACAGTCGATTTAAACATTGATGCAGTAGGTGTATAATGTTTTATTTGGATACGCATAGTTTAGTTTTGTTCCACCCTATGTAGGTAGAGGATTTATTATAAAGTCTTTTTAAAATATATATGAAATGTGTTTAGGAAAGTTGCACATAATGTGTTGTTAAATTGTCTCTGTGAGATTTTATAATTTTGATGAACTAATTTTACTTTGTGACGCATCAACTATTATGCTTTCATTGTTTTGATCATTTTTCAGTGGAAAAATGCTTGTATGTGTGATGCAGCGGTTCTAAAATGCGGATGAATTAGGTGTTTGTTTGTGGCAAATGTTGATCTAATAGTTTAATTTAGTTGGATAAAATGTCTTATAAGATTTTATAACTGTGATGCACAAATTTAATACTATGATGCCCCAACTGTTCATGATTTACTTGTTGAATTATTTAATATACCGATTTCATTGATTTGTTAAGGTTGTGTAATTATGCATGAGTTGAAGGATTTGTTAAGGCTTAAACGACATAGTAATTTGATTTATGAACTCTAGCTTTGTTATTGCATCCGTTTGTTAATTTCGTTTCACTAAATTCATGTTTTATTGATAAATTTAAGTTTGTTATTTTAAATTTGATGCAACAGGTTATCAAATCCGTTGAAATTTTTTTGGATGTACGTAATTATGGATGGGATCTCCATTTCATTTAGCAGCAACAAACTAGCATATATTGATGACTAGGGTCAGGCAGACTCGACAACGGGTCAAAATTTGGTATTCGTGTGAAAAAGAATGGCATATTCCAAGACATGTTCATTGAAATTTCCACCATCGAAGAAAAGCAAGCAACCAGTAGAGGCAATAAGAGCTGGGCTTAGAGGATCTACTCGTAAATGAGCATGATTTCAGTATATTTTTTTAATTTGGAATACATAATGTATAGATATTAAAACATTACTTACAAAACATGTTTTTTGTTGTAAGACATATCATTTATTACCAAACATCAATAGAATAGTATCCCAGTGTTTCTCAAAAATATACTTTAGTATCTTTCTTTTCATGCATAATAGTTACTACCTCATGTTACTTTTTAGTTTATATGATTCAATAAAATAAACATTGTGATGCAGTAGAATAATATAGTGATGCAGTAAAATAACATTGTGATGCAGTAAAGTATTATTGTGATGGAGCAACATGATAAAATTAAGAAGCAACAATATGTATAACACTGTGATGTAATAAATTAACATTATGATGCATTAGAGTAACATAATGATGTAGTAAAATAACATTGTGATTCAACAATATGATAACACTGTGATACAGTAATGTGATAACATTCTGATGCAGTATAATTTTAAAAATATTTATAACATTGTGATGTAGTAGATTTATACATTGTGATGCACTTGATGTACGCATTATGATCAACCAGTTATATACACTATGATGCACCAGTTGCATACACTCTGATATACTAGTATTTTTAGTGCAACACAGTTTATAATTTAGTGCATCTATGTTCATTCAGATATCAACAATAATCAAAAGTAATTAATATCAAACAAACACTGTCATCATCAAGATGTACAATACTGAGTAATAAACATTCACTAATCCAAAGTATCATCCAATAAAATTTAATCATTGTTTATAATGATCCACAAATATCATCCGAGAATCCTTGTTACGCGTTCAATAATCCTTTATACCATTTCGTCTTTCAATTTGAGTGTATCATTTGGTATTAGAGGATTGAAATCTACTGTTTGTATCTTGTTATATGCCTCTGCGCTTGCCAAGACTTTCGCCTTTTCCTTATTCATACTTGTAATAATCATCTTTGCCATGTACTTTGCTCGCAACAGATGGATTTGTCCTCTTTGACCCGCACCTTCTTTCTTTAACTATTTCTCAAAAATACCACGACCGTTGTAAGTTTCCATATGCCTAAAAAATATCATGACCCTTACGGTAAACATCTCATTCCATATTTGATGTTTATTCCTCATCAAGTAGTCAACATACATGTTTATCTGTGATAATTTATAATAGAGTATTAAATTAATATAATGTTTTCAT
The DNA here is from genome assembly GCA_030686995.1 of Artemisia argyi. Taxonomy (NCBI): domain Eukaryota; kingdom Viridiplantae; phylum Streptophyta; class Magnoliopsida; order Asterales; family Asteraceae; genus Artemisia; species Artemisia argyi. The sequence continues at coordinate 127,132,043 of CM060706.1, read as the reverse complement.
TGTGATGCACTAATTATAACACTCTGATGCAGTAAAAAATCAACTAATCATCTAATCAACTTTTACTTACCAGATCAACTTCATATTCACCACATCTTAGGCTCCTATTTTTGTCTTCATTTTCTACCTGTAACATGATCAAACAAAATCTATTAAAAAAACATCTACTGCATCACTTCTTTACATCAACTGCATTATACATACAAATACACATACAAGCGCATTTTGACAATTAAAACACACTACGCATGACTAATTGAACTTTATATTCCACAAATGATCACTTAATGCATCACTTCTTTACAACAACAGCATCATGCATACAAATACACACGCAACCTCTTTTCCACAAGTAATAAGCCCTACGCGTTACTTAGTCAAACCTTATACGGCACAAATGAATACCTACTGCATCAATTCTTTACAGAAACTGCATCATGCATTCAAATACACATACAATAACTTTTCGACAAGTAAAACACAATATGCACTTGTCGAAAATAAAACACATATCGTCTAAACTTATATTCCACAAACATGTAACTACTTCATCACTTCATTACACCAAATGCATCATCCATACAAATACATATACACACACTTTTTGACATGTAATACACCCTACTCATAGCCTAATCTAACCTTATATGCCACAGGTAAGAACCTACTGCATCACTTCATCATTCAAAAATATATGGACACCTACTGCATCTCAGTTCAAATTTCAGTGCATCGCATATACAACCAAGCATACAAACACATTTACACACATAAAACAACCTACTATTAGCCTATTTCATCCTTATACACAACAATTGAACACCTACTGCATCTCAGTTCATTTTCCAGCGCATCACACATACAACCAACTATAGAAACACATTTAAACACATTAAACAACTTAATCCATACACGTGACAACTGAACACCTACTGCATCTCAGTCCAAATTCTAGTGCATTAGACATAAAAACAAGTTTACACACATAAAACAACATACACTTAGCCTACTTCATCCTTACACGTAACAACTAAACACCTACTGCATCTCAGTTCAAATTCTAGTGCATCAGACGTACAACCAAGCATAGAAATAAGTTTACACACATAAAGCAACCTATATTTAGCCTATTTCATCCTTAAACGTGACAACTGAACACATATTGCATCTCAGTTCAAAATTAGTGCATCAGAATGTAAAGTTAGTGCATCATAGGTATAAAGTCCCATTGAGACATTTTGTCAAACACCTTGTATGCATACTTATACATGACAGCTTAACACCTACTGCATCACGGTTCGCATTCTATTGCATCGCACAAACAACAAAACTTACAAATACTAATCTTAACAAATTGACAAATCACGATTTTAGCAAATCAAAATTAATAATTCGATGCAGTAACAAAATTTGAGTTCATTTAAAAACTTACCAGGCCGTGAAAGATTTGGTAGGTTCGTCTTAACCATCGTCGATTCAGTAAGGTTTTCGAATGGTTATCCAAACCCTAACAAATCGATGTAGTAACCATAATTGATGCAGTAGGTATAGTCGATGATGAATTATCGATGTTGAATTAGTGTTTTGTGCGATAAATTATCATTGATGAATTACGGTTACATGTGTTTGTTTTTAGAGAGAGAAATATGGTTTGTGAAAATGAACGAATGGAGTACGTTTTAGGTACTGGGGTGGACTGGTTGTGTAAATTACTCTGTTTTGGAACTGCCCTTAATGTTTTCAGTATTTACAAAAATGCCACCGCCCCTTTTAATCTTAATGGTTTTGATCCGACGGTTGGGAGGGCTTCCTAGGCTTTTTATTTTAACACCTTTTTTATTATAACCTCACCCTATATATATATATATATATATATATATATATATATATATATATATATATATATATATATCCCAACCTATATAACAGAGAGTTTTGAATTGATGACATGTCAAGAAGAATATTATGTGGAGGAGAGAGAAAAGCTATGTAAGCAGCCACGCTGGCAGAAATTCTTTGACCTATTCTCGCTGCATTCAATACCTATTTATCATTTCCCCTAAAATAACTCCCTAACATATTTGGATCTGATCGATGTTAGTTTTTTGGATTTCACCTAAAATAAATCTGTAAAAAAAATGCGATATCATGATTTCATCATGCATAATCATGTTTTTCTTATTTGATTCAGGCTATATCCGGCGATGTTTGTTATTTGGTATAACAATTAAACTCCGGCGACTATACGAAATTAGGTTTGCGATTTGGTTTATTATTTGAATATATTTCATTATTACCATAGAAAGTACTCTCCAGCTATAACGTTTTTTTCTTTTTTTTTTTCTTTTTTTTTCTTTTTTTTTTTTAATTCTTATTATGCAGTTATTTGTTTACCACATCAATCTCCCCTTAATGTTTGTGATGGTTGTGTGTCTCGCAGAACATAGGTTTGATTTACAGTGAATTATTTTTTTGTTCGATTTTATGTTTTAAATTAGGGTTTTAATCATTGACTATTAGTCAAAGTGTTTTTATCATTGATTTGAAATTCAAAAGGTATGGATTTTTTGTAACAATAAACGCGTAACAAAAATTTCGGAATGCTCATATTGATTGCCCCCAATTACAGCAATGTTTTTAAAATTTTAAATGTGATATATCATTACCTTAATTATAGCATAATACTAACCGATGATGATATATTCCTATTTGTGTTTTGCAGTATACTGGATGTCTAAAGTTTTCACCCCTTTGTGCGATGTTGATCCTATGTCTGAGAGAATCAAAGTGAAAGCCAGATGTGTAAGCATATGGCGTTCTCACGCTCCCGGCAAACCTACACCTATTTGGAGTTTTTTTTATGTCAATTACGTGTTTTTCATTTTAATTCTGGTGACCATGATGTTAATGTTTTTGATTTACAGTTGTTAATGTTCTATGTTTGATGAAATGTCTATGAGGCCGAAAATGTAAATTTGATTATCTAATTTTGTGTTTTTTTGCAGAATCTTTACTAATGAAGTTATAGGATGATGGTTATGATGCATTAAACCAAGCATATCTTTACCATCTCTTAGGTAGTTTCATCTGGTTGTTTTCCTTTTTGAATTATGATCATCTTAATTTCTCAAGATTTATCAGAATCTTACTATAAACTCCTAACTTTTAATAGGTGATTGAGGAATGGAAACTATGATAAAGCTCTTAACTTGGAAGCATATGTTAGCAAACTGTCCACGCCACATCCAAAGTAAGATTTTTTAATCCGAGTTAGAAGTTACATGGACTTTAATGTCATTGCAGTAGCTTTATGAGTTGCTGACTTTATCACTCCTAATTGATATCAAGTATATTGTGAACTTCACTTGTCTAACATGCCTTATTATTGCAGTTACCATGATGTCTTCGCATTATTGGAAATCTACACGCGGTAGAAGTAATGACGCTACAGGTATCCATATATCAATTCTGTTTTCTCGGTTAAGTTACGTATGATGTGCTTATCTAAAGCAATTTCTTTCAAAAAACATGACTTATCTACTTAATGACAATTTTATCGATGTTGAGTAGTTATTAAGATGTAGACATGAGTCATGGTTGTCTGAGATTATTCATGACCTGGATCACAGAAATGTTATTGAAAATCTAAAAAGGGTTGGCGTACTGTCATACTATATAGGAAGCCTGCATTTTTGAAATAAAGGTAACACTAAAGTGAGTTTCAAAAGACTATAAAAGCCTGTTTCAAAATATTATAAAAGTAGATTTTGCATACTATATAGGAAGCCTGCATTTTGGAAATAAAGGTAACACTAAAGCGAGTTTCAAAAGACTATAAAAGCCTGTTTCAAAATATTGTAAAAGTAGATTTTGCGTCTAAAGAAAATTCAAAATGGATCATAATACTGATTATTTTGGAAGTGTTTGGCTTTGTGTTTTAGATGGTCCATTTAGAAGTAAATGATTCGAAATTATCATCTCCTATAAGAATCTTTAAATATAATTATGTAGCACATATAAATGGCGATTAGTGGTACTCATTTAGAAGTCAACAAGTCGAAATTGGCATCTCCTATAATAAGTATGCAATGATTTTGATGTGTAGTAAGTATGCAATGATTTTGATGGAACATGGTGAATCAAATTTGATGTAATATGATTCTTATATATGTTTTCTTTTATATATTTTAAGTTTCCATAGGCCTGATCTAAATATGTATTCATGTAGAATGATGATGAATTAGGAAAAGGAAAGATGATCAAGTTTCAACTCTGAAATCCATATGCAGATTTATTTGAGGTATCATGAACAAATACATCTTAATGTAGTGTACTTTACTTTTTGTTTATTCCCTTAATGAGGAAAATGAAAGATGGTAAATTTTCATCTTCAATACCTCATTTGTATCGTACTTTACTTTTTTTTTTTGCATATTATCATTGTAGTTGTTTTGTTCCTTAAGCACTTCTTCCTCAGTTTGGTAGAACATCCTATGTGGGTGTTCATGATGACCCCATAAAATAGTTATATTGTGAGTGTTCATGATGACCCCATAAATAGCAAAAACCAAATATATAGCATAAACATGTGTTAATTTTAGATTTTTTAAAGGTTGTAGAAGTAAGTTCAAAAGGAATTATCTCAACTCGAAAAGTTAGCAGACGACATCTACTAAAGTCAAGTGGTGAATACCCTTGTTGCCGACAAGCCATATTTTAGGTACATCTTCAATCGAGTTTCTATTGGTGCATATTGAATTGTAGTTTAAATAATATGTATATGGCCATAAACTATTATATAGTATGATAAGATCGTTTATAGCTCGAGGTTGTTTAGACCTCATCTAGGGATTGCACAATAATAATGAATGAACACGATACGCAGCGGAATAAACAAATATATCATTATTATTGCTAACAAGGTTTCTCGTCATCATCTCTACTCTAACATACACCAAAGCCCCAATGCTACGTGATCAAGTGTAGCACGGTTACACTCTAACAGTTATCTAAGATAGTTGAGGCTTAACATCAATCTACCCTAGGTGTTTCCCATAAAACACATGTACACACAAGTCTAGGCGTTTCCAGCCCTAGACATACACACACACGTTTTCTGTATATTACATTGTGGAAGACTTATTAAAACCTATTCCCTGTATCTCTTTATATAATAGAGATACTAGGGTTACAAGGAATAAACTAATAAAATAAAAGATATGCTGTAATCTTTTTCTTTCTTTGCAAGTTTCTTCCTTTGCCTCCATAAGTCCTTCATCTTTCATATTTGTCAATATCAACTCAAAGTATAATTCCTAACATAGTAGCAATGGCTTATAGGTGTTCAATACCTATAAAAGTGCATGGAATTGGTCATATAAATGTAGGATCTCTTACAAGTAAGATCTCTACTTGAACTACGCTGGTATTAGGGGTGTTTGGGATTGCATAAAAATTATTCATTTGTTAGTTTTGTTTGAATATACTACTCCGTATTCTGAATAAGTAATATAAGGTTGCTTATTAAAACCGCTTATTGACGTTACGAAAAACTTTACTCCATTTACCTTAAAAATATTATGTAATATTAGGGTGTACCCTGTTCAGAAAACCTATATTTGTCTTTCTCTTGATTTGAATATATATGTTGTGTGCTAAAAAAAACTTTAATATTTCATAGTATAAAGAAATTGTACATACCCAGGTCGAAATCCTAAACCGACATTTGTATTTCTTTTCAGCTCTATTGATCACTTGAGCATCACAGTAGCGGTTTACCGCAGTGAGTTATCTAAATGACTTAAAGATTGCTACACTATAGGCCCCTGGATTTGATGAACGCAAAGGTCAATATCTTAATGAAATTGTTGTTCGTATTTTCGTACTGAAGTTAAGGCTTTTGTTATTTTCTTTTATTCTTAAACGTGTGATTAGGCTTCGACCCATCTACTTTGAAAGAGACGATACAAGTTATTTAAATTTAATGGGTCCATTTATAGATAAAACCAAAGGGTTATGAATAAAAAAAAGTTTCATGGCCCGTGCACTAATAATACCTATTTTGACCAGTTATTCAACTTTCCCATTTAGCCACCTCTATTTGTATATTGTTCGTTATTTTTCTTCCTGCACTTTATGATAATCTCTGTGTGTACGTGATTCAGAAACTGTGATCAGAGATGAGGTTCGGTTAACCCTTAGAATGTTGAAATGAGGTATTAGGATTCGCTGCCAAGGTGGTACTGACAAAGGGTACTGCCACCATTGTTGGTGATGGAAGCACTTAGGAATTAATAAGCAAACGAGTTACTCAAGTTAAGAACCAACTTGAGGTGCATTTTTCTATATATGCATTGTTTGAAAAGATTTATAATGGCCTCTTTATTCAGTTTTATGCGAAATATCTTGGTTGATTTTACAGTTGGCGTAACAGGTGAAACGGTAAAACTAAATGAAAGAATTGCAAAACTATCTGGTCACATTGTTGTTATTCATGTAATCCTCATTTTTGTTGCTTATGAATCATATGATAGTATTTTGCTTATTTTTTTTTGGTTTCTAAAATCAAAGTTATTTACAGGTTTACCCAAACACTTATGCTATTTAGATAAGCTTTACACAACAACCTCTAATCAGTAAAAGTTCTCTTATAGCAAAGTAGTATAAAACACATAGATTGAATATCACAATCAGTACAGAAATGAAACATCTGTTATTGCACTTTGCCCAACTGTAGTTGAACAGGTAAGTGAATCATTTATATGATCAATTCATGATAATCTCAACTAATACGACTTGTGAAAACATCTAGGCCTCAGGGGATGTGATTAGACATTAGGCTTTACATGTGAATTTTCAAAATGGTCATCATGGTTGCGACACGGATGATTTTGTTTCTTGCTTGTCTGTTTTCTTAGCTCAGAGGTAGTTTTAGATCGATTAATGTTATGTGGATACAAAAATTTGGTAACTGACTGTGCCTATTTGTTATAGTTTCCACTCAACCGTAAGTGCTTATATATGTATCTCAAAGTTTACTTCAGTTTATTTTTGACTATATGATGTAGCAGAGGTAGCGATCATATTATCTATAGATAATATTCGAAAATTGAAACAATGTAATTAACTTTTCTCATCATGTGTGACACAACAGCGGACATAAAGTTTTTCTATCAATCCATAGATTAATATATGTTTTTCCTTGGTTTCTAACTTAGGAATGTTCATGTAAATAGGTCATCGAAGGGAGGTACAAAACCAAGATCACCAAGATTAAAGATCATTGAAAGAACAGAAAGAAGAAAGATGGCGGTGGCTACAGCAACGCACAGTGCTGCCTCAATTATGAAGTGATCATTGTGTGCAAAAATATATTAACACTTAAGAGTTATTATATTGACAGTATTTTTATTAGAACAACATTCACAGAAACTCGAGATTGAGTTGAAAGGGCCGCTTTAGAAAGAGCTAATGATATATGTTTAACAAAGAGTTATGGTCGATGCTCAAGAAAAGATTTCAAATGCGTCTTCTGATAAAACTTCTACACAATCTAAACTTAGAGCTGAACGTGCTGCAGTAGAGAGATCTACATCAGAAGCTCAAAAACGAGCTTTAGAAAAGGCAATGTCTTAGAAGAAAATCTCTGAACCACACCGAGTGGACCCACCACCCATGGGATGCACCATATTACATTTTACAAGTTGTTGGCATTGAGCTAGGGTTAACTACCCTCTCCCCATAGTCAACATGGAAACATACCAGAAGTACTTGCTTAAATGTAAAAGTAGTAAGCTTCTTCAAGAGCCAATATTGAAAACATACCAGAAGAAGGTCTGGCATACTCAGCCATAGATGGTAGCTTAATAGATATCCCACAAGATATGAAGTAGAAGGAAATGTAAATGGACGAAAGTAACCTCATGACAACCAAACATACAACCACTACTATCCGTCATTATGAAGATAAAATGGTTCCAACTTCCAAGTATGGCAACCTCTTCTGTTGAAAAGAGGTTAAGATGAATCTTCTTCAAATGTTAGAAATCAAGAAGATAATAGCGCTGAGGTTCACACTAAATAAGGTGTGGATGATGCTCGATTAAGAAGAACATATGATATTTATGAATTGTATGATATCGCTATGGCACCCAGTAAGAGGGATGACTTGCAAGACCAACATTCGAACACTTCTACTTCAAATTTTAGGAAGAGAAAGGGTGTTGCGCCTGTGCAGTCACCTTCAACTTCTTAGCACAACATGCAAACAGGTTATTCAACATTCATGTAATTGGCACCTTATTGATAACAGGTCGTTATTTACTGTATTTATTATTATTATTTTTTTTTTTATCAAAATACATACATGTCCTATTCGCCACACTGCTTTAGGCTTGGACTTGGTATGAGTTACACAAGCAAGAATGGATTTACCAAGACTAGAGTCAACCAAGCCTAAACTGAAATGCCATGAGTTGCAGTAATACTAGACCCAAAAATAAGTCCTCTGAACGTTAGTGTGATATTATGAAACTATAGAATGGTCGAAAACATGTAACATGTTAGTATGGTATATATGTACTTTTATCAAAAGATGGAAAATTGGGTTTGCTAGGCAGGTTAGCTAATAGAGCAAATAAAGATATGTATGTATTTTTACAAATGTGTACGGCACATTTAGATGTGATTTTACAAATGTGTACTGGGTTTTTAGATTTAGTATATGCCTGTATGTATGTATTTTTGCTTCATATTTCTTTTTGTTTTGTTATTCAATATCAAAATTAAAAGTGGTAAATAAGATAAATATACACTTAACAAAAAATACTATAAGTTCATACTTAATATAATTTCAAGTATAATTATAAATTACATTAAAAAGACTTTTTCGTTGATGCTAACTAAACAACATTTCATTAAATTACATTTATCTTTTAAAATATTTAAACATATAACGAAACTAGCCCGCCCATCGGGAGGGTCGTTAATCTAGTATATATATATATATATATATATATATATATATATATATATATATATATATATATATATATATATATATATATATATATATATATATAGGGTAGGGATCCAATAGGAAGAATAATAAAAATAAAAATGGTAAGAAGTAATTCTAGCCATACATTTTTATTTGGGAGAGAAAATTTGAATAAAGATGCATCAATTTTTGTAGGTGCATCTAAAATGTGTGGTTGTGGTTTCATCATATTCTTCTTATTTTAACTTTTCTTCCTATTTGATACTAACTCTATATGTATATATATATGGAGGCTTTATTGTGGTGTACACTATAAAATGAAAAACAATAGGCACCAATCTCAACCGTTAGATGTATTAAACTTAGATGTAACTTAATAGTAATTAAATAAATAAACAAAATGGCAGTTTTGTAATTTATTTGCATTGTGAGTGGCATTTTAAAGTAGTATATTGATAATCATTTGTGTTTTTTTTTTTTTTTTTTTTGACAGGTAAATTTCTAACTTAGGTTTACCACATCCTTATTTTTAAAAACCATTTTTTACGGTTACGACTTTTATGTCATTGGTGTATCATTATCCATTAAATCTTGTAAGCTTTTTTCTAATATCGTTTACAAGTTTTTAGTAACACCACACTTTTTATTTTCACATTTTTAGTGAAATTTTTTGAAACATAATAATTTTTTTTTACATTGCAGTGACACATTAAAATCTTTGACACATTTTTAGTGACACGCTGATACATTTCTAATGGCTCACTATATTTTTGAAACACTTCATTTTACAATGCATTTCTAATGACATGTCAAGTTCTTTTTATACATATATACACTAACTTTTTGTTGACACATTTTTATTGACATATTATAATTTTTGACACGCATAGTTTTTTTGATACATTTCAAGTAAAAATTTCCGTTATACATTTAAATGACACATTTAGTTTCTTGATACACTTGAAGTCACATTTGAAGTTTTTTGAGACACTTAATTTCATAATACATTTCAAGTGACACAGTGACGCACTAAGTATTTTTACACATTTATTTATTTATTTATTTATTGACACAACCGCTCAAGCATTCTTTTAACAACACTGCCTTTACAAAAGCTTTTTATTTAATTTAAAATTTTTTTATTAATATTTTTTTTAATAGCACTACATGACAACTGATACAACTAAAAATTTACTTGTATACAAAATTAAAACCGAACACAACATTTGAGTCACACATGGTCACATGTGTCGCTCCTCTGCCTGACCAACGAAAGGGATAACAATACTACGTACTACCAAAATTGACAATATCATGTCTGCAACAACAATAGATAAAAATTGAAATGTTTCAATAAAGTAAAAACATGTATTCATAAACTTTGAAACAAAACTCTCCAATCAACCAAAATAAAAACCCATCTGATGGACTCCACCAGTTATGACCAAAACAAAGAAAAAAAAAACATTAAGATATCATCAAAAAGGCATTTAATAAAAAAAACTCAAATACAAATCTAGAAATCGTAATAACATAGCGAACATTTATATCCTATCAAAGACACAATTGTATCACTCTTTTGATCGAAGCATTGTCGAAAACTAAAATAGGTTTTGAAAAAGATTTAAAAATAATATAAATCATCGGTGGGGTTTCGTTATTTAACCAGAAATTAAAGCCACGCTGGGACGGTTTTCGGTTATTCGGGTGTAGGCTTCTGATGATGCGTGGTTCAAGACGGGTCAAAATCACAAGCAGATCATTGTTGTCGTGGAATAGGATATCTATAATGAAGATGAAAGGTGTGCAGGTGAATAGATCGAATAATGGTGGCGGCGGCGACTAAGTGATGGCTAGATCTTGTTTTCAAGTAGAAGGTGAATAAATCGTGTTTCAATGAGAGGGTAAATTGATTTAAAGCAAGAAATATTACTATAATACCCCTAATTTTAATAGATTAGTTTTGCTTTTCTTTTAATTAAAAACGCCACATGGCTTCTTTCCATTGGTACCTATTATAATGTATTCTAAAGGTGTACACCACTTGAACATGATTATATATATATATATATATATATATATATATATATATATATATATATATATATATATATATATATAACAGGAGGCGTTACACGCGTATTGCCACCTCATTGTCCAGTCATTGCCATGTAATTCATTATCAGCCATGTCATCACATTCAGTCCATGTCATCACTTTTTTTTTGTATTTCTCTAATTAATTTCATTTCAGTAATTCATTATCAGCCATGTCATCACATTCAGTCCATGTCATCACTTTTTTTTTGTATTTCTCTAATTAATTTCATTTCAGCAATATGTTTTATTAATTTTCGTGTGGTTTTTTAATTCTTAAAAAAAACAACTGTTGGGATTCGAACACACAACCTTACATATGTTATGTGGTATCTTAACCACTAAACTATCATGTTTTTTTTTGTTAAGATTCTGTTTGTCGAAATCTATATAGGATAATTTTTTTCCAACCCTAATATTAGCATAATATCACACGCATCTTTTACAAATTTGTTTTACCCTTATTTATTTCATTCATTCTGATAACCTGGCTTTCTACATGTTCTTTTCCAAAACCCTAGACAATGACAATCAATGGTGGTTAATTTTATCAAACTGATTTCTTGGTGAGTTTACATCTACACACATGAAAGCCGGCTGATCCTTCTTTCTTCAAGAATGCAATGCAAAAGTTTTACTGGATATCAGGTATTGTCATAAAACCACTTTTTAAGATGTTTTAAAGTTAATTATTTTAATTGTCCTACAATCATTTATAAGAGATTTTGAGATACTTTCTTCAGGGCATATGTATATAGCATCAGGTGACAAGATAAATACAATACAACCTTTTGATTTGTGTAATGAACTGGCCAAACCCTAAGGAAACAGGGGTTAATGATCAATGGCAGGTATGTATCTCAAACACTATAAACTGAATCCAATTTTTGTTGTTTTTGTAAAGATCGATACTTGGGGTTTGAATATATATTTTATTGATAACATAGCAGGTACAGATATGATGATGACGAGAAGGTTAGAAGTTGGTCTCCTAATAGGTAAATAATTGTTTTATGTGCTCGACATGCAAGTTATATTTCTTTTATTTTCTGTTTTATTTTTTGGATGGCGATTGATCTTTTTTAGTGATGTGATTGTCTTTGATAATCATCTATTCTATTATAATGATAAATATGTCTTATAGCAGTAGATGAAGCTTTGAAATACTCCTTGTCAGGATTCTTGGTGTAGGCTACTTTAGAGTTTGGATCAACTGTGCAAGTGACCGATTTTCTACGCCCAATAAATTAATCCCAGTATGACGCTGAGAATATCCAGGTGTGTTAAACAGCCTCTGCATTCACCAGATGCAAAAACTTCTAAAACGATACGTGGTTAAAATTTTAGTTTTAGTTTCTTATGAAAGATCAATGGTTCGATTGGTTTCTATTATCTATACCCTTTTGAGGTTCGTGAACAAAGATGAAATTCTGACGGTTGGGTTTTTAGGTCTTTCTTGAAGTTCAATATATAATAGGGTGTTTAATTTATAAGTTAAGAAGGTACTTTTTTTAGGGTTATGGTAAAATATTAAAGCTTTTGAGGTTTATGTGTTCAGAAGCTTGAAATTTATGGGTTTCTAGGAATATTTTTAAGTTAATTTGTTAATTACTGAGTTATTTTGTGGTTCAATCTACATGATAGTTGTGAGACATAGGTTGAATTTAATTAAAAATAAGTTTTAGTTATTTGGAAGATGTATATCGTCAAGGGCTAATGTTGAGAATTTTATTAGTGGAAGCAGAACTCTATATGGTATACTTTTTTGCATTTGAATTTAGTAATTTTATTATTTTTTATGTTATATAGTTGAAGCTTAATTTGTTGTGATTTTGGTTGTGAATGTTTGTGGTATATTGCATTTAGTTTTAAGAGATTCTGCTCACATGGTTTCCTTTATAGAAGTTGGGAGTTAACGAAATGTAGTTTTAAGAGTGTAAACTCTTTGGAATATGTGTGTGTGGAAGTATAAGTTGTTATTTTATCGTAGGGAATGCCATGCAATTAGGTCCTGGTGGCTCAACTGCAGTTATTGCAATTGTTATCGATGGGAAAAATCTATGGGTGGCAAATATAGAAGATTACAGAGCTATTCTATGCGAGATGGGATCTGCCAATCAAATTACAACGGACCGCAAATCAGGCTTTTTAAAGATGTCATTTTTTAATAACAAGCACTGAACTTATTTTTGCAAATGATCCAACTTTTTTCTCAATTATGTTTTCTTGATTTATGTTGGTATATTACAGAGGAATCGTCGACCAAAAAGATGGTGGCTGTTTTGATGATGAGAGATATACGTGCGGTTTTCTAAAAGTGGTAAGAGAAACGTAACCCCTTCCCATGGACAATATGTGGAATTGAAGGTAATTCTAAGCTTGTGCTTACTGTGACTTAGCAACCCATATAAGATCATGCAAGATGTTTTAATTAGCTGGAATGTTGGAAGTTCATACTGTGACCATCTTTGCAGGATCAAAACTCTGCATAGGCGGGCATGAACCAAGGATCTGGTGAGTGGGCTAAAGAGCGAGTTGAAGAATACATAGTTCTTTGTGGTAAGACCATGCCGTCATCTTAAGAGAAGTTGTTTGTTTCATTGCTAACCACTTTAAATGATTATTTCTCAAAATTTGAAGCATTATAGTTCGTGGCCCCTTAGTTATGTATGCAAAGTTTCCACCTATGGAAAGTCTTTGGAGGTGTTGATACAATATGAAGATGTTGATGCCATTTAGGACAGCTGGCATCATGCTGACATGAAAATTCGATATTTATAGTGTCATACGTAGATCATGGTAGATGACCTGCTAGCTTGGTAACTATGTTGATAACACCAAGCTACCTGAGATGTGTCATTTGTATAATGATTAACACAACTAAATGATCCTGAAGAACCAACTATTTTTCTTGGTAAAAAAGAGGGTGTTCAATATAATTGCTTCACATATCTTTATGTAGTTTGTCAACTCAAAATGTTTGAGTGCTATTGGTAAATTGATATTGTATCATTGATTGAACTTTTTTTTTTTTTTTTTTTTTTTTTTTTTTTTTTTTTTTTTTTTTTTTATATGCTCATGATATAGCTGTTTGTGTTTAATATAAATAACATGGTAAACCAGTCTATTGATCACAACTATATATTGAAAATTTCTTTAACTTAAATTTTTCAACGATATTCACAAAGCTGGCCTGCCCATTCGAGCGAGCCATGTAACCATGGCCATTAGCTTGTCAGACGATAAGATACCGTTTAAACTCAACTGTAGGCAATTTTTTGTATCGATCTGTTTTGCAATGCCATGTAATAAAAGCCAAGGCCAAGTTTTGTCGAAAGTTTGGGTGTTTTTATAGACGCCGTTTTCTCACACGGACAAGTGTATGGGGAAGTTTCAAGAGTGAAGAGCATAAAGGAATTCAAGATTTTTTGCTGTGATAGTGATGGTAATTGCGCAAAATCAACAACAATTGGTGTATACAAGAAACTTTATTTTGCATTTAAGTTTATTTGATTGTATACTTTTTCTTACGTACTACTTCGTAACTTTTTTTCTCTCATACTCGATAAACATTTATTTTTTCTGTTGATAATGCATTCACTAAATAATATTCTGTATTTATATCTTATTTTTCGTTAACTAATTTTCTCCAACGATATTCATAAGTCATGCCCGCCCATTTTTAACTTTCAACGTCTACACTTTTCAACCATTTTTTACCACCCTTCTTTCGATATATTCACTTACAAACACATACAAATTATAATAAAACAATTACAAGTTATTTAAAAAAAACAATTAAAACGTATGTCGACCTCACCATATGAAAAAATATTTAACATAACATAATACCATCAAACAGTTAATTAACATCCTCGTCCTTAAATATGAAATTCAGTTGACCAATACCATCAAAAGAATAATTATAAGTCATGCCTACCTTTTTAATAATACATAAATTATAGCTAAAACGAATAACTAATATACATACATAATAAAATTAAAATGTAAATTACAAGTCATGCCCGCCCATCGGGCGGGCTTAGAAACTAGTATATATATATATATATATATATATATATATATATATATATATATATATATATATATATATATAGGGTTTTAGGAGGAAAAGGAAACTAATTTTAGTCCCATTATAATTCTTGATTAAGGAGCTTATCTAGAATAATCTTAGGGTAATATAAATACAAAATCAAAACACAATAACCTTTTTTTTTTTTTTTTTTTTTTTTTTTTTTTTTTTTTGAGTGTACGGTCAAACCAAGGAAGGAAGAAAATTTTTTTAGGGTTTCACTATTTTGAAGAAAAACAAGCTTAAGGTATGCCTAGTGATCCCTAATTCGTTTAATTATTGATTTGATTCATGTAACAAAGATATGGTGTATTAGGGTTTACTATAAAATTTGTAATTTAATAATGTAAAACATGTTGGCATCATTAACTAGTAATGTTCTGATGATTGGTGAAAGAATTAGGGCTTAAAACATGTGAATTAATGAGGTAGGTATGGGCAGAATTTTGGGTTGTGTTGTGTTAACGATTCCCCATAGATGGTAACGAGTTAATACGATTCTACTTTCCAAAAAGTCCGGCCACGATCGATTTCGAGGTCGGGAAGTCAGTCTAATGATTTTTACAAGTAAAGGTGTCAAAGCTGTTAAACCGGAACAGATTTAGATCAGAATTAAAAAGGCAAAACGTGGGTCTAAAAGTGTAATAAAGGGTTGTCCTTCTGGGGAAGTTGAGTTCTATGTGTCCTCTGACTTCCTCACAAAAATTAGCCGTTAACGAGTTGTGTAAGTATGGGTTTTAGGTCAAAACATTTTGGTGCGCGTGCAGTTCCAAATCTTGATAGTTTTAGTGTTTGATTTTCCAAAGGGTACTTGTGTGTGTTATTAGTTCATGGCCTTCTGGGAGTAGCTTGTATGCTCATGAGGGACCATGGTAAATTTTTGGTGTGAGTTGTGGAGTTCATCCGGTCGTGATTTTATGTTGGTAAAAGTACCCCAAAAATCTGCGTATTCTGATAAAATGTATACAAGGGATTTAGTGAGTGGAAGTGATTAGTTGCATTGGGTATGGAGTCGAGGTGACCCATGGTGGTTAATATAACCCTTAGACATCCATCATATGTGTGTTACATGGACTTAAGATTTTGGCTTGGTCGCGTGTAACGTGGTTCTATTTTTGTTTGTTTAGATTTGTGTTAAATTTTTGTGGAAGCTGCGGAGTTTTCAGGTGAGTTTCATAGTCCCATTTTTCTTTGTTTTAAACTTTGGATGGGAATGATGCTTGTGTTGATATAAGTTTTAAGTTACTGTGATTATGTGGTTTAATGAGTGCATGGACTTGTAAGTGCTTATTGTATGTTTGTTGCATGTGTGATATTAATCCGAAACATGTAGAAATTCTCATTAGTAAAGACACCTTTGAAGGTTGTTTTCGTTTTTCATTTTTGGGTATTGTTATGACAATTTGTGTCTATGCTTTGCTCTATTTTATTACATGTAGAAATTCTCTTATATAGATGCCATGTATTGTGATGATATCCATGATGTTGCACTCGCGTTTCTGCCTTGGCGAAGTGTGACACAATCCCACTTAACACATTTGGTCCAACACAACCTACAAACCACTATGCTGTCCAAGTCTAACTAGCCCACTACCATACCCCAACAGCTTTGTTTAACCCAGCCCAAATACACGTCGCTATCCCACTTCACTTTACAACTATAACACCACCATTTGGGCATGCTACTGTTCATCAGGCCCCACCACATGGATATGCTACTGTTCACCAGGCCCCACAGGCCCCATCTGGGTCAACGCCTACTGCTCTCAGGTCAATGGGACCCACAGGTACATCGGACAGGAAATCATTTTGCCTCACGCTTTCACTATTGGGACACTTCATGATCCCTCAACGGGTGCCTGGAACATTGACACGGGTGCGAGCTCACACCTTAATGCATTTGTTAATAGTCTTAGTAACATTTTTAATACTTGCATGTATCCATTTGTATCGGTTGGTGACGGGCATAACATTTCGGTCACCAATACGACGAGCTCACATCCACGTTGATGTCGTACTCGTCGCATTTTGCCTACTCCTTCTCGACCCATATACTTAAATAATGTCCTTATTACTCCTCATATTGTCAAAAATCTTATATATGTCCATCAATTTGTCTGTGACAGTAATTGCACTGTTGAATTTGATCCTTTTGGGTTTTCCGTCAAGGATTTAATGACACGCCGGGTGCTTCTCCGATGTGACAGCATATTCTTACAGGTTCTCTTCAATATCTCACATTCACTCGCCCAGATATATCATATGCAGTTCAGCAGGTCTGCCTTCATATGCATGATCCTCGAGAACCTCATCTATCAGATCTTAAACGGATTTTGTTTTATGTCCTGGGTACATTACACTATGGGTTACAGTTGTTTGCTTCTTCTACTTCATCCTTGGTAGCATATTCTGATGCGGATTGGGCTGGTTGTCCCACTACTAGAAGATCCACTTCTGGCTACTGTGTTTTCCTTGGCAACAATCTTTTATCTTGGTCATCTAAGAAACAACCAACTCTATCTCGTTCTAGTGCCGAAGCAGAATACCGCGGGGTTTGAAATGCTGTTGCTGAAACTTGTTGGTTACGAAATTTACTTCGTGAGCTGCACACACCTTTATCTTCCGCTACGCTAGTCTACTGTGACAATGTTAATGCAGTCCACTTATCATGTAATTCGGTTCAACATCAACGAACGAAGCACATAGAGATTGGTATTCATTTTGTTCGTGACTTGGTTAGCACTGGTCAGGTTCGGGTTCTCCATGTTCCCTCACGTTACCAATATGCAGATATTTTCATGAAAGGCTTACCGTCTACACTGTTTGAAGAATTTCGGTCCAGCCTTAGCGTCCGGTGTCCTCCCGCTGCGACTGCGAGGGAGTATTAGCCTAGCCCGTATTGTCTCTATTGTAATGAGCTCTAGCCCATAATCTAGAATAGTCGTTATATGGTTATATATGTACAATGTAATGTTACTTTGGAGAATCAATCAAATCATAATATTCGGTACCATAATCATTCTCATAACTGACTCACAATTACTTTTTATTATTTACCTTTAAATTTTTAAATTTTTTAAAAATCAAAATGATGAACTCCATGAAACATTAAATTCTAAAATCCTAAAAGCAAACTCGATCTAAGCAATTGCTACGATTTAAACCTAAAAAATGTTTCTCACTACTTGTAGAACCCTGTAAAAATTTCTTGTAATTATATCGTTAATAATATATAATCTTTCGTTATCATTACTAATTCCTATTTTCTCGGAAAAATTTGAAATTTTTCTTATTATATTATTTTGACGATTATCACAAAATAATATAATTCACGAAATGACGGAATTAATCCTCGACACGTTACTCGAAATCTAAATATTTCATTTAATCCTAAACATATTTCCTAAACTTAATTAAAATTCCTAATTACAATCTTAATACAAACGGACCCTTAATTATTTTTCAGCCCATCTCTCGTTTACTATTCATAAGCCCAAAACCAAAAGCCCAAATCCAAATCCTTATTATTTCATACGATCGACTAGTACCAAGCCTCCCAAAACGCCTCGTTTAATCTCGATTCTTACACACGACATACCAATATTTTTACACCATCTCGTTCATCACCTAGCGAAATATTAGTGTGTCAAATCCCAAGTTCATTGGACGACGTTTGATACGTTTTTAAATGGCAAAGTGATCAATATATACTCGACCCAATCGATTTATAATTTCTTCAAAACTTAACCGTTTTGATTCCCGTTTGTTCCTAATTGTTCCTAATAACATTTCTAAGATGATTTTATGTTTAAATGTCAAAGATGATCAGTTATATACAAGTGGTATACGATTTAGCAAATCGTATACATAAATATATGGTTGGTCGACATTGAGCATGATTCACCAAGACATCCTCCACATTTTGTGCACTCGCATTCTATAATTTAACAATATATAACTCACCCTAGACCTAGGTTTTACTGACATGCAATAGTACGTGAAGTTTTCTTGAAATATTTCACATATACGTGTTATATTTTGAGACCATATATAGCATACATGCATGCACCCGTTTCTCACCATTCTCATACTCTCTCACATATTTATTTCTTCCTAAAAACTACTCTTACAAGCCAGAAATCGTTTGCTATTTAGTTTGGACACAAGAAAAGGGTTATCGGTTTGATTTTATACATATAACGTTTGGGTTATACTTTGAACGAGATCATCCTTGTGTTCCATACCTTCACTCTCGATTCTCTACCACCTCAAGGGTGTTGTAAGTTATTTCTACTCATTTCCATTCAAATCCCACGTTAAAATATAGTAATGCACCTTATTCATTTTTGCTTCGAACGTATATACATTTTACATATATATTTCACGTATATATTGTCACTTAGAACACTAACGTGGCTAGACTCTATCTTGGAAGGCCTAGGAGTCACGTAGCACACAAAGTTCACGTTAGTTTAAATGTTACATGCATTACACGCATCTATTTTAAACCATGTTCCATCGTATGAAATTTAGTAAAAACACTTAGTAATATTTTCAAGTTTTCAAATATATAACCGATTCAAACATGCTACGAAACATTTGTATAACTTTAAATTTCGCGTAACAAGAGTACTATATTATTACACGACTCAATAGACCACCTAGAAAACTACCAATTTCATTTATACAACTTGTAAAAATACTTACGTTTCGACACACCAATTGACCCATTTTGAATCGACATGAACAAGGTTTTCAACTCCAAAATTTCATATAAAAACTTAATATTTTTGTGTGGGCTCAATTCAAGCCCAATAAGAAGTAACGATACGTAAGCCCAGTGGGCCCATATGAAATGTTTTTAGAATCATAAAAATAGTCCAAAGTCAGGCCCAAAACATTTTCCATGCCCTCGCCTCCAAAAATCTTAATGGGCCTTAATATGGTTCGTTAATGGCCCATAAGCTAAAAAAATAAGCTTTTCGTTAAATAAGCAGTTGAAATCAGCTTATTATTGACTTAATAAGCTACGGAAATTTTTAGAAAATTTTTATAATCATTTTTGTAATTTTGGACTAAAAATGTAACGCGACGACACCTAGAAGGACTAAAAGTGTAAATATTGAAAAGTAAAAACTAAAACTGTAAAAACAGAAACTTAAGGGTAAAAATTGATGAAAGTTAATATTCTAAGCCTAGTATTGATTATTGGACAATTAGAGGACTATAGTTGTAGTTTATTTATATAAAGGACTAACGGTGTAACGCAAATATCGTTAGAGTAAAAATGGTAAAATTGAAAAAAGAGACAAAGACTAAACATAATCTATTTAACATTCTTATTTATTTTCTATTTTCGTAAATTTATTTCATATGCATTTAAACTTCATTTTTATTTATATATATATTAAACGTAACGTTAATAATATATATAACGATATTTCAAAAGTTAATATTTTTACTTACGATTAAAAAGGTAAAACTTCGATGGATAATTTAAATAACATATTTTGTCATATCATGCATATCATAAGAATTACACAGCACATCACCTATTCGTCATAACGAATAATTATTATTCGTTATTCGTTCGTATTTACCAAATAGTATTTGGTCAAATTCTCAGATAAATTTATTTATCAGGTTGTGTTTCGAAGCCGTTATCATAAATTCGTCCGACTTTATTTTCTTCATTCCAGTATCAATCAAGGTGAGTCATAGCCTCACATTTACTTATTTTCAAACTCCGCGAGGGGGATACATGTTATAAACAGATCGCAAGTAATTTTCTGTATGCTTCCTGACTTGATATATGCCTAAGTTAGCTATTGCCAAAAGACCCTTGATCATGAGCCATTAATCACTGTTATGTGAACGCGAATATAATGAATAGATCTATTTAAGGTTTGACAGCCTGCCCCATTAATACTTGACGGAATGTCATTATGCATGTGGTTAGTCGTATTAGTCGTGATAATTATATTTGAGTAAAAATAGGAATTGGCAAATCACCTATTACACGAGGGCAAAATTATCATTGATTTGATAAACACCTCTGTTTTTACGGTATTTGTTAACGTTTACGTGTCATGAGACTTAGAGCAATATATATAAACTGCAATATCAATTTTCAAACTGATTGTATTTCCAATACAATCTTACTTGTGTATCAAAATGATTACTAAATTCAAACTCTATGATATCACTCAACATTTTGTTGACTTTTAAGCATGTATCTCAGGTATTTAGCAGGGGAAGCAAGCATGGAACGGGCGGCAAAAATTTCAAAACTTATATACTTTATTTCAATAATGGTGTAAAATAAAAGATGTTTGATTTAGTTCAAAACATCTAGACTTTTATTATAATACTCTGATAAGGACCTCTTGTATTTGAATTTTTATAAATGAACTTATGTTTTAAAACGTCTCTTTCGAGCCGTTTTCTATCATTATGACTTCGATCCTCACCGTAACACCCTAATTACTATTCCGCTGCCGCATTTCAAATTAGGGGGTGTTACAGATTGGCATCAGAGACATAGTTATAGAGAACCAAATGTTTTCAAACATTGAACTATAACCACACTTTCAAATAAATTAAATTTTACACCATATTATTTTTGCCCGCCGTGCCTGCTTGCTACCGTACTCAGTAAGTTAATCATTAAGCTATGATACTTTGATCTTGATATGTTAGAATTTTGTATTCTTTGACGACAATAAATTCTTATTCTGCACTATTTATGAATCATTACAGTATTATTTCAATATGAGTATATCAGACTCCGACTCTGATATTTCCGTCGCATCTGTTACGTCACTTGTTTATCGTTCTACCTTAGTACCTGACGCTGTTTCCCAAGAAACAGAACCATTCGAGCAAGACGAGATTGTTACAACGCCTGAAAATCCCGATGTTTTGGTTTTACCAACACCACGTCATGAATTTGATTCATATGCACCCGATCACCTATTCGATCTTTTTAGCCAAACTTATCCATATACTTTTCACCATAGAGAACAGATTCCTGAGGAAGATATACCCGCATCTAGCCGACTTCGTATTTCCGATTCTACTCCTCCACTTTCACCATCATTACCATATCCTCCTGGTTTTACTCCCCCAGCTCATATCAATGAAACTGGCGAGAGTGCTAGGATGGAAATTACCTCTACTCTTTCACCTTCTGTAGTAGTGACGCGTTTGGAGCATCACGAAGAACAGATAGACACTCCTTCAGATGATTGATTATTCATCATTTGATCATTCGGATACTATCCACAACACCTTACATAACCTTATATCCAATAGGATAGAGTTGCAGCATGGGTTAGCTCAGATACATTCAGATATCTCCGAGACACGTTCTTTCGCAATATCATTGCGAAGAGAGGGACAGAACCGTACTTGGGAAGCCCAGCTTGCACACCGAAGAGCAGATACATTGGAAAACCTTGTAGGAGATATGCAGATTCAACATCATACCGAGATGCAGGAGCTCCGAACTCAGATCTTAGAGATGGGAGGACATGTGGACGTACCTAATCATTAGAGGCAGTTAGTATTTGTATTAGTAATAAGGCATCTAAGCCTGCCGCATGTGGCAATTAATAAAGAATCTTGTATCGTTTTGTTATGAAAACTCAACTGATCAAGTTATTAATGTTATGCTGTTGGTTGTGATATTACTATATACAAATGTTAATTTATGCTTATGGTTGTTCATGTGTATTAAAAATGCATCTAACATATCGGAATAATTATGATTGTTGTATCGAAATAAAAACTACATATGGTGCCCAATTATTGTTAGAACTCATAAATATTCATTTCCCTACTTCACAAGATCCTTTAAACAAAATTTTGTTTAAAATTCTAAAGCTATATTTTTGTATTATCAATAGAAAAATGGAGCATGCAAGTAGCGAAAATTCCAACCCGGAAGTGATCATGACACCTACTGAGGTTCAAAGGATGATTGCTGAGGGAATATCTGCAGCTCGTGAAGCGGATTGTTTGAATAACATCAATGGTGCAAACCGTGAAGCTAATACATCTACTCCTCGTAATTGTACTTACAAGGACTTCATGACTTGCAAGCCAACTAACTTCAAAGGAATAGAAGGAGTTACTGAAATGGCCCATTGGTTTGAGCATACTGATGAGTGCTCAAACACTCATCATTTTTGTCGTATTTAAACTGCCAAAACATACAAAAACAATCAAAAAGTTATCAAAATACTTAAATTATCCCAGGGATTGTGTTTTATGTGTTTTAAATGCAAAATGAGCAAACACAAATGAAAAACGTACAAAGTTTACAATATTGACAGTTTTAGTCCCCCGAGTTTCAAAACTTGTCAAAAATAGTCCCTATGCATTTATTTTGAAAGGAAAAGTCAACCCAAGGTTTTGAAAGTCAAAAATCACAAAATATTATACTTGGGTCATAAGTTTTCCAAAATTACATGTTTGGTCCCTAAGATTTCAAATTTGGCAAATTAAGTCCCTGGGAATTTAGAAAAAAAAAATGGAAAAATGAGAATTTGGTTCTTGGACTTTGGAATTGTGGGAATATTGGTCCTCATAAGCAAATTGGAGAAACTACATTTTCAGTCCCTCAGGTTTTGTAAAATTACAAAATTGGTCCTTGTGATAACTAAAAACCAAACGGACCCTTTTTATTATTATCAAAACCAAAACCAATCCAATATCCTAATCCATTACCCAGCCCAAAACCACCTAGGCCCAACTTCCCTTTTTATATTAAAACCAGGGTCAAACGGTCAAAGGGGTCAACCCACCCTTTGACCCGTCTTCTTCCTAACCATATCCCACAAAACCAGGTCCCTGCTCCCCCCTCCTCCTCAACCTTTTTCACCCATAGCCCCCCACAATAAATACACTTCACCTAAACCCCCACCACCACAATTAATACCTCCCAACCATACCACTCAGAATTGCCCACTTAGTTTTTTGGCGGGAAAATGCAATCAAGAGCCAGGATGCATCAATCTTTCAATCAACGATGAGGATTTGGTCAAAGGTCAATGGAGATACCAAGGGGAGTGCCAATTTTCAAAGGGAAGCCATGTGGAAGCTTGGGGTACCTAGTTTTAGCTCGTATATATATATATATATATATATATATATATATATATATATATATATATATATATATATATATATATCATGTAAGCCTAAAAGGCATGTAGTATTGTAATTTTAGCTTAAGTAATGTTTTAGTTTTCCTTTGTACTCAGCTTTAAATTAATGAAAGCAAAGTTTTAAGTTTATTATCTGTTTCACATTCCAAGTTCCATTCAAATATTTCAATTGTAAATTTAAGGTTCAAATGTGTGTATAAGCTCTTTACAAGTTCATGTAAACTCAGAAAACAAAGTTTTAGAAGCTTTACAAGCTTGTGCAAACCTCCTAAACTCAGTTTCAATAAATACTCAAAAAATTAAGAAAAAAAAAAAAAAAAAAAATATGGACAAAGGTTGAAGAAGCTTGGAGTTTGGTTGATTCTGGATTGCTGTAGGTATTAGTGGTTTGTGGAAACCAATAGGAGTGGTACATAGTTCATGGTTCATTGGGTTTGACAGGAAAACACTTTGTAAGCAATTTACTCAATCTTTGCATAATCACTGTAGCTTACTTTTCTATGTTTTTAGGCTTATTTGGTATTACTTAGTTTGTCTATTGCTTAAAATTAGGTAGTTGTTCTTTGGATTTGCTTGTTGCTCAACTTACTTATTTGACTGTCATTTTGATCATATTAGTAATTCTAAGTGTTTATAGTTTATAACTGTGTTTTTTAGTTTATAATAACTTATTAGAACATAACAAGTTAGTAGGTAATGGTTTTTTAGGTTTGAATCTCATTTTGCTTCATTAAACTTCAAATCAGTTTTAGTAAGGGGTGTTTGGAACAAGCTTGTGAGTTGTGTTGCTGTTGTTGTTTGGTGTTTATTTTAGCTTCAATAGATTTCAGTGGTTAATATAGGTCTAGGAAAAGCATAACATCAAGCCTTACACACTAACAAGTCAAAATCACAAAGAAATCACCATCACAGTTAACTGTGAAGTGATTTAAGCTCATAATCCTTCATATTATTGCATAAGTGATAGTTTTAACTTGTTTTGGTCTTAGTTTAACATAATACATCCTTTTCAGTCACTAAATTGAGATTAAAGTTCATAATAGTCAACATAACTCATTTTCTTAAAAAGTCAAATTTTCCCTAAGTGCAGAAAACCCAAAATGGCTTGATTTATTGTGATTTTTGTGTGTTGTTTTAGACTTTGAAACTTGTTGTGGGTATTGTCTACCAGCTAAACTCTTGATTCCTACAATTTTTGCATTTTTATGAATTTTATTTGTGGACCTTTCTACCCCTCAAAGTTACCTGCAGGGCAAGGCCTTGCCCTGTGCATCAGCAGACCCAGTCACCACCACCACTTTGGTGGCTCATTGTGGCCACCTCAGTGGGTCCCATTGACCCAATCTTGGTTCATTCAACCCCCCTCCTGGTAGGCTTGAAGTTTTGACTATTTATTTGACCTTGGAACCTGTGGACCCCACTTGGAATTGCCTTAAAAGGTTGCCCCATTTTCTGTCTCAGAATCAAAATAAGCAAGTGCTTATTGTGGATTTTTGGCTTGTTCAAGTAGCTTCTTTGATTGAATCCTGCTTAACTTTGTCCAAGTAACTTAATTGAATCAGTTTCCACTACTGTGGACCCCACATAATCCCATTTGTGCTTATTTCCCTTATTGGTCAAAGAAAGTCAACTGTTGGGGTAATAAGCACTCAAAGTGCTTATTTCTGAGTTTCATAAAAGGTGTTTTTGTAAAAGTTATTAGTTTTTAGTAGTAAATTAGTTTGGAAAAAGAAAAAACCCAAAAAACAAAATTTAATTTTAGTGATAGCTTCTATTTAATAGAAATTATTTTTTTAATTTTCTTTTTAGCTTATTTATAAGCACTTTAGCATTTTTATATTTTTATTCAATCTCTTTTATATTAAAGTAATTTTATAAATTTTTCTAGATTTTTCTTTTGTCTTTTTGTGGTTTTTAAAATTAAGTTTAGTTTAATTAGTTATTAAATAATAATTAAGAATTAATTAGCAAAATTAGATTTTATTAAGTAATACCTAATTTTTATAATTTTTCTAGCTTTTATATAAGTTAAAACATTTTTATAAATTTTTCTAGAATTTATGTTGTTCATTTTCTATTTTTTATAATATAAGTAGTTTAATTGGTAATTAATAAATAATTAGAATAATAATTAGTAAATTAGTTTAAAAATACATAAAATCAGTTTTTTATAATTTTTTAGATTCCTGTGATGGTTAATTAGATTTATAAAAATCTTATTAATTATCTAAGTCTTTTAGTAATTTTTAATAATTTAAATTAATATAATTAGTTAAATAACAAGTAATTAGTAATTAATTAATAATTAATAATTAAATAGTGTAAAAATAATTTTTCTTTTTCTTAAAATTTTCTTTATTTATTAGGATTGTAAAAATAAAAATTTCACACTCATAGCCCTTTCTGTTCATCAGTTGTACTTTCTTTCACGTTCGTCTGTGTACGTTTTTTTATTAAAACGTACGTTTTTAGGTTTTAGATCACATCTTCTTAATCTTAATTCCCGTAATCAATCACATAGCTTTCCTAAGCTATTTCTGTTAATAAATTCCAAATAATTCTCATAACAACCCTTTTCTGTGAATAATCACCCGATCACAAAGCACGCTCAGTTACAATTCACACCTCGTCGGGGTATAACGACCTGGTGATTTCCTATATTACCCGGAGATTGACTCTAGGCTCTTTGAATTTGTTGACCATTCCTTGGTCAATATAAGTTGACGGTTTAGGGCTAATCAATTTTTGGCGCCGCTGCCGGGGAGGTGTGCGCGTTTCTGCAGCGTCTTTTGAGATTAGTGTTATCTCACCATCATCACTGTACAAATACCACCACTTGTGTAAATTTTGAATCAAAACACAAAAAAAAGTCATTAAAACTTTTCCTAAAGTGTTAAAACACCAAAAAAAATAAAAACAACAAAACAGATCGTAACGTTTTCTGAATCGGTTTTCTTTTAAGGTGATTCTTAAGGAGAAACGATTTTAGATTACGAGACGATACCAAAAATATTGTCCAAAAGTTTTTCACCCATACACAAAACACAAAAACATTCGTCTTTTCTTGTGAATAATAATCATACATAAAAACTAACCATCGCAAACCAAGACAGAACACCTACCAACTGGGGGTGTGAACATAATAAGTTCCCAAACCTAAGATTTAAAACTTGCCTTTGTATCCCTGTGAGTGGTGTACCTTTCTTAAAGAAGCCACTTGCTTGTGATTATTGGTTTAAGTTCACTGTGGATTTGCCTCGATTTTGTTTTGATTGGTTTTTATCCCTAGTGCATGCGCACTCATTCTTCAAGGTCCACTAGCCCATTACGTGAGCTTGTCCGGAAACCTCGAAGACCTCGTAGACGTTCTGCACCAACAGTCGGATCTGAGATCCGTACTGTTGTCACACCCACTGTCACCATGGCGGAAGACCGCCCCATGTGTGAGCTTCTCCAAGCACCCATCGAGGGTTACGGAGATGCCATTGTTGTTCCAGCCATTGTGGCTGATAATTTAGAGCTCAAAACCGGGTTACTCAATCTTGTAACCTTAAGTCAATTCTACGGTTTTGAGAGGGACGATCCTTATGCTCACATTCGATGGTTCAATAAAATCACTTCAACCATCAAATACAAAAATGTCCCTTGTGAAGCAATCAAACTTCTTCTCTTCCCATTCTCCCTGGAGGGACAAGCCCGGATTTGGCTTGAAAAACAACCTCCTAGATCTATTGAGACATGGGAAGATCTTGTGAAAAAATTTGTGAATGAATTCTTCCCACCTTCCAAGACCACGAGTCTTAAGAACGAAATCACCAAGTTCACTCAAAAATACGATGAATCTTTTGGTGAAGCGTGGGATCGTTTCAAAGAATTACTTCGCAAGTGTCCACATCATGGTTTCTCAGAGTTGATGCAACTCGATACTTTCTATAATGGCGTGAGCCAAGCTGATCAGGATTCTCTCAATGCCTCCGCGGGAGGTAATTTCTTGAGTAGAACCACAAAAGAAGCTTTACAGATCATAGAAAACAAGTCCAAGGTTCGCTCTACACGAAGCAAACCGATTGTTTCTCAAATCAATGTGGGTCCTTCCACTTCATCTTCTGTGGGTCAATCTAGTATGGATGCTAAGCTTGACAAGCTCACTGAAGCGATCCGAGCTTTGGTTCTCGCCCAAACAAAGAAATTTTCATTTCCACAACATCCTCCCCCTGCTGAGGTTAAAAAAGTGGAAGTCTTTGTAACTTGTGATGGGCCGCATGCCTACTATAATTGCACAGCTACTGATGGTACTCCATATGAAGCTCATGCTGTTGTCGGGTCCCAAAATCAAGGAGGCAATCAATACCGCCCTCCCATGGACCCGAACTATCGTCCTCACCATTATCCTGGACCTCCCGGTTTTAATCAAAACCAAAATGTCCAAAACCGTGGCCAAAATCAAAATAGAGTGAACCAAGGTTATCAAAACCAAGGTAACTTCAATCAGGTTCACGGTTTCCAAAATCAGAACCAAGGTTTCCAACACCAATATCAAGGAAACTTTAACCGGAACCAAGGTCAGGGTAATTTCAATCCCGGGAACTTTCATGGAAACAATCACCAGAATCAAGGGAATTTCCATCATCAAAACCAAGGAAATTTCAACCAAGGTCCCAATCCGAACAATCGAGCTCAAAATCTTCCTAATCCGAATCAAGCCATTGTTCCAACTGGGCCTTCATCTAATGAGTTGTTAAAGCAATTCATGAAGTCCCAAGAAGAGTTGAACAAGTTGCTGGTCAGCTAGATTTCTGATATCAAGAAGTCTTTAAATGATCGACCCTCGGGCTCAGGTACTACTTTACCGAGCAACACGATCGCTAACCCGAGGGGCGATGCTAAGGCGATCACAACACGAAGTGGTGCTCCATATGATGAACCCGCGATTCCTACTACCTCTTCTTCCTCTCCTCCAAAGGTAGTGGAACGTGAACCTGAGGTGACAAAGGACAAGGTGCAAACTCCTAGCCCACGAAGTACAGCACACGTCCAACCTCAGGTTAATCCTGAAACCAGATGTAAGCCTGGAGTTGTCTTTGAACCACCAGAAACTCCAGTGGACAAATCCAAAACTTCTATTCCTTATCCATCATGTCTCAATGAACAAAAGCTCCGTGAAAAAGCTAATCACCAAATGGATAAATTTTTCCAAATCTTCCAAGATTTGCACTTTGATATTAGCTTCGCGGACGCTATTCTCTTGATGCCCAAGTTTGCATCAAGAATCAAAAATCTGTTGAGTAATAAAGAAAAACTCTTTGAGATGGCAAGAACTCCTCTGAATGAGCACTGCTCAGCAGTTCTCTTGAAAAAACTTCCTGAAAGGCTTGGAGACCCCGGGAAATTTCTCATTCCTTGTACTTTCCTGGGTATGGTTGAATGCTTCGCCTTAGCCGATCTAGGTGCTAACATTAACCTGATGCCATATTCTGTGTGGAAGAAACTTTCTCTTCCCGAACTCACTCCCACGTGCATAACTTTAGAGCTTGCCGATCGTTCAATTTCTCGTCCTCTTGGCATTGCCGAGGACGTATTCGTTAAAGTGGGAAAGTTCCATTTTCCGGCAGATTTTGTGATTGTTGACTTTGATGCCGATTCTAGGGTTCCTCTCATTCTTGGAAGGGGATTCCTTAGAACTGGGCGTGCTCTTATCGATGTATTTAAGCATGAGATCACATTACGTGTTGGAACGGAAGCCATTACCTTCAACCTAAATCAAACTTCGAGATACTCCTCCAATTATGACTGTGAATCGGTGAACCAAATAGATTTCATCGATGTTGCTGCTGAGGAGTATGCTCAAGAGATTTTAGGTTTCATTGATGATTCTTCGAGTGAAAACCTCACTCAATCTTCTCATCCCATCATTGCCAATTCTTCTCCTTCCCTCACTCCGTTTGAGGGAAGTGACTTCATCTTAGAAGAAATTGAGGCCTTTCTCAAAAGTGATTTGATTCCTGATGGAATCGATAACCAAGAGATTGACCCTAAGAGGGATATTCTCCTGCTTGAGAAGTTGTTAAACGAAGATCCCTCTCCTCTTCCTGTTCTACCACAAACACTTCATAAGGAGGAAGTCAAAAATGTTGAGAAAACTGTTGACTTTCCCGAAGTTGAACTTAAGGACTTGCCGCCTCATCTTGAATATGCATTTCTGGAAGGTGATGATAAATTGCCCGTGAAATACACTTAAGATTATAACAAGCTTAGATATATGTTTATATGGATCGAATGTGTAGGGATTTAGTGAGAGAAAGTTAGTGAGAGAAAGTAGATGGGAGCCTTTGTAAAAATGAAAGAAAGATTGAATTGCAAATGAAGGTCCAACCCTCTCCCTTGGGTGGGAGAGGGTATTTATAGTTACAAGCTTACCGCCCTATCAAACGGGCTGTGGACCGGGCTGACTGTGGGTAAGACCCGACCCGACTCCACAAATACTACTCTAAACTAATGAATACTACGAGCTACACTATGCTATTACAATACTTGGGGTGACCGAGTCTTCAGTGGAATAAACGTATTCCTAACAATCTCCCCCTAAGGGAGGTCACCCCAGAAAATAAGTGCTGAATCCTAGCATTTAATCTTTGTAGATATCTTTGTAGCTCGTAGCATGTTGATTCTTCATAATGAGATCTTTGTGCTTTTGGGCAGCCGACTCTAGATGACTTGATCAATGCGATAGATGGTCTTTGAGAGTTACTTCGAATTCACCATCCAAAAATATGAGTCTGAAAGTCATCATAGAGTAATAACCTCTTCATGTGATATGATCATCTTTGTAGTGGCATGCTCACACTTTTCATGATCATGATCTTCAGCATCAGAGTTATGGAAGCATGAATGAGGCCCAAATAATGATCATGATATCAAAGGATGTGATGATGAAGTGTGAGCATGTGTTAATGGATCAGTATCTTTTCAGCACTCTACTTCTGCAACCGTCCGAAATTCCTGCAAGTAGACAGTTAGCAACAAATCTTCCGGTACTTACAGGTTTGGAATTAGAGATTGTCAAAAGCATAGTGTGAAGACTCCTTCTAACCCTCACCAAGACCGTTCCTAATCAAAAACCCACAGAGGGCCTTTTAAGATTATACCGTAGTATATCAACGATTAGGTGAATCGATGGAGATCACTCCACGACTGTAGACCTTTTGTAACCATCGGGACCACTTAGCGTAATCCACAAGGAATTACCTAAGTGACCTGCTTTCAGGGCTACTTGATGTTGACCCTGGCAGGAGTTTCCATTCAATCATTGGGAGTTACATAAATAACATCCCTCATAAATGTTCTGGCAGATTGCTAAGATCTGCGTAGGACTCATAAGTTTACCACTGGTATCCTTCATGTTGAACAACCAGGGTAGAAGTAGCACGTGTTCCTATGAGATCTTTTTATGTATCTCGAGGCTCTAGACTCAATAAGTGCATTTGGTTTTCCTATGCGGAGATTAGGGAGAGGTCTCCTGCTTCTATATCAACCATCTCTAAGAGATAAGTCGATAGATTACACCGATTCCCCGTGAGAATGAAACAAGTTCTTTTAAGAGAACTTGAGTGGCTAGAAGGTTTAGTGCAGTGCGTCACTGGGTCCATGACGTCTTGTCTTCAATACCAATGTCGCCTTAGCAACCATCAGTAGATTATGAATTGAACCCGGTTTCTGCCCTAAGGTTGAATAAATGGAGGGCTATTTCTTTTCACCCTTTCTCATTTCATTTCTTTTTCATTCTTCAACCCCTTCTTTCTCCATACTCACATTTCTCCTTTTTTTCATAATCATACCTACGGACTTTCTAGTACTATCTAGATGGTATTGTCCATGGGTAGATCCCTCCGGCTCTGGCGGATCATAGGACGGTTTTCCTAACCTTAGCCACCTTATAACTTCATGACTATCCTATGTTGCCATAAACCAAATCATTGAAAATTTTCTCAACGTGTTTATGATCGAAAACTCAATTTTTGTTAACACGTTGAGAGTTTTGCCATTTTCAAATGCTCCCCCTTAACATGTGCACCGATGTTTTGATAGTAAATTTGCACATTTCGGGAAGAGTTGCACTTTGGAATTGATCCACCTTTAGTAAACATGAACAGGCATTCGAGACATGCTTACATCACTAGATAAACTAGCTTGAAATTATTACCCAGCCTGATCAAGTTCACAGAAGGATTCTCGAAACGGTACACTCTACTCAGACAAGTCCTCTTCGAGACACGCTTACATCACTGGTTAACCCAGCTTGAAGTTATTACCCGGCCAGGACAAGTCCTTTCGATTGAAGACGGTTTTTGTTTCGTCAATTCATTGGTTAAGACTGAGTCTCGATCTCACATGATGCTCGGATCCTTTTTCTCAAATCATTTGCTCCCCCTTAATATGTGCATTGGTATACAAAAGGGTTTAACACATATAGGAGAGCATACATTTTGAATCAACACCACATTTTAATCAGATTTCCATATTTAAATCACATTTTTTCTCCCCCGATCAAAAATTTCAAACCAGTTGAGATTTGTGATCCCAAGTGATTTAAATAAGTTAAAAGGTTTTGGGAGAAAGGTGTGTCATGTTTAAGAATTACTGATTTTTTGAGATGATACATTTGCTCCCCCTCAAACCTTGAGGGAGAATGTTATGTGTTAGAAGTGATGAGTTTATAAATGATTTAGAGTTTAACGAGAAACTCATGAAAAATTCATATACTAACACATAACAATCACATGTTGAATACGCCCTTACGCACAAAGATCTTGTTATGATGACATATAGTTTTTGAAATCATGCTCCCCCTCAATCGATGACGCATTTTCAATAATCGTATTTTGCACAAAAGATAAATTCTTTTTGCATCGATTGAGCGGTATATTTTAAAAACACTGTTTTAAGTGCATTTTGATCTTCAAAAACCATGGTACCACCAAGTTTGGATCAAATACTTTCCCGAAGAATCTTTGAAAGGAAAGTATTTGTTTGATAAAGAAGACTTCTCTTCTTTTTCAAGAAATGATGCACTTAAGCGTACATCAGATCGGAAAGGCACGAATATAAAGTAATTCATGCCTTTGTTAGGAATAGACGTCTTTTTGGCGACGAACTTTCCCCAGTATGACAACCGGGTTGCTATCTGAAGTAATAGCAAACCATATTGAAGACCGGGTTACAGCCTGAAATGACTGCAAACCATCCGATTAAATCCGAGTTACAGTCAGAAATAATTGCAAGCCATAATTTTAAGTTCAGGTTACAGCCTGAAGTGACTGTAAGCCAATTAGGCATGTTTTGAAAAACCTTTTGAACTTCTGTTCGAACTTCATTTAAAGACCCGTGTCATTATTGAATGACATTTCTAGGACCGTAAATGTTATCGATGCCAGAAGACATGCCTTAATTAAAAACTATATATATATATATATATATATATATATATATATATATATATATATATATATATATATATATATATATATATATATATATATATTGGTATTTTCTAATTTTCTAATTTTTTATGGGTTTTTGTTGGTTTTATATATCTATGTTAGCATTAAAAATATGTATTATGAAGTGATGGTCATTCTCATATTGTAACTTTGTGTCGTTTGTTAAGTTTAGTAATAGTTTAGTCATTGGGCCTTGGACTTGACAAGCTAATATGTTATATGCTATGTTTCATAAGCCTAGTTATCCAACCATGTAACCAAGTCCAAGCCCAAGCCCATAGAAAGCCCATAGGGCATCTCATGTATCTTACTATTTAAACTCCTCAAAGGCTCATTTGAGGAGTGTGCTTGTGTGTGTATTTGTGTGTGTTTTCTTTGAATAAAAGCTCTCATATTTCCATCTCTTTCTACATATACACGAAATACATATAAGTCACCAAGTCACCATCTTTCTTCTTCTAATCTTCTATATTTGTGATAAAGTTGGTATATCTAAGGTCCTACAAGTGGTATCAATCGCCTAACAATGATTTAGGAGTGTTGGGGTTTGTTGGTTTCGTTTTTTTTAGGCTTTCTACACGTTTTTCTTTTGAAAAATTCTTACTTTTCTTGTTTTTCTTTGTTTTTAACACTTTTTTGATTACAAACTAGTGTTATAAACCTTATCTAACAAGAAAGTATCAATCTTTTTAAAGATTTAAGCTTAAAAACTTCGACTAGGGTTTTTGTACTTGTTTTCGAAATCTTCATAAGTTTAATAAAAATCATCAAGTTTGCAACTTTCTACAAGTTTTGGTGTTTTTAAGCTTAGAAGTACAAGAATCTTGGATTAAAAACTTCATTTGGGTGAGCTTTTATCATAATAAACAAACTGCCACAGTTTCGCAATCTTCAAGTGAGTTTCGCAATCTTCTTTTTGACCCATTTTCGAGAACACAAGAATCGGCTCCGTTCGTGCTCACCGTTGGATACTCGGTATTTTCTCTCTTGTATAAGAAAGAAATTACTTCGACTTTCGGGCTAAATTTCGAAATTGTATAATTTCGAAATTTCTTGTGAAACTGGGTTTTCGAAAAAATCACAAGTTTTTCGAGAACTTTGCAAATATTTTCGAAAAATCTCATATTTTCGATAAATAGCAAACTTTTCGAGAACCTTAACTTAGATTTCGAAAATCTTTTAATTTTCGAGAACTTCAGAGTTTATCGAGAACATCAGATTTATCGAGAACTTCAGAGATTTTCGAGAACTTCAGATATTATCGAGATCTTGGAATTTATCGAGAATTTTCGATTTTTTCGAGAACTTCAGAGATTTTCGAGAACATCAGAATTTATCGAGAACTTCATAGATTTTCGAGAACTTCAGATATTATCGAGATCTTGGGATTTATCGAGAATACAACATTTTCGAGAACTTTTGGTTGACTTTTGACGACTGAACTTCAAACGGCCATAACTTTTGAACCGTAACTCTGTTTTCGACGAATCAGCTGTCAAAATGACCGTCAGACAGAGGAGAACGACACGCTAAATGATTTATCGATTTAGGCGAAGTTTCGAGGCCTAAAAACACTCCGAGAAGAAGTTATTGAGGTTTTAAGGTTTTCAGTCAAAATTTTCACCATAAAAACTTGCATCAACTCACTCTAAACTCTACTCCTATTTCGTTGGAACGATCCAAGAATCAACTTTATCCATCTACACTTCATCAATGGCATCTCAGCAAGATATTCATGCAGCCGGTGCTGAAAACCGACCTCCTATGCTTGAAAAAGGTGGATATCTCCCATGGACAAGCCGCATGCTTCGTTACATCAAAACTAAGACTGATGGTAACCTCATGCTCAACTCCATTAAGAATGGTCCATTTCAGCCAAGACAAGTTCAAGTTGCCGGTGATCCAAACTCAACAAATCCTACTGAACCATACATGCGTTTACAAACAGAAGAAGATTACACTGATGAAGACAAGGCGCAGATCAAAGCTGATGATATGGCAATGCATCTAATCCAACTTGGATTACCTCGGGAGATCTTTGCTGCGGTCGACAGCTGTGAAACTGCTCATGCTATGTGGGAACGTGTTAGAAGGATTTGTCATGGAACAGAGATTGGACAACAAGACGTTGAGAACAAACTTCTTACTGAATGGGAGAACTTCACATCCACTAAAGGTGAACAGATTGAATCATACTACACAAGGTTTTGCACGTTGATGAATGAGTTAATCAGAAACAAGTTGACACCTCGAACAATTGCAACAAACATCAAATTCGTCAATAACCTTCCAGAAGAATGGGGTCGTTATGTTACAATTGTTAATCAGACAAAGGACTTACATCAGGTGAATTATGATCAACTCTATGACTTTCTGAAGCAAAACCAAGCTGAGGCTAATGAAGTTAGGAAAGAAAGATTGGCAAAGAATCATGATCCTCTCGCACTAATTGCTAATACACCAACACCATTACAAGTGAACACTCAACAACCATCATCATCCACTCACAACTACATGCAACCATCATACATTCAACAACCATCACCGGTCTACCAACAACAATTCTACCCACAACAACAGGAAGTTAATCCACAACAGACATACCCACAATTCCAAGAACCTGAATTCACTGACAATGATGAAGCTGCTGCAGCATTGACTCAAGCGTTTGCTTTTCTGACAAAGGCATTCCAAGGACGCTATTCTACACCAACAAACAACAACCAAAGGATTTCATCGAATACTCGCAACAGGCAGATCGCTCAGCCGAGTTTTAATATGGGCAACGGAGGCCAAATGGTTGGAGTTTATGGGAATCAGCAAGGATATGCCACTGGAATTAACTTGGGGAATCATAATATGCAGAATGCAGGTCAGTATGCAGGAAATCTGTATGGTCAGAATACAGGGAATCAGTTGGGTCAGTTTGTTGGAAATCAGAGGGGTCAGAATGTTGGTAATCAGGCAATGGGTAATCAGAATAGAAATGTTGCAGCTCCAGTAGTTGGGAATATGGGAAATGTGAATCAGGGTAATCCGGTAAAGTGTTTCAACTGTCAGGGTGTAGGTCATATGGCAAGGAACTGTCCTACTAAGCCAAACAAGAAAGATCTAGCATACTCGCAGAAAGCAGTAATGTTGGCACAAAAGGCAGAGGCAGGATTTCAGTTGAACGCAGAGGAGAATGACTTTATGGCTCTTATGGATGACATGGAAGATAGAGAAGATATCGATGCGAACTGCATATTCATGGCGAATCTTCAGGAAGCTAAGTATGACACAGATTCTGACACACTTCCTGTTTACGACACCAATGTACCATCTGAGGTATCTAACTTCAACACATGTCACAATAATGATATATTTGATATGTCTCCTCATGAGGAACAGCATTTTGAGAAGCAAGCAACCACTTATGATACATACCTGGACATGCCAAGTAGTAGCAATACTCCTTCCGCATCTCCAGATGTGAATCATAATAGAGGCTTCGTTTCACAGCATGCTGAGAATGATGAGGAAACACGTGCTTTGTTTGAATCATTATTGAATAATTGTCGTATTGAAATTGAGAATGTGCAAAAGGTCAATCGCGATGTTAAGGCCGCGAATGTTAAATTGACCGCTGAGCTTGAGAGTTACAAATCCACCGTTAAAGCTTTTGAATTTCATAACAAAAGATTGTCTGAATTAGAAACTGGTTATCAAAATTCCGTTTCAGAGAAACAACAATTGCAACTCAAGTTTGACACACTTGATGTTAATTCTTTCAAAAAGATAAAATCTTTAAACACGGAAATTTCTGATTTACAAAACCAACTTTCTAAACAAAAAACAGCTTATTCCAATCTTGAAAAAGAAATGGATGAGTTGAAAAAGGATTTTGCAAAGAAAGAAGACAAACTTTTGGAAGAAATCGTAGAGTCAGAACACATGATTGCTCATTTAGAAGAGTTAGTGGTTAAGTCGGGGCAGTCGAGTCAAACAATGAAAATGATTTCAAATCAAACTAATCCGATTTACCATACGAAACATAAAATGGCTCTCGGTAACAACACCCCTTGTAATCTCAAGAAAGCTCAGCAAGAACAGAATGTTTTGTACAATGGTAATGTGATTTATACCAAACATGATCCTCCCGTCGTTCCGGATTCTGTGCTAACGATTGAACATGTCGAAGAGAGCATTAATAAAATGAAACATAAGGATTTGAAACCCATTGATTACTACAAATTGAACAAACTTTCGGGAATCACTTTTGTTCCACAAACAGAACCGTCTGTGTTTTCCATTAAACGACCATTTGCGAAATTCTTGTCTAAAAAGAAAGTTGTTTCCAAATCTCTTTCTAAATTAGAACAAATGTCCTCCAACAACACTTTTAAAACAAGTGAGGCTAGAAACATTCTCGATGAAGTTAAAATGAGAATTCAAGAACTTCAAAAAATTGTTAAATCTAAAACTTCCATCGATATTATCAACTGGCATTCTAGTTTTCACATCGAACAGCAAAAGGTGTTTCAAAACGAAATTACTATTCCACTGAATAACATCAGCGCGAGTGTAAAAAATTTTGAACTAGCTTTCTTAAAAGAAACGGCCGACTTTGTCAAGGACCACAAATCCCTGGTAACCGAAGCTAATGATGCTCGTGAAAACATGAATGTTTTGGAAAACCTAAATGATTCTCTCTTCGAAGCTGTTATGACCACTGACATTATGTCCATCATTTTACAAACATATTCTGTTCAAGACGATGAAAGACTGAGAGCTGAGACCTCCGAAATTGTTTCAAAATATGAAAATGCTCTTATAAAGCTTGAAAAAGAAAATGTGTCATATTTTAAACAACTTGATCGAAAAAAGGAAGAATGCAAGTATGACAAATTGTCGTATGAGCGTGCCTTAAAGAAAATGAAAGAGCAAAATGATCTTTTGAGGGCTCAGCTTGAAAGTCAAAAAGGAAAGGGTGAGGAAACTAAGTTTGCAAAACCATTGACTTCGGAGAAACCAAATGCTTCAAACACGGTTCAAAAACCAAAAATGTCAATTTCAAGGTTTGCTCCAAAAGTCGATGAGAAAAAGGATTTGACAAAACCAGTCACTCCAACACCCTTGCCCAAGAAAAATGAAAATGTGAAGATTGTTGATAAAGGAAAAGCGGTTGTCGAAACACCAAAAGTGATAGCACCTGGCCTTTTTAGGATTAGTCCCACTAATGCGTTTGCCTCAACATCTAAGACAAATGATAAGTGCATAAAGGCTAATTCTAAAGAATCTAGGGATGCTAAAAAGGACAACAATATAAATCCTAATGTGTGTGCCTTACCTTCTACAGGATTAGAAAGCACCTCTAGGAGCAGCAGACTAAAGCCTAAGAGCAATACAAGGAACAATAGAGTCTCGCCTGTCTCTAAGAGTAGTAGCAAGAATAAAGTTGAAGAAGTAGAAGAACACCCTAGGAATTTATCGCTTTGTAATAAGAGACATGTTTCATCTGAATGTAATGTCAAGAGTACTGTTTCTAATGCATGTAATGACTCTGTTTGTTTAATATGCAAGAAATGTTTAATTAATGATGTTCACGATGAATGTGTTTCTAAGCATATGGATGCTACGCCTGAACAGAAGAATGTTCCAAAAAGACCTAGTGCTAGATCCAGATCTTTAGAACGATTAGTTGCACGATTTAGGACTACCACTATTAGTCGAATGCCTAGGAACTATCTTAAGTTTTGTATGTGGATTCCGACGGGTAGAGAGTTCACTCTTAAGGACGGTAAATTAGAAATAACTAAAGCTAAACAAGTAGCAACTGTCTATGAGTGTGATTCTGCTTTTACTCCTAACCCCATGGAACCAAATTCAACACGGTTTCCAAATACAAACTCTTCTGTTCTTGGCAGGTTATCGAAATATGTCTTTGGATCGTCGACTCGGGTTGCTCCAAGCACATGACCGGGAATTTAAAGCTGCTGATCAATTTCGTCTGGAAATTCATGGGAACTGTACGATTTGGAAATGATCATGTAGCAGCTATTCAGGGTTATGGAGATCTTCAGTTTGGGAATTTTTTAATCGCTCGAGTTTACTACGTCGAAGGGTTGGGATACAACTTGTTTTCAGTCGGGCAGTTTTGTGATGCAGATTTAGAAGTTGCATTCAGGAGAAACACGGTTTTCATAAGAAATTTGGTTGGTGATGACCTCTTAACTGGTAATCGTGGTACAAACTTGTATGCTATCGACATCAACCAAATGGCTTCTACATCACCAATTTGTCTTATGACAAGGGCAACCGAAACTAAGTCCTGGCTGTGGCATAGACGTTTATCCCATCTCAATTTCGACACCATCAACAAGTTAGCCAAAGACAACATCGTCACCGGACTTCCTAAGTTCAAATACACCAAGGAACACCTATGTCCATCATGCGAACAAGGAAAAAGTAAAAGAGCATCATATAAAACCAAAACCGTATCTAGTTCGGAAGCAAGGTTACATATGTTGCACATGGACTCATGTAGCCCAATGAGAGTTGAAGAGCATTAATGGGAAGAAGTATATTCTCGTTATTGTTGATGATTATTCAAGATATACTTGGGTAAAGTTTTTGAGATCAAAAGACGAAGCACCAGGCATCATCATCACCTTTCTGAAGCGTATTCAAGTTCTACTTCAAGCTCCAGTAAGGATTATAAGAACAGACAATGGCACATAATTCACAAATCAGGAGTTAAGAACCTATTTTGAAAATGTGGGAATCACTCACCAAACATCAGTTGTTAGAACTCCACAGCAGAATGGGGTAGTTGAAAGAAGAAATAGAACTCTTGTGGAAGCTGCTCGCATAATGCTGATTTTTTCTAGTGCACCACTATTCTTATGGGCTGATGCTGTAGCCACTGCTTGTTTTACTCAAAACCGATCCCTAGTCCATCCGAGATTCAATAAAACCCCATATGAGCTAGTGAACAACCGTAAACCTGACATCTCTTACCTTCACGTGTTTGGCGCTTTGTGCTATCCGACGAATGATAGAGAAGATCTAGGGAAGTTAAAAGCTAAGGGTGATATTGGAATCTTCATTGGATATTCAGAAAACTCGAGGGCATTCAGGGTGTATAATAGAAGAACGAAAAAGATAATGGAGACGATGAATGTGAAGTTTGACGAGATTTCACAAATGGCTTCTGAGAGATACGCTCTAGAACCCGCGCTTAATCCGATGGCTTCTAATCAAAACGGATTAGGACCCGCACCAAACCATCAGACTTCTGGACACATCAGTTCAGGACTCGTACCTCAAGGAGCTCAGTCAACAAACACGGATAAACCTTCAGAACAAGAGCTGGAAAATTTCTTCGAGTTAATGTTTGATGAATATTATGGTGGACCTTCGACAAATGCATCTCAACAACATTCCGCTGCACCCGCTCAAAACCATCAACCACCACCACCATCACAAGATGCATCTACCACAATCGAAGCTGAAGCACCAACTACATCAACATCATCTACATTTACTCAAGCCACTCCAGTACTTGAAACTGAACTACCCAGAGTTGATGAGCAAAATCAAAACACAAATTTTCAAGAAGAACCTACAAATAATTCAAACGATGTTGCGTTAGAAGAAGAAGAAGAAGTATTTGAAAACCCGTTTGCATCAGACTCTGCTGAATCTTCTTCAAGGTTACAAGAACCATCTAACACACACTCGTTCAACCAAAGGTACCCTTCTACGTTTCAATGGACAAAAGACCATCCGTTAGTACATATTATTGGTGATCCTTCAATGCCAGTTCAGACGAGGAGACAACTTGCCACTGATCTCGAATTGTGCATCTACGTGTGTTCAATCAGCCTCAAAGAACCAAAGAACATTCGGGAAGCAATGGCAGAAAACCCTTGGATTGAAGCGATGCAGGAGGAATTTCTTCAATACCTGTTACATGACAGCTGGGAACTTGTTGAACGACCACTTGATAAACGAGTTCTTGATCTCAAGTGGTTGTGGAAGAACAAACTGGATGAGGAAATGACTGTAATTTGCAACAAAGCTCGTCTCGTGGCTAAAGGTTATCCACAAGAAGAAGGGATAGATTTCGAAGAATCATTCGCGCCTGTAGCTAGACTTGAAGCAGTCCGGATTTTCTTAGCCTATGCAGCTCACAAAAACATCACAGTCTATCAGATGGACATTAAGACAGCTTTCTTGAATGGAACTCTGAAAGAAGAAGTGTATGTGAGTTAGCCAGAGGGATTCATCGACAAAGATCATCCAGACTACGTCTACAAGCTTAAGAAAGCAATTTATGGTTTAAAACAAGCTCCAAGAGCGTGGTATGACGAACTATCATCTTTCTTGCTCAAAAACAATTTCACAAAAGGAACGGTTGATGACACCTTGTTTATCAAAAAATTCAAAGATGATATTTTGATCGTTCAAATTTACGTGGACGACATAATTTTTGGATCAACCAATCCTAACCATTCAAAACATTTTGAAAATCTCATGAAAAGCAAATTTGAAATGTCCATGATGGGGGAACTAAAATTCTTTCTTGGTTTACAAATACATCAATCCCCTCGTGGTATTTTTATCAATCAAGCTAAATATACAATAGAGATTTTGAAAAAACATGGAATGGAAAATTGTGATTCTGTTGGTACACCA
This sequence comes from Artemisia argyi, assembly GCA_030686995.1. Classification (NCBI taxonomy): domain Eukaryota; kingdom Viridiplantae; phylum Streptophyta; class Magnoliopsida; order Asterales; family Asteraceae; genus Artemisia; species Artemisia argyi. Next base: position 127,089,510 of record CM060706.1, on the reverse strand, counting down.
ATGGTCACTTCACCAAAAATAGGTGCTGATTTGTTTAGGAAACCTATCGATCCGAAGAAATATCGGAGCATGATCGGTTCTCTCATGTACCTAACTGCTAGCCGACCCGATATTCAATTTGCTGTTTGTTTGTTAGCACGGTTTCAGGCAAAGCCTACCGAACTTCACCTCAAAGAGGTTAAACGGATCTTTCGGTACCTACGAAGCACCATTAACTTGGGACTTTGGTATCCGAAGGATTCAGAGTTTAATCTAACAGCATTTTCAGATGCAGACCATGCTGGTGATCAAGTAACAGCAAAGAGTACATCAGGTGGAGCTCAATTTTTGGGTGAAAAGCTTGTAAGCTGGTCTTCTAAGAAACAGGATTGTACTGCGCTATCAACCGCCGAAGCCGAGTATGTGTCTCTATCTGCGTGTTGTGCCCAAGTTCTTTGGATGCGGACACAGCTCACAGATTATGGCTTTACTTTTGACAGAATACCTATGTATTGTGACTCAAAAAGTGCCATAGCCATCTCGTGCAATCCCGTACATCACTCTAAGACGAAGCATATCAAAGTCCGCTACCATTTCATCAAAGAACACGTGGAAGAGGGTACTGTTGAATTATTTTTCGTTAAAACTGATTATCAACTCGCCGATCTATTTACTAAAGCCCTTCCAAAAGAACGGTTTGACTATTTAGTTCGACGAATTGGCATGCGAAGCCTAACTCCTGAGGAGCTAGAACGTCTTCTCGAATCTTCTTGAAAAATGATTTCAAAATCGCTTCGCTGTAAATATTTTTGAAAAACAAAATACAAAATTTGAAAATCCAACAAAAACAAAATACAAAAATATAAAATCTTTCAAAAAATACAAAAACAATATAAAACCAAAAAATCCAAAAATATTCTTCTCACGACATGTCTCTCGTATAAATCAATATTCTGTACGTTTCTAGAAATGTCATTCAACAATGATACGGATATGTACAGATGCTTGAGCGGGAGTTCTTTAAAATGTTTTTCTAAAACATGTCGTTTCTCAAAAATAAATAAATAAATAAATAAATAAATAAATAAATAAATAATTCTTCACAATGGCTTTCGTATACATCAGTACGAAACCCGTACTAAAATGATGACTTCTGATTATTTTCAAATCAAGGACTCGTACGTTCAATGACGAACTCTTTTTCAAAAAGTTCGAGTCTAAACAAACGAAAAAGATTTCAAGCATAAACTCGTTTTCCAACAAAATTCTTGAGCACTTTTTCAAGATTGTTCAAAAAGATTTCTCGAAATCTCTCAAAATTAGTGCTCAAGATAACTCCCTCAAAACCCTTAAGAAAGTTTAAATATGCTATCATTAAGGGGGAGTATTTCATAAAAACAAAAATGTTCCGAATTCATGCAGAATCTGTCTTTCTCTCCAAAAGCTTTTTCTTAATCTGTTGATATCAAAAATATCACGATATGCTATTTTTGAGGGGGAGAAGACATGATTAAAATGTGATCAAAGACGTTTAAAGATTGTGGCTGAATCTCAGAAGAGCTCGACTCAGTAAGTACCAATGAATTGACGAAGCTTAAAATGTCAGTAATCGAAAAGACTTGTCCTGGACGGGTAATAATTTCAAGCTAGTCTAACTAGTGATGTAAGCGTGTCTCGAATAGGACTTGTCTGAGTAGAATGTACCATATCGAGAAACTTTCTTTGGACTTGACCAGGACGGGTAATAACTTCAAGCTAGTCTAACTAGTGATGTAAGCGTGTCTCGAATCGGTCATGTTCGCTGAAAGTGGATCAATTCAAAAGTGCAAACTCCTCACGCATGTGCAAATTTCTTAAATATTCATGAGCACATGTGAAGGGGGAGTCCTTCAAAATTGCAAAACTCTCAAGGTGGTAACAACAATGTGTTTCATTATCATAAACACTTTGAGAGATTTTCACAAAAGGTTTCATGGCAATGATAGGATAGTCATGGAGTTATAAGGTGACTAAGGTTAGGAAAAACCGTCCTATGATCCGCCAGAGCCGGAGGGATCTACCCAAGGACAAATCCAATAGATTAGAATTAGAAGTCCTTAGGTATGATTGAAAAAAGGAGAAAATGAGAAAGGAGAAAGAAGGGGTTGAAGAATTAAAAAGAAAAGTTATGAAAAAGGGTGAAAAGAAATAGCCCTCCAAATGTTCAACCTTAGGGCAGACACCGGGTTCAACTCATATGCTACTGGTTGTTACTAAGGTGACTCCGGTATTGAAGACAAAGACGTCATGGACCCAGTGACGCACTGCACTAAACCTTCTTAACCACTCAAGTTCTCTTAAAAGAGCTTGTTTCATTCTCACGGGGAACCGGTGTAATCTATCGACACGTCTCTTAGAGATGGTTGATATTGAACAGGAGACCTCTCCCTAATCTCCGCATAGGAAACCAAATGTGCACTTATCGAGTCTAGAGCCCCGAGATTCATCAAAATATCTCATAGGAACACATGATATTTCTACACTGGTTGTTCAACATTAAGGACGCCAGATGTAAACTTAAGAGTCCTACGCAGATCTTAGCAATCTGCCAGAACATTTATGAGAGGATTCACATTTGTGATTCTCAATGATTGAATGGAAATTCCTGCCAGGGTCAACATCAAGCAGCCCTGACAGCAGGTCACTTCGGTAATTCTTCATGGGGTTACGCTTAGTGTTCGCGGTGGTTTCAAACGGTCTACAGTCGTGGAGTGATCCCCAGCGACTCACCCAGTCATTGAGCTACTTAGTAGGTCTCGTAAGCTCTCTCGAGAGTATCTGATATGGGAACGGCCTTGGTAAGGGTTAGAAGGAGTCTTCACACTATGCTATAGACGATCTCTAATTCTTATCTATAAGTACCGGATGTTTTATTGCTAACTGTTTATATGCAGGGACACTTCATCTCCATGGCGACAGATTCCGCATGCTCATACATACATCTGGAAGTTAAAGAAAGCTCCCTCAAAGATCTATACAACACAAAGTTCGAAGAAAGATTCTACGCCAAAAAGAAGAATCTACAAAGTATAAAGACTAAAGATCAAAGTGACAGAAAGGGAACTACGTGCATATGAATATCAAAGTCCAAAGATGTATGAGCATGTTGGAATGGCAAACAACCACCACAGATGCAGAAGTGACGAATGGCAGATAACTCCACATCACAAAGGAGCAAAGAACGATGAAAAATCAGTTATCGAAGATCGCAAAGCATGAAGGAACAAAGACTAAAGACTATTCTACAATGACACACAAAGTTAAAGACAAAGAACACGGAAGATCCACTCACGTGGAGCATCATTCGAATGACCACCCCTTAGGGGGAGATTGTTAGCATTAAAAATATGTATTATGAAGTGATGGTCATTCTCATATTGTAACTTTGTGTCGTTTGTTAAGTTTAGTAATTGTTTAGTCATTGGGCTTTGGACTTGGCAAGCTAATATGTTATTAGTTATGTTTCATAAGCCTTTATATAATCCATGTAACCAAGTCCAAGCCCAAGCCCATAGAAAGCCCATAGGGCATCTCATGTATCTTACTATTTAAACTCCTCAAAGGCTCATTTGAGGTGTGTGCTTATGTGTGTATTAGTGTGTGTTTTAGAAATCAAAGCTCTCATATTTCATCTCTCTTTCTACATATACACGAATTACATATAAGTCACCAAGTCACCATCTTTCTTCTTCTAATCTTCTATATTTGTGATAAAGTTGGTATATCTAAGGTCCTACAATCTATATACATTTAGGTATAATATATGTACAAAGGATACTATTAAGTTTAAGAAGATGTTGACGTGAATACCAAAATGAGGATTTCGTTCAGCTTGTAGTAGAAACGTGTAGTCAACATCTCTTAAACATTCACCACCAAAGCATTCGAGGCTCCTGAATAATCGTCTGAATCCGTAGATGCCATGATATAATCTTAAACGGGATTTTACAACTCTTGTGACTTAAACCGAGAGATCGATTCTCTCCCGGGATTTTACTAAAGTCAACAAAAGAAACCGAAAGATGTAATATGCGAGTTAGACTTAGAGAGAGATCTTGGATAAGTGACAATTAGCGTTAAGTGTCGAGTCGTGACAAGTCAAGTTACAATAGATCCGATCGTAATAAGTGAAGTCGTAAGGATTAACTCACAACGTCAAATTACAATTAGACTAATCGAAACGACTTAAGTCACAACAATTCACCAAACACAAGTAGTTAACAAATCACTAGAATCTCACAACTGAGTTAATCGCTAGACACCACCAAATTGCTGAGTTTTAGCCTCCTCAATGTGAAGCTTTGGTAGCTTCCCCCCAAACCGACAATCATCTTCATGAGACCACTTCCCCAAGTAGTTGAAGTGATGCAAAAAGTCTCATTGTATGACACTCAAAGACCCAAAGAAAATGATAGCACCGAAGTAACAAGGTGAACCATGGATCATCTCTGCGGTTATCAATCCCGAAATGTATGATGAAGCCCGATCACATGACCATGTTGTGCGTCCCCAATGTACATATTACTTTGAGGTTTGGAGCGGTTGTCAATTAGGGGGAATAAGATATCAACATCTTCATTTCACCAAATGCTTTCCAGTTATCTTACACATACCAACTCAATCCATATTGTACGCATGTATCCAACACAAGAAGAAACAATGACACCACAGTAATAGGTTGAAGCACTGATCATCTCTGCGGATATCGCCTCTGGAATATATGATTAAGCCTGATCACGTGAACCTGTTGCGCGTCCTTGATGTACACAAATCTCTCCCCTGATGGTTGCGATCTCATCGGAATCATCATACCATTGTGTACATGAAGCATTAACCAGAAGCACTTTACCATGAACCATATCAGCTCCCATGAAGATGTCGATAAGCAATATCATCTCACGTTCCAAATATTCTTCTCATAGTTCTTCACACTGAAAGCTGAAGTAGTACATACCACAAGTATTAGAAGACCACTTCCCCCACGTAGTTGGAATGGTACACCAAATGCCACAAGTTAATACACTGATATTCTCTGTGGTTATGACATTTGTCTTCCCGGGATAACTTCAATTAAGAAGAAGTATTAAGTTCATCACGTGTACTCATTATGCATTCTGATGTATGTCTCCTTCCCCCTTGCTGGTTTTGATACCTCAGAATCAGCAACACATTATAGGCACATCTACTTGAAATCTTGTGAGAAGAACAAAGTTGGTTTAACTGGATCTGGTGAGAATCAACTGCTACAAAACTCTCTCTGACTATCTTTACCAACCCTTATGTAGGAAATTTGAAGTGACCACTGATGAAGTAAACCCGATATACAAAATTTGAAACTGAAGTAGAATTCCCCAAATCTGTAACTTAAGCTTGCACTATTATTGATTAAAGAACGATGTAGAAGAAAAAGTACAACATCTCTTGAGACTATCCACACCCGCATTTGTTTGTGACACTGAGCACTATAATGTAACTCCTTGAAGTGATAGCCATAAACCGTGAGTACTACAATGTAACTCCTTCCATCGGATATAACTAGATAATCCAAGTCCCAATCATAAACTTTAAGAGTTCACGCAAGTCATCAATCGATACTTGAAGTTTCGATGATGAAATAAGTAGACGCCTTCGTAAAATACTCTTCAATCTCAATTAAGTGATGCCAAATAAACTCCGTGATCACTTGACATTTCATGTCCAAATTGTTAGCCGTTTAGACATTTTACCCGACATTTTCCATAATGTTCTTCGGGTTGATTTACAAAGTGCACATTGGTAGGAACAACAATCCTTGATTTTAGAATGAAAAGACGGATCATTATTCATGTGTGCAACTTCATAATCATGATAGTTATCATCAACACCTTGAGGAATAACTAGAGAATGGATTACTTGAGCAAGTGATCAATCATCATTCGTAATGCTTCTAGATGGTGCATCTTGATCAATCATCATTCGTTGAAGCTTGGAAGTAATCATCAAACATAAATCCCAGTCATACTTAGTAAGTAGACCATTAGGTGTTGGAGGAGAGTCGTTTGACCATTCTTCAATCATCAATCACCATGGGTAATAATATTCACCTTTCTCCCCCTCAAAAATTGCATACGAGGTTTGCCATTTTTGATTGAGCGAGTGAATAATAATACAATCAATCATGTAGTTTATTCACACTTCTCCCCCTCAAAAATTGCATACGAGGATGCCATTTTTGATTGAGCATGTGAATAAGAATACAATCAATCATGTAGATTATTCACCTTTCTCCCCCTCAAAAATTGTATACGAGGTTTGCTATTTTTGAGTGAGAAAGCATGAATCATGTTGTTGATAATGATCAAGAACAAGAAGATTTCTCTTCTTCCAAAGATAAGGCACACTGAATCGTACACCTTTCTTTTCATTGATGAACGGGGCCTGAAGTGTTGTCAGCAGACACCATAATGTTGACAATGAGGACCGAGGATTGAACTGAGGTGTTCAAACGTCATAATGATGAAGAGCGAGGCTTGAACTGATTTGAACAGACGTCATTATGTAGTCATTGAGAACCGAGGCTTGAACTGTGGTGTTCAAACATCATAAGTTGAAGAACGAGGCCTGAACAGATGTATTCAGACGTCTTAGTCGCTGAAGCACGAGGCCTGAACTGATGTGTTCAGACGTCATAGTCGTTGAAGAGCGAGGCCTGAACTGAAGTATCCAGACGTCATAGTCATTGAAGAACGAGGCCTGAACTGAAGTGAACAGACGTCATTATGCATGCATACATCAACATTGACCTTCCAGACCTCCTGAAGCAGGAGATATGCTTGCTTTAGGCCTCCAGACTTTGAGTCTTCTTATGTTGTGAGTGATCGATGTACCTGCAACTGAGTAAGGACTACCTGCACTAACAATACAAACTTGATTGCACATATATGGGTTAGTGACATGAGTATCCAAACCCTTGGGGGTTTCATGGTCAACCATGGTATTGCCCTTGGTAAGTATCTTTCCGGTAGGTATCCATTTAAGTCCAGCGTCCTTAAAAGTTCTACCTGTAGGTATCCACTTATGGCAAGGTCTAGGATTGTTAAGCTTCTAATGCAGGATGGAAGGCTTATCGATATTCCTAGACTCCACAGATTTAGCAGTTTGAATCCACCTAGGAGAAGTTATGGGTTTGTTTTGCTTCTTATGCATTGTGGATGACTTACTGTAAATCCTAGACTTAACAGGTTGAACCTTAGCATTGTTCCTCAATATCCTAGGAGGGATCATACTAGGTTGTGAACCTAAGATTCCATCCTTATGAAGTAGTGCCCTTTTCCTAGCCTTTTCTAGCTCATAGTTCTTGTGCAAGTCATTTATATCATAAGTGTTTTGAACCTTAATGCTAGGTTTTGACACTATTTTCGAACTAATCCTAGAGGAGCTGGTAGTAGGAGAAGCTACTTGTTGAGGCTTAGCAGAACTAGAAGAAATAGTCTTAGGCAAATAATGTGTAGTGACTGGTTTTGTCAAAACTTGTTCCGCATCAACTTGGGAGGCAAACCGTGTTTTTGAAAGTTTTGGTCGTTCAGATCTAAACGCAGTCGGTTGCCTAACAACGGACTGGTTTCTATGAGAAACTGGTTTCCCCAAGATTGATGGTTTTGCAAACTTAGTGTTCACACTATTCCCTGTAGCTTTTCTTAGCTCGTTCTTTAATGCTGTTATTGTGAAACCCTTTTCCTGAAGTTGAGCTTTGAATTCATCATTTTTGGTAATCAAAGAAGTTGTTTGCTCAATATTCTTAATTTTTGTTTCTTTGATTAAGTCACACATTTCTTTGCACTAAATTTTCAAAGACTCATTTTCATCAAGTAATTTTGCCACTTTTTGATTCAATTCCATGTTTTTAGTTACAATGACCTCACAGTCGTGATTAGACTTAACTTCATTACCCATATTGCACATCACAGAGATACGATTTTTCAGGTTGATGATTGTTAAGTTTTTTGCGTCTAGCTGAGCTTTCAAATCATTAATTTCAAAAAATTCACGAAATTCAGGAAATTCCGGATTTTTACATGGTTGGTTAGCTTGAAAACTTTCTTATTTTCGTTGCATTGCGATTTCAAGAGAAATGCAATGTTTTTCAAGTTGTAAAAATCTGTTAGAAAGTTCATTAAACACTTCTTTATCAACCGTATCATTTGATTTGAAAGACTCAACCATAAACAAAGAACTGGACACATCAGCATGATTAGCATATTGATCACTTTCTCCCCCTTTATGACTCAAATTTGTTGAATTAGAAATGGTATTGCTATCAATCTTTTCCAATAAATTTGAGTCATAAGTGGGCTTAATTTGATCAGTATGCTGCCATACATTATCAAGCACTTTATGTTGATCAGTTAATGGTACCTCAGCACATGACACTTATTCATTTGCCGGTCTGAAGTTTGCATCCAAATCATGTGTAACAAGAATCACTGAACTGCTGGTAGTGTCAGGCTTATCTAACTTTGATTCTATGCATACAGTATCAACCGACCCAACATCCAATGCTTTGCCCGAATCAGCAATGCCATCACATGATTTCACCCGACATGCGTTCACCTTGTCATTATGCATAAGTTTGTGATGTGCTCTTTCCTCAATAAACTCCTTGACATTACCCATGAGTTGAAGGAGTGTATCTCTGAACGTGTCAACCTCGATTCCAGTTTGATCAACAAAGCACTTTAACGTCATCTGACTATCGTAGTCATATTCCATATTGAATTTTGAATCGATGAACACTTGAAGTTGTTCGTTGAGTACACAAAGGGCAGCCATGGATCCAATTTTGGAAGACTCAGTTTGGTCAAGTTGTTTTTGAAGATGATTTAAGTTAAGGAACAGTGTGCTCGTGAAAGTCTGAACATCTTGACCAAATAGTGTTGCAAATGCACGTTCGAAACCCATCTTGAATCCAGTTCCCTTGTAAAGTACCGCAATATGAGAACGAAGTTGTCGAGAACATTCTATGTGTCTTACATTTGCATCTTGAAGCACTTTTTGTGGCTCAGAAGTAGCAGAGTTTGAAGTGGTAGACATGATGTAAATGTGCACGGGATTTTACAATTCTATGATTTAAACCGAGAAATAGATTCTTTCGCGGGATTTTACAAAATCAAGAAGAAACCGTGAAATGATGCAAGAGGACTTTAGTGATTGAGTGTGAGATGATAAACCTTGCAAGGTACAGTAAGTTATCTAAGTCAAGTCACAATGAGTCAAATCACACCAAGTCAAATCACAATTAGTCAAACTGCAAGAATCAACTCGCAACGTCAGATTGTAATTGGACAAGTTGCAACAACTCAAATTGCAACAATTCTCAAATCCCAGAACTATTCAACTCGCAGCGTGTAGTCACCTCACAACAACTTGATCAACTAGCAGTGAGTTATCAATTCGCACTAAGAGTCAACCAGCAGTGAGTTATCAACAAGTAGTATGATTTGGTTCGGTTGATGCAAATTGTAATGTTGAAAAGTTTGGTCTAAAAACTTAAAACCTCAATAACTTCACTCTGAAGGTGATTTGGGCCTCAAAAAAAATTCGTTTCACAACTTCGTGGTGAAGCCTCACAATATTCAGCCTGTTCCGAATGTTTTGACAGCTAATTCGCTGAAAACGGAGTTACGGTTCAAAAGTTATGGCCGTTTGAAGTTTTGACGTAAAAAGTCAACTTTGGTCAACTCACTGAATGACCAACTCGCTGAACACCAACTCGTTGAATGAGCAGCTCTCTAGAATGGCAACTCTCTAGAATGACAACTCGCTGAAAACCAACTCTCTAGAATAGCAACTCTCTAGAATGGCAACTCTCTAGAATGGCAACTCTCTAGAATAGCAACTCTCTAGACTGGCAACTCTCTAGAATGACAACTCTCTAGAATGGCAACTCGCTGAGAACCAACTCTCTAGAATGTCAACTCTCTAGAATGACAACTCTCTAGAGTGGCAACTCTCTAGAATGACAACTCTCTAGAATGCCAACTCGCTAGACCAACTCGCTGAATAGGTCAACTCGCTAGATCAACTCGCTATACCAACTTGCTGAATAGGTCAACTCGCTAGACCAACTTGCTAGAACCAACTCTCTGGAACCAACTCGCTAGAACCAACTCTCTAGAACCAACTCGCTAGAATCTGGAACCAACTCTCTAGAACCAACTCTCTACCAAGAACAGGACAAAAATGTCACTTTCTAGCATTTTGTCTTATTTTCCCTTTATAGTAAACTGCCAAATCTCTACACCCAACTTTCTAGAAAAACCTGTCAACCCTCTACAATGAAATAACCAACTCGCTACTTAGAAACATCACACTAATTCACTTTTGCTTCCACCAAAATGATGCAATGACTAAACCAAGAGCTACACAAGATGTATATAACCTTTCTACCTAAGAAAGTACAACCAAAACATAAAGATAAACACCATACGAGATCAAATGGAAAAGAAAACCCACTAAAACTTTCGAACCACAAAAACCATAAACCTAAGCCACGATTTTTATGTAAACCACTAATCCTAGGATAGAACCATGGCTCTTGATACCAATTGAAATACACTTAAGATTATAACAAGCTTAGATATATGTTTATATGGATCGAATGTGTAGGGATTTAGTGAGAGAAAGTTAGTGAGAGAAAGTGGATGGGAGCCTTTGTAAAAATGAAAGAAAGATTGAATTGCAAATGAAGGTCCAACCCTCTCCCTTGGGTGGGAGAGGGTATTTATAGTTACAAGCTTACCGCCCTATCAAACGGGCTGTGGACCGGGCTGACAGTGGGTAAGACCCGACCCGACTCCACAAATACTACTCTAAACTAATGAATACTACGAGCTACACTATGCTATTACAATACTTGGGGTGACCGAGTCTTCAGTGGAATAAACGTATTCCTAACAGCCCGTCATTTATGCTAAAGACTTAAGTGTTGAGGAAAAGGCTGGTCTCATAAAGGTTTTGAAGTCACATAAACTAGCAATTTCATGGCGACTCTCCGACATCAAGGGCATTGACCCTGAATTTTGTACTCACAAGATTTTAATGGAGGACGATTTCAAACCTGCAGTCCAACAACAAAGAAGGGTTAATCCAAAAATTCACGAGGTTATCAAACAAGAGGTTTTAAAACTTCTTGATGCCGGATTGATTTACCCTATATCGGACAGTCCTTGGGTTAGCCCGATTCATTGTGTTCCAAAAAAGGGTGGCATTACTGTTGTCACAAATGAGGAGAATGAGTTGATTCTAACTCGTTTGGTTACGGGTTGGCGTGTCTGCATTGACTATCGTAAGTTAAATGACGCCACCCGTAAAGATCATTTTCTTCTAACCTTTATGGATCAGATGCTCGAGAGATTAGCGGGGAATGAGTACTATTGCTTCCTCGATGGTTTCTCGGGTTACTTTTAGATTCCCATTGATCCGCAAGATCAGGAAAAGACCACTTTCACGTGCCCCTATGGAACTTTTGCATATAAACGTATGCCATTTGGCTTATGTAATGCTCCGGGCACGTTTCAAAGATGTATGATGGCCATGTTTTCCGACATGATCGGGAAAACTATGGAGGTCTTTATGGACGATTTTTCGGTCATTGGGGATTCGTTCCAATTATGTCTCTCCCATTTAGACAGCATGCTAAAACGTTGTGAAGACACAAAGTTATGTCTAAATTGGGAGAAGAGTCACTTTATGGTCAAAGAGGGCATTGTCCTCGGCCATAAAATTTCAAAGAACGGGATTGAGGTTGACAGAGCCAAAGTGGACGTCATTGCAAAATTACCTCATCCCACTACCGTCAAAGGTATTAGGAGCTTTTTGGGTCATGCCAGTTTCTATCGTAGGTTTATTCAAGATTTTTCTAAGATTGCCCGGCCTATGACCCATCTCCTCGAGAAGGATGCTACTTTTATCTTCTCCCCCGAGTGCATCGAAGCTTTTGAAACATTAAAGAAAAAGCTTACTGAGGCACCGCTTCTTGTTGCCCCCGATTGGGACTTGCCCTTCGAGCTCATGCGTGATGCTAGTGATTATGCGATAGGGGCCGTCTTGGGGCAACGAAAAACAAAACATTTTCAGCCTATACACTATGCCAGCAAAACTATGACCGAGCCTCAAAGCCATTACACCACCACTGAAAAAGAATTATTAGTTGTGGTGTATGCTTTTGAAAAATTCCGGCCATACTTGATACTGACCAAAAGCATAGTGTATACGGATCACTCGGCTTTGAAGTACCTCTTTGCAAAACCAGATGCAAAGCCGAGACTCCTCCGTTGGGTTCTCCTCCTACAGGAATTTGATATCATTATTCGTGATAAAAAAGGAGCTGAGAACCTAGCCGCTGATCATCTCTCCAGTCTTGAAAACCCTCACTGATTCGCCTCAAACGGTCAGATAATTATTGGTCAACCACTTGTGAATGGTCAAGTATAATAGTCAAACAGCTGAGGCAAATGCTTCCGTGAAATACAGTGTTTTCCCGGGTCGTAATGTCCCAACGAGGTGTGCGATGTTTTATTATAAACGAGTCTGTGATTAGTGAATGTGAATAGGAAAGATATAAGTGTGTGTGTGTGTGTGTGTGTGTGTGTGTGTGTGTGTGTGATTACACTCAGGTTTTATAACTTAAAATAACTTAGGTAAACTATATTAACGATTACGTAAAACCTAGATATCTAAAAACGTTTTAAACATACACCAATTTAAAATCAGACGCGACTGCGTACTGAGAAAAAAGTGAGTTTTAAGAAAAATAAACTACAAGGGCTAAAAATAAAAATTCTATAAACTTAAACTTAAAATAAAATTAAATTAAAAAGAAAACTATTTTTTAGATTATTATATTATTTAATATTAATTATTTAATAAAAAACTATTTAACTATTTAATTAAAAACTAATTTAAATCAAACTAAAAATAATAAACACTACAAATTAAACCAAAAACTTATAAAAATAATTTCTAAACTTAAAAATGAACTTGAAGAAAGTATAAAAAATAAAATTAAATATTTTTGTCTTTTTATAGATTTTCTATTAATTAAAAACTATTTATCTTAATTAAACTATTTAAACTAATTTAAATTACAAATAATACTAAATTGACTTATAAAATTATGAGAAAATTTATAAAACTATTTTATGACTTATAAAAGCTATAAAAAAATATAAAAACTAGGTGTTGCTATATAAAAACTAATTATGCTAATTATAACTTAATTTTTGATTAATTACTAATAAAACTATTTTTAATTCTAATTAATATCAAATAAGAAAATAAAAATCTGAGAAAATTATTAAAAATACTTTAACCTAAAAGGAAATTAATAAAAATATAAAAACACAACTTACTTAATAAAAATCTAAAAATGAAAATTAAAATTAAATTAAATTAAATAGAAACTATCACTTATTTTTATATTATCTTTTCTGGATTTTTCTTTTACAAAACTAAATTATACCTAAAAATAAACAACTTTTGTAAAAACAAATATTTTATAAGCTAATAATAAGCTCTGTGGAAGCTTATTGCTACCACAGTTGACTTTGTTTGACTGATTAAGCTAATAAGCTCAAATGAGCTTAAGTGGGACCCACTATGGATGAATCTAGTTCAAATGAGTATATTGGACTTGTCTAAGCTAGAAATTTCCAAATAAGCTCAGTAGATAAGCTGATAAGCAAGAATAAGCTATTCCAAAAACTCAATTAGGACACAGAATGGGGACAGAGTTTAGGAGCAAAACAAAGTGGGGTCCAATGAGATTCAGGTCAAACAAAAGGTCAACTAATGTTCCCTGGTAGGAGGGGGTTGGGAGAACCTAAGATTATGGTCTGGGGCCCACTGAGGTGGTCACAAATCACCACCAAAGTGGTGGTGATGAACTGAGTCTGATGGAGCAGGGCAAGTGCTTGCCCTGCAAGTGTTTTTGAGGGTGAGTGGGGCCCAGGGTAAAAATGCTAAAAATATAAGCTGTATGGGAACTCAAAGATGAGCTGGTAATCTTTCACTAGGAACAAGTTTCAAGTCCTAGATCCAATTCCTAAATTCTAAACAAATCCTTGAAGATTTGAGAAAATCTGAGATGATGAAAATTGACTTTTTGATGAAACTTGCTAGTTTGACTTTGTTGAGATTCAAAACTATCTTACTTACTGATTAAGTTATAATAAGCTACTGTAAGACTAGAATAAGCTATATGAATCACTTATGAGCTATTGTGATTAATTTTAAGACCCAAATCCCTCACAGTTAACTGTGAGGGGAATTTTTCTATGATTTTGACTATTGGGTGTAATTGTGACCAAACTAATGGTCAAACTGACCTTATATGAACTTAAGTAACTAATTAAAACCAATTTCTACCCTAATAAACAACAAGAGTACAACAAAACAGTATGATCCAAACACTCCCTTACAAACTGTTTTGGAAAGTTTTAACTACAAGGAGCTGATTTAATCCACAACAATGATTCCAAACACTATTTTATGATTATATAAGAATAATAGAGCAGAAATCAACAACACCACAAACATAAAATACAAGTTTGTCAAATTTGTGTTTTTGACTGAGATTTTTGATGTTTAAGTAGTTATGAAATCTGATGAACAAGCAAACTATATTATACTAAATACTGATTAACTAACACCAAAGAAACATGAAGCAACTATAAATAAGAAATATTAAGCAGTCTACAGTAAAAGATAAAAATTAAAAATTAAACTTACAAAGGGTGTTAGACTGAGACACAATGAACCATGAACATGTAACCAATCCTAGCACCTCCCAAACGGTTCTAAACCAGAAACATATCCAAATAACACTGCTCCAATCTTTCTTCTTTGATTTCCACAAATTTTTGATTTATTTTATATTTTATTGATTTTTCTTGAATTTTTGCTTTTCTATTCTAAACAGCTAAGTAAGGTTTTATAAGACTTAATAAGGCTTTGTCAGAGCTTATATAAGCTTATGAATTCAATAACAACAACAATTAACAACATACAAGCTTAGTGAGATTTTTGAGAATTTAAGAAATTCAAAAACTGAGAATATAATTGAAACTTGAATTTAATCCTTAGAAAAGAGTTACAAGGTACTGAATTAACTTAATTGAATGCATAAAAGCTTAAAATTACACTAAGGTTATCAAACTACACTAGTCGACACTAAAACTAAACTAACTAATCTAATAATCTGGTCTTCTTCTTCTTTTCCCTTTTGTAGCCATTTTCTGAGTTTGTGGGACCCACTGGGTCATTTCCCACCAATCCTTAGCCCTTGATATAGTCTGAGTAATCCACACCATTCAAATTGGCAACTTGGCGCCAAAAAGTCTTGCAAGTTAACTTGGGCAGCTATGGGTTGCGTGTGAGGGATTTATGGGTTTGGAGGGTTATGGAGGTGGAGAGTAGTGGGTAGGACAGCTGGGGTGTGAGGTGGAGGTGGAATACCAGGTGGTTTAGTAGCAGAGGTGGAGGTGGTGGTTTGGGAGGGAAAAGGAAAGCTGGGGTGGTTTTGTTTGGGTTGACCGGTATTTTGACCGGGTTTAATTTATTAGGGGGTGGGCTGGATTTCATTTTGGGCTTAGGGAAAAGAAATGGATTAGTGGTGGGCTTGGTGTGTAACTTGGGTTGGGTTTAGTTTAGATTAGATAATAATAATAATAATAATAGGGTCCGGTTTGGTTTTAGAAATTACACAGGGACCAATTTTGTAATTTGGGTAAAGTTGAGGGTATGATGTGTAATTTTCCAAAGTTTATCATAAGGGTCTAAATTGTCACATGTGAATACTACAAGGGTATTTTTGATATTTTTCATTTTTTTAAATACCCGGGGACTAAAACTGACAAACTGCCAAACTTGAGGGACCAATTATGTAATTCAACCAAACTTCACACCAAGGACCATTCCTGCAAAAAATTAGTAATACAAGGACCAAAATTGATTTTCTCAAAGTTTTTAACATCCCAGGGACCATTTATGTCAAATTCCAAAGTATAGGGACTAAACTTGTAATTTTATGAAACTTTGCACCAAAGGACTAAATATGTAACTTTGTGATTAAAAAGGACCTTTGGTGACTTTTTCATGTTTTAAGAATAACCAGGGACTAGTTTTGCCAATTTATGAAACATGAGGGACTGAAACTGCCAATTATGCAAACTTTGTACGTTTTTCATCTGTTTTTGCATATTTTGCATTTGAAACATATAAAACACACTTCTAAGATATTTTAAGTATTTTAATACATATTTGAGTGTTTTTGTATGTTTTGGCAGCTCAGATTGGTATAAAATGATGAGTATTTAGACACTCATCAATCCCCCACACTAAACTATTGCTAGTCCTTAGCAATCTTTTGAGAAAAACTTAATGGATTTGAAAAACTCTTTACCAAAAGCCATCACTTCTGGAGTAGCCAGGTGTAGGAACTGTGGCACACCTGATAACCGTGTGATTTTGAGCAAATCACCAGCTGTCAACGGATTTGATTAGTCTTTACCAAATGTCGTTTGCTTCTGGACTAGCCAACTCTTGATGGAATAGTCAACATCTTGGTGAGCTGATTACCAATTATGGTTTTTCCACTGCCTTTACCACAAGCCATAATCTTGCGGGCTAGTCAACTCATTCGCTTTTTAGGATATGGCGAGTTGAGGTACCATACAATTTTGGGCAAATTGCAAGCCATAAACGGGTTTGAGTTATCTTTACCAAGAACCGTTTGCTCCTGGATTAGCCAATCCTTATGTGGGTTAGACATGGCGGACTGATAACCATTTATTGCATTCTAAGTGAGAAAAAATTTTAAAATTTTGGCTAAAATGGGGGTTCTTGATGGAACATGTGTTTAAATTCGTTAGAATAACGAATCTCCCCCCACACTTAGAACTGAATATTGTCCTCAATATTCAAAGTACCGGGTGTTAAACCAACACTTAGAACGTAAGAAGAAAATATTTCTTAGCCTTTATTTAAGATGTATATACATACAATTATTTTTTAAGATAAAACTTCTTAAATAGAAGCTATCACTATATTTACACTTTTTTTTTTTTTTTTTTTGAGATATATATATATATATATATATATATATATATATATATATATATATATATATATATATATATATATATATATATATATATATATATATATATACAACATGTGGGGCATCTCCCCCACACTAGGGTGAAACATGGGTGAAAACCTATGTGCATGCTACTGTTTTTGATTTCCGAGTCGCTAGCTTGACTCGACCCCAAATTTATTTGTCCATGGGGAAGCAAGTGGAAGAGATAATCTACATCGGACTTTCATTCAAGATATTTGGATAAACATTTGAAGCACGTGAAAGTTCCACACCGATGAGATAAGTACCCGGCTCATAATTTATAAATGAGAATGCCGGGGTCAAAGATAATGTCTTCATTCCCGAAGGAGTGAAGAACAGGATAGGGAACAGGATATATGAAGAAAAGAAAGAAAGTCATGATGAAAATCATGATTAACTCCTCATCTTCAATAAGAGAATTCATTGTTTCATGAATCTCCTCTTTTAAGCTCGTTTGATCAAGACATATTATGGGTATGTCTAGATCAAAATAGAAACTATCATACTCCGGTAGAGATATGATATAATTGAGTTCATCGGAGAACTCCTCAAAGGTGAATGATTCGTATTCGGGATTGATTTGAGTGAATTCACTTGGGAACTCCTCAATAGTAAATGATTCATAAATGGAAAGAGAATTATAAGAATGAGAAGTGGTGATACCACTTATCTTCTCTTCCGTTTGATCAAAATGGAACGTTTGCAATTCCGAAATAGAATCATTGATCAAAATCTCACTATCCTTGACGGGGATAGGAGATGAAATAGGCTTTTCATTAAAAGCCTCGATTCTAGAAATGAGAAGATTAGCATTTAATAATGTAAGACGAAGAGATTCGTCGTGGATAATTTCTTCCTCATTCTCTTCTTCTGAGTTGACAAGCTCAGAAGGTAATTCCCCCACATAACTCATGTCTCCACAAGATAAAGAATAGTTCTCATCAGAATCAGAGAACATCTCAATATGATCATTTGGAAAGACAAGAGGGGAAGGGATATCACACATATGATCAAGAATTCCCTGTGACTCACTTGGGATTGAGACAAGGTTCTCAACACTAGACTTTATGAACTCGTCCGATTCCTTTGCAGGAATAGTGTCAAGATGCTCGTCCCCCATGCTCAGAGAGTGAGTGGGAACCTCGGGTGTGATAACATCATACTCAGGGAGTTGAAAAGGACTAGCAGTAATGGAGTCTATAAGTTCCATTATTTCTACTGCTGGTGATTCAGTTATATTCTTTTCTCCCTATATGTCTACTGACGTAGCTTCAACTGAAGTTGAATCAAAAGGTTCCTCAGATATCTTTGGGATTGGAACAAGGGCATTTATTTCCTTAAGAGGAGTTACTTTGAATTGCTTGTCCCCCATTATTAAGATATCTGAAGGGTCATTTGAGTTATTGTCTTCAATTGGTTCATCCTCGTCACTTTCATCCTCACGATGTAATGAGTTAACAAGAGGTTTTTGTTTCCTAAGAATCTGATCCTTAAGACTGTTTATTCCATCTTGAATGGTTTTGTTGACTTGACTTTGAGCCAAAATCATTTTTATCAATTCAGCTTTAGCTAACTCGTCCTGAGGAAGTGGTTGAGGGTTTGTGTACTGTGAAGGCTGGTTAAAACCAAATTCATGATTGTTACAAGGAACCTGTTCATAGACAAACTGATTCCTAGTTTGACAATCAGAGCTGTAGTGAGGGCCTCCACAATTCTCACAAGAAGAACTTGGCTCATGGCGAAGCGAAATATTAGCCAACTCCTCCTTAATATCTTTGATTATCTCAAGAACCTCAAGACAAGGGTCTTGCTGGATATGTGGAGTTGCTTGAATCTTTTGGCACTGTGGAGGTGGGTCTTGAAACGGATAGTCGTAATTGTTACAAGGAAATGGATTCCTTGTTTGACAATCAGAACTAAAGTGTGGACCTCCACAGTACTCACAACAGTTGAACTGCTGAGTCTCATGGAATGGAAGCTGGTGGAATGAATCAGTCATGTTAGGGTAGGAATAGGGATTCTGGTTATAGACAGACCCGTTTCCTGACTCTACCCTACCACAACTGGGGCAATTACCACCATTATAAGGACAACCACACCATTGACAGACAAGAGGGTGAGAATAAGACATAGAAAGAATCAAAGGGTTTAAGGGGTGAGAAATGAAGAATCAAATAGGTAGGAGTGTAAAGGTGAATATTTTTGTGTTTTGTTTTATAAAAATATGGATAAAAGATGGTAAATATACAATGGATGTATATCCAGAATCACTAATACGCAAAATCGTTTAAAATAAGCGCACAACCTCCCCGGCAGCGGCGCCAAATTTTGATTCGCCTCAAACAGTCAGATAATTATTGGTCAACCACTTGTGAATGGTCAAGTATAATAGTCAAACAGCTGAGGCAAATGCTTCCGTGAAATACAGTGTTTTCCCGGGTCGTAATGTCCCAACGAGGTGTGCGATGTTTTATTATAAACGAGTCTGTGATTAGTGAATGTGAATAGGAAAGATATAAGTGTGTGTGTGTGTGTGATTACACTCAGGTTTTATAACTTAAAATAACTTAGGTAAACTATATTAACGATTACGTAAAACCTAGATATCTAAAAACGTTTTAAACATACACCAATTTAAAATCAGACGCGACTGCGTACTGAGAAAAAGATGAGTTTTAAGAAAAATAAACTACAAGGGCTAAAAATGAAAATTCTATAAATTTAAACTTAAAATAAAATTAAATTAAAAAGAAAACTATTTTTTTGATTATTTTATTATTTATTATTAATTATTTAATTAAAAACTATTTAACTATTTAATTAAAACTAATTTAAATCAAACTAAAAATAATAAACACTACAAATTAAACTAAAAACTTATAAAAATAATTTCTAAACTTAAAAATGAACTTTAAGAAAGTATAAAGAATAAAAATAAATATTTTTGTCTTTTTACAGATTTTCTATTAATTAAAAACTATTTATATTAATTATACTATTTAAACTATTTTAAATTACAAATAATACTAAATCAACTTAGAAAATTATGGAAAAATTTATAAAACTATTTTATAACTTATAAAAGCTATAAAAAATATAAAAACTAGGTGTTGCTTTATAAAAATTATTTATGCTATTTAAAACTTATTTATTGATTAATTACTAATAAAACTATTTTTAATTCTAATAAATACTAAATTACAAAATAAAAATCTGAGAAAATTATTAAAATTACTTTAACCTAAAAGGAAATTAATAAAAATATAAAATTACAAATTACTTAATAAAAATCTAAAAATGAAAATTAAAATTAAATTATATTAAATAGAAACTATCACTTATTTTTATGTTTGTTTTTCTGGATTTTTCTTTTACAAAACTAAATTATACCTAAAAATAAACAACTTTTGTAAAAAAAATTAATTTAGAACTTAATAATAAGCTAGATATAAGCTACTAACTTAAGCAGTTGACCAACTAAGCAAATAAGCTCTACTGAGCTTATGTGGGACCCACTATGGTAAAACTTAGTTCCCCTGAGTTACATGAACTATATTGAGTAAGTTTCAACTAAATAAGCAGCCTGAATAAGCCACAAAACATAAATAAGCAGTTTGCTTATTGCATTCTGAGACAGATTTGGGGACAAAGTTCAAGGGCAAAACTAAGTAGGGTCCACTGGGTGCTAGGTCAAACTAGTGGTCAATGGTTGTTCTCTGGTAGGAGGGGGTTGTAAGAAACTAATTAGAAGGTGTGGGGCCCACTGAGGTGGTCACAAATCACCACCAAAGTGGTGGTTTGGCCATGGTCTGCTGATGCAGGGTACATCCCCAGCCCTGCAAGTGATTTTGGGTTTGTGTGGAGCTCACCAGAAAAATCCCAAAAATATAATAACTATGGGAACTTGGAGATGAGGTGGTAGACTACTAAAACTCAAAAGCTCTCAGTCTAAATCTCACCACATAAATCTATAAAAATCCCTCAAGATTTGAGAAAATCTGAGAAGAGCAAAGTTTGACTTTTGATATAAACCTAAGATTTGACTTTATTGAACTTTTGGTGATCCTAGATTACTGGATATGATGTAATATGACAAAAGTAACTTAATTTAAGCTAAAAATCCTACTTATGTATTAATATGGGTGTTTATGAACCTTGATGACCACCACAGTTAACTGTGGTGGTAGAAATCTGGTGATTTGACTTTTTCTTGTTTAACCCCTATGTTTTATTGACTAGATTGAGTTAATATGACTTAGTGAACATGTATGAACCAAGTTTACCAGCATAAACCAACAAGGACTCACTTTGCAGTCTAAAACAAACACCCCTATAACTTTAACTGTTTTGAGTTTCTGAAACAAATGAACAGCTTAAGCTGTGGAACTGATACACTATAATCTAATATCGTATAAGAAACTAAAATAAGCACAAAAATATAAGCCTAAACTACAAACACCTTAATTCCTATATTAAACTAATTGAGACAGTTGATTTAGCAATTTTGTAATACAAAGGATATTAATGAACTAAAATACAATATTAAGTTACATAACAACTTAAATACACTTTATAAGAATAAATAGAAAGAAATAAGCAGATTTTAAGCAGATGAACAGTAGCAAACAAAATTTTGGAGTAAAGACTTACAATGACTTCCAAGATCAGAACATGAAACAAAGATACTCAAATCCTTTCCCTACACTCCCCATGGAGTTCTAATTACCCAAGCAATCCAAAATCGCCATCCTACTCTGCTTACTTCTTCTTTCTTTCTTTTTATTATTTTTCTATTTATTTTCTATTTTTCTTGGAATTTTTGCTTTTCTATTCTAAACTGACTTTTATGGTATCTAATGGCTCACAAGAGCTTTGTCAAGGCTTATGTGAGCTGAGAGAATCCATAATAACAACTACAAACAACAAATAAGCTTTTTATGATTTTTGAAATAAAGAAAAATTGCATAACTGAGATACCAATGGAAGCTTGAAATTGATTGTTTAAAAACACTTAAGATTACACTGAAAATGTGAAATACAACACTTGGAAGCATAAAATTGAACTGAATTTAAGTTTTACACAAATACGATTGACTAAATTACACTACTCCTAATTCTACACTAATACCTCCTCCCTTCTGCATCTCTTTTGCTTTATAGATATTTTCTGAGTTTGTGGGACCCACAGAAGCATTTCCCACCAATCCTTAGCCGTTGATTTAGTCTGATTGATCATGGCCGTTGATTTGGTTAACCACTTGTGAATGGTCAAGTATAATAGTCAAACAGCTGAGGCAAATGCTTCTGTGAAATACAGTGTTTTCCCGGGTCGTAATGTCCCAACGTGGTGTGCGATGTTTTATTATAAACGAGTCTGTGATTAGTGAATGTGAATAGCAAAGATATAAGTGTGTGTGTGTGTGTGTGTGTGTGATTACACTCAGGTTTTATAACTTAAAATAACTTAGGTAAACTATATTAACGATTACGTAAAACCTAGATATCTAAAAACGTTTTAAACATACACCAATTTAAAATCAGACGCGACTGCGTACTGAGAAAAAAGTGAGTTTTAAGAAAAATAAACTACAAGGGCTAAAAATAAAAATTCTATAAACATAAACTTAAAATAAAATTAAATTACAAAGAAAACTATTTTTTAGATTATTATATTATTTAATATTAATTATTTAATAAAAAACTATTTAACTATTTAATTAAAAGCTAATTTAAATCAAACTAAAAATAATAAACACTACAAATTAAACTAAAAACTTATAAAAATAATTTCTAAACTTAAAAATGAACTTGAAGAAAGTATAAAAAATAAAATTAAATATTTTTGTCTTTTTATAGATTTTCTATTAATTAAAAACTATTTATCTTAATTAAACTATTTAAACTAATTTAAATTACAAATAATACTAAATGGACTTAGAAAATTATGAAAAAATTTATAAAACTATTTTATGACTTATAAAAGCTATAAAAAATATAAAAACTAGGTGTTGCTATATAAAAACTAATTATGCTAATTATAACTTAATTATTGATTAATTACTAATAAAACTATTTTTAATTCTAATTAATATCAAATAACAAAATAAAAATCTGAGAAAATTATTAAAAATACTTTAACCTAAAAGGAAATTAATAAAAATATAAAAACACAACTTACTTAATAAAAATCTAAAAATGAAAATTAAAATTAAATTAAATTAAATAGAAACTATCACTTATTTTTATGTTATCTTTTCTGGATTTTTCTTTTACAAAACTAAATTATACCTAAAAATAAACAACTTTTGTAAAAACAAATATTTTATAAGCTAATAATAAGCTCTGTGGAAGCTTATTGCTACCACAGTTGACTTTGTTTGACTAATTAAGCTAATAAGCTCAAATGAGCTTAAGTGGGACCCACTATGGATGAATCTAGTTCAAATGAGTATATTGGACTTGTCTAAGCTAGAAATTTCCAAATAAGCTCAGTAGATAAGCTGATAAGCTAGAATAAGCTATTCCAAAAACTCAATTAGGACACAGAATGGGGACAGAGTTTAGGAGCAAAACAAAGTGGGGTCCAATGAGATTCAGGTCAAACAAAAGGTCAACTAATGTTCCCTGGTAGGAGGGGGGTTGGGAGAACCTAAGATTATGGTCTGGGGCCCACTGAGGTGGTCACAAATCACCACCAAAGTGGTGGTGATGAACTGAGTCTGACGGAGCAAGGCAAGTGCTTGCCCTGCAAGTGTTTTTGAGGGTGAGTGGGGCCCAGGGTAAAAATGCTAAAAATATAAGCTGTATGGGAACTCAAAGATGAGCTGGTAATCTTTCACTAGGAACAAGTTTCAAGTCCTATATCCAATTCCTAAATTCTAAACAAATCCTTGAAGATTTGAGAAAATCTGAGATGATGAAAATTGACTTTTTGATGAAACTTGCTAGTTTGACTTTGTTGAGATTCAAAACTATCTTACTTACTGATTAAGTTATAATAAGCTACTGTAAGACTAGAATAAGCTATATGAATCACTTATGAGCTATTGTGATTAATTTTAAGACCCAAATCCCTCACAGTTAACTGTGAGGGGAATTTTTCTATGATTTTGACTATTGGGTGTAATTGTGACCAAACTAATGGTCAAACTGACCTTATATGAACTTAAGTAACTAATTAAAACCAATTTCTACCCTAATAAACAACAAGAGTACAACAAAACAGTATGATCCAAACACTCCCTTACAAACTGTTTTGGAAAGTTTTAACTACAAGGAGCTGATTTAATCCACAACAATGATTCCAAACACTATTTTATGATTATATAAGAATAATAGAGCAGAAATCAACAACACCACAAGCATAAAATACAAGTTTGTCAAATTTGTGTTTTTAACTGTGAGATTTTTGATTTTTAAGTAGTTATGAAATCTGATAAACAAGCAAACTATATTATACTAAATACTGATTAACTAACACCAAAGAAACATGAAGCAACTATAAATAAGAAATATTAAGCACTCTACAGTAAAAGATAAAAATTGAAAATTAAACTTACAAAGGGTGTTAGACTGAGACACAATGAACCATGAACATGTAACCAATCGTAGCACCTCCCAAAAGGTTCTAAACCAGAAACATATCCAAATAACACTGCTCCAATCTTTCTTCTTTGATTTCCACAAATTTTTGATTTATTTTCTATTTTATTGATTTTTCTTGAATTTTTGCTTTTCTATTCTAAACAGCTAAGTAAGGTTTTATAAGACTTAATAAGGCTTTGTCAGAGCTTATATAAGCTTATGAATTCAATAACAACAACAATTAACAAGATACAAGCTTAGTGAGATTTTTGAGAATTTAAGAAATTCAAAAACTGAGAATACAACTGAAACTTGAATTTAATCCTTAGAAAAGAGTTACAAGGTACTGAATTAACTTAATTGAATGCTTAAAAGCTTAAAATTACACTAAGGTTATCAAACTACACTAGTCGACACTAAAACTAAACTAACTAATCTAATAATCTGGTCTTCTGCTTCTTTTCCCTTTTGTAGCCATTTTCTGAGTTTGTGGGACCCACTAGGTCATTTCCCACCAATCCTTAGCCCTTGATATAGTCTGAGTAATCCACACCGTTCAAATTGGCAACTTGGTGCCAAAAAGTCTTGCAAGTTAAATTGGGCAGCTATGGGTTGCGTGTGAGGGATTTATGGGTTTGGAGGGTTTTGGAGGTGGAGAGTAGTGGGTAGGACAGCTGGGGTGTGAGGTGGAGGTGGAATACCAGGTGGTTTAGTAGCAGAGGTGGAGGTGGTGGTTTGGGAGGGAAAAGGAAAGCTGGGGTGGTTTTGTTTGGGTTGACCGGTATTTTGACCGGGTTTAATTTATTAGGGGGTGGGTTGGATTTCATTTTGGGCTTAGGGAAAAGAAATGGATTAGTGGTGGGCTTGGTGTGTAACTTGGGTTGGGTTTAGTTTGGATTAAATAATAATAATAATAGGGTCCGGTTTGGTTTTAGAAATTACACAAGGACCAATTTTGTAATTTGGGTAAAGTTGAGGGTATGATGTGTAATTTTCCAAAGTTTATCATAAGGGTCTAAATTGTCACATGTGAATAGTACAAGGGTATTTTTGATATTTTTCATTTTTTTAAATACCCGGGGACTAAAACTGACAAACTGCCAAACTTGAGGGACCAATTATGTAATTCCACCAAACTTCACACCAAGGACCATTCCTGCAAAAGATTAGTAATACAAGGACCAAAATTGATTTTCTCAAAGTTTTTAACATCCCAGGGACCATTTATGTCAAATTCCAAAGTATAGGGACTAAACTTGTAATTTTATGAAACTTTGCACCAAAGGACTAAATATGTAACTTTGTGATTAAAAAGGACCTTTGGTGACTTTTTCATGTTTTAAGAATAACCAGGGACTAGTTTTGCCAATTTATGAAACTTGAGGGACTGAAACTGCCAATTATGCAAACTTTGTACGTTTTTCATCTGTTTTTGCATATTTTGCATTTGAAACATATAAAACACACTTCTAAGATATTTTAAGTATT
The DNA here is from genome assembly GCA_030686995.1 of Artemisia argyi. Taxonomy (NCBI): domain Eukaryota; kingdom Viridiplantae; phylum Streptophyta; class Magnoliopsida; order Asterales; family Asteraceae; genus Artemisia; species Artemisia argyi. The sequence continues at coordinate 127,063,262 of CM060706.1, read as the reverse complement.
TTAATACATATTTGAGTGTTTTTGTATGTTTTGGCAGCTCAGATTGGTATAAAATGATGAGTATTTAGACACTCATCACTCACCAAGATGCTTTCGAGAAAAAGGAAATAAACGAAACATTTCCTCTCGAAACCCTCAATGCGGTTTCATTTCGTGGAGACTCGATTACCCCAAGGTTTGCCGACTTTGCAAACTACCTTTCGGGTAACTTTGTTGTGAAAGGGATGTCGTCCCAACAAAAAAATAAATTCTTCAAAGATGTAAAACATTACTTCTGGGACGACCCCTACTTGTTCAAAATTTGTACGGATCAAGTCATCCGGCGGTGTGTGTATGGTCAGGAAGCCGCTGAAATTTTAAAGGCTTGCCATGCTGGTCCCACGGGGGGCCACCACAATCCCAACTACACCGCCAAAAAGGTGTTTGACTCTGGCTTTTATTGGCCCACAATCTACAAGGATGCCCAAGAACTGGTCAAGTCCTATGACGCTTGTCAACGTCACGGGAATATTTCACAAAAGAATGAAATGCCTCAAAATGCAATTCAAGTTTGTGAAATTTTTGACATCTGGGGCATCGACTTTATTGGGCCATTTCCGTCTTCTCATGGCAACAAATACATACTCGTGGCTGTTGACTACTTGTCAAAATGGGTTGAAGCGAAAGCTTTACCCACTAATGATGCCCGAGTAGTTGTGAAATTTTTGAAAGCTCTTTTTGCCCGATTCGGAACTCCACGTGCTATTATTAGTGATCATGGTACGCACTTCTGTAATGACAAATTCGACAAAGTCATGCAAAAGTATGGTGTAACTCACCGTCTTTCTACTGCGTACCACCCTCAAACAAGTGGATAAGTCGAGGTTTCCAATCGGGGCATTAAAAGAATTTTAGAAAGAACCGTAGGTGAAAATCGTGCATCGTGGTCGGATAAATTAGATGATGCACTTTGGGCTTTCCGTACGGCTTACAAAACACCCATTGGGTGTACGCCTTACAAACTTGTGTACGGGAAAGCGTGCCATCTTCCGATTGAGCTTGAGCACAAAGCCTATTGGGCTCTCAAGCATGCCAATTTTGACCTCAAAACTGCGGGTGATCATAGAAAAGTTTAACTAAATGAATTAAATGAACTTCGTGATCAAGCTTACGAGAACTCTTTGATCTATAAAGAAAAGACAAAGAAGATTCATGACTCAAAAATCAAGAACCGCGTTTTCAACGTTGGTGATCGAGTCCTTCTTTTCAACTCTAGACTCAAGATCTTCTCGGGAAAGCTCAAAACCCGATGGACTGGTCCATTCACTATCGCTAAGGTTTATCCTTATGGCACCGTCGAATTATCTCAAAATGACGGTCCAAATTTCAAAGTGAATGGACATCGTTTAAAGCACTACTTTGGAGAGGACATACCATCCATGGTGGTCCCGGATCTCCAAACTTTCCCCAAGGACAATTGAATTCGGGGATCGAGTCAAGCTAACGATTCGATGAACAAAAACAATAGCACAATACGGGTTTTCACCCGTATCTTTGATTTCTTTCTACTTTCTACCACCTAGTGTGGGGGAATGCCCCCCCCCCCCCTTCCCCCCCCCCCCCCCCCCCCCCCGCTGTTTGAAAATGTATATATGTATATAAGTTCCAAAATAATAATAATAATAATAATAATAATAATAATAATAATAATAATAATAATAATAATAATAATAATAATAATAATAATAATAATAATAATAATAATAGTAATAATAATAATAGTAATAATAATAATAATAATAATAATAATAATAATAATAATAATAATAATAATAATAATAATAATAATAATAATAATAATAATAATAATAATAATAATAATAATAATAAAATAAAGTGAAATATGGTATTTCCACAGTTAGATTCGAATATTGGCTTTTTCCGTTCAAAGAGTCGGCATAATAGCCGGGACTTTGAATATTGAGGACAATATTCATTTCTAAGTGTGGGGGGGAAATTCTAGCGAATTTTATCAAAATATATCTTCTAGTACCCCCGTTTTTGGCCAAAATTTTCAAATTTTTTTCACTTTATTTCAAAATTTTTTGTGGTAATCAGTCCGCCAGGTCTAACCGACAAAGAGATTGGCTAATCCATGAGCAAACGGCTCTTGGTAAAGATAACTCAAATCCGTTGACGGCTTGCAATTTGCCCAAAATTGTATGGTAAATCAACTCGCCATATCCCAAAAAGCGAATGAGTTGGCTAGCCCGCAAGATTACGGCTTGTGGTAAAGGCAGTGGAAAAACCATAATTGGTAATCAGCTCACCAAGATGTCGACTGTGTCCATCAAGAGTTGGCTAGTCCAGGAGCAAACGGCTCTTGGTAAAGACTAATCAAAACCGTTGAAAGCTGATGGTTTGTTAAAAATCACATGGTTATCAAGTGGACCATAGTTCTTATTTGAATCAAAATATTTGGCTACTCCAGAAGTGATGGCTTTTGGTAAAGAGCTTTCAAATCCATCAAGTTTTCTAAAAAGATTGCTAGGGACTAGCAATAGTTTAGTGTGGGGGATTGATGAGTGCTCAAACACTCATCATTTTTGTCGTATTTAAACTGCCAAAACATACAAAAACAATCAAAAAGTTATCAAAATACTTAAATTATCCCAGGGATTGTGTTTTATGTGTTTTAAATGCAAAATGAGCAAAAACAAATGAAAAACGTACAAAGTTTGCAATATTGGCAGTTTTAGTCCCCCGAGTTTCAAAACTTGTCAAAAATAGTCCCTATGCATTTATTTTGAAAGGAAAAGTCAACCCAAGGTTTTGAAAGTCAAAAATCACAAAATATTATACTTGGGTCATAAGTTTTCCAAAATTACATGTTTGGTCCCTGAGATTTCAAATTTGGCAAATTAAGTCCCTGGGAATTTTGAAAAAAAAATGGAAAAATGAGAATTTGGTTCTTGGACTTTGGAATTGTGGCAATATTGGTCCTCATAAAGAAATTGGAGAAACTACATTTTCAGTCCCTCAGGTTTTGTAAAATTACAAAATTGGTCCTTGTGATAACTAAAAACCAAACGGACCCTTTTTATTATTATCAAAACCAAAACCAATCCAATATCCTAATCCATTACCCAGCCCAAAACCACCTAGGCCCAACTTCCCTTTTTATATTAAAACCAGGGTCAAACGGTCAAGGGGGTCAACCCACCCTTTGACCCGTCTTCTTCCCAACCATATCCCACAAAACCAGGTCCCTGCTCCCCCTCCTCCTCAACCTTTTTCACCCATAGCCCCCCACAATAAATACACTTCACCTACCAAACCAACCCCCACCACCACAATTAATACCTCCCAACCATACCACTCAGAATTGCCCACTTAGTTTTTTGGCGGGAAAATGCAATCAAGAGCCAGGATGCATCAATCTTTCAATCAACGATGGGGATTTGGTCAAAGGTCAATGGAGATACCAAGGGGAGTGCCAATTTTCAAAGGGAAGCCATGTGGAAGCTTGGGGTACCTAGTTTTAGCTCGTATATATATATATATATATATATATATATATATATATATATATATATATATATATATATATATATATATATATATATATATATATATATATATATATATATATATATATATATATATATAAAGCTCATGTAAGCCTAAAAGGCATGTAGTATTGTAATTTTAGCTTAAGTAATGTTTTAGTTTTCCTTTGTACTCAGTTTTAAATTAATGAAAGCAAAGTTTTAAGTTTATTATCTGTTTCACATTTCAAGTTCCATTCAAATATTTCAATTGTGAATTTAAGGTTCAAATGTGTGTATAAGCTATTTACAAGTTCATGTAAACTCAGAAAACAAAGTTTTAGAAGCTTTACAAGCTTGTGCAAACCTCCTAAACTCAGTTTCAATAAATACTCAAAAAATTAAGAAAAATCAAAATAAAATAAAAAAAAATATGGACAAAGGTTGAAGAAGCTTGGAGTTTGGTTGATTCTGGATTGCTGTGGGTATTAGTGGTTTGTGGAAACCAATAGGAGTGGTACATAGTTCATGGTTCATTGGGTTTGACAGGAAAACACTTTGTAAGCAATTTACTCAATCTTTGCATAATCACTGTAGCTTGCTTATTAGCTTACTTTTCTGTGTTTTTAGGCTTATTTGGTATTACTTAGTTTATCTATTGCTTAAAATTAGGTAGTTGTTCTTTGGATTTGCTTGTTGCTCAACTTACTTATTTGACTGTCATTTTGATCATATTAGTAATTCTAAGTGTTTGTAGTTTATAACTGTGTTTTTTAGTTTATAATAACTTATTAGAACATAACAAGTCAGTAGGTAATGGTTTTTTAGGTTTGAATCTCATTTTGCTTCATAAAACTTCAAATCAGTTTTAGTAAGGGGTGTTTGGAACAAGCTTGTGAGTTGTGTTGCTGTTGTTGTTTGGTGTTTATTTTAGCTTCAATAGATTGCAGTGGTTAATATAGGTCTAGGAAAAGCATAACATCAAGCCTTACACACCAACAAGTCAAAATCACAAAGAAATCACCATCACAGTTAACTGTGAAGTAATTTAAGCTCATAATCCTTCATATTATTGCATAAGTGATAGTTTTAACTTGTTTTGATCTTAGTTTAACATAATACATCCTTTTCAGTCACTAAATTGAGATTAAAGTTCATAATAGTCAACATAACTCATTTTCTTAAAAAGTCAAATTTACCCTAAGTGCAGAAAACCCAAAATGGCTTGATTTATTGTGATTTTTGTGTGTTGTTTTAGACTTTGAAACTTGTTGTGGGTATTGTCTACCAGCTAAACTCTTGATTCCTACAATTTTTGCATTATTGTGAATTTTATTTGTGGACCTTTCTACCCCTCAAAGTTACCTGCAGGGCAAGGCCTTGCCCTGTGCATCAGCAGACCCAGTCACCACCACCACTTTGGTGGCTCATTGTGGCCACCTCAGTGGGTCCCATTGACCCAATCTTGGTTCATACAACCCCCTCCTGGTAGGCTTGAAGTTTTGACCATTTATTTGACCTTGGAACCTGTGGACCCTACTTGGAATTGCCTCAAAAGGTTGTCCCATTTTCTGTCTCAGAATCAAAATAAGCAAGTGCTTATTGTGGATTTTTGGCTTATTCAAGCAGCTTCTTTGATTGAATCCTGCTTAACTTTGTCCAAGTAACTTAATTGAATCAGTTTCCACTACTGTGGACCCCACATAATCCCATTTGTGCTTATTTCCCTTCTTGGTCAAAGAAAGTCAACTGTTGGGGTAATAAGCACTCAAAGTGCTTATTTCTGAGTTTCATAAAAGGTGTTTTTGTAAAAGTTATTAGTTTTTAGTAGTAAATTAGTTTGGAAAAAGAAAAAACTCAAAAAACCAAATTTAATTTTAGTGATAGCTTCTAGTTAATAGAAATTATTTTTTTAATTTTCTTTTTAGCTTATTTATAAGCACTTTAACATTTTTATATTTTTATTAAATCTCTTTTATATTAAAGTAATTTTATAAATTTTTCTAGATTTTTCTTTTGTCTTTTAGTGGTTTTTAGAATTAATTTAAGTTTAATTAGTTATTAAATAATAATTAAGAATTAATTAGCATAATTAGATTTTATTAAGTAATACCTAATTTTTATAATTTTTCTAGCTTTTATATAAGTTAAAACATTTTTATAAATTTTTCTAGAATTTATATTGTTAATTTTCTATGTTTTATAATATAAGTAGTTTAATTGGTAATTAATAAATAATTAGTAAATTAGTTTAAAAATACAGCTTTTTATAATTTTTTAGATTCCTGTGATGGTTAATTAGATTTATAAAAATCTTATTAATTATCTAAGTCTTTTAGTAATTTTTAATAATTTAAATTAATATAATTAGTTAAATAACAAGTAATTAATAATTAATAATTAAATAGTGTAAAAATAATTTTCTTTTTCTTAAAATTTTCTTTATTTATTAGGATTGTAAAAATAAAAATTTCACACTCATAGCCCTTTCTGTTCATCAGTTGTACTTTCTTTCACGTTCGTCTGTGTACGTTTTTGATTAAAACGTACGTTTTTAGGTTTTAGATCACATCTTCTTAATCTTAATTCCCATAATCAATCACATAGCTTTCCTAAGCTATTTCTATTAATAAATTCCAAATAATTCTCATAACAACCCTTTTCTGTGAATAATCACCCGATCACAAAGCACGCTCAGTTACAATTCACACCTCGTCGGGGTATAACGACCTGGTGATTTCCTATATTACCCGGAGATTGACTCTAGGCTCTTTGACTTTGTTGACCATTCCTTGGTCAATATAAGTTGACGGTTTAGGGCTAATCACATACTGAGACAGTCTTCAAGAGGAGTGGTTGTTCTGAAAATAGCAAAGTTACCTTTGCTACAGGAACTCTTCAAGGAGAAGCACTATCGTGGTGGAATACTACTGCGAATGCTATGGGTCAGGATGAAGCTTTCAAACTTTCCTGGAATGAGTTGAAGAATAAGATGCTTAAGAAGTATTGTCCCAGGACAGAGATCAGAAAACTAGAGGATGAATTTCATCAGCTAGTAGTAAGGTACAATGATCTGAAGACATACGACAGAAAGTTTCTGGAGTTGTCGGTGTTATGCCCAACAATAGTACCCGATGTTGAACATGCATTGGAGAAATATGTGGAAGGACTGCCACCATCTATTGAAGGGGATGTTACCGCATCGAATCCACAGACAGTAGAAGAAGCTATGGGACTTGCACAGAGATTGTTAACCCGGGTGATCAAAAGAGGTTCTACCTCCGTGAACAATGAGCATAAGAGAAGTGTTGACAACCGTGGGAACAACAATAGCAACAACCGCAGCTACAACAACTATAGTGGTAACAGGAGCTACAACAACAACAATCAAAGCAGCAACCGCAACAGAGATCAACAATAGAACTGTAGTAATCATCATCAACAACAGAATCGTCGACAAGAAGCTACCAGAGCTTATGCAGCAGTGCCTGCAGAAAGTAAAGGTTATGCCAGAACTCTACCCCCATGTAACAAGTGCAACATGCATCATACTAGATCATGTAAGGCTACTTGTGGCAACTGCAGAAGAATTGGTCACATGACAAAGGACTGTCGAGCAACTGGAGCCAACACACAACCGATAGCAGTAAAGTGCCATGGTTGTGGTGAAGTTGGACATTACAGAACTCACTGTCCGAAGAATGCCAATAATGTTGCCCGAGGAAGAGCATATGTACTTGGTGATGGAAACACAACTCAGAATTCTGATGTTGTTACGGGTACGTTCCTATTAAATCAACAAGATGCTAAGATATTATTTGATTCTGGAGCAGATAAAAGTTTTGTGTCTACTTCGTTTTCCGCAATTCTAAATATTACTCCTATAGAACTAGATACTATCTATGAAATAAAATTAGCAGATGGAAATATCCTAAGTACCAATACCCTAATCGATAATTGCACCTTAACTCTTCTAAGTAAATCTTTCCCTATCGATCTTATGCCCATCCAATTGGGAAGTTTTGATGTCATCATTGGTATGGATTGGTTATCTACACACTGTGCCAGAATAATTTGTGACGAGAAAGTCATCCAAATTCCACTCAACGGTGAAATCTTAATCATCCAAGGTGATAAGCCTAAAACTTCGTTCAATATTATCTCGTACGCCAAGATGATGAAATACATAAGCAAAGCATGCCATGTATTCCAAATTCAAGTAACGGGAGGAGAAAAAAAGGAAAAGAAGAAACAACTTGATGAAGTGCCAGTTGTAAAAGAATTTTCTGATGTATTTCCCGAAGACTTACCTGGAATTCCACTAACCCGTCAAGTAGAATTTCGCATCGATTTAGTTCCTGGAGCAGCACCAGTTGCAAAAGCACCATATCGATTAGCACCCTCCGAAATGAAAGAATTATCTGAACAGTTGAAAGAACTATCAGATAAAGGATTCATTCAACCAAGCTCACCTCCTTGGGGAGCACCAATCCTATTCGTCAAAAAGAAGATGGAACGTTCCGAATGTGTATCGATTACAGGGAGTTGAAAAAACTCACTGTGAAGAATCGATATCCATTACCAAGGATTGACGATCTATTTGACCAATTACAAGGATCTAGTGTTTACTCAAAAATCGATCTAAGATCAGGATATCATCAATTAAGAGTCAAGGAAGAAGACATTCCCAAGACAGATTTTCGAACACGGTACGGACATTATGAATTTCAAGTGATGCCATTTGGTCTTACCAATGCACCAGCAGTATTCATGGATTTAATGAACCGAGTATGCAAGCCATACTTGGATAAATTCGTTATTGTGTTCATTGATGATATTTTAATCTATTCGCGCAACAAAGAAGAGCATGCCGAACACTTAAGGACTATTTTGGAGTTACTTAAGAGAGAAATGTTGTACGCCAAGTTTTCCAAATGTGATTTTTGGATTTCTACCGTTCAATTTTTAGGCCATATCATCAACAACCAAGGTATCCATGTAGATCCCGCGAAGATAGAAGTAGTTAAAGGTTGGACATCACCCACCACTTCAACCGAAATTCGTCAATTCTTAGGTCTCGCTGGTTACTACCGGAGATTTATAGAAGGTTTCTCAAAGATTGCAAAACCTTTGACGGAACTAACCCAGAAGAACAAGAAGTATATCTGGGAAGAGAAGCAAGAGTCAGCATTTCAACTGTTGAAACAGAAGCTTTGTGAAGCACCAATATTAGCATTACCGGAAGGAAATGAGGACTTTATAGTGTATTGTGACGCATCTCATCATGGTTTAGGTGCGGTACTAATGCAAAGAGACAAAGTCATAGCTTATGCTTCACGACAGCTAAAGAAGAATGAAGAAAATTACACCACTCATGATCTAGAATTAGGAGCAGTAATTTTTGCTCTTAAGATATGGAGACATTACCTATACGGTACAAAGTGTACGGTTTTCACCGATCACAAGAGTCTTCAACATATACTGGATCAGAAGGAGCTGAACATGAGACAACGAAGATGGTTAGAATTACTCAACAACTACGACTATGAAATTCATTACCATCCTGGTAAAGCGAATGTAGTAGCCGATGCGTTGAGCAGAAAAGACAGAATTAAACCTCTTAGAGTTCGATCTCTAGGAATGACAATTCATTCGCCACTTCCAGCTCAAATCATCAAAGCTCAAACAGAAGCTTTACAAGAAGAAAACCGGCAATATGAGAAAATTGACAGAAGGTCAAACCTGGAAGATCAGGTTGATAGAATGCCAAATAATGAAAAAGAATTTGTGAGAAGAAATGATGGAATGTTATGTTTTAAGGAAAGATATTGGATTCCTCTCTTTGGAGGTATTCGAGACCTTATCATGCATGAATCTCATAAATCCAAATATTCTATTCATCCCGGTTCCAATAAGATGTACCAAGATCTTAAGAAGAATTATTGGTGGCCAAATATGAAAGCTGATATCGCAGAGTATGTTGGTAAATGTTTAACACGTTCTAGAGTAAAGGCAGAGACTCAGAAACCATCAGGATTACTCGTGCAACCAGAAATTCCGGTCTGGAAATGGGAACGAATCACCATGGATTTTATTACCAAATTACCAAGGACTTCGACCGGATTAGACACAATCTGGGTTATCATCGATCGATTAACCAAGTCTGCACATTTTTTACCAATCAAGGAAACTGACGAGATAGAAACACTCGCTCAGTTGTATTTTAAGGAAATTGTGATTAGACATGGGGTTCCAATATCCATTATTTCTGATAGAGATAGCCGATTCACCTCAAGATTTTGGGAATCTCTACAGAAATCTCTTGGTACTCGGTTAGATATGAGCACCGCTTATCATCCGCAAACCGATGGACAAAGTGAAAGAACAATCCAAACCTTGGAAGATATGCTCCGAGCATGTGTGATTGATTTCGTAAAAGGTTGGGATAAACACTTGCCATTAGTTGAATTCTCATACAATAACAGCTACCATGCCAGCATAAAGGCTGCACCTTTTGAGGTACTGTACGGAAGGAAGTGCAGATCACCAGTCTGTTGGACAGAAGTTGGTGATATGCAACTCACCGAACCAGAGCTAATACATGACACTACAGAGAAGAGATTCCAAATCAAGCAACGCTTGCAAGCTGCTCGTGACAGACAGAAGAGTTATGCTGATGTCAGGAGAAAGCCTATGGAATTTCAAGTAGGAGACAGAGTCATGTTGAAAGTTTCTCCCTGGAAGGGAATGATCCGTTTTGGAAGACGTGGAAAGTTAAATCCAAGGTACATTGGACCTTTCAAAATTCTGGAGAGAATTGGTTCAGTTGCTTATAAGTTAGAACTTCCGGAAGAACTCAGTAGGGTACATCCTACGTTTCACGTATCACAACTCAAGAAATGTTTGTCTGACGAAACTCTCGTCATTCCACTAAAGGAGATTAGATTGGATGACAAACTAGTGTTCACAGAAGAGCCTGTGGAAATAATGGACAGAGAAATAAAACAACTCAAACAGAATCGTATCCCCATTGTAAAGGTTAGATGAGACTCAAAGCGAGGACCAACTTACACATGGGAAAGAGAAGATAGATTCCGTGAGAAATATCCACATTTATTTTCATAGAACGCACTTGTTAGATTTCATAAAAATCGAATTTCGGGACGAAATTCAGAATGACAAGTGGGTACTGTAGAACCCTGTAAAAATTTCTTGTAATTATATCGTTAATAATATATAATCTTTCGTTATCATTACTAATTCCCATTTTCTCGGAAAAATTTGAAATTTTTCTTATTATATTATTTTGACGATTATCACAAAATAATATAATTCACGAAATGACGGAATTAATCCTCGACACGTTACTCGAAATCTAAATATTTCATTTAATCCTAAACGTATTTCCTAAACTTAATTAAAGTTCCTAATTACAATCTTAATACAAACGGACCCTTAATTATTTTTCAGCCCATCTCTCGTTTACTATTCATAAGCCCAAAGCCAAAAGCCCAAATCCAAATCCTTATTATTTCATACGATCGACTAGTACCAAGCCTCCCAAAACGCCTCGTTTAATCTCGATTCTTACACACGACATACCAATATTTTTACACCATCTCGTTCATCACCTAGCCAAATATTAGTGTGTCAAATCCCAAGTTCATTGGACGACGTTTGATACGTTTTTAAATGGCAAAGTGAGCGATATATACTCGACCCAATCGATTTATAATTTCTTCAAAACTTAACCGTTTTGATTCCCGTTTGTTCCTAATTGTTCCTAATAATATTTCTAAGATGATTTTATGTTCAAATGTCAAAGATGATCAGTTATATACAAGTGGTATACGATTTAGCAAATCGTATACATAAATATATGGTTGGTCGACATTGAGCATGATTCACCATGACATCCTCCACATTTTGTGCACTCACATTCTATAATTTAACAATATATAACTCACCCTAGACCTAGGTTTTACTGACATGCAATAGTACGTGAAGTTTTCTTGAAATATTTCACATATACGTGTTATATTTTGAGACCATATATAGCATACATGCATGCACCCGTTTCTCACCATTCTCATACTCTCTCACATATTTATTTCTTCCTAAAAACTACTCTTACAAGCCAGAAATCGTTTGCTATTTAGTTTGGACGCAAGAAAAGGGTTATCGGTTTGATTTTATACGTATAACGTTTGGGTTATACTTTGAACGAGATCATCCTTGTGTTCCATACCTTCACTCTCGATTCTCTACCACCTCAAGGGTGTTGTAAGTTATTTCTACTCGTTTCCATTCATATCCCACGTTAAAATATAGTCATGCACCTTATTCATTTTTGCTTCGAACGTATATACATTTTACATATATATTTCACGTATATATTGTCACTTAGAACACGAACGTGGCTAGCCTCTATCTTGGAAGGCCTAGGAGTCACGTAGCACACAAAGTTCACGTTAGTTTAAACGTTACATGCATTACACGCATCTATTTTAAACCATGTTCCATCGTATGAAATTTAGTAAAAACACTTAGTAATATTTTCAAGTTTTCAAATATATAACCGATTCAAACATGCTACGAAACATTTGTATAACTTTAAATTTCACGTAACAAGAGTACTATATTATTACACGGCTCAATAGACCACCTAGAAAACTACCAATTTTATTTATACAACTTGAAAAAATACTCACGTTTCGACACACCAATTGACCCATTTTGAATCGACATGAACAAGGTTTTCAACTCCAAAATTTCATATAAAAACTTAATATTTTCGTGTGGGCTCAATTCAAGCCCAATAAGAAGTAACGATACGTAAGCCCACTGGGCCCATATGAAATGTTTTTAGAATCATAAAAATAGTCCAAAGTCAGGCCCAAAACATTTTCCATGCCCTCGCCTCCAAAAATCTTAACGGGCCTTAATATGGTTAGTTAATGGCCCATAAGCTAAAAAAATAAGCTTTTCGTTAAATAAGCAGTTGAAATCAGCTTATTATTGACTTAATAAGCCACGGAAATATTTAGAAATTTTTTATAATCATTTTTATAATTTTGGACTAAAAATGTAACGCGACGACACCTAGAAGGACTAAAAGTATAAATATTGAAAAGTAAGGACTAAAACTGTAAAAACAGAAACTTAAGGGTAAAAATTGATGAAAGTTAATATTATAAGCCTAGTATTGATTATTGGACAATTAGAGGACTATAGTTGTAGTTTATTTATAAAAAGGACTAACGGTGTAACGCAAATATCGTTAGAGTAAAAATGGTAAAATTGGAAAAAGAGACAAAGACTAAACATAATCTATTTAACATTCTTATTTATTTTCTATTTTTGTAAATTTATTTCATATGCATTTAAACTTCATTTTTATTTATATATATATATTAAACGTAACGTTAATAATATATATAACGATATTTCAAAAGTTAATATTTTTACTTACGATTAAAAAGGTAAAACTTCAATGAATAATTTAAATAACATATTTTGTCATATCATGCATATCACAAGAATTACACTGCACATCACATATTCGTCATAACGAATAATTATTATTCGTTATTCGTTCGTATTTACCAAATAGTATTTGGTCAAATTCTCAGATAAATTTATTTATCAGGTTGTGTTTCGAAGCCATTATCATAAATTCGTCCGACTTTATTTTCTTCATTTCAGTATCAATCAAGGTGAGTCATTGATTCGCCTCAAACAGTCAGATAATTATTGGTCAACCACTTGTGAATGGTCAAGTATAATAGTCAAACAGCTGAGGCAAATGCTTTCGTGAAATACAGTGTTTTCTCGGGTCGTAATATCCCAACGAGGTTGTGATGGTATTTAAAACGAATCTGTGATCGAGTGAATGTGAACAGGGATATGAATAAGTGTGTGTGTGAGTGATTACACTAGGGTTTTATAACTTAATTAAACTATTTTAACGATTACATAAAACCTAGATATTTAAAAACGTTTAATAACTAAAAACGCGTACGTTTAATTTAATTCTACGTAAACGTACGAAACAAAAACAAATTTAACTAAAGTATTAATTTATATGCCTTAGGGGCTTAAATGCAAATTAAATAAATTTAAACTATTTATTTTATAATTACTAATTATTTAATTAATTATTAATTTAATAACTATTATTAATTTATCTAATAATTTCACTAATAATTAAGTAAATGTAAAATAAGTCTTAGAAAAATAAAATTAAACTTTGTAAAAGTCTAAAATATTATAAAACTTATTTTAAAAATAAAAATATTTTTCACACTAATATTCTAATTATTATTAATTAATAACTATTTAATTATTATTTAACTATTTATATGATTTAAATTATTATAAATACTAAAAAGACTTAGATAATTAAGAAGATTTTTATAAATCTAATTAACCATCACAGGAATCCTAAAAAATTATAAAAACTTTATTTTATGTATTTTTAAACTAGTTTACTAATTATTATTCTATTTATTATTTAATTACCAATTACACTAATTAAATTATAAAAACTATTAAATGAATAGTATAAATCACAAGAAAATTTATAAAATTATTTTATGACTTATAGAAGCTAGGAAAAATATAAAATTTAGGTGTTATCTTATAAAAATTAATTATGCTATTTATAACTTATTTATTGATTAATTACTAAATAAACTAATATTAATTATAATAAATACTAAATGACAAAACAAAAATCTGAGAAAATTATGAAAATTACTTTAACTTAAAAGGAAATTAATAAAAATATAAAAACACAACTTTCTTAATTAAAATCTAAAAATGAAAATTAAAATTAAATTAAATTAAATAGAAACTATCACTTAATTTTATATTGGTTTTTCTTGATTTTTCTTTTAAAAATCTATTTTATACCTAAAAATAACTAACTTTTGCAAAAACAAATATTTAATAAGCTAATAATAAGCTCTGTGGAAGCTTTTTGCTACCACAGTTGACTTTTGTTGACTGAAAAGGCAAATAAGCTCAAATGAGCTTATGTGGGACCCACCTTGGTTTATTCTGATCTAAATAAGTTAGTTGGACTAGTCAAAGCTCAATTTGGTCAAATAAGCTCAGTAGATAAGCTGATAAGCCAAAATAAGCTAATCCAATACTTAATTTCAACACAGAATGGGGACAAGGTTTATGGCTTATTCCAGGTGGGGTCCACTAGGTTAGAAGTCAAACAAAAGGTCAAACCTAAGAGTCTGGTAGGAGGGGGGTTGGGAAAAGCTAATTAGGAGGTGTGGGTCCCACTGAGGTGGTCACAAATCACCACCAAAGTGGTGGTGATGGTTGTGTATCTGGTGCACAGGGCAATACCTTGCCCTGCAAGTGTTTTTGAGGGTGAGTGGGCCCAGTATAAAGATCCTAAAAATATAACAATTTTGGGATCTTAAATACAAGGTGGTAGAGTATTACTACAATCAATTTCAAGTCCTAGATCCTGCTACACAAATCTACAAAAATCCTTGAAGATTTGAGAAAATTTGGGATGTTCAAATTTGACTTTTGAGTGAAACTTGCTAGTTTGACTTATATGAGATTCTAACACTTCTAACTGACTAATTAAGTTATAATAAGCTATTATAGACCTAAAATAAGCTAAAGCTACAACCTATGAGCTAAAGTGATGGTTTGTGGATCACAAATCCGTCACAGTTAACTGTGAGGGTTGATCAATGAAGATTTTGACTTTTTAAAGTTATATCACTTAACTACTGATTTAAACTATTCTATTTAGGACCTAAGTAAACTAATTGAACCAGAAATAACAACAAACAACCCTTGTGATGCAGAGAACACAGCTTATCCAAACACCCCTTTAAACATCACTTGTCAAGTGAATATCAAAGGTTTCAATGAATCTGCCAATGAAATTGATTACCAAGGTTCTAATTTGATATAATGAACTCAAATGAACATGTAAAAACAGATTATAAGCTACTCTCTAATGAAACATAAGAATTACAAATGTGACCTACAATGGAGTTGGAGCTGAGAAACAAAGAACCATGAACCAAATCATAACCTAGAGTCCCCCATAGGACTCTAAACCATGATCCAATCAGAATTAACATGCTCCATAACTCCAAGCTGCTTGTGACTTGATTTTTATATTTTCTTACTATTTTTATCTAATTTTTAATTATTTTTCTTTTGTGATCCAAACAGATAATAAAGGTTTGCTAAAACTTATTTAAGCTGTGTCAGAGCTTATATGAGCTTATGAACTTACTTAACAACAACTAACAATAACAATTAAGTTTTTGAGATTTTTGATCAAACTTGAAAATGGCATAAACTGAGATACAATCTGAAACTTGAAATTAACTTTAACTAATGATTGAAATACATAACATTAACTGAGTACAAGCTTGTTTAATTGAAAATACAACTTAATGATCAAATTACACTACCTACGACTACTTTATTCTAAGACTACACTAATAATTTATCACCACAGCTTCTATTTCCTTTTGTAGAGTTTTTCTGAGCTAGTGGGACCCACAGAGGCATTTCCCACCACATCTTAGCCATTGAAATGGTCTGACTCATCTCCACCGTTTAAATTATTACTTGGCGCCAAAGGGTCTTGTGGGTACTGTAGTTAACGTGGGGAGTGTTTTAAGGGTTTAATGGGGCTTGGAGGGTTGTGTGAGGTGGAGGGGAGTGGGTAGACAAGTTGGTGGTGAGCTGGTATGGTGGTATGGTGTTGCAGAGGTGGAGGGTGGTATTGGAGGGAAAGGGATGAAGGTGGTATTGGTCAAACAAGGGTTTGACCCGTTTTTATTATAAACGGGTGGATTGGGCTGGTGTGTTTGGGCCTGCTGGATCATGTAACAAAAAGGGCCAAGGGGTAGTTAGGGTGGGCTTTGGTGTGTGGTTTATAATAACATTAGGATCCGTTTGGTTTATTTGTAATAAAACACAAGGACCAAAGTTGTAATATGGGCAATGTTGAGGGGCTGTTGTGGCATTATTCCAAATTTATCACAAGGGTCATAATTGCCATATGTGAATAGTAAAAGGGTATGTTTTGATAATTTTCACTTTTAAATACCCGGGGACTATTTTTGCCAATTCACCAAACTTCAGGGACTAATTATGTAATTTCACCAAACTTCACACCAAGGACCATTCCTGCAAAAGATTATTAGTACAAGGACCAAAATTGAATTTCTCAAAGTTTTTAACATCCCAGGGACCATTTCTGTCAATTTCCAAAGTACAGGGACTAAACTTTTAATTTTGTGAAACTTTGCACCAAAGGACTAAATATGTAATTTTATGATTAAAAAGGACCTTTGGTGACATTTTCATGTTTTTAGAATAACCAGGGACTAGTTTTGCCAATTTATGAAACTTGAGGGACTGAAACTGCCAATTATGCAAACTTTGTACGTTTTTCATCTATTTTTGCATATTTTGCATTTGAAACATATAAAACACACCCTTAAGATATTTTAAGTATTTTGATACATATTTGAGTGTTTTTGGATGTTTTGACAGCTCAGATTGGTATAAAATGATAAGTATTTAGACACTCATCAGTCATAGCCTCACATTTACTTATTTTCAAACTCCGTGAGGGGGATACATGTTATAAACAGATCGCAAGTAATTTTCTATATGCTTCCTGACTTGATATATGCCTAAGTTAGCTATTGCCAAAAGACCCTTGATCATGAGCCATTAATCACTGTTATGTGAACGCGAATATAATGAATAGATCTATTTAAGGTTTGACAGCCTGTCCCATTAATACTTGACGGAATGCCATTATGCATGTGGTTAGTCGTATTAGTCGTGATAATTATATTTGAGTAAAAATAGGAATTGGCAAATCACCTATTACACGAGGGCAAAATTATCATTGATTTGATAAACACCTCCGTTTTTACGGTATTTGTTAACGTTTGCGTGTCATGAGACTTAGAGCAATATATATAAACTGCAATATCAATTTTCAAACTGATTGTATTTCCAATACAATCTTACTTGTGTATCAAAATGATTACTAAATTCAAACTCTATGATATCACTCAACATTTTGTTGACTTTTAAGCATGTATCTCAGGTATTTAGCAGGGGAAGCAAGCATGGAACGGGTGGCAAAAACTTCAAAACTTATATACTTTATTTCAATAATGGTGTAAAATAAAAGATGTTTGATTTAGTTCAAAACATCAAGACTTTTATTATAATATTCTGATAAGGACCTCTTGTATTTGAATTTTTATAAATGAACTTATGTTTTAAAACGTCTCTTTCGAGCCGTTTTCTATCATTATGACTTCGATCCTCACCGTAACACCCTAATTACTATTCCGCTGCCGCATTTCAAATTAGGGGGTGTTATACTACTTCTATAATAATTGTTCACACATACACACTAACAATGATACATAAATATGTTTCAAACACACTTGCTCCCAACGAATGGGCTCTTTATTTACTCTCATTTTATTCAAACACACACGGTAGCACCACTTTTATATTCTGTTCCCGAGTTTTTATTTGGAAAGAAAAGAAGAGAAGGGGAGAGGAAATGACAAAATATTTATGTTCCCAAGTTTTTTATGAAAAGAAGAGGGAAGTAAATTATACTAAATTTTCCTTCCTAATCTTCTTCCCAAATTGGGATGATTTGGAGAGAAGATGATTTTTGTATATAATTTTATTAAATCTCTCTTCTTTTCTCTCCAACTTGGGAACACAAACAAAAAATCAATATTTTTTCCTCTCCTCTTCTTTTCTCTCGTTTTTAACCTCTTCATTTCTCTTCTTTCCATTTTATATCTCGGGAACAGAGTAAGATACATATTTTGTGTGAAATATGCTCCAAACACACACAACCCGTCGGATGTTCAACCACTCGTTAAAGGCTACTAAATTTGTTTCCAAACCCACCTCATTCTCGTCCGGTGGTTTTCTGAGCCAATATTCAAAGGGTGTGTGTATAATTTTTTATTTGGTAATAGGTTTTTGATACAAACTTATCTCATATTAGGCTCGTATCGGTTCATAAGTTCAAGTGTATAACTTATTCAAAAAGCTAGCTTATAAGAAGAGAGGGCACATAGACATTATAAACCACCAACTAATCTAATACTTGGTCGATGTGAGATAATAACAGTTTTCAATTTACACACTTATTTTTGGTTTTTGTTTTTGTGTTGCTTGAAGTAAAAAACTTTATATTTGATCACATGCTTTTTTGTTTTTTGTTTTCTCGCGCATGGCTAATGATAGTGATTAGGGAAGTATGATTTAATGAGTTGAGATCAATATAGATCCGATATTTGCCATAAATTCAATAAACCAATCATGTTCATTAAAAAAAAAAAAAAAAAAAAAAAAAAAAAAAAAAAAAAAAAAATTCACCCTTTTCTTAAAAAAAAAAAAAAAAAAAAAAAAAAAAAAAAAAAAAATCTCGCAAACCGTTAATCGTTACGCAAAAAAATCATAGGGACGAGAAGTAAATTATCTTTCTATAGATATGCACTTCTATATACTTTCGACTAATTCTTTTTTTCAAAATTTTCACCTAAAAAAATCATATGTGATTCGGAAAAATCACATGTGATTTTTAAAATGAGTCACATGTGATTTTTAAAATGAATCACATGTGATTTTTGTCGTCAGAAATTTTGAAAAAAAAATGGTCGAAAGTATATATAAGTGTATATCTATAGAAAGATAATTTAATTCTCGCCGCGATGGTGTATTTTTCGTAGTTTGAAAATTTATCGTTTGCAAGATATGTTTGTTTAATAAAAAGGTGAAAAATTGTTTTTTATTAATTTTGATGAAACATGGATAACTAACATTTTTTGATTGGATCTATGATAAATATGAGATCTATATTGATATTTTGTCATGATTTAATTTGACTATTGAAACTTGGTTTGTGATAAATCTTAAGTGATTTGATTGATCTATTTAAAGTAACACATTTGATTTGATTTTTTTAATGATTTTTGTTCATTTATACTTGAAATTAAGGGTAATTATTTATTGTTTTTGAAATCTTGACAACAATGGACACTTTTACTTAATCTGAATTTTGGGGTTTAAAATTACATTTGATCATGCTTTTACTTTGGATTTGTGTTGAGCGTGTGTTTCCTGGGAACGAAATATTTGTAAAGAATAAAAAACTTCATTTGTAACTACAAGGGGAAAATGGAGTACATGATTTATGCACCAACGGAAATAATCCGAAAAAGTGAGTGTAAGCAGGATCTATTTACCCATTTTTGTCGAGTGCCAAACCATAATTAACAAAATACTTGTTTTTACATAAACACGGTGTAGAAGATATTATAGCTCAAAACATGTAAAACCACTATTAGATGGAAAAACTTGGAGCATTTATAGTCATGTTTACTAATCTTCCTTTCGAAGAAAACGTCAAATTGGTAAATGGATTAACGATGAGGACAATGATCGAGGGATGAGCATGTGAAAGATGACATGAAGCAACGAGTGCATATAAAGCAGAGTGATGGTGTCTACCTTAGTATTCTGCCCTGAGCATAGATCCTAAGAACTATGCTCAAGTCAGAAATTCAACTCATAAAAATTTTGTCATGGCATACAATCTTAAGATCTATGCTCCAGTTCAAAAAATTTCAGTTTAGTTATTTATGAAAATTTAAGAGTTGTTTAATTTAGGGATGCTTTTTTTTATATATATTTTATTTAGGTTTCTTTTTCCTTTACATTACTTTCTTTACAAATATAGGGCTTAATCTCATTGTAAAACATCTTGGAGTTTATTAATAAATTTGTGTTTAAGAGTTTTTATCTTGTTAGGGTTTTATTTCTTTAAGGCTTCACCCTCTTTTATCAACCTTTGGACTAGGGTTTATCAAAAGTTTGCTTACATGCCCTACATCAGTTGACATAAGAGCTTGCTAGTATCCTAATGGTGAGTGGTGTAGAATATCCAAAAACCCGTGCTACTAGTGGGGTACGGTCGACCTTAGACATGGATTGTGCAATTAAGGAACTCACATCCAAATTCACGAGTAAGTCCACTGCTCTTGATGAACTACGGTCCTCGATCGTATGCGATGGCAACACTCAAATAGCAAGGGTAATAATCATGGTATGTGTCGACTTCATCCTAACAACGATGCATTCTTTGATAATATTGATTGTAACTAATCTTGCGATCAAAACTAAGGACTTGTTGATTCCAACGGTTGAGGAAGGAGGTTATGGAGTTCTTGCTGGAAGACTGATAGGACGGTTTAATAAACATAGGGTTGTGAATAGGAGGAATGAGGGTCAACATTTCTATAGAGATCGACAAAGGGTATCATGTCAAGGCCAAGATTCCTAATATCTTGGAAATCTTGATATTGTAGCTAAGTTCGATTGGTTGTGTGAGGTGGATAAGCTCTTTGATATCATGGACATTCCCGAAGAAGAACAAATCAAGATCATATTGCAAGTTACATTGAGGAGTTGGAACTTGGTGGTAAAACGAGCAAGACAACTGTCGGAGACAAGACAAATATCCAATCAACACATGGGAAATGATGAAAAGAATGATCAAAGGTACGTTTTCACCCTCAGAAATTGAACAAATTTATACCAACAATATCATACTTGTGTTAAAGGATAAAGAACCATGGTGGAATACATAGGTGAGTTCTTAAGGTTGCAAACTAGCTGTAATTTGAAGAAACCCGAAGAAGAAACCATTGCTAGGTGTATTAGTAGGTTAAATCAATCAATCCAAGAATTGTTGAGTTTGGTGTCGATTTGGACCGTTGATCAAGCCCAAAGTTTAGGTATGAAGTTGGAAAGATTAATGTCAAAACCGACTTTGAGATTTGGAAGGTCATTAGAAGAGAATTCGTATGTGGAGTCTACTCAAGTAAATCAGTCTAATCAAAATCAATTGACTATAGGAACTAATACATCCTCAAGTTTGATTCAAAAGTCTTGGCTAGTGAAAGTGGCGTGGTAAACTAGTTGTTTCTAAGAGGTTGGACTCCAACCCAAATGTCAAACCTATGACACCTAAGTGTTTTAGTTGTAGTCTACCAGGTCATAGGTCGAATAGGTGTCCTAAAAGGAGTTTAAATGCCTATGTTGAGTTGAATCATGAAAGCGTTAACGGAATTAGTTCTGGTGATGATTTAAAACATATTTTTAAAACATATTAATGGATTTGCTCAAGTTAAGGTGAGATTGCGAATTTGATGGTGCAACGTACTTTATGTGCAACAAGGTTGGAAGAATCTTCACAATGGAACAAGATCTATGAAACTAATTGCTTGGTTGAAGACAATTTTTTCTCGTTAGTCATTGCTGGAGGTGAAAATTAAGTATCCAAAGACTTAGTGAAAAGCTTTGAAATTACCAACCGCACAATCCGACTCCATATAAATTGGGCTGGATAAAGAAGGGGCCTGAGGTGAAGGTGAATGAGGTTTGTAAAATTCTAATTGCTATTGGAAATATTTATCGTTGTGCGGTACCTTGTGATGTGCTGGATTTATGAGCTAG
The DNA here is from genome assembly GCA_030686995.1 of Artemisia argyi. Taxonomy (NCBI): domain Eukaryota; kingdom Viridiplantae; phylum Streptophyta; class Magnoliopsida; order Asterales; family Asteraceae; genus Artemisia; species Artemisia argyi. Next base: position 127,041,165 of record CM060706.1, on the reverse strand, counting down.
TCATGTTATGTTAGTAAGGTCATGACAACATGTTGTGAATCCAATTCATAGAGGAAGGTTGAATTTCTATGTGTTCAATTTGTGTGGAAAGAACATAGCTATTTTACCCAATGGTACAAGGCCATTGGATTTGAAGATGGATTGCAAGGCATTATTCATTCGCTCATGGTTTGAATGTGGTGAGAACTCAAGGGCAAGTTCTTTTCAAGTGAGGGACAATGATGAGGACAAGGATCGAGCTATGAACTTGTGTAGTATCACATGAAGCAACGAGGGTATATAAAGTGTGTTAGCCTTTGGTAATCATAAGAATTATGCTCAAGTCTAAAATTCAACTCACCAAAAATTCATTGTAGGAATAGATCTTAAGATCTATGCTCAAGTATGAAAATTTATAGTTTTGTTATTAATGAAAGTTTAGGTGTTGTTTAAGGACATTTTTTCTATTTTTTTCTAAGTTTCTTTTTCCTCAATTTTACTTCCCCTATTTATTCTTATTGTAAAGACATCTTAGATTTTATTAATAAACATTCTCTTTTTAAAGTTTTATTCCCCATAAGTTCACCCACATTTATCAATCATTGGATTATGGTTTATCAAAATTCACTTTGCATCCTACGTCAATTAACATTTCTGAAAAAAAGTTGTGTAAAAACTAAAACCAGTTACAAATTGTGCAAATAGTAGAGGTGAGCAGGGGCGGTTTGGGGTGGTTTTTGTCTAAAACCAATCCCCGCACCAAAAGTTCGGTTTGGTTTTTTATGGTCCGGTTTTTGATTTATTTGGTTTTTTCATTAGAGAGTCATCTTTTCTACAAGTTTAAAATCACTCTTGCTAACAGTTACCGCATGAATTTAGACAAAATAATTTAAAAGATAAAGATTCATTAAAGAGGTAAATACGATTATGATGGTATAATATTCGTCGCATGGTTCTTTGAGGCCTAAAGCAAAAATATGAAATGTGACATTTTTGACAATAACTTTTTGTTGTTAATTTAAATAATTTAAGAGAGTTGTCAATAACTAGTTATATTACAAATTTAGATATCCAAAATTTGCAATGATGGTTTATGTTAGACCCATTATTCTAAGTTTTTTTCAATTTGGATAACAATTCTATATATTCGAATATCCATATATCTAGTAACTTTTTTAGAAAACTTTTATTTAAATTTCATAATTGACATTTCATAAAACCCAACTTTTAAATAAAATCTGATCAAATTTTTGGATATTTGAATATGAATATTTTTTGAACACCCACAACTTAAATTAAGAAATCCGAAAAAGTACGTTGACCATTTTGTCAAAAATAATAAGATTACATAACACATATATGAAGATGAGTTGTTCGAACATATATGAAATGAAGAAAAATAACTTTACGAATTCATTGTAGCGTTAGCTAAATAAACATCTGTTACGAATAACTGCTAAACGTGCCTCTTAGTTTTTGGATTTTGGAGATTACTTGTATCAAAACTAATATGTCTATTTTTATTTTTTTTTTATCAGTTTTATGAATATTATTATGAGGCAGTTCAGTTTATTCGGTTTGAGTTTTCATATAAAACCAAACCAAACCAAACAAAACAAAAACGTTCAAAAAAAAAATAGTGCCATTACTATAACCACATATTCCCGTGTTATGTTGCAGGTTAAAAGTACTGTATTGGAACAACATGATGGTGATGGTGAAGGTGATGTTGAAGATGAAGATGATGAAACCGAACTTGTTAATCATTTGTACTCAGAGGAAAAAGGGGTAAATTGTCAAAGGAAATTATTTACTCGATGCCTGTGTTCATTACATATAACTAATTAAAAAGACTGGTCTCGGATATTAGGTAAAGGCCTTTTTTGAGAAATTGGACGAGGAGCTAGACAAAGTGAATCCGTTTTACACGGATAAAGAAACCGAGTTCCTTAAGAGAGGAGAAATGTTGAAAAAACAACTCTAGATTTTGTTAGACCTCTAACAGATTCTTGATTGCCATAGAAGAGAACGATCAAATAGTCGTAGCACCAGCGGCAAGTTCAACTCATCTGGCCACCACATCGCTGACTTTGGTAACTTTTCCTTCAAATGATGAAGAACTGATTAAAGGCCATACTCAAATATGTACCATGTCACTACTTTATAATCAAAATGTGGTAGCAACTATAATATATAATTTAATTAATTAGTATATGAATACTTAATCTTCAAGAAAACATACATGGTTTAGTTTACAATACGTGCAATAATTATTAAATTTTTTTACTTATGATAAATTAACATGGGGCATATATATAAGCAGAAATTGCGTCTAAATTTGGTAAAGGTAATGGAGAGACAAAAACGACGACAGATGATGTGATATATGCTTTAGTAAAAAACGGTATCAACCTTGTTGTCTCAACCATGAGGGGAAAGCCTAAATAGAGAAAGCCTAAAACATCCATAAGGATCGATATTCCAAAAAAAAAACACAATTAACATGGGGCATGTATATAAGCAGAAATTGCGTCTAAATTTGGTAAAGGTATAGAGAGACACAAACGACAGATGATGTGATATATGCTTTAGTAAAAAGCGGTATCAACCTTGTTGTCGCAACCATGAGGGGAAAGCCAAAAAAGAGAAAGCCTAAAACATCCATAAGGATCGATATCCAAGCAAAGACACCAACACAAATAATAATAGCAGTTACATCAACTCTACGGGAGGATCTTGTTAACAACCTCAATAAACAAAGTGAATACATCAATAGAAAGAAGCTCCAATGTGCCAAAAAAATATTTAAGCTTTATAGAGGCTAGGGGTGAGCATGGGGCGGTTTGGGGTGGTTTTTGGCTAAAACCAAACCCCGAACCACAAGTTCGGTTTTAAGTTTTTAAAACCAAACCGCGCACAAAAGGTTTGGTTTGGTTTTTTTCAGTTTTTGATTTTTTACGGTTCGGTTTTTGATTTTTTCAGTTTTTTCATTAGAGGGGCATCTTTTCTACAAGTTTGAAATCACACTTGTAAACAATTACCACATGAATTTAGACAAAATAATCTAAAAAATAAAGATTTGTAAAAGAGGTAAATACGATTATGATGGTATCATAGTCGCTTCATAGTTTTTTGAGGCATAATGCAAAAATATGAAATGCGATATTTTTGACAATAATTTTTTATTGGTAATTTTAATAATTTAAGAGACTTGTCAATAACTAGTTATATCACAAATTTGGATATTCAAAATTTGCTATGATTGTTTTATGATAGACTCATTATTTTAGCTAAGTTTTTTCAATTTAGATATCCAAAATTTTTAATAACAATTTTATACATTTGGATATCCAAGTATCTATAATGTCTAGAAAACTTTTATATGAGTTCTATAATTGACATTTCATAAAATCCAGCTTTTTAATAAATTTTGATCAAATTTTCGGATATCCGAATACGGATAATCCTTGAACACCCACAACCTAAATTAAGAAATCCTAAAAAGTAAGTTGAACATTTTGTCAAAAATAATAAGATTACATAACATGTATATAAGGTGAGATGTTCTAACATATATGAAAAAAAAAAAAAAAAAAAAAAAAACACTCTAACTTTACGAATTTATTGCAGTGTTAGCTAAATAAACATATATTACGAATATCTAATACATGTGTCTTTTAGCTTTTGTATTTTGGTGATTACTTGTATCAAAACTAATATTTATATTTTTTTATAAGCGGCTTTTTCGGTTTTTTTTGGCTTTTGGATTGGTTTTCCGGTTTTGTTGCTCTCCCCCAGCCAATAGTCATAGAGTTGTATGAAGGAAACAACATTGATATTTTGCTAAGCTTTTTTGTTTTAATTTTAATCCACTTAGCATCTATTATTATTGCAATAATTACGTTGAATTATCAGAGTTTTGATCTTGATTGATAGTTTCTTTAATAAAGAAATCATGCATATTCTTGATTCTTCGAGTAAGATGAGTAGATGACTTAAGTAGTCTACAAAATGTATCCAAGCCCAACAAGTGGGTACGATTCATAGTCCATATTCATACATTTTCATGATAGGTGGTGTAAGCCCAATAAGATAGATACTTGGCCCGTCAAAAGAATATACATGTAAGATGTCAAATTTTTATCAAGCTCTTCTTTTTTTAAGTACGTTATTCAAGAATCTAAATAATGTCATCTCAAAATGCTTTAGAAAATACATTTGTCTTGTTAAAATTAAGTCTGAAATTGACATGCCTTAAATCCCGAATGAGGCATCAAAAGGACTAAAGGTCGATTTCATATTCTTACATTTTAAAATATTATATTTACCCAAAAACTTGTTTTAACTACATTGTAAATCTTGCATTTCAAATTTGTATTTTGAAAACTGGTATAGTTTATGTCAGGTAGGGATGGCAACCGGGCGGGTATTATCAGGGATCGTATTTTTCATCCCCATCCGTTTCTCACTCCCCATCCCCATCCCTGCCTCCATCCCCATCGGGGAATCGTTTTACATCCCCATCCCCATCCCCAATGGGGATCGATGATCCCCACGGAGATTCGGGGATTTTTCGGCCTTAAAAATTGAGCATAAAAATTACGTTCATAATCTAAAATATAAAGAACTGACCTATAAATGTCTTAAAAAGCATACATCGTACATAGTTGGATTAATTAAAATGTCATTCAACTATAAAGTATCGTAAAAAAATGAAACATCACATATAATATAAAAATAAACTGCATTGAATATGTGTATTCAGACAAAATATTGGTAGAATAATATGTAGTTAGTGCTACATTTTAAAAGTATCATCACATATACATACATATATACTTTAAGTATAATACTTGTCACTACTCACTAACATATACATATACAAGTACATGTAGTATTAATATACATATAACTTATACAGTGTATACTTATACATTCAAAGTTTGGGTTCGGGTTCGGGTTCGGGTTTGGGTTCGGGGTCGGGGTCGGGGTCGGGGATTTTTGTTATCCCTATCCCCGCCCCATCCCCGGTTTTATAATTCGGAGATTCCCCGTCCCCATCCCCATCCCATCCCCGGTCAACTCGGGGATTCCCCAGTTAAATCGGATTTGGGGATCGGGTCCCCGTCAGGTACGGAGTTTTTTGCCATCTCTAATGTCAGGTGGCAAAACGGGCAGGCCGGGCGGGCACGGGCCATGAGTCAAACGGGCTACGGACTAAACGGGCACGGGTCAAACCGACGCATGTTATACGAATCACTTTAGAAAATACCCAAAACGACTAAATAAATTTCTCAAACTTAACATCTCATTTATATTTAAAAAATTAAATATATTATATCCAGAGTTAATTGCACTTTTGGTCCCTATGGTATGGCCAAATTGCAGGTTTGGTCCTCAAAAATTTGAAAGTGCAGTGATAGTCCTCATTTTGAAGTTTAGGTTGCATTTTTGGTCCTTGATCGGTGTGAAATGACTAAATTACCTGTATCTTTTCTGAAGAAAACAAAGGGTGTTTTAGTCATTTAACTTCATATAAGGACCAAAAATGCAACATAAACTTCAAAATAGAGACTATCACTGCACTTTCAAAGTTTTATGGACCAAACTTACAATTTGACCATACCACAGGCACCAAAAATGCAATTAACTCTTATATCTACAATTAAAAAAAAAAAAAAAAAAAAAAAAAAAAAAAAAAAAAAAAATTTGTAATGTTATCCAATTGAGAGAAAATATGTGCCAATTTAACTTTTAAATAGGTAATATATGTCCATTTCAAAAAAAGGAAGAGGACCAAATATGCCAAATCTTTTAAAAGTTTACCCGCTAATTTTTTTGATTTTGAGAACAAATTGCCACCTTTACTACTCATATGTTCACATTACAATTATCATCTCTAATAATCATACCTTATTTTTGTTACGGGAAAGGTATTGTTAAATATATCTTAGTTGAACATCAAATCTTGTCACTGAAACGTTGAAGATCTCACGACTGGTTCTTTTATACATATTTAAAAAAATAAAAAATAAAAAATAAATAAATAAATAAAAAATAAAATAAAATTGCACTTATAGATTTATTCAATATTTACTATACTAAGAAAAAGCATATTTGTTTAAAATCTCTCTAAGTAAGAAATAAAATTAATATACCCATACTCCTTAATCCTTGCGATATTATACCTTACACCGATATACTTTACACCCATAACTAGTTTCTCTTGTACTCCCAAAATTATAGTCATTATTTGTATTTTGAGATGTCTTAAAATAATAGTCTTTTAAACTCTTTATTGGTTGAAGAGTGTAATGGTCTCAATTTTTTAAACTATGTATTTTTTGTCTGAGAACAATAATTTTATGACATAGAAAGCATAAGTTAAAAGTTTAACCCAATAAACAATATTCATCAATTTTATACACGAAATATTTAACCATGATTTTACAAATATAATTATTTGACGCTTTAAATTTCTAGCACTATGCGCGGATACTCACTACATGAAAACACAAAATCACATTGTAGTTAATGAAGGATTTCAAAATTGTATCTTATGCACTTAGAGTGGAGGGAGTGGCAATCGGGCAAGGCTCGGTGAAGATCGGCGATGGTCGGCAACACCGCCGCCACCACTCGGCAAAAATCGGCAAGGGAGAAATTCGGCAACTTTTGCCGAAGGAAAAGTTGGGCCCACAAACGGTCCTTCTTCATAAAAAAGTGGATTATATGTATTAAAAAAAATATGATAGTGGAAAATGTGGATTTGGTAAACTTTGGTGACCGCCGCCACCATTTTGGTAAACTTTGGTAAACTTTGGTAAACTTTGAGTTGGAAGGTTGTGATTGGTAGATGATGATGTGGAAATTTGGCAAACTTTGGTGAAGTGGTGACCACTCCCTCCGCCCTTAAAGATAATTTACTAAAGGGGAAGAAAGAATTATATGGTAGACAAAAGGTCGGTTAAATCTTGGCTAAAATTCATGTACTGGTACTATACCTCGTGGGAAGGAATATCTGAAGCATGAATGTTCAATTGTACATCCGACACTCTCAAACATATTTTAAACGGGGTGTGCTATATTAACGGGGTCTAAGCCCACCCCTACCAAACCCTCCCTACAAGTAGGGTACTGTTCATGTACTTGTTTGCAGATTTTTATTTATTTTTATTTTATTTTTTATTTTATTTTATTTTTTTAATTTTGTTGTCACATTTTGTTTATGGGGTTTTTTTTGTTAAGTGCACAAAGTGCATACTCACAAGCAGTTTTTGTTCAAGTGCATCAAGTGCATAATCACAAGCGGTATTACACACAAGCAGTTTTGGTCCAAGTGCACCAAGTGCATAAGCACACAAGCAGTTTTTGTCCAAGTGCATAAGCACACAATCAGATTGATTACACACAGGCTCATATTAACAATCATCATCGCCTATTTAGAACACAAGCAGTATTGCACTCAAGCAGTTTTTGTCCAAGTGCATAAGCACACAAGCAGATTGCACAAAGGCTCAGATTAAGATTTAATCATCATGGCCGATTTAGAAAACCATTTGCACAAGTGATAAAAAAGTTAGGCTCAGATATGAAGGTTGCAAAGTGATAAAAATATCACTTTGCCATCCTTTCGGTTATAAAACCAATCGTCATCGCCTTTTTTGTCCAAGTGCAGATTGCACACAAGCAGAATGCACAATATCATATTGCAACCAAGATAGATTGCCCAGGTGCATAGATTCCACAAGCCAAGTACACATGTTCACAAGCCATGTACCAACAGCAATAGTAAGATTCCTAAACTGCAGGAAGTCACAGGGGGAGGTAGGTAGTGAAACCTTGTGCACAGATTGCACAATACCATATTGCAACCAAGTTAGATTGCCCAAGTGCACCCAAGTGCACAGATTCCTCACAATGTTCACAAGCCAAGTACCAAAAGCAAAAGTAAGATTCCCAAACTGCAGGAAGTCACAAGGGGAGGTACGTAGTGAAACAACCTCCTGATATACTGAGCCTCACCACAAGGCAGATTCACAAAGTAAACATCATCACAAACAAAGTAACTCTCACCACAAACTAAGCAAAACAAGTACCCCCAAGTTACCACAAGCAAATTCAGCAAGTTGCAACAAGTGAAGATTACACAAGTTACAGATAGGGTTGGGTTATAAAGACGGTGGCTAGTTTTTTAGAACAAGTTACAGATAGTGTTGGGTTATAGCACAAGCCAAGTGAAACACAAGCTGCAAGTGAAAGCCGCAAGTAACAAACCACAAAGAAACAAGTGCAGATATGTCTCAATCACCAAACCCTAATTTTTATAATTTAGGCGTTTCTTAAAACATTAATAGATCTGATAAATTAAACAAGAAAACCTTCAATTAAACACATAAAAGTCACATATCTAATAATTAATCACATAATCACCCACCACAGACCCAAAAAAAAACCCAAACCCTAAGTTATATAATTTAGGCGTTTCTTAAAACATTAATAGATCTGGTAAATTAAACAAGTCCTTTACTCGCATTTGCAGAATTCAGGGTATACATGGTACCCGAGGGTAAATGAGCATACCAATGAGCTTGAGGAGCTAGTTTTTGTGCACCCCACGTCGTATGCTCTATGGTGTACATTCCCTGAAGTCATGCTGATGGACTCCACATACAATACCACGGTGTTTAAATTGCCGTTGTTGGAAATTGTTGGACTAACTTCAACAAATAAAACATTTTCAATGGCGTATAGCTTTTTATCCAGTGAACAAGGGCATAATTTTAGATGGGTATTGCAACGTGTGAAGCAAGTGATTGGCGAAAGATATTACCCATGTGTTATCGTCACTGATAGAGATTTAGCGTTAGTTGGGGCAATAAGAGCAGAATTTCCTGACGCTCACCAATTACTCTGTCGATGGCATATACAGCAAAACATACTTAAGTTTTGCAAAAATAAATTCACAGATGGGGGTATTGACTATGAGTCCGTTAAAGCCCGATGGGATTGGATGGTTAAAGCTCCGACCTTCGAATCGTTCGAGCGACGTTATCAACGCCTACAAGAGCTATTGGTCAACCATCAGGGGTACTTAATTATTAATTGATTGTTTTTAATTATTTAATAAATATGCACCCGAATGACCTTTTATTAATTTATTGTTTTTTTTCAGATGTCGCTTTGTATCTGCATAACTGGTGCAAGATTACGCACCCATGTTTGTCTCGTATATTACCGACCAATATAAATCCTACGGCCAGACAACAACGTGCAGAGTTGAGGCTCACCACGCGTTGTTGAAATTATATTTGGACGGCACACAGTCCAAATTAGACAGGTTGTTGAGGTCGGTCGATAAGATTCTCATTACGCAAGAAGATGCGATAAAAGAGACTTTCAATAGAAGCATGAACGAGAAACTAATTAAGTGTGATGTACCACTATTTCACGAATTAACGTATAAAGTTTCTAAACATGCTTTGAACCTCATGCACAAAGAACTCCACCTGTCGATCACCCCAAAAGAATGTAGCCATAAGAATCGGGCAATATACGGACTACCATGCTTTCACGAGATGCAAATCTATGTTATTCATGGTAAGTATATTAAATTTATAACTATCAAGTTGTTTTCCACATTAATATCAGTAATTTATACAAGTCACTTTAATTGAATTCAGGATGCCCCATTCCACTGGAACGAGTTGATATTTTTTGGAGAACCCTATCTGTTCCGTGGCCTGTTATCAATAGGCCCCCGAATAAAGATGGCTCTTCCAGCGAACATGGTGGTGATGATAATGATGATGATGATGATGACAATACTTCGTTTAACGATGGCATGCGACAATTCAAGAATATTTTTAGCAAATCAACATCGTTTGTCAAGAAGAATATGTTAACGAAGTTAAGAGATATATTCCAACCTGAATCTGCTGACACACGTGAACCAGCTATTCAAAAAAATACCCATGGACGTCCTAGCGCAAAGGACAAAAAGGGCAAGGCTACACAAGTCCCAGACTTGAATGAAGTCCCGGACTTGAATGACTTGGATGATGTGCCAACCATGAATTACCGAAGAAGCACAAATTCAAGATCCACGAAAGTCCCGAAACGCGCCAAAGAGCCTGCAAGACATAGTTCGTACACGGGTGAAAAAATAAGACACAGATTTTACGTTGGAGATAAGGATAGCGAGGATTTTATTGATCGCATTCCAGAGATTTTCCGTCCACAGGTAATAAGTACAAATAATGTGCTAGGTGACGGAAATTGTGGGTTTCGGTGCATTGCCCATTGGATTGTGTAAGACCAAAATAGGTGGGCCGATGCTAGATACATGTTAATGCAAGAGTTACAAAGACATAATATAACTTACGTGAGTATGTGGGGGGAAGAAGACTTTTACCACCTTCGTGATACATTAAACTGGTTTAATGGACCAGCGCCTGAAGATTACTGGATGACGATGCCACATAACGGTCTGGTCATCGCTTCAGCTATTCGCCGACCTCTTGTATATATAGACCGTCATGGTTGGTTCACATGTTTACCCCTATTTTCTGCTCCAAAATTATCACATGGAATTGACCCCATTGTGATTGCGCGTGTGGGGGCGAACAGTGGTGCTCATTACATTTGTCTCAATATAGACAGAGATTCTCCACTACCACATTACCACCCACAATGGAGGTGGTTCAAACAGCCAGTTGCAAACGAATGGGATGCAATATATAACCATCGATGTATTTTGTAAATGTTGTAAATGATTATTCATTTATTTAAATGTAAATTGTTTGAAAATGTTGTAAATGATTATTCATTTACTTAAAAGTCTGCTTTTTTGTAGAGTGTTAGTTCTGCACCAGTTATACCCCCTGATCCCGCACTGGCACCACCTAGTCCAGAAGAGGATCCAGAGATGGATGATGATGAGATGGATGATGATGATGATGATGATGATGATGATGAGATTGCTGATGCTGATGATGAGATGGATCCAGAGATGGATGATGATGATGATGAGATTGCTCCTGCAGATGATGAGATGGATGATCATGATGCTGATGGTGTTGATGAGATTGCTGCTGCTGCTGATGATGATATTGATGATGAGGAGGTTCTTCCTTTGCCACCTTCGCCAACCATATCAGACATCACTTATGAGTCAGACACTTCAGATGCCTTAGGTCATGCACTTGAGACGGAGGTCAGATCTACTTTTGAGGTTGGCGAGTCTTCGACCAGACCATGAGTTTCTCCTGCCGAACTTAGGGCAGAGTTGAGTCGTTTGAGGGATGACATCTCTTGGTGTCGGGGTCGCTATGTGTCGATGTCGAGGAGGTTGTGTGAGCGACAATCTGATGTCAAAGGATTGAGGAGGGAAGTTAAGCGTGATAGGAGAGATATAGGTGATGTGTATGTTACGTTGGATGAGCACGCATCTAGGTTGAGTGATTTAGAGAAAGCGGCTGTAGAGTTTCGAGAGCAGTTAGAGTCTTTTGAGAAGAGGATGAAAGAGATAGAGAAGTTGCTGGAGCAGGTGGACAGTGATAGTAGTTAGTATCATAGTTAGTATCTTGATAGTAGTTTGCCTTTGTATGTCTTTATTTTCAATATGTATGTTATTTGACAAACCTTTGAACTCTAACTGCTTATTTATTTAATTCGAATGATTTTTTTTTATTATTACTTTGTTTAAATTATCAATAACATTATTGATTGATGATGTAAATTATTATGCAAATTCTTTGGTCAGATGAGCCAAAGAAATCCTTTCTGGTGCCGATGTAACAGAGAATTTATTGTAGAACGGAAATCCTAGCAAGATGGTAGTCGTGGGCGACTGTTTTATGCATGTCCTCTTTCAGTGGTAAATAATCATACGTTTGCTTAGTTATGTAAATAATTTGTTTGTTAAAAATACATTTCTTATTATTTTCTTAACATGTAACAGCCAGGTACAAAAGACTATGGGTGTCGATACTTCGCGTGAAAAGATGAATTTGAAGCAGAGCACTTTAATCAACCATCTTCTTCAACGCATTGCTCAAACTGCGTTGCTACACATAATGAGAACAAGTTGTTGAAGGCAAGAATAAAGGCACTGGAGATGGAGTTAGAAATGGCAAGGAATCCTGAGGATCACGCTTGTCAGTCAAGTGCCCGGCTCCATGATCTTTTAAATGAAATGAATAATCTTCATATGTCGTAGATGTTGGTGTTTTTAAATAATATGTATAATGTTGTCGTTAATTTAATAATAACATTTGTTGTTGCAGTTATTTAATGTGGTAATATTTAACGTGCTATTATACAAATAAAATAAGTATACAAAACATTATACATATACAAAACATTATTAAACACAAATATACAAAACATTATTATACATACACAATCTTTTATATATATATATATATAAAAAAAAAAAAAAAAAAAAAAAAAAAAAAAAGCGCTAAACGACACAACTGCAAAAAAAAAAAAAAAAAAAAAAAAAAAAAAAAAAAAAAAGTACGCCCCTATGGGCTAGCCCCCGTTAAACTAGAAAACTAGCCACCGTCTTTATAAACCACCCTTTTTAAACTTCACCATTTGTACTTGTACAATTTACAATAACAAGGACATAATCCAAATGTGGAACTCTCTGAAACTTATGTGCAATCATAATACGGCCAAAAAGTGGTAGGGTGTGACATTGGCTTTGTATTTGTGTCTATACTCATTAATTCAATTGTCTTTCATTTTACATCATCATGGTATCCTATGTGAAGTTACATCTTGTTTTCTTAATTATTGATGTTTGTACTACTATATTTGTGAAAACATGTATATGGTTAATACATGGAGTCAACATTTTAGTAAGTTAACAACATGGTATCCTATTTCATGTTGCAACCTAAAAACTTTTCATTTTATAGCCACAAGTTTTTTTTACAGTACCAGTTATACCTTTTCTCTTTTCATGTCCAATTATATCTTTATTTAACAAATATAAATGGAAATATACAAAATGAAGAAAGCATTATTGAGAAGAACATGCTACTAAGAATACAAGGAAAATAAACATATATTTATTATCGAAGCAGGTAGAGTACTACAATATGCATTGTTCGTCTTAGGATGCCATTCTTGTAAGACATTAAATCAATTTAGTAGGTATACTGATAAAGAAAATTCTCAATCTAACTAAATAGATGATATCTAATTTATTCTTTTTCTAGACATACATTACGTGTATATGTGTGTGTGTTTACATCATAATTACGTGTAAAACAAAAGACATGCATAAGCACGAAATCTGGTTATTAATCTTATGAATTATGATCAAAGAAAACTAGCTTAGTTAGCTTGTTGGTCAATTTCAAACTCTAATTTCAAAAGCAAATAATACTAATTTTTGGTCCTTATTGGTTACATTCAAAGGAAAAGTCATTACAACTAACAATATTCAACACATATATCCAAAATAAAAACAAAAGCAAAAAATATTATTTCAAAAAACAGCTATGCACTGAAGAGTTGCTTTCATCCCTAAAATTAACGTAGATTAACATTGGAGCTTTAACTAATATATGCACAGGCTCATATATATGTGTAAATTATAGAAAAACTTACAAGAGATAATTATTTCATAAACAAAACCAAAAATTTGAAATTATTATTATAACTTACTAATCCATCTTTGATATTTTATATCAAAACTTAATCCTGAAAAGTAAACTCGGACTTATGTGAAACTAACGTTGACATGGACAATAAAATCAACATTTTTATGTGAGAAAAGAAAAGAATCCAAGATAGATAACATGCGACCACCTAAATTATAAAGAAAGATTGTCAAATGTACGATATCTCTCTTTCTCTCCAGCTGATCACCTCAGCAATGTCTAATAAAAGTTACCCGATCCCAAAATCCCTAGCGAAACATGATGATCATGTTGTTGATGATGAAGCATTAGAGTCAAACAAGAAAGATAAGCTAGAAGAAGTTGGTGATTATGGTTGTCAAACTCCAACATCCGATGATCACAAGATCCCACAACTCCCTTTGCCACCGCCACGTAGACACTTGCACAAGAGACGAAAAAGGTCGTTGGACGACGTGGAATTCTTTGAGAAAACTAGACGTGAAGAGGTAGATGAGTTTTTTAGATTGTTTACCATTAGGGTTTCTTCTTCTTCTTCTTCTTCAAGGAAAAGACGTAGTCATAGTATATAATAGCTAGTAATCAGTTTTTGATATTTCTGCATATTAATTGATACATGATCGGAAGTATATGACACTCGTTTGTAAAAATAGTGTATATTTAAGAATCAAGTGAGCCTTCAGTATTTCTGCAGTTTTGATGGTTCTTATTTATTTATGCACATTTGATAAGTATTTCTATCAAGAACTTAAGATCATATATTATAAGTCTTAGAAACAAGAAAGGTATATATACATATATAACGTGGTCAACCTTGCGGATCACTCTAACATGTCGGCTCAATACTCTCCCATCCTCGATGCCGTAGTACAAACTACTATTTGGGTTCTTTGGCGATTTAGAAATGAATCTACATTCGGTTCAAAAAGGCCAAAGAAAGAGCTTATTGTGAATGACATTAAGCTATACTCTTTCACATGGATCTCTAGTAGGCGAAGAAAAGGTTTTTGTAATTGGATCGAGTGGTTTAGCAACCCTCGGAGCGCTCTTTCTATTCCTATGTAATTATGTTCCCCTTCGCCTAGCTCCTTGCTAGTGTGTTTCTAATACAATTTGCCGTTCAAAAAAAAAAAAAAAAAAAAAAGCAAAACATATATAACTTACTGTCCGATCAATACTAGCTAGCTGTATGAGTGTAAGAGAACCACGATTTACTTTCATGATTTTTATGTGTACTTGTTCCATAAGATCGACTCTTTTTGGCTATTTGACGGACAAAGTAGTATGTTAGCCTGTCCATATTGCGCTGAAGTATTAGTCGATCCTATTAATTGCTTAATTATCATTGTTTATTATCAGTAGTGTTTCTTTTTGGAAGAGGTCAATTAGTATATCATTACGAAGGAAGCACCAAAAAAATTTACAGCCACAATATATAGTGTGTTCAATTTCGATCTTTATCTTTTTGGCATTAACTAATTAGCTAGTTTCTTGAACATGTGTTTGTCGGAGGGTTCAAAAACCTCTACGTGAAACAAGTTTCTTTCATTTGAATTGGGGTATTTATGTAGCTAAAACTATTTCTAATGGTAATCGAAGATGTCAAAATTTGAATTTTGCACTTAAGTTTTTAAGAGAGGAGAAGATTAATTACTATCCTTAATTTGCAGGCCACATATTCTAGATTAATTAGGTAGTACAATCTTATTCCATCCACACAAAAAAAAAAAAAAAAAAAAAAAAAAAAAATGTGTACGTGTTCATATGGAGGGAATTGAAGTTCAAGGACCACTTCTTGATCGCTCCATTTTTGGCAAGACAGGTTTTTTTTCTATTTTGAGCAGGGATACTTTAACATAAAGAAAATAACAAGTAGCTAGAGAAAACAAGAAACTACACTTTCATAAAAGAAAAGATTGGATCAGTAGCAAATAGACGAGTTTTTTGAGTTACTATAGTACTTTTAAAAAGTATTTAACAAAATACGTAGTTTTAAAAGTATTTAATAAAATATTTACTTATTTTCTTTTCCTTTTGCAAAATAAAAAAAATCTCATTAAATTTGAGTTCAACCAACCATCGTCTTCTGTAATTCCATATAACTTTTAGTCTTTTATATCAAATAAAAAATAGAATATAAACTAAGAAAAAGTGCCAACATCTTCATCTGATTGTCCTCATTTCTTACGTCAGTGTCATTGCAGAATCCATCCTCAGTGACAAGCATGATGTAACTCTGTATTAATCGCCGGTAGAAATCAATAACGAGCAAATGAAAACATAATATTTTGATTAAGTATGTCATTCATTGTTGGTTCCATAACTCCATTATCTTCATTCTGGTGTATTTATGATGGTTTTTATGTTGTTAAGGATTTGTGCAGTGTTGCTTAAGTACATTGGTGGGTTAAGGATCCATAAATATGTTGGTTCCTTCTGTTGTATTTTAAGATATGTTATTAAGGATTTTTTAAGTATCCCGTAAACACACATATGACATATTAGCTATGAAAACATAAGATTTTGATTATGTACATTGGTGGGTTCCTTCCAGTGTATTTACGATGGTGGGTTCCATTCAATGGTTTTTATGTTGTTCATTAGTTAGTTATTATATTAGTTTCAGTGATCCATAGCATTCAACTAATTGCTTGCTTACCATGGTTCCTCCAAGCCGACGAGGCGATATGCCGGAATCGTGTTGACATCCCAAACTCCTCATTAAGAAAAACATAATATTCCTCCGGATGATGACGTCAAAATCATGTCATGCATCGTTACCATCGCTCATAAAAGAGTTGGCTATATATGAAAGAGTCGAAAAATTATGAGGAAGAAGAAGACATCTATACAGATAGAGGATGATGGCTGCAACAAAGCTTTCATGGGCTTTCATGGAGAAACCTAAAACTACATATTTTATTAAATACATTTAAAACTACATATTTTGTTAAATACGGAGTACTTTTTAAAAGTACTATGGTGAACAAAAAAACTCCAAATAGACCCATATGATTAATCATTCACTAATTATGTTCAAGACGAGGGAGAATTGAATAAGGTGATACATTGGATCAAGGTTTAGTCCATTGTAATGAGGTATAATGTATGTGGTCGAAATAAGGAAGAACATGCAGAAATTCAAGCCCTCAAAACACGCTCTGTTGGTTATCAATCCCTTCATTACACGAATGCACACCCACCCTTGTTACCCACTGATATAAAACAGAAATCAAAAGACGACTCTCATTGGGGTTTCGATTGTATATTCACTAGTACAATCGACACCTTTCCCGGCGACATTTTTACGCCCCTACCGTCGACAAGTCGACGGCACCATAGCTTCCCGTCGACATGTCGACGGGAACAAAACGTCGGCTGTGC
The DNA here is from genome assembly GCA_030686995.1 of Artemisia argyi. Taxonomy (NCBI): domain Eukaryota; kingdom Viridiplantae; phylum Streptophyta; class Magnoliopsida; order Asterales; family Asteraceae; genus Artemisia; species Artemisia argyi. The sequence continues at coordinate 127,024,147 of CM060706.1, read as the reverse complement.
TTCGTCGGGAAAAGCGTTCCCGTCGACAATCGCTGTCGAGATTGTGGGTCCCACATCGTTTTCCAGTCAACCGATTTTGCTGTCCGTCAAATTCTTTCCGTCGACATGTCGACGGGAACGTATAACTAATTAATGTTTTAATTAAGAAATGATAATTAAGTTTTATATGTTGCCGTCGACATGTCGACGGCAACATTAAACAAAAAATATTCATTTTTTAATGATGCCGTCGACACGTCGACAGCATAATTAGAAAAACAATATTTTTTGTTTAATGCTGCCGTCGACATTAAATAATCAATATTGTTTGGTAAACTATACTATGCGTGTTGATACGTGGGAATTGCACCAGACTTTACCTCTCGAGAAGCTTACAACCCTCACCAGGCAGTGTACCTGATCGTTGTAGTATAGTATAGTGACAAGTACCGGGGGATTGATCGTTCAACTCTGGAATAGTGTCGCTAGGATTAGAAAGCCTAAAAACTAGGTCTAGGGGTGAGGGATGATTCTTTTTGTACTTTTATATTTTATAAAAGCAATTAAAATTCTCGGGTTTTGAAGGAGTGGGCGGAATTAGTTGCTAGCCAACTAACCCAATTTAACTAAGATGCAATCAAAATAAAATGAAAATAAAGCTAATTACTAATGTGGTGTGAACAATAATAGGGAGAGTTGTGTTTACTTAGGTTTCATTACTCCATAGATATCTTTTACAGGTTGATAATTTGTTACAATTGCATGGATGACGGGTCGTATTCCTTAATACTAGTCGTAGGGCCGTGTACAATATTCCCTAAATCTATAGGATCCTACTTCACTCTTATGTCGAGCCGTTAGAAGCTCCTAACATGGGATCATTAGAATTCTCCTACGCATTAAATACAACCAAAAATCATAGTATACATCTGATCATGTTTCTTAAGACGTTCAAGCATGTTACCACTGGAAGTCTGCCAGTTTTCTTAAGCGTAACATCGAATACAATCATCCATAACAACTATAAACAAACAATCAACCCATAATTTACATCTAGGTTTCATTACATCTAAGCAAACACAAAAGAGATCTAGCCAAACATGTTAAATTGAAGACAAATGTAAGATATATTCAAGCAACACAAAGACATATTGAATGAATTGAAAGAATACTTATCTCAATTGAACATGAAAGGTTTCAAAGGGTAAAAACCCTTGAAAAAGCTGCGATATTCGGAATAGGGTTTCTCTCCAAAGTTACACCCTAATTGTTACACTCTAATGAATGAAAATTGCAAAACTATACATAGATTTTACAGGGTGACGGTGTCAAGAAGGAAATTCTGACGCCGTCAACTCACAACCCATAATGAAATCGGATTGCCTAGATCCAGTTTTGACGCCGTCATGTATAATCCTACTATGGGCCGTCACTAACAATTGGACCATGACGCCCTATGGTGACGCCGTCATCTCCATAGTACAAAACTCTTCTGGATCGTCACGGACTTTATCCACTTTCACCTCTTGCATTGCTCTTGACGCCGTCACTTGAAAACTCTTGACGCCGTCAGGTACTGTTCCCAACAAGGAAAATTAAAACTTTGCCGTTTTCTTCACTTTTATGCTCCAAAAACGTCCAAAACGCTTGCTTTTCCATAATTCACTCCAAAAGTACTTAAAATGACAAAAGGAACGATTTAGGGCATTATTTGATCAAATAAATTCAAATCCGGGCTAAAATGATCCCCTAAAAATGGTTCATTTTTCGCCTCATCAAATACCCTTACACTTGAGATTTGCTTGTCCTTAAGCAAATGCGCTTTTATTCTAATCAAAATACAAGTTAGGGGTCATTTAACACTAATATAAAAGTAATTACAACAAATAATCGTTCCACTAAAGACCAAAGACAAGCACGGAGGTCATACACTAGCACCTCACGATAGTGTTTAGATACTCACATCTCTCGGGTGTAATAAAGTATATATCACAATATGGAAATGGAAAACATCTCTCACTACCTGTCATAGCAAAATAGATTACCATAGGCTTGGGAAAGGATCAAACCTCCACCACTTGGCGTAAGCACCTAGGATAAACTATCAAAGAGGTCTTTTAAAGGGTTATAATGTTAGGTGTAGGGATATGGAATACACGGTTTTGTTGGATAAAGGCAATCTTTACTGGTAGCGAGTTAATCATCTTGGTTAATTACATGTACAATATGGCGTTACTAAGCAAAGACTAGACTCGACTTAAGCTAATAAATGAAAAATAACAAAAACTTAAAATAAACATAGAATGAAACGGGATGCTAGTTCGTATGTTTTTTTTCTTTCTTTTTTTTCTACTTTTTCTTAATTTTTTCGAATTTTTTTTCCATACACTTTTACCCTACTATCCAAAATAATACATCATAGGGAATGTACATTCCCCTTACACTTGAATTTTTACATACTTTACAATAACTAATCTAATGACTCGAATCAAGATAATTAAAACACTTGGAGTACTTTTAAGATTAACGCACATATGGGGGTAATAATATGATGTTCTTCCCCATTACTCCATAACACAAGTACTTTACCCATGAGTCCCAATCATGCCAAAATAATATGTACAAGGATATGACTCGACTTAGCAACCATGTACTCAATTAGATAATTAACTAAGGGTTTAAACAAATAACAATAATGCACTAAAGATGAGCGCATACACGGAAGGCTAAGACGATTTGGGTGTACATTTAAGTGGGTTGTAACAAATTCTTCCTTTAAGTAAGATGCTTAAAGTTAGAAACGAAAAGATAGGCTCGGAGGGGTGTACTAGGGGTTTCGTGTACTAAAAATGAGTACAACGCTAAGGTGTGGGAAAAATTAATTGACTTTACTAGCCAAGTAATATGACTTAAATGGTTAAGTAATTATGATACGGGTTTAACACAAGGGTGATCCTAATGCCTCTTATCATGTAGTAAATCCTACTACACGAATGTAGTCTCACTAGCGGTCTCGGGATGCATCACTAACCTAGTTGCAAGCATTCCTTGTAGAAACCAAGTATTCTATTCATAACATATTCTACTCCTCTACGTTTATCCTCATCATTCCTATAGTAAACCGCTTGTTTGTGTTCCTTTTCTATGTTTGATAAGAGGCGGTATTGTTCAATCTTATAGGGTATTTGGTAAGCAATCTCATCGTTCTCTTCCTTGAATCTAACTATCCCTAGGGTCGGATCATAACTCATCTTAGAGGCCTCAACAAACGGTTTTCCGAACACTACTTGACTTAGGCAATCATCTATCACCGGACGAGTATCCTCCACTATCACAAAGTCGGTTACATAAGTGAAGTTTCCTACAAATACATGCAATCCTTTTACTCTTCCTACAAAATTACTTATCAAATTCTTGCTGGGTATCATCCTATAACCAAGTTGCTTCTTCATTGCCTAATTATAATAAGTCCTAGTCATGATGTTTAAAGGAGACCTAGGATCGATATAAGCTTTCCACAAATGCATTTGCCCAATGTTGCATGGTATGTTGATGTTAGAGGGATCACCTACTTTAACAAGGGGTGAACCAAGGATATATGGTGTCTCGGGATCATCGAATAAATCCTTGTGATATTCCCGTTCTTCCTTGGTGGGCAACTTATCAAAGTACTCTTTTACGTTTTTGATGAGGCGAAAAATGAACCGTTTTTAGGGGGTCATTTTAGCCCGGATTAAAATTTATTTGATCAAATAATGCCCTAAATCGTTCCTTTTGTCATTTTAGGTACTTTTGGAGTGAATTCTGCGTGGAAAACTAGAAGGGGGGGTTGAATAGTTTTATGTCCTTTTAAAATTTATAAAAATAAGTTTGTTTTAAAAACTTCGATTCTAGTTTATGTGATCTCAATACTTGCACTATATGAACAATTATATAGTAACTAACTAACTAAGCTAATATAGTATAGGTAAATAAGTAAGTAATGAAAAGAGTTGGAGAGATCAAACCACAACACAAGGATTTATAGTGGTTCGGCTACAAGGTCACCTTCCTTGTTCCAACTCCACTCCCTGAGTTACCTACTCGAGAGTTTTCTTCACTATGTCAACAAAATCCCTTATGGCGGAGAAAACCTTACACACCAATTTACACACCACAACTACGTCACAACTTGATCACAACTTCTTCACACCAATCTACTTCACACCTATCTTCTTCACAACTACACTACTTCACTACTAAACAACTTCTTCTTCCTACACAACTTCTAATTCTTCTAAACTACTAATTACAAGCACAACACAACTTCACAAATAATATACACAATATACACAACTACTCTTCAATGCTTCTTGAACTTAGTTGTAGAAGGAGTGTTCTTCTTTAGCACTTTGGATGAGGATGGATGAGAAGGGATTAAATCACTTGAAACAAGGATTAGTAATCAAATGATCAAAGGATTTTGGAAGATGTTTTGAGAGTTTTAGATCTGAAATTATTGTGCAAAAGGTAGGGAAAAATTCCAGATTTAAGGTGGTATTTATAGGAGAAAAATTCTGACAGTTTTTGACACAGGAGCCTGGCCGGTCCCCTTAATTTTAAGGGGACCGCCCCTTATAATTAAGGGGGCCACCCAGCTGTAACGGCCAGAAAACTTGTCATTTGGTGGGGAAAGTTTATTTGGTGAAAAACTAACTAATTTTGGTTAAAAATTTAAAATCATATATTTAGTATGATTAAAACATTTTTCTTTATTACCAAAAGTGTTTTTCAAAAATATATAATATGTTTATATAATTAAATAAACTTTGTATTAATTAATTAAATACCCCTTTGATCATGAGATGTATTAAGCACTTGTTTATCCATACTTTAAGTGATTAAGTTGGATATAATGATATAAACTAGCTTAATACTTGTTTACGTAGTAATTTTATGTTTGATGAGTTTACATTTTGTGATCGTCAAAATATAGAGATATCGAAAAATATAAATAACGTTTTCATACATTATTTATGTCAACATTCTGGAAAAGGAAGCATTTTGGACGTTTTTGGAGCATAAAAGTGAAGAAAACGGCAAAGTCTTAATTTTCCTTGCTGGGAACAGTACCTGACGGCGTCAAGAGTTCTCAAGTGACGGCGTCAAGAGTAATACAAGAGGTGGAAGTGGATAAAGTCTGTGACGATCCAGAAGAGTTTTGCACTAGGGACATGACGGCGTCACCATAGGCCGTCATGGTCCAAATAAGAGTGACGGCCCAGAGTCGAATTGCACATGACGGCGTCAAAAGTGGATCTAGGCAATCCGATTTCATTATGGGCGGCGAGTTGACGGCGTCAGAATTTCCTTCTTGACGCCGTCACCCTGTAAAATCTGTATAGAGTTTTGCAATTTTCATTCATTAAAGAGGAACAATTAAGGTGTAACTTTGGAGAGAAACCCTAGTCCGAATATTACAGCTTTTTCAAGGGTTTTTACCCTTTGAAACCTTTCATGTTCAATTGAGATAAGTACTCTTTCAGTTCATTCAATATGTCTATGTGTTGTTTGAATATATCTTACACTTGTCTTGAATTTAACATGCTTGGCTAGATCTCTTGTGTGTTTGCTTAGATGTAGTGAAACCTAGATGTTAATTATGGGTTGATTGTTTGTTTATAGTTGTTATGGATGATTGTATTCGATGTTAGGCTTAAGAAAACTGGCAGAATTCCATTGGTGACATGCTTGAACGTCTTAAGAAACATGATCAGAGGTGTACTATGATTTTTGGTTGTATTTAATACGTAGGAGAATTCTAATGATCCTATGTTAGGAGCTTCTAACAGCTCGACATAGGAGTGAAGTAGGATCCTATAGAGTTAGGGAATACTGTACACGGCCCTACGACTAGTATTAAGGAATGCGACCCGTCATCCATGCAATTGTAACAAACTATCAACCTATAAAAGATATCTATGGAGTAATGAAACCTAAGTAAACACTTTCCCTATTATTGTTCACACCACTAGTTTAATTAGATTTCATTTCATTTTTGTTATTTTATTTTGATTGCATCTTAGTCATTGGGTTAGCTGATTAGCAACTAATTCCGCCCACTCTTCCAAAACCGAGATTTTTAATTGCTTTTATAAAATATAAAAATACAAAAAGAATCATCTCTCACCTCTAGACCTAGTTTTTAGGCTTTCTAATCCTAGCGACACTATTCCTGAGTTGAACGATCAATCCTCCGGTACTTGTCACTATACTATACTACAACGATCAGGTATACTGCCTGGTGGGGGTTGTAAGCTTCTCGAGATCCCTCGAGAGGTAAAGCCTGGTGTGATTCCCACGTATCAAGTTTTTGGCGCCGCAGCCCGGGGAATAGTTATTGTCTAGGTTAGAATTTCTTTTTATTAGGTCTACTTGCTAAATTCCTTTCTAGTAAGATTTTTATTTTATTTTTATAGGTTTCTGTAGTCTATCTTTTTCTTTGTTCCTTTGTTTGTAATTAAGTTCATTGACTATTCCGTTTGCCATTATGGAGAACGCGAATCAGCCATACTACCAACCACAAAATTCACCCACTCCAAATGACATCTTGATGTTTAAACAACATGAAGATGAACCTATCTATGATGCATGGGCTCGTTTTAAATATTTACTCCGAAAAGTCCCTCATCATAATTTCGATCTGTGGTCCCAAATTGAAATATTTTACCATCGTGTCGACCAGTATACCAAAATGGACATTGACCATACCGCAGATGGGGACCTGTGGAAAACTAGAAGGGGGGTTGAATAGTTTACCGTTTAAAAAACTTTAAACTTGTTGTATCAAATGTCCATTTTTTAGCTTGTTCTAATATAAAAGATGTTACTTGTAGTTTATGACTAACATCACTTAAAACATGTTATCACACAAGTACAATCAACAAGTCACAACACAAACAATCACATAATGCAAACATTAAAGTAAGGCAATAAGTAAAAGGAAAGTGCAAACCGAACACGAGGATTTATAGGGGTTCGGTCACGGATCTCCTCTCCGCCCTACTCCACTCCTCGAGTACCCAACTCGAGAGTTACTTCACTAGATCAACAACCTCCCTTTTCGGCGGAGAAAACCTTACAATCGTCGCTTACACTTTTACCGACACTAAGCTAGATGTCGAGTTCTTTTACAAGGGTACAACCACTCCCGTTCGTCGCTTACACTTTTACCGACACTAAGCTAGATGTCGAGTTCTTTTACATGGGTACAACCACTCCCGTTCGTCGCTTACATTTTTACCGACACTAAGCTAGATGTCGAGTTCTTTACCATGGGTACAAGCTATGTTTTGTGGCCCAACATAAAAACCTTGTGTTTTATGGCACAAACACATAAACCTTCTAATCTATATTGTTATGATACAATGATGATTCAAGACATAAAAGTCTAATGGATATGCATGCCTAATCTACATGAACTCCTTGAATAAGAAGTCTTCAACCATTGAGGATGTCAAGTGCCCTTGAATCTTCGTATGTTGGAATTCTTTAATGAATGATGACTTCAAGATCTTGTAACCTTCTTGGTGGATCATGAAGTATGATATGCTTACAACAAAGATGAATGTTAGAAGCATTATGATCATTATGGAAAGGGTGATCTACATGGTTTCCTACTTATCTATGTGTGTGTGTTTTATTTCATCTTTTCATCACATTTCTAAGTAAAACATAAACTTCTATTTATAGGCAAAACAAGTAAAGAAGTTTTCCAAAACCATGTTCAATAAACCATGTTCCAAAACCATGGATTACTATTAGAGTCAACATTGACAAGACATATGCATATACTTGAAACTAAATGTTGACAAGACAAGACATATATGTTACTTGTCAACTTATAAGGACTATGACACATCTTACAAGTTCTTTGACCAAGTTATTTTCCAAAGATGTTTCCAAGTCAACTACAATCTATGACACATCTTAAATGATATTTGACAAAGATAATTTCCAAATATAGTTTTCCATTTTATGAAAAATACATTTAGACAAATGTATATATTAACTTAAAAAGGTAAATTACTTGTATAAAAAATATATTAGCTAGCTATATAATATTTAGTAAGTTACTAAAAATGTTTTATGTACTTATGTTGTTATAAGGCACATTTTTATATATTGTAAACTTACTTATATTATCTAGACACCTAATGTGGCACTTATTCTATTTAACACCTAAAGTGTACTTTGACACCTAAAATACTTAAAGACTCCTAAAGTATTTTAGTCATTCTAAATGGTTGGTCAAGGGGTTTGATCATAATGCTACATAAAAAACATGTACGAACCTGTGTTGTAGCATACGATGACTCGAGACGTTGAGAGGTGTTGAATGTTTGTTGAGACAAAGTATGATTACAAGTAACTTGTACATTTTACGTTATGTATCAAGTTATACGTTTGTCATCAATCAAAACAAACGAGACTGTATAGATTAAATATCGTAATATTTGCACTAACAATCTCCCCCTTTTTGATGATGACAAAATATGTAAACGTGATAGAACGTATAATGTAAAAAGTTACTTGTGTCCGTATTACTTACTTGTATCCACAACACACCTTCTACATTTCCTTCTCCGTTTACACTCTTCTCCCCCTTTGTCGAAATAAAAAGGGGTGTGTCCTTGGAGTTAACTTAATTTCTCCCCGAAATGGCGAGCTTGTATCATCCCTAGTGAAGTGAATTCTTCAACTCCAATTTCCTAAGGTTGTTAGCGGATCCATGGATCAAATTAAGTTCCTTGACCTACACCAAGGTTAGTGCTGTGCAAAAAAAAAAAATAAAAAAAATAAAAAAAAAAATACGAAAAATGCATGATGAATAAAAATCATTTTGGACTATGTTGACTTATCTCCTTCTTTTTGTCGAAACACAAAGGTGCGTCGAAGAATGAGAATAAAGAAAAATGTGTGCATGCTTCCCCTAGATTGTAGTTCTCCCTTGATCAATACTCCCCTTTGCTAGGGTCCCAACGTATATGACACAAGAAATAAGAAAGCTACAAAAAATAAAGGTTAGTGCATGATTAACTCCCCCTTGATCAATACACCCCGTTGCTAGGGTACCAACGTATATGATACAAGGATAAGAAAGCTACAAAAGACACAAAGGTTAGTGTATGATTGAATCCCCCTTGATCAATACTCCCCATGCTAGGGTACCAACGTATGTGATTCAAGGATGAAGAACCCTACAAAATAAAGGTTAGTATAAGACAATAATTTTCCTATGCTTGACGGAAGCTCCCCTTGTTAAAGGGCGTCAATATGAACCTACAAAAAAAAATAGTATAGTGAAAGTTTTGTCTTTAGACAAGCATGTCCTCTACAACAACGTGTATAGACGATGCAATATGAGTGCTTGATGGATATTCCTCCTACGTCAAGAAGCACCTAAAATGAAAGAAGGAAAATATTCGATGCAAACATCATCCTTAGATGATAATGCTATATACGATCTAGCGTATATAATGGTGAACCTACAATGAAAGAGTTAGTGCAATATATTTCATCTCAAAGAAAAGTAAGATGTAAATATATAAATGATATAAGCGACTCAAGGTAGAGACCCATGATATCAAAGATCTCATGAGGTGCATTCTTGTAGAAAGAAATACAATCATAAGAAAAATAAGTTGTATTCTTCTAATAAGAATTACAATAAAACCGCGAATATAATATGATAGAAACCTACAAAACAATGCCTAGAGAGAAGATATGAGGGTGAGATGCTTCTAATGATGTTGTAAACTAACAAGGAATGAGTTTCTCACCTAAAAGATTGTTTTGAAGAAGTGTGGTAGTTGAAAATTTGAAAATAAACATTTGCAGGTGGTCTGGCGGAACCCTGCGATGACACGGGCGGAACCCTTGTGAGGGTTCCGTCTGATCCGCTGGGCCATTTCTAGGTTTCCAGAAAATTGCACTGGCGGAACCCTCGTGAAGGTTCCGCCAGATCCGCCAGAACTGGAAAACAACACAGTCCCCTTTTTAAAGTGCCGAGACGATTTTCAAAATTTTCGAAAACTCTTAAAAACACAAATATAACTCATATCTGGTTGGGAAAAGATAACAGGACAAGTAAAAACACACGTAACGTTAGAGTTTGAATGAGGGCTAACGATTTTCATTATACTTTAGAAAAAGTATTGAAAATATGACAACATCACAAGATGAATAGAAGTAGGTTTTACGCTAATCCATGGTGGTGATGATTAGTGAAAGAGTTGATTGAAGGTGGTGGTGATACGTAGACAACTATTTAAAGAGTTAGAAGCTCGTGTGTATAGCAAATTCTTTATCGAAAGATAAGGATAGAACATATCTACTCATGCAATCCTAAAATTCACAACTAGAGGGATAAGCAACGAATATGACTTTATCATCTACCAAAGATGATGTATCTTTCCATAATGCATGCTTGAATGGAATTGAAAGAAAGTGATAACAATAAGCACCTATGAACAAGAGTTCACATGAAAAGAGTACTAAAAACACCTATATGAGGATGAAAATGACATCATAAGATGCGAGAGTGTTGATTAAACCAACGTGTTGAGAATGAGAGGTTGATGAAAATATCGTTTGCACTTACAATGACGTGCATGATATGTGTCGAGGAAGAAAAAGGATGAGATCCTATGATGGTGTTCTAGACAATGAAGTTGTGAAGTCCTAGTTTTGAGAACAATCCTAGACTCCATTGGTTGTTGGTTGTGGAGATGAAAAACTTTGTTGAACATATGATGTGTTTTTCACTTGATGAGGTATTGGGGGTGAAAAGGGCTTGAAATATTAAAAAGAGAAAAAGTCAAAGGCTTGAAGCACTTTGTGTTTTTGTGAACCGACTTTAACTAAATGAAGTGTACCTATGTGTTGGTATTTTAGGGTGTAAGAAACATGAGTAGATGTTCTTTGAATACAATTTGACAAAATACAAATATGTGAATGAATTTCTCTCCTCCTAAATAGGTGGACATCCAACATATTATGTAATGCATCGTATAAGAAATTATGATGAAGTGTTTAGGAGGTTGTAGGTTAATGTAAGCGATGAGCTTAGTGATAGCGATGAGCTTTGTGAAATTGAATGATTTTGAAGTGTTTAGGGATGTTGATTAGCATACAAAGAACTTTATGAAGTCATGTAGCTCTTCTCTATCAATGCGAGATGATCGCATGAAGAGGCATGTGGTTTTCTCAAAGGAGGTGGAAAGGATTAGAATATTGGTATGGAAGCGACGATGAGTAATCTTGAGGATTGACGTTAGGAGACTCTTTGTGAATGTGGATTATCATTAATGGATGATTGGGAATCATGGAGTTTTGAGGTGTTTTGTTGGTTGACGACTGAAGGTGAATGTGTGAAATAAGGTGATGATGACTTGACAACACTTGAAGCTTGGATATCTTCTTTGTGTTCTTCACTTGCTAGAAAGTGGAAAAGACGCATTTCATAATGAAATTCACTTGACTTTTGACTACATACACAAATATGACAATGAGTGTATGGATATGATAATTGCCCTTTGTTTCAAAGAGCGACACAAGGGTGAATATAAGTTTATGTATCATGAGAGATGGTTTAATCTTAATGGGTTAGGTTGTAGTGGGGATGACACACTTGTTTGGTTACATGGTGGAATCTTCTTGTGAAGATAACTAGGTGTATGATATTGACTCTTGGTTTCTTTGAGGGTATGGAAGTGGTGGATGACTCGATATTGGTAGAACAAAGGATAACTCGGTTTTTCATTTCACATTGGTGGTTTAAGGTTTGAGTGATGAAAGGTTATGAGGGTGATTTGATCGTCAAAGACCAAGAGATGTGTTAGTGTGTGATGATGGAATATGTTAAGAACGTTCTCAATAGAGATCTTTGGAACAAGTGTATAAAGTTACTAACTTTATAGGATCTTAATTGTGTATGCTCTAGAGATGTGTAGGATATGCATAAGGTTTGAATTGGGTTATGAGCAAGGTTTGGTTATGATGAACTCTTAAAAGGAAATAGACACATATGATGTCTTTCAACAAGTAAGATTATTACGTGGAATAAAGTCACCATGCTTATGAAACATAAGAATGACTGGATGATGAGGAGGCTCTAGATCCTAGAACTTGCAGATGTTGATTTAAGATCATTAACCCAATGGGGTATAATGAAATCTCATGTAACACAACCGTTCATGTTCAATGAGAGAATGACGCATTGGATATACAATATCCTTTTAATCATGATGAAAACTTGACGCATGATTTCTTAGGCATAATGTCTTTCAAGAAATCATGTTTTCCTAAATGAAGATATGAAGCCAAAGTGTTTGAATCGGATAGTCCTATCCTAAATATAATTGGTCTCAAGATTATAATCACTAGATGATGACTAGAGGAATTCACTCGAGTTTCTTATGTATACTCCTCAAGAGTCATTGTTGCTCAGGGTTTATGAGGTTGGCTTTGAGATTGCATTTTAACATATGTTGTTAAAATGTTGATTTGAAGTTTAATGAAACATGTGCAGAAGTTAAAAGTATTACTAATACTTTGATAACTTGTGAAAGCGGAACTACTTAAACCTAGTGTAATTAAATGTGCGCTTCATGCTCATTTGATGGTGAAGGTTCTAATCCTATAGGTGGTAAAGTATGGTTGAGTTTGTTAAATGAGTGTTTAGACAAGGGGCTTTTTGAGCAATGCACTCAATAGATTCAAATGAAGGTAAGGATGGTGGATTGGTTTATCTAGGTGGTAGCTCCTTTAGTGTGTCCAAAGAAGGATGTGGTGATGTGAAGGTTTGTTGTGCTAAGGAAGTACTTAAGTTTCATAGATGTAGAAAGTGAATAAGGATTAATCCTAATTTGTTCTCATCTATTGGTTGGTACAACTAGCGGGCGAGGTGCTTGAAGTTTTGCTCATGTTTGTGAAGCTTATGGGCTGAGATATATCACAAGGTGAATGTGATGAGATGATGGTGAAAGAACGAGTGAACTTAATTGCTAAATGTTTAAGGATGAAAACCTATTGACATTTGTTTTTGTTCCTATTGATTGGGAGAGTACTATGATGAGTGTTTTAGTTGTGATAAGTGTTTTAACAAACATTGTTAAAATACATGGGTGTTGATTTTTCAGATATGACTTTTAATGACTACGATAGTAAGTCAAGATTACTTGAATATTTTGAAATAAATACTTAAGTTGTCAATCCTACTTAGTTGAGAATGGATAGCAAGACTCGATAATACATCTATAACTTAAGAGTAAGTTATGACTTGATGTAAATCCTTATCGTCTTGAAGGATGAGTTAAGGATGAAAGAATGTTGTGAGTGTGTGTAGTGATCACAAATACTCAATGGCTCGAGGATTACAAGGAACAAGTTTTCGGATTCCTTTCTCTATGGAGAAAGGTATCTTGGATCATTCTTGTGAAGTTTGGAAAGTATTATTATAGATGATTTTCTTATTGGTGCAGGTGAGATGTCCTAATCCTAATATGATTGAACATTAGTGAGAAGAATCCTAGTGATGAAGGTGAGTGATCTTGAGTGAGGGATTTAAATGAAAATTTAAAAAGGAGTCTGCAGGGCTGGCGGAACCCTGACACATTAAGGGCGGAACCCTTTTGAGGGTTCCGTATGTCCGTTGGGCCAAATTCTGGAGTACCCAGAAATTACACTGGCGGAACCCATTCTAGGGTACCGCCAGATCTGCCAGACCTGAAAAATTAGACAGTCCGCGATTTTGACCCGCGAGACGATTTTCAAATTTTTCGAAAACTCCTAAAACATAAAATTTATACCATATCTGATTAGGAAATGCAAAGATTGGATATAGAAACATTCTAACCGTTAGTCTTTGACCGGGGGCTAGCGAATTTCACTATACTTAGTGAAATATCTAAAACTTGAAAATTTGACAACATCCCAAATGTTGTCTACCTGCATATCCGTTAGTACAAGACAATGTACAGAGATAACAAAAGATCCTAGAAGTACATATATCCATGAGACACATTGTTTAACTATAAAATAGTTCAAATTTCAAGTAGTGCCAAACACTCCTTAACAATGGACATTTATTGACTCCCGAAACTCGTTCAAGTATCCTAATAATACTTGGAACATATGCACCTAATTAGATGTGATAGATTAAAACCAAAAACACATATTCTAACACATGTTAGCATATAGATTAAGCCGAGGATTATGAGCTTACCATAAATAGAAATTAAGCCAAACATGGAAAGTTGATTACAACAATGTGTTATCATCCAAACATGATACGGTTAGTTAGCATGATCAATCTAAGATGATTTTCTATCTTTTAGCACAACACATTCATTACGCATCATTGTAGAAGCATGCATACCAAACACCATTTTACAAGAATACTACATGTTTAAAAATGTAGTGACTCATTTAGATGTGTGACCATATTCCAAGATATTTAATTAGTATTACTTAATTCTCATTCCTAAGTTAATTATGCAAAATAATCACATAACATATGCAAGGAAGAGTAACTAAAACAATAAGCAATACAAACATAAATTTTCAACTTAGTACACACAATCTAGCAAATATCCTATTGTGTATAAACATGAAATCGACAAACAAGCAAATGAATATCATGACAAGATTGACACTCATGAATCACAAATAAACAATATGCAATCACAACTTTCAATAAGCAAATATCATATATGCACACAACTAAAACACGTAGTCATTTAGCATAACATAAAAAGAAATATACTTTTCATCACTTTGCGTTTAAATATGACGATGTATGCCAAGCTTGATTAGTTTCCTTTGTATATATGAATATCACAAAATTCTTTAGTTTCAAAGAAAATAATGTCAATGTTCAAAAGATACTAACTTATATTGCCTAACTCAAAAGTTTGAGTTTCTACGTCAAAACAAAACTTGTTATTTTGGACACACTATAGTATTTGGTTTATTCTTTTGACTTCAGATTAGATTTAGGCCATGACATTATTTTTAAAAGAAAGTAGACCCAATTACCTTTAAAATGATAGGTGGCGTGACTCCTACGGACTTACGATTAATTTGTTATGAATTTTTAAAGTTTGACAAAAACTGTATACTGTGCAGCCCAAGGAACCTTCGTCCAAAGGGCAAGGAACCCTTCTGAGGGTTCCGCTGGGATCCGCGGGGTCTGCTGTAACAAAATTTCACAAAAAGCTAAAAACGTGTATTTCGCATAGCGAAAATGTGTAGGACTTACTAGATTTGTTAGTAAACATATAATACACCTATTTTAACATCATTGCTTCTTATGTGACTTATCTAAACAATTACGGAGGTGATTTTTTAACTAATTTTATAGTTAACCCAAACACTCCTTTTAAAACCGTATTTTACGTACATTAGCTCTAACCACATAATTTGACACTTACAACTTTTTAAGAAAAGTTTTCTTTTATTTTTCAAGGACACCTTCAAGCTTGTATACAAAGTAATATTTAACCACAAAATTTCAAAGTATACTTAACGAAATATTTTTCTTATTATATTCCACTTCAATGGTAATTTGATACATGGATCGTGCTCCATTTTAAAAACCATTTGTTTTGAAAAAAAGAGCTACGAAGCTCTGATACCAATTGTGGAAAACTAGAAGGGGGTTTGAATAGTTTACCGTTTAAAAAACTTTAAACTTGTTGTATCAAATGTCCATTTTTTAGCTTGTTCTAATATAAAAGATGTTACTTGTAGTTTATGACTAACATCACTTAAAACATGTTATCACACAAGTACAATCAACAAGTCACAACACAAACAATCACATAATGCAAACATTAAAGTAAGGCAATAAGTAAAAGGAAAGTGCAAACTGAACACGAGGATTTATAGTGGTTCGGTCACGGATCTCCTCTCCGCCCTACTCCACTCCTCGAGTACCCAACTCGAGAGTTACTGCACTAGATCAACAACCTCCCTTTTCGGCGGAGAAAACCTTACAATCGTCGCTTACACTTTTACCGACACTAAGCTAGATATCGAGTTCTTTTACAAGGGTACAACCACTCCCGTTCGTCGCTTACACTTTTACCGACACTAAGCTAGATGTCGAGTTCTTTTACATGGGTACAACCACTCCCGTTCGTCGCTTACACTTTTACCGACACTAAGCTAGATGTCGAGTTCTTTACCAAGGGTACAACCACTCCCGCTATGTTTTGTGGCCCAACATAAAAACCTTGTGTTTTATGGCACAAACACATAAACCTTCTAATCTATATTGTTATGATACAATGATGATTCAAGACATAAAAGTCTAATGGATATGCATGCCTAATCTACATGAACTCCTTGAATAAGAAGTCTTCTGTAACACCCCCTAATTTGAAATCTGGCAGCGGAATAGAAATTAGGGTGTTACGGTGAGGATAGAAGTCATAATGATAGAAAACGGCTCGAAAGAGACGTTTTAAAACATAATTTCATTTATAAATATTTGAAATACAATAGGTCCTTATCAGAGTATTATTAAAAACTTGATGTTTTGAACTAAATCAATCATCATTTATTTTACATCATTATTGGAATAAAGAAAACATATTTTGAAGATTTTTGCCGCCCGTTCCATGCTTGCTTCCCCTGCTAAAAACCTGAGATACATGCTTAAAAGTCAACAAAATTGTTGAGTGAAATCATAGAGTTTGAATTTAATAATCATTTTGATACACAAGCAAGATTGTATTGGAAAATACAATCAGTTTGAAAACATTGATATTGCAGTTCATATATTGCTCTAAGTCTCATGACATGCAAACGTTAACAAATACCATAAACGGCAGGTGTTTATCAAATCAATGATAAATTTGCCCTCACGTAATAGGTGATTTGCCAGTTCCTATTTTTACTCAAATATAATTATCACGACTAATACGACTAACCGCATGCATAATGGCATTCCGTCAAGTATTAATGGGACAGGCTGTCAAACCTTAAATAGATCTATTCATTATATTCGCGTTCACCTCAGTGATTAATGGCTCATGAATAAGGGTCTTTTGGCAATAGCTAACTTAGGCATATATCAGTCAGGAAAGCATACAGAAAAATACTTGCGATCTATTTTATGACATGTATCCCCCTCACGGAGTTTTGAAAATAATTAAATGTGAGGCTATGACTCACCTTGATTGATACTGAAAACGAAGAAAATAAAATCGGACGAATTTATGAAAACGGCTTCAAAACACAACCTGATAAATAAATTTATCTAAGAACTTGACCAAAAACTATTTGATAATTACGAAGAAAATAACGAATATTAGATATTCGTTATGACGAAAAATGATGTACAGTGAAAATCTTGTGATATGCATGATATGACAAAATATGATTTTTAAATTATCCATCGAAGTTTTACCTTTTTAATCGGAAGACAATTTTTAATTTTTTAAAATATCGTTATATATATTATTAACGTTACGTTAAATAATATATATATATATATATATATATATATATATATATATATATATATATATATATATATATATATATATATATATATATATAAATAAAAATAAAGTTTAAACATGATATCAAATAAATTGACGAAAATAGAAAATAAATAAGAATGATAAATAAGTTACGTTTAGTCTTTGTCTCCTTTTCAAATTTTACCATTTTTACACTAACGATACATGCGTTACACCGTTAGTCCTTTTTATATATTTTTCAACTATAGTCCTCTACTTTGTCCAATAATCAATACTAACCTTATAATATTAATTTTTATCACATTTTACCCTTAGATTTCTGTATTTACAGGTTTAGTCCTTTATTTTCAATATTTACACATTTAGTCCTTCTAGGTGTCGTCGCGTTACATTTTTAGTCCAATTTTGCAAAAATAATTATAAAAATTTTCTAAGAATTTCCGAAGCTCATTTATTAAGTAACAAGCTTATTTTAACTGATTATTCATTTAAAAGCTTAATTTTTAGCTTATGGGCCACTTAACGATTCAATTAAAGGCCCGTTAAGATTTTTGGAGGCGAGGGCATAGAAAAAGTTTTGGGCTTGGCTTTGGATCATTTTTATGATTCTAAAAACATTTCTTATAGGCCCAGTGGGCTTACGGATTTTAATTACTTAATGGGCTTTAGTTAAGCCCAGTCAACAAAATAAGATTTTTAGTTTCAATTTTTGGTTTGAAAACCGGTTCATGTCAATTCAAAATGGATCGAGTAGGATGTCAAAACGTGATTATTTTTACAAGTTGTTTACATGAAAATGTTAGTTTGCTAGGTGATCTATGGCGTCGTGAAAAAATATAGTACTATCGTTAATTGAAATTTTAAGTTATACGCTTGTTTTGTGACATGTTTGGACCGGTATATATATTTTGAAAACTTGCAAGTTTTACTAAGTGTTTTAACTATATTTCAATCGATGGATGCAATTCAAAATGGATGCGTGATATGCTTGAAACGTTACAACTAAAGTGTATTGTGTGTGCTACGTGATTCCTAGGCCTTCCAAGATAGAGGCAAATCACGTTTCGTGTACTAAGATTAAATATATACGTGAAATAAATGTGCAAAGTGTAGACGTTCGAAACAAAATACACAAAGTGCATGACTAAATAATAACGTGTGAAATGGATTAGAAACGAGTGTAGGAAACTTACAAACACCTTAGAGGTGATCAAGAGTCGAGATAGATAGAAAAGGAACACAAGAAATCACGTCTCAACTATATAACCCAAACGTTATATATATTTTAACCTGATTTCCTTTCTTTGCTTCCAATACAATACTACACGACTTGTAAGTCTTTGAGAATGGTTCGAAGGACAATATAATGCAGTGAATGAGTTTGGAAGTGAATGAGAGTAATATGCATGCAAGTACGTACATATATTACTAATATATATAACGTTTAGTAGAGAAATTCAAAGTAAACTTCTCGTACTATTTGCAATGTCAGGATAACTTAGCTACTAGGTACTTTTATAATATTTTAGAGTGGCTTGTGAGTGCACAAAATGAGGAGAGTGTTGGGGTGATTCATACCCATGTCGACTATGCCATTTTCCTTGTATACGATTTTCAAAATCATGTACAACTTATTTATACATAATCATCTTTAACATTTGAGCATAACATCATCTTAGGAATAATATTAGGAACGATTAGAAACAAACTAGATTCAAAATGGTTAAGTTTTGAATATGTTGTAACTCGATTTGGGTCTGCAAGGGTTGAATACTTTGCCTCTTAAAAACGTACCAAAACTCAACGTATGGACGTGCGACTTGATACACTAATTGTTGGCTAGTAGGTTAACTAGATGAGAAAATAAAATATATAGGTCGTGTGTAAGTTTTAGAAATAAACGATGCGATTTGGAGGGGGTTTGAACTAAGTCGATCGGATGAAATTTTATAAATTGGAATTTGGGCTTTGGTTTAGTGGGCTTATGAATAGTGAAGGTGGTGTGGGCCGAAGGTAATTAAGGGTCCGTTTGATTAATTAGGTAATTAGGAATTTTAATTATATTTAATAAATATAATTAGGATTAGGATTTAGATTTAGGATTAAATGAAAAGTTTAGGTTTCATGTAACGTGTCGAGGATTAATTCCGTCATTTCGTGAATTATATTATTTTGTGAAAATCGCCAAAATAATATAATAAGAAAAATTTTAAATTTTTCCGAGAAAATGGGAATTAGAAACGATAACGAAGGATTATTTATTTATTAACGATTTAATTACAAGAAATTTTTACAGTACAGTACCCACTTGTCATTCTGAATTTCGTCCCGAAATTCGATTTTAAGAAATCTAACAAGTGCGTTCTATGAAAATAAGTGCGGATATTTCTCACGGAATCTATCTTCTCTTTCCCATGTGTAAGTCGGTCCTCGCTTAGAGTCCCATCTTACTTTCACAATGGGGATACGATTCTGTTTGAGTTGTTTAACTTCTCTATCCATTATTTCCACAGGCTCTTCTATGAACACTAGTTTGTCGTCCAATCTAATCTCTTTTAGTGGAATGACGAGAGTTTCGTCAGACAAACATTTCTTGAGTTGTGATACGTGGAATGTAGGGTGTACCCTACTGAGTTCATCCGGAAGTTCTAACTTATAAGCAACTGAACCAATTCTCTCCAGAATTTTGAAAGGTTCAATATACCTCGGATTTAACTTTCCACGTTTTCCAAAGCGAATCATTCCTTTCCATGGCGAAACCTTCAACATGACTTTGTCTCCTACTTGAAATTCCATAGGCTTTCTCCTGACATCAGCATAACTTTTCTGTCTGTCACGAGCAGCTTGCAAGCGTTGCTTGATTTGGAATATCTTCTCAGTAGTATCATGTATTAGCTCTGGTCCGTTGAGTTGCATATCACCAACTTCTGTCCAACAGATTGGTGATCTGCACTTTCTTCTGTACAGTGCCTCAAAAGGTGCAGCCTTTATGCTGGCATGGTAGCTATTATTGTACGAGAATTCAACTAATGGCAAGTGTCTATCCCAACCTTTTACGAAATCAATCACACATGCTCGAAGCATGTCTTCCAAGGTTTGGATTGTTCTCTCACTTTGTCCATCGGTTTGCGGATGATAAGCAGTGCTCATATCTAACCTAGTACCAAGAGATTTTTGTAGTGATTCCCAAAATCTTGATGTGAATCGGCTATCTCTATCAGAAATAATAGATATTGGTACCCCATGTCTAATCACAATTTCCTTAAAGTACAACTGAGCGAGTGTTTCCATCTCGTCAGTTTCCTTGATTGGTAGAAAATGTGCAGACTTGGTTAATCGATCGATGATAACCCAGATTGTGTCTAATCCGGTCGAAGTCTTTGGTAATTTGGTAATAAAATCCATTGTGATTCTTTCCCATTTCCAGAACGGAATTTCTTGTTGCACGAGTAATCCTGATGGTTTCTGAGTCTCTGCCTTTACTCTAGAGCAGGTTAAACATTTACCAACGTACTCGGCGATATCAGCTTTCATATTTGGCCACCAATAATTCTTCTTCATATCTTGGTACATCTTATTGGAACCGGGATGAATAGAATATTTGGATTTATGAGATTCATGCATGATAAGGTCTCAAATACCTCCAAAGAGAGGAATCCAATATCTTTCCTTAAAACATAACATTCCATCATTTCTTCTCACAAATTCTTTTTCATTATTTGGCATTCTGTCAACCTGATCTTCCAGGTTTGACCTTCTGTCAATTTTCTCATATTGCCGGTTTTCTTCTTGTAAAGCTTCCGTTTGAGCTTTGATGATTTGAGAGGGAAGTGGCGAATGAATTGTCATTCCTAGAGATCGAACTCTAAGAGGTTTAATTCTCTTTTTTCTACTCAACGCATCGGCTACTACATTCGCTTTACCAGGATGGTAACGAATTTCACAGTTGTAGTCATTGAGTAATTCTAACCATCTCCTTTGCCTCATGTTTAGCTCCTTTTGATCTAGGATATGCTGTAGACTCTTGTGATCGGTGAAAACTGTACACTTTGTACCATATAGGTAATGTCTCCATATCTTAAGAGCAAAAACTACTGCTCCTAATTCTAGATCATGAGTGGTGTAGTTTTCTTCATTCTTCTTTAGCTGTCGTGAAGCATAGGCTATAACTTTGTCTCTTTGCATTAGTACCGCACCTAAACCATGCTGAGATGCGTCACAATACACTACAAAGTCCTCATTGCCTTCCGGTAATGCTAATATCGGTGCTTCACAAAGCTTCTGTTTCAGCAGTTGAAATGCTGACTCTTGCTTCTCCTCCCAGATATACTTCTTGTTCTTCTGGGTTAGTTCCATCAATGGTTTTGCAATCTTTGAAAAACCTTCTATAAATATCCGGTAATAACCAGCGAGACCTAAGAATTGACGAATCTCGGTTGGGGAGGTGGGTGACGTCCAACCTTTAACTGCTTCTATCTTCGCGGGATCTACGTGGATACCTTTGTTGTTGATGATATGGCCTAAAAATTGAACGGTAGAAATCCAAAAATCACATTTGGAAAACTTGGCGTACAACTTTTCCTTCTTAAGTAACTCCAAAATAATCCTTAAGTGTTCGGCATGTTCTTCTTTATTGCGCGAATAGATTAAAATATCATCAATGAACACAATAACGAATTTATCCAAGTATGGTTTGCATACTCGGTTCATTAAATCCATGAATACAGATGGTGCATTGGTAAGACCAAATGGCATCACCTGAAATTCATAATGTCCGTATCGTGTTCTAAAAGCTGTCTTGGGAATGTCCTCTTCCCTAACTCTTAATTGATGATATCCTGATCTTAGATTGATTTTTGAGTAAACACTTGATCCTTGTAATTGGTCAAATAGATCGTCGATCCGTGGTAATGGATATCGATTCTTCACCGTGAGTTTGTTCAACTCTCTGTAATCGATACACATTCGGAACGTTCCATCTTTCTTTTTGACAAATAGGATAGGTGCTCCCCAAGGGGATGAACTTGGTTGAATGAAACCTTTATCTGATAGTTCTTTTAACTGTTCAGATAATTCTTTCATTTTGGAGGGTGCTAATCGATATGGTGCTTTTGCAACTGGTGCTGCTCCAGGCACTAAATCGATTCGTAATTCTACTTGACGAGTTGGTGGGATTCCAGGTAAGTCTTCGGGAAATACATCAGAAAATTCTATTACAACTGGCACTTCATCAAGTTGTTTCTTCTTTTCTTTTGTTTCTCCTCCCGTTACTTGGATTTGAAATACATGGCATCCTTTGCTTATGTATTTCATCGTCTTGGCGTACGAAATAATATTGAAAGAAGTTTTAGGTTTATCACCTTGGATGATTAAGGTTTCACCGTCGAATGGAATTTGAATGACTTTCTCGTCACAAATTATTCTGGCACTGTGTTTAGATAACCAATCCATTCCAATGATGACATCAAAACTTCCTAATTGGATGGGCATAAGATTGATAGGGAAAGATTTATTTAGAAGGGTTAAGGTGCAATTTTCGATTAGGGTATTGGTACTTAGAATATTTTCATCTGCTAATTCTATTTCATAGATAGTATCTAATTCTACAGGAGTAATATTTAGAATTGCGGCAAACGAATTAGACACAAAATTTCTATCAGCTCCTGAATCGAATAATATCTTAGCATCTTGTTGATTTAATAGGAATGTACCAGTAACAACATCAGAATTCTGCGTTGTGTTCCCATCACCAAGTACATACGCTCTTCCTCTGGCAACATTATTGGTAAATTTCGGACATTGAGGTCTGTAATGTCCAACTTCTCCACAACCATGGCACTTTACTACTATCGGTTGTGTGTTGGCTCCAGTCGCTCGACAGTCCCTTGTCATATGACCAATTCTTCTACAGTTGCCACAAGCAGCCCTACATGCTCCAGTATGATGCATGTTGCACTTGTTACATGGGGGTAGAGTTCCAGAATAACCTTTACTTTCTGCAGGCACTGCTGCATAAGCTCTGGTAGCTTCTTGTCGACGATTTTGTTGCTGATGATGATTACTACGGTTCTGCTGTTGATCTTTGTTGCGATTTCTGCTTTGATTGTTGTTGTTGCTGTAGCTCCGATTACCACTGTAACTGTTGTTGTAGCTGCGGTTGTTGCTATTGTTATTCCCATGGTTGTCAGCACTTCTGTTATGCTCATTGATCACGGAGGTAGAACCTCTTTTGATCACCCGGGTTAACAATCTCTGTGCAAGCCCCATAGCTTCTTCTACTGTCCTTGGATTCAATGAGGTAACATCTCCTTCAATGGTTGGTGGCAGTCCCTCCACATATTTCTCCAATGCTTGTTCAACATCGGGTACTATAGTTGGGCACAACACCGACAACTCCAGAAACTTTTTGTCGTATGTCTTCAGGTCATTGTACCTTACAACTAGCTGATGAAATTCATCCTCCAGTTTTCGAATCTCTGTCCTTGGACAATACTTCTTCAACATTTTATTCTTCAACTCATTCCACGAAAGTCTGAAAGCTTCATTTGGACCCATAGCATTCGCAGTAGTGTTCCATCACGATAGTGCTTCTCCTTGAAGAGTTCCTGTAGCAAAGGTAACTTTGCTATTCTCAGGACAACCACTCCTCTTGAAGACTGTCTCAGTATGCTCAAACCAATGGGCCATTTTAGTCACTCCTTCAATTCCTTTGAAGTTTGTTGGCTTGCAAGTCATGAAATCTTTGTAAGTACAATTACGTGGAGTAATTGTATTAGCTTCACGATTTGCACCATTGGTATTATTCAAACGATCCGCTTCACGAGCTGCAGATATTCCCTCAGCAATCATTCTCTGAACCTCAGTGGGGGTCATGATCACTTTCGGGTTAGAGTTTTCGCTACTTGCATGCTTCATTTTTCTATTAATAATACAAAAATATAGCATTTAGAATTTTAAACAACAACTTGTTTAAAGGTTCTTGTGAAGTAGGGAAACGAATATTTATGAGTCTTAACAATAATTGGGCACCATATGTAGTTTTTATTTTGATACAACAGTCATAATCATTCCGATATGTTAGATGCGTTTTTAATACACATGAACAACCATAAGCATAAGTTAACATTTGTATATAGTAATATCAAAACCAACAGCATAACATTAATAACTTAATCAGTTGAGTTGTTATAACAAAACGATACAAGATTATTAAATGCCATATGCGGCAAGCTTAGATGCCTTATTACTAGTACAAATACTAACTGCCTCTAATGATTAGGTATGTCCACATGTCCTCCCATCTCTAAGATTTGAGTTCGGAGTTCCTGCATCTCGGTATGATGTTGAATCTTCATATCTCCTACGATGTTTTCCAATGTATCTGCTCTTCGGTGTGCAAGCTGGGCTTCCCAAGTACGGTTCTGTCCCTCTCTTCGCAATGATATCGCGAAAGAACGTGTCTCAGAGATATCCGAATGTATCTGAGCTAACCCCTGCTGCAACTCTATCCTATCGGCTATAAGGTTATGTAAGGTGTTGTAGGTAGTATCTGAATGATCGAATGATGAATAGTCAATCATCTGAAGAAATGAGTCTATCTGATCTTCATGATGCTCCAATCGCGTCACTACTACAGAAGGTGAAAGGGTAGAGGGAATTTCCATCCTAGCACTCTCGCCAGTTTCATCAATATGAGCTGGGGGAGTAAAACCAGGCGGATAGGGTAATGATGGTGAAAGTGGAGGAATAGAATCAGAAATACGAAGACGGCTGGATGCGGGTATATCCTCTTCAGGAATTTGTTCTCTTGGGTGAAAAGTATATGGGTAAGTTTGGCTAAAAAGATTGAGTAGGTGATCTGGTGCATATGAATCAAAATCATGACGTGGTAATGGTAAAACAAAAACATCAGGGTCTTCAGGTGTTGTAGTAATTTCGTCATGCTCGAAGGGTTCTGTTTCTTGAGAAACAGCGTCAGGTACAAAAGTAGAACGATAAACAGGCGAAGTAACGGACGTGACGGAAATATCAGAGTCGGAGTCGAACATACTCATTTTGAAATAATACTGTAACAATTCATAAATAGCGCAGAATAAGGATTTATTATCATCAAAGAATACAAAATTTTAACATATAAAAATCAAACTATCATAGCTTAATGATTAACTTACAGAGTACTGTAGCAAGCAGGTACGGCGGGCAAAAATTTATATGATGAAAATTTAATTTATTTGAAAGTGTGGTTATAGTTCAATGTTTGAAAACATTTGGTTCTCTATAACCTGTCTCTGATGCCAATCTGTAACACCCCCTAATTTGAAATGCGGCAGCGGAATAGAAATTAGGGTGTTACGGTGAGGATCGAAGTCATAATGATAGAAAACGGCTCGAAAGAGACGTTTTAAAACATAATTTCATTTATAAATATTTGAAATACAATAGGTCCTTATCAGAGTATTATTAAAAACTTGATGTTTTGAACTAAATCAATCATCATTTATTTTACATCATTATTGGAATAAAGAAAACATATTTTGAAGATTTTTGCCGCCCGTTCCATGCTTGCTTCCCCTGGTAAAAACCTGAGATACATGCTTAAAAGTCAACAAAATTGTTGAGTGAAATCATAGAGTTTGAATTTAATAATCATTTTGATACACAAGCAAGATTGTATTGGAAAATACAATCAGTTTGAAAACATTGATATTGCAGTTCATATATTGCTCTAAGTCTCATGACACGCAAACGTTAACAAATACCGTAAACAACGGGTGTTTATCAAATCAATGATAAATTTGCCCTCGTGTAATAGGTGATTTGCTAGTTCCTATTTTTACTCAAATATAATTATCACGACTAATACGACTAACCACATGAATAATGGCATTCCGTCAAGTATTAATGGGACAGGCTGTCAAACCTTAAATAGATCTATTCATTATATTCGCGTTCACCTCAGTGATTAATGGCTCATGAATAAGGGTCTTTTGGCAATAGCTAACTTAGGCATATATCAGTCAGGAAAGCATACAGAAAAATACTTGCGATCTATTTTATAACATGTATCCCCCTCACGGAGTTTTGAAAATAATTAAATGTGAGGCTATGACTCACCTTGATTGATACTGAAAATGAAGAAAATAAAGTTGGACGAATTTATGAAAACGGATTCAAAACACAACCTGATAAATAAATTTATCTAAGAACTTGACCAAAAACTATTTGATAATTACGAAGAAAATAACGAATATTAGATATTCGTTATGACGAAAAATGATGTGCAGTGAAAATCTTGTGATATGCATGATATGACAAAATATGATTTTTAAATTATCCATCGAAGTTTTACCTTTTTAATCGTAAGACAATTTTTAACTTTTTAAAATATCGTTATATATATTATTAACGTTACGTTAAATAATATATATATAAATAAAAATAAAGTTTAAACATGATATCAAATAAATTGACGAAAATAGAAAATAAATAAGAATGATAAATAAGTTACGTTTAGTCTTTGTCTCCTTTTCAAATTTTACCATTTTTACACTAACGATACTTGCGTTACACCGTTAGTCCTTTTTATATATTTTTCAACTATAGTCCTCTACTTTGTCCAATAATCAATACTAACCTTATAATATTAATTTTTATCACATTTTACCCTTAGATTTCTGTATTTACAGGTTTAGTCCTTTATTTTCAATATTTACACATTTAGTCCTTCTAGGTGTCGTCGCGTTACATTTTTAGTCCAATTTTGCAAAAATAATTATAAAATTTTTCTAAAAATTTCCGAAGCTCATTTATTAAGTAACAAGCTTATTTTAACTGCTTATTCATTTAAAAGCTTAATTTTTAGCTTATGGGCCACTTAACGATTCAATTAAAGGCCCGTTAAGATTTTTGGAGGCGAGGGCATAGAAAAAGTTTTGGGCTTGGCTTTGGATCATTTTTATGATTCTAAAAACATTTCTTATAGGCCCAGTGGGCTTACGGATTTTAATTATTTAATGGGCTTTAGTTAAGCCCAGTCGACAAAATAAGATTTTTAGTTTCAATTTTTGGTTTGAAAACCGGTTCATGTCAATTCAAAATGGATCGATTAGGATGTCAAAACATGATTATTTTTACAAGTTGTTTACATGAAAATGTAAGTTTGCTAGGTGGTCTATGGCGTCGTGAAAAAATATGGTACTATCGTTAATTGAAATTTTAAGTTATACGCTTGTTTTGTGACATGTTTGGACCGGTATATATATTTTGAAAACTTGCAAATTTTACTAAGTGTTTTAACTATATTTCAATCGATGGATGCAATTCAAAATGGATGCGTGATATGCTTGAAACGTTACAACTAAAGTGAATTGTGTGTGCTACGTGATTCCTAGGCCTTCCAAGATAGAGGCAAATCACGTTTCGTGTACTAAGATTAAATATATACGTGAAATAAATGTGCAAAGTATAGACGTTCGAAACAAAATACACAAAGTGCATGACTAAATAATAACGTGTGAAATGGATTAGAAACGAGTGTAGGAAACTTACAAACACCTTAGAGGTGATCAAGAGTCGAGATAGATAGAAAAGGAACACAAGATATCACGTCTCAACTATATAACCCAAACGTTATATATATATATATATTTTAACCCGATTTCCTTTCTTTGCTTCCAATACAATACTACACGACTTGTAAGTCTTTGGGAATGGTTCGAAGGACAATATAATGCAGTGAATGAGTTTGGAAGTGAATGAGAGTAATATGCATGCAAGTACGTACATATATTACTAATATATAGAACGTTTAGTAGAGAAATTCAAAGTAAACTTCTCGTACTATTTGCAATGTCAGGATAACTTAGCTACTAGGTACTTTTATAATATTTTAGAGTGGCTTGTGAGAGCACAAAATGAGGAGAGTGTTGGGGTGATTCATACCCATGTCGACTATGCCATTTTCCTTGTATACGATTTACAAAATCGTGTACAACTTATTTATACATAATCATCTTTAACATTTGAGCATAACATCATCTTAGGAATAATATTAGGAACGATTAGAAACAAACTAGATTCAAAACGGTTAAGTTTTGAATATGTTGTAACTCGATTTGGGTGTGCAAGGGTCGAATACTTTGCCTCTTAAAAACGTACCAAAACTAAACGTATGGACGTGAGACTTGATACACTAATTGTTGGCTAGTAGGTTAACGAGATGAGAAAATAAAATATATAGGTCGTGTGTAAGTTTTAGAAATAAACGATGCGATTTGGAGGGGGTTTGAACTAAGTCGATCGGATGAAATTTTATAAATTGGAATTTGGGCTTTGGTTTAGTGGGCTATGAATAGTGAAGGTGGTGTGGGCCGAAGGTAATCAAGGGTCCGTTTGATTAATTAGGTAATTAGGAATTTTAATTATATTTAATAAATATAATTAGGATTAGGATTTAGATTTAAGATTAAATGAAAAGTTTAGGTTTCGTGTAACGTGTAACGTGTCGAGGATTAATTCCGTCATTTCCTGAATTATATTATTCTGTGAAAATCGCCAAAATAATATAATAAGAAAAATTTTAAATTTTTCCGAGAAAATGGGAATTAGAAATGATAACGAAGGATTATTTATTTATTAACGATTTAATTACAAGAAATTTTTATAGGGTTCTACATCTTCAACCATTGAGGATGTCAAGTGCCCTTGAATCTTCATATGTTGGAATTCTTTAATGAATGATGACTTCAAGATCTTGTAACCTTCTTGGTGGATCATGAAGTATGATATGCTTACAACAAAGATGAATGTTAGAAGCATTATGATCATTATGGAAAGGGTGATCTACATGGTTTCCTACTTATCTATGTGTGTGTGTTTTATTTCATCTTTTCATCACATTTCTAAGTAAAACATAAACTTCTATTTATAGTCAAAACAAGTAAAGAAATTTTCCAAAACCATGTTCAATAAACCATGTTCCAAAACCATGGATTACTATTAGAGTCAACATTGACAAGACATATGCATATACTTGAAACTAAATGTTGACAAGACAAGACATATATGTTACTTGTCAACTTATAAGGACTATGACACATCTTACAAGTTCTTTGACCAAGTTATTTTCCAAAGATGTTTCCAAGTCAACTACAATCTATGACACATCTTAAATGATATTTGACAAAGATAATTTCCAAATATAGTTTTCCATTTTATGAAAAATACATTTAGACAAATGTATATATTAACTTAAAAAGGTAAATTACTTGTATAAAAAATATATTAGCTAGCTATATAATATTTAGTAAGTTACTAAAAATGTTTTATGTACTTATGTTGTTATAAGGCACATTTTTATATATTGTAAACTTACTAATATTATCTAGACACCTAATGTGGCACTTATTCTATTTAACACCTAAAGTGTACTTTGACACCTAAAATACTTAAAGACTC
Organism: Artemisia argyi; assembly: GCA_030686995.1. Classification (NCBI taxonomy): domain Eukaryota; kingdom Viridiplantae; phylum Streptophyta; class Magnoliopsida; order Asterales; family Asteraceae; genus Artemisia; species Artemisia argyi. The sequence goes on along the minus strand of CM060706.1, from coordinate 126,994,181 downwards.
CTAAAGTATTTTAGTCATTCTAAATGGTTGGTCAAGGGGTTTGATCATAATGCTACATAACAAACATGTACGAACCTGTGTTGTAGCATACGATGACTCGAGACGTTGAGAGGTGTTGAATGTTTGTTGAGACAATGTATGATTACAAGTAACTTGTACATTTTACGTTATGTATCAAGTTATACGTTTGTCATCAATCAAAACAAACGAGACTGTATAGATTAAATATTGTAATATTTGCACTAACACGACCTTTGGGGATTAAGTGCTGATGAAGCGTGGGAAGCCATAGAGAATTGTGCTATACTCGCTAAGAAGATGGAGAACCCAACAAATGTTGTTACGGATCAATTGATAACAAGTTTGAGGGAACAAGCAAGAAGTTTGTTTGGGGATAATAAACCTATAGATGAGATAACTGGTGCACGGAGTGGTTTGATTTCACCACAATACAAGCTGAGCAAATTGGTAATCTTGATAAGATGGAGGATAGAGTTGAAAATCTAATCCCACCAAGTACCCCACAAGTCCTACCATCATTTGAGGCATACACACCGCCCGTGACTTACCTGGAAGAAGTAGAAGAGACTATAGGAACCCCAATTGAGGTAGAGCCTTTGGACCAAACACAACTAGATGAAATAGGTTTGAATACTTGTAGTCACAACCTTTCTCTTAGTTCTAAGGAAGTTCCTAGTTTTGATGAACCGGAGCCTCAACCAAAACCGTTACCTAATCTTCCATCTTTAGATGTGAATTTAGGAATTGAAAAAGGTCTCGACCCACCCATCAAACCATATAGTCCGGGTAGTCTTGGGATAAAGGTAGTAGACTCTAAGCCTTGTGGAGAGGAAGCTGACACGGGAGTAGAAAATGACCTTACATGCTTACATCACCCATTTATGATTGATCACAAAAAACATTATGGGTTTAAACTGGGTTTATTAGGTCAAGATAGATTCCCAACTAGGAGTCTCTTGAAATTGATAGAAGATGATCCCTTTTTAGGAGAAAACTTCAACTCACCCATTGACCAAATTAAACTAAGTAAGGTTATGATAAATGGAGCACACCCGTTTGAGCATATAATTCATTCACGACTTTTTCCTCATGGGGCATATTTCCACCCTAAGGGTGGGAATTGCTACTATCACCCACACTAAATCCTAAGTGTACGGAAAACTTCCCTTTTATCCGTTAAATAAGGGTAGAGTTAGGCTCGTGACTCGAACAAAAACAAGCGCTTCTTGGGAGGCAACACATGTTTTGTGTGATTTTTAATTGTTTGATTGTTATTTGTTTCCGTATGCATGTTTTATTTTTATTGTTGGTAGGTCATGTTTCAAACTAAAATTGTGAAAATGCTTTATTTTGTCGTTTGACTTTGTCTTAACTTTATACAAAGGTATTTCGCAAAAGATAAGTGTAAGGGGAAACCCCAAATATGTTTTTAAGAAACGAAATTGATCATGATTCTCCACAATATTAAATGAACATGTGTATTAGTATTTGTTAGAGTCAAATGCTTGTATCGAGTCATAATGATGTTTTGCAGGATTTTCCAGGAAGTAGGACATAAGTTTTTCCAGAAATTTTCCAGAAACTTAACGTAAAGATTTCTGCAGGTCACACTACAACAAAAGTGGCTTTTTAGGACCCTTTGTGTGGGACGGTATGATAATGGAGTCCTAAAAAACTGTTTAATAGGACATATGAGCGTTTAGGGTCCTTTTTAAATATTTGCTACTTAGGCAATGTCCTAAAAAGGTATATAATAGGATGGTCGATGATTTGGGGTCCTATTATCATATAACTTAATAGGACACTTAAAATATGGATCCTAATAAATTACCTTTATAGGACGTTTATTCATTATGATTGCATTATAATACACCATAATTGGACACTTGAGTTTTTAGTCATAAGACATCAGTTAGTTAAAACGCTTATTCACAAAAAGTTTTATTATAGCAAAATTTAATAGGACCTTTGACACGTAGGTATTATAACGTTAACCTTTATAGGACGCTTATGTACAATGGTTTTATTATCGTACACCATAATAGGACATTTCATTTTTGAGTCATATAACATCATTTTTTTAAAACGATTATTTGCAAAAGTTTTATTATAACAAAACTTAATAGGACCCTTAAGACGTGGGTATTATAATGTTAACCTTTATAGGACGCTTATGCATAATGACTTTAGTATCATACATCATAATAGGACATTTTATTTTTGAGTCATAAAATATCAGTATTTTAGAACATTTATTTGCAAAAGTTTTATTATAACAAAACTTAATTGGACCCTTAAAGGATGCATATTAATTATGGTTTTATTACAATACACCATAATAGGACACTTGATACATAAGTCATAAAACATTAATTATTTAGAACGCTTATTCGCAAACGTATTATTAAAACATAACTTAATATGACAGTTGACACTTGGGTCACATAGATTGATACACCATCATAGGACACTTGATATTTGAGTCATAAAACATCGGTTTTATGGAACGCTTATTCGTAAACGTTTTTTATTATAAGAAAAGTGAATAGGACCCTTGACAATAGTGTCTTATAACTTTAACCTTTATAGAACGCTTATTCATAATGGTTTTTTTATGATACACCATAATATGGCACATCTTTTTAGAGTCGTAAAACATCCGCTTTTTATAACGCTTATTCAGTTTTATAGAACGCTTAATTGCAAAAGTTTTATTTTAACAAAAATTAATAGGACCCTTGACACCTGTGTCTTTTAACATTAACCTTTATAGTACGCTTATTTGTTGTGGTTTTATTATCATACGCCATAATAGAACACTCCTTATTTGAGCCATAAAATATCAGTTTTTTAGAACGCTTATTTACAAAAGTTTTATTTAAACATTAGTTAGTATGACACTCGATACTTGGGTATCAAAACTTGATACACCATAATAGGACACTTGATATTTGAGTCATAAAAGATCAGTTTTATGGAACGCTTATTCACAAAAGTTTTATTTAAAATTAGTTTTACTAAATCCTTATTATAATAATACTTCCCCTATTATTTCTTCCCCAATTATAAACCCTAAATCAATTAAAACCTAAAATGTCTTCCTCCTCCAATCGAAGTTATCGGCCACCACCACCAACACATTGTAAACATGATCAACCAGTAATTAGACAGACTTCGCGGACAATTGATTTCCCTTTAAGGCGTTTTCTTGGATGCGTTGAGTATTTTAATGTAAGTTATTTGTACATTGTTTAAAACTGAAAGTAATAAGTGTTGATATTAGTGATGTGCGTTGTTTGTACCATATAGGGTTCAAAATGTAAGACATTTTACTGGCTAGATCCTGAGTTGCCTAATGACTATTACAAACAAGAGGTTTTTAATTTGATTCAAAAGGAAAAACGTTTGAAAGAAGACAAGTACTCATTCAACGGAAAAATAAGAGATTTGGAAAGGGAGATTGACTTTCAAAAATCAACTATTGAGAAGGAAATGTTTCTGCTGCAATTGGAGTTGAAAGAAAGCAAGTCTAGTGTGGTTTTTTTTAAGAAAATTGTTGTTGTTTTGTGTTTGGTTATTTCTGTTATGTTGTTGTCAAATATGTGTAATGAAATGCTTGTTATGTAGGTTTGATGTAATGACCTTTTGTGTAATGAAATGCTTGTTATGGGATATATGTGTGGATGCATTTACAGTTGTTGATGTTTGCTGAGATAGTAATGGGTAAAAACAGAATAAGTCAACAAGTAAAAGTCAATGGGTTGAGACCTAAATGTGTCTAACAACCAGCCATTAATGGCATTTACTTTGAAAACCTAATTGCCCCTATTATATAACCTGATTATGCAGACAAACAATAATGTAGGTCACACAATTACAAAACAATGAGCTCTACTAGTCAACCAGGTATCTTTGTAACTCATCATCTTAAAAATTTTGTGGTCCATTCTCTGAATTATAAGTGGTCCTTTTACTAATAATGAGTATTATTTTGTTGCAGAAGTGATAACCATTTCAAGCTCTAAATCATCACCTATGTCAAGCTGTGAAGATGAGTTAAGCTCAAAATCATCTTGGGCTGATTACTTTCCACCTAATTGGAAATTCAAAGGATTAACAAAGTCAGAAGCCAAAAAGTCAAAAGGCAAGAAGTCAAAAGGCAAAAATGTTGAACAAGTTCCTGGTAAAAGGATACAAGTGTTATGTCTTGCTAACAATGTTACTTGGGATGCAATAAAAAAGAAGACATTTGGAGTCAAAAAACCATCAGGATAATGTGTAATCTGTCTTTGTATTGTTATCTGTCTTAATCTTTTGGAAGTTTATGTATGGGTTATCTGTGTTTGTAATGTCCTTATTTATCAATGATAATGGTTAATTTGGTGCATTATTGCTGTACTATACTAAGCCAGAATTGCACTCACAAAATAAACTAGGCTTGATTCAAAAACACCATAATAAGCTACTATACTAAGCCATGAGCACTGATTACAATGAATAAGCAAAAAGGACTGAGTGCAGGGCATCTCAGTCCTACTGGGGTGATTAGCAGACCAAATTAAAGCAACAAGATAAAATCTAGAATCCCAATTAAGCTCAGAATTCTCTAGTCAGTAGTACACGCTACTAAAGGAAACAAAAACAGAAGAGAAACAACAGTGAATAAGCAGAAATTATGCTCTTAATATGGGCATTTGAGCCAAACAGTGATAAGCCATATTGACCCGTTTGACCCATTTAAGCCAAACACCCCTTAAGCAGGGTTGTTTTGAGATCTTAAAGTGAAAATATAAATAACAAGAAGCTAAAAAGTTAAAATTACCTAAATTTAAAGCAAACTAGATGACTAATAATACACTAAAATGACAACCAAGCCACAATAGGGGAAATAAGAAATGTATAAGAAAGAGTTATACAAACAGTAATGAGGCTTGTCATTGATTCTTAACAACTAATTTTACATAAAAACAGGGACTATTACTATTTAGCTAATTGAAATCATTAAGCTTCTTCAACTGGATCTTCTTCATCGGCAATAACTAAGTCATTGTTGTCCACAACGGTTCCATCGAAACCACCTCTAACCAATTCAATATCCATTGTTTCGTCATGTTGAGGACCCATAAATGAGTCACCCCGCAAATGTGTTTCCACGTCATTAAGACTTGTTTGTTCATCCATGTCATAAACATGTCTGGGCGCTGTCTTGATCACAACTTGCCATCCTTTGTCAACACTATCTGCAACGTAAAATACTTGATGTGCATGAGAAGCTAGTATAAAAGGCTCGTTATGAGCCTTCAATCCTTCAAAATTCAATAGAGTAAACCCGTTGTCATCTTCTTTTTTCCTTGAACCATTCGAAATCCAATCACAATCGAACAAAACTACTTTCTTGTTAATACCATACTCCAACTCAATTATATCATTAAAAACCCCGTAGTAAGTTACATCTCCCGCGATAGGATTGTTATCTGTAGCACTCGAGAAACTGTTTGTCATGGCTCGAAGATTAACCCCACTATTCTGTGTTTTCCTATTATGTTCTACATCTTTTGTGTGAAATGGAAACCATTTATGATAAATCCCCTATATTGTTTCACAAACTCAGATGGACCACTTGCCAAGTTCCTTAGACTTTCTGTGATTCTGTGATCCCCTCTAGCATGTAGCTCCTCAACCTGAATTAAGGCAAGATGTGTTAATTGTTTTGTTATACACAAGTGTATTAGCAGGTCGAAAATGCTATGTCATTATAATTATTTTGCAAAAGTAATAAACCTGTGTATATTCCTTACATGATCTTGAAACCACGACTCAAAAGTCTCACTATGTAAACGTTGAATGTCACGCTTACGTTTTCTCCGATTTTGATGATGAACCATCGCCAGATGTTCACTGCAGTGTTAACAGATGATAATGATGATAACAACGACAACTATTAATCGTATAATATAATTTATGAAACTCACAACTAATATAATTACTTACGTTCGAAATTCATCAACTTCACTACAATTGAACAACACATATGAATGTGCTTTAGCCAAAATGTCAAGTTCCATTGTTTCTACCTTTGTAGCACCAATCGGTCGACCCGCCATAGAAAAGATAGGTAAAACATCCTCATAACCATCGTCATCATTATTTCGACTTGTCTTATTATGTACGGTCTCAACATCACTGGATAAGTACAATGAACAAAACGTCACACACTCTTCAGCTAGATATCCTTCTGCAATGGAACCCTCCGGGTTATTCCCGTTTCACATGTAAGATTTTAATGTAGATAAATACCTGAGATATCAAAACCAAGAATTTTAGATTCAATAATATTTGTTAATAAAGGTATTTACTAAAATAGTAATGTGCACCTCTCGATTGGAGACATCCAACGGTAATGAACTGTTCCTCTTAATCTGGCCTTTGAAGCAAGATGAACCGAAAGATGAACCATGACATCAAAGAATGATGGCGGAAAAATCCTTTCTAAATCACAAAGTATTTTTCCAATCTCGGTTTCCATTTGAACCAAATCATTTGGATTAAGAACCTTTGCGCATAATTGTTTATAGTAACGACATAGCTTCATCACAGTATAGCGTACGTGCTTAGGCAACACATTTCGCAAGGCAATAGGAAGCAACTGCTGCATCAAAATATGGCAATCTTGACTTTTAAGTCTAAACAGTTTTGGAGGTTTTAACTCTACGCATCTTGATATATTAGCTGCATAACCATCTGGAACTTTCACCTTCTTAAGCACACGACAAAAAATATCTTTCTCTTTTTTATCCATTGAGAAACAAGCAGGTGGCAAATAAACTTTGTTGTTATCTTGAACTATAGGATGAAGTTCAGGTCTAATGCCCATTTCTTGTAAATCTAGGCGTGCTTTTATATGATCCTTGGTCTTCCCATCTAGATTCATTAGCGTTCCAAGGACACTGTCACAAACATTCTTCTCAATATGCATTACATCTAGATTATGGCGTAGCAAGTTATCTTTCCAGTACGGTAACTCAAAAAAACAAATACTTTTCTTCTTCCAATTAAAAGGTAAATTTGGGTTGCTCTTCACAAGTTTTCCAAATTTAATTTCAAAACCATCTAACTCATCATGTACTTCTTGTCCTCTTAAGCCACGGGGTTGCCTGTCTAGTTCTTCTGTGCCATCAAAAGAGTTTTTATCTCTTCTAAAAGCATGATCAGTAGGCAAATATCGACGATGTCCCATAAAACATTGTTTTTTGCCATGAGTCAAGCGTGTTGATTTTGTATGTTTATGGCAGTTAGGACATGCAAGTTTACCTTTGGTGCTCCATCCGGATAAATTTGCATAAGCAGGAAAGTCACTGATCGTCCATAACAAACAAGCACGCATCCGAAAGTTACTTTTTGTTGATGCATCATAAGTGTCTACTCCTTTAAGATCCCACAACTCCTTTAGCTCAGCCACTAACGGTTCCATACAGACATCTATATTATTCCCAGGAGCAGATGGGCCAGGTATAAGTAACGTTAGAAAGTAATAAGGTTTCTGCATGCACATCCAAGGAGGTAGATTATATGGCGTCAAAACAACAGGCCATGTACTATGAGAAACACTCATTGTTCCAAAAGGGTTAAACCCATCACTCGCTAAACCAAGCCTGACATTACGAGATTCTTTGGTAAACTTATCATACTTAAAATCAAATGCTTTCCATGCTGGGGAATCTGCAGGATGTCTCAAGTAACCATCTTTCGTGCGACTCTCTTCATGCCATCTCATGGAGGCGGCTGTTTTAGATGACATAAATAACATTTGCAATCGTGGTATGAGCGGAAAATAACGCAACACCTTTGCTCCAATCTTCTTACATGTATCAGCTGTGGTTGACTCATCTGCAGAATCATCTTCACTTGCTTTATACCTTGACGTATGGCATATATCACATTCTGTTTTATTAATGTTTTCTTTCTAGTACAGCATACAATCATTAGGACATGCATCAATTTTATCATAACTAAGTCCCAACTCTCGAATTATCTTCCTTAGTTCATACAATGACTTTGGTATAGAAGCATCGGGGAAGGCTTCCCTCATTGTATCCAGCATCATGCTGAAACCATTATCACTACATTTCCCAACACACTTACCATGAAATAGTCTAATGATAAAAGAAAGAACTGATAACTTACACCCAGGATATAGTGTTTCTTTGCCTCTCCCAACACTTTATAAAAATTTTTCGCCTTTAGGTTTGGCATACTCATACTTTCAGTTTGTGTTCCCATGTCATCGGTTTGTGTGTCATCACCAAACCGATGGAAGGCATCATTCACCAACCCTTGCATGTCATCTTCAGCATCCAACATTGGAGCATCACTTGATTTGGAACTGAAAGGTGGAATTGTATAACCTTTCATAAACCCGACACATACCAGATGTGTTGTAGCCTCCGCCCGATCTACCCATATCTGATTACCACAATCAATACATGGACATGAAATCTGTCCATTTTTACCCTCATTATAAAATATATGATCAAGAAAGTCATCAAGACCTTTTTTATATTCAATGGTAAATCTTGGTAAAGACATCCAACTCGTATCCATCTTAAACCTAATTTAATTAACCACAGAAAACCACATATAATTTCAACAAAAACAAAGAGAGCCTAATTCAATTAACCACATATTTTGTTTCATAAAAATTAAGCAAAAACAATTAGGGTTTTAATTATGAGGTATTACCTGGTCTTGATGATGGTGGTGAGTCCTGTTGGCAATTTTGGAAGGTGGAATGATGTGTATTTGGATCTTAAAATTAGAAATATTTTTACAATTTATTTTTAAGCTATTTCTTAATTAATTGCTTAATTATTACTTCAAAGCTAGATAAACTAATTTAAATCTAAAAATTAGAAATTAAAAGTGAAAATTGCAAAAGTAATTTTTACATAAGCTTGATAACTTATAAAAGTTATAAAAATTATAAAAAGTTATCTGGCATAAAAATTAAACACTAAAAGTAATTTATTTTTTGCTTTTTAATTTAAACTAATTTAATTAAAATTAAATCTAAAAATTACCTAGTGAACAGTAAAAATTATGGGAAAATTACAAGGAATGCTACAAGTTACAAGGAACCTAGGAAAAATATGAGGAGGGGGAAAATGGTACGGATAAGCAGTTAAATAAGCTAAATAGCAAAAATAAGCTAAAAGGAACAAGGACTATATTAAGTATATAGATTATGCAATAACAAACGGAACTGGTGCCCCAGAGCAATGTATGCTTGAGGTCCTAGGTTCGAACCCCACTTTTTGCAATTTTTCCATTTATTTTATTTTTTTGATTTTCTTTCTACAAAACTTTTTTATTACTAATTATAAGTAACTTTTGTTAAAACACTTTTTTCAAAACACAAAAATAAGCTCTCTATGAGTTTTTTAGCTTTACAGATGCTTTTTGAAGCCAAAGTGGATTTATAAAAGGAATTAAGCTACAAATAATCTACAATAAGCTAAATAAGCTATAACTACATGAGTTGTACCTACATTAAGCTAAAACCTTCAAGATAAGCTAACGGAATAAGCTCTAGACCACAATAAGCACTTGGCCAAATATCACATGCCAAACAGGCCAAAACCAAGAACCTTGCAGCCCTTGTGGGGCCCACTAGGGTTGACAGGGATCCAAAATGAGACTTGATATGAAAAGGTGACTTATTGAGGTTTCTAAAAAGCTAGGACTAAAGGTTTGGGTCCCACAGATAAGCACTTGAGGAGGGCTTGAACTTGGGTGGTCAACACTGATCAATCAGTGAATGGGTGGAATTTGACCAAAAAAAAAAAGCTAACTGCAGCCCTATCTAATAAGCTCAAAAGTTTGAAATAAACCCTGAACCTTATAGATAAGCTTATTATCTTTCCAAAAAACCAATAAGCTCAATGTGGGGCCCACTAATGAAGAAGCTAAGGCAGATGGAAAGTTGGGGTTTTGAGCTGATGCCCTGGTGCAGGGCAATGTTTGGCCCTGCAGGCCACTTTGAACTATCACCTAAGCCAGAAAACAAATCATAAAAATAAGCTAACTGTGGGATTCAAAAGCTTAGATGGGGAATTTCAACATGTAAAAAGCTTAATACTTGACTCTCAACACAAAATTCACAAAAATTCTCCCAAGATCTGAGTTTCTCACTAACATATCATTTTGAATTTTTGATTTTGAACTTAAACTTTGACTTTAATGAAACTTGTTTGATCCGTATGCACTAATTATGATTATTTATGCTATGATAACACTAATTTAAGATACATGAACAAGATTTAGACAAAGTGGGTGAGATTTGAACCTCACAGGTCCCAACAGTGGACTGTGAGAGTGAAGGTATTTTGATTTTGACTTTCTCTAGTTCAAACTTTAGTTTTATAGTTTTACTAGTTCTAATATCACCTAAGTGGTCAGAGTGTGCAGAGAAACAAGTGAAGAGGCAACTACCACAGTTGAAACAACACATAACCAAACACCCCTTAATAACTGATTTAACAAATTTAAAAGGCAAATGAGCAATCTAAATCATAATACTGATACATAAGCTTGTACTAGGCTAAAGTAAACACATATAAACAAAATCAACCAACATTTAACAATAATAACTAACAATCACAGATTTATGAAAAATTGGAACAAAAGAATGAGACCTTGCCCCTAGGCTCAACCAAGGGCTCTTGAAACAACTACATAATCAACAAAACTCTCTTCTCCAACACCCCAACATAATCAACATTAGCACATACAGATTATCATCAAAGCACATAACAAAACAAACGTCCAGTAAACATAAATATGTAGATAACATTAATATATTAACCATTGTAGCCAACATAAACACATGATAAAGTTCAGAAACCATCCCCTTCAGTCTTCAACATAAACACATAATATGTTCTTAATCCAAACAACTACATAACCATGGGTACCCATACGCCTAAACAAAATTTTTCTAGGGTAAATCCCTAGAAACAGGTACCCAAACAACAACCTAACCCAATAACATAAGACCAAGACACACAAAAACCACAAAAGACCCAACAACTACCTTCACTCTTCATCATACTTCTCCAACAGCTCAATGGTCTCCTTCTTCAATGCTATCAACCTCTGAAAATCAGCCACAACACTTGCAAGAGATTCTACCATACGTCTCTCAATGATCTGGACTTCATGGAGTGAATCATAAACATCCTCAGCAGCCTGCTCTTCATCAGTATTTAGCTCAAACACCTCGCTCATACGTTCAGTTCTCTTATCCACATTCATACGCATGTCGTCTCTCACAGCCGCCACATTTCTCATGTTCACCTCATTAATAGGTATCTCCTGAATATTCAGAAAAATAAAACAGTCATGAAGCTTATCGGAACCCCAAAGATCTTTCAGTTCCTTCAAGTATGGCTTGTTAGACATTTTCAAGTAGGGTTGTATATAGAGACAAAATTATGAACTGAAAAAAGTAGATACTTGAACTGAAAAAATAAAAAGAAAACCAACATATATATAAAGGGTAGATGCATGAACTGAAAAAATTAAGAGATGTATTAATGAGAAATGAAAGAATTAAAACAAGTAATGATGAGAATTGAAAAGACTGCAGAAAATCAAAGGTCGAAAAATACTTACGTGTTCCCATAATATATTTTAATTGGGATGACTCAAACTTCACCCAATTCAGTTTCAGTTTGAAGCATTTCTAAAAAGAGAGGAACTACTAACTCGGGGTTGAGTCTAAATATCTTTCGGGTCGGGTTTGGGTCGACCCATCTAACCCGTTTATTAATCAGGGCAGGTTCGAGTTGTGAATAAAGTGGGTCGACCTGCCAACCCGTTTAAACTTTTTATCTTAATGTGGCAACTTTTGTATCAAAAAAGGGTTGACTGGGTCAACTCAGAACCCGTTTAACCTTTTCAACCTGTGAATTTAAAAAAGATCCCGCCCATCTTTATAAATGGTTATAATTTGAATATTATTTTTAAAATATTCATGATTATTATTTTCAAATTCAATGAAACCAAACTAACCGAACAACCCGATAGTACACTTGGGTCATATGAACCGGTGATATTGTCCTGTTGTCGTCCTTGATGAACCTTAATGACGAATCTTTGATATGATTCTTTTTACTATGAACCTTAATGACGAATCTTTGCTAAGAAACTTTTATTATGAACCTTTGATATGCTTTTTCTGAACCATTTGATATGACCCATTTGTTATGAACCTTTTGGATATGAACCTTTTGATAACACACTCTGATTAAGATATGATATCTGACTATTAGTTTGATACCCGAGCCATTTCACTAGTCATGGGGGTTCCATGTCCGGGTCATTGATGCACCAATGGCATATATGACTCTAGTGTGTTTGAGTGATGTTCCACACCATCCCTTATATGTTACATGTTATGAGCTCAAGTATATGTTTGGCCACTATGTTATCTTCAGGGGAGTATGGATGCATCCTATATCTGTTATCTACAGTTAGTGGATTATCTGTTATATGATATGATATGTTATGTTTCTGGGCTCGTGGTGGATTACTGTCCTATCTCTCACTTCATGCGAAGCAATACATTCAATCATAATAGTCGGCACTTTATGATCACCTCGCGTATATTGGCCTCGCAAATGCCTAGGACATTTCCTCCGTTCAATATGTGTACAATATAGGCTACAAAGCATCCCCGGAATGTGTCATGGGAAGTCGGCTTACGTAAAAACTCTTGACGATATAAATGAATGACCGCATCCGTTGAGAGTTATTCATATTAGCTTTTTCAAAGTTTTTAATTTTCTTATCTTCTAAATAGTTTAAACTTTTTACCAGACATATTTCATAATTTTCTGAATAGTTTTGCTATTTTTCGTGATTTAATTTATTTTATTTATCTTTTAATTAATAAAAAATTAAATAACAATAAAAAATATAATTATTTTTTCTAAAAATTTATTTTACTGATTAGAATTTAAGAAAATTAATTTTGCATCCCTAGAGTTATTATTTCATAAACTTTACGTTTTAACCAAATCAATCCCGAATCCAAAGCAACACCCACCAACCAAACGGGCCCTTAGTTGATAACCCGAGCAACGACCGGGTAATACTCTAGTTCTTTTTTAGTTTCAAATACAATAAAATACCTATACCTATATATTATATATATACAATAATATAATACTTTTCATATACTGTATACTAGGTAGTATTAATTAATTTAATTATACATCAAATTATACCCTATCACCGATTCATCCCGCCCAGACCGATTACAAGCTACAAGGTGGTCGACCGCCCGACTACTGATTCGCGATTTTTGCAACATTGGATATGAACCTATTGGATATGAACCTTTTGATATGACACTCTGATTATGATATGATATCTGACAACCAGTTTCAAACCCGAGCCATTTCACTATTCATGGGGTTCCATGTCCGTGTCATTGATGCACCAATGGCATATATGACTCTAGTTTGGTTTACTGTCCTACATCTCACTTTATCTTTCGGGTCAACTGGATGCGGATACGCTTTAACAAATGTAGACCACCTAGGATAAATCCCGTCTGTAAGAAAATAGCAACGTTTTAAATAACGCCCGCGTAAAACAAATGAACTATCTGGAGCCGCTCCATTTTGGGCAGTAAGATACAACAGAGACTGATTACTTCAACACATTGATATTGTTGTTTGACCCGGGAAGTCGGAAAAATGAATGCCAAATCTACTTCATTTTTAGTTTCACATACAATAAAATACCAATATATTATATATACAATAGTATAATACATTTCATATACTATATACTACTATTAATTAATTTAATTATAAATCTAATTATACTCTAAAAAATTGGGGAAAACTTACCCACCCACGTTCACATAAACCCGCTTAAAATTTTTGGGGAAAAATTCAGATTCATATATAAGTTTTGGCGCTGCGAAAATCATGCATATCTTTTTGGAAATCAAGTATTTGATTCGATTTTATTAATGGAAATCGTTTTTCACATACGGTTAAAATCTCAATTTTGGTTTAGGGTTGTATGTGGGCAGCAAAACAAGGATTGTGGGTTTTCACTTTTGAATGAAGATCTGACTCAACAGGTAATGGAAACCTATGTTGTTGTTGTTATTATTATTATTATTATTATTATTATTATTATTATTATTATTATTATTATTATTATTATTATTATTATTGTTATTGTTATTGTTATTATTATTGGTATTATCATTGTTATACATCGTTAGTGTTTATTTAACCTTTGTGATGAGTCTTAAGTGTGGGAAATGGTGGGTTCGGGTATGTGTTTGGTTGACCTCTTGTGATGTGATCATAAGTGCTGCTTATTTGTGATGTGGTACAAGTTGTATTTTAGTTGATCTGTTTAATTTAAATGAATGTTGGTATACCTGTGTAAAGTTGGGTCAAAGGATTTGGGTAGTGATAGTCATAGTGATTTGATATCAGTTTCTACCTAATGTATTTCATTCTGTGACATGTAACTGAAGGATTTGAGTCTATTTTTGCTTGTAGATAATGTATTTCATTCTGTAACATGTAACAGATAGTGATTTGATTTCAGTTTTGTTGTTCTCAAATGACTATTGTTCTTTGCAATCTCATAATAATTTTATTTGTTTTGTGCACCAGTAATGGAAAATAACAGGATGCACCGCCAAGTCACCACGAGAAATACGAATGATTATGAAATGTCCAGACGGTCAAGGATTCAAGAAAACCAACAGAGATTACAAGCTTTGGAAGTGAAAAATCTTGCTAAGTCTTTGACAAGTCTAGTAGAGAGTGACAAAACAAAGAAAAAGAAAAAGAAACCAACGGATACCGGTGAGAAAGATGCAGATTATATGTCTGGTTCAGACTTTCATCTTGATGATGAGGAAGATAACCCAGAAGAAGCGGCTACACAAACAAATAAAAAGGTACTAATAATAAATTTGGCTACTATATTTTCTTTATGTTTGTTTTCTAACAATTCTAGTTGCATGAAACAGCATCGAAAATACATTGCTCCAATGTCCATGACTAGATTTAAAAATTTAGCACAAAAACGAATGAGTGCTCCGAATGTCTCCCGTGGGCTAACATCTTCATAATCTCAATCGCAAAAGGGACAACAGATTGATATAGGGAGGGCAATAGTAGGGTACAGGAGTTCGACCAAGTCCAAACGAGAAATGATTAACCAAATTCTGTCAAGAGAGGGAGATTAACTGCAACTGAGAGAAACTTAGTTGCAATTGACAACGATGATGACCACGGGGAGCGTGACTTGAGATCTGATGGTAACTATACATAAATTTCAAATATTATATATATGATATTAAATTACTATTAAGTGTATATTCAGTTAACTGTTTTCGATGCTTACTTTTTTTTTTTTTTTTTTTTTTTTTATTTGCTTGAACTCTTAAAGGTACACAATGTTAAATTTGTATGTTAATGAATAAAGTATTTGTTTTCTAATGTGAGCTATTACATTTTTTAGACAAAATTTGATATTCCAGAAGCTGGAGAAAAATGGATATTGCAATCATTTGGGCGGAAGGTGAAGAACTGGAGGGCAAGAGTTAAGGAACACTACCATGATCCGTCTTTGTCAGTTATGCAACAAATAAGCTCTAGGCCAAAGCAAGTGCAAAAAAAACAATGGAAGAAGCTTGTGAAGTATTGGAATAAAGAAAACACTAAGGTGTGAAATACTCTTCCACTTTAAATAACATTACTTAATTTCCCATTATGATATTTTACTTTCCTGCTGCAGAGTTTAAGTGAAAAAAACAAGGCGAATCGGGCAAAAAAGAAGATGATCCAAAGAACTGGTAAAAAAAGTTATGCTCGCAAAAGGGAAGAGTTAAAGGTAAGTGTATGGAGAAAGTGGGATTGTTAATGTATCCTGTCCTTTCGATATCCACTGTTAATATTCTTTTTCTTTTTATTCATACAGACATCTTTGGGACGAGATCCAACTCGATTGGATCTTTTTAGTGCATGCTTCTCCAAAGATGGAAATACCAAAAATGATGACACTGCAAATGCGATTGTAAGTAATATGCTTTTATGTTTGCAAAAGTGTATTAATAGCAGAAGTTAAACATAATATGCTTTTTTCGTAATACATGCCTTTCATATATGTTGTTCATGTTGATATAAAATGCAGGATGAAATGAAACGAATTAGTGATAATCTGCCCGAGGGTTCGATTGATAATCCTGGACCAGATGATATTTTTTCTACAGTTATGGGTAAAGATCGAAATGGTGATGCAGGCATGTATGGTCTAGGTGTTCGTGCTTCTGATGTTTGGGGTGTAATACCAAGTCGTTTAACATGTCATAGAGAAAACAATGAATTGAAGTCTAGATGTGGAGAACTTACTAGTGAAAATGAAAAGTTACGAGCCCAATTATCAGAGAAGAATGGGTCGACGGATAGTTCCATTGTTCCACCTCTTACATCACAACATTCTCCTGTTGTAACCAATGAACCTCCACGCTTACGGGTATGTTTCTATTATAACTCGTTCCTTTCTAGTTGTTATAGCTTATTTTATCTTTGATAGCTAATGAACCTAGGCTTCAAGCTTATGTATCAGTATTATGATTTAGATTGCTCATTTGCCTTTTAAATTTGTTAACTCAGTTATTAAGGGGTGTTTGGTTCTGTGTTGTTTCAACTGTGGTAGTTGCCTTTTCACTTGTTTATCTGCACACTCTGACCTCTTAGGTGATATTAGAACTAGTAAAACTATAAAACCAATGTTTGAACTAGAGAAAGTCAAAATCAAATTACCTTCACTCTCACAGTCCACTGTTGGGACCTGTGAGGATCAAATCTCACCCACTTGGTCTAAATCTTGTTCATGTATCTTAAATTAGTGTTATCATAGCATAAATAATCATAATTAGTGCATACGGATCAAACAAGTTTCATTAAAGTCAAAGTTTAAGATCAAAATCAAAAAGTCAAAATGGTATGTTAGTCAGAAACTCAGATCTTGGAGAATTTTTGTGAATCTTGTGTTGAGATTCAAGTCTTGAGCTTTTTACATGTTGAAATTCCCCATCTAAGCTTTTGAATCCCACAGTTAGCTTATTTTTATGATTTTTTCTCTGGCTTAGGTGATAGTTCAAAGTGGCCTGCAGGGCTAACCATT
Source organism: Artemisia argyi (assembly GCA_030686995.1). NCBI lineage: Eukaryota > Viridiplantae > Streptophyta > Magnoliopsida > Asterales > Asteraceae > Artemisia > Artemisia argyi. Next base: position 126,976,931 of record CM060706.1, on the reverse strand, counting down.
GCCCTGCACCAGGGCATCAGCTCAAAACCCCAACTTTCCATGTGCCTTAGCTTCTTCATTAGTGGGCCACACAATGAGCTTATTGGTTTTTTTGAAAGCCAATAATCTCATCTATAAAGTTCAGGGCTTATTTCAAACTTTTGAGCTTATTAGATAGGGCTGCAGTTAGCTTTTTGTTTGTCCAATTCCACCCATACACTGAGTGATCAGTGTTGACCACCCAAGTTCAAGCCCTCCTCAAGTGCTTATCTGTGGGACCCAAACCTTTAGTCCTAGCTTTTTAGAAACCTCAATAAGTCACTTTTTCATATCAAGTCTCACTTTGGATCCCTGTCAACCCTAGTGGGACCCACAAGGGCTGCAAGGTTCTTGGTTTTGGCCTGTTTGGCCTGTGATATTTGGTCAAGTGCTTATTCTGGTCTATAGCTTATTCCTTTAGCTTATCTGGTAGTTTTTAGCTTAATCTAGGTACAACTCATGTAGTTACAGCTTATTTAGCTTATTTGTAACTTATTTAGTATACACCAGCCTCCATACCTGCAGTATTACACTGATCAATTTTTGACCTCCTTTGTATACCCCAGCCTCCATACCTGCAGTATTACATCTGTTTAACCTAATACATGTGTCTGACTATAAATTGATAAATGTTTGTTGAAAACTGAAATCTAGGTCGGGGATGAAGTTGTCCTTAAAAGCATTCTAAACTCAACCGAGACTGTAGCAAAAGGATGGGTGAGGAGCTTGAACCCAAATGATATAGTTGGTGGTACAGAGATTGGACGAGGATGGTGTGAGGTAAACGTTCAAGTACCAACAAAAAGAGATGAAATGTTGGTGAGACCATATGGGTTATTTGCCACAATTGAAGACTGTGTTGGTGCAACTATAGCATGGCCTTGTCCCTTTATTTCGGTATGTCTTTGTTAATCTTGTGATACCAATAATTTTACTAACATGGAGCTTAATGCTTATACATGGGTGTTTATTTGTAGGTGGTCCGTGAGGATTGAGAGAGGATGCATGATGACCACAGACTAAGCTTCTTGTTGCTTTAATTTATTGTTTAATGTTATAAGACTTTATGTTAGATTCTGTCTACCTTATTTATGTTTAGTGCTTTTGTTATGACAATTGCTAATTTGAAATACAATTTCGTTTTATTCATTTAATATTTAGTTGATGTTTTATTCATATCATAATAATAGAGTGTGCATGGTGAAAATAGCGTCCTATCATATGACTTGTCAGGACTTTAAAATTGTCCTATTAAACTTATTAACCTCCTAACAATTAACTTAACATTGTAAAAGTGTCCTAATATGTTGTTATTAGGACGTTATTTAGGTTGTTAATAAACATTTTATACGACCAAAAAATTGGTTTCATAATCTTCTTTGAGATATTAGAACCCTTTTCTTGGTGCTAAATTAGCTATAATGTTATATGATAAGCGTCCTAACAATTATCTTTTAAGTACGCTTGTATGTGTATCAAAAGATTAAAATTAGGTAACAACGTTTTACAACATTGTAAAAGTGTCCTAATATGTTGTTATTAGGACGTTATTTGGTTGTTCATACACATATTATGCGACCATAAATTTGGTTTCATAATCGTATTTGGGATATTAGGACCCTTTTCTTGGTGTTAAAGTAACTATAATGGTATATAATAACCGTCCTAAGAATTAACATTCAAGGACGATTGTATGTGTATCAAAAGATTAAAAGTAGGTTACCACATGTTAGAACATTGGAAAAGTGTCCTAATATGTTTTTATTAGGACGTTATTTGTGTTGTTTATAGACCTAAAATGCGACCATAAAATTGGTATCATAATCTTATTTGAGTTATTAGGACCCTTTTCTTGGTTGCTAAAATAGCTATGATGTTACATCATCAGCGTCCTAACAATACTTTTAAGGACGTTTTTATGTGTCTCAAAAGATTAAAAGTAGGTAATCACATGTCAAAACAATGTAAAAGTTTCCTAATATGGTTTTATTAGGACGCTATTTGGGTTGTTCATAGACATATAATACGACCATAAAATTGGTTTCATAAGGGTTAGGACGCTTTGGACCTATTACAACCGCCTTACATGAAACGCTTTCATCCTTGGTCCTATTAAATGAAAGGTCCTAAAAAGTACTATTTTATGACGCTTATGGGGGTCCTAAAAAGCCACTTTTCTTGTAGTGTCACTTCTGACGGCGTCAGGAATTAATTCATGACGGCGTCATGTGTAAAATTCTGGAAATTTTGCTAGTTTTGTTTTTCTAACGGAGTCTTAAAGTTTTTGTTAATCCTTTAGTTTTATAAACTCCAGGAAATCTGCAAACATTCATTCCACAAGCATTATATCTTACATTGTTTTCTACAACTTGTTAGTATATATAGATTGCCGCCGATTTTACGTGAGGTTGCCTTGTTTGTTTTCTCAGGTTTAACAGGTTATATATGACAAGAAGATGATTTATTTTTCTGGAAGGGAAGCTTTGAATGTTCATTTTCTTGGAGGAAGATCTAACCTTGTTACCACACTATCCACACCGAACGAATCAGGGGAGTATTTGTCTATTTGATTTCATTCTTTTACCTGTTTCACTTTTACATTCTTTAATTGAACATTGGGAACAATGTTCATCCTAAGTGTAAGGGGAGGGTAAATGATGATACCTTATAGGATACTATTGCACTTGAGTGTGTTTGTTTGATGGTAGGTGTGTAATAAAACTATGAGAAATACTTGTTAGTGTAATTTTAGTGCCAAATTTAAAATTTTATACAACATTTAGGAGTGAAACTTTAGCCTTAGCAAGCGTCTCATGGATAGGAGTTGTATGACTAGCACAAAACCGTACCATTCAGAAAAATTTTCCACCCAAATATGTGAGGTTCGCCTTTAGATTTGATAGGAAAAGCATTCACTATTAGTGCTTATGAGTGTACCAGTAGCATTTAGATTCTAGAACTTGCGTTAGTGATGCATCCCGAGACCGCTAGTGAGACTACATTCGTGTGGTAGGATTTACTACATGATAAGAGGCATTAGGATCACCCTTGTGTTAAACCCGTATCATATTTACTTTACCATTTAAGTCATATTACTTGGCTAGTAAAATCAATTAATTTTTCCCACACCTTAGCGTTGTACTCATTTTTAGTACACGAAACCCCTAATACACTCCTCCGAGCCTATCTTTTCGTTTCTAACTTTAAGCATCTTACTTAAAGGAAGAATTTGTTACAACCCACTTAAATGTACACCCAAATCGCCTTAGCCTTTCGTGTATGCACTCATCTTTAGTGCATTATTGTTACATGTTTAAACCCTTAGTTAATTATCTAATTGATTACATGGTTGCTAAGTCGAGTCATATCCTTGTACATATTGTTTTGGGACGATTGGGACTCATGGGTAAAGTACTTGTGTTATGGAGTAATGGGGAAGAACATCATATTATTACCCCCATATGTGCGTTAATCTTAAAAGTACTCCAAGTGTTTTGATTATCCTGATTCGAGTCGTTAGATTAGTTTATTGTAAAGTATGTAAAAATTTAAGTGTAAGGGGAATGTTCATTCCCTATGATATATTATTTTGGATGGTAGGATAAGAGTGCAAAAATTCAAAAAAATAAAAAAATTAAAAAAAAAATAAAAAAAAAAAACATACGGACTACCATCCCGTTTCAATCTATGTTTATTTTATGTTTTTGTTATTTTTCATTCATTAGCTTAATTCGAGTCTAGTCTTGGCTTAGCAACGCCATATTGTACATGTAATTAACCAAGATGATTAACTCGTCACCAGTAAAGATTGCCTATATCCAACAAAACCGTGTATTCCATATCCCTACACCTAACGTTATAACCCTTTGAAAGACCTCTTTGATAGTTTGTCCTAGGTGCTTATGCCATGTGGTGGAGGTTTGATCCTTTCCCAAGCCTATGGTAATCTATTTTGCTATGACAGGTAGTGAGAGATGTTTTCCATTTCCATAGTGTGATATATACTTTATTACACCCAAGAGAGGTGAGTATCTAAACACTATTTGTGAGGTGCTAGTATATGACCTCCGTGCTTGTCTTTGGTCTTTAGTGGAATGATTATTTGTTGTAATTACTTTTATATTAGTGTTAAATGACCTCTAACTTGTATTTTGATTAGAATAAAAGCGCATTTGCTTGAGGACAAGCAAATCTCAAGTGTAAGGGTATTTGATGAGGTGAAAAATGAGCCATTTTTAGAGGGTCATTTTTGCCCGGATTCAAATTTATTTGATCAAATAATGCCCTAAATCGTTCCTTTTGTCATTTTAGGTACTTTTGGAGTGAATTCTGGAAAAGGAAGCATTTTGGACGTTTTTGGAGCATAAAAGTGAAGAAAACAGCAAAGTCTTAATTTTCCTTGCTGGGAACAGTACCTGACGTCGTCAAGAGTTCTCAAGTGACGGCGTCAAGAGTAATACAAGAGGTGGAAGTGGATAAAGTCCGTGACGATCCAGAAGAGTTTTGCACTAGGGACATGACGGCGTCACCATAGGCCGTCATGGTCCAAATAAGAGTGACGACCCAGAGTAGAATTGCACATGACGGCATCAAAAGTGGATCTAGGCATTCCGATTTCATTATGGGCGGCGAGTTGACGGCGTCAGAATTTCCTTCTTGACGTCGTTACCCTGTAAAATCTATATATAGTTTTGCAATTTTCATTCATTAAAGAGGAACAATTAAGGTGTAACTTTGGAGAGAAACTCTAGTCCGAATATTACAGCTTTTTCAAGGGTTTTTACCCTTTGAAACCTTTCATGTTCAATTGAGATAATTACTCTTTCAATTCATTCAATATGTCTATGTGTTGCTTGAATATATCTTACACTTGTCTTCAATTTAACATACTTGGCAAGATCTCTTTTGTGTTTGCTTAGATGTAGTGAAACCTAGATGTTAATTATGGGTTGATTGTTTGTTTATAGTTGTTACGGATGATTGTATTCGATGTTAGGCTTAAGAAAACTGGCAAACTTCCATTGGTAACATGCTTGAACGTCTTAAGAAACATGATCAGAGGTGTACTATGATTTTTGGTTGTATTTAATGTGTAGGAGAATTCTAATGATCCCATGTTAGGAGCTTCTAACGGCTCGACATAGGAGTGAAGTAGGATCCTATAGAGTTAGGGAATATTGTACACGGCCCTACGACTAGTATTAAGGAATAAGACCCGTTATCCATGCAATTGTAACAAATTATCAACCTGTAAAATATATCTAGGGAGTAATGAAACCTAAGTAAACACAACTCTCCCTATTATTGTTCACACAACATTAGTAATTAGCTTTATTTTTAATTTCTGTTATTTTATTTTGATTGCATCTTAGTTAAATTGGGTTAGTTGGCTAGCAACTAATTCCGCCCACTCCTTCAAAACCCGAGAATTTTAATTGCTTTTATAAAATATAAGAATACAAAAAGAATCATCCCTCACCCCTAGACCTAGTTTTTAGGCTTTCTAATCCTAGCGACACTATTCCTGAGTTGAACGATCAATCCCCCGGTACTTGTCACTATACTATACTACAACGATCAGGTACACTGCCTAGTAGGGGTTGTAAGCTTCTCGAGATCCCTCGAGAGGTAAAGCCTGGTGCGATTCCGACGTATCAGTTTTCTACTTCCTCTAACTTTTCTCCTTTATTAACCTCAACTTCCTTAATCTCATCCCTAGTCTCGGTTTCTATTCCAACTTCATCCTTGTCACTTTCTTCTATATCCTTGTCTTTTGGCTTAATGGTGACAATATTGACAAAGTGGACGTGTTTGGATGATGAAGGGTCCTTAATTTGGATTCCGCTATTGGTGTCCCTAGTGTCCTTTCTAGGTGTAGTTAGCGCTTGGTTGTTGAGGGCTTTCAACAAGTTGTCAATCTTATTGGTCATCTCCGTTTGTTGTTGTTTGAATTCGGTTTCAAACTTAGCTATGCGAGCTTCTTGAGATGCCATGAACTTGGACATCAATCCTTCAAGATTGTTGGTACTACCATAGTTGTTGGAAGGATTGTTGTTGAAAGTACGGTTAGAGGGTGGACCGTTTGATTGGTAACGATTAGGTGGATTGGAAGAATTGTTTTGGTTTTGTTTCCACCTAAGGTTTGGGTGATTTTTCCAAGAAGGGTTGTAGGAATCACCGTAAGGGTTTGGCTCGGGTTTGAAAGTGTACCACTTGTCTCCCGCTTCGTCGGTACGCGAGGATGCGTAGTCCGCAAAGGCTTGTCCGGAGAGTTCCACGCAATCACGAGTGTCATGGGGACCACTACATAATTCGCATGAAGAAGTGATTTTGTTCACTTGGCTTGAAGGCTTAGGAGCTTCGTAAGATTTCATGAGAAACTTGACTTGGTCCTCAAGTTCCATGATCCTACGGTCGGGAGTGCTAGAATTGTTCGAAGGCAAAGATATTGCCTTGACCGTTTTGTTCAAATCACGGGGATCATTCCAACTTTCATTGTCATAGAGAGCAAGATCTTCTATGAGTTCCCATGATTCTTCCGCACTTAGATCACGTAGCTTGCCACCAGCTGATTGGTAATGGTTCGCCTTGTGGAGAGATCGACATGGTCATAGAAGATTTGGACTTGGAGCTAAAGATCTATGCCATGATGTGGGACTTTTTGGAGTAAGTCCTTGAAACGAGTCCATGCTTCATATAGAGTTTCACCTTTACGTTGTTGGAACATCAAGATATCATTTCTAAGCTTGGTAGTTCTCTACGGTGGGAAAAATTGAGCAAGGAAACGAGTGGTGAGATCATCCCATGAAGTGATGGATCCCGTGGGTAAACGTTCAAGCCATTGACTAACTTGATCACGTAGAGAGAATTGGAATAGGCTTAATCGAGTCGACTCTCTAGTTGTAACATCAAGGTCTATAAAATCTACGATTTTAAGGAAGTCCTTGAGATCTTGATTAGGATCTTCGGAACGAAGTCTATGGAATGCACATCCGCTTTGCACCAACCGGATGGTGTCGGATCGCAAGGGGGACACATTGGCTCCTTGAGTGAGCTCAATAGTGTTTCGATAGCCTTGGTGGCTAGGACGGGAATACTCTCCTAAGGTTCGGGGCCTAAGAGGTTGGTTTGCTAGTGGTGGGTTTTGTGGGTGGTTTTGTTGTGGTGGGTTGATGGGTTCCATGATGTCGGATGGTAAAGATTACGAACAAAGATACGAAGAAATAAGATAGACTAAAGAAAACCTAGAAATAAAAAATAAAATCTTACTAGAAAGGAAACTAGCAAGTAGACCTAATGAAAAGAAATCCTAACCTAGACAATAACTATTCCCCGGGCTGCGGCGCCAAAAACTTGATACATGGGAATCGCACCAGGCTTTACCTCTCGAGGGATCTCGAGAAGCTTACAACCCCCACCAGGCAGTGTACCTGATTGTTGTAGTATAGTATAGTGACAAGTACCGGGGGATTGATCGTTCAACTCTGGAATAGTGTCGCTAGGATTAGAAAGTCTAAAAACTAGGTCTAGGGGTGAGGGATGATTCTTTTTGTATTTTTATATTTTATAAAAGCAATTAAAATTCTTGGGTTTTGAAGGAGTGGGCGGAATTAGTTGCTAGCCAACTAACCCAATTTAACTAAGATGCAATCAAAATAAAATAACAGAAATGAAAAATAAAGCTAATTACTAATGTGGTGTGAACAATAATAGGGAGAGTTGTGTTTACTTAGGTTTCATTACTCCCTAGATATCTTTTACAGGTTGATAATTTGTTACAATTGCATGGATGACGGGTCTTATTCCTTAATACTAGTCGTAGGGCCGTGTACAATATTCCCTAACTTTATAGGATCCTACTTCACTCCTATGTCGAGCCGTTAGAAGCTCCTAACATGGGATCATTAGAATTCTCTTACGCATTAAATACAACCAAAAATCATAGTACACCTCTGATCATGTTTCTTAAGACGTTCAAGCATGTTACCAATGGAAGTTGGCCAGTTTTCTTAAGCCTAACATCGAATACAATCATCCGTAACAACGATAAACAAACAATCAACCCATAATTAATGAGAGGATCACTTGATTTGATCACACACTATGAGGTGTTGGACCTTTGTAATGTGTAAATATGATACTTTGAGTGAATATGATTAAGTATGTGGAATCTACTTAACCACACTTAGAATGTTTATTGGAAATGGAACTGTGATGCTTGTGTTTATTTAACAAAGAACAATGAAAGTATTTTACCAATCGATTCAATATTATTCAGAATAATACGAGTGATCTTCACTATCACTAGGGTTACAAAGACCTTGAATCTTGTGTTTTGTTCTAATGTTTTATGTATATCTCTACTCACATATATTGCTATCACACGCACACTTGTCATATCTAAGATCTTCCTTTTATAGTCCAAGGAAAAGATCTTTTACAATCTATATGACTCATCTAATTATTAGCTTATGACTAAACTTCATTCTAGCTAGATGATGACTTATCATGTCAGTCATTAAGATACAACATGTATCTAGGATTACAACTCACTTAGAGTGTTCAATTTGATGACTACAACAAAGATATTATCTTGTATATGAATCAGTAGAATAAGTCGTACTTATCTACACAGCTGTTTATATGAGTCATAGTAGTATCAGCAGAATCCATCAGCAGAAACACTATCAGTAGAAAACGTTCTTCAGCAGAATCCATCAGTGGAAACGTGCTTTGTGCTTTATCAGCAGAAACATACTTGATGTATTTCCTTAAACCTTTATACTGATTCTTCTGATTATTTAATTCCCAACAATCCTCCCCTAAACATGTGAATTACATTCAAACATGTTTTTCTGAATTAAATGAGGACTTTGTGAAGATCTTTCAAACACTTTATTGTCAGATTGTGATATGAACTTTCTTATCTTTTGAGTGATTGAATGTCTTTCTCTGTAACTCATCTGCTTTCTTTTCTTTGCTCCAATCTTGGACTAAAAGATGGTGCAATATTCAACTTGAAGAATTATAAGAGACAATGATGTTGTGTATCTTGGATGCTTGTTCTAAGAAGTAGAAATCATCTTTCAGCATGTCTTTGGAAGTGATGAACAAACGTAGTGAACTGAACTTGAAACCTTTCATCTTTTGATCTAGATAGAACTTTCTCCTATCAGCTCTGTTCTTGTTCTTTATCAGTAGAAACCACGTCATCATCTTGTATGCTCTTATCTTTTCCTTCTTTTTTTTTGGTTAATCTTCCTTTAAAGGGCTTTTGTAACCTCCCCTGAGATTTATTTCTCTCTTGAGCAATTTCCTCCCCTGTTTGGAAGATCTCTCACAATCATATCATATCATCTGATCTAGCATTTTCCATGTTTTCAGACAATTTGTACATGAAGCCATCAATTCCTTAAGAGTTTAAATACTGCCCTCATCACTTCTAGGTGTGTAACCTCCTATGAGTGGTGAATCACTGAGCATAGACTCATAATCCATCATTAGATGATTTTCTGAGCCTCTTTGAAAATCCTTTTGAAGAAATATTTGACTTAGCAGTATGAACATGATTTTATGATAAAAAATCATACTGCTTCTAACCATTTTGAAAGGATTAAGTGTGGTAACTAACACTTAATCAAAATTTCGGTTTAAAGCAACCTCTGGTTGTGTGAGAACCAATGTTTTCAGTTATAAATAACTGCCTGTGTACAGATAAACCTATTCAAAAGGCTTTCTTTACAGGATTTCCAGCTCGTGGCATTTGTTACCTCTAACACAAGTGTTAGATTCACTGTTGCTCGCTGTTCTTTCTGTCAGATATCCGTAGATTAGTCACATTATACTTGAGAGTATAAAATGATAGAAAGTGAGTTGTATCAGTTATTAACTGATCAACTAATTTATCAATTCAATGTGAAACATCATAATCAGGTTCCAAGAAAGAAGTTTTAAGGAGTTTTGAAATCCCAAACTCTTTCTATCATGAACCTATTATATCAGCAGCAATGATCAGCATTCAGCAGCAATGATCAGAAATTTGTTGCTTACAGATTTCACTTGAGATAGCCTTTGAGCTCAAACATTCATACCTGAAATTGTTAGTCTAAAACTAAAAGAACAAAGTACAAAGTACTTGTCTTGAATTAGAATTATGCATAGGACTAACTGTATGAATAACTTTTAAATTGGTAATAGTAGTTTTAGATGACAAAGTTAGATGCATTAACAAAATCTATATACAAGAACACATTATATTGAAAAATTTAAAGATTAAGCATTCCAATACCTGCTACCAAGTACTGAAATCTTCCAACATCAAAAGCTTTTGTAAGAAGATCTGCAAAGTTTTGTTCTGAAGCAATTTTCATTACTTGAATTAACCTCTTTTCATTGCAATCTCTAATAAAATGATGTATTATTTCAATGTGTTTTGTTTTAGAATGTTGCACTAGATTTTTAATAATGCAAATTGTACTACTATTATCAATATGAATAATGGTATGTAAGAAATTGTACCCATAATCAAGAAGTTGGTTTTGAAGCCATAGAACTTGACCACAACAATTTGCAGCAGCTACATATTCAGCTTCAGTTGTTGAAGTAGCCACCATTGTCTGCTTCTTACACTGCCATGAGATAAGTCTACACCCAAGGAATTGACATCCTCCAGTTGTTGACTTTCTGTCTAAGCTAGCACCAGCATAATCACTATCTGAGTATGCTACCAAGTCAAAAGATGACTCCTTAGAATACCACAGACCCAACCTAGGTTGACCCTTGAGATATCTAAAAATTCTCTTGACTGCTGTTAAATGAGAAACCTTAGGAGTTACTTGATATCTTACACAAGCACAAACAGAGAACATGATATCAGGTCTTAATGATGTAAGATACATCAAAGAACCTATCATAGATCTGTATGTGTGTACATCCACATTAGGTCCTTCTACATCTTTAAGAAGTGGCTTCTCAGGATCAATTGGTGTGCTTGCTGTTTTGGAATCAGCAAATTGAAACTTTCTAAGAATCTCTGCAACATATTTGTCTTGACTAATAAAGATTCCTTCTCTTGATTGTTTAACCTGCAGACCCAAAAAGAATATAAGTTCCCCCATGGAACTCATCTGAAACTTATTGTGCATAAGCTTCTCAAACTCCAAACACATCTCCTTCCTTGTAGATCCAAAGATGATATCATCCACATACACTTGAACTAGCAAAAGATCCTTCTTATGCTTCTTGGTGAAAAGTGTCTGATCTATCTTGCCTCTTTGAAATCCATTTGAAATTAAGTAGGAAACCAGTGTTTCATACCAAGCTCTTGGTGCCTGATGTAGGCCATATAGAGCTTTAGCAACCTTGTACACTTTGTCTAGATGGTCAGGATCAACAAAACCAGGAGGTTGTGAGACATACACCTCCTATTCAATAGTACCATATAAGAAAGCACTCTTGACATCCATTTGATAAACTGTGAATCCCATAAATGAAGCATAAGCCAAAAAGAGTCTAATGGCTTCAATCCTTGCTACTGGAGCAAAAACCTCTTCATAGTCTATCCCTTCTTCTTGTGTGTACCCTTGAGCTACTAATCTTGCTTTATTTCTTATCACTATGCCCCTTTCATCCCTTTTATTCCTAAAAACCCATCTAGTGCCAATTACCCTTATACCACTTGGTAAATCAACTAGCACCCAAACCTTTTGAATCTTAAACTAATCCTCTTGCATAGCCTCCAACCAGCTTGAATTCTCTAGGGCTTTATGAATATTCTTTGGTTCATCTTGTGAGAGAAAACATACAAATAAGCAAGAGTTTGAAAACTCATGCTGTTTTGAAGCATAAAGGGCATCAAGAAGCCCTTGTTGATCTGAAGACATCAATTGTTATCTTGTCTTTACTCCTGATTGTACATCTCCAATCACATTGTCCAGGGAGTGGACTTTGTGAATCCTTGAGTGTGGAGTAGAAAGAACTTGATAATCAGGTGGAAGGTTGTTAAAATCCACCTCATTTTCTGAGAGATTTGCTTGTGTTTCTTCTGATGGTCCATCAGCAGAAACATTTTGCTCATCAGCGGGAACGATTTGCTTATCAGCAGAAATAACAGTGTTACTTCTGACTTGAAACGTTTGTTCCTTAGCTCCTTCTTCCTTGTATTCATCTTCAAAATCTTCTTTAGATTTACCAGAAGAAGATTCACCATTTATTGAAGTTGAATCCACACTTGTATTTGTCCATATTGGCATTATCACATAATCTTGATCTGTCTCCTTCTCTAATCCTTCTCCATTTGTTGCATCAGTAGTTTGTGAACCTGAAAATTCATTAGTTTCTGCAACAAAAGGCACATAATTCATTGATTTGGATAGAGATTCAAGATCAAATAGCCATTTGGGACCTTGACCTTCTACATTGGTTTTATTTTCCAAAAACTTCACATGTAGATTTTCCTCTACTCTTCTAGTTCTCATGTTGTATACTCTGAATGCTTTGCTATTGATAGAATATCCAACTAAGAATCCTTCATCTGCTTTTCCATCAAACTTTCCAAGATGGTCTAAGGTATTTAGAATTGTCACATGACATCCAAAAGGTCTAAGAAATCCTATCTCAGGAGTTCTACCTCTAAAAAGTTCATATGATGTCTTATTGTGAGGTTTTATAACTAAAACTCTATTTTGAACATAGCAAGCAGTGTTGACTGCTTCTGCCCAAAAAGTTATAGGCAACTTAGAGTCAGCTAACATAGTTCTAGCAGTTTCTATTAGTGTTCTATTTTTCCTTTTAGCAACTCCATTCTGTTGTGGAGTTCTTGCAACACTAAATTCTCTTTTAATACCTTTTTCTTTGCAGAAATCATCCATAACTCTATTCTTAAATTCTGTCCCATTATCACATCTAATGACTTTTACTCTTTTGCTTACTAGGTTTTCTATCTCTGTAATGAAGGTCTTAAGGATGCTAGAAGTCTCATCCTTAGTTCCTAAAAAGAATACCCATGTAAATCTACTAAAGTCATCAGTAATAACTAGACAATATCTCTTATGCAACAAACTTCTAACATTTGTAGGACCAAATAAGTCCATATGCAGCATAAACAATGATTGATTGATAGAGTTAAAAATTTTGGGCTTACAAGTGGCTTTATGTTGTTTGCCTTTAAGACAAGCAATGCATGTTTGATCATTTTCAAATCGTTTTTGTGGTAAACCTCTTACCAAACCATCTTTGACAATCTTATTTATGGTTTTGAAGTTAATATGACCAAGCCTCCTATGCCATTTCATATATTCATCCAATGTGGCCTTAGCAATAAGACAAGTAAGAGAATCTTTTGGAACAATCTTCTTCATATCAACACTGTACATGTTGCCTTTTCTTGGAATTCTAAGAAGTGCTTGACTTTCATCAGGCATCTTAAAATCAGAAGAAAATATAAGACATTCAGTGTCAGTAAAGAGAACTTTGTTTTTTTTTTGTCACACATTTGTGAGACACTAAAAAGATTATACTTAAGCTCTTGCACATAGTACACATCTTCAAAATCTAATTTACCGGTTTTAATAGTACCTTTACCAGTAATTTTTCCTCCAATTCCTCCTCCAAAGGTAACATAGCCTCCATCTACTGATTGAAAATTTGAGAGATAAGACTTGTTGCCTGTTATGTGCCTTGAACATCCACTATCTGAGAATCCTTGATCTTTAATATCTGCTGATGAATGTCCCTGCACATAAATAAAGGAATTAGTTTTGTTTTGGGATCCAAACCATTTCTGACTTGGATCCGCCTCCTGCATCAATGGGATGTAATCTTTTGAGAATTGTTGATGCAACATTGGATTTAAGAATCCAACATGCTGAGGCCTTAACAGCATTTGCCCTGTTTCCCTTAGCAGTGATATGAACTGTTTGGCTATCAGCAGAAACTGATGGCTTTGCAGTTGTATCCTCTGGTTTCCAAACTTGCTTTTGAACTACTGCTTTTGTTAGAATGGGTCTTTTAACAACATTTGATGCATATTTGAAAGTTGTTTTAGCATTTTTAACTGTTGTTTTTGGGTAAACAGTTAGATATGGTCTATCAGCAGAAACCATTTTCCTATCAACAGGAACTGAAACTGTTTTGGGTTTTGTTCTAGTAAAGTTAGAGTGACTTTTAGGTGTTTGCCTTTTTAGATTCACCCTATTGTTTGTATACCCATATACCCATTGATTACAGAAAGCTGCAAGATGGTCAAAACTACCACATGTGTAACAAGCTTTGTTATCTCTTTGTTGGAGAGACTTGAGGCTATACCAATTCCTTTGGTTACCTCTAGGCTTGTTTATGGTTCTATATTGTTCACAATATCTTACTGGTTGCCTAACATGTTTAACTTTGTTTTTAGGCTTTTCAGTACTGTGTTTGACTATCTTAGGAACACTTGTTCCTGCTTTCTTAATCACTTCAGGTTTAGACATAACCTGTTTAAACTTTTTATTATCAGATGTTAAGTTCTCAATGATTGGACCATCTGACTTTTTACAAGAACACACCTTGTCCTTAGGAAGTGAAGTTTTACTTAAACTTTCACTTTCTTTCAAAGGTTCATTATCAACTTCATTAGTCTTTGGTTGAACTCCATATTTGAATTCAGGTAGTTGAAATTCAGGTAATCCTGTGTGTTCTAGGTCAATTCCTAGGGGTGAAGGAATACCTCTATATGGTGGAGGAACAGATTTGTATCCAACACCAGACTTAGCTTTATTTATAACTTGACATTCAATTAAGTTAGTCACACCCTTAGATGCATAATCTAGTGTTTCTACACTCATTTGAATATTCTCTTTAGCCTTACTAAGCCTATCTACTTTAGCTTTTAAGTTACTAATGTCATTATTTTTAAACATTATTTCTCTTTCAAGAAGAATTTTGACATCAGTAAAGGTAGATTCATTTGTTCGAAAATGTATGACTTGTTCCTCAAGAGTAACTATACCTCTTTTATGATTTGTTAAGCTATGAGCTGTATCAATTAATTCTTTCCTTTGATTCTCATAACGTTTGGTTAAGGTTTCTAAACTTTTAAGAGCAGAACAATTATTTGAACAAACTTTATCAGGTAGTACCTCTGTAGAGAAAGCCATAAGAGCTGTCTGAGGAGAAATTTCTTCTTCATCAGCAGTAAAGCTCCAATCAAATCCTAATCCATCAATAGCTACCATAGCCTTTGGATTGGTTGATTCCCCTGTCTTGGACTTGCTTCCAAAACCTCTATTCTTGCTATCTTGCTGCCTTGGCCTTCTACATTCTCTTGAGAAGTGCCCCAACATATGACAGTTATAGCATTCTATCTTTGACTTGTCAAAACCAGCAGTATCATTGCTGCTGATGGTGAGTTTCTTCCCCGTCCTCTGATAGAATTTCTTAGCCCTCATGCTAAGAAGAGAAATTTGCCATTTTAGGTCCATCTCTTCTAAATCATCATCATTGATTTCCAATGTTGCAAAAATCGTGAATCGGTAGCCGGGCGGTCGACCACCCTGCAGCCTGTAATCGGTCAAGGCGGTGATTAATCGGTTTGGCATTTCCTGCATATTTTGGGAATTTCTGGAGAGCAAACTAAAGATCTTAACTGATTCAAGCCTTATATGTTTTCAAACCTCAATAAAAGGCTTCAATTCTGATTATGAGGCCCATTGTGCGTTATAAGTGAAATAAACGATCCCCAAATTAAGTAAATGCCTAAATTTTTATTTTTTTTAATTTGACCGATTCGGCCGATTTTTTGCCGATTCGGCCGATTTTTGACCGATTCGGCCGATTTTTTTCCCAGACCGATTTTTTTAGCCGATTAGCCTAAATCGCCAAGGTCTATGGCCGATTACCTTGGAATCGGCGATTAATCGGCCGATTTTTCTGATTTTTGCAACATTGTTGATTTCTAGAAAATCTTCATGAGTAAGCATGGACCCATTATTCTAGCTTGTGAAAAAGGCACAACAAGCCTTTTCATTCAATATACCAAAGGTACTGCTTGATGAACTAGCAGCACCAGCTCCACTATCAACCTTTTCATCTTTAACTGGGTGTAAGATACTAGGAGATGACATAAAAGCCATGTTCCCAGTATATGAACTAGAGACACCAGTTTTCTTTACTTCTTGTTCCACAATTTTAAAGTTGCTATACAAATCCATAAGATCCATAGTGTCTATGTCTGGTTTATTCTTCCAGACAACAACATGCATAGCCCACTCTTCTGGTAAGCTTCTCAGAAATTTTGAGTTTAGATCTTCTTGAGGTATATCAACCCCAAGAACAGCAAGTTGACTCACAATTTTCTGTAGCCTTGTATACATGTGGTCAAGAGATTCATTCATGGTTGATGAGAAATTTTCAAACTGCTGCTTGAGAAGGGTTTTCTGGGTCTTCTTAGTGGCTTCATTCCCTCCATACCTTGTAACAATTGCCTCAAATAATGACTTGGCATCTTTCAATTTGCTGAAGTTTATAAGTTGATCATTTGGAATGGTCATCATCAGCATACTTCTAGCCTTGAGGTCATTCTTCTTCTTTATTCTTTCATCAGCAGTTGTAGGGATAGTTTGAACAACTGTAATTTCCCTACCTTCAACTGTTGATGAAGTGGTTGTGGGTTTGAAAGAGTTTCCATCTTCAATGATTTCCCAGAGAGTGTAATCCTGCACCTGGAAAAACGGTTCTATTCTTAACCTCCACAATTCAAACTCATTTTGTTTAAGAATTGGCAATTTTGCAGCAACATTTGTTTGAACAGACTCTGTATCCATTTCTTCTTCTAAATCAAAGATATCAACCTGGAAGCTCTGATACCAACTGAGAGGATCACTTGATTTGATCACACACTATGAGGTGTTGGACCTTTGTAATGTGTAAATATGATACTTTGAGTGAATATGATTAAGTATGTGTGTTGGAACCAAAGTTTTACTATTTTATGAAGTCTCGGTCATTTGTAATAATAGGTTGCTTTAGTTATTATTTTACTTACAATATAGTTTATGTTACAAAGTTTACTAGACTTAAGCTAGGTGATCCATGGGCTTTAAGGCCCATACGATTTCATGAATGGGAGGAGAGGGAGTGTTGCCCTAGCTCCTTCCCTATAAATAGATGGCTTAGGTCTATGTAATACTTGGTTGGTTATTTGAAACTTTAAAGAAACTCTTGCAATTCATATTCTCTAATTTCTCATAATCATCCCACTCTCATTCTCATCTCATTTCTATCATTATTGTGCTTGTGTTTACAAAATGGTGACCTAACAAGTGGTATCATTCGCTAGAGGAAGTTTTGTTCTTTGTTTTTTCACAAAATTCGAACCAAACCAAGCTTTATTACTCGTTATTTTGACAAAACCTTCAAACTTTTCTTTGTTTTTTGGCTTCTATCACTTCTTTGTTCACAAAGGTGTGCTAGAAATCATCAAAAACACAAATAGTTTCAATCTTTTTTCAAAATCTTGAAATTTGTACTTGAATTGTACTATTTATCTAAATCTTGTAAAAGTTTTAGAAAAATAGTCAAGTTTGCAACTTTCCTTAAGATTTTATCATTTTAAGGTTAGAAGTACAAGAATCTTGGAATAAAAATTCGATCTTGGTTCGTTTTTTTCAAAAAAAAAAAAAAAAAAACAAAAAACTGCCATTTTTTCGAGAACTATCTAAAAACCTTTTTATCGAGAAAGTCAAAACCCTCTTTTATCGAGAACCTTCCCTGGACATCCTGGACCGTCACCGTTGATACTCAGTGTTTTTTTAACTTGTATGAGTTAGAAAACACTTCGACTTTGGGAATATTGTCTAAATTGTAGAATTTAGATAATTTTGGTTTCATTTTTTCGAAAACTGTAAAGTTATCGAGAACCTTGAATATCGAGAACCTAGATTATCGAGAACTTAAGAAGGGACATTTTATCGAGAACTTATTATTCACTAAACTTAAAATTCGATAAAAGGACTTGTTTTCGAGAATAGGCATTTACTTCCATAAGATCCATTTAACACAAATCTACACAAGTTTCTTTCTTTCTAATATCTTCTAATTTCTCTCAATTTATTTTCAAAAAAAAAAAAAAAAAAAAAAAAAAAAAAAAAAAAAAGTTTTTTGGCGGAAAAAGTTGAGTATAATTTAATTTTTGCAGGAGGTTAAACGTTCAATTTTTACGCGAAATTCAAGTTTTGGTTTAACAGTGAAAATTTTGGCCCAAAATTCAAATTTTTAGGCCAAAATTCAAATTTTTTCGATGAATTTTGGCGGCAAAATTTTTTAAACTCAAATTTTTCCGGTGACATTAGAATTGCATTTTATAGTGATTTTCAAAATTTTGTAACAACAAATTTTTCTAATTAATTTTGGAGGGAAAATCTGAAATCACTATTTCGACCTTCACTATGACATTTCGGTTTGATTATTTCGATTACGTCGCAACAATCAAGGGGGAGAGAAATGTCATTCACAATGTCTCAAGTACCTTCTGCCAACTACCTTCCTCACCAATATTCTCATCAGCAACAATATCTTCAACAACGAAGTCACAGCTCCCTCATTCGTCATGTTCTGCTCTTTGGCAATGAATCAAGGCCTCCGATGTTGCTACCAGGAACGTATACTGTTTGGAAACGGAGATTTTTACAATGGCTCACAGATCGTCCTGCTGCAGATCTCATGCTTAATTCCATTCAAGATGGTCCATACAAAATGATATTTCTTGCTGAATCAACAAGGATTATCAGACTACAAAATGATGAAGATTTGAATGCTACGGAACTTGCTCAGTATGATGCTGACCAACAAGCTGCATGGTTCATGACACTAGCCCTTCCCAACTCAATTTACATGAATATGGACTTTCAAGCCAGTGCTTATGAAATGTGGAAATATCTTGAAGTTATGCATCGTACAGTAGAACTTCATCACATCAGAATGAAGCAAGTTATTGAATCTTGCTCAAGCATGATTCCACTGAAGACCATTCTCCCTGCTCCACCATCCCCAGCTGTTGACCATGGATCTTTAATTTACACTCCAAATGGTCTCTTCTTCAATCCTCCGAATGCACCTGAGCCTTTCTTCATTCCACAGTACCATCCTGCAACACTACATAATTATGTGCAATCCCTTCTGCAAAATCTAGTGAAGCTTAGTCAAGTATCTTCTAAGAAAGGCAATGGCGATATAACTTCAACTTCTGAATGGTTAAACACAATGGAAGATACTAATGATGAAGAAAATCTTATTGAACCAAGCATGGCATTTTTGGCATATACTGAAAATATTGCAGATGTGGAAGATCAAGATTATGATGCAACTCCACTCTTTGACGATTATGATGAATACAATGCCACACTTAGTCAAATGGAAGTTGAAGGGGGTAATCTCAATGCTGTTTTGCAAAGGGTCATGGGAGATATTTCATCTGATGATGAATATGCAGATTTGGAATCCAATACAGCAGATGTGATGTTAATGGCAAACATGCAGGAATCTCACATGAATAATACATGCCCAGAGCATGATTCTGATGATTCTGAAGATCCGATTGTGAGATTAAACGGAGAGAAAATGTATCAATCAAGGTCGCTGATGCATGAGTTAGAGACATATTTAGTGAAGAGATGCATGGAACAATGTAGATCACTTTACTCACACCTCAAGATCCTCTCTAACACAGACTTAGCAGGAACTCATTTCGAGGAAGGATTCAAACGGGCATTTTCGTCACTCTTTGGAGAAGACGTTGACATTTTCACGAATACAATGTTCGACATCGTGAATCAACTTGAAATACAACTTGCATCAGAAGAAGTTCACGAGAATGAATCCAAGGCCACCTTCAGAGTGATCAAGGAACAGTTTCAGCAGTTCATTGATTCTCGGTTTTCTTCTTATGACAGTGTTATGGCATGTGAGTATTTTTTTGAATACACTCGAATCGAGGTTCAAACTTTCCAAGACATATTGATCCGAGATTTGGATTCGATTGAGAAGACGATTCTTTACAGAAGAAATTATGACCAAAGAGTGAATGAACAGAAGTTGCTGATTCAAGAAGAGCAAGTTCATAAAGTTGATGTGTTGGAAGCTAATTTGGTTTTCATGGATAACAATGGGACAGAATTAGAAGTGCAGGATGACAACAGCAGATTGGGGAATGATACAGATGCAGACTGTGCAGAGATCATACCCTTCTATGACTCAGAGCCCAACTTTGACAAAGAACAGATGGATGAGGAAGATGGCATACCCATCTATGACACAGAACCCAACTTTGACAAAGATCACATGGATGAGGTACAATCTACTGTTGATCACATTATGCCCGCTAATAAGAAACAACAATCTGAGCAACATAACTTCAGTAATGAAGGAGAGGTTGACCAGAATGCTGTTCAATGTCTTGACAAACGTTCTGAGTCTGAGTCTTTACATGATAATCTAATAACTGAAACATCAAATCAAACTCTTGCGTCTGAAAACCTTCATCTCAAAAAGACCATTGCCCAGTGTCATAAAGATTTTTCAAAACTAGAGGCACATTGCATCTCACTTGAACTCCAAATGCAAAACGAATCTCTAAATTCGGGCAACAATGGTCAAGTTTCAAATGAACTAAGTAAACGTGTGGATACATTAGTTAAAGAAAATGAGCTTTTAAAAGGTCAAATTCAAGAAAAGGTGTTTGCACATGCTGCATTGCAAAACAAATTAAGAAGACTGACTGGCAATAGTGTGGATACTAAGTTTGCAAAACCATCAATCTTGGGGAAACCGCCTTCTCAAACAAACAGAAAACAATTAGTGGTTAGACAACCAACTGCATTTAAATCTGAACGACCTAAATTTTCAAAACCTCGGTTTGCCTCCCAAGTTGTTGAGAATAACAATTTGACAAAACCAGTCACTCCACATTCTTGGCCAAAGGAAAATATATCTGTGTCTGCTAAATCTCAACACGTGATTATGCCTGGCTCATCTAGGATTAGTTCAAAAATAGTGTCTAAAACAAGCATTAAAAGTAAAGAGTCTTATGACACATATGACATGTACAAGAACTATGATCTAGAAAAGGCTAGGAAAAAGGCGCTACTTCAAAAGGATGGAATTCTAGGTTCAAAACCTCATGTGATGCCTTCCACTGTAGTGCAAAATACTGCTAGTAGTAGCACACCAAAACCTAGGAGTTCTCAACAAACTAATAGGAATTGGCTAGCATCTAAGAGTAGTTGCGTAACTAATCATGTTGTTTGTGCTTTAAAATATCTTCAAAAAGGAATTTCACTTGAAAAGGCTCAATCGATTAAGACAAACAAACCCGTTGAACCAAAAGTCATAAGTCAGAAACCTAAGAAGTGGATCAATATAGGACGTAGGTTTTCTCAACGAAGTGATGCTCCCACATTTCATCCCAATGCATCTAAAAGGAAAACATCTCCTAGATCTAACATTAAGTGGGTACCCACGGGTAGAATTTTCAAATCAATTGGTCTTAGGTGGATTCCTACAGGAAAGATTTTAGACATTTGCACCAAAACTAATGTGATCTCAACAACTTCTACCTCTGAGACTAGAATGAAAACCATCGGTATTGTGTGTTCGAGTGTCAAGAAGATAATTGATACTACATCTTTATGCTTCTAACATCTGGAACCCAGTTACTCTTGGGGATCCTTGTTCTCTGTTTTCTTGTCTCTTCTTTCTTTCTTTGCAGACACAACAACTTAGGACCCGTAATCAACCGTTTAAAGCACTTCAGCAATGGCTTCTGAGCACAACAGCTTAGGACCCGTAATCAACCGTTTAAAGCACTTCAGCAATGGCTTCTGAGCACAACAGCTTAGGACCCGCATCCAACCGTCTAAACATTCCGGATTCTTCGGTAGAACCATTGTCACTCTCTCGCAAGGAATTGGAAACCTTGTTTGCTCAACTGTTTGATGATTCAATTGAAAACCGTCCTCAAGAAGTCTCACCAATTTCCGCTGCACACCCTGAGAATATTCAACAACCACTGTTGAGAAAGACGGTCCTCCAAGTGAATCTCCAACAACAGCAAGGCAAACTGCTTCCAACTCCAGACAATCAGCTGAAGATCCATAACAACAATTAGTACCACAACTTGCAGATTATGATGGAAATACTTTCTTCAATCCATTTGCACCGACTCCAACCGTTCTTGATATAATAGAGTCGTCTTCTCGCAATTTGGATCCGTCTAATATGCATACGTTCTAACAACATCACCCTTCGACACATCATTGGAATTATATGGATTTGGAAAATAAGCTGGACACAGAAGGCACAGTGATTCGCAACAAATCTTGTTTCGTTACAAAGGGATACAGTCAATGAAGCAGGATTGTACATCACTGTCATCAACAAAAGCTTAGTATGTAGCCATGTCTGCTTTCTGTGCTCAAATCATTTGGATGAGAACTTAGCTCACGGACTACGGCTATGTATTTGACTAGATCTCAATGTACTGCGACTCAAAGTGTGCTATTGCTATCTCGTGCAACACCTTTCATCATTCCAAGGCCATACAAATTTCTCTCCGCTACCATTTCATAAAGGAGCATGTTGAGAAGGGTACAATTGAATTAGAGTTTGTGGGTACTGAACACCAATTGGCGGACTTGTTTACAAAGGTATTACCTCCTTCAAGGTTTGTTAATTTAGTTCACCATATTGGTATGCGGTGTTTGACTCCAGATGATTTGCAAAATTTTCTTAAAACCTAAAAGAGTCAAACATCAAATTCTTTTTGTAAATATTTTATCATTAAGAAAATACAAAATCTACAAAAAGAATCTTCTTTCTCTTGTACAAACTTCTAATCTTCAAAACTATGTTCCTCCATTAATACAAATTTTGCTTTACACTGTCAAAATGGAACATGTTTTGAGGGGGAGAAAATGTTTCACAAAATCATGAAGTTTGCACACCTAACTTTTATTTTTCAAGGATAAAATGTTTCTTCATCATTCGGATTAAAACTCAATTTTTTCAAAAAAATTCTATGATCTCTCGAATTAAATTTGTACAAAAAGGTTTTACAAAAATATATGCTAATTCGAGGGGGAGAAAAGGAATTTTTTCTGCAACGATTCCAATTTAACCATGTTTAGACTTCAAATGGAACGGTAGTTAACCTTTAATGAGTAAAGTTCACAAAAGTCTTAAACTTAGGTAAAAGGACACTGCATGAAAAAATAAAACAGGCTCGCATCAATGTTTTTCACAAATGTTCTCAAAAGTTTCACACATAATTAGACTAACAATTTTTTATCCTCAATTTCTTTTCGATTGTGAGTTTCTAATTTCTTCATTGTTGTTATCTAATCGTTCCCTAAAATTTTCAAATGTTTTCAACAGTCAAAAAGGCATAATCAGAAACTAGAGTTCAAGTAATTATCGATCGGGGCATTTTCTTTTATGTGTTTAGTCTAATTAATCATTTCATATAACCTTAGAGAACACTAAAGAATGCTCGATTGGTGTGTTTGCACGATTAGATACAACATAGGTTTGAAATCAAGTGATTTAGGGTTTAAGATGTCGATGTCTTTGCTGCTGCTACTAGGGCTTTTGTTTGTACAATATTCTTGCATTTTGATGCTAACATGCGTGCAAAGTCTCAGATCATAACTCTAAACCATGATAATAATTGGGAAATTTCAAGTGAAAAAAATGAATTAATCTGTGATTTTATGTGTAAATTTGAGAATTCTGAGCATTTTTCAAAGATTTGGAATGAGTTTTTGATTCATCCGCATACTTGTTTATGCCTGATGCATTTTCTCTGTGTGCAAGTACATGTCATCCCATTGAAAGTCAAAACTTCAACAATTGTCAAAATGTTTCTCACGGAACATACTTTGAGGGCAAAGGGTTAAATGTATTAAAAGGCTAAAACTGGTAAAAGGATTCAAAATGGTGAGAAACAAATTTTTTCCAAACTCTACACTCTCGTTTTACTCCGGTAAAGCAAGTGTGAAGACCAAAGCAAAGTTGTTCTAAACTTTTCAAATTTTTCAAAATCTGGAATGCTTTGGCTACGATAAAAGAATGACTCGGATTTGGGCATCCCTAATACCGGAAGTTTTCCATACATCACAAAAACAAATCTTCAAAAAGAACCCATGAGGTTCAACTTTAGATGGAAATCTTTTTCTGATTTTAAAACTCAAAAGAGAGACTCCGGGTCTCAAACAATTTTTCAACAGTAAAAGAGTTTTGAATTTCAAGCATTCTTTGTTGTATAATACTTGATTGTGTTTTCTAAAACCTTGAGCAGAGTCGTCTCACGAATTTTCAAAAAGTATTTTATAATACGATTCAAAATTCTGCTCAAGAAGACTTTCTCTCGAATAACATTCATTATTTGAGGGGGAGTATTTTGTTTAAAGAAAACTAATTTTGTATTAAAACTACGACTTGTGCACACATTTCAGTGTACAACTCGGGTTTCAAAGAAAGGAAAGTGCCTTGCTAAACCATTCTTTAAAACCAAACGCGCACTTTTCCTTATAAACAAGAAGAAGTTTTCATGCAAAGCTTATCTAAAATCTTGAGCAAAATTTATTCAAAATTTTTCAAAAAGGTTTTTCAAAACTTTTCAAAATTTTGCTCAAGATGTTTCAAAACATTTACTCCCCAATCCCCTACAAAGTTTAAAAATGTCAAAACACATGCTTGTTTTGAGGGGGAGTATTCGAAATCAAAATGCTTTGTCAAAATCATGTTTTGATGGCTTGTGTACGCATTACAGTGCACAACCCGAACTTGTAAAGAAAGGACCCTGAGGTACGCTTCAGTGCCTCAATCCTAATTTAAGGAGCGAAGGCTTCTTACTTTTGAGTAGAATTAATCAAACATTTATGATTTTTCATAATTCTGCTCAAAAGGACAAGTATTTCACCTCAATAATACCTAATCACTTGTTGAGGGGGAGCACTTGTCAAAACAAAATACTTTGTTCAAAATCAAAAGTTCTTGGTGAATCTCCCCATAAAACTCAAAAAGCATATTTTAATCAAAAGTTTAACAAAAACAACATCTCATATGCTATTTTTGAGGGGGAGAAAATGAAAAAGTGATTAAAATATATGAAGTTAAAGCTGAAAAGTTGTATCTTGTGCGAGCTAGACTCAGATTCACCCAGGAATTGACGAGATAATTAAAGTCTGTAATATCGAAAGGACTTATCCTCGACGGGTAATAACATCAAGTTAGTTACTAGAGCTAGTTGTCACCTAAAAGCTGACAATGTATCTCTTTAACTAACCACGTAAGCGTGTCTCGAAAAAGGATATGTCGTAGTAGAAATGTACCGTCTCGAGAAACTTTCTGTGAACTTGATCAGGCCGGGTAATAACTTCAAGCTAGTCTAACTAGTGATGTAAGCGTGTCTCGAATCGGTCTTGTTCACGGAAAGTGGATCAATTCAAAAGTGCTTGCTCCTCCCGCATGTGCAAATTTATTTAAACACTTATGAGCACATGTGCAGGGGGAGCCCTTCAAAAGTGTACACAAAACTCTCAATGTGTTAACCAAAATATTTGATTATCACAAACACGTTGAGAGATTTTCAATCAAAGGTTTCTTGGCTACTGTCGGAGTTATAAGGTGATTAAGATAGGAATATCCGTCCTATGATCCGCCAGAGCCGGAGGGATCTACCCAAGGACATCTCCCATAGTTAGAATTAGAAGTCCTTAGGTATGATACGAAAAAAGGAGAAATGAATGAAAGGGAAAGAAGGAGTTGAAGAATTAAAAAGAAAAGTAAAGTAAAGGGTGAAAAGAAATAGCCCTCCATATGTTCAACCTTAGGGCAGACACCGGGTTCAATACGTATGATACTGGTTGTTGCAAAAGACAACACCGGTATTGAAGACAAAGTCGTCATGGACCCAGTGACGCAATGCACTAAACCTTCTTATCCACTCAAGTTCTCTTAAAAGGATTTGTTTCATTCTCACGGGGAACCCGCATAATCTATCGACCTATCTCTTAGAGACGGTTGATATTGAAGCAGGAGACACCTCCCCAGTCTCCGCATAGGAAACCTAGGTGTGCACTTATAGAGTCTAGAGCCTTGAGATACATCAAAGATCTCTTAGGAACACTTAGTACTTCTACAACTGGTGTTCTACATCAATGGGCATCAGTGGTAAACTATCGAGTCCTTCGCAGATCTTAGCAATCTGCCTAGAACGTTTATGAGAGGATTACATAAGTATTTCTCAATGATTGAACGGAAATCCTGCCAGGGTCATCATCAAACAGCCCTGACAGCAGGTCACTTCGGTAACCTCACAAGGGTTACGCTTAGTGTTTGCAGTGGTTCCATTATGGTCTACAGTCGTGGAGTGATCCCCAGCGACTCACCCAGTCATTGAGCTACATAGTAGGTCTAGTAAGCTCCCTCGGGAGTATCTGATATGGGAACGGCCTGGATAAGGATTGGAAGGAGTCTTCACACTATGCTGTTGACGAGCTCTAATTCCTTATCCGTAAGTACCGGTTATTTATTGCTAACTGTCTACTCGCAGGTACCTTACTTCCATGATGACAGATTCCACATGCTCATACATGCCTCTTGAAGTCATCAAAAGCTCCCTCAAAGATCAAAGCAACACAAAGTTCAAAAGAAAGATTCTACGCCAAAAAGAAGAATCTACAAAGTTTAAAGACTAAAGATCTTAAGTGAACAAAAGGGACTACGTGCATGTATAAGTCAGAATTCAAAGATGTATGAGCATGTTGGAATGGCGGACAACCACCACAGACGCAGGAGTGACGAACGGCAGATTACTTCATAACATAATCACTACAACTTCATCAAAGAACAAAGACAAAGAGCAAAGTATATCCATTATTATTCTAATCATTTCTGAAGACGTCTAAAGCTATGAAAGTCAAAGATTAAGACGAAGACGTCAAGCAACCATGATGACCGACCCTTAGGGGGAGATTGTTGGAACCAAAGTTTTACTATTTTATGAAGTCTCGGTCATTTGTAATAATAGGTTGCTTTAGTTATTATTTTACTTACAATATAGTTTATGTTACAAAGTTTACTAGACTTAAGCTAGGTGATCCATGGGCTTTAAGGCCCATACGATTTCATGAATGGGAGGAGAGGGAGTGTTGCCCTAGCTCCTTCCCTATAAATAGATGGCTTAGGTCTATGTAATACTTGGTTGGTTATTTGAAACTTTAAAGAAACTCTTGCAATTCATATTCTCTAATTTCTCATAATCATCCCACTCTCATTCTCATCTCATTTCTATCATTATTGTGCTTGTGTTTACTAAATGGTGACCTAACAATGTGGAATCTACTTAACCACACTTAGAATGTTTATTGGAAATGGAACTGTGATGCTTGTGTTTATTTAACAAAGAACAATGAAAGTATTTTACCAAACGATTCAATATTATTCAGAATAATACGAGTGGTCTTCACTATCACTAGGGTTACAAAGACCTTGAATCTTGTGTTTTGTTCTAATGTTTTATGTATATCTCTACTCACATATATTGCTATCACACGCACACTTAAGTCATATCTAAGATCTTCCTTTTATAGTCCAAGGAAAAGATCTTTTACAATCTATATGACTCATCTAATTATTAGCTTATGACTAAACTTCATTCTAGCTAGATGATGACTTATCATGTCAGTCATTAAGATACAACATGTATCTAGGATTACAACTCACTTAGAGTGTTCAATTTGATGACTACAACAAAGATATTATCTTGTATATGAATCAGTAGAATAAGTCGTACTTATCTACACAGCTGTTTATATGAGTCATAGTAGTATCAGCAGAATCCATCAGCAGAAACACTATCAGTAGAAAACGTTCTTCAGCAGAATCCATCAGTGGAAACGTGCTTTGTGCTTTATCAGCAGAAACATACTTGATGTATTTCCTTAAACCTTTATACTGATTCTTCTGATTATTTAATTCCCAACAATTAACATCTAGGTTTCACTACATCTAAGCAAACACAAAAGAGATCTAGCCAAGCATGTTAAATTGAAGACAAGTGTAAGATATATTCAAGCAACACATAGACATATTGAATGAATTGAAAGAGTACTTATCTCAATTGAACATGAAAGGTTTCAAAGGGTAAAAACCCTTGAAAAAGCTGTGATATTCGGACTAGGGTTTCTCTCCAAAGTTACACCCTAATTGTTACACTCTAATGAATGAAAATTGCAAAACTATATATAGATTTTACAGAGTGACAGCGTCAAGAAGGAAATTCTGAAGCCGTCAACTCGCCGCCCATAATGAAATCGGATTGCCTAGATCCAGTTTTGACGCCGTCATGTATAATCCTACTCTGGGTTGTCACTAACAATTGGACCATGACGGCCTATGGTGACGCCGTCATCTCCATAGTACAAAACTCTTCTGGATCGTCACGGACTTTATCCACTTTCACCTCTTGCATTGCTCTTGACGCCGTCAGGTACTGTTCCTAGCAAGAAAAATTAAGACTTTGCCGTTTTCTTCACTTTTATGCTCCAAAAACGTCCAAAACGCTTCCTTTTCCAGAATTCACTCCAAAAGTACCTAAAATGACGAAAGAAACGATTTAGAGCATTATTTGATCAAATAAATTCGAATCCGGGCTAAAATGACCCCCTAAAAACGGTTCATTTTTCGCCTCATCACGTGTCCTTTCTCGAAGGTGAACAATTACATACTTTTTCGTGTATTATATAAATAATTTGGTTAGTTGTTAAAAATAATAGTTTTTACTCTTTAACAGCCTGGGACAACAGACCATGGATGTGATTTTTTTTATAGAAGGAGGAACGACTCGCCAAAATGATGACCGATTCTCTGGGAGCTTCAACATCAAGCGGTTCTGGATCTGCTCCAACAAGGTGCTCAAACTGTCATGAAAAAAATCTTAGAATAAACATGTTGGAGGCACAAAAACAGGTGATGGAGGCACAAAAACAGGTGCTAGAGACAAAATTAAGGATGCTGGAGGCAAAACTTGACATGGCAACGTATCCCAACCACGACCACGCATGTCAGTCGGATGCAATACTCCGTGACCTTTTAGGTGACATGGATAAATTTCATATGTAGTACTATTGTTGTTGTTGTTGTTGCTGTTATCGTTGTTGTTGCTGTTATCGCTGTTATTGTTGTTGTTGTTGATGTTGTTTGCTGTTGTTGTTGATGTTATTGTTGTTGTTTAATAAAAGGGAATATACCCAAAAAATGCACTATACTTGTCAAAAAAATTACTTTTATGTATCGAACTTTTTTTTTCCTCATTCGTGTACTAAACTTGCATTTTTTTTCCTCTTTTATGCATTTTCGTACAATTTTATAGCATTTTTGCCCCTGGATTTTCAAAGATTTGAGGGGCAAAATTGTTCCAAAGTGCATAAAAGTGGCAAAAAATTTGAAGTTTAGTACACCTATGAGGAAAAAAAAAGTCCGATACATAAAAGTAATTTTTTTTTACAAGTATAGTGCATTTTTTTGGTATTTGGCCCTTAATAAAATGTTGTTGTTGTTGTGGTAACTGATGTTGAACGTCCTTTATATTTTAAATTCGTACGCACAAATAATAAAACTGAAGGAGCAATAATTATCAAACACAAAGGCAAACTGTTTATTTAAAACAAGCAAGAGTTCTCAACCACATGCATTTTCATACATACTCAAACCAAACAACTTGACAACCAAACTAAACAACTCGACAACCAAAGGAAACAACTCAAACTAAACAACTTGACAACCAAAGGAAACAACTCAAACTAAACAACTCGACAACCAAACGAAACAACTCAAACTAAACAACTCGACAACCAAAAGAACAGATCAGACGAAACAACCCGTTTATTTATTTTTTTTGCGGCTACTTCCCGCTTTACTCGAACTCGCACAATCTTTTCCCTTCCTTGCTCTCATTTCCTTGATATGTGCAAATGTAGCTTCAAGATTTGTGACCCTATTTCCCATATTATCAAGTTTGGTTTCCAACGTACTTTCAGCTTCGTCGTCACCTCCAACAGCAGCAGCTTGAGCTTCAGCAGCATCTAGCTCTTCCATGTACTCTTTGTAGTACGACTTTTTCCTACATCATTCGATAATCTTGTCTCTCATCCACGGTTCAGCGTCCTTAAAAGAATCATATTCCTCATAAACTGCATGACCAAAAGTTAACATAACTTCATTAAAGAGGAGCTCGTGTGACAAGATTTTTGAGTACTCCTCTTCAACTGTGCAACCACGCCAAGTCATGTGTGTCTTGTAAGAATTGACGATTGACTTATTTGTGAGATGTGTAAAATGAGATGGAAATAATTTTGTGAGAATGTATATAGGTAAAAAATGAGACGGGTATGTATTTGTGAGGTTATATATAGGGTGAATTTTTGGGGAGATATGTCGACGGGAAAAAAAACGCGAGAAAAATCCTGCCCAATATTTTATCCTTTCATTAAAAATATTTATATTTAGTAATAAATTCCCGTCGACATGTCGACGGGAATCGCAAAACAAAAATTTATTACCTTTAGTCACACACTAATTGTGAATAAAATCGTGATTAATATATTCTCATCGACATGTCGACGGGAAAATATTAGCGGGTAAATTTCGCTGTGTATGAAAAATTCAACGCAGTGGGGCTCGGTCAAGTGTTTTTTTTTTATCGTTTTCTGCCTTATGCCGTCGACATTGTGTTGACGGGAAACTGTTTGTCGTCTGTTCTCCTTATCCTTGTAGTGATTATTCAGAAAAGAGAAAACTGATTACGCTCTACAGCCTACACTAATCTATTAATAGCTAAACAAAGGGTATTACTCAAACATGAAAGTGACATACAATTAAACTTACATAAAGACTGATGAAAACAAGGATTAAAGGCATAACAAAATTAAACCGTTATTGGTAGTGGGCAATAAAACCAAATAAATGCCCCTTATTTGTTATTTGTGTTGGTTTCAATCTCATTGAATGACTCTCATCAATTCCAACATGCTGAACCGAATCATGACGTGACCTATCAAGATTATGCAAAATGCTCTACGTCGACAACTAATTGATTTCAGTATGCCGAAAACCATCTCTAAGGTGGCAAAATGGTAAGTCGCCCTCAAAGTCTTATAACTAAAGGAAAAACCTCGTTAGGTGAAATTTTTTGGGATGACTAGGGGTTAAGAAAAAGGTTAAAACAGCCATAAAAATACAAACATACGAGTTTTAACAGATAACATGGACAGAGAGACCTTTTACCATTCAACCGATATCAAAACAAAAAACAACATTCACACAAACATCATCTAAACAATAGAGCTTTAATTTGGTTTTGCACGTTTCCTAAATTATATACGACAAAAGGATATTTTGGTACATCCCACTTTTTATATTCTAAAAAATAAATAATTTCAGAATAGGTACAGTACAAAATACTATTGGATTCTCATTATTGTTTCCTTTTGGTGGTGCTCACCATGTTGGAGGGTCTGCTTTAAACCAGACTACGTGATGCGAATAAAAACAAATAAATGGGTCCAACTATCCTAAAACACGGTTTAGCATGAAACGTCCTAATAATCCCCAGCTCACCTGTTTATTCAAAACAAAACGCCAAATGTAACACAAAGAAGAATATATATATATATATATATAAGTTGGACACATGTAAATGATGTGAATTAAACGATACACGGCGTACGTTTGTATGCATATAAAGTAAACTAACGAACATATATAGAAGCTAAGTATGCATACTACTACGTACTTTTTATATTTAACACTTTTACACTATGTTATCTACATGTTATTTTACTAATATATTTTCCAGTACACATAGGTTTTCTGAATGAGAAAATTACTGACATACCCCTGCATGGAGGGGTATGTCACAAAATGCCCCAAATCTCAGCCGTTTTCAAAAATGCCCCATCATTCCCCTTAAAAGCATACGCGACATAAGGGGATGACACATGTCAACATTCTAGCTCGGGCAAAAAAAAATATATATAGTGCATGTCGCGTACACATGTACGCGAGACCCAAAAGTCATACGCGACATGTTGAAAAGTGTTTTAAGGTTTTGGATTTAAAAAAAAAAAAAATTAAAAACTTAAAAAAAACACCCTCTAACTTTTTGATATTTACAACTTTTTTATATAACAAACTTTATTTGTCAAATATTTAGCAAATATATATCAAATTTGTTAATGAAAAAAATATCGTTACGAAGAGCTCTGAATTACGAACAAAACGAGCCCAATATTGATATGCTTTTGACATACGTACGATTTTATAAAATTTCGAAATACCGTTTATAGGTTTAGAAAATTATACCGTTTTTAATTTATGAATATGATATTCATATTTCATAGAATTGTACGTCTTTGTCCCTTGTGCTTTAAGCGTATATTTTAAAAGATTATAAAATCGTACGATTGGACAAAGTTTTCTTCTTCTTGTACTACGACTACTGTTGAGCTGCTATGTATGGAAGCATGGAAAAAGGATGACCAGAAACATGAGAAAAAGTAAACACACATTACATTCAACCCACACATGCCTTACCATTGTACTATCACAACAGCTCTATAAATTAAACGTATATTAAAGCTCAGTTGTATTATTATTACGTCTATATGATTATTGAATACCATTTCACTGCATTTCTTTCATAAAGGGTGTTTTTTGTAAGTTTTTAATTTTTTTGTCAAATCTTTTTTAGAAAAAGTTTGTTATATAAAAAACACCCTTTAAAACAAATGTGATTTAACTTTTGGCATTATGCTTATTTAATATTTAAAGGGTGTTTTAGAAAAAGTTAAAGGGTGTTTTTTATATAACAAACTTTATTTGACAAATATTTGACAAATAAAGTTTTGTCAAATATTTGTTCAATCGTACGATTTTATAATCTTTTAAAACATACGCTTAAAGCACAAGGGACAAAGACGTACAATTCTATGAAATATGAATATCATATTCATAAATTAAAAACGGTATAATTTTCTAAACCTATAAACGGTATTTCGAAATTTTATAAAATCGTACGTATGTCAAAAGCATATCAATATTGGGCTCGTTTTGTTCGTAATTCAGAGCTCTTCGTAACGATATTTTTTTCATTAACAAATTTGATATATATTTGCTAAATATTTAACAAATAAAGTTTGTTATATAAAAAAGTTGTAAACATCAAAAAGTTAGAGGGTGTTTTTTGTAAGTTTTTAATTTTTTTTTTAAATCCAAAACCTTAAACACTTTTCAACATGTCGCGTATGACTTTTGGGTCTCGCGTACATGTGTACGCGACATGCACTATATATATATATATATTTTTTTTTTTTGCCCGAGCTAGAATATTGACATGTGTCCTCCCCTTATGTCGCGTATGCTTTTAAGGGGAATGATGGGGCATTTTTTAAAACGGCTGAGATTTGGGGCATTTTGTGACATACCCCTCCATGCAGGGGTATGTCAGTAATTTTCTCTTTCTGAATAGAGATTTCATCATTGGACTATGATTGAAGTTGTAAATGGAAACCACATATAAAAATACATAACTTTGAGTCTTACTTATTGGTATCAATATTAACATAGTTCAAACATCAAAGACAAATTATATAATTTACATCATCACCCTATCTTATCCACCGATTACAACCACCTTTGAGAAGAACAAAATATAACTTAACAGATTTGAAAATAATTGTAATCAATCAGACAATCGAATCTAGAAAATACATTTAAAAAAGAAAGAGCTTAAAAAATATATAAACCAAAAATCTGACACCCTATCTTGTGTTACGTAACTCAGACCAACAAATCGAACATGTCTATATTTGGTGCTAACAAGTTTAATCTTAAACTCTGCGGTCCCATATATGGCCCCTTATAAACCCTTGTTATTTTACCTTCCGTTAATCTAACGCTAGTCACGGTGGTAACCACGGTCGACCATGCAACATCAGTTTTTTCTCTCCGACAACTTGAGGATGATCAAGTTTTCACAGTGACGACCAAGTTAATTTTTTTTAATTAATTCAAATATTTTAAACAAATTTAAACTTCAATAACAATAAAAACATTGCATAAATTATTCAAATAACATTAAAAACATTATATAAATTATTCAAATAACATTAAAAACATTACATAAATTCTTCATCTTCATCGTCACTTGCGTCATCGTCTTCACTCTCTTGATTGACTTCATTTCCATGATTTCCCCAAACGTGTTTGATCAAATCAGCTTTCAAGTATAGATGAGTTGTTCTATCCATTATCTCCGAAGTAACTACTAACGATTCTTCATGCGATCTTAAAGGATCATGATCACGGTGACCCTCATCTTCGAACCATGTAGGACATATCGCCCGCTCCTTGAGTCGAATGATCATATTATGTAATATGATACATGTGTACATAATATCTTGGAGATCACGTTGGAACAACCCTCAATCCGGAACTTTAAGCATTTTTCACTTCTTCTTCAACACACCAAAAGCTTGTTCCACATCCTTCCTTGCTGCTTCGTGCTTTCTCTTGTATAATATTCTTTTATCATCACCTGTGGGAGGATTTGAAATGGACTTAATAAGAACGGACCAGTCCAGATATATCCCGTCAGTAAGATAATAACCCTTTTTATAAGCTACATCGTTAATCTCGAATGAAAGTTCTGGTGCTCTCCCAGATTTGATATCATTGAAAACAAAGGAACGATGTAAAATGTTTATGTCATTATTCATCCCAGAGACACCAAAAAACGCATGTCAAATCCATAAATCTTGAAAGGCGATCGCTTCCGATAAAATGAATGGATGTGACCCGTGATCAACCCTAGCAAATTGACCTCTCAAACTATTTGGGCAATTCTCCCACTCCCAAATTGTACAATCAATGCTTCCCATCATCCTAGGAAACCCATGCTCATGCTCGTGATGAGCATATATTCTTTCAAGGTCAGAATACGTGAGCTTTCGCAAAAACTCAGCACCATATAACTCCATGATAGCCTTGCAAAACTTACGGAGACATTCACGGGTTGTTGTTGCAGCCAATTGCAGATACTTGTCAAGAGAATCAGGAACGGTGGTGTATCCCAATTAAGTGACAAATTGCCGTAGTACACTTGACCAATGGGGAAATACCAAGTACACTCCTACAATCATGGGTTTATTGAAAATAAAGAGAATAATCGGTTACCTTTTGAACAATTTGTGTGAATAGTTCTCGGCTCATTCGGAACCGCCAACGGAATGTCCTTTTCGTCATACACCTGGTTTTCGGAGAAGTAAGCCGCCACTAAACGATTATTAGCACCTTCATGATACCTAAATACGTAGTTTCGTTGAGCTTTGGGCAATGATGCTTGGTACTCGTCCCAAGCAAACTACGTAAACTCCGCAAGCTCGCTGATAACTTCTTCATCATCTTCGGAAGATGAAGAACCAAAAAATAGCTCGTAAGATATAATTAAGAGAATGTGTTTGAAGGTATTAAGAGAACTGTTGTTTGAATTGTGTTTGAAATTGTGTGTTTAGAAGTGTGTTTGAGGTTGATATTTATATGGTTGTAAAAGTGGTAAAGTTTTTATTTTTATTTATTTTTTATTTTATTTTTGTTCCAAACGGTAACAATTTTTGCAAGTTTATGTGTATAAAAGTCGGTCATTTTGACGAACTAGTTCGTTTGGTTTTTGATCGACGACCGAAGGACCATAGTGGTTCGATCGACGGCGACCGATGGGTCGACCGACCACTGTGGTAAGCCTAATTGGGTGTTGTTATACTCGCATTTATTCACTCCGTTGACTAGAAAAGACAGTTTCTAACCATTTTATGTTCCGTATTTTCTATCTTCTGTAAGTTTTGATTTATCAAACTTTATATTTTATGTTTCGTACTTACAGTTCTTGTAATTTTATAATAAAAATAATAAAATAAAATAAAATAAAAAGAGTATGCCAATATCTATTTATTTATTTTATTATTTTATTATTATTTTTTTAACATCGGTATTTATGAATTGTAATCAAGCATTGATTGACTTGACTAAAACGTATGGTTAAATATATAACCAATTAAATGTGTTTTCTCAATCCATTTTGACACTTACCAAACCACATTTCTGGTTTTTATACTTAGCCTCACAATTAAATTAGTAATCTCAATCATTTTCCATTATAATTCAGCATAAGTAATAAAAATAATTTTTCTTTTTTCATTTTTTTTTTTTTTTAATTTTTTTTTTAATCTCCGCTAAGAATTACTTTTTTGTTGGTGGGTGTCATCGCTATCAATCAAGAAGTGGGCAAGGACGATAAGCCTATATACTATAATTCCAAACGTAGAAATTTCCAAACCTTCCTTGTTCTCGTCTATTTTTTTACGTTTTCGTCCATTTTTTTAACGTTTCCGTCCACTTTTTTACGTTTTTGTCAATCCTTTTACATTTTCGTCCATTTTTTAACCTTTTTTGTCTGTTTTCTTATGTTTTTATCGGTTTTTGCTATTTTTTACGTTTTCGCCTATTTTTTGTGATTAAATAAGTATACTAAAAGAAAATTTGACATTTGATAAAAATGTGTCCGTGTTGATTTTAAATCACGATTTTAACCCCTTTCTGGCCTGAATCATCAAAAGTGTAAAACACGAAAATAATACTTTACATCAAGACACGCGAGATTTTAACTAGAAAATGCAAAACAAGGGATGTTTACTACCAAAATTTAAGCCATTTTTTTACCAAGACTCGCGAGTTTTGGTAGTAAACATCCCTTGTTTTACATTTTCTGGTTAAAATCTCGCGTGTCTTTATGTAAACATTATTTCGGACAACTTTCGTGTTTTACACTTTTGATGATTCAGAGCAGAAAGGGGTCAAAATTGTGATTTAAAATCAACACAGACACATTTTTATCAAATGTTAAATTTTCTTTTAATATACTTACTTAATCACAAAAAATAGGCGAAAATGTAAAAAAATTGGGAAAAACTGATAAACACATAAGAAAATAGGCGAAAACATAAAAAAGATTGACAAAAATGTAAAAAGATTGACAAAAACGTAGAATAGTGGATGAAAACGTAAAAAAATGGACGAGAACATAAATAAATGTACGAAAACATAAAAAGATGGAGAAACGTAAAAAAATAGACGAAAACATTAAAAAAAAGGACGAAGACGTAAAAAAAAGATGAAAACGTAAAAAAATAGACGAGAACGTAAAAAATAGACTCAAACGTAAAAAGGTTGACAAAAATGTAAAAAATGGGCGAAAACGTAAAAAAACGGACGAGAACGTAAAAAAATGTACGAAAACGTAAAAAGATGGACAAAAACGTAAAAAAATGAACGAAAACGTAAAAAAAATGGACGACAACTTAAAAAATGAATGAAAACGTAAAAAAACAGATGAGAACGTAAAGAAATAGACTAAAACGTAAAAAGATTGACAAAAATGTAAAAAATGGACGAAAACGTAAAAAAAACGGACGAGAACGTAAAAAAATGGACGAAAACTTAAAAAATGGAAAAAAACATAAAAAAATGGACGAAAACATTTAAAAAATGGACGAGAACGTTAAAAAATGGACGAAAACGTAAAAAGATTGACAACGGTGCAAAATATTAACGTATGGACCAACGGTGCAAAAAATGAGGACTAACGGTGCAAAAAATATTAACGAAGGACTAACGGTGCAAATAACTTAACGGCCAAACTAACGGCCCAACCAAATTGTGGACTAAAATATGCAAGGTTTCACAAAATAGGGACGACTGGTATAATTAAAATGAAATAGAGACTAAACATGCAATATGTGTAAACGACAAGTAACATCCGCGTAATTTTTTCTTTTATTTACTTCAGTCTTGCACTCTTGCAAAAGAAAAACACTAAATAAGCCTACTTCTATTAATTGGTGGATCCACAGAACAAGTGTATCTCGAATTCTCGGCCAGGTGGTTGAGTGTAAAAGCACTCCAAATAAACCCAAGTTGTGATATAGACTGTAGAAAACTAGAAGGGGGTTGAATAGTTTACCGATTAAAATCTTTTTAACTTGTTAAGTTAGCTTTGAAACTTTTCGTTTGATCAAAGATGTAAACACAAACACAATATATAACATGCAAGTAAATGAATGAAACGATCAAACCACAACACGAGTATTTATTGTGGTTCGGCTACAAGGACTCTTTTTCCTTGCCCTACGTCCACGTCCCGAGTATCCAACTCGAGAGTTTCTTTCACTAGTCAACAAGCTCCTTTCACTGGCGGAGAAAAACTTACACGTCGCTTATACTTTTACCGACACAAAGCTAGATGTCGAGTTCTATACCAAGGGTACAACTACTCCCGTTAGTTCTTTTACAAGGGTACAACTACTCCCGATACACTTTGTATTTTGAGGACTAAAATACTAACCGATCACTACTGAAAATACACAATCAAATGAAGTGTAAACTACACAAGTCTACACAATGCTAAGCTAACAAGTCTTGCAACGTTGTGTTGAATACTTGTTACTTTTAGTAAACTCGTGAATCTCTTTGCTACAAAAAGAAACTTCACATATGAAATGTTAAAAGGTTAGATGGAAGAATGAATATGTGTGTAAAATATGATGTAAAGTGATAAGCCAAAATTCAACTTGTGGCTTGATATTTTTAGCCAAACCTTCTGCAGGTCTGGCGGATCAGGCGGACCCCTCAGAAGGGTTCCGCCCGTGTACCTCCAGGGTACCGCCGGGCTTGCAGTTGGTTTTGCAATAAATCTTGCAAATCAAACAAAGTCACATCTCATTACTCTTGCAAACCAAATAATGTCACATCACATAATATCAAGTCAAACACTAAACTTGCAAGCAACATCTTAGTAAGTCAAACACATATCTTTCCATAAATGTATAATGACAAAACTTGCCATAAATGTGATGTGACAATTCTATTTTTAGAAAATAAAAAGTGTTGTGTTTTATGAAATGTAAAAAGTAGCAAAAGTCTAGTTTATGCAAGTCTTTAAAACTAAGATTATGTTTTACTTAGAAACTAAAGTTTACATTTTGTCGTTAACAAAACTTAGCGAAGATCGTAAAATATAAATAACTTTTTTAGGCGATATTTGTATTAACAATCTCCCCCTTTTTGTTGATGACAAAACATAAACTTTGTTTTTAAGTAACTCACAAAATCTTGGTTTTTAAGACTTAAAAAAAAATTAATATTAAACTTGTTTTACTTAAGTTATGATAATCATATTAAGTTTTGAAAGTTTAATATATTTCTCCCCCTTTTTGTCGAAACAAAAAGTAGAGTAGCGAAGCGGAAAAATGCACTTGCTCCCCCTTGCTTGTTACCCCCCCCCCCCCCCCTAAAAGGAGTGCCAAGATGAGAAACATGGATTTTGGATCCTACAAAAAAATGGTTAGTTGGTGATATATATAGTCAAGCTTGTAGTTACCACACACATTGCAACCACAATGACAACACAAAAATGATCAACCAACAATGCACGAAAGTAAGTAGAAAGAACTAGCATTCCAAGTAAATTTTTGACTTATAAAAGTCAAAGGACAAGAAATGGGTAAAATTCTTCTACTTCTAAAAACTTAAAAAATAACCAAGAAAGAAAAATAAACGCCTATTTTCTTAAATTGGGGCAAACGGCCTCCAAATGGTTGTCTAGGATTTGTTTGGGTGGGAAAGAGCATCCAAACGTTCTATGACGTGTTGAAATGCAAACCGGGTTTCATCTTGGAGTTGGTGAAGCAACGTTTTGATGCTTGCACCCATTTGCTCACAATTTGAGCAAACATGGGGATGAGTGGGTGGAAATGGGTTGGTTTTGGTTTCTTGGTTTGAGGGTTGGTTGGTTTTTGGTTCTTGGGTGGATGATGGGTTTGGTATTGAATCAAACAAGGTTGTTTGAAATTCCATTGCTTGATGGAGGTGGTTCTCAACCATGCTTTGTATATCCTCATATGAGGGAAAGAAAGATTCAAAGGTTTGGGCTTGAGAATGTGGTGGAGTTGGGTGATCATGGTTTTCAAAGTTTGGTTCTCTATAAAGAGGACCATGGATGTCATTGTAGATGGGGTGAAATAACAATGGTTTGGGTTGATGGTATACTTGTTGTGGTGGTTGGGTGTGGTTAAAAAGCTCATTTTGGTCAAGAATTGACCTTGGTGAAAAAGGTGGTGGTTGTGAAGGTCTTGGTGGGAGATCATTTAGATCTTGGACAAAAGGGTGTGGTGATGTGGGAGGAGACCCACATAACTCCATAGGTTCAATTTTGGGTAATAGTGATGGTGATGAAGTTTTGGATGGTTGGGTTGGAGCACTTGGTGGACTTGGGTCAATGGGTGATTTAGTAGGTGGTGGAGTGAGCTCATTAGGTTCATTTGGTGATGGTGATGGAGATCCAAGGTTCAAAAAGTGTTCATTTTTTATAGGTGAGGTGAATTCATCAGAAGATGAGGAGCTTAGGTTGATGGGTTGATTAGACCATAGTGGTTTAACACTTATCCGGGCGGTTTTCCGGATGGGTCGTGATGGTTGAGAGGTGATTGTTGACTTAGTCATGGTGAGAAATGGTTTAGAAGTTCAGAAATTGTGATGAAGAAGGTATGATTTGATAGTGTTTAGGATGGCTTAATTTATAGTGTTGAAGGATTGTGGAAAGGAGTGTTTGGATTTGATGTTAGTCTATACAAAAATGGAGGTTTCTAATGATTTGGAAAACTAATTGTGGGTTGTCAAATCATGGAAGTCAATCCAATGAAAATGGTGAAGTGAGAAGACAAGTTTTGCACTAAATGCTTAGTGGTTTTGGTGGATTTGTGGTAGTATAAATCTCAGAGATTTCGAGGATCCCTTAAAAGGGTTCCTTCCTTTATGTGTGAGGGGTCCTTGAGGTTGTTATGGCAAATTTTGAATTTTGGCGGGAAATGGTTTTGGTTAAGTGTATGGAAGAAGGAGTACCCTATTATGCTAAACACATTGCAAGAAATGGGTTTCTACCTAAAAGGGTTGGATTTTGGTGTTTGGATGTTGAATTGGTGAAAATAGAAACAAAAATTCTGCAGGCTTCTGCGCGGCACCCTCAGAATACACAAGCGGAACCCATTTGAGGGTGCCGCCTGGTCCGTTGGGCCATTTCTGGAATTCCCAGAAATTGCACTGGTGGAACCCAATTTTGGGTACCGCCAGATCCGCCAAAGCTTCAGAAATGGGCAGCCCGCGTTTTTGACCCGTGAGACGATTTTCAAAATTTTCGAAAACTCCTAAAATAAAAGATATAATGCATATCTGGTTAGGAAATGCAAAAAATGAACATGTAAACACTCATATCATATGACTTTAACCGGGGGCTAACGATATTCACTAAACTTAGTGAAAATATTATAAGTTTGAAAATTTGACAACTTGCTAAAAGTTGTCTTCCTGCATCAAAGTTAGATGAAACATGTTCCAAATAGTATCAAACATTGTACTAACCTACAAATACATCATAAGCATTGTTTAGACAACCAAATTTGTTCAAGTAGCACCTAATGCCAAAGACTCCTACACACCCGCACTCATTGACGGTCAATCTTGTTCTTGAGCTTTCCAAGGAATCTTCCAAGATTCTTGAACATCCCCTTTGTTTGCTTGAACTCCGCCGACTCATTTGGAATATCCGGAAGTTGGGATAGGTATTCGAGAGGTGGGAGCCTAGAGTTTGGCAAATTGTCATCTTCACTCATTGAGGAAGATGATGATGAGGTAGGAGGATGAGGACGTTTTCCTTGGGCTTTGTACATTGCACTCCCTCTCAACTCTTGACAACCTCCAAGACCGTATCCATCCTTATGACACACCCCTTGTCTCAAAAGATGTACTTCGTGACCACCTCTTTGTTAGGACCACCAACACTAGGAGAACCCGTTCGGGAAATGAGGTCGATAAGGACCCATATGGAATGGAAATGAATGAACTTAAGCCCCAATTCCAGAAATGGGAGGAAGTCCTTAGAGCCAATGTCATTAGCACAATAGGAAACCGAGATCATATCAACCTTTGCCTTTGCTACATGCTCTACTCCTTGTCCGTTAGGCAACCCTTCAACCTTGCCTACTATATGACCAAGAGAATGGCCGACATTCCCGTGCATGCCACAATGGCTATGCCGTATGGAATGCTCTTGACCCGTCTCTTTAGGTTCATCTCACCCATTCCACCAACTCCAAATGGTCTTCGTCTTGACTACACTCTCATTCCACACACCTTTGTCCCACTTAGTGATAGAGGCAAGTACCACGGTTTGGGACACCTAGGATTTGAGCAAACTCCTCAAGAGTGAAGGAGTATTGATGACCACTAACCCTAAAGTTGATAGACATATGACCATAATCATCCGTGGAGAGGACGGAGGATGCATAGAACTCTAGAATGAACCTAGGACAAATAGGCTCGTCGATATTCAAAAGACACTCAAAGTTGATTGTGGCAAATTCGGCGTAAAGGTTTGTGCCTTCTAGGAAAGACGGGTCAATGGTTCTACCCTCATGGACATAGTGTTTTTCTAGGGCTTTGAAAACGTTTACTTGGTTTGGGGTAAGGCCTTTGGTTTTGTGGTGTTTTGGTAGGTACTTAATGGTGTCCTTGTGGTCGTAGTGGGTTAGAGGAGGCATGATGATTCCTAGAACAACAAAATTTCACATTTTAGTTTACGTAAACCACTATTATAATGTGGATGTTCTAGTGTGTGTCTATATGAAAACAACTTGGAGGTGTGGTTATCTTGACTCATTTTGATGCTTTAAAATCGTTTTATGCAAGTTTTGTTATAAAACAAAGAGATAACCCAAACGCTCCTAGTTCAATGTAGCTTCGTTTGAATTTACCCGAAAATACATATTGGTTATGTATTCCCTTTAGCATTCAAGAGACATTATGCAAGTGATGTTTTAAACATAACGTTTTGATTTTGTATTCTCAATGTGAGACGAAAAAATATTTTTCCTACTTGTGAGAAATTTTTGGAAGGATTTGACATGGGGTGTTTTAGCAAACATGTTTATACTAATTAAGGATGCAATTCCTAACTATGGGAAACATGATTAGTTTTGTTAAACACCTAATCTTATGCATGCGTTTTTCAAGTTAATGCATAACCCCAAGGTTTTATTTTTGTGCAAGAAATAGAATTCCTAGACTCAGATCAGGATTGTAATCATGTTTAGAATACTTACAATGATGATTGATTTGCAATGTAAATGAATGGAGGATCAAGAATTTGTAGGTATGGATGGATGGTAAAGTGAATAGTAGCAGTTTGGAAGTGGTGGTATGAGATAATGGGTGTTTGGTTTAATATAAACAAATATTTTGATTATGCAGGTCGGCAGATACGGCGGACCCCTGGAATGGGTTCCGCCCGTTATGTCTCAGGGTTCCGCCGACCCTGCTGAGAAAAATAGTTATGGATTTGTTTTAATTTTTGTGATTTTTGTCTAATGTCCAGAACTATAATGTAGGTTACATGAGTCCTAAGCCTAGCCTAAGAAGGTTAAAAGGTTCACGTTTAAGGGGTTTTGTGAGAATGTTGGCTATGTTGTCTTCGGAAGAAACTTTCTTAATTGAGATATTTCCTTTTTGAACGTTGTCACGAACGAAATGATGATGGATTTCAATATGTTTGGTACGAGCATGTTGAACCGGGTTTTTGCTAAGATCAATGGCACCTTTGTTGTCACAAAGAATTGTGATGTCGTTGAGTTGAATTCCGTAGTCGACAAGAGCTTGCTTCATCCAAAGAGCTTGTTGACATGCCTTTCCGGCCGAAACGTACTCGGCTTCCGTTGTTGAGATAGCAAGAGCCGTTTGCTTCTTACAAAACCATGAGGTGAGACAATGTCCAACAAAAGTACAAATACCACTTGTACTTTTTCTATCGACATAGTCACCGGCATGATCCGAGTCGGCATACACTATGGTGTCTATTCCCGTTCCTTTGGGATACCATAAACCTAAATGTGTAGTGCCCTTAATATACCTAAAAATCCTTTTTAACGGCTTCGAGATGGGTAGTTTTAGGATCTTCTTGAAAACGAGCACATAGACAAACACTAAACATAATGTCGGGTTTACTAGCCGTTAGGTAAAGTAGACTACCAATCATACCTCTATATTTAGTGCTATCTACGGATTCACTTTCCTCATCCTTGGTGAGTTTAGTTTCCGTGGACATGGGAGTTTTGATAGGTTTCGAATCTTCTAATCCAAATTTCTTAAGCATGTCCTTAATATATTTAGATTGGTTAAAGAAGATACCATCTTCTAGTTGTTTAATTTGGAGTCCTAGGAAAAAGTTGAGTTCTCCCATCATACTCATTTCAAACTCGTCATGCATGATTTTTGAGAAATCCACACATAATTCTTGACAAGTTGATCCGAATATAATGTCATCAACATAGATTTGGACTATGATAATATGTGAATCTTTCTTCTTAGAGAAGAGAGTATTATCAACTAAGCCCATGGTATACTTATGGTCAACTAGGAATGTTTTGAGTCGATCATACCATGCTTTTGGAGCTTGCTTAAGTCCGTAAAGAGCCTTTTTAAGTTTGTAAACATGATTT
The DNA here is from genome assembly GCA_030686995.1 of Artemisia argyi. NCBI lineage: Eukaryota > Viridiplantae > Streptophyta > Magnoliopsida > Asterales > Asteraceae > Artemisia > Artemisia argyi. The sequence goes on along the minus strand of CM060706.1, from coordinate 126,932,223 downwards.
GGTTTTTCAAAATCGATGAAGCCCGGTGGTTGAGCAACATACACTTCTTCATTAATGACTCCGTTTAGAAATGCACTTTTGACGTCCATTTGAAAGAGTTTAAAATTGTGTGCACATGCATATGCAAGTAAGATTCTAATTGACTCGAGCCTAGCAACCGGAGCAAACGTTTCATCGTAGTCAATGCCTTCTTGTTGGTTATATCCTTGTGCAACTAGCCTAGCTTTGTTTCTAGACACAATTCCATTTTCATCCATTTTATTTCGAAATACCCATTTTATTCCAATTATAGTTTGACTCGTTGGTTGAGGAACTAATGTCCATACATCATTCCTAACAAATTAGTTTAACTCTTCTTGCATTGCAATTACCCAAGACTCATTTTTAATGGCTTCATTAATATTTTTAGGTTCAATGGTTGACACGAAACAAAAGTAATTTCTTTCATTTTGAACTTTTGACCTTAGTGTTCTTTCGTTAATATTACCAATGACACCATCTAATGGATGACTTTTAGATTCTTTGACATTGACAAGTTCTTTGTTTAATAGTTCATCTTCCTTGTCATCACTTAAAATTTCTTGATTTTCTACTGCTTGGCTTTCAACTAAGTCATCATCTACTAAAGGTGATGTCTTAGAGGGAGGTGGACTTTCGTCAAATGTTACGTTCAACGATTCCTCGACTCTTAAGGTTTCTTTGTTCAAAACAATGTATGCTTTACTATTTTGTGAATATCCAAGAAATACACATTCATAAGACTTTGGGTCAAATTTGGTGAGATAATCTTTGGTATTAAGAATGAAACATTTACTCCCAAATACTCTAAAGTATCCTAATGTAGGCTTTTTACCTTTATATAGTTCATAAGGAGTTTTATTCAAAAATGGTCTAATTAGGACTCGATTTAAAATGTACGTCAAAGTGTCGACGGCATTACACCAAAACTTTTGTGGAATGTTTTGTTCATTAAGAATTGTTCTACTCATCTCTTGCAATGTCCAGTTTTTACGTTCTACTACACCATTAGATTGAGGAGTTCGTGGAGCCGAAAAGTTATGAGTTATTCCATTATTATCACAAAAGTTTCCAAATTGAAATTCATTATCAAATTCACGACCGTGATCCGTTCTAATAGACACAATATTAGACCCTACTTGATTTTGAATTTTCTTACTTAGAATTTCAAATTTATCAAAAGCTTCATTTTTACTTTTGAAAAATTTTGTCCAAGTATATCTTGAGTAATCATCAACTATGACCAAAGTGTAGAAGTTACCTCCATAACTTTGTATAGCGGATGGACCAAATAAATCCATATGCAAAAGTTCTAGACACCTAGATGTAGAAACCAAGTTTTTAGCCTTATGGCTATTATGGACTTGTTTACCGACTTTGCAAGCATCACAAAAGTGTTGGTCATATTTCAACTTAGGTAGGTTTCGAACTAAGTCTTTGGAGGAGAGGTTTTGGATTAGTCTCATGTTAGCGTGTCCTAAACGTCTATGCCATAAAGTTGAAGATTCATCTAATGAGGTAAGATAAAGTTTGTCTCTAGATGTTGGATCCATCTTCATGACATATACGTTGTTCTTAAGGACACCTTTGGCTATGGTTATACCATCTTTAAGTATTTTACTTCCGTTTTCACTAAAAAGAACATTATACTTATTACGACAAAGTTGACTAATACTAAGGAGATTAAAACCTAAGTTATCAACATGAGCTACATCATCTATAAAAAGGGAGTCATGAGAGATTGTACCTTTTCCGATGATTTTGCTCTTAGCATTACTACCAAACGTAACATTACCTCCGTCACGTTTGTGATAAGACATGAAGAGGCTTTTGTTACCCGTCATGTGCCTTGAACAACCGCTATCTTTAATCCATTCATCCGGTTCCAAACAAACTTTGAGGCACACCTATTTTATGAAAAACACTCAAACATTTGATCCCCAATTTCTCATGGGTCCATTTTGGTTAAGCATACCATTAATTTGTTCCAAGTATGAAAATAGAGCATAAGGGTTCCATGGCATGTGGTTTGGAGTTTGGTAATGTCTAGGAGTGTTTTGGTTCCAAATATGTTGGTAGTTTGGTCGAGCGTTGAAGTTGCTCTTTGGAAAGGGGCGTTTGGGAATTGGAGTCTTAGGTCTTGGTTGAGTAGTTTTAGCTCTAAATTCATTTTTACTAAATCCTACTCCAGTTTTAAACACAGGTTTTGTTCCATTTTTGTATGTAACTTTAACAAATTTTGAACGATCCGAAGTGGATGGAGTTACTGCTGCAGCAGACCTGGCGGAACCTTCGGGACCAACGGGCGGAACCCAATTTGCAGGCTGCAGCAATTTTATTTGTTTCTTGTGCAATCTTTTCTTGTTTCATTTGACCCTTTGAAGTTTCTATTTTCGTAAATCCTAGTCCTGTTTTATCAAAGGGTGACTTTTGAAGTTTCATAATTTCATCCGCACAAGAAATGCTCTTATTGAACTTCTTAAACTTTGTGGTTTGTTTTATTAGATCATTTTGAGTAATTTTGAGTTTCTCAACTTCTAGTTTAAGCTCTTCACATGATTTGCAAGGTGTGTCAATACCTTTACTCTTTTCTAATCTCTTGGCTTTTTCTTTTAACTCATAAACTTCATTTTCTAAAAACTTCTTTTTAGTTTTCAAAAATTTATTTTTGTTTATGATTTTTAAGCTCAATTCACAAAGTTTGTTATATTCTTTTTGTAAAGTGTCATCATCAATAGAGGAGTAAGATGAGTCGGAGAATACCTCATTTGAGTTGTGAGCCATGAGAGCAATATCGTCATTCTTTGGCTCATCGTCATCTCCTTCATAGTCACTCCAAGGACCACCCACAAAAGCTTGTTGAGGTTTGCTCTTGGGTGGTTTTGGACATTCTCCTATAAGATTACTTGTGTCTCCACACCTATAGCATTTTCTTTCAACCTTTCCTTCCTATCATCACGATCTTTTCGGAAAGTTTTCTTGTCATCTTTAGGTTGCCTTACAAACTTTCCTCTTCTACGAAAGAATTTCTTGAAGTCTCTAACGGCCATAGCATATTCCTCATCATCACTATCCGAAGTAGATTCTTCATCATCACTTGATTGGACTCTAGCTTTCAAGGCAATGGACTTAACATTTTCTTTCTTGCCTCTAACTAGTTCCGAATCTTTTTCCATTACCATTTCGTGAACTTTGAGGTTTCCAATTAGCTCATCAAGTGACATGCTTGAAAGATCTTTGGATTCTTCAATTGCCGTCACTTTTGCTCTCCACTTCGGATGGAGTGCTTTAAGAAATTTCCTGACAAAGTTCTTACTACAAAAAGATTCGTCAAGTGCTTTAAGTGAAGTAATAATAGTATTAAATCTAGCAAAAGCATTATCAATAATCTCATCTTCGGAGATAACAAATTGTTCATATTGTTGAACAAGAAGATCAATTTTGTTATCTTTAACTTGTGAGTTTCCTTGATGAGTGACAATTAAAGATTGCCAAATATCTTTGGCAGTTTTACACAAAAAGACTCTTTCATATTCTTTCTTAGGCAAAACATTGTAAAGCATCATTTTAGCTTCATTATTTTTACCTATTAATTTCTTTTGATCATCATCTTTAATGTTAGTAACTACGTTATCACCATCAATGATTATATACCACAAATCTATATCTTTAGATTTCACGTAAGTTTCAAAATGATTTTTCCAATATATAAAACCATTTGCTTCAAAGAGTGGTGGTCTTTGCATAGATTGCCCTTCTTTGTAATTTTAAAAATCCATGGATCGTTTCAAGTTTTAAAACACAATATATTTTAAAAGCTTGAGTAACGTAGCTCTTGATGCCAATTGTGGAAAACTAGAAGGAGGGTTGAATAGTTTACCGATTAAAATCTTTTTAACTTGGTAAGTTAGCTTTGAAACTTTCCGTTTGATCAAAGATATATACACAAACACAATATATAACATGCAAGTAAATGAAAGAAACGATTAAACCACAACACGAGTATTTATCGTGGTTCGACTACAAGGACTCTTTTTCCTTGCCCTATGATGCGTGGGAATCGCACCTTGCTTTACCTCTCGAGGGATCTCGCGAGGCTTACAACCCCCACCAGGCAGTGTACCTGATCGTTGTAGTATAGTATAGTGACAAGTACCGGGGGATTGATCGTTCAGCTTAGGAATAGTGTCGCTAGGATTAGAAAACCTAATTAATAGTTCTAGAGGTGAAAGATGATTATTTTTGTATTTTTATAATTTTATGAAAGCAATTAAAATCTCGGGTTTTGAAGGAGTGGGCGGAATTAGTTGCTAATCAACTAACCCAAAAGCTATTAATTAATCTAGTAAACAAGAAAACTAAACTAAGGTTCTACAAGATAAGTGAAGCATGTCTACCTATGATATGTTACTCCTTGCTAGCTATCCAATCCTACCTATTGAATTGTAACCTTGTTTTAATTGACGGGTTGTATTCCTTAATACCATTCGTGGGGTGGCATACATAACTCCCCAACTCTATGAGCTCTTATCTCCTCCTACACCATGACCCAGCACAACTATAGGGATTGTAAACAGTGGCTCATGCATTAAATACAACCAATAAAGACCTAGTACGCCTCGGTTCATGTTTCTTAAGACGTTCAAGCATGTTACCATTTGGAGATCTGCCAGTTTTCTTAAGCCTAACATATAAATCATTCAATCAAAACAAGAATCAATAGGAAACAAGGATTATAAACTAAACCAACTAGATCTATTGAAGTGTCACGCCCTAATTGATGAAGATAGACACAAACATCAACAAGGAATCAATAAGATCTAATCAATTATATACAAGTTTCACATAATCATAAGTAGACACAAGGTGAATTAGCAAATCATCATCAAAGAAGAGCAAACAACAATGATAATGGAAAACATAATTAAGATAGAATCATCAAACCAATACATGATGTTTATGGAGTGATTGAAACCCTCTAAGTTGCTGGAAAAACACCCACCTAAACCCAGGAATCGACCTTAGGGTTTAGGGCTTACAAAAAGTGAAGTTATGAAGTTATATTTATAGGCTTGTTTTCTGTCGGCCCTTCGTGACGGCGTCAACCCATACTCTTGACGCCGTCAAGACCACTTTTTCACCAAATTGTAGATCTCTTCGTCCTCTTCGCGTGGGCTTTTGAATCACCTAAATCCGAGTTCGTATGCAAAAGTTATGGCCAAAACGGTGTCAGCTACTCCGCGCGCAAGTTTTGACAAATTTACACGTGACGGCCTTGGTGACGCCGTCACCACCTACGGTATTTTATTCTTGATGTCTTGACGCCGTCAAGAGTAATTCTTGACGCCTTCATGCACTGTTCACAGCATAGAATTTTGAGACTTTGCCGTTTTCTTCACTTTTATGCTCCAAAAACGTCCAAAATGGCTTCTTTTCCAGAATTCACTCTCCAAACACCTAAAATCACAAAAGGAACGATTTAGGGCAATATTTGATCAAATAAAGTCGGATTCGGGCTTAAATGACCCCCTAAAAACGGATCATTTTTTGCCTCATCATATACCCTTACACTTGAGATTCTCTTGTCCTCAAGCAAATGAGCTTTTATTCTACTCAAAAGACAAGTTAGGGGTCATTTAACACTAATATAAAAGTAATTACAACAAATAATCATTCCACTAAAGACCAATAGACAAGCACGGAGGTCATACACAAGCACCTCACAAATAGTGTTTAGATACTCACATCTCTCGGGTGTAATAAAGTAATATAACATTATGGAAATGGAAGATATCTCTCACTACCTGTCATAGCAAAATAGATTACCATAGGCTTGGGAAAGGATCAAACCTCCACCACATGGCGTAAGCACCTAGGATAAACTGTCAAAGAGGTCTTTTTAAAGGGTTATAACGTTAGGTGTAGGGATATGAATTACACGGTTTTGTTGGATAAAGGGAATTTTACTGGTGGCGAGTTAACAATCTTAGTAAATTACATGTACAAGATGGCGTTGCTAAGCCAAGACTAGACTCGACTTAAGCTAATAAATGAAAAATAACAAAAACATAAAATGAACATAAAATAAAAACGGGATGGTAGTCCGTATGTTTTTTTCTCTTCTTCTTTTCTATTTTTTTTTCTTTTTTCATTTTTTTTCCATTTTTTTTTCGATTTTTTTTTTTTTTTTTTTTTTTTTTGCATACACTTTTACCCTACCATCCAAAATAATATATCATAGGGGATGAGAATTCCCCTTACACTTGAATCTTTATATACTTTACATTAAACTAATCTAACGACTCGAATTAAGAAAATCAAAACACTTAGAGCACTTTTAAGATTAACGTACATATGGGGGTAATAATATTATGTTCTTCCCCATTACTCCATAAAATAAGTACTTACCCATGAGTCCCAATCGTCCCAAAACAATATGTACAAGGATATGACTCGACTTAGCAACCATGTAATCAATTAGAAAGTTAACTTAGGGTTTAACAAATAACAATAATGCACTAAAAATGAGCGCATACACGGAAGGCTAAGGCGATTTGGTTGTACATTTAAGTGGGGTGTAACAAATTCTTCCTTTAAGTAAGATGCTTAAAGTTAGAAATGAAAAGATAGGCTCGGAGGGGTGTACTAGGGGTTTCGTGTACTAAAAATGAGTACAACGCAAAGGGTGTGGGAAAAATTAGTTGACTTAACTAGCCAAGTAATATGACTTAAATGGTCAAGTAATTATGATACGGGTTTAACACAAGGGTGATCCTAATGCCTCTTATCATGTAGTAAATCCTACTACACGAATGTAGTCTCACTAGCGGTCTCGGGATGCATCACTAACGCAAGTTCTAGAATCTAAATGCTACCGGTACACTCATAAGCACCAATAATAAATGCTTTTCCTATCAAAACTAAAGGCGAACCTCACATTTTTGGGTGGAAAATTTTTCTGAATATACGGTTATGTGCTAGTCATACAACCTCCTATCCATGAGACGCTTGCTATGGCAAAAGTTTCACTCCTAAATGTTGTAAAAAATTTTAAATTTGGCGCTAAAATTACACTAACAAGTATTTCTCATAGTTTTATTACTCATCTACCATCAAACAAAACAAACTCAAGCGAAAGTGCATATGTAAGGTATCATCTTTTTACCCTCCCCTTACACTTAAGATGAACATTGTCCCCAATGTTCAAATAAAGAATGTAAAAGTTAAAAGTAAAAAGAATGAAATCAAATACTCCCCTGATTCGCTCGGTATGGATTTTAGGTTGCCAGGTTAAATCTTCCTCCAAGAAAATGAACAATCAAAGCTTCCCTTCCAGAATATAAATCATCTCCTTGTCGAACATAACCTGTAAAACCTGAGAAAACAACTACAAAAACCCAAAGCATCAAGCCGAACAAAGATAACTCACAACTAGATGTAATTCCAGACTTAGGAATAAAAACAAAACAATTAAAGATATAATGCTTGTGGAATGAATGTTTGCAGATTTCCTGGAGATTATAAAACTTAATAATTCACAAAAACCATAAGACTCCGTTAGAAAAACAAAACTGGTAAAATTTCCAGATTTTTACAAGTGACGCCGTCAAGAGTAAACTCGTGACGCCGTCAGAAGTGACCTGCAGAAATTCTTATGTTAAGTTTCCGGAAAATTTCTGGAAAAACTTCGTCCTACTTCCTGAAAAATCCTGCAAAACATCATTACGACTCGATACAAGCATTTGACTCTAACAAGTACTAATACACATGTCCATTTAATATTGTTGTGGTTCATGCTCAATTTCGTTCTTATAAACAAATTTGGATCTCCCTTACACTTATCTTTTGCAAAATACCTTTATATGCAATTAAGACGAAGTTAAAAACAAAATAAAGCATTTTCACAATTTACTTTGAAACATGAGCCACAAACAATAAAAATAAAACATGCATACGGAAACAAATAAAATCAAACAAACGAACAAACAAACAAATAAAAACACACAAAACATGGGTTGCCTCCCAAGAAGCGCTTGTTTTTGTTCGAGTCACGAGCCTGACTCTACCCTTATTTAATGGAAATAGAGGAGGTTCTCCCTACACTTAGGATTAAGTGTGGGTGAAAGTAGCGATACACACCCTTAGGGTGTGAATATGCCACGTGAGGTGAAGGGGGTGAGTGAATGGCTTCCTTCATCCTAAAACTACCCGGATAATATTGGTTGATGGGTGGGTCGGTTCCTCTTTTGTCTCCTAGAAATAAATCTAAGGATGGGAAGTTGTGTAAAGGTTGAGGTTCCGGTTCATCAACACTAGGAAATTCCCTAGAACTAGGAGTAAGGTTATCACTACAAGTGTTCAAACCTATATCCTCAAGTGGTGCCTGGTCCAAGGGTTCTACCTCCATAGGAATTCCTAAAGTTTCTTCTACTTCTTCCGGGTAAGTCACGGGCGGTGTATATGCCTCAAATGATGGTAGGACTTGTGGGGTACTTAGTGGGCTTGGGTTTTCTACTATCTCTTCCATCACATCAATATCACCTATGTGTTCATCTTGTATTATGGTAGTAGGTGCCATCCAACTAGGTATCTCAACATGAGTATATTCATCCCCCAACAAACTTCCTGTTTGCTCCATCAAACTTGTTTTTGATTGATTTGTGATGTTGTTTGTTGGGTTGTCTACTCTATAATAATATTGGGCACAGTTTTCTATGGTATCCCACGCTTCTTCATCATTTAATTCCCTAGGGCCCCCATCGGCAAAATCATCGATGCGCATTTGGTCACATTGGCTGACACGATAGTAAAAGGTTTCGGTTAGGGATGATAAAGAGAAACTATGATGAGGGAATTTTCGAAGTAAAATTTTAAAACGAGTCCATGCATCATATATGGGTTCATCTCGATATTGTTTGAAATTCAAGATGTCAATAGGGTAGAATGGCCTTTGTGGTTGGTGGTATGGTGGATTCGCGTACTCCATAATGGTGAACGGAAGAGTCAATGGAAATTACGAACAAACACACAAAGAAAAAGATAGACTAAAGAAAACCTAAAAATAAAAATAAAAATCTTACTAGAAAGGAATCTAGCAAGTAGACCTAATAAAAAGAAATCCTAACCTAGACAATAACTATTTCCCAGGCTGCGGCGCCAAAAACTTGATGGCGCCGCACTCTTTTGCGAAAGTTTAGGAATAAATGTAAAGATAGACAATCCCCGGCAGCGGCGCCAAAAACTTGATGCGTGGGAATCGCACCTTGCTTTACCTCTCGAGGGATCTCGCGAGGCTTACAACCCCCACCAGGCAGTGTACCTGATCGTTGTAGTATAGTATAGTGACAAGTACCGGGGGATTGATCGTTCAGCTTAGGAATAGTGTCGCTAGGATTAGAAAACCTAATTAATAGTTCTAGAGGTGAAAGATGATTATTTTTGTATTTTTATAATTTTATGAAAGCAATTAAAATCTCGGGTTTTGAAGGAGTGGGCGGAATTAGTTGCTAATCAACTAACCCAAAAGCTATTAATTAATCTAGTAAACAAGAAAACTAAACTAAGGTTCTACAAGATAAGTGAAGCATGTCTACCTATGATATGTTACTCCTTGCTAGCTATCCAATCCTACCTATTGAATTGTAACCTTGTTTTAATTGACGGGTTGTATTCCTTAATACCATTCGTGGGGTGGCATACATAACTCCCCAACTCTATGAGCTCTTATCTCCTCCTACACCATGACCCAGCACAACTATAGGGATTGTAAACAGTGGCTCATGCATTAAATACAACCAATAAAGACCTAGTACGCCTCGGTTCATGTTTCTTAAGACGTTCAAGCATGTTACCATTTGGAGATCTGCCAGTTTTCTTAAGCCTAACATATAAATCATTCAATCAAAACAAGAATCAATAGGAAACAAGGATTATAAACTAAACCAACTAGATCTATTGAAGTGTCACGCCCTAATTGATGAAGATAGACACAAACATCAACAAGGAATCAATAAGATCTAATCAATTATATACAAGTTTCACATAATCATAAGTAGACACAAGGTGAATTAGCAAATCATCATCAAAGAAGAGCAAACAACAATGATAATATAAAACATAATTAAGATAGAATCATCAAACCAATACATGATGTTTATGGAGTGATTGAAACCCTCTAAGTTGCTGGAAAAACACCCACCTAAACCCAGGAATCGACCTTAGGGTTTAGGGCTTACAAAAAGTGAAGTTATGAAGTTATATTTATAGGCTTGTTTTCTGTCGGCCCTTCGTGACGGCGTCAGCCCATACTCTTGACGCCGTCAAGACCACTTTTTCACCAAATTGTAGATCTCTTCGTCCTCTTCGCGTGGGCTTTTGAATCACCTAAATCCGAGTTCGTATGCAAAAGTTATGGCCAAAACGGTGTCAGCTACTCCGCGCGCAAGTTTTGACAAATTTACACGTGACGGCCTTGGTGACGGCCTTGGTGACGCCGTCACCACCTACGGTATTTTATTCTTGATGTCTTGACGCCGTCAAGAGTAATTCTTGACGCCTTCATGCACTGTTCACAGCATAGAATTTTGAGACTTTGCCGTTTTCTTCACTTTTATGCTCCAAAAACGTCCAAAATGGCTTCTTTTCCAGAATTCACTCTCCAAACACCTAAAATCACAAAAGGAACGATTTAGGGCAATATTTGATCAAATAAAGTCGGATTCGGGCTTAAATGACCCCCTAAAAACGGATCATTTTTCGCCTCATCACCCTACGTCCACGCCCCGAGTATCCAACTCGAGAGTTTCTTTCACTAGTCAACAAGCTCCTTTCACCGGCGGAGAAAACCTTACACGTCGCTTATACTTTTACCGACACAAAGCTAGATGTCGAGTTCTTTACCAACGGTACAACCACTCCCGTTAGTTCTTTTACAAGGGTACAACTACTCCCGATACACTTTGTATTTTGAGGACTAAAATACTAACCGATCACTACTGAAAATACACAATCAAATGAAGTGTAAACTACACAAGTCTACACAATGCTAAGCTAACAAGTCTTGCAACGTTGTGTTGAATACTTGTTACTTTTAGTAAGCTCGTGAATCTCTTTGCTACAAAAAAAAAACTTCATATATGAAATGTTAAAAGGTTAGATGGAAGAATGAATATGTGTGTAAAATATGATGTAAAGTGATAAGCCAAAATTCAACTTGTGGCTTGATATTTATAGCCAAACCTTCTGCAGGTCTGGCGGATCAGGCGGACCCCTCAGAAGGGTTCCGCCCGTGTACCTCCAGGGTACCGCCGGGCTTGCAGTTGGTTTTGCAATAAATCTTGCAAATCAAACAAAGTCACATCTCATTACTCTTGCAAACCAAATAATGTCACATCACATAATATCAAGACAAACACTAAACTTGCAAGCAACATCTTAGTAAGTCAAACACATATCTTTCCATAAATATATAATGACAAAACTTGCCATAAATGTGATGTGACAATTCTATTTTTAGAAAATAAAAAGTGTTGTGTTTTATGAAATGTAAAATGTAGCAAAAGTCTAGTTTATGCAAGTCTTTAAAACTAAGATTATGTTTTACTTAGAAACTAAAGTTTACATTTTGTCGTTAACAAAACTTAGCGAAGATCGTAAAATAACAATAACGTTTTTAGGCGATATTTGTATTAACATAGACCACTACATTGAAGCAAAAATCATTTATGGCCATATAAATAAAATGTCTATATACATGCATTTGTGAAAATGAACATTGATATTTTGGTTTTTTGTTTCCTTCTCCTTTGTTCTTATTGTTTTAATTGTTCATACCCTGTATATATATACATCAGGTGGTAAATCCAAACGTTGTCAATTAAGTTAATTAGTCAGTCTCACAGATATCTTTTCTCTCTCTCTCTAAATATACTATTCCAAGAAAAACATTTGTATCATGGAATAATATGTAACATGATAAGAACTATGAAGTGACACAATTTTAAACAAATCAAAGAAAGATTGTCAAAGAAGCTATCTCTTTCACTCTACATATCTTATCTCTCTCTAAGCTAGCTGAGCTCCAAATGTCCAAAACACCCAATGAATCCATGGAAAAACATGGTGATAATCAAAAGGATGATGATGATCATGGCGAAACATCAAAGTCAAACAACAAGCAAGAGCTTGTAGCACATGTTGATGATAGTACTTATGATTGCCAAACTCCAACTTCAGATGATCACAAGATCCCTCCACCAAGCTTACCATCACCGCCACGAAAAAATGTACAGAAACGAAGGAGGAGGTTGTCCGACGATGGGACAACGACCGAATTCTTCGAAAAAAGAAGACGCGAAGAGGTACGTGCGTTTTTTCAATCTCTTCCGGTTAGGGTTTCTTCTTCAACTACTTCTTCTTCTTCTAGGAAAACGCGTAGTCATAGTATATGATATATTGTAAGTTGTTTTTATAAATTTATGTTGTATTAACACATTGATTATTAGATAAATGGAAGCGCATGGATTCATTTGTATCAATAAAACAAATTTAAGAATCAATTAGTAGATTAATTGTGCCATGTTTTTATATTGTTTCTATTAAACATTCCTAAGAACTATCGTTCTTCTGTTTATCTACGCATGTTGGCGAGGTTTTTATTTTGTCCTCGATAAACTGTGATCATTATGTCTCTAGCGTCCTTGCTAGAGCAATAACAAAATCATTGCCGTCAACGCAGTGGGAAAATCTATGAGAAAAAATTTACCCATAAGGTTTTTTACAAACGGAACAATTTTGTGTGAAATCCGTGGAAAAAGACCTTTTTCCACGGGGTTTCTCACAGATTTTACCGTGAGAAAAACCTGTTTGTGTAGTGAAATACCGTGATCATTATGTGTAAATTACACACTATATATCTATGTTAAGAATGAAGATTTGTACAAAATCCACATGTGTTGTTACTAAATCACACGCAATAGGGCTCATTATTGTTATATATTGCACACAACTCACGTACGTTGTTCCGGGTATATGTTTTCACGTACGAAATATGAATAAACCCCGTGAGTTATTATGGTTATTGAACCGATCGATATTTATAATGCAAATTTCATAAAAACCCTATTGTGCTTAATGGATCATAAGATCAATATCGGGCTTGGCGTAAGTAACTTAAAATATTAACCCTCAAAATTCATTCTCAAATATCAAAAACACTAAAAAATGGTGATCCGCCCTATTATCCGCGGGCTGATTACTACTTTCAAACCCTACTTTAACCGAACAACACCACCACCATCACCTACATTCGTGAACAACCGGTTTCTTTTCCGGTCTCTAACCACGGCACCAGACGTAGTAGAAAGCGTGTTTCGTTTTATCGGGACTGTTGCCACATTAACATTTGTGTTCGGCCTTGGCATAAGAATGAAAAAGGCGTGTGAGGACATATTGTATGTAAAGAGGTCCGAGAAAGAAAGCAAACTGACTTATGATATCACCGGTTTGAAGGGGTGTACGTGTGTACAGGCCAAACGGAACTTCAAAAGTTCTACGATGGGACGTCAAGTTACCAAACCGGTATTATGCGATGGAGCCAAAAAGACTGCTAAGTTTTACCCAGATCTTGGATTACTGGTTGTTGAGATTTCCGGGTTCCAAAGGCACAAATGTATCAACATTGAAGTTGAAGAAAAAAGTTAAGTTGAATGATTTTACTTTAGTACTTCCAATATTTTGGTTTGCATTAAACTAGACTTTTTTTTTTTATGGATACTTCACATACTGTTGTTAATTTATTTGAACTTACCTCTTTATTTAATAAAAGCCTTTAGCCACGGCTTTGTACGTGGCTTTTAGCCAATATTTGATCGTGGCTAAAAGCCCCAATTCTTGCAGTGGTGTAATTGTGTAAACATTGATGTGTGATTAGAATTGCGCTACGGGTATGGAATTACAATACCATATATACAATCATTTTACTGATCATAGTCTACATGCTAAATATATGTTTTCGCTGTTAGCTAGTTTACGAATATCATTTTCGTATACCCTCGAGCTAGCAAGCGAGTTCTATATGCTAGTTTTAGTCACATTATGAAGTTTTGAAGCCGGTATTCATATTCTGAATTAATGATGCACAGTACATGCATCAAGGTTGAACTTTTCATTATTTCTTTCTGTCAAATAAACCAGACACCATGAATGGTGCATTAATGATAATGAAATATGGAGAAATAACCGTAAAAGGTTTATATGTGTTTAATTTGCTGTGACCCCTACTCGATCGTACTTAAGACTGCTCAAAGGCCCCGGCCTACTAAAAGAGATTTACATGAAAGCGGCCCCCTACAACGTGTATATGAATGCATACATCAATTATACATATTTACGTCTGACAATTTATGTCCTTTTAATTTTGTGCTCAAGGTGAATGAATTGAATTTCATATATGTATAGTTTCTTTGTAATTAATCTGCAGATAGCTAGATTAAATGTTAACTGCTCAAATAGGACCATATATACATAAGAGTTCATATATATATATGATAGAACTTTGTTCTTTCAAGAACAATGCAACTATAAGTTAGTGATAACCAAAAATGGTGTTATAAATTATAGAATAAGTTATAGAAATTATCCCCGCGGTATTTGAATAGGATGGATATCGTGACTCCTGGGAACTATATATATACCAAATGGTCGATCTATATATACTACGTTCACTATACTGTTTGCATTCTTTGTTATGTTGGGGCATACTCAGAATTCGGAAATGACCAAGATCTACCTAAGGCTATGTTTTATATAGGGGGAGGATGTACATACGGTCTTGTAACCTCCGGTTGAGAGTGAAGAATTTACAAAATTAGTGATGGGTCGACACATGCATTGATACATGACCATATATGTCCCCGGCAGGTTTGGAGATGTTGAGACAATAACATGAAAATACCTTAATCAAGATATGGTCTCATACACACTCAACTACCCCAAAGTTCTACCCAATATGTACCTATCTCATCTATGGATCAGAGGTAAGAATGCTCAAAAGCCGTTTATACTCACAAAACGTTGTATGTCTTCTTACGTTATCTTAACTTGTCATATCACATAAAATCTACATGTTATTCGCAAAGCACTTATTTAAATACGACATTTACGGGTGTACACACATTCACCAGTTGGGTAATGATCTATCGTTCGGGTTAGCATATGCATGTATAGTTCTGGTCTGCATGTGGTGTCCTAATTTTCAAAGGCCCTCGATTTCCAGAACCTTGTATTATATAGCAAGTTAGTCAATATTTTTTTGGCCGTTATATTTAGAGATCCTGATTATGTAAGGCCCCAAATTAGCCGATAAATTTTAAATAATTGAAAGTTTCGGCCCTCTTATATTTATGCTTTTAAGCTTACAAGTTATAGAAGATTAAGCTCAATATATCAAGCCTCGGAAATAAAAAATGCTTTATAAGCATTGAATAAAGTTTGCACAATACCTAAAACAAAACATGATTCAAAAACTCTAGCTAAACATGAACCAGGTAATTTTGAGTTTTAGTTAGGAATGGTTATTAGGTATGACGTGTTATTTGCAATCAATTCCATTAGCAAAAATTTACAATCAAAATACATTTGTATTAGTAATGCTCTTAGAAAATATGATAATGGATTTAAGAATGTTTTAACTTTCGCTAAATAAACTGCTAAAGAAATAAATGTAGAACTTAAATTTGAAGAAAAACGAACTACAGTGTAATGATGATAACGTTGACAATGAAACTACAAAAAAACCCCGAAGAGATTTCTAAAACTGATTATTTCTAATACATTGTACCATCGGACTATTTCAATACTTATCTAAAAAATGATTGCAATAAAAAGCATAACAAATAGTAGCTGATCGACTTGAGAGGCATAAAAGACACCAATAAGATCTTGTACGTTAAATCTCTGATTTTGTTTGATGTACATGATAACTTAATTGAAATACCTGTATGTCGAAAACAACGTGCCAAAAAACAAAAGTAGAACAATGCAAATCAACGGAGTAAATCATTATGATTTGATCATGTTTTAGTCAGACCCGCAAACGGGCAAAAACAACTATTCTTACTAGTTACCAGTGTCTAGAGTTTGTGAACACAACCTCAATATCACGAGTTATACTCAAAAACATGCTAGCAAGTCTTAAACGAGTCTATATACACAAATAAACAACTTAAATGTTTTCGTTCAATACAAACATTGACAGCCGATTTTAATATAACGTGGAAGTTTATGGAATTGCCACATCCATATAATCTCGAATACTTATCTATATTATAAATCTAAATTACTAGTATTTCTCTGTAGTTAGCTAAAATTTCTTTTCCGGTGACAATTGCTGCTACGGAAAAAAGTTTTTCAAAACTAAAGTTAGCTTAAAAATGATCTAAGATCGAAAATGTCACAAGAAAGATTAAATGGATCAAGCTCATTTCGCATAAAAAATAGCGTAAAATAAATTTTCAGCAAATAACTTTGATAAAAAGGCCCCATTTTAAAGCTTCACTTTAAGCCTCCGTGAAGGTTGAGCTGCCCTTGCAATGAAGTCTTCCCCTAAAGCATTCTTCATCTTTCACCCAGATCATCCTAATTGCTTTGGCGTAGTAAGCTTTCTAGGCTTTAAGTTCGATTTGATTGAAGTTGGCATTTGATATTAATTAACAATCATGATGATTTTAAGAGATTTAAGTTTTTGTTCTTGGGTGTTTCTGAGTTCATTATTCGAGTAAAAAAGATAGAGAAAGCATATAAATAGGTTATAGGAGATATACAAACATTTGGACCAAAATATACAATCAAATAGTTTTGAGAATGGTTAATCACAATATTTAAAAAGAGTTGTTGGCGCAGCTTGTTGCTCCTTTGCCTTTCAACTCTATGTAAATTCAAATTTATTTAGTTAAAAAAAAAAAAAAAAAAAAAAAAAAAAAAACCCTCGAGACCGTCTCTATATATGATCTACTCTAAATAATATCAACAAAACAACACTTGAAAGATATATTCGACAGTATCCAATGCGAGTATGTATAGACCATCATATATAACTAGACATGAAATATTAAGCCAAAGTACCCGATATCCGCTACAACAACGAAAATGTTTATCATTTAAGTAGTTGGGGACCTGGGGTTTCTGT
Source organism: Artemisia argyi (assembly GCA_030686995.1). Taxonomy (NCBI): domain Eukaryota; kingdom Viridiplantae; phylum Streptophyta; class Magnoliopsida; order Asterales; family Asteraceae; genus Artemisia; species Artemisia argyi. Next base: position 126,915,020 of record CM060706.1, on the reverse strand, counting down.
AAAACAACACAAAAACCTTGAGTTCAAGTTGAATCATACTTCATTTTATACGCTATCGATGTCGGAAATTACTCTACAAAAATAAAAATTACAAGCAAATGCATAGCATGGTAAATTACTCCGTACTACGTACTCAAGTACTCATATTGTATACTAGTTTGGTAAGGTAGTGCTGTCCAAAATTTAGGCCTGACCAGAAAAACCGAAAAATCTGAATAAATCGAAAACAAAAATCGAACCGAACTGAACCGAACTAATAACCGAACCGAGTTTGCTAAAACCGAACCGAACCGAACTTTTAATTCGGTTCTCGGTTTGTATATGGTTTTGGTAATCGAAACCGAACACCGAATTTATATAAACATATATATTTTTTTTATATTTATATATATATAAAAAGATTAATAAAATGTTATATATAAAAAGATCCATATATAAATAACAATAAAATTTTATCCTAATATTAAAAAATACTTTTTATGTTTGAAATAGCTTTTTTAGCTAAATAAATTTGTATATTTTCTTTTTTAAATAAAGTGTGTAATTCGGATTAAACCGAAAACCAAACCGAACCGAACCGAACTAGAATTCAACCGAACCGAAAACCGAATTTGAATTTGGTTTGGTTTGGTTCACGATTTGACCCTAAAAAAAAAGCTTTTAACCGAAATAACAAAACCGAATTAACCGAATAACCCGATAACCGAACCGAATACACTCGTGCTCCAAGCCTCCAAATATCTATATAAGAGAAGAGCCTAATGTACTGTCAATGAGCTGGTGGGTTTAATTTTTTAAATTGGGCCGGCTTGGTTTTCTTTGTCTGGTTATCCAAAAAACCAAGGCTGAGACTGCAATGTCCAAATATAGCCCCAGCTCACTTACAGCAATATTTTAGAAATCAAGTTACAGAATTTATTTAGGTTAATGTATACCAGGTTACTCAAATTTTCAACTTTTAACATATACACTACTCATTTATTGAAATGAAATTATAAGCCGCTTAACTATATGTTTGTTTTCGTTTACATCAATTCTGACCAAATAAATACCCGAAAACTATAAAATATAAATAAAGAACCAATCTCCATCTTATCCAAGCAATACGGATTAAAAGTTTGATGTGAAATACCGATTATACCCGCAATTTAAGTATGAATTTATATTATTAGAAGTAATTTAGGAAGATAAATTTGAAATTTCGCTACTAAGTTTTTTACTTTTATTAGTTTAATATGTTAGTCTTAGGTTCATTACTTCCGTATGATAATTATCCGAATCATCTGGATTAAATTTGACCGGAATTGATGTAAACGAAGATAAATACATAGTTCGGTGGCTTATAAGTTACTTTCGATAAATGAATGACTGAAAAAAACTTAAAAGTTGAGTGGGTTCATCGTATATATTTATTTCTGCCATATCTTTAATAGCGGGTTGGTTACACATACAACCGAAATGGAAGCGAAGAGAATAAGCTCGGCTGCTTCTCCTCCAAACTTCCTTCCTTTTCTCCGTGCCCGTTCCTCATGCGCTTCGCGCGCCATTGGCGCTTTGTTCATCCCTACTCCAAACAGACGATTTTATTTCATCCACAAACATATATACAAATTAGTCATGTATATGACACATACCCGGACACTCAAAAAACGGACCTACCAAAATACCAAAATGACATTGCACATCATTAATCTAAAATTTACTTGTCAATAAGTTCATAAACAATTTATGTGAAAAGTTTGTCGTGGTTGGGCTACGGCTACACAATGTTTACCATTATCTCGTTCTTTTCAATGTCTGATGTGTCTACAGTGATTTGAAAGAGAGGGTTTTGTCATCTATGTGTTACTGAGAATAATAAATAAAGGATATAATGGATTAAATGTATAAAACACACGATCTTTATATAAAAATTGCGGTGAACAATACATATTCAAACGTGTTCGCATATGTGACCATGTGTTTTGAGAACATGTAACAAACATTTATCTTGAAGCATCTAAGAAGTGTACCCGAAACTTTTATTTAAAATATGAAAATGTGTATAGTACAAGTAGCCATAGATTTTATTTTATTTTATTTTATTTTATTATTTTTTTTTTATTTTTATTTTTTTTTGTTTTTATTCGTTTAAGAAACACATTTTTTTCCCCTATACATTAGTTAGTAACTTAATTAGTAATCCAATAGCACTTTGATTTTTCTTTGTAAATCAGTCAATAATCTAGTATTACTTTGATTTTTCTATGCAAGTAGCAGGGAAGAGATTCGATAAAAATAAAAAACTAAAATGACAAGAATAAAAAGTATTTATAGCAACGCATTTTACATAGAATTTTAAAGTATGTGAATTTATTTTTATAATTGCATCTAAAATATGTGGTTATAGTTTATTCTAATCATTCTCATTCTAATATTTTTTTCTCATGTGATCCTAAATCGCAAGCGCACACCATTGTTCATCAAGATAGTCCATTGCATAATCACATATACAATTTTTGTTTCCACACTACGCTATTTTCGGCTACTCTTGTCTGTTGTGACAATGTTAATGCGGTGAATTTATCATATAATCTCGTACAACATCAATGTACGCATATTAAGATTGATATACATTTGTTCGTGATTTGGTTGCTGCTGATCAGGTTCGGGTTATTCATCTGCCCTCTTGTTATCAATATGCTGACATTTTTACTAAAGGCTTACTTATGACGTTATTTGATGAGTTTCTTTTCAGTTTGAGTGTTCGTTCACCTTCCACTCCAACTACGAGGTCTGTTAGTGTATTATTATTAGTTTATACCGATTGTAATTTATTGAAAAACCTTGGGCAACTTATTATAATTTATATTGTAATCTTGGATAATTCACTAATAAATTAATTCATTCACCAAATAGTTTGCTTGTGCTTGTGTGGTGCAAACCAAAGATAGACGAACCTAATCCACCACTTTTGGTTGTGGTGCTACTTGTACCAAACCCTACTCATTCCTTTCCCATGACATCTTGTCTTTCTCGACACACTTGTTCGACTTCGTGCTCCACACAACTCTTTCACTTTCACACACACGCACCACAACTTGTACAAGTGCGATTTTGGCCTAAACAAAACCAAAAATTCGGTTTCTTAACTAATGCTAAATCAAGAAAGTTAGTCTATTTGCTTTAATTTATGCCTCAAAAACAAGTGATTAAAGTCCATACACTCTTGAGATTAGAATCGTGTAAGGTATTACATGTGTCAAGTGTATCAAAGCTTGATTTTGTTTCAAAACCGATTTTTATCCTGATTTAAAGTCCGAACTAACTTGTTACACCACAAAGTTAAATATACAAAAAAGCTTAAAAACATACAAGACTTTGAATTTAAAGATAAAAAACATCATTAAACATGGAAAACCAAATATTAGTAAAGTTTTAAAAAAAAGGAAAGATGCTTATTTCATGTATCACTCACTTTACGTGAATGAAAGGCAAAGCATGACATGCATCACATTATCGGTTTAACACTTGGCCACTTACTCAAAGTATTCTTCCACACTCACTAGTCACTACCACCCTACTGTTTTATTTAACAAACTTAATTGGCCCTATTATTATTTTACTGTAGATATTTTGATGAATATATGAGGTTCTTAATAGTAATATCCAACATCTGAATGTAAACAAATTATTCTAGTTAACTCATAAACTTTTAAAAAAAATGACACACTGGCTGCTAACTACAAATGAATCAAAATCTATATGCTTTTTTAGGTACAATGGGAGCCTTAAGCCATTTAATTTGGTGATGGTTATTGATTCATTTTGAATATTGACACATATTCTTTTATATAAAAAAGGCTTATACACATAATATTGTAGTTTCAAATCTTCATATATATTTTATAACTATGAAAATGATCTAGTCTTTTTACTTAACATTCATATACATTTGAAATTTAATCATTTTATTAGATTTTCGGGCAGTTACTTGAAGTCTTGAATTGTGAATTTTCTTTTACATATGTATAATGTATTGTAAACAACCTAAAACATGTATGCTATATATCATTAGTCAGTTAATATAAAGTATTGTAACATGAAACTCAAATTACGACATTGCAGCTGTAAAATTGTTTAAATTAACCTTAATATGGTAATTACTAACTACTCTGCGGTTTACATATTAGTTTCAAGGTTTCCTAGCTTTTCTTCAGTAATGGCAATCCACCAATGCAGCGGTGGGGTAGGCAATATGTTGTTTTGACGAACCCGACGTGAACTGAAAATTTGAGTGAACGTCGTCTACAACCTCTGGTGCAGGAAGGTTTAAATCTAAGGATAGCATAGGTGACTTTTCACTAGTATATTGAGCACATGCAGCATTCAGGTTTGATGATACAACTATTTGGTTCGTAGAAGGCGGGACTGTCCTGTGTCTTCTCATGTGACCGCCAAGAGCTTGTCCTGAAAAGAACTCTGATCCGCAAATTGAGCATTCGTGAACTTTTGCCTTGTTTGTCTTGCATCCTGTTGGGATAAATCCAGGTGGTGGAGACGGTGACTTGTTTGTTGTAGTGACTAGTTTTTTCTCTTGTTCTTCGACCAGAACTTTTGCTTGATCTTCTATGAATAATTCTGTTTTAGTGGAAACAGAATTATGATCTTCCTCAACTGTGACTTTTGGTTTTTTGTGACCGGCTCTGTGTCCACCTAGCGCTTGAAATGAATGAAAAAAGCGGTTGCATGTCTTACACTCGTATTTATAGGATTCATATGTGATGTTGGATAAGCTCGGGTGTTTCAATTTCTCGGTGTTTTCTGAATTTAGGTGTGAATTGTTTTGTTTGGCCGGAGAAACACTTTGGGCTAACATAATCAAGCAATTCGCCATATCTTCCTCTTCCTCTGAACCAACGTTGTAGGAGCTTGAAAAAGGCCTTGGATGGTCCATACGCTTTCCTGTGATAATTTGGTGTGCTTGATAACGGCTCGTTTCTGCAGTGGATTCTGGCAAGAACTCCATTCTCCTAGTGTGTATTAAATTGTAAAGGTGTAATAGAGGGAACTTGGTAGTGGTTTATGGAAAGAGTGATAGTGTTGGCTACATATATGTACATTGTGAAAGGATATGACTTGTTGTAAAGTCTAAACCAAAAGGTGAGAAGGTTAGTAAAATAATTTGCATACTATTAATATATACATAGATTTACAAACCAGATATTCTTTAAGTGAAAGGTATGTAAACTTTATACTCAAAAGGAAATGTGTATTTTAATCTTTAACTATGCTAGAGTACTGTATAATGTATTGGTACGAAATCTTAATGATTTAGAATGTATGCGTTTGAGATTAGTAAAAGAGATAGATGAGCAAATTCTTTTTTCATTAGGCTAACAATACAGGACAACGGGGAATTAAGAAAAACGAGTAGACCACATTCGCCAAGTGAATAAATGCTTTGAGGCTTTCTCTCAATCATTAAAAGTAGACCATGTCGATTGTCACAGAGTGAACAAATCCTTCAAGGACATCACTGTGGCTGATGCTATTGGTTGAAGGTACATTTTGATTTTTTAGTTGGGCACTTTCTGTAACAAGTGGGAGAGTAGGCAAAGTAGGAGTATGATATGTAGAACCAGTTAACTAACAAGTACATATATGCCTAAATACTAAAGTAGAATCTGCCAATAATACCATCTAACTTGAAAATTCTCATTAAAATAATGTGCCAAATTGAAAATACGCACAGTGACCATTAGACTGTCATATTGGAGATTTGAAGCGAAACTAGCAGCACCTATATAATACTAGGGGTTCAGAAACGACGATTAGTTCCAAATCAATAAGGATACTAAAGGCAGATCAAAGGTTTAATGAGCAATAAAGTCCTGCCACCAGATACTTCATGAACTTATGCACAATGACACAGACTTGCATATTCTACCATTGCAAAAGAAGTGGTCAAAAGGTTCTAAAGTACTAGTTCCATAACAGCATATATTACTTCTAGCAATCAATATATATTGCACTTTGGAAAGCAACATATCACACATAAAAGATTTCTTAAGATATATGGATCCATTAAGGTCAAAAGCATGTAATTGGACATAGCTAATAGCTTAGGATGAGTATCAATAAACAAGAGTAATTTCAATTCCAAGCTTTTAAGCTAATGCTATCTTGAGATGAACCTAAAGTATTCCATCATCTACCTTGACTATGTTGGCATGTTCTGATGCTGCAGAACAATAATGGTGTATAAATTATTAAATGATCAAATTACTACGTAATAAACTCAGTGAGCTAAATAGGAATGGTGTGCATGGTCACTGGCCTATTGAATATCCTGAATGATGTCCACTAAGAACCATACCCTTTGACATATTGATAGTTTCACAAATATGGTGGCCCAACCATTGAGCATTCAATCTTTAGTGGAAAGACTTTGCATAAAGCTATTATTCTGTTTACTGAACTACATACCGCTTATAAAACTACGTGTTAGTGCTTGTCTACGTAAAAAAATGAGCCATTTTGAGGGGTGAAGGGGGAATATATAACTTAAAACGATAGAAATCATCTTCTATGTATGTGGTTTTTAATCCACAAGATTCCCCTATTATTTATTGGCGCGGAGAAAACGCATTTAACTAAAAAGTCAAACACTTCACGGAGTTAAAACTTCTTTTAGATGTCTTTTATAGGGAATCATATACATTGCTTTAGTTAAGTTTTACATGTGATTTCCTCATGATGCTTTCCAATTTTCATCTTTATTTTCTACTTCATAATGGTTGGTAATCATGAACTTTAATTTTACATGTGATATTGTTATCAATTTTCGTTAAGGCCCGCTATGCATGACTCGTTATATATGCCAAGTAATCATGATTTAGTTACAAGTTGTAATCAATGGTCACATGGAGGTGAGACGATGATCCATCCACACGACATCATAGTTAAACGAACCTTTGCTTTTTGCTTGCAAATGGAGGCAGAATTCACATATATATCGAGAAGTGAAGTTTGTGGATGCATCTGTGTTGCTTAACAATTTCTACACACAAACGCATACAAAACTATTCCAGTTTTCTGCCCACATTTCCACTAATGACAACGAGTCTCTGACAACCTAAGCAAAGAACATTAATTATTACACAGATGAAAAATTCATAAAAGCAAATAGACTTGAGACAAAGAAAACTAAACCTGAGAAAGTCCACAATCCCTGAGCTTGTAGATGCATGATTGGAAATCCATGTGATGCTGAGTTGCAGACTAAACAATGAAAAAAGCGAAGTGTACCTATCTTGTGTATGTCAACATAGTGAAACCAGTTTCTAAAGTAACACCAATACCAGTGCAGTTGAAAGTGGCTTGTAGAGAACTTTGATATATAGTTTGATCATTTTGAATTTTTGATAGGCGTTTATTGTTACGTAAAATGTCAAACAACTATTATGCAGTTTTAAAAAACATCGCAGTTGTTCAAACAAGTTAAAAAAAATAAAAAATAAAAATAAAAAATCATTGAACTCCACTTAATCGAAATTATGACTCAAAATCCCCACCAAAGGGCTTTGACTCAGTTGGCACCAACCTCCGACAAACCCATTGGTCCACTGGAGAGATTTTGTGGATAAAAGGTTAAGGGTTCGAGTCTCGACTCTTGCTGACTCTAGTTGATGCCCCATGGGGCAGGAGAGTGTAAACCTTGTATTATTATTGATTTTGAATGTTACAATATAGAATATATAAATATATATAAGCCATACTATTGGGCCACTAATACACACATAAGCTGAGACTACATACAACTGGGCTTAGCCCATAAGAATAATCCGCTAACACCCCTCCCCCCGCGTGCGCGTAATTTGAGCAGGAGAGGAACGAACACTCAAGCTGGAGCGAAACTCATCAAACAAAGCAGTAGGTAGGCCTTTGGTTAAGATATATGCATACTGATAGCAGGATAGAACATGAAGAACACGTACATGACCAGTGGCCACCAAGTCATGAACAAAGTGAATGTTAATCTCTATCTGCTTTATACGTTGATGTTGCATAGGATTGGTGAGAGATAGACAGCAGTCGCATTATCACAATAGACAATCGTAGCAGTCGAAAGTGGTGCATAAAGCTCCCGCAATAGATTGCGTAACCAACAAGTCTCAGCAACGGTATTACCAACACCTAGATACTCAGCCTCAGAACTTGACCGGGACAGTGTAAACTGACGCTTAGATGACCAAGAGAGAAGATTGTTACCAAGAAAAACACAAAAACCTGAGGTAGACCGGTGTGTAGTAGGACAACCAGCCCAGTCTGCATCAGAGTATGCAACTAAAGAGGATGTGGATGATGAATAAAGTTGTAAACGATAGTCCAAGGTCCATCGAACATAACGCAAGATCCTTTTGAGAGCAGAAAATGCGGCTCTCGAGGATCATGCATAAAAAGACAAACCTGCTGAACAATATAAGATATATCCGGTCTGGTAAATGTAAGATATTGTAGAGCACCTGCAAGACTACGATGCAAGGTGGAATATGAAACTGGATCAGCTGCAAGTTTGGTGTCAGTGTCTACTCGAGTCTGACAAGGGTTACAATCGAGCATATTGCCACGCTCAAGAACCTCAGTAGCATATGTAATACTCCGTAAAATCCCAGGTCATTTATTAATGCTAGTTATTGACACTATTCTTAACTAAGCCATTTTCACGGGCTAATTTGAAATTTTTATATGAGACACCGTTTGTTTGACACCCGATTATGTTTTGTCACCTGATATCACCCGATTGTCACTCTTTGATGTCACCCAATGAGGTTAACACCGGTAACTCCCACTTGCGACCTGACACCCTAATTGGACACCGATATATTATTAATATATATGTGATGAAATATATATTAATTACTACAAACTATTATCACTATGTATATATAAGTATATGTAGACGTATGACGACACCGTTTATATTTTCATGGTTTTCACGAACCGACACCGATACCGAAACTAAAGTTACGAACGATCTAATCACCGACACCCTACCTTTTTATGATGGGCCGTATATCACCATAAGCCCAAGTTTATTTCTTTCTTTTACCCCACTGCTGGGCCGAACACAACCACAAGCCCACCCAACTTTGTTTTTCATTTGTATTCTTGGGCCGAGTTTTATCACAAGCTCGTATGGCTGTTTGTTGTTCTTTGCGATGCATGCTACTCAAACAAACCAACTCATTTGCAACATGAAATCTTCTTGGTTCCCTACATACTCGACACCAAGCATACCATCTCCATTGACTTTGTTCATGCGTGTATAGACAACGAGTCACCCTATGAAGCCATCAAACCCTTGGATAAAAGTGTTACACACTAAAACTCTTTAACCACTAAATCTTATGTTTCTTAAACCACTAACACAAACCTTAAACAAATCCAATTAGTACACACATGCCTAATACCTTTCTAAATCCCTAGAGTTGACATGAGTTTATAGCCTCCAAAGTTTTACAATCGACATGACAACACTCAAGAAGCTAGACAACTTTGTCGAGAAGGAAGTGACCACTCGGTGTGTGTTGTGTCGCATGGGGACATTCGAACCACCCAAAACCATCCTATATAAACCACATTTAATGCATTTCCTCACACTTGCAAGAATCCACAAGAGCTCATATCACAAAACTCTTTTTTCTCATTTGCCGTCGAGACCAATGAAGGCGTACGAGTAAGGTTTTGGTTTGGGAACGAGTTGGGTAACTATTTTGGATAAGTGATCGTTAGACGAAGAGGGTGCAACGTTTGCTTGTTCTCGTTTGCTCACACCACACGAACTCTTCACCACCATTTGGTGTTGTAAGTTATTATCACCCTTTTCAATTCATACGATAATTATTTCATGCATACCACGTTTACTTATCACCCGACATACACTATTTTCTAAGTATAAATTTTCGTTACGCTTATAACTGTATATCACATACCTCGACACCCTTGAGGAAAGGCCTCGCCATTTCATTTTTACGCGTACAAAATATATATTTTCTTCGACACTCTAAATCATCGACTCACACTTAATCAAACTAGCAAGACATGCAAGACACACTCAATCTAAAGCTATAAAAACTAAACCTAAACCAAAATCATATTCGAGCACCTCTATAAATAACCAAAACTATCATTTGGGCCTTATATGGGCTAACGAGCTCATGTATTTTTCAAAAGGAAAGTTTCGGTTTGAAAACTAAAAGATTTTGAGATGTAACCGAGACTTTTCAAGTCAATTTAGAAAAGGTTTTTACGAGATTTGAATGTATTTTCGTATTACAAAAAGTTATCTTTTTCAAAACTTAACTAAGGACTATTTTTGCAAAGTCTCGCGTTAAGGGACCAAAACTGTCAAAATCATAAAACTTTCAGACTTAATTAAAAACAGTTGATTTTGAATTGAAGGGTAGAAACTGTAATTTTTCCAAAGATCGAGGTGTAAAAGTGTAAAAGTTATAACAAGGACTAAAATGTAATTATTTTTGACCAAAGGGTAAAAAGTGTAACTTTATTAAAGTAAAAGGTAAAATTTGGACAAAGATATTTTATTACATAATTATTTTGTATAATTAAATCTTGTATATATATTTACACATATATACTTTGTAACTTAAAAATAAATATATAACTTTACTAAAAATATTTAATTATAAATATTTTTAACGATATTATTTTCACAAAAGAATTAACATTTATTGAACACCGGTTCGTAACAACGATACAAATAACTACGTAAAGTTATTTTGGAAAATATTAAGACACCCGAATGGTTATCACCGTACACGAGACATAACACATGTCAATTACGAAACGAATCTAAAACACCGATGACTATATATATATATATATAGGTCGCAAGTCGGAGGAATTTCATTGCTAGTCGTAGCAGTACACCATCACTTTTGAGCACCGTTGTGATTCACACACACCTGTCAGGTGAGTTCATGGTCCCACATTTTAATTGTTTTTAAACCCCGTGGGGAGATACATGCTATAAATCGAACACAAGTATTTTCTGTATGCTGTTATCACCTGATATTGCCTAAGTTGACACCTGTGCTACAAGTCCCTCATATCACGAACCTTAATCACTTGCGAGTGAGCGCGAATATAGTTGATAGATCTATTGGAATGGCAGCCCACCTCTGTCAAGGTGATCACTTGGCAGGAGGTGTGCTATATTCGAGGTATTATGGAAATTTGGCACATTTCCTGTTACCGAGGGCCCCTTGTCATTTACATCCGCTGTGGTGTAGGTGATTGTTATTATCTTTATGATATGTCGAATCAATGTTAAGGCTTGCGTTTCGTGAGGCTTAAGAGCAATATTTCACCAGTTTAGTCAAGACCTGTCTATCTTGGCTTGTTTATTTCAAATGCTTGACTTGTGTTCACACTATTACTATTTAAACTACTATGGATTCACTCAACCTTTGTGTTGACTTTTTAAGCATGTTTATCTCAGGAAATTAGCAGGCATGGTGGCACGGAGCTGGCAAAAGGGCACTCAGGACCTCCCTTTTTATTTCAATAATTATATCATTCTTTACAAACTCATCATTTCTTTTGCGAAACAATTAACACTTTGGAAAAATGTTTGTAACTCTGACTATTTGAGTTTTCATGGAATGATATTGACTATCGTTTGAATTGTTTTTCTATGAGTATGACTGTGTACTAAACTGTAATGACCCCGATTAGACTTCCGCTGCTTATCAAATTTTCGGGGTGTTACAGATTGGCATCAGAGCCAAGGTTATAGAGAACCAAATGATTTTTCAAAACATTGGACTATAACCTCACCGGATTTCTAAACAAACTATTTATCACCAAAGTGCCCTCCGTGCCAGCGCTTGCCAACGTCATGTTTTAAGGTTTGATTTTAGCACCCATTGCATTTAGTTCACTATGACACTATGATCACTATACATGTAGCGTTACGTAGACTAAATGACTTATATTACTGCTATTTTTGGGATATTACAGTACCATGTCACCCCCGGTTATTATTTTGTCCGACAGTGACGACGTCGTGCCGGCATCATCCACCTACCCTACCATTGACCTATCTGACTATGACACCCATGACACCCGAGACACCCATGATTCTGACCATGACACCCAACCTGTATCACCTGCCATACCATCTCCTGTTCCATCTGGAGACCCATCTGCTGATACTGAGCCCTTTGAGGAGGGTGAGGTTGCTTCTACACCCATTGATTCTTTTGCTATTCAGCCTCTTTTTCATCTTGTCTGTGGACCTATGACATAGGGGCAGTACCTTTATGATCGGTACTTGACGTCTCAACAGTTTCTTGCGGCTGATGACCGTCCTACACCACCTGCTAGTCACCACACCGATTCAGATGCTGATGACGAGTCTTCTGACTCCGATACTTCTGACACTGCTGCTTCTATTCCACCACCATCCCCGCCTGCACCGATTCGTCGGCGCAAGCGAGTGAGGATTCTTGAGCCCTTTGAGCCTGAGCCTTTCGGAGAGTTGTTTCGATATCATGAGGGAGACTTTACCCGCAAATGCACGGCTCGGAAACGAGTCTGTATTTTTCCTGCTTCTACTGTTACACCACCTGTACCTACACCTGTACCACCACCCACATCTGTACTACCACCTGTTTCTATGCCAGAGCTGACACCTGTGGCATCACTAGCACCTCCACCATCACCCGTATCACCCCCACCTGAGCCACACCCTTACATGCTACCTACTTACACCGCATCCCACACCTCTGAGGTTTTGCCACCCATGCCACCACCTACAGTTTTCTACTCTCAGACTACTACCGTACCGATACCATCACCTGTTCCATCACCATCACCTGTTCCCACTGAGAACCCCACCTTACCCGGCATTCATAGATTGGTTGATGCTCGCCGATGGTCATTTTTGTTGGATTACATTCATAGATGGAGGTTGGTTGAGGGATCGCCTAGGGCTGCTGAGCTTGGAGATGGCTCTTCAGCGGTGTTATCGGTTACTGGGGAGCCGATACACCATACTATCCCTCTTTTGGCTGCTAGATTAGTTAGACATGAGGATCGTCTTGATGAGCTGTTGGGCGTTATTGAGGATATATCCTTGGAGAGGATTGAGGGTATGCAGGAGGAGGTCGAGAACCTTGTGGTACATAGGACAGCTTTAGAGATGGTATTTGAGATGATGGGGACAGAGATTGAGGAGGCACAGGCTACCATCACTGAGTTTGGTCATCGACTAGATGTTCAGAGGCATGAGATGGAGGATTTGAGAGCGATAGCGATCATCACGCAGCAGATGCTAGAGCATCAGACACAGGAGTTGGCCGCATCTAGTTCTACCATCCACACTCTTTCAGCCACTGATGAGGCGAAAAATGAATCACTTTTAGGGGGTCATTTAAGCCCGGAATTGAATTTATTTGATCAAATATTGCCCTAAATCGTTCCTTTTGTGATTTTAGGTACTTTGGGAGAGAAATCTGGAAAAGGAAGCAATTCGGACGTTTTTGGAGCATAAGAGTGAAGAAAACGCCAAAGACTTAATTTTCCAAGCTGAGAACAGTATGTGACGGTGTCAAGAGTACCATCCAGACGGCGTCAAGAGAAAATTGCATGACGGCCCAGTACAGAAATGAAGGCGTCACAAGGAAGAGCGTCAAGAGTTAAATACGTGACGGCCTGGAAAAACTTATTACATGACGGCGTCAGATGTAGATCAAGGCAGTCCGAGGATTCTTTTGGCGGCGAGATGACGGCATCACCCCTTTGTTCTTGACGCCGTCAGACTCAATTATCTATATATAGTTTTCTAATTTTCATTCATTAAGAGGAACAAGTTTGGAGAAACCCTAATGCCGAACCTATTACGCATTTTACAGGTTTTTCAAGGGTTTTCAGCCCTTGAACCCTTACATGTGTAATTGAGATAAGTGTTCTTCTAATTCAATCAATATGTCTATGTGTTGGTTGTCTATATCTTGTTCTTGTCTTGATTCCACCATGCTAGGCTAGATTTATCTTGTGTTTGCTTAGATCTAATGAAACCTAGATGTTGATTATGTGTTGATTACTTGTTTATGGTTGTATTGGATGAATGATTTCAATGTTAGGCTTAAGAAAACTGGCAGATCTCCAAATGGTAACATGCTTGAACGTCTTAGGAAACATGAACCGATGTGTACTAGGTTTTATTGGTTGTATTTAATGCATGAGTAAATTCTAATGATCCCATGTTAGGAGCTTCTTAGCCGGCTCGACATAGGAGTGAAGTAGGCACTCATAGGATTGGGGAGTTAAGTACGCCACCCCATGAATGGTATTAAGGAATACAATCCGTCATCCACGCAACTATAACAAGTAATTAACGTGTAAAAGATATATAAGGAGTAGTGAAATCAAAGTAAACACAATTTCTCCACTTATTGCTCACAACCTTAGTTTAATTTAGTTTTATTTTCATTTCTAGTATTTTATTTTGATTGCATCTTTAGTATTGGGTTAGTTGACTAGCAAGTAATTCCGCCCAAATCCTTCAAACCCGAGATATTTACTTGCTTTCATAAAAAAATATAAAAATACAAAAAGAATCATCCCTCATCTTTAGAACTAGTATTTAGGTTTTCTAATCCTAGCGACACTATTCCTAGCTGAACGATCAATCCCCCGGTACTTGTCACTATACTATACTACAACGATCAGGTACACTGCCTGGTGGGGGTTGTAAGCTTCTCGAGATCCCTCGAGAGGTAAATCCTGGTGCAATCCCCACGCATCAAGTTTTTGGCGCCGCAGCCCGGGGAATAGTTATTGTCTAGGTTAGAATATCTTTTTATTAGGTCTACTTGCTAGATTCCTTTCTAGTAAGATTTTATTTTTATTTTTAGGTTTTCTTTAGTCTATCTTATTTCTTTGTGTCTTTGTTCATAACTCTTCACCACCCGACATCATGGATGATGGGAACATCTTTGAACCCGTCATCCCACCACAACAAAACCCACCACTAGAACCTCCTAGGCCCCGAACCTTAGGAGAGTATTCCCGACCTAGCCACCAAGGCTACTGAAACACCATTGAGCTCACCGGAGCCAATGTGACTCCCTTGCGATCCGACACCATCCGGTTGGTGCAAAGCGGATGTGCATTCCATGGACTTCGTTCCGAAGATCCAAATCAACATCTTAAGGACTTCCTAAAAATCGTAGATTCCGTAGACCCAGGTGTTGAAACTAGAGAGACAACCCGATTACGCCTATTCCAATTTTCTCTACGGGATCAAGCTAGTCAATGGCTTGAGCGTTTACCTGCAGGATCCATCACCACATGGGATGATCTCACCACTCGTTTCCTTGCTCAATTTTTCCCACCGGAGAGAACTACTAAGCTTAGAAATGACATCTTGATGTTCCAACAACGTCAAAATGAATTTCTTTATGAAGCATGGACTCGTTTCAAGGACTTACTTCAAAAAGTCCCTCATCATGGCATAGATCTTTGGCTCCAAGTCCAAATCTTTTATGACCATATCGATCTCTCCACGAGGCGAGCCATTGACCAATCGGCCGGTGGTAAGCTACGTGATCTACGTGCGGAACAATCATGGGAACTCATAGAAGATCTTGCTCTCTATGACAACGAAAGTTGAAATGATCCCCGTGATTTGAACAAAACGGTAAAGGCAATATCTTTGCCTTCAAATAACTCTAGCACTCCCGAACGTAAGATCATGGAACTTGAAGGTCGAGTCAAGTATCTCATGAAATCTTACGAAACTCAAAAGCCTTCAAGCCAAGTAAGCAGAATCGCTTCTGCATGCAAATTGTGTAATGGCCCTCATGAATTCACATCGTCACACGTTGGTCGAGGCCCTCGAAATCCTGACGAGGCCTATGAGGCATGGAAGGATAAACCTAATTTCAAAGGGTACCAAACGCGGAGCGTATCCTTTAATGACTCCCCACCACTCGAATGGTCCGAGCATTTCCCATCACAGAGCACTCCTAGGCAAAGTTGTGAAGATGCCTTGCGAAAATTCATTCTATCTCAAGAATTGCAGCTCTCTACGCTCGAGGCTAAATTTAGACAACAGCAGGCAGATATGAATAACAAGATTTGTAATCTGTTAACTGCTATCAAAGAGCGCACTGTCAATAAACCTATTCACGTTAATGAGATCAAATCTGTTACCATCATGAGTCCACTAACCTCCCCTGTGAAAATAAAAAGTCCTAGTAAGCTATTCAAACATCTATCACCAAATGAAAAAGAACCTGTCAACCCCCTAGGACCAATCCATTTTGTAAACACCATCACAACGATATCTACTTCTACACCTAACCTGAACCAACAAGCCAAAAAATTGGTCATACAGCTAAAGGTGAGACCTCAAGGGTGGACCACGATTTGGCCAAAAGCCCTACCAACTCATTCGAGCAGTGCGCCACGCAAGAATCTAGCAAATCGAATGAAGGGAAAGAGAGATCGGAAGAGCATACGAGAAATCCAGCCATTTTGGGTAAATCTATTCTAGAGGAGCCCGAGAGAAAAATGGAGGATGTTACCAGTGGAAGTAGCGTTAGGACTAATGAAAGCAACCCTAAAGTTTTTAAGATCTCCTGCACCATCAAGGAAAAGCTCTTAACCGATAGTCATATTGATCCTAGTTCCCCAGATAACATAATACCCCTTTCCCTATACCAAGAAGCCTTCCCAGAACGCATAATGTGCGAGAGAGTCGATAATGCAAGGGTAATAAGAAATCTATCAATTATGATTGGAGAACTTGTTTACAACATTGCCCTCACCATGGTCGATGATGTGGACCCTCTCACCAATCGAACATTAACCAACCTTGTTCTTGGGAAACCATTTATCAATGAATCGGGAGTAATCCTTGATGAGAAAGATGGAAGTGCATTGTTCACCAATGGTGTTAAGAAGGTAATTTTTCGTAGGGGTAATGAGGAGGTATACGAGTATCGTCCTTCCCTTTAGGGGAATCTATATGGATCAAGGGACGGAGAATCGGGGAAGATAAGGAGGTGTGATCCGAATAATCTCAAAATCCCCTGCATGATCGGTCATAAGTACTTCGATAACGTCAACATTAACATATTCATGCCTAAGAATTTTATGTCCCTATTCCATTATAACAATATCTGCAGATGGGGAATGATTTACAAGGGAGAGAAAGTGGTTGGTAAAGATCATGAAATCCAGGTGTTCGTAGGAAATATGGCATCCACTATGGAATTCACGATTGTGGACAACATCGAAGACTATGTCCACCCTAGGTTATCACAAGTCGTTTTTGGGGCACCTTTTTGTGAAATCACTAATTTGATAGTTGATGACCGGAACGGAATCATGACCTTTGCTGATGGAATTAGGAGGGTTTCATACTAAACGCCGTACAAGAGAAAAGACCTTAGGGAAATCGATTGTGACGGGCTTGATAGGATAAGTTCCCAACTTATTTTGTGTGATGAAGATGTTCAGAGAGGGTGTAAGAACACTTCTGATTTATCATGTGGATTCTTTAAGGATGTTAGTAAGCTTGATTCTAAGTATCGAGAAGATGTCTTCGAGTTTGAAGACCCGAAATACTTACACTATGAAAGCGATACTAGTTTAGAAGACAACCTAGAGAGTGAAACCAATGATGAGGTCACGTAGTAACCCATGACCTTGAGTCTAGCTACAAGACTCGTAAATAAAGAAAAGCGCTTCTTGGGAGGCAACCCATGCTTTGTGTGATTTTATTTTGTTTGTTTGTTATTTGCTTCCGTATGCATGCTTTATTTTTATTGTTGGTAGATCATGTTTCTAAACTAAAAAGTGGAAATACTTTACTTTGTTGTTTTGGCCTAGTCTTAACTCCACCTAAAGGTATTTTTGCAAAAGATAAGTGTAAGGGAAAACCCCAAATATGTTTTTAAGAAACAAACCGATCATGATTCTCTACAATATTAAATGAACATGTATATTCGTATTTGTTAGAGTCAAATGCTTGTATTGAGTCATAATGAAGTTTTGCAGGATTTTCCAGGAAGTAGGACCAAGTTTTTCCAGAAATTTTCTGGAAACTTAACATAAGAATTTCTGCAGGTCACTTCTGACGGCGTCACGAGTTTACTCTTGACGGCGTCACGTGTAAAAATCTGGAAATTTTACCAGTTTTGTTTTTCTAACGGAGTCTTGAAGTTTTTGTTGAATTATTAAGTTTTATAATTTCCAGGAAATCTGCAAACTTTATTCCACAAGCATTATATCTTATTTTGTTTTCTAGGATTTAGTAACTTATGTAGATTGCCGCCGATTTTATGTGAGGTTGCTTTGTTTGTTTTCTCAGGATTAACAGGTTATGTATGACAAGAATATGATTTACATTCTGGAAGGGAAGCTTTGATTGTTCATTTTCTTGGAGGAAGATTTAACCTGGCCACCTTATTATCCATACCGAGCGAATCAGGGGAGTATTTGATTTCATTTGTTTTACTTATTTCACTTTTACATTCTTTACTTGAACATTGGGGACAATGTTCATCTTAAGTGTAAGGGGAGGGTAAAATGATGATACCTTACATGTACACTTTCGCTTGAGTTTGTTTGTTTAATGGTAGGTGTGTAATAAAACTATGAGAAATACTTGTTAGTGCAATTTTAGCACCAAATTTAATTTTTTTTACAACATTTAGGAGTGAAACTTTAGCCATAGCAAGTGTCTCATGGATAGGAGATTGTATGACTAGCACATAACCGTACTTTCAGAAAATTTTTCCACCCAAATATGTGAGGTTCGCCTTTAGATTTGATAGGAAAAGCATTTACTATTAGTGCTTATGAGTGTACCGGTAGCATTTAGATTCTAGAACTTGCGTTAGTGATGCATCCCGAGACCGCTAGTGAGACTACATTCGTGTAGTAGGATTTACTACATGATAAGAGGCATTAGGATCACCCTTGTGTTAAACCCGTATCATAATTACTTGACCATTTAAGTCATATTACTTGGCTAGTTAAGTCAACTAATTTTTCCCACACCTTAGCGTTGTACTCATTTTTAGTACACGAAACCCCTAGTACACCCCTCCGAGCCTATCTTTTCGTTTCTAACTTTAAGCATATTACTTAAAGGAAGAATTTGTTACACCCCACTTAAATGTACACCCAAATCGCCTTAGCCTTCCGTGTATGCACTCATCTTTAGTGCATTATTGTTATTTGTTAAACCCTAAGTTAATTATCTAATTGATTACATGGTTGCTAAGTCGAGTCATATCCTTGTACATATTGTTTTGGGACGATTGGGACTCATGGGTAAAGTACTTATTTTATGGAGTAATGGGGAAGAACATCTTATATTACCCCCGTATGTACGTTAATCTTAAAAGTACTCCAAGTGTTTTGATTTTCTTAATTCGAGTCATTAGATTAGTTAATTGTAAAGTATGTAAAAATTCAAGTGTAAGGGGAATTTTCATTCCCTATGATGTATTATTTTGGATGGTAGGGTAAGAGTGTATGCAAAAAAAAAAAAAAAAAAAAAAAAAAAAAAAAGAAAAATCGAAAAATCAAGAAAAAGAAAAGAAAAAAATAGAAAAAGAAAAGAGAAAAAACATACGGACTACCATCCCTTTTTATTCTATGTTCATTTTATGTTTTTGTTATTTTTCATTTATTAGCTTAAGTCGAGTCTAGTCTAGTCTTGGCTTAGCAACGCATATTGTACATGTAATTAACCAAGATTGTTAACTCGCCACCAGTAAAGACTACCTATATCCAACAAAACCGTGTATTTCATATCCCTACACCTAACGTTACAATCCTTTAAAAGACCTCTTTGATAGTTTATCCTAGGTGCTTACGCCATGTGGTGGAGGTTTGATCCTTTCCCAAGCCTATGGTAATCTATTTTGCTATGACAGGTAGTGAGAGATATCTTCTGTTTCCATATTGTAATTTATACTTTATTACACCCGAGAGATGTGAGTATCTAAACACTATTTGTGAGGTGCTTGTGTATGACCTCCGTGCATGTCTTTGGTCTTTAATGGAACGATTATTTGTTGTAATTACTTTTATATTAGTGTTAAATGACCCCTAACTTGTATTTTGTGTAGAATAAAAGCGCATTTGCTTGAGGACAAGCAAATCTCAAGTGTAAGGGTATATGATGAGGCGAAAAATGAACCACTTTTAGGGGTCATTTAAGCCCGGAATTGAATTTATTTGATCAAATATTGCCCTAAATCGTTCCTTTTGTGATTTTAGGTACTATAGGAGAGAAATCTGGAAAAGGAAGCAATTCGGACGTTTTTGGAGCATAAAAGTGAAGAAAACGCCAAAGACTTTATTTTCCAAGCTGGGAACAGTATGTGACGGCGTCAAGAGTACCATCCTGACGGCGTCAAGAGTAAATTGCATGACGGCCCAGTACAGAAATGAAGGCGTCACAAGGAAGTGCGTCAAGAGTTAAATACGTGACGGCCTGGAAAAACTTATTACATGACGGCGTCAGATGTAGATCAAGGCAGTCCGAGGATTCTTTTGGCGGCTTTGTTCTTGACGCCGTCAGACTCAATTATCTATATATAGTTTTCTAATTTTCATTCATTAAGAGGAACAAGTTTGGAGAAACCCTAAGGCCGAACCTATTACGAATTTTACAGGTTTTTCAAGGGTTTTCAGCCCTTGAACCCTTACATGTGTAATTGAGATAAGTGTTCTTCTAATTCAATCAATATGTCTATGTGTTGGTTGTCTATATCTTGTTCTTGTCTTGATTCCACCATGCTAGGCTAGATTTATCTTGTGTTTGCTTAGATCTAATGAAACCTAGATGTTGATTATGTGTTGATTACTTGTTTATGGTTGTATTGGATGAATGATTTCAATGTTAGGCTTAAGAAAACTGGCAGATCTCCAAATGGTAACATGCTTGAACGTCTTAGGAAACATGAACCGATGTGTACTAGGTTTTATTGGTTGTATTTAATGCATGAGTAAATTCTAATGATCCCATGTTAGGAGCTTCTTAGTCGACTCGACATAGGAGTGAAGTAGGCACTGATAGGATTGGGGAGTTAAGTACGCCACCCCATGAATGGTATTAAGGAATACAATCCGTCATCCATACAACTATAACAAGTAATTAACGTGTAAAAGATATATAGGGAGTAGTGAAATCAAAGTAAACACAATTTCTCCACTTTTTGCTCACAACCTTAGTTTAATTTAGTTTTATTTTCATTTCTAGTATTTTATTTTGATTGCATCTTTAGTATTGGGTTAGTTGACTAGCAACTAATTCCGCCCAAATCCTTCAAACCCGAGATATTTACTTGCTTTCATAAAAAAATATAAAAATACAAAAAGAATCATCCCTCATCTTTAGAACTAGTATTTAGGTTTTCTAATCCTAGCGACACTATTCCTAGCTGAACGATCAATCCCCCGGTACTTGTCACTATACTATACTACAACGATCAGGTACACTGCCTGGTGGGGGTTGTAAGCTTCTCGAGATCCCTCGAGAGGTAAAGCCTGGAGCAATCCCCACGCATCAGCCACTATTGAGGAGATTCAGGCCCGTGAGAGATCCAGAGATTTGGAGATGTTGGAGATGATCAGGATCATCAGAGAGCTAGAGGGGAGATCAGGAGGCGCACCTGGACCTTCATAGATCTATGACATGTCATTACATTCAGAGACATCTTAATTTGCCGCCTGTGGCATTAATAATGTTGTATCTTATTGTTTTGTAACAATGAATTCAAAATTATTAAAACTTTATGTTGGTTATGATTGTACTGTATTGATATTGATTTATGATGTTCTAGTTGTCTGATCTTTTATTATGCTCCCATATTGAGATTCATTATAATTTCCATGTGTGTTGTTACATGTCGTGATGATTATTTATGAATGATATGGTTTATATTGGTGTATGTATTCATGGTGTGGTTGTGATATGTACTTTGTAATGATCTCGACTATTATGAGCTTGGTTGCATTATTTCTCTTGTTATTGATTGATGTTTGGGATTTGTACTTATACACTTGCGATTTTATAGAGTTATGGCCCCAAGGAAAACCGCTACTGCTACCTCGTCACCCGCTATGACCCAGGCTGCTATCAGAAAGTTGGTTGCCAACAGTGTTGCTGCAGCTTTGGAAGAGCAGGCTGTTGCAATGGCACGAACTAGTAGCAATAACCGAGCCACTGCTGAAAGCGAGTCCGCTTTGACTCAGAAGTGTACCTATAAGGACTTCATAGCTTGTAAACCATCTCACTTCAAAGGGACTGAAGGAGTGACAGAGCTTGCTCGATGGTTTAAGCGAACTGAGACTGTGTTTGTGAGGAGCGGTTGTGCCGCTCAAAGCAGAGTCTCGTTTGCTACTGGAACGTTGTTGGAAGACGTGTTGTCTTGGTGGAACGCAACTGCTCAGAAGATAGGTGTGGAGGAGGCCTATCAGTTCACCTGGGCTGACTTTAAGGAGAAGATGCTGAAGAAGTTCTGCCCTAGAGGTGAGATCAAGAAGTTAGAAGATGAGTTTCACACATTGGTTGTGAAAGGAAATGATCTCAGGGCTTATGATAAGAGATTTCAGGAGCTTGCCACACTTTTCCCTTCAAAGGTTCCCGATTTGGAAAAGTTGTTGGAAAGATACATTGAGGGATTACCCAGGAGCATTGAGGGAAACGTCACCTCGTCAAAGCCTCAATCTTTGGAAGAAGCAATGACTATTGCCCAAAGACTGCTAGACCGGGAGATTAAGCGTAACTCTGCTCAGGGGAACAACGATCACAAAAGGAAGTTTGATGATCAGAAGACAAGCCACAACAACCACAACAGCAGTAACAACAACAACCGTAACCCCAACCGTAACTATCACCATGACAGAAACACCCACCACAATCAACAGAACCGATGACAGGAAGCTGTCAGAGCTTATGTCGCCGCACCAGTTAAGGATGCTAGGTATGCTGGACCTCTTCCATTCTGTGACAAGTGTAAGATGCATCACACTGGACCCTGCTATGCTAAGTGTGGGAAATGTTCACGGACTGGACATAAGACACAAGATTGTAAGGCTACAGGAGCTAACTTGCAACCCGTGGCTGTAGTATGCCATGCTTGTGGAGAGAAAGGACACTAAAGGCGTCAGTGCCCAAACAAGGACAACAATGCACGTGGGAGAGCATACGTGCTGGGAGATGGAAATGTCCATCAAGATCCGAACGTGGTCACGGGTATGTTCTTTCTAAACAACCGCCTCGTTAAAGTTTTATTTGATTCCGGAGCTGATCAAAATTTCGTATCTATTTCTCTTGCATCCCTGCTTAATATTACACCGACCAAACTAGACACCACATATGAGATTGAACTAGCCGATGGAAAGCTAGTAAGTACTAACACTATACTCCGAGGTTGCACCCTACGACTACTAGACACCCCATTTGACATTGACCTTATGCCTATTAGACTTGGTAGTTTCGACGTCGTTGTGGGAATGGATTGGTTATCCGAGAACCGCGCTAAGATCATTTGTGACGAAAAGGTCATTCACATCCCCCTGAATAACGAAACCCAGATTGTTCGCGGTGAGCGAAGTAAAACACGTCTAAGCATCGTTTGATGTCAAGTCTTTTTGGCTCAAGTCACCAAGAAGAAGTCGGAAGAGAAGCGACTCGAGGATGTGCCAGTAGTCAGAAACTTTCCAGAAGTTTTTCCTGAGGACTTGCCTAGCCTTCCGCCGATTCGTCAAGTAGAATTTCAAATTGACTTGATGCCAGGAGCAACACCCGTAGCACGAGCACCCTATAGGCTAGCACCGTCAGAAATGAAGGAGTTATCTGGGCAATTGCAGGAATTGTCAGATAAAGGATTTATTCACCCAAGTTCGTCACCGTGGGGAGCCCCGGTGTTATTTGTAAAGAAGAATGATGGAACCTTCAGGATGTGTATCGATTATCGTGAGTTGAACAAACTTACGGTGAAGAATCGATATCCGTTGCCAAGAATTGACGATTTGTTTGATCAACTGCAAGGATCGAGTGTCTACTCGAAGATTGATTTGAGATCGGGTTATCACCAACTGAGAGTTAGGGAAGAAGACATCCCTAAGACGGCTTTCAGGACAAGATACGGTCACTACGAATTCCAAGTAATGCCATTCGGTCTAACAAATGCACCCGCTGTATTTATGGACTTAATGAACCGAGTGTGCAAACCCTATTTGGATAAGTTTGTGATTGTATTCATCGATGATATCCTTAATTATTCACGTAGTAAGGAAGAGCACACAGAACACTTAAAGGCTATACTAACACTGCTCAGAGAAGAGAAATTATACGCCAAATTTTCAAAGTGTGATTTTTGGATTGAGAAGGTACAATTTCTTGGGCATGTTATTGACAGTAAGGGTATTCATGTTGATCCCGCCAAGATTGAAGCTGTTAAAAATTGGGCGTCACCTACGAGTCCTACGGAGATACGCCAATGTTTAGGTCTTGCCGGATATTATTGAAGGTTTATTGAAGGTTTTTCAAGGATTGCTAAACCTTTGACTGAGCTAACACAGAAGAAGAAGAAGTTTGAATGGGGAGGAGAACAAGAATCGGCATTTCAGTTCTTGAAGCAGAAGCTTTGTGAAGCACCGATATTAGCACTACCCGAAGGAAGTGAGGACTTCGTGGTATATTGTGACGCATCAATCCAAGGTTTGGGTGCCGTATTGATGCAAAGACTTAAAGTAATCGCTTACGCTTCTAGACAACTTAAACCCCACGAGGAGAACTACACTACTCATGATCTAGAATTAGGAGCGGTAGTATTCGATCTTAAGATCTGGAGACACTACCTATATGGAACCAAGTGTACGGTTTTCACCGATCAAGAGGAGTTGAACATGAGACAACGTCGATGGCTATAGTTATTAAGTGACTATGATTGCGAAATTCGATACCACCCGGGGAAGGCAAATGTTGTAGCAGATGCCTTGAGTCGAAAGGAACGACTTAGACCCCTCAGAGTTAGATCATTGGGTATGACAATTAGATCACCACTTCCGTCTCAAATTCTTGAAGTTCAAGCTGAGGCCCTTAAGGAAGAGAATAGACCGCACGAGAAGATTTACGGCATACCAGAAAGTACGAATGGATTTGTCAAGAAACCAGATGGAAGGCTGTGTTTCAAGGACAGAAGTTGGATTCCATTGTATGGAGGAATATGAGACCTCATCATGCACGAGTCTCATAAGTCTAAATATTCCATTCATCCTGGCTCGGACAAGATGTATCACGATCTTAAGAAGTTGTATTGGTGGCCAAACATGAAAGCTGACATTGCAGAGTATGTCGGTAAGTGTTTGACCTGCTCAAGAGTAAAGACTGAACATAAAAAACCATCCGGTCTTTTGATTCAACCCAAGCTACCAATGTGGAAATGGGAAAGGATTACAATGGACTTCATTATGAAATTACCCAAGACATCGAGTGGTTTGGACACTATTTTGGTTATTGTCGATCGTCTCACGAAGTCAGCGCACTTCTTGCCAATCAAAGAGACTGATGATATGGACGTTCTTGCACGTTTGTACCTAAAGGAGATAGTTTCCCGGCATGGAGTGCCGATTTCTATTATCTCCGACCGAGACAGCCGTTTCACGTCTAACTTTTGGTGATCTTTACAGAAAGCCTTGGGAACTAAGTTAGACATGAGTACCGCTTACCATCCACAAACTGATGGTCAAAGTGAAAGGACTATACAGACCCTGGAGGACATGCTTAGGGCATGTGTGATCGATTTTGGAAAAGGCTGGGATAAACACCTACCGTTAGCAGAATTCTCATATAACAACAGTTATCACGCTAGCATTAAGGCTGCACCGTTTGAAGCACTTTATGGAAGAAAGTGTCGATCACTAGTTTGTTTGGCTAAGATTGGAGATGTACAACTATCAGGTCCCGAGTTGATTCTTGAAACCACTGAGAAAATAGTAAAGATTAGGCAACGATTACAAGCCGCCAGGGATCGGCAAAAGAGTTATGCCGATGTGCGAAGGAAACTAATAGAGTTTCAAGTTGGAGACAAGGTCATGCTTAAGGTATCTCCTTGGAAAGGGATGATTAGGTTTGGAAAATGTGGAAAGCTAAACCCAAGATACGTTGGACCCTTCGAGATCATTGAAAGGATCGGTCCCGTGGCATACAAACTTGAATTACCTGAGGAACTCAGTAGAGCACACAACACCTTCCACGTGTCAAATTTGAAAAAGTGTTTACCGGATGAAACCCTTGTGATTCCGTTGAAAGAGATCAGAATCGACGATAAGTTGAACTTTATTGAGGAACCCGTTGAGATTATGGATAGGGAGGTCAAACGACTTAAGCATAGTCGCATTCCCATTGTTAAGGTCAGATGGAACTCTAAGAGAGGACCCGAGTTCACCTGGGAGCGCGAGGATCAAATGCGTGCCAAATACCCACAACTATTTGATTAGACAACCCCGAGCACCGATTCAACTTTGGATTCCGGGACGAATCCAATCTAACGGGTGGGTACTGTAATACTCCGTAAAATCCCAGGTCATTTATTAATGCTAGTTATTGACACTATTCTTAACTAAGCCATTTTCACGGGCTAATTTGAAATTTTTATATGAGACACCGTTTGTTTGACACCCGATTATGTTTTGTCACCTGATATCACCCGATTGTCACTCTTGGATGTCACCCAATGATGTTAACACCGGTAACTCCCACTTGCGACCTGACACCCTAATTGGACACCGATATATTATTAATATATATGTGACGAAATATATATTAATTACTACAAACTATTATCACTATGTATATATAAGTATATGTATACGTATGACGACACCGTTTATATTTTCATGGTTTTCACGAACCGACACCGATACCGAAACTAAAGTTACGAACGATCTAATCACCGACGCCCTACCTTTTTATGATGGGCCGTATATCACCATAAGCCCAAGTTTATTTCTTTCTTTTACCCTGCTGCTGGGCCGAACACAACCACAAGCCCACCAACTTTGTTTTTCACTTGTATTCTTGGGCCGAGTTTTATCACAAGCCCGCATGGCTGTTTGTTGTTCTTTGTGATGCATGCTACTCAAACAAACCAACTCATTTGCAACATGAAATCTTCTTGGTTCCCTACATACTCGACACCAAGCATACCATCTCCATTGACTTTGTTCATGCGTGTATAGACAACGAGCCACCCTATGAAGCCATCAAACCCTTGGATAAAAGTGTTACACACTAAAACTCTTTAACCACTAAATCTTATGTTTCTTAAACCACTAACACAAACCTTAAACAAATGCAATTAGTACACACATGCCTAATACCTTTCTAAATCCCTAGAGTTGACATGAGTTTATAGCCTCCAAAGTTTTACAATCGACATGACAACACTCAAGAAGCTAGACAACTTTGTCGAGAAGGAAGAAACCACTCGGTGTGTGTTGTGTCGCATGGGGACATTCGAACCACCCAAAACCATCCTATATAAACCACATTTAATGCATTTCCTCACACTTGCAAGAATCCACAAGAGCTCATATCACAAAACTCTTCTTTCTCATTTGCTGTCGAGACCAAGGAAGGCGTACGAGTAAGGTTTTGGTTTGGGAACGAGTTGGGTAACTATTTTGGATAAGGGATCGTTAGACGAAGAGGGTGCAACGTTTGCTTGTTCTAGTTTGCTCACACCACACGAACTCTTCACCACCATTTAGTGTTGTAAGTTACTATCACCCTTTTCAATTCATACGATAATTATTTCATGCATACCACGTTTACTTATCACCCGACACACACTATTTTCTAAGTATAAATTTTCGTTACACCTATAACTGTATATCACATACCTCGACACCCTTGAGGAAAGGCCTCGCCATTTCATTTTTACGCGTACAAAATATATATTTTCTTCGACACTCTAAATCATCGACTCACACTTAATCAAACTAGCAAGACATGCAAGACACACTCGATCTAAAGCTATAAAAACAAAACCTAAATTAAATCATATTCGAGCACCTCTATAAATAACCAAAACTATCGTTTGGGCCTTATATGGGCTAACGAGCCCAAGTATTTTTCAAAAGGAAAGTTTCAGTTTGGAAACTGAAAGATTTTGAGATGTTATCGAGACTTTTCAAGTCAATTTAGAAAAGGTTTTTACGGGATTTGAATGTATTTTCGTATTACAAAAAGTTGTCTTTTTCAAAACTTAACTAAGGACTATTTTTGCAAAGTCTCGCGTTAAGGGACCAAAACTGTCAAAATCATAAAACTTTCGGACTTAATTAAAAACAGTTGATTTTGAATTGAAGGGTAGAAACTGTAATTTTTCCAAAGATCGAGGTGTAAAAGTGTAAAAGTTATAACAAGGACTAAAATGTAATTATTTTTGACCAAAGGGTAAAAAGTGTAACTTTATTAAAGTAAAAGGTAAAATTTGGACAAAGATATTTTATTACATAATTATTTTGTATAATTAAATCTTGTATATATATTTACATATATATACTTTGTAACTTAAAAATAAATATATAACTTTACTAAAAATATTTAATTATAAATATTTTTAACGATATTATTTTCACAAAAGAATTAACATTTATTGAACACCGGTTCGTAACAACGATACAAATAACTACGTAAAGTTATTTTGGAAAATATTAAGACACCCGAATGGTTATCACCGTACACGAGACATATCACATGTCAATTACGAAACGAATCTAAAACACCGATGACTATATATATATATATAGGTCGCAAGTCGGAGGAATTTCATTGCTAGTCGTAGCAGTACACCATCACTTTTGAGCACCGTTGTGATTCACACACACCTGTCAGGTGAGTTCATGGTCCCACATTTTAATTGTTTTTAAACCCCGTGGGGAGATACATGCTATAAATCGAACACAAGTATTTTCTGTATGCTGTTATCACCTGATATTGCCTAAGTTGACACCTGTGCTACAAGTCCCTCATATCACGAACCTTAATCACTTGCGAGTGAGCGCGAATATAGTTGATAGATCTATTGGAATGGCAGCCCACCTCTGTCAAGGTGATCACTTGGCAGGAGGTGTGCTATATTCGAGGTATTATGGAAATTTGGCACATTTCCTGTCACCGAGGGCCCCTTGTCATTTACATCCGCTGCGGTGTAGGTGATTGTTATTATCTTTATGATATGTCGAATCAATGTTAAGGCTTGCGTTTCGTGAGGCTTAGGAGCAATATTTCACCAGTTTAGTCAAGACCTGTCTATCTTGGCTTGTTTATTTCAAATGCTTGACTTGTGTTCACACTATTACTATTTAAACTACTATGGATTCACTCAACCTTTGTGTTGACTTTTTAAGCATGTTTATCTCAGGAAATTAGCTCAGGACCTCCCTTTTTATTTCAATAATTATATCATTCTTTACAAACTCATCATTTCTTTTGCGAAACAATTAACATTTTGGAAAAATGTTTGTAACTCTGACTATTTGAGTTTTCATGGAATGATATTGACTATCTTTTGAATTGTTTTTCTATGAGTATGACTGTGTACTAAACTGTAATGACTCTGATTAGACTTCCGCTGCTTATCAAATTTTCGGAGTGTTACAACATACTTTGTTATGTGTCACATAAATGCCCAAAAAATAATTGAGCTGACCAAGATCAGTCATGGAAAACTCTACGTGAAGTAAAGCAATAACCTGTTGTAGAAGAGTGACTGATGATATAGTCAAAATAATATCATCAACATATAACAATAAATATGCGGTATCCGAGCCCTGTCGATAAATAAAAAGTGAGGAGTCACACCGACTATGATGAAACCAAACACGAGCAACACAAGCAGCGAATCTCTAAAACCAGGCCAGAGGAGCCTGTTTAACCCCTTATAATGATCTTTGCAAGAGTGAAACATGATCAGGATATCGATGTAACACCCCCAAAATTTGGTACAACAGAAGACTAATCAAGCTTTCGGGGTGCTACGGGGATTGGTATCCATCACAAGTCATAAAGAAATGAGATAAAGTAAACATAAGTAAAAACAAAACCAACCAGGGTTTTAAAGTTTACATTCATCCCAAATATCCAAAGTAAGGCCCAAAATAAGTTAAACATAGGTCCACAATAAAATATCAGAGTTCGAAAATAGATCTTTTAACCAGTTTGCCATGCCAAGCCTTCCAAACACAAGCATCCCAAGTCATCACTTAATTACCTGAGAAAATGCGCTAAAAGTCAGCTTTCGCTGGTGAGATCATAGGTTTAAATTCTTAGTTCAATCAAATGGAAATATACGCAAAACTCTTGCTAGCTAGACTAGGCCTCGAATCACTAAACCAAACATATAGGTGCACACTATAGTCCAAAACCAATCAAATCAATATGCATTCGCAAGGATGCGACATGCCCAACACTCGTAAGGATACGACATGTTCTTGCATTCGTAAGGATATGACATGCGCTACAACCTACCTACTTCTATAAGCATAGCAAGTTTTAAATAAAAGCAATAATAGTCCACATAAAACAATTTGCACGTTTCTCACCCCAAGTATTGAAAACAATATTCAAAAGTAAAAGTGGGGCTATGACTCACCTCAAGTCCAGATATTAGCTCAAAAACCGGTAGAATCAAGAAGTATAGCAACTCAAATGACAACAACTACGGACTCGGCACTTCCTAACAATATAAACTCTTCTCAGAATCATTTCCTCAAAATCAAATATTCCCAATCCCGAACGCATTTCTTTTTATTTTCCAAAATCCGTTTCTCATATTTGTTTGGCGTTTGGTATCCATGTGGGTGGAAGGTCGACTCAACACAAACCAGGAAGCACATCAAAAGAAATAAAAATAATGATCTATAGGTCTAATGTTGGCCCAATATATTATTTAAATAAATCGTCGAAGTTTATAGTTCGTCAACTCGCTAATCCTCCACAACTTATTTACCTAATATATTATTTCAAAATCATACCAAGTCCTAAATCACATAGCACGTAGAATACTATATGGTAAGTTTTAAAGTCTAATAAGTTTCCTAAATATATCGTCAAACTTATCGAATTCGTCAATTCGATAAACTTCACAAAATATTTAATAAATTATTATCCCGCACTCGTACCACAACCTAAAGGCATCGTAGGATACAATACCCGTTAATAAACACTTTTTATATAACTAAATAGGTCTCATTTAATCCGTCGATTAAATAAGTTAAATAGTTATATGAAGCGAGTCTATTAACGTCATGCATCCGTGACAAGCACAAAAAGTCATCAATTAATAAAATGGCCAACTTGGATTTAAGTGCCCTCGAATCTCTTATAACTCATAAGTTCTTGTTTTATTTCCCAAGAGTTTACTTTATTTCGCAAAACAATCAGCGTTATATTTATATTTCTAATTATACTAGTTTAGTTATAATAAAGTTTCCGATAATATTTTACTATTTTCATAGTCCAACATATATCGTCAACGTTATTATTTTATTTGCTCATGATCTCCTATTTATTTTATACGCACTTATATAAATATATATACATTTACACATTTATATATTTATATAGATATATAAGTTATTACGAGTTTTTAGTTGTTTGTTTAATTATAAATTGTATCGAGTTATAAGAGATGAGTCACATGTCTGACTCATCATTCTCGGCTTATTGTCCAAATCCAAAGTGTCAAGGCGTTTTGCCGAAGTCAACCATTGACTAGAAAGTCAACGTGACTCCAACTCGCACAACCACAAGTCCAAAGTAATAAGTCAATATCACAACTCTGCCATTCGTCCCATTTCACAAACTACAACAATAGGGTCCGACTACAGCATCCAACTAACCTATCTCCGTCAAACTAATGCGACCGTCTCACAATCGGTCCCCATTCATCCATATAATCGACAACACTTCGCCAAAATAATCATATACCCATTGTCGAGACCACAAAGGGTCTCGACCCATCAAATAGCATACGGCCGAAACAAATAAACACAACAACAACAACATTTAAACAACAACGAGAATGACATCAAACATACACAAGTTCCGGGTTGATTTACCAAGTCAAACCGTGCCATGAGACCCACTTGGGTCTCAGCAAGACCACGAGTCAAGGTGACTCGAACCCATGACCATTTGGTCTCGGAATAAGCTCATCCGAGCACTCAAAAACTGCCTAAACGGACCCTCTTGGGTCGCGGCACACAAGAACAACACCAAGTATCAAAAGGGTCATCCAATCTCAAACCAAATCCAAACTCCAATTACCAAACCCTCGCTAACATGAACACGAGGTCAAAACCATCCACAAAATAAGCCACAAGGCTCGAACCACATCAAGCCATGAGCTACGGCTCACGGTTTCATTCGACCTCCAAGAGAAAATCATTAAACCCGGATACCAAACCCATTTTTATTAACAAAACATCATTTCCCATCATTATTTTTTGAAACCCAATAAAAATAATCCGTGTATACACGGATTTGAACCCAAATCGTGGCACCCTTGGTGCAAAAACGTGGCTACCTACCTTTTTACAACTCCAAGCTCAAGAAACTTTAAAAACCCAATAGTATTTGTGGTGATGGTGGTGTTTTAGGTGGCGGTGATGATCAAACGAGGGGGTTAGGCTTGTTTGTGTCGCGCGTGAGTTATACCAAAAGAAAGAGCACGTAAAGGTGGTTAAGATGGTGGTGATGGTAGGGTTGTAGGGTCGGCGGTGTGATGGTTGTGGCTGCCGGAGTGGGCTGCGGCTAGGGTTTGTAGAGAGAGAGAAACAGATGAGAATGAAGATGGTGAGGGTGTTGTGTTGTGTGTTTAAAACCGGTCCACAAGGACCATTTTTACTCTTTGATTATTATTATTATTATTATTATTATTATTATTATTATTATTATTATTATTATTATTATTATTTTTTCCTTTTTGGAACAATAATAAAAATAATAATAGTGAGAGGGGAGTGGCTAGTTAAGTAAACACAAGGACCAATTCCGTAAACTTTTCAAAGTATCCCGACACCCTCAACTCGAACTCGTTCCCAATGTTTTAAAATTCCACGATACGTTCAGTAATTATATAAACCGAACCGTAAATCAAAATTTTAATTGTGTTAGGTTATTTCTAGTGCCGGAGTCAACGTAGTGCCTAAAAGTCGTCTCAATCATAAATTATGACATAAATTCCATATCAAAACAATAATTCAAATTTAATTCCACAGAAACTTCATAATTTAAAACCACGGTTTAAATTTTACAAATTCATTGCGAATAAAATTCCAAACATTTAATTATCATTAAACTTTAACGTAATGCGGGTTTTAAAATGTCTCCCTAAATTTCCAGTTGTCACATCCTCCCAGCCTCGGAAGAAACCCGTCCCGGGTTTCACTCAGAACTTTCCATCTACGAAGTAAAAAGCTTAGGATATCTCTACCGAAACTCATCCTCACGTTCCCACGTAAATTCCGGTCCATGACGGGAAGTCCAACGAACTTTGATGAGCGGAATACGACTACGTTTGAGTCGCTTAATCTCTCTGATGAGTGTGTAAATACTCATCATTTTTGTCGTATCTGAACTGCCAAAACATCCAAAAACACTCAAATATGTATCAAAATACTGAAAATATCCCAGGATTGTGTTTTATATGTTTCAGATGCAAAATGATTGAAAATAAATGAAAAATGAACAAAGTTTGCATAATTGGCAGTTTTAGTCCCCCAACTTTCAAAACTTGTCAAAAATAGTCCCTAGGCATTTATTTTGTAAGAAAAGTCACCAAAGGTCCTTTGGAAATCACAAGTTATCATAATTAGTCCTTTGGTGAAAAGTTTCAAAATTTGTCAAGTTTGGTCCATGTACTTTGCAAAGTTGTCAAAAATGGTCCCTGGATTTAAAACTTTGGAAAAATCAATTGAGGTCCTTTTACTATTCATCCTTGGCAAGAAAGGACCCTTAGTGGACTTTGGAAGATTTACAAGCTCAGCCCCTCAACTTTTGGTAAATTACAAAATTAGTCCTTGTGATAATATCAAACCAAACGAACTCCTTTTTTATTAATCCCAAAAAACAAAATCCAACCCACTAATAAATACCCCAACACCTAATCCAAACACCCCTGATCCAGTCCATCCTATCCTAGGCCCAAACCAAACAAAAGCCCAAACCCCCCAAGCCCCTTTCCTCATTTAATATAAAACACAGGGTCAGAGTTTGACCCTAGTCAAACCGGTCAAACAACACCACCCTTTCCCTCTCCTCTCCCCCACACCACTTGCAACCATCACCTCACCACCCCCACTTGCCATCACATCCCACCGCCCTCTCCACCACTATCACCTAACAGAACAAGCCATAATTAATGCTCTTTTTCCCCAATTGCACGCAAACAATGCCAATTGCTCTTATATTTTTTTTGGCGCCAAATCCCATTTAAATGGCTCAGATCAAATTTGGCCAATCCAATGGTCCTGATGAAGTGGGAAAGACTCAGAGATGTCCAAGAACCCTAAATTATCACTATAAATAGGACATTGTAGCCATTTGATAAGGCGAGTAGTTTAATTAGCAAAATTTAGAATCGTATGTAGTGTACTCTTTAATTCAGT
Source organism: Artemisia argyi (assembly GCA_030686995.1). NCBI lineage: Eukaryota > Viridiplantae > Streptophyta > Magnoliopsida > Asterales > Asteraceae > Artemisia > Artemisia argyi. The sequence goes on along the minus strand of CM060706.1, from coordinate 126,880,295 downwards.
TGTAATTTCAAGCTTTTTAATCTTGTACTCAGTTCCTCAAATATAACTTGAAGTTTTTGCAATCTTAATTCCAAGGTTCCTGTTTTAAATCTCTTAGTTGCAATTTTACTTTGAATTTTCAATTTAAGGAATTGATGTTCACATTTATTGTTTTGGACTCTTAGGATCATATAAGCTCCTTATATAGCTTATGCAAGCTATTAGAAACATTTAAAACCAATTTAGTTCATAAAACCAAAAATACAAAAAAATAAGAAAAATAGATAAAAAATGAAAATTGCAGGTTTAATGGTGATCACAGCTGGAGCAGGGCAGATTGTGGATGACCCTGGGTTAGTGGTTCTGTGGAGAACCTATAGGTGTGGTATCTTGGTTCTTGGTTCATGTTTTTAGCAGGATTGCATCTTGTAAGTCTTTTACTCAAAATTTCCATATCACTGTTCCACTACTTAATTGCTACTTGTTTGTGCTTATTACTGCTTATTGGTTGTCATTTTGTCATAATATAGCCTAAAAACAAGATTTGGTTCATTGAAACCCTTTGTGCTTAAAATCTCATTTGGACTGATAAATTAGTATAATTTGGCTTCTTGGCCATTTGTGCTTGTACACATTGTTTCTGTGTTATATTAAGTCCATTAAGCCTTAATAAGTTGTTTTGAAGCATTCTCAAAGCCTCAGGCCTTTATTTGATCTAAAAACCTAAAATCTATATTTGACTCAGGTTGTTTGGCATTGCTTGTTTCCCTGTGATCAGGGGTGTGTTTATTGTTGTTTCTTTTTAACTAAAGTCACAATAGGTCATAGAAGCTTAGATAAGTCATAAAAACCAACCGTCATAAAAACCAACCATCATTCAATGAAAAGTCAAAATCACTCTTCAAGTGATCATTTCAACTCACAGTTAATATTTAGACCCTCAAATCATAATCAATAGTGTAAAAGTTGTTAGTTTAGCTCAATTTAATCTCCTTATAGCTTAACATCATCATTTCAGTCCATTAGAATCAATCAAAGTTCAATATAGTCAAAATAGTGGTTTATATTAAAAAAGTCAAAATTGCTTTGTTGTCAGAAATCCAAAAATTGCAAGAATTTTCCTGAATTTTTTGTCTGAAATTAGGCTGTGAGCTTTTCACAACTCAAAATATACCAGCTTATCTGTCAAAATCTATACCTGGCTTATTTATGTGATTTTTTGTGTGGCTTATTTGTTAGCTTGAAAAGGCCTACAGGGCATGTGTCTGCCCTGCACCAGGGTACCCTTGGTTTTCACCCAACTTTCAATGCCCTCTCCTGACTTCATTAGTGGACCCCACATCTTGGTTTTTGGCTTTTTGGAAAGCCAATAAGCTCATCTTGAAATACCAGGGCTTATTTCTTAGTTCATAGCTTATTTAGTAGGGCTGCATAGGACTTTAAGTTGGTACCATTTCATTGCACATACTGAGTCATCAGTGTTAATCACCCAACTTCCAAAGACCCCATAGTGCTCAATAATAAGCCACAAGCCCAGCTTATTGGCTTATTTTGTAGTCAATCTGGTCAACTTTGGGGTTCAAGCTTCATTTTGGACTTCTATCATCCTCTGTGGACCCCACAGAGGTCCAAAGGTCTTTGTTTAAGACCTGTATTGGTCTTATGGTTTGCTTAAGTACTTATTGGCCTATCTCAGCTTATTTTGTGTCCTTATTTGCTTCTTTTGGTTCTTTTCTAGTATAACTTAATTTGTTATAGCTTATGTATCTCTTTGGACCCTTAGTATAGCCTTTAGAGTAGATTTTCAAATTTCAATAAGTCCTAATAAGCTTTAAATCACCAACTATTAAGTACTTTGGCACCCAAAGTGCCTATTTTTGAGATTCAGCCAAGTCATCTTCATTAAAGTTGCTTATTTTAAGTAGTTAAATAGTTTTGAAAAATAAAAATCAGAAAAAAAAAATAAAAATAAAGTGATAGCTTCTATTTAAGCCTTTTGGCTTATTTTTTTGCTTATTTATAAGCAAATTCTAATTATAAATTTTTCTTAGGTTCCTGTTAGACAGTAGTATTTTTATTAATTTTTCCAGATTTTTGTCTTTTCATTTAGTATTTATTATAATTAATATTAGTTTAAATAATAATTAAGTAATATTAGTATAATAAATAGTTTTATTAATTTTTATTTAATAAGAGTACTTTTTTATATTTTTCCTAGGTTTGATATATCATAAAATAATTTTAGGAAATTTTTCATAATTTTCACTGCTGATTTTCTATTTTTCTTAATTAAGTTAGTTTAAATAGTTTTTAATTAATAATTAAGTAAATAATTAGTAAATTAGTTTAAAAATAATTTTTATAAACTTTTTATAATTTTCTAGGATTCCTGAGATGGTTAATTAGTTTTATAAAAAAGTTCATAATTATCTAAGTCATTTTAGTATTTTTAGTAATTTAAATTAGTTTAATTAGTTAATTAATAAGAAATTAGTAGCTAATTAATATTAAATACACAAAAAGACAAAAAAATATTTTTTTAGTTTCTAAATTTGTTTTAAGTCATTTTAGAATTTTAAAAAATTAAATTTGTAATTTTCTGGCTTAATTTTGTATTATAAAGCTTTTTATTATAAGTTAAATAGTTTTAATTAAATAATTAAATAGTTTTTATTTAAATAACTAATATTTAATTAATAAAATAATCAAAAAAATAATTTTCTTTTTAATTAAATTTTCTTTTAATATTAAGTTTATAAAAGTTTCATTTTCACCCCCTGTAGTTTTAAATTGTTTAAAACTCACATTTTTTCCAGCACGCGTACGTATCTGTTTAAAATATATTTTACGTGTATACATATCTGTTTTCTGTGCTTGTTATATATTGTTATCTAAATAATTCCAATAGTGTAATTCAAATCCAAATCATCTTTGGTTATTGTCCTCAGTATCACTCATTCCCATAAACATTTCAAAACACAATTTCAATCTCGCTAGGACATAACGACCCGGGAAAACTCTTTATTATCCGGAAGCATTGGTCTATGTTGTTTGACTATATTGACCACATTTGTGGTTGACTTTAGTTGACTGTTTAGCATCAATCACTCACGATCCACAATCTCGATAGGCTCTTCCACGAAGTTTAAACTCTCTTTAACTCGAATATCTTTCATCGGTATAACAGGTGTTTCATCCAAAAGACACTTCTTCAAATTACTCACATGAAATACATCATGAACCTTGCTCAATTCCTGTGGTAGCTCCAACCGATAAGCTATAGGCCCAATTCTCTCCATATTCTGAAATGGTCCAATGTAGCGGGTCTTGAGCTTCCCACGTTTCCCAAAACGTATTACTCCTTTCCAAGGCGAGACCTTTAGCATCACTTTGTCTCCTACCTGGAACTCAAGAGGTTTACGTCTCTGATCGGCGTAACGCTTCTGTCTATCTCAAGCTGCTTGCAACCGATCACGGATTTGAATCACTTTCTCGGTGGTTTCTAGAATAAGCTCGGGCCTGTGAGTTGGCTGTCTCCAACCTCAGCCCAACTAATCGGAGAACGAAATTTACGACCGTACAAAACTTCAAATGGTGCAGCTTTAAGACTAGTATGGTAGCTGTTGTTATAAGAGAATTCCACAAGAGGTAGATATTTCTCCCAACCTTTACCAAAATCTATTATACAGGCATGAAGCATATCCTACAAAGTCTGAATAGTCCTCTCACTCTGACCGTCGGTTTGGGGGTGATATGCAGTACTCATATCAAGTCTCGTCCTCAAAGCGGTTTAGAGTGATTGCCACAAAGCTGACGTGAAATGACTGTCGCGATCCGAAATAATCGATATTGGAACACCATGACGAGAAATGATTTCCTTCACATATAACCTAGCAAGTTTGTCGATACTATTATCTTCGCTAATCGCTAGGAAATGAGCGGACTTAGTCAATCGGTCCACAATTACCCAGATAGCGTCACAACCGCTAGCTGTCCTCGGTAATTTGGTAATAAAATCAATTATAATCCGCTCCCACTTCCAAACTGGGAGTTCTGACTGTGTCAACAACCCTGACGGTTTCTGGTGTTCTGCCTTAACCTTCGAACATGTCAAACACTTACTGACGTACAATGCTATATCTGCCTTCATGTTTGGCCACCAATACAATTTCTTCAGATCCTGGTACATCTTGTCAGACCTAGGATGAATAGAATACCTTGACTTATGCGACTCATGCATAATCAATTCACGAATTCCTCCATACAATGGTACCCAACTTCGGTCTCCAAAAACATAATATTCCATCACAACGCTTAACAAATCCATTCTCATTTTCTGCCATCCCAAAGATATTCTCAGCAGGTCGGTTTTCTGCCTTCAACGCTTCCGTTTGAGCTTCTAATATCTGAGATGGTAATGGCAAAACGATAGTCATTCCTAATTACCTTACTCGTAATGGTGGTATTTGTTAGAAACTAAAAATGCCATAATAAAGTAGTTTCTAGGACCGTTTTGGCTCAAGACCGATTAGATCTTAATCTAGGAATAATAATGTTCATATGATAAAACATAGCAGAATAAGAACAATATTATAAACAAGGTTTCTCGCCATCATCTTTACTCTAACATACACCAAAGCCCCAATGCTACGTGACCAAGTATAGCACGGTTACACTCTAACAGCGATTTAAGATCGTTGAGGCTTAACACTAATTACCCTAGACGTTTTCCCATAAAACGTCTCTACACACACACACCCCTTTCTAGGTTTACATCTTTTGTACGTACTTAAAACCTATTCCCTGTATTCTCTTTATATAATAGAGAACTAGGGTTACAAAATACTACAAAGGACTAATAAGTAAAATCTTCTTTAGCAAGCAAGTCAGTTGTATTTTGCATTCTTCACTTTGTCATCATAAGTCCTTCATCTTTCATATTTTGTCAATATCAACACAAGTATAATTCCTAACAGTATTCTCTCTTTCTGACTAAGAGCGTCAGCAACGACATTTGATTTACCGGGATGATAGCGGATTTCACAATCATAATCACTTAGTAGCTCAATCCAACGTCGCTGTCTCATATTTAGCTCTTTTTTATTCAAGATGTGTTGTAAACTTTTATGGTCAGTGTACACAACACACTTGGTTCCATACAGATAATGTCTCCATATCCTTAAGTCAAAAACCACAGCACCTAACTCCAAGTCATGGGTGGTGTAGTTCTTCTCATGCTTCTTGAGCTGTCGGGAAGCATAAGCTATCACCTTATCTCGTTGCATTAGAACAGCTCCCAATCCTTTATGAGAAGCGTCACAGTAAACAACAAAATCTTCACTACCTTCTGGCAATCCCAAGATAGGAGCACTACACAACTTCTCCTTAAGTAATTGAAATGCTTCCTCTTCCTTATCTCCCCATTCGTATTTAACATTCTTCTGAGTCAATTTGGTCAACGGCTTCGATATTTTCGAAAATCCCTCAATGAATCTTCTATAGTAACTGGCTAATCCCAAAAATTGACGAACTTCAGATGGGGACGTCGGAGCAGCCCAATCTTTAATGGCTTCAATCTTAGCGGGATCTACATGAACTTCTTGACTATCAATCACATGACCTAAGAATTGTATCATCGGAATCCGAAACTCACATTTAGAAAACTTAGCATACAGCTTTTCCAGTCTGAGCAATTCCAAGATGAGTCTTAGATGCTCCTCATGCTCCTCTTTATTCTTCGAATAAATCAAAATATCGAAATATCGTCGATAAACACGATCACAAACTTGTCCAAGTAAGGCTTACACACCCGATTCATGAGATCCATGAATACCGTCGGTGCGTTAGTCAACCTAAACGGCATCACTTGGAACTCGTAATGCCCGTAACGGGTTCTGAAAGCCGTTTTCGGAATGTCCTCTTTGCGAACTCTAACTTGATGATACCCTGATCTCATATCGATATTCGAATAGACGCTTGATCCTTGAAGTTGATCGAATAAGTCATCGATCCTCGGTAACGGGTATCTATTCTTCACGGTTAACTTATTCAGCTCTCGGTAATCGATGCACATGCGAAAAGATCCATCCTTCTTCTTCACGAACAAAACTGGGACTCCCCAAGGTGACAAACTTGGCCGTATAAACCCCTTTTCTGCTAACTCTGCCAATTATTTCGACAACTCTTATAATTCAGTTGGTGCGAGTCGATAAGGTTCCTGTGCTACAGGTGCAACACCAAGTATCAACTCGATCTGAAATTCCACTTGTCTAGCGGGCGGGATTCCCAGCAAATCATCTGGGAATACTTCCGGAAAGTTACGAACTATAGGCACATCTCTTATGCACCTTTCTTTCTTCTCCTTCCCTCCTTTCTCAGAAATTTGAGCTAAGAAAAGGTAACATCCTTTTTCCATCAGCTTTGGTAGCTTAGTGCCAGAAATGACTGCTAATCTAGATGGGCTCTTCAAACCATTTCGATCGCCTTGTATATTTAAAGTCTCCTTGCCATAAGGCACACGCACAATTTTCTCATCGCAAAGAATGTGAGCACGATACTTAGACAACCAATCCATACCAATGATAACATCGAAACTTCCTAACGTGACGGGTAGAAGAACTATGTTGAAAGGATGATTCAAGAAATTTAACGTGCAGCCGTGGATAATAGTTTTAATCCTTTCTATGTTTCCGTTAGCTAACTCTACAACATAACCAATCCCTAAGGCCATCGAGGGTTTTTCTAATAGGGGCGCAAATGTAGTGGACACAAAACTCCTACCGGCACCAGTATCAAAAAGTATGGAAGCATAACGATTATTGAGAAATAACGTACCAGTAACGACGATGATGAGTGTGTAAATACTCATCATTTTTGGTCAATCTGAACTGCAAAAACATTTAAAAACACTCAAAAATGTATCAAAATACTGAAAATATCTCAGGGATTGTGTTTTATATGTTTTAGATGCAAAATAAATAAAAACAGATGAAAAACGAACAAAGTTTGCATAATTGGTAGTTTCAGTCTCCCAACTTTCACAAATTGACAAAATTGGTCCCTGGTAAATTATTTTTGAAAGAAAAGTCAACCCAAGTCCTTTAAAAGTCAAAAGTTATCAAAAATGATCCTTGGGTGAAAGTTTTGAGAATTTACAATTTTGACCCCTCAAGTTTGAGTTTTGGCAGTTTTAGTCTCTAGGCATTTTTAAATGGGAAATTTACATTTCAAGTCCTTGGGAAATCACAATTTATCACAAATGGTCCTTGGATGGAAATTTTGAAGGAATTGCAAGTTTATTCCCTAGACTTTGAAACTTGTCAGATTTGGTCCCCAGATGTCCAAATATGGAAAACTAACTTTTATGGTCCCTGGATTTTTGGAGATTGGCAAGTTTGGACCCTTGAATCAAGTTTGGATAATGGACAAAATCAGCCCCTATTTTCAGATTGTTACAGATTTGGTCCTTGTGGTTTTTATTTAAACAAAACAAATGAACCCTTGGTTATTATTAAACCCAAACAAAAAACCTGATCCACAAACATAACCCACCCCTTTTTCTGGCCCATTTATCCCCAAGCCCAACTCACCCCTTTGTTTAAATAATAAAATCGGGCAAACCACCATCACTGTTCCTCTCCCTCTCTCTTCACTAAAACACCAAAAACACTCCCTCCACTGCAATACCACCCCAACTTGCTCACCCACTTTTCCCACTCTTGTCCCCTCCACCTCACCACACTTCCCAAGGCACATTTGATAAGGCGAAAAATGAGCCATTTTTAGGGGGTCATTTAAGCCCGAATTCGAATTTATTTGATCAAATATTGCCCTAAATCATTCCTTTTGTGATTTTAGGTACTTTTGGAGTGGATTATGGAAAAGGAAGCATTTTGGACGTTTTTGGAGCATAAAAGTGAAGAAAACAGCAAAGACTTAATTTTTCTTGCTGGGAACAGTACCTGACGGCGTCAAGAAGGATTTGGTGATGGCGTCAAGAGCAAAATGGATGACGACCCGGAGAAAACGTGACGGCGTCAGAAGTAGGGCGTCAAGAGTAAATGTGGTGACGGCCTGGAGCAGAATTACACATGACGGCGTCACCCAAGGCCGTCACGTGTTAACTTGTCAAAACTTGCGCGCGGAGTAGCTGATATTGTTTTGGTCATAACTTTTGCATACGAACTCGGATTTAGGTGATTCAAAAGCCCACGCGAAGAGGACGAAAATATCTACAATTTGGTGAAAAAGGCTTCTTGATGCCGTCACTCCTTAGAGGTGACGCCGTCAGATCAGTGCGGACAGAAAACTGCCTATAAATATAACTTCATAACTTCATTATTTGTAAGCCCTAAACCCTAAGGTCGATTCCTGGGTTTAGGTAGGTGTTTTTCCAGAAACTTAGAGGGTTTCAATCACTCCATAAACATCATGTATTGGTTTGATGATTCTATCTCAACTATGTCTTTCATTATTATTGTTGATTGTCCTTCTTTGATTATGTTTTGTTAATTTACCTTGTGTCTACTTATGTTTATGTGAAACTTGTATATAATTGATTAGATCTTATTGATTCCTTGTTGATGTTTATGTCTATCTTCATCAATTAGGGCGTGACACTTTGATAGATCTAATTGGTTTAGCTTATAATTCTTGATTCCTATTGTCTCTTGTTTGGTTGATTGTATTCGATGTTAGGCTTAAGAAAACTGGCAGACTTCCATAGGGTAACATGCTTGAACGTCTTAAGAAACATGAACCGATGTGTACTAGGTTTTTATTGTTGTATTTAATGCATGAGCGAATTCTAGTGATCCCATGTTAGGAGCTTCTTAGCCGGCTCGACATAGGAGTGAAGTAGGAGCTTATAGAATTGGGGAAGTAAGTACGCCACCCCATGATTGGTATTAAGGAATACAACCCGTCAATTAAAACGAGGTGTGACAATTCAATAGGTAGAATTGGATAGCTAGCAAGGAGTAACATATCATAGGTAGACATGCTTCACATCCCTTGTAGAACCTAAGTTTACTTTTCTTGTTTATTAGTTTAATTAGTAGCTTTTGGGTTAGTTGATTAACAACTAATTCCGCCCCTTCTTCCAATACCCGAGAATTTTACTTGCTTTTCATAAAATATAAAAACACAAAAAGAATCATCCTTCAACTTTAGACCTAGTTAGACTAATTTTCAATCCTAATGACACTATTCCTGAGTTAAACGATCAATCCCCCGGTACTTGTCACTATACTATACTACAACGATCAGTTACACTGCCTGGTGGGGGTTGTAAGCTTCTCGAGATCCCTCGAGAGGTAAAGCCTGGTGCAATCCCTACGCTACCAAGTTTTTGGCGCCGCAGCCCGGGGAATAGTTATTGTTTAGGTTGAAATTTATTTTGATTAGGTCTACTCATTAGATTCCTTTTTAGTGAGATTTTTATTTTCTTTGTATTAGCTTTCTCGTAGTCTATCTTTTCTTTGTGTATTTGTTCGTAGAAACCTTTCCATTAACTCTTCCATTCACCATTATGGAGAATGCGAATCCACCATACTATCGACCACGAAACCCATTCACTCCTAATGACATCTTGATGTTCAACCAATATCGAGATGAACCTATCTATGATGCATGGACTTGTTTTAAAAATTTACTCCGAATAGTTCCTCATCATGGTTTCGATCTATGGTACCTAACTCAAATCTTTTACTATAGTGTCCACCCGTATGACCAAAGGTACATTGACGATTTTACCAACGGGGACCTTAGGGAATTAAATGCTGAAGAAGCATGGGATGCCATAGAAGATTGTGCCCAATATTATTATAGAGTAGACAACCCAACAAACAACATCACAAATCAATCAATAACAAGTTTGAAGGAGCAAACAGGAAGTTTGTCTGGGGATGATTACTCAGGTATACCTGTGTGGATGTTACCTAAAATCATAGTACAAAACAAACACATAGGTAATCTAGGTACAATGGAGGATGAGGTGGACAATCCAAGCCCACAAAGTACCCCACAAGTCCTACCATCATTTGAGGCACATACACCGCCCGTGACTTACCCGGAAGAAGTAGAAGAAACTTTAGGAATTTCGATGGAGGTAGAACCCTTGGACCAGGCACCACTAGAGGATATAGGTTTGAATACTTGTAGTGATAACCTCACTCCTAGTTCTAGGGAATTTCCTAGTGTTGATGAACCGGAACCTCAACCTTTACACAACTTTCAATCCTTAGATATACATCTAGGAGACAAAAGCGGAACCAACCCACCCATCAACCAACATATCCGGGTAGTTTTAGGATGAAGGAAGCCATTTACTCACCCCCTTCACCTCACGTGGCATATTTCCACCCTAAGGGTGTGTATCGCTACTTCCACCCGCACTTAATCTTAAGTGTATGGAAAACCTCTCCTATTTCCGTTAAGTAAGGGTAGAGTCAGGCTCGTGACTCGAACAAAAACAAGCGCTTGTTGGGAGGCAACCCAACCCATGTTTTTAATTGTTTGATGTTTTTAATTTATTTGTTTGTTAGTGTCATATATGCTTAATCATAGTTGTTTAATTTTCATGTTTCGAATAATTTGTGAAAATGCTTTATTTTGTTTTTAACCTCGTCTTAATTGCATATAAAGGTATTTTACAAAAAGATAAGTGTAGGGAAATTTATATTTTGTTAAAAAGAACTAAATTCCAACATGAAAACTTCACAATTCATGATTAGCATATATTCTATCTTGTTTGTGTGTCAATAATTGTGGATATGTTTTATGAGTTCTTATTTGTAATTCATTCCACAAGTATCCTATCCTTTTGTTGCTTTGTCTTGTTTCTATTTCTAAGTCTGGAATTACATCTAGTTGTGATTTTTGTTCGGTTTGATGCTTTGGGTTTTGTGATTGTTGATTACAGGACAAGAAGATGATTTATATTTCTGGAGGGACGCTTTCAACGCTCATCTTTTTGGAGGTAGATTTAACCATGTTGTCACGTTATCCACGGTGAACGAATCAGGGGAGTATTAGTTTCTTTCATTCTTATTTATTTTTACTTTTACATCTTTTATCTAGAACATTGGGGACAATGTTCGGTTTAAGTGTAGGGAGGGTATATTAGAAACTATTACTCCACTTGGTTTTTGTTTTGTTTGATAGTGAATGTGTAATAAAACTGAGAGAAATATTTGTTAGTGCAATTTTAGCACCAAGTTTAAAATTTTTTGCAACATGTAGGAGTGAAACTTTAGTCTTAATAAGTGTCTCATGGATAGGAGTTGTATGACTAGCACAAAAACCATACCACTCAAAAATTTCCACCCCAAATATGTAAGGTTCGCCCTTAGATCTTTAGGAAAAAGCATTCATTATTGGTGCTTATGAGTGTACCGGTAGTATTTAGATTCTAGAACTTATGATAGCGATGCATCCCGAGACCGCTAGTGAGACTACATTCGTGTAGTTAAGATTTACTACATGATAAGAGGCATTAGGATAACCCTTGTTCTACACCTGTAATATAATTACATTGACTTCATAGGTCAAGTAATTCTCCCACACCTTTGCGTTGTACTCATTTTTAGTACACGATACCCCTAGTACACCCCTCCGAGCCTATCTTTTCGTTTCTAACTTTAAGCATTTTACTTAAAGGAATAATTTGTTTACAATCCACCCTAAATGTGCAACCAAATCGCCTTAGCCTTCCTTGTATGCACTCATCTTTAGTGCATTATTGTTAATTATTTAAACCGTTTGTTAGTTGTCTAATTGATTACATGGTTGCTAAGTCGAGTCATATCTTGTACATATTGTTTTGGGACAATTGGGACTCATGGGTAAAGTACTTGTGTTATGGAGTAATGGAGAAGAACATCATATATTACCCCCCATATGTGCGTTAATATTTAAAAGTACTCCAAGTGTTTTGATTATCTTGATTCGAGTCATTAGAATAGTTGATTGTAAAGTATGTAAAAGCTCAAGTGTAGGGAGAAAACGAGCTCCCTTTGATGTATTATTTTGGATGATAGAGTAAAAGTGTATGCAAAAAAAAAATAAAATAAAAAAAAAAAAAAATAAAAAAAAAAAAGATAAAAAAAAAAGAAAAAAAATATAGAAAAAGAAAAGAGAAATACATACGGGCTACCATCCGTTTCTTTTATTTATGTTTAAGTCAAATAGTGTCTTGAAAATCCAAAAAGAGTTGTGGTTAGTTTAAGTTGAGTCGAGTCTTGGCTTAGCAACGCCTCATTGTACATGTAGTTAATTAAGACAATTGACTTGCCACCAGTAAAATATCCGTTTATCCAACAAAGCCGTGTCTTCCATATCCCCTACACCTAACATTATAACCCTTTAAAAGACCACTTTGATAGTTTATCCTAGGTGCTTACGCCAAGTGGTGGAGGTTTGATCCTTTCCTAAGCCTATGGTAATCTATTTGCTATGACAGGTAGAGAGTGATATTTCTCCATTTCCAATTATGACATATAAATTTACAACACCCGAGAGATGAGAGTATCCAAATACTTAATGTGAGGTGCTAGTGTATAATTTCTGTGCTTGTTTTGACTAAGGTGGAATAATCATTTATTGTAATTACTTTTATATTAGTGTTAAATGACCCCTAACTTGTATTTTGATTGATGGAAAAGCTCATTTGCTTGAGGACAAGCAAATCCCAAGTGTAGGGATATATGATAAGGCGAAAAATGAGCCATTTTTAGGGGGCCATTTAAGCCCGAATTCGAATTTATTTGATCAAATATTGCCCTAAATCGTTCCTTTTGTGATTTTAGGTACTTTTGGAGTGGATTCTGGAAAAGGAAGCATTTTGGACTTTTTTGGAGCATAAAAGTGAAGAAAACGGCAAAGACTTAATTTTCCTTGCTGGGAACAGTACCTGACGGCGTCAAGAAGGATTTGGTGACGGCGTCAAGAGCAAAATGGATGACGACCCAGAGAAAATGTGACGGCGTCAGAAGTAGGGCGTCAAGAGTTAATTTGGTGACGGCCTGGAGCAGAATTACACATGACGGCGTCACCCAAGGCCGTCACGTGTTATCTTGTCAAAACTTGCGCGCGGAGTAGCTGATATTGTTTTGGTCATAACTTTTGCATACGAACTCGGATTTAGGTGATTCAAAAGCCCACACGAAGAGGATGAAAATATCTACAATTTGGTGAAAAAGGCTTCTTGATGCCGTCACTCCTTAGAGGTAACGCCGTCAGATCGGTGCGGACAGAAAACTGCCTATAAATATAACTTCATAACTTCATTATTTGTAAGCCCTAAACCCTAAGGTCGATTCCTGGGTTGAGGTAGGTGTTTTTCCAGCAACTCAGAGGGTTTCAATCACTCCATAAACATCATGTATTGGTTTGATGATTCTATCTCAACTATGTCTTTCATTATTATTGTTGATTGTCCTTCTTTGATTATGTTTTGTTAATTTACCTTGTGTCTACTTATGTTTATGTGAAACTTGTATATAATTGATTAGATCTTATTGATTCCTTGTTGATGTTTGTGTCTATCTTCCTCAATTAGGGCGTGACACTTCGATAGATCTAATTGGTTTAGCTTATAATTCTTGATTCCTATTGTCTCTTGTTTGGTTGATTGTATTCGATGTTAGGCTTAAGAAAACTGGCAGACTTCCATAGGGTAACATGCTTGAACGTCTTAAGAAACATGAACCGATGTGTACTAGGTTTTTATGGTTGTATTTAATGCATGAGCGAATTCTAGTGATCCCATGTTAGGAGCTTCTTAGCCGGCTCGACATAGGAGTGAAGTAGGAGCTTATAGAATTGGGGAAGTAAGTACGCCACCCCATGATTGGTATTAAGGAATACAACCCGTCAATTAAAACAAGGTGTGACAATTCAATAGGTAGAATTGGATAGCTAGCAAGGAGTAACATATCATAGGTAGACATGCTTCACATCCCTTGTAGAACCTTAGTTTACTTTTCTTGTTTATTAGTTTAATTAGTAGCTTTTGGGTTAGTTGATTAACAACTAATTCCGCCCCTTCTTCCAATACCCGAGAATTTTAGTTGCTTTTCATAAAATATAAAAACACAAAAAGAATCATCCTTCACCTTTAGACCTAGTTAGACTAATTTTCAATCCTAACGACGCTATTCCTGAGTTGAACAATCAATCCCCCGGTACTTGTCACTATACTATACTACAACGATCAGGTACACTGCCTGGTGGGGGTTGTAAGCTTCTCGAGATCCCTCGAGAGGTAAAGCCTGGTGCAATCCCTACGCTACCAACATTTGATGCCATAAATCCCTCACACGCTACCGTAACCAGTTGCAAAAACTTTTCCCGCCAAAATACCATTTGATGGCTAAGATTAGTTGCAGTAATCCAAGGGCTAGCATTATTGATGGGAAATGTTCAGAGGATAGAGAAAAACCCTAGAAGTCACTTATAAAGGAAGGAGGAAGCACAGAGAGAAGAGTAGTAGTTGTAGTGTAGTTCTTAATGTCGAATTAGTTTAAATTTAATTTCAAGTTGTAATTTTTAGTCTAAAAAGCTTGTATTCAGTTCCATTAGTGTAATAAGAACTTTATATAACCTTATTTTCCACTCTTCAGTCCTAATTTAGAAATTTGCAGTTTTGGATTAAAAATCTCATTTAGCTTTGAAATTGTTAAAAGTTGTTGTTCAATGATCCTGTAAACTCATTCTAATCACTTATAAGCTTTTATAAGCTTACTAAGCATTAAAACTAGTTCTCATTCAAGTTTACAAAAAATACAAAAAAATTCAAGAAAATAGTGAGAAAATAAAAAATCAAGAGAAGAAGATGATGAAGCAATGGAGCAGGGTGGATTTTGGATTGCAAATGGTTTAGAAGCTCTTGGGAGCAATTAGGATGTGAATTGGGTCCTTGGTTGATTATTGCTCAGTCTTGATCATTTGTAAGCAATTCCAAATTTCTTGCTTAAATAAATTCTTATTGTTTCTGTAGTGTAATTTTATTTCAAATAGTTTAATTATTATTAACTTAATCTGTTTAAACCTTAAAATCAATAGTTGTAGTTTAAAATTCAAAAGTTATAATGAAATGGCAAGTTTAAAGGTGTGTTTGGTTTAAGCAGCTTCTGCTTGTCCCTTTGTGTTTTTGATGTTGTTTTAAGTTTAGATATGTGTCATTAGGGTAATATAGTTCATATCAGTCATTAAATTGACAAATTATTCAAATAAAAGTCAAAATCCATATTAAATCATCTTCACAGTTTAACTATTGAAATTAGAAGTTCCATAATCATCATATAGGTTTATTAGTTGTTGTAATAGCTTTAAATCATATCATGTTAGTCTAATTTAACTTATTCAGCAAGTAGTGATCAAGCAAACTTCACCAAAGTCAAACTAGGATAAATTTCATAAAAGTCAAATTGCATCTTTATGCAGAAAATCCAAATTTTCAAGGAATTTTAGTGATTTTTGTGTTGTGAATCAGGACTTGTGCTTTCCATACGATGTAGTCTACCACCTAATCTTTAGAATCCCATAATCATTGTATTTTTGTGATTTTTATTGTGGGCCCCAAAACCCCCCAAACAGGGCTGCAGGCCACTGCTGCACCAGCAGACCACCCCTACTGCCTCCACTTCTGTGGGTCCCACAGACCACCACAATGGGCCCCACAGCCTCCCCCTTGGTTTTTGGACTCACAAGCTGGCCATCTTTCTTGTTGTACCAAGTTTTTGAGCTCAAGACCCCTGGGACCTACCTAGAATCCCTCTTGCATTCTGTCTCATTTCTGTGTTTAGCCAAGTGCTCAATGTGCTTATTTGGTTGCTTATTGCTTAATCAGTGGGATTATTTTGTTGTTTTGGCTTCATATCAGTCCATCTCACTTGTGTGCACTTAAATCCACCCCTGTGGACCCCACATAAGCTTATTTCCATCTAAAGTCAACAAAAGTCAATTGTTTTAACTTTTTGTGTCCATTTTGCTTATCTTTAAGTTTGGGAATTTTTTTTTTCACAAAAGTTCTTTGTTTTTAAGTATAAAATAGTGTTCCAAAAGAAAAACCAGAAAAATCGAATTTTAAATTAAGTGATAATTTATATTTAATATAATTTATCTTTTTAATTTTCCTTTTTAGCTTTTTATTATGTAATTTGCATTTTTGTATTTTTCTTAATTTTCTTTTATGTTAAAGTATTTTTAGTAATTTTTCCAGAATTTTAATTGCATCCAGTAGTACGAACAGGTGGAAAAGTTCCAGGTGAGTTATTGGAGTGATTTGACTCATCTAGTAGTTTAGAGACACGTTGTTCCACAAGTTGATTGATCATAGCTTGATCCACAGTAGGTGCATTAGGTGGAATATGACCATTGTCTCCCTGAACATCAACATTTTGATTCCTGTCATTGCGGTTGGTGGTGTCCAGGTTGTCGGGAGTAGGGGTCTCAACATTTCGTGTAGGACGGGTCCTCGACGACCAGGGGTAGTCACTGCAGGACCAGTTCAAGTAGCTCTGACAGGGTTTTGTCGTGGGGCCATTGATCTGAAATGCAATACAAGGTTTATAAGTCTCCGATAGTATTTATCATACGCTCAACAAGAATTGGATAGATGGAGCCAAGACATCGGTAGAATATCAACAATACACCACAAGATATCAATCAAGCAAATAGGTACGCAATTTCCATAAACATCCAAAACCACATAAGATCATGCAAAATAACCATCATCCATACAAGTAGCGATCAATACATTGTTCCAACTACCAAAAGACATAAAGAATACTAATCGTTCCAAACGAGACGAACATACAACTGAAATACACGAAAGATAGGATAACTAGCTTTTCTAACCAAGCACTCCCTGGTTTAGAAAGCAACATAACAACATAATCCAAAACTATCTAGCCACTATGCTGGCGTAGACTCCTCAGCTCAGATCTCAAACCATCCAACTCTCTCCATAACGATCCTAGCTCAACATTGTGAGCATCACTGTCCCTCTTAAGGTCTGCAACCTCCTTCTCCAACTTCGTGTTCCTCTGCCACAGCTTGCGATCCGCCTTGCGAGCCGTGATGAACCCTTTCTGCAAACTCTCCATCTGCTCATACACCTCTATCATACCTCTCCTAATAGTTGTAGTCCTACCCACAACAATAGACATATCAACCCTCAGCTCACCAATAAACTTAGCAATAACCATCACAAGTCGATCTGCTAACTACGAGATCTTCTCGCCCTGTGAAGTAAGGCGAGCCAAAATCCTACCAGTCTCACCAAGATCCGAAGGCACAGCAGATATCTCAGATGGCGCATCCGACGCCACGGGACTACCAGGTGGAGAATCATGTAAAAAGGGATGATCAGGTGAAACTGGCTCTAGCTGATGTATCGGAGAATCGGGCTCTGCAGAATGAGCTGAATGTGCCGGGCTGTGAGCTGGAAAATCATCATCATCAGGCATATCCTCCTCCTGAAGATCATCCTCCTCCTCACCCTCTTGTGGGTCATCATCCCTCTGCTCACTCTCCTGAGGGTCATCAGCCTCCTCTTCACCCTCGTACTCCCATCAGAGGGGTACTCCATCACTCGTCGCCTCTAAACAGGTAAATCGGGAGGTGATAGGGTAGGTGATTTAGGACGACGACGGAATGATGTGGGTGGTGCATCTGACAGAAGAGCGTGAGCATCAAAGTGCATGGGCACAGACATACGTGCCGTAGCTCGGTGGACGAAACGTGGAGCCACATGAGCTAAAGCCTGGTGAAGTGTGAGCTGTCTCGAAGTACCAGGAAGCCCCAGAAGATGAGGGTCCCTGAGAAGCAGGTGAAGCTGGTGGTGAGGGAGAAACTGCTGTCGGTGATGAAGTAACTGAATGCATGGCCATCCTGTAAGGATCATCAGGAGCCATAGTGATCTGTGTTAGGCGGTGTGGGCCAGCAAGAAGATCCTCAGTAACATCGAACGAATAGGAGGCCATGGTCTGTGACAAAGGCGTAGGGTAGGTGTAAGTGTTTCTAAATAACTAAACCGCGAAACTCAAACATCGTACTAAAACCATCATATAATTTCAATCATATCATTTCAAGAAAGATTTTCAAATACCGCATTACTGAAACATTTCTAAAACGAGTAAATCATATAAGTTTCTGTTGGGAATTAAATAAACAGAAGAATCAACATAAAGGCTCACGGAAATACATCAAGTATGTTCCTGCTGATAAAGCACAAAGCATGTTCCTTCTGATAAAATGTTACTGCTGATAGATGTTTCTTCTGATGGATTCTGCTGCTACTATGACTCATACAACTGCTAAGTAGATAAGTACTACTTATTCTACTGATACGTATACAAAGATATTATGTGCATAGTCACTAGATAATATCTTCTTTGTAATCATCAAATTGAACACTCTAAATGAGTTGTAATCCTAGATACATGTTGTATCTTAATGACTGACAAGATAAGTCATCATCTAGCTAGAATGAAGATAAGTCATAAGCTAGAGCTAATGGTTAGATAAGTCTTATAGATTGTAAAAGATCTTTCCTTGGACTATAAAAGGAAGATCTTAGATAAGACATATATGCATGTAGACGCAGATGCAAAATATAACAGACAATATATTAGAACAAAACACAAGATTCAAGGTTTTTTTAACCCTAGTGATCGTGAAGATCACTCATACTATTTTGAATATTATTGAATCATTTGGTGATATACTTTCATTGTTCTTTGTTAAGTAAACACAAGCATCACTGTTCCATTTCCAATAAACATTCTAAGTGTGGTTAAGTAGATTCCGCATACTTAATCATATTCACTCAAAGTATCACATATACACATTACAAAGGTCCAACACCTCATAGTGTGTGATCAAAATTAAGTGATCCTCTCAATTGGTATAAGAGCTTCCAGGTTGATATCTTTGATTTAGAAGAAGAAGAAATGGACACAGAATCTATTCAAACAAATGTTGCTGCAAAGTTGCTAGTTCTCAAACAGAATGAGTTTGAAATGTGGAGGTTAATAATAGAACAATTTTTCTAGGTGCAGGATTACACTCTCTGGGAAATTATTGAAGAAGGAAACTCTTTCAAACCCACAACCACTACATCAACAGTTGAAGGTAAGGCTATAACAACTATTTAAACTATCCCTACAACTGTTGATGAAAGAATAAAGAAGAAGAATGACCTCAAGGCCAGAAGTATGCTGATGATGACCATTCCAAATGATCAACTTATAAACTTCAGCAAATTCAAAGATGCCAAGTCACTATTTGAGGCAATTGTTGCAAGGTATGGAGGGAATGAAGCCACCAAGAAGACCCAGAAAACTCTTCTTAAGCAACAGTTTGAAAACTTCTCATCAACCATTAATGAATTTCTTGACCACATGTTTACAAGGCTACAGAAAATTGTGAGCCAACTTGCTGTTCTTGGGGTTGACATACCTCAAGAAGATTTAAACTCAAAATTTCTGAGAAGCTTACCTGAAGAGTGGGCTATGCATGTTGTTGTCTGGAAGAATAAACCAGACATAGACACTATGGATCTTATGGATTTGTATAGCAACTTTAAAATTGTGGAACAAGAAGTAAAGAAAACTGGTGTCTCTAGTTCATATACTGGGAACATGGCTTTCATGTCATCTCATAGTATCTCAAACCCAGTTAAAGATGAAAAGGTTGATAATGGAATTAGTGCTGCTAGTTCATCAAGCAGTACTTTTGGTATATTGAATGAAAAGGCTTGTTGTGCCTTTTTCACAAGTCAGAATAATGGGTCCATGCTCACTCATGAAGATCTCCTAGAAATTAATGATGATTATTTAGAGGAGATGGACCAAAAATGGCAAATTTCTCTTCTTAGCATGAGGGCTAAGAAATTCTATCAGAGGACGGGGAAGAAACTCACCATCAGCAGCAATGATACTGTTGGTTTTGACAAGTCAAATATAGAATGCTATAACTGTCATATGTTGGGGCACTTCTCAAGAGAATGTAGAAGACCAAGGCAACAAGATAGCAAGAATAGAGGTTTTGGAAGCAAGTCCAAAATAGTGGAATCAACCAATCCAAAGGCTATGGTAGCTATTGATGGATTAGGATTTGATTGGAGCTTTACAGCTGATGAAGAAGAAGCTTCTCCTCAGAAAGCTCTTATGGCTTTCTCTACAGAGGTACAATCTGATAAAGTTTGTTCAAATAATTGTTCTGCTCTTAAAAGTTTAGAAATCTTAACCAAACGTTATGAGAATCAAAGGACAGAGCTAATTAATACAGCTCATAACTTAACTAATCATAAAAGAGGTTTAGCTATTCTAGAGGAACAAGTCTTACATTTTCAAACAAATGAATCTACCTTTACTGATGTCAAAATTCTTCTTGAAAGAGAAATAATGTTTAAAAATGTTGACATTAGTAACTTGAAAGCTGAAGTAGATAGGCTTAGTAAGGCAAAAGAAAACATTCAAATGAGTGTTGAAACACTAGATTATGCATCTAAGGGTGTGACCAACTTAATTGAATGTCAAGAAATTAAAAAGGCTAAGTCTGGTGTTGGATACAAATCTGTTCCTCCACCATATAGAGGTATTCCTGCTCCCCCAAGAATTGACCTAGAACACACAGGCTTACCTGAATTTCAACTACCTAAATTAAAATATGGTGCTCAACCAAAAACTAATGTAGTTGATAATAAAACTTTAAAAGAAAGTGAAAGTTTAAGTAAAACTTCACTTCCTAAGGACAAGGTGTGTTCTTGTAGAAAGTCAAATGGTCCAATCATTGAGGACTTAACATCTGATGATAAATGTAAAACCTCGCAAAAATTTTTATAGTTAATAACGATTAATTATATATAAATCTCTGTCATTATTTTAATCACCATTTTTACGGGGAAATTTAAAATTTTCTTAGTATATTAAAATGGTCACGATTATGATATTGCAAGATTCATCAAACGACAAAACAAGTTCTCGACACGATTAACAAAATATTAATAAATCACAAATCCTAATTAATAAAATTAATTACAAAATCAAACGGACCCTTAATAAACCTCAGCCCAAATGGCTCGTTTACTATTCATCGGCCCAAGGCCAAAAACCACTTTTCCTTTTATTATTTCCAAAATAGTCGACCAACCATGCTCCAAAACGCCTCGCATATTCCAAATTTTTACACACGACACCTATATATTTTTGCACCATCTCGTTTATCACCTAGCCAACTATTAGTGTGTCAAATCCCAAGTTTATTGGACGACGTTTGATACGTTTTTAAAGGGCAAAGATATTGACGAAAAATCATATCACTCGATTCATATAATATTCAAAACTTAACCGTTTTGATTCCCGTTTGTTCCTACGTGTTCCTAATAATATTTCTAACATGTTTTCATGTTTAAATATCATCTATGATCAGCTATAATCAAGTGGTACGAGATTATGCAAATCGTGTATGGTAATATATACATGTCGACATCCTTTGTGATTCACCAAACCAATTCCCTTGTTTCAAGTACTCACAATCGAATATAATATGATATATAGTCGATCAATAAGTCTATGGTACTGACATGCAATAGTTCATATGTTTCCTTGAGAATTTTACACCATACGAATTATCAAATGAGTTATATATATACTATACATGCATGCATCCATTGCCATCAATACTTTCATTCATTCACGCAAACAAGACTCCCATATTATCTCAAAAACATCTTTGGAAGACCAGGAGATTATACGAGAACGATAGGAAGCAAGAAAAAGGTTATCAGGTTTAAAAACTATACGAAGTATATTTGGGTTATAATCGAACGTGTTCAATCTCTGTGTTCTACTTCATTTCTTTCGATCCTCTAGCATCCTAGAAGCGTTGTAAGTCCTTTAAAACTCATTTGAATCCATTCTACACATTAAAAGTTTACATGCATCATGTTATATTTAGTGTCGAACGTATATACTTTCATATATATTTTACGTATACATATTTATATATAGTACACAACGAGTGGCTAGTCTCTATCTTGGAAGGCCTATGAGTCACGTAGCACACAAAGTTCACGTTAGTTTAAACGTTACATGCATCACACGATCATATTTTGAACCATACTCCATCGTATGAAAATTTAGTAAAACACTTAGTAATATTTTCAATGTTTTCAAATATATAACCGATTCAAAAAAGCTACAAAACACACGTATAATTTTAAATTTCACGTAACAAGAGTACAATATTATTACACGACTCAATAGACCACCTAGAAAACTGCCAATTTCATTTATATAACTTGTAAAAATACTCACGTTTCGACACAACAATCGACCCATTTTGAATCGACATGAACAAGTTTTTCAAATCCAAACTTTATATTAAAAACTTAATATTATCGTATGGGCTTACACTGAGCCCAATAAGAAATCACGATCCATAAGCCCACTGGGCCCATATGAAACATTTTTGGAATCACAAAAGTAGCCCAAGTTCAGGCCCAAAACATTTTCCATGCCCTCGCCTCTAAATTTCTAAATGGGCTTTTGTGTTTGGCTCGTTAAGGCCCATAAGCTAAAAAAAAATAAGCAGTTAAAATAAGCTTATTATTGACTTAATAAGCTACGGAAAATATTTCAAAATTTTTATAATCATTTTTGTAATTTTGGACTAAAAATGTAACGCGACAACACTTAGGAGGACTAAAACTGTCAAGGACTGAAAAGTAGGGACTGAAAATGTAAAAACAGAATCTATAGGACATAATTTGATATATTATCATATTGCAGGACCAATAAGTTATTTTGGACAAATAGTGGACTATAATTGAAAATTAGATACGAAAAGGACTAACGGTGTAACGCTAACGCCGTTAGTATAAAAAGTGTAAAAATGGAAAAAGGACAAGGACTAAACATAATCTATTTGACATTCTTATTTATTTTATATTTTTGTAAATTTATTCCGTATTGCATTTAAACTTTCGTTTTTATTTATATATATATATATATATATATATATATATATATATATATATATATATATATATATATATATATATATATAATAGTTAACGTAATGTTAATAATATATCTAACGATATTTCAAAAGTTAATATTTTTACTTACGATTAAAAAGGTAAAACTTCGATGGATATTTTAAATAAAGCATTTTATCATATCATGCATGGCATAATAATTACACTGCACATCATCTATTCGTCATAACGAATAAATATTATTCGTTATTCGTTCATATTTACCAAATAGTATTTGGTCAAATTCTCAGATAAATTTATTTATCAGGTTCCGTATCAAAGACGTTTCCATAATCGTTTCTATAAATCTCATCCTACTTTACTTTTCATCATTCCCGTATCAATCAAGGTGAGTCATAGCCCCATTTCCAATACTTGTTTTTAACTCATTGGGGGAGATACATGCTTACATATACTTTGATAATTTGATAAGTATATGAATAAAATACATGACTCAAATCAATTTCCTAATTGATATTTACTTAATATGGTTTGTGATTTAAGATGTGATATATACAATACTTGACGAAATACTAAATTGAAATACTGATACTCATATGATAATGCTTCCAATTTGATTATTGTAGTATGTGATATATATATTTTACTGATGAATTACTTGACTGAAATACTGATACTCATATGATAATGTTTCCAATTCGATTATTGTGGTATGTGATATACATATGTTACTGGCGAAATACTTAAACTGAATTACTGAAACTCAGACGATAATATTCTCAAATTGATTACTGTGGTATGATACTTGATTTTATGATGCTATTCTGAATGATCCCATTATTACCTTGATATTGCCTAAGTTACCTTACCGCCTAAAAGTCCCTCAATCATGAGCCATTAATCACTGTTAAGTGAGCGCGAATATAGTGAACAGCTTCGAAACCTGTTAAGGACTAACCTCCTGTCCCACTAATACTTGACGGAATGTCATTTGCAAATGGTTAGTCGTATTAGTCGTGATACACTATATTCGTAGACAAATTGGAATTGGCAAATCACCTATTATAAGAGGGCAAAATTTATCATTGACTTGATGAAACACCTCTTTTGGTTAAGCTTGTGTGTCATGAGGCTTAGGGCAATATCTATAAGGAAATGTATGTTTTCAACATATATTTAGATACAGCTGTATAGGAATTTGACCATACGTGAATTGTATATCTGATTTAATTAGCATCATGAGTTTCTAGCTCATGTTAGGATTATTGATTCCTTACTTGAATTTGAGTGATTATTTATATGATTTATCTATGATTATAGACAATATTATTCAATACTTGTTCCATTACTATTTGTATTTATCATTTCCAAATATTCTTGAAATCTATCAAAATAATGGTTTTCCATAAAACTCTATGAACTCACCAACCTTTGTGTTGACACTTTTAAGCATGTGTATCTCAGGTAATTTAACGGAGCAGGACAAGACACGGAGTAGGCATTTATTACTCTGATAAATTAAAATGGTGTAAAAATCAAATATGTCATTCTTTCAAGCCTTTATATCATTTCATAAGATTTTAAATCAAATGGTTCATCTTTTATCAAAAATATTATTTGAATGACAAATAACTTTCAAAACGCTTCTTTTAAGCCATTTTATGAGATTAAAACTTCGATCCTCCCCGTAACACCTAAATTACTTTTCCGCTGCGACAAACTTAAATTTGGGGGTGTTACAGATTGGCATCAGAGCTACAGTTATCGAGAATTAAATGTTTTCAAACATTAAAACTATAACTGCATTTTCAAAATAATGATTTTACACCATAACATTTTATGCCCTCCGTGTCTACAGACTGCCGTGCTCAATACTTTATCTGTTGAGGTTATCTTACATGCTTAATAGTTACTCTTACACAATAATTATTTTATCTGTACTGTTATATTTTAACATACAAAATCCTCATAAAATATTATTCTCGGTTACTACTGTAGCATGTCTTCAGGAACTCCCGTGAATGTCAAAACTAATATCCATAATACTAATACCTCATCTATCAATAAAAATTCTCCGAATACTGAAGATCCTTACGTACAAATATCACAACCCTAACCTAATATAGAACTCACTAAGATATCACCTCCATCGTCACCTATTCGTTCACCTTTACGTCAAAGACTCAGGAGAGCTACCGAATCATATGAAGATTTGATTGGTGGCCAGGCAACATTTAAAGTTGGACAAGGTTCAAGCCAAGGGATATCATGGAAGAATGTTGAGCCAAATTCTCCGTTACCTTATACTTCAAATTCCACAATACCAGATTCTCCAAATAATTTATCCTCACCTAACTCTCCCGACTACGATATAAGCACTCCTGAAACAATATGGAATCTTATTTATCGACAAGCCGGCGTATTGGATGCTCACACTGAACAGCTAAAAGGGTTATGGCCAACTCAATTTGAATGGTACGACTGTAACCTTGACGCATTGTTCAAGAGGGCGGATGCTGAGAGGCGAACAATGTGTGAGTTAGGAATAAAGATTAATGAAATAAAGGACAACACCAATCAGGAGTTTGGAAGTTTGGACTCCAGGGTTCGTTGTGCAAGAAGAGAACACGGTCAGACACATGTAAGAATTGAAGATATTGAGAGAACCCTATGGATGGCCAGAGATGCAGCCAGAAACCAGGGTCAAAAGATTGCCGCATTAGAGAATATGTTGGCAAACCAAATGAACATGTGTCAAGAACGCTTCTCAAACATGGAAGCTGCACAACTTGAACTAGAGAAAGAAATTAGATATTTACGTCAGAGGCGTAACTAATCTTAAGTTTACAAGTTTCCTTGTTGTTCCTACTAAACCAAATAGATTTGGTTAATATTTCATGTAATGTTCAATAATTCTGAAACTTCAGAACGTGTAATCAAAACATATTGTATAATAACATCCTTTCTGTTATATCTCTATGTTATGAATCAATCTTTTCTTTCGTATCAATCATGCATGTAATGAATCCTCATATCTTCATGCAAAAATTTCATCATTTGTTATTTTCTTTGATAACCAAATGATTCTACTCAGATCAATGAAGTATTAATAAAAGATCTTGTATCATTTATCTTGCAAAAACAATCATACAAGTTATTAATATTCTATTTGCATCTGTAATGTTATTCAAATCTACCGTAAAATTTCATACAAATTGTTAAGATTTCTTAAACTTACCATAATTAACCTAAAATTTTAAGAATCGTCTAAATACCAATTTTTGAAAGGGGATTTAAAGAATGAAGAAAAGATTATTGAGTTTCAATTTTAATAGACAAGTCGGTTTGTTCCTTAGTAATCCCATATCAAGAGTTGATCATTGATAAATGATACAACAAAGACATATCTTGAAATTAGATTACAGTAGGGAGTCAATTCAGTCTATCATCAATGAAATAATTAACTTCATTATTTAAATTATTCTGATATTATATGGATTCTAATGTTGAGTTTCATTTATGTTTACAGAAAATGGACAACATGAACAATGCATATCAATCATCATCAGAAATCACCATGACTCCTGGAGCTATCCAGAAATTGGTAAAAGACATAGTGTTGGTGGTATTAGGAGGGACTACCGTAGTTTATCCGAGAAGAGAGACGGGTATACTTGGTAATCAACACCCTGCAAGTTTCATGAAGTATAGGCCACCTCACTTAAAGATTCAAGAAGGAATGATCAACCCTACCATCAACCATCATCAAGGAATTAGACATGGGATTATACCAAATGGAAATAATCAAAAGAGGAAACTCCCCGAGATAGGAACCATCAATCCCATCTACTGCAACATCATCAATGCTCAAGACCGTTATCGTAAACATCTAGAAGATCGTATGGAGTATCAACGTCAGCTGGAACACAATCAGAAAGCTAACAGAAATTGTCTCGTCACACCTGTTACTGGAAGTGGTTATCGTGGAAATCTACCCTGGTGTCAAAAATGCAACCAGCATCACACCAGAATCTGCAGGGTTAAATGCATGAAATGTCATAAAACAGGTCACCAGGCAATTAGCTGCAGGACTAAGGACAGGAAAGGACAACCAACGACAGTAGTATGCCACGGATGTGGGGGAAAAGGGCATTATATGAGTCGATGTCCAAACTACAATGTTAATTGGAAAGCCAAGACCTTTACAAGAAAATGAAGAATCTTTAAAGACCTTGATAGTATCGAGAGAATGGCAACTAGATTTGAACAGATGAATAAATTTATGTTGTAGACAAATAAAATCTAGTTTAAAATTTCCTAAGTTGTATCTCTTTCCTGTATTTCACTTCAAGTTACGATGGATGTAACTTAAGAATAACAATAATCTTTCTACTGTTTCAAAAAATCTCCCTTGTAATATTTCCATAATAATGATAATCTAAGTTAATTTCAATTTCTGTCCCATGTATCAAATGACAATATACTATATTTACTCCATAAAATTCTGATTTATAATATGAACCCTAAAATTTTCTACTTTATTTTTAAAAGGAATTACGTGTTATATTATAAAAACAACACGTTGAACACCATCTAAAACAATTTATAGAAATATATGATTGAACCAAACATCACATCATTTGGTCCTCAATTATACATAAGCCTGATCAACTATGTCTAATTTAGGAAGAATTATGTTATGAAAGGAACAGTGATATTTTCAAATTTTTAAATAACAATCTTCATTCAAAAGCAAAATATAGAGCTAAAATAAATTGTTCATAAACAATACATTGAACAACCCACAATAAATACCTATCTTATCTTATCACCATTATGATAAGAAATCAACAAAAGTACAAGCAAGAGAAACACAAATAATTCACAAAAACTGATAAAAGACTCCAATAGAGAAAATTTTATTAAAATCTATAAAAATTAATACATAAACAAATAATTAGCATCGGAAGTGCTACCGTTACAATTATTACAATATACACCAAGGAATCTTCAATAGGTTGATCCGCTATGGCAACAAAGACTCCCACCAACAAAACAATAGCAAGAGCCACCACAGGATGAATCACCTTAATTATGCTGAAAAATAAATATAAACAAAAAATAAAAAACAATACTGAGACAAATTCTTAAACATAAAAACAAAACAAGTTTTATTCCTTATTCGTTACAAGTACATAGAAACATAACAAGCACTTAATTTGAAACAACCCTAGCTCAAGATTTTACCCCCAAATCTTGTCGACGGTAATGGCTAGGATAGTGAGGGGTACGACGAACATCAAGATCACGACCAAGAATCCAAAGTCTTCATCCGGAACATACGCTAAGTAGATAGCGGCAAGGACGACATACACAATCGCTAAGATGGTTATGAGGTGCGGCATTTTGAGATGGAAAATGAGAGGAAAATGGTTGATTGAAGAAGTGGAAATTGGAAGTGGTATATATAGGCTAGAATATAGCCGTTGGGGTACTATTCCCGACCGTTAGACACTATACACTAGCCGTTATTTCACTATTCATGACCACTATTTTCAATATTCACAACCCTTAAATACGTCAGTTACCTTGTCTTGTTTGGTACAAGTAAATCCAACTGAATCACGTTTCCTTAATTTTAGGAATAAAAATCTCTCGACAACCTTCTGTTCAAAAAAATTCTTTACTCAAGTAATCACATAAAATTTGAATTTCGGGAGGAAATTCAGAATGACATGTGGGTACTGTAAAACCTCGCAAAAATCTTTATAGTTAATAACGATTAATTATATATAAATCTCTGTCATTATTTTAATCACCATTTTTATGGGGAAATTTAAAATTTTCTTAGTATATTAAAATGGTCACGATTACGATATTGCAAAATTCATCAAACGAAAAAACAAGTTCTCGACACGATTAACAAAATATTAATAAATCACTAATCCTAATTAATAAAATTAATTACAAAATCAAACGGACCCTTAATAAACCTCAGCCCAAATAGCTCGTTTACTATTCATCGGCCCAAGGCCAAAGCCCACTTTTCCTTTTATTATTTCCAAAACAGTCGACCAACCATGCTCCAAAATGCCTCGCGTATTCCAAATTTTTACACACGACACCTATATATTTTTGCACCATCTCGTTTATCACCTAGCCAACTATTAGTGTGTCAAATCCTAAGTTTATTGGACGACGTTTGATACGTTTTTAAAGGGCAAAGTGATTGACGAAAAATCATATCAATCGATTCATATAATATTCAAAACTTAACCGTTTTGATTCCCGTTTGTTCCTACGTGTTCCTAATAATATTTCTGACATGGTTTCATGTTTAAATATCATCTATGATCAGCTATAATCAAGTGGTACGAGATTATGCAAATCGTGTATGGTAATATATACATGTCGACATCCTTTGTGATTCACCAAACCAATTCCCTTGTTTCAAGTACTCACAATCGAATATAATATGATATATAGTCGATCAATAAGTCTATGGTACTGACATGCAATAGTTCATATGTTTCCTTGAGAATTTTACACCATACGAATTATCAAATGAGTTATATATATACTATACATGCATGCATCCATTGCCATCAATACTTTCATTCATTCACGCAAACAAGACTCCCATATTATCTCAAAAACATCTTTGGAAGACCAGGAGATTATATGAGAACGATAGGAAGCAAGAAAATGGTTATCGGGTTTAAAAACTATACGAAGTATATTTGGGTTATAATCGAACGTGTTCAATCTCTGTGTTCTACTTCATTTCTTTCGATCCTCTAGCATCCTAGAAGCATTGTATGTCCTTTACAACTCATTTGAATCCATTCTACACGTTAAAAGTTTACATGCATCATGTTATATTTAGTGTCGAACGTATATACTTTCATATATATTTTACGTATACATATTTATATATAGTACACAATGAGTGGTTAGCCTCTATCTTGGAAGGCCTAGGAGTCACGTAGCATACAAAGTTCACGTTAGTTTAAACGTTACATGCATCACACGATCATATTTTGAACCATACTCCATCGTATGAAAATTTAGTAAAAGACTTAGTAATATTTTCAATATTTTCAAATATATAACCGATTCAAACAAGCTATAAACACACGTATAACTTTAAATTTCACGTAACAAGAGTACAATATTATTACACGACTCAATAGGCCACCTAGAAAACTACCAATTTCATTTATACAACTTGTAAAAATACTCACGTTTCGACACACCAATCGACCCATTTTGAATCGACATGAACAAGTTTTTCAAATCCAAACTTTATATTAAAAACTTAATATTATCGTATGGGCTTACACTGAGCCCAATAATAAATCACGATCCATAAGCCCACTGGGCCCATATGAAATATTTTTGGAATCACAAAAGTAGCCCAAGTTCAGGCCCAAAACATTTTCCATGGACTCGCCTCTAAATTTCTAAATGGGCTTTTGTATTTGGCTCGTTAAGACCCATAAGCTAAAAATATAAGCTTTTCATAAAATAAGCAGTTAAAATAAGCTTATTATTAACTTAATAAGCTACGGAAAATTTTACAAAATTTTTATAATCATTTTTGTAATTTTGGACTAAAAATGTAACGCGACGACACTTAGGAGGACTAAAACTGTCAAGGACTGAAAAGTAGGGACTGAAAATGTAAAAACAGAATCTATAGCATATAATTTGATATATTATCATATTCCAGGACCAATAAGTTATTTTGGACAAGTAGTGGACTATAATTGAAAATTAGATACGAAAAAGACTAACGGTGTAACGCTAACGCCGTTAGTATAAAAAGTGTAAAAATAGAAAAAGGACAAGGACTAAACATAATCTATTTGACATTCTTATTTATTTTATATTTTTGTAACTTTATTCCGTATTGCATTTAAACTTTCGTTATATATATATATATATATATATATATATATATATATATATATATATATATATATATATATATATATATATATATATATATATATATATATAACGTAACGTTAATAATATATATAACGATATTTCAAAAGTTTATATTTTTACTTATGATTAAAAAGATAAAACTTCGATGGATATTTTAAATAAAGCATTTTATCATATCATGCATGGCATAATAATTACACTGCACATCATCTATTCGTCATAACGAATAAATATTATTCGTTATTCATTCATATTTACCAAATAGTATTTGGTCAAATTCTCAGATAAATTTATTTATCAGGTTCTGTATCAAAGACGTTTCCATAATCGTTTCCATAAATCTCATCCTACTTTACTTTTCATCATTCCCGTATCAATCAAGGTGAGTCATAGCCCCATTTCCAATACTTGTTTTTAACTCATTGGGGGAGATACATGCTTACATATACTTTGAAAATTTGATAAGTATATGAATAAAATACATGATTCAAATCAATTTCCTAATTGATATTTATTTAATATGGTTTGTGATTTAAGATGTGATATATACAATACTTGACGAAATACTTAATTGAAATACTGATACTCATATGATAATGCTTCCAATTTGATTATTGTAGTATGTGATATATATATTTTACTGATGAATTACTTGACTGAAATACTGATACTCATATGATAATGTTTCCAATTCGATTATTGTGGTATGTGATATACATATGTTACTGGCGAAATACTTAAATTGAATTACTGATACTCAGACGATAATATTCCCAAATTGATTACTGTGGTATGATACTTGATTTTATGATGCTATTCTGAATGATCCCATTATTACCTTGATATTGCCTAAGTTACCTTATTGACATAAAGTCCCTCAATCATGAGCCATTAATCACTGTTATGTGAGCGCGAATATAGTGAACAGCTTCGAAACCTGTTAAGGACTGACCTCTTGTGCCACTAATACTTGACGGAATGCCATTTGCAAATGGTTAGTCGTATTAGTCGTGATACACTATATTCGTAGACAAATAGAAATTGGCAAATCACCTATTATAAGAGGACAAAATTTATCATTGACTTGATAAAACACCTCTTTTGGTTAAGCTTGTGTGTCATGAGGCTTAGGGCAATATCTATAAGGAAATGTATGTTTTCAACATATATTTAGATACAGCTGTATAGGAATTTGACCATACGTGAATTGTATATCTGATTTAATTAGCATCATGAGTTTCCAGCTCATGTTAGGATTATTGATTCCTTACTTGAATTTGAGTGATTATTTATATGATTTATCTGTGATTATAGACAATATTATTCAATACTTGTTCCAATACTGTTTGTAATTATCATTTCCAAATATTCTTGAAATCTATCAAGCCTTTATATCTTTTCATAAGATTTTATATCAAATGGTTCATCTTTTATCAAAAATATTATTTGAATGACAAATAACTTTCAAAACGCTTCTTTTAAGCCGTTTTATGAGATTAAAACTTCGATCCTCCCCGTAACACCTAAATTACTTTTCCGCTGCGACAAACTTAAATTTGGGGGTGTTACAATAAAAAGGCTAGACAGGTTATGTTAAACATGTTAGGCAACTAGTAAGATATTGTGAACAATATAGAACCATAAACAAGCCCAGAGGCAACCAAAGGAATTGGTATAGCCTCAAGTCTCTCCAATAAAGAGATAACAAAGCTTGTTACACATGTGGTAGTTTTGACCATTTTGCAGCTTTCTGTAACAAATGGGTATCTGGGTATACAATCAATAGGGTGAATCTAAAAAGGCAAACACCTAAATGTCACTCTAACTTTACTAGAACATCTCCCAAAACAGTTTCAGTTATGTCTTGTTCAAAAGCAGTTCCTGCTGACAGACAAACATTTCCTGCTGATAGGAAAAAGGTTTCTGCTGATAGACCATATCTAACTGTTTACCCAAAAACAACAGTTAAAAGTGCTAAAACAACTTTCAAATATGCATCAAATGCTGTTAAAAGGCCCATTTTAACAAAAGCAGTATTCCAAAAACAAGTTTGGAAACCAAAGGATACAACTGTGAAGCCATCAGTTTCTGCTGATAGCCAAACAGTTCATATCACTGCTAAGGGAAATAGGGCAAATGCTGTTAAGGCCTCAGCATGTTGGATTCTTAAATCCAATGTTGCATCAACTATTCTTAAAAGATTACATTTCATTGATGCAAGAGGCTGGTCCAAGTCAGAAATGGTTTGGATCCCAAAACAAAACTAATTCCTTTATTTATGTGTAGGGACATTAATCAGCAGATGATGAAGATCAAGGATTCTCAGGTAGTGGATGTTCAAGGCACATGACAGGCAACAAGTCATATCTCTCAAATTTTCAATCAGTAGATGGAGGCTATGTTACCTTTGGAGGAAGAATTACTGGTAAAGGTACTATTAAAACTGGTAAATTAGATTTTGAAGATGTGTACTATGTGCAAGAGCTTAAGTATAATCTTTTTAGTGTCTCACAAATGTGTGACAAAAAGAACAAAGTTATCTTTACTGACACTGAATGTCTTGTATTTTCTTCTGATTTTAAGATGCCTGATGAAAGTCAAGCACTTCTTAGAATTCCAAGAAAAGGCAACATGTAAAGTGTTGATATGAAGAAGATTGTTCCAAAAGATTCTCTTACTTGTCTTATTGCTAAGGCCACATTGGATGAATCTATGAAATGGCACAGGAGGCTTGGTCATATTAACTTCAAAACCATAAATAAGATTGTCAAAGATGGTTTGGTAAGAGGTTTACCTCAAAAACAATTTGAAAATGATCAAACATGCATTGCTTGTCTTAAAGGCAAACAACATAAAGCCACTTGTAAGCTCAAAATTTTTAACTCTATCAATCAATCATTGTTTATGCTACATATGGACTTATTTGGTCCTACAAATGTTAGAAGTTTGTTGCATAAGAGATGTTGTCTAGTTATTACTGATGACTTTAGTAGATTTACATGGGTATTCTTTTTAGGTACTAAGGATGAGACTTCTAGCATCCTTAAGACCTTCATTACAGAGATAGAAAACCTAGTAAGCAAAAGAGTAAAAGTCATTAGATGTGATAATGGGACAGAATTTAAGAATAGAGTTATGGATGATTTCTGCAAAGAAAAAGGTATTAAAAGAGAATTTAGTGTTGCAAGAACTCCACAACAGAATGGAGTTGCTGAAAGGAAAAATAGAACACTAATAGAAGCTGCTAGAACAATGTTAGTTGACTCTAAGTTGCCTATAACTTTTTGGGCAGAAGCAGTCAACACTGCTTGCTATGTTCAAAATAGAGTTTTAGTTGTAAAACCTCACAATAAGACATCATATGAACTTTTTAGAGGTAGAACTCTTGAAATAAGATTTCTTAGACCTTTTAGATGTCATGTGACAATTCTAAATACCTTAGACCATCTTGGAAAGTTTGATGGTAAAGCAGATGAAGGATTCTTAGTTGGATACTCTATCAATAGCAAAGCATTTAGAGTATACAACATAAGAACTAGAAGAATAGAAGAAATCTGCATGTGGAATTTTTAGAAAATAACTCCATTGTAGAAGGTCAAGGTCCCAAATGGCTATTTGATCTTGAATCTCTATCCAAATCAATGAATTATATGCCTTTTGTTGCAGAAACTAATGAATTTTCAGGTTCACAAACTACTGATGCAACAAATGAAGAAGGATTAGAGAAGGAGACAAATCAAGATTATGTGATGATGCCAATATGGACAAATTCAAGTGTGGATTCAACTTCAATAAATGGTGAATCTTCTTCTGGTAAATCTAAAGAAGATGTTGAAGATGAATGCAAGGAAGATAGAACTGAGGAACAAGAGTTTCAAGTCAGAAGTAACACTGTTGTTTCTACTGATAAGCAAATCGTTCCCACTGATGAGCAAAATATTTCTGCTGATGATCTATCAGAAGAAACACAACCAAATCTCTCAGAAAATGAGGTGGATTTCAACAACCTTCCACCTGATTATCAAGTTCTTTCTACTCCACACTCAAGGATTCATGAAGTCCACTCCCTGGATAATGTGATTGGAGATGTACAATCAGGAGTAAAGACAAGAAAACAATTGATGTCTTCAGATCAACAAGGGCTTCTTGATGCCCTTTATGCTTCAAAATAGCATGCGTTTTCAAACTCTTGCTTATTTGTATGTTTTCTCTCACAAGATGAACCAAAGAATATTCATAAAGCCCTAGAGAATTCAAGCTGGTTGGAGGCTATGCAAGAGGAGCTTCTTCAGTTTAAGATTCAAAAGGTATGAGTGCTAGTTGATTTACCAAGTGGTGTAAGGGTAATTGGCACTAGATGGGTTTTTAGGAATAAAAAGGATGAAAGGGGCATAGTGATAAGAAATAAAGCTAGATTAGTAGCTCAAGGGTACACACAAGAAGAAGGGATAGACTATGAAGAAGTTTTTGCTCTAGTAGCAAGGATTGAAGCCATTAGACTCTTTTTGGCTTATGCTTTATTTTTGGTATTCACAGTTTATCAAATGGATGTCAAGAGTGCTTTCTTATATGGTACTATTGAAGAGGAGGTATATGTCTCACAACCTCCTGGTTTTATTGATCCTGACCATCCAGACAAAGTGTACAAGGTTGTTAAAGCTCTATATGGCCTACATCAGGCACCAAGAGCTTGGTATGAAACACTAGCTTCCTACTTAATTTCAAATGGATTTCAAAGAGGCAAGATAGATCAGACACTTTTCACCAAGAAGCATAAGAAGGATCTTTTGCTAGTTCAAGTGTATGTGGATGATATCATCTTTGGATCTACAAGGAAGGAGATGTGTTTGGAGTTTGAGAAGCTTATGCACAATAAGTTTTAGATGAGTTCCATGGGGGAACTTACATTCTTTTTGGGTCTGCAGGTTAAACAATCAAGAGAAGGAATCTTTATTAGTCAAGACAAATATGTTGCAGAGATTCTTAAAAAGTTTCAATTTGCTGATTCCAAAATAGCAAGCACACCAATGGACCCTGAGAAGCCACTTCTTAAAGATGTAGAAGGAATTAATGTGGATGTACACACATACAGATCTATGATAGGTTCATTGATGTATCTCACATCATCAAGACTTGATATCATGTTCTCTGTCTGTGCTTGTGCAAGATATCAAGTAACTCCTAAGGTTTCTCATTTAACAACAGTCAAGAGAATTTTTAGATATCTCAAGGGTCAACCTAGGTTGGGTCTATGGTATTCTAAGGAATCATCTTTTGACTTAGTAGCATATTCAGATAGTGATTATGCTGGTGCTAGCTTGGACAGAAAGTCAACAACTGGAGGATGTCAATTCCTTGGGTGTAGACTTATCTCATGGTAGTGTAAAAAGCAGACAATGGTGGCTACTTCAACAACTGAAGCTGAATATGTAGCTACTGCAAATTGTTGTGGTCAAGTCCTATGGCTTCAAAACCAACTTCTTGACTATGGGTACAATTTCTTACACACCATTATTCATATTGATAATAGAAGTACAACTTGCATTATTAAAAATCCAGTGCAACATTCAAAAACAAAACACATTGAAATTAGACATCATTTTATTAGAGATTGCAATGAAAAGAGGTTAATTTAAGTAATGAAAATTACTTCAGAACAAAACTTTGCAGATCTTCTTACAAAAGCTTTTGATGGTGGAAGATTTCAGTACTTGGTAGCAAGTATTGGAATGCTTAATCTTTAAAATTTTTTTAATATAATGTGTTTTTATACATAACCTTTTTGATAATGTTTCTAACTTGTCATCTAAAACTACTATTACCAATTTAAAATTATTCATACAGTTAGTCCTATGCATAATTCTAATCTGAGACAAGTACTTTTTACTTTGTTCTTTTGGTTTAAACTAACAATTTCAGGTATGAATGTTTGAGCTCAAATGCTATTTCAAGTGAAATCTGTAAGCAACAAATTACTGATCGTTACTGCTGAATGTTGATCATTGCTGCTGATATAATAGGTTCATGATAGAAAGAGTTTGGGATTTCAAAACTCCTTAAAACTTCTTTCTTGAAACTTGTTTATGATGTTCACATTGAATTGATGATTTAGTTGATCAGTAATTAACTGATACAACTCACTTTCTATCATTTTATACTCTCAAGTAAAATGTGAATAATCTACGGATATCTGATAGAAAGAACAGCGAGCAAAAGTGAATCTAACACTTGTGTTAGAGGTAACAAATTCCATGAGCTGGAAACCCTGTAAAGAAAGCCTTTTGAATAGGTTTATCTATACACAAGCAGTTATTTATAACTGAAAACATTGGTTCTCACACAACCAGAGGTTGCTTTAAACCGAAATTTTGATTAAGTGTCTGTTACCACACTTAATCCCTTCAAAATGGTTAGAAGCAGTATGATTTTTAATCATAAAATCATATTCATACTACTCAGTCAAATATTTCTTAAAAAGGATTTTCAAAAGAGGCTCAGAAAATCATCTAATGATGGATTATGAGTCAATGCTCAGTGATTCACCACTCATAGGAGGTTACACACCTAGAAGTGATGAGGGCAGCATTTAAACTCTTAAGGAATTGATGGCTTCATGTACAAAATTGTCTGAAAACATGGAAATTTCTATATCGGATAATGGTGATATGATATGATTGTGAGAGATCTTCCAAACAGGGGAGGAAATTGCTCAGGAGAGAAATAAATCTCAGGGGAGGTTACAAAAGCCCTTTAAAGGAAGTTTAACCAAATAAAAAGAAGGAAAAGATAAGAGCATACAAGATGATGACATGGTTTCTACTGATAAAGAACAAGAACAGAGCTGATAGGAGAAAGTTCTATCTAGATCAAAAGATGAAAGGTTTCAATTTCAGTTCACTACGTTTGTTCATCACTTCCAAAGACATGCTGAATGATGATTTCTACTTCTTGGAACAAGCATTCAAGATACACATCATCATTGCCTCTTATAATTCTTCAAGTTGAAAATTGCACCATCTTTTAGTCCAAGAATGGAGCAAAGAAC
Organism: Artemisia argyi; assembly: GCA_030686995.1. Lineage (NCBI taxonomy): Eukaryota > Viridiplantae > Streptophyta > Magnoliopsida > Asterales > Asteraceae > Artemisia > Artemisia argyi. Next base: position 126,842,310 of record CM060706.1, on the reverse strand, counting down.
AGAAAGCAGATGAGTTACAGAGAAAGACATTCAATCACTCAAAAGAGAAGAAAGTTCAGATCAACAGTCTGACAATGAAGTGTTTGAAAGATCTTCACAAAGTCCTCATTTAATTCAGAAAAACATGTTTGAATGTAGTTCACATGTTTAGGGGAGGATTGTTGGGAATTAAATAAACAGAAGAATCAGCATAAAGGCTCACGGAAATACATCAAGTATGTTCCAGCTGATAAAGCACAAAGCATGTTCCTTATGATAAAATGTTACTGCTGATAGATGTTTCTGCTGATGGATTCTGCTGCTACTATGACTCATACAGCTGCTAAGTAGATAAGTACTACTTATTCTACTGATACGTATACAAAGATATTATGTGCATAGTCACTAGATAATATCTTCTTTGTAATCATCAAATTGAACACTCTAAATGAGTTGTAATCCTAGATACATGTTGTATCTTAATGACTGACAAGATAAGTCATCATCTAGCTAGAATGAAGATAAGTCATAAGCTAGAGCTAGTGGTTAGATAAGTCTTATAGATTGTAAAAGATCTTTCCTTGGACTATAAAAGGAAGATCTTAGATAAGATATATATGCATGTAGACGCAGATGCAAAATATAACAGACAATACATTAGAATAAAACACAAGATTCAAGGTTTTGTAACCCTAGTGATAGTGAAGATCACTCGTATTATTTTGAATAATATTGAATCATTTGGTGATATACTTTCATTGTTCTTTATTAAGTAAACACAAGCATCACTGTTCCATTTCCAATAAATATTCTAAGTGTGGTTAAGTAGATTCCGCATACTTAATCATATTCACTCAAAGTATCACATATACACATTACAAAGGTCCAACACCTCATAGTGTGTGATCAAAATTAAGTGATCCTCTCAGTTTCTTAACGCCATCATATCATATAATCAACATATCCAAAATTCCCAAATCATCTCAAAATCTCATATCATATCATCATTCCATAATATTTCAATCATAATCTAAGATGCTTCAGCTTGGCGGGCTGGCGGGCATTGGTCGAGGATCGTTTTCTATAAAAATCGGTTATAGTTTAGGTTTTTATTACCTAGTTCTCTATAACCTTGGCTCTGATACCAATCTGTAACACCCCCAAAATTTGGTACAGCGGAAGACTAATCAAGCTTTCGGGGTGCTACGGGGATTGGTATCCATCATAAGTCATAAAGAAATGAGATAAAGTAAACATAAGTAAAAACAAAACCAACCAGGGTTTTAAAGTTTACATTCATCCCAAATATCCAAAGTAAGGCCCAAAATAAGTTAAACATAGGTCTACAATAAAATATCAGAGTTCGAAAATAGATCCTTTAACCAGTTTGCCATGCCAAGCCTTCCAAACACAAGCATCCCAAGTCATCACTTAATTACCTGAGAAAATGCGCTAAAAGTCAGCTTTCGCTGGTGAGATCATAGGTTTAAATTCTTAGTTCAATCAAGTGGACATATACGCAAAACTCTTGCTAGCTAGACTAGGCCTCGAATCACTAAACCAAACCTATCGGTACACACTATAGTCCAAAACCAATCAAGTCAATATGCATTCGCAAGGATGCGACATGCCCAACACTCGTAAGGATACGACATGTTCTTGCATTCGCAAGGATACGACATGCGCTACAACCTACCTAGTTCTATAAGCATAGCAAGTTTTAAATAAAAGCAATAATAGTCCACATAAAACAATTTGCACGTTTCTCACCCCAAGTATTGAAAACAATATTCAAAAGTAAAAGTGGGGCTATGACTCACCTCAAGTCCAGATATTAGCTCAAAAACCGGTAGAATCAAGAAGTATAGCAACTTAAATGACAACAACTACGGACTTGGCACTTCCTAACAATATAAACTCTTTTCAGAATCATTTCCTCAAAATCAAATATTCCCAATCCCGAACGTATTTCTTGTTATTTTCCAAAATCCGTTTCTGATATTTAGTTTGGCGTTTGGTATCCATGTGGGTGGAAGGTCGACTGAACACAAACCAGGAAACACATCAAAAGAGATATAAATAACGATCTATAGGTCTAATGTTGGCCCGATATATTATTTAAATAAATCATCGAAGTTTTTCAAGTTCGTCAATTCGCTAATCTTCCACAACTTATTTATCTAATATATTATTTCAAAATCATACCAAGTCCTAAATCACATAGCACGTAGATTACTATATGGTAAGTTTTAAAGTCTAATAAGTTTCCTAAATATATCGTCAAACTTATCGAATTCGTCAATTCGATAAACTTCACAATATATTTAATAACTTATTATCCCGCACTCGTACCACAACCTAAAGGCGTCGTAGGATACAATACCCGTTAATAAACTCTTTTTATATAACTAAATAGGTCCCATTTAATCCGTCGATTAAATAAGATAAATAGTTATATGAAACGAGTCTATTAATGTCACGCATCCGTGACAAGCACAAAAAGTCAACAATTAATAAAATGGCCAACTTGGATTTAAGTGCCCTCGATTCTCTTATAACTCATAAGTTCTTGTTTTATTTCCCAAGAGTTTACTTTATTTCGCAAAACAATCCGCGTTATATTTATATTTCTAATTATACAAGTTTAGTTATAATAAAGTTTCCGATAATATTTTACTATTTTCATAGTGCAACATATATCGTCAACGTTATTATTTTATTTGCTCGTGATCTCCCATTTATTATATACGCACTTATATAAATATATATACGTTTACACATTTATATATTTATATAAATGTTTACATAGATATACAAGTTATTACGAGTTTTTAGTTGTTTGTTTAATTATAAATTGTATGATGAGTCACATGTCCGACTCATCACTCTCGGCTCATTGTCCAAATCCAAAGTGTCAAGGCATTTTGCCGAAGTCAACCGTTGACTAGAAAGTCAACGTGACTCCAACTCGCACAACCACAAGTCCAAAGTAATAAGTCAATATCACAACTCCGTCATTCGTCCCATTTCACAAACTACAACAATAGGGTCCGACTACCCGACTAACCTATCTCCGTCAAACTAATGCGACCGTCTCACAATCGGTCCCCATTCATCCATATAATCGACAACACTTCGCCAAAATAATCATATACCCATTGTCGAGACCACAAAGGGTCTCGACCCATCAAATAGCATACGGCCGAAACAAATAAACACAACAACAACAACAACAACAACGAGAATGACATCAAACATACACAAGTTCCGGGTTGATTTACCAAGTCAAACCGTGCCATGAGACCCACTTGGGTCTCGGCAAGACCACGAGTCAAGGTGACTCGAACCCATGACCATTTGGTCTCGGAATAAGCTCATCCGAGCACTCAAAAACTGCCTAAACGGACCCTCTTGGGTCGCGGCACACAAGAACAACAACAAGTATCAAAAGGGTCATCCAATCTCAAACCAAATCGAAACTCCAATTACCAAACCCTCGCTAACATGAAAATGAGGTCAAATCCATCAACAAAATAAGCCACAAGGCTCGAACCACATCAAGCAGTGAGCTACGGCCCACGGTTTCACTCGACCTCCAAGAGAAAATCATTAAACCCGGATACCAAACCCATTTTTATTAACAAAACATCATTTCCCATCATTATTTTTCGAAACCCAACAAAAATAATCCGTGTATACACGGATTTGAACCCAAATTGTGGCACCCTTGGTGCAAAAACGTGGCTACCTACCTTTTTACAACTCCAAGCTCAAGAAACTTTAAAAACCCAATAGTATTTGTGGTGATGGTGGTGTTTTAGGTGGCAGTGATGATCAAACGAGGGGGTTAGGGTTGTTTGTGTCGCGCATGAGTTATACCAAAAGAAAAAGCACGTAAAGGTGGTTAAGATGGTGGTGATGGTAGGGTTGTAGGGTCGGCGGTGTGATGGTGGTGGCTGCCGGAGTGGGCGGCGGCTAGGGTTTGTAGAGAGAGAGATGAGAATGAAGATGGTGAGGGTGTTGTGTTGTGTGTTTAAAACCGGTCCACAAGGACCATTTTTACTCTTTTATTATTATTATTATTATTATTATTATTATTATTATTATTATTATTATTATTATTATTTTATTTTATTTTTCTTTTTGGAACAATAATAATAATAATAATAATAATAATAATAATAGTAATAATAATAATAATAATAATAATAATAATAATAATAATAATAATAATAATAATAATAGTAATAGTAATAATAATAATAATAATAATAATAATAATAATAATAATAATAATAATAATAATAATAATAATAATAATAATAATAGTGAGAGGGGAGTGGCTAGTTAAGTAAACACAAGGACCAATTCCGTAAACTTTTCAAAGTATCCTGACACCCTAACTCGAACTCGATCCCAATATTTTAAAATTCCACGATACGTTCAGTAATTATATAAACCAAACCGTAAATCAAAATTTTAATTATGTTAGGTTATTTCTAGTGCCGGAGTCAACGTAGTGCCTAAAAGTCATCTCACTCATAAATCACGACATAAATTTCATATCAAAACAATAATTCAAATTTAATTCCACAGAAACTTCATAATTTATAACCACGGTTTAAATTTTACAAATCCGTTGCGAATAAAATTCCAAACATTTAATTATCATTAAACTTTAACGTAATACGGGTTTTAAAATGTCTCCCTAAATTGCCAGTTGTCACAATCGAGGATCCCGAAAGCCAGGAGGCTAATGCATATAAACCATCTCAGATAGAAAACCATGTAGAAATGCATTTTTGACATCAAGCTGATGAACAGGCTAATGTCGAGAAATAGCGAGACTCAATATTGTATGTATAGTAGCCGGTTTGACAACTGGGCTAAATGTTTCATCAACATCAATACCTGTAAGGTGCGTACTGTCGTTCGCCACAAGACGGACCTTGTAGCGACTAAGACTACTATCTGCATTATGCTTGTGTCGAAAAAGCCACAAGGAATGAACTCTCGCGTCCGGTGGCCGAGGAACAAGTATCCAAGTATTACTCTTAATTAATGCATTATATTCATCCAGCATAACACTAAACCAATTTGGGTCGTTAAACACATGGGTGTATGACTTGGGTAGAGGTGACACGGTGGACACATTAAAAGTAAAACGTTTTGTGGGACGAGTAGAACCAACACGAAAGGGAGTAACCATGGGGTGAGTCGACACCGGATTAGGATTGGGAGGTGGTTGCGGTTGAACAGTTGCAGTTGGGTGTGTGGTTGAGTTAGGTGCAATAGGCTGATGGAGTGGGCCGAGGGTAGGAGTTGGTTTGGGAGTAGAAGGTGGGCTTGGGAGAAGAAGGTGGGCTTGAGCATGAGTAGTAGGTGTTGGGCCAGAAGTGAGGATTGGGCCAGGTGCAGTTTGAAAAGTGGGAATCGGGCCATGTGCGGTTTGGTGAGTGATGGAAGTTAACGAAGGGGAGGTAACAAGTTTGGTCAGTATGTGTGGGTGTATCATGGTAGGTAGTGTACGAGGGTGGCAAGTTAGGTATCATCGAGCCATATGGAAATATTGACTCATCAAAAGTCATGTAGCGGGAGATGTTAATCTTGTTGGTGTTGAGGTCAAGACACCTGTACCCACGATGGTTTGTTAGATACCCAAGAAAAATGGAGGGCGTGGCACGAGGTTCTAGTTTGTTGTTGGTATCTATGTGAGGGTAGCAAATACAACCAATGATATGAAGGTCCGCATAATTGGGTGTAGTTTTATAAAGCCGTGTGTGAGGAGTTTCATTGTTTATGGTAGATGAAGGCAAGGTGTTCAATAGATAGGTTTCCATGTGGAGAACTTCAACCCTAAATGTGGGTGGTAAGTGTGCTTGGAATAAAAGAGTACGAATAAGGTAGTTAATAGTCCGTATCATTCACTCGAACTTACCATTCTGTTGAAATGTTCTTGGACAAGATAATCGAATGGTAATGCCATTGGAAGCAAAAAAATGGTGTAGGGCCTTGTTGTCAAACTCACCGCCATGATTACATTGCAACGATTTAATATCACAATTAAATCTTAACAAATGCATGAAAATGAATAAATTTAGACAACATATCAGACTTGTTACGTAAAAGATACACCCATAAATAACGTGATAAGTGATCTAAAACAAAACATAGTATTTAATACCCATAATACTCGAGAGGTCCACAATTCGAAATGAACAATATCAAATGGAGACTTAACAATAGTTTCAAAAAGCGAAAAAGGAAGTCGCACGTGTTTGCCAAGCTGATAAGCATGACGTAACATGGGAGACTTAGTCTTATAACAAGAAATGAAATTATTAGAAACTAAATAGCGTAACACATCACTTCCTGGATGTCCAAGTCGTTGGTTCCACTTGTGTTGATATTGACAAGGAGGGCTTGTGGAGGAGTCGGGGAAGTGACAGGATAGAGGTCCCTGGTGCTATCACATTTGAGGAGGATTTGGCAGGTCCAGTAGTCCTTCATAAAAAAACCGAACTCCTCAAACTCAATTGTACATTTATTATCACATACAAACTGACGCACAAAAATTAAAATTTTAACAATATGAGGGGTAATAAGTACATTATTTAAGTGAAGTGTTCGGTGACGGGTGATTAAAGTGCTGTGGCTCGTGTTGGTGACGGGAATAAATTTCTCATTACTAACAAAAAAGGAAGGATAAATGTGAGGATTGATGAGTGTGTAAATACTCATCATTTTTATCGTATTTGAACTGTCAAAACATCCAAAAACACTCAGAAATGCATCTAAATACAGAAATTATTCCAGGAATTGTGTTTTATATGTTTTAGATGCAAAATGTTTAAAAACTTATGTACGCCCGGGGAACCTCTTCAATAGAAGAACCCGTGTGAGTGGGAGATGACTCTCTGCCGAGGCAACATTGGAACCTTCAGGCAAATGAAAAATGAACAAAGTTTGCATAATTGGCAGTTTCAGTCCCTCAAGTTTCAAAAATTGACAAAACTAGTCCCTGAAGGTTTGAAATGAAAGAAAAGTCAACCCAAGTTCTTTGGAATTCAAAAATTGTCAAAACAAGTCCTTGGGTGAAAATTTTGAGAAAATTGCATGTTTGGTCCCTGTACTTTGCAATTTGGCAAATATAGTCCTTGGGTTTTCAAAATTGGAAAATTATTCAAATAAGGACTTATGGAATTATAATGTGGCTTGAATGGTCCTTGTAATATCTTGGGAAGTTTGAAATTTCAGCCCTTTAAAAATCAGGTAATAACAAAATTGGTCCTTGGGCTCAATACCATACAAACCAAACGGATCCTAGTATTATAATTATCCCTAAAATCCAATTCAACACCCTTACCCCATTCCCTTGGCCCATATTACAACCAGCCCAACACTCCTTAGCCCACCCCCCGTTTAATATTAAATCCCAGTCAACCCCCACCTTTGACCACCTCCTCCAACACACCCCGTGACCCTGCAATACCCTGCTACCCTCATCATCACCACCCACTCAACACTCCTCCATCATCACCCCTATCCCCCCTCCTACACCCCTCCGAATACTACACTCCAAGATTACACCCCTGGCTCCTATTATCAAAAGAAAAAGCCAAAAATGGTTTTGGCGCCAAAAGAAGTCAAACGGCTAGGATTGATTCTAGCTAATGAAGGGCCAAGATTATTGCTGGGAAAAGACAAGGGTCTCCTAGAAACCCTAATTTTGAAGTATAAAAGGAAGGCAGAAGCTGTGAAAGGAGTTGGTAGTTTTTAGCTTATTTTTATTTAATGTTATTATAATGTAATCCTTTTTATTGTAAAACTGAGTAATAGATTGCATTCTCAAGTTTTAAGTTGTATTTCTCTGTCATTTTAATAAATATTTCCAGTTCTTTTGCTCAATTTCAGTTTATGCTTGAAGTTCATGAAAGTTTCAATTTTACTTAACACTTGTTAAAGGTTGTTGTTTGGTGATGATATAAGCTCATCTCAGTTTACTATAAGCTTTTATAAGTCTCTCTAATATTTTTCTCAGCTTCTAGTTAAAATAATAAAAATTACAAAAAAATTCAGTAAAAATAAGAAAAAATAAAAAAAAAAATATGAAGAAGGTGATCCTGGAGCATGGTAGTTAATGGAAGGCCATGGTTTAGAGTCTCAAGGGAGACAATAGGAAGGGTTTTGGTCTTTGTTCTTGGTGATTCAGCTGGGATGCAAAATTGTGAGCTCTTATTTCCAATATGTGCTATTTACTATCAAAATGCATATTAGTAGTAATCTCTGTGTTTCTAGGTGTGGTTTGTTCATCTATGTTGTAGTTTAGTTTAAGAATGCATGCTTGTTAACTTAAATCAATTGTTGCTTAATATTCCATACTCACTGTCACATTAGCAATTTTTAGCATAATCTGTTATACTTAGTGATTGTCCTTAATTATTGTTTAAAATTGTCTAATTGTGCTCATGGTTGACTACTGTAAGCTCATTTTTCTGTTTCATGGCTCAAATTGTTGTTTTACCTCATAATCTTTCCAAGTCTGTTAAATAAAAGGGTGTTTGGCACAGGGGTGTACCTTGTGTTTTTGTGAGTGATTTGTTGTTAGTTTGGCATAGGAAGTTGGTATTAGGTATTGTTAGGTTTTTAGAATCATAAAAATCCAGTGTTACTTCTTTCAAAAGTCAAAATCTAATATGTGCATTCATTCTCAGTAACTGTTGAAGTATTTGAGTTGCAATACCATGACAGTAGTTGCATAATTGGTTGATTGAACTAAATTCAGTCTCATTTCATCATAACATGTCAATTGGAATCATTTTAGATAAGTGGAAGTTCAATTAAGTCAACAATGTGATGAACTGAAAAAGTCAACATTGTAAAATTGTTCAAAACTTGGGAGATTTTTCATTTACTGATGATTAGGAGTTATGCATTGAAACTTTGGATGTTTGTTCTTTGCCAGGTTGAGATTCTAAAAACTATTTTTTCAAGATTTTAGGAATTTTTTACATTAGGTTTTAAGTGGCCATCATTTGCCTCTGTGAGTATTTAAGTGCCCTGCACCCAGACTTTTTGCCTTTTAACCCATTTTTCCTTGATCCTGATCCTTTTCACCTCCTGATGTCATGGATTGATTTTTGTTGTTATGTGTAGCTGGTAGTATTGAGTTGACAGATAAATAAGTTGTTTGCCATTTTATGCTTATTTGTTAGCTTAATTTGCACTCAATAATTGCTTCTTAGCCCACTGCTCCTGATTATGCATCTGTGTATGCACTAAGCTTGTTAATTTTTGTTCCTATTTGATCTTAGCTTGTTGCGGTGTCATTTTGAGTTGATTTGTATTGCCTGAGCTAGTTTAAGCTTGTGTTTGAATTGGCATTAGCTTGTGTGACCCATTGTTTAAGCTTCCTGTTCCAATATCTCACTTGTACTCAAATCATTAGCTGTTGGACCTTTTGAGCTTATGCAAGCTTGATCTAGCTTATTACCTTGTTCATTCAAGTTTCTCTGATTCACCTTGAGCTTTTCCTTATCTGTGCAATCTTTGAAACTAGCTTGTGAGCTTTTGAATTGGCCTTATCACCTATACACTCAATTGGTTGGTATTACCACTCAGTTTTTGTACAAGTTTTCACAAGCCCCTAATTTCCTCACCACTTAAGCTCATACTGAGTTTGTGGGTTCTTTGGAGAGACACTCAGGCTACCTTTTTAGAAAAATAATTGCCTTGGCTTCCAAGGCACTCCTGTGGGCCCCACCTTGGGCTGCAAGTGAGCCTTTGAGGCCTGTTTGGGTCAGGATTTGGGATTGCTTATTTGCTTAAAACTGGCTTATTGAGTTAGATATTCTTGTTTTTTTCCATCATTCAAGTTCCTTTAAGATATTTCCAGTCTACTTTATAGCTTGTGTTCACTGTATTGCTTATTGTGAGATTAAACCTCGTTTATAAGCCAATAAGCTCACTGATTTGCTTATTCATAAGCACAGGGCTTATTCCTGAGCCCCAAGAAAAGTTCCTTCACAAAAAGTTCCTATTTTCAGTGTTAAATTAGGTTTGTAAAAGAAAAATTAAGAAAAACCAAAAATAAGTTAAGTGATAGCTTCTATTTAAGCCCTTTTGGCTTATTTTTTGCTTATTTATAAGCATTTCTCACTTTTAAATTTTTCTCAGGTTCCTTTTTTGTTAAAATAATTTTAGGAATTTTTTCAGATTTTTCCTTGGTCATTTAGTTTTTTTTATAATTAAATTTAGTTTAAATCAATTAAATAATTAGTTTTAATTAATAATTAATAATTAAAAAGTTGAAAAAAATAGGTTTTCTGTTTTAAAATTAGTTTTATAATATTTTAGATTTTTTTAAATTTAATTTCATTTTTCTAGTTAATTTTCATAATTAATTAATAATTAGTATAATTTTGTTAATTAAAAAGTAATTAATAATTAGTAATTAATTAAACAGTTGTAAAAATAATTTTAATTTGCTAAAAATTTTCTTATAACATTAGGATTGTAAAAATATAATTTTTATATTCGTAGGACTTTATTTGCTCACGTTTCACTTTTTATTTTGCGCATTCGCGTTTAATTTAAATTCAAACGCGCGTTTTTAGGTTTCACTTACGTTTTTAGATATCTGATCATCAGTAATTGTTAGAATAGTGTTTCTAAGTTATTTTCAATCATAATCTCGTAGTATAATCACTCAAATCAAATTCCTGATCCTCCTGTTAAGTCACCCGATCACTTTAAACGTTTTTAAATACAATTGCTTACCTCGCTGGGACATAACGACCCGGGAATACACTGTACTCCTTGGTTAGTTGGTTTTAGACGTTTGACTTGGTTGACACCTGTTCAACTTAGTTGACCGTTTAGGACCAATCAAAATTTGGCGCCGCTGCCGGGGAGGTAGTTGCGTATTCAAAACGTTTTTTAGAGATTAGTGGTTTTTCATTCATCACTATATAAACACCACCAACTTTTTGTAAATCTTAATCATAAAACAAAAACGTCATTAACACTTTTCCTAAAGTGTTAACAACACCAAAAAAATCAAAAACAAACAAAACAAATCGTTACGTTTTCTATATCGTGTTTCTTTTAAGGTGATTCTTAAAAAGATCCGATTTTGGTAAACGAAACGATACCAAAAATATTGTCCAAAAGTTTTTAACCCATACACAAAAACCCAAAAACATTCATCTCTTTCTTGTGAATAATAATTACATAAAAATAAACCGTCGCAAACCAAGGCAGAACACCTACCAACTGGGGGTGTGGACATAATAAGTTCCCAAACCAAAGATTTAAAACTTGCCTTTGTATCCCTGTGAGTGGTGTACCTTTCTTAAAGAAGCCATTCATTTGTGATTATTGGTTTAAGTTCACTGTTGATTTGCCTCGATTTTGTTTTGATTGGTTTTATCCCTAGTGCATGCGCACTCGTTCTTCTAGGTCCACGAGCCCATTTCGTGAGCTTGTAAAGAAACCTAGAAGACCTCGTAGACGTTCAGCACCAACAGTCGGATCTGAGATCCGTACTGTTTCCACTTCAGCTGTCACCATGGCGGAAGACCGCCCCATGTGTGAGCTTCTCCAAGCACCCATCGAGGGTTATGGAGATGCCATTGTTGTTCCAGCCATCGTGGCTGATAGTTTTGAGCTCAAAACCGGGTTACTTAATCTTGTAACCTCAAGTCAATTCTATGGTTTTGAGAGGGACGATCCTCATGCTCACATTCGATGGTTCAATAAAATCACACCAACCATCAAGTACAAGAATGTCCCCTGTGAAGCAATCAAGCTTCTTCTTTTCCCATTCTCCCTAGAGGGTCAAGCCCGGATTTGGCTTGAGAAACAACCCCCTCGCTCAATTGAGACATGGGAAGATTTGGTAAAAAAGTTTGTGAATGAATTCTTCCCACCTTCAAAGACCACGAGTCTTAAGAACGAAATCACCAAGTTCACTCAAAAATATGATGAATCATTTGGTGAAGCGTGAGATCGTTTCAAAGAATTACTTCGCAAGTGTCCACATCATGGTTTCTCCGAGTTGATGCAACTCGATACTTTTTACAATGGCATGAGCCAAGCTGATCAGGATTCACTCAATGCCTCCGCGGGAGGTAATTTCTTGAGTAGAACCACAAAAGAAGCTTTGCAAATCATTGAAAATAAGTCCAAGGTCCGCTCTACACGAAGCAAGCCGGTTGTTTCTCAAATTAATGCGGGTCCTTCCACTTCATCTTCTATGAGTCCATCTAGCACGGATGCTAAGATTGACAAGCTCACTGAAGCTATTCAAGCTTTGGTTCTCGCCCAAACAAAGAAAGTTTCATTTCCACAACATCCTCCACCTACTGAGGTTAAAAAATTGGAAGTCTGTGTGACTTGTGGTGAGCCGCATGCCTACTACAATTGCACAGCTACTGATGGTTCCCCATATGAAGCTCATGCTATAGCCGGGTCTTCAAATCAAAGAGGCAATCAATACCGCCCTCCTATGGACCCGAACTATCGTCCTAATCAGTACCCTGGACCACCTGGTTTTAATCAAAACCAAAATGTCCAAAACCGTAACCAGAATCAAAATAGAATGAACCAAGGTTATCAAAACCAAGGTAATTTCAATCAGGGTCACGGTTTTCAAAGTCAAAACCAAGGTTTCCAAAATCAAGGAAACTTTAATCGAAACCAAGGTCAGGGGAACCTCAATCAAGGGTACTTTCATGAAAACAACAACCAGAATCAAAGGAATTTCCAACACCAAACTCAAGGAAATTTCCAAAATCAAGGTCCCAATCAAAACAATCGTGCTCCAAATGTTCCTAACAATCAAGCCATTGTTCCAACTGGGCCTTCATCTGACGAGTTGTTAAAACAATTCATGAAGTCTCAAGAAGAGTTAAACAAGTTGTTGGTCAGCCAGATTTCTGACATCAAGAAGTCTTTAAATGATCGACCCTCGGGCTCAGGTACTACTTTACCTAGCAACACGATCGCTAATCCGAAGGGCGATGCAAAAGCGATCACAACTCATAGTGGTGTTTCATATAAGGAACCCGCGATTCCTACTACCTCTTCATCCTCGCCTCCAAAGATAGTGGAACGTGTACCTGAGGTGACAAAGGACAAGGTGCAATCTAATAGTCCACGAAGTACCGCACATGTCCACCCTCAGGTTGTCCCAGAAACCATACCAAAACCTGGAGTTGTCTTTGATCCACCTGAGACTCCAATTGAGAACCCTAAATCCAAAACTTCTATTCCTTACCCATCACGCTTGAATGAGCAAAAGCTCCGCGAAAAGGCTAGTCACCAAATGGATAAATTTTTCCAAATCTTTCAAGATTTTCACTTTGACATTAGCTTCGTGGATGCTATCATCTTGATGCCTAAATTCGCATCAACAGTTAAAAATCTATTAAGTAATAAGGAAAAACTCTTTGAGATGGCAAGAACTCCTCTAAATGAGAATTGCTCAGCAGTTCTTTTGAAAAAGCTTCCCGAGAAGCTTGGAGATCCCGGAAAATTCCTCATTCCATGTATTTTTCCTGGGATGGTTGAATGCTTTGCCTTGGCCGATCTTGGTGCTAGCATTAACCTCATGCCATATTCTGTGTGGAAGAAATTATCTCTTCCCGAACTTACTCCCACGTGCATGACTTTAGAGCTTGCCGATCGTTCAATATCATGTCCTCTCGGCATTGCTGAGGATGTGTTCGTTAAAGTGGGAAAGTTCCATTTTTCGGTAGATTTTGTGATTGTTGACTTTGATGCCGATTCAAGGGTCCCTCTAATTCTTGGAAGGGGATTCCTTAGAACTGGGCGTGCTCTCATCGATGTATTTGAGCAAGAGATCACATTGCGTGTTGGAACTGAAGCTGTCACCTTCAACCTCGATCAAACTTCGAGGTACTCCTCCAATTATGACTCTGAATTGGTAAACCAAATAGATGTCATTGATATTACTGCTGAGGAGTACGCTCAAGAGGTTTTAGGTTTTATTGATGATTCTTCGAGGGAAAACCTCACTCAATCTTCTCATCCCATCATTGCCAATTCTTCTCCTTCCCTCACTCCGTTTGAGGGAAGTGACTTCATCTTAGAAGAAATTGAGGCCTTTCTCAAAAGTGATTCGATTCCCGATGGAATCGATAACCAAGAGATTGACCCTGAGAGGGATATTCTCTTACTTGAGAAATTACTAAACGAAGATCCCTCTCCACTTCCTGTTCTACCACAACAACTTCATAAAGAGGAAGTCAAAAATGTTGAGAAAACTGATGACTTTCCTGTGGTTGAGCTTAAGGACTTGCCGCCTCATCTTGAATACACATTTCTGGAGGGTGATGATAAATTACCCGTCATAATTGCTAAAGATTTAAGTGTTGAGGAAAAGGCTGCTCTAATAAAGGTTTTGAAGTCACATAAACAAGCAATTGCTTGGCGACTCTCTAACATCAAGGGCATTGACCCTGAATTTTGTACTCACAAGATTTTAATGGAGGATGACTTCAAACCAGCAGTCCAGCAACAAAGAAGGGTGAATCCAAAAATTCATGAGGTAATCAAACAAGAAGTTTTAAAACTTCTTGATGCCGGATTGATTTACCCTATCTCGGACAGTCCTTGGGTTAGCCCAATACATTGTGTTCCAAAAAAGGGTGGCATTACTGTTGTCAAAAACGAGGAAAATGAGTTGATTCCAACACGATTGGTTACGGGTTGGCGTGTCTGCATTGACTATCGCAAGTTAAATGACGCCACCCGCAAAGATCATTTTCCTCTGCCCTTTATGGATCAGATGCTTGAGAGATTAGCGGGGAATGAGTACTATTGCTTCCTCGATGGTTTCTCGGGTTACTTTCAGATTCCCATTGATCCGCAAGATCAAGAGAAGACAACTTTTACGTGCCCCTACGGAACTTTTGCTTATAAACGTATGCCATTTGGTTTATGTAATGCTCCTGGCACGTTTCAAAGATGTATGATGGCCATATTTTCCGACATGATCGGGAAAACTATGGAGGTCTTTATGGACGATTTTTAGGTCATTGGGGATTCATTTCAATCATGTCTCTCCCATTTAGACAACATGCTCAAACATTGTGAAGACACAAAGTTATGTCTAAATTAGGAGAAGAGTCACTTTATGGTCAAAGAGGGCATTGTCCTCGGCCATAAAATTTCAAAGAATGGGATTGAGGTTGACAAAGCCAAAATCGATGTCATTGCAAAATTACCTCATCCCACTACCGTTAAAGGTATTAGGAGCTTTTTGGGTCATGCCGGTTTCTATCGTAGGTTTATTCAAGATTTTTCCAAGATCGCCCGGCCTATGACCCATCTCCTCGAAAAGGATACTCCTTTTATCTTCTCACCTGAGTGCGTAGAAGCTTTTGAAACTCTAAAGAAAAAGCTTACTAAGGCACCAATTCTTGTTGCCCCCGATTGGGACTTGCCCTTTGAACTTATGTGTGATGCTAGTGATTATGCAATAGGGGCAGTCTTGGGGCAACGTAGGTCAAAACACTTTCAGCCTATACACTATGCAAGCAAAACGATGACCGAGGCTCAAAGTCATTACACCACCACTGAAAAAGAATTACTAGCTGTGGTGTATGCCTTTGAAAAATTCCGGTCATATTTGATCTTGACCAAAAGCATAGTGTATACGGATCACTCGGCTTTGAAGTATCTCTTTGCAAAATAAGATGCAAAGCCGAGAATACTTCGTTGGGTTCTCCTCCTGCAAGAATTTGATATCATCATTCGTGATAAAAAAAAAAAAGGAGCTGAGAACCTAGCTGCTGATCATCTCTCCCGTTTGGAAAACCCACATCAAGATGTCTTCGAAAAGAAGGAAATTAATGAAACCTTCCCCCTCGAGACACTCAATGCGGTTTCCTTTCGTGGAGATTCTGTTACCCCATGGTTTGCCGATTTTGCAAACTACCTTGCGGGTAACTTTGTTATGAAAGGGATGTCGTCCCAACAGAAAAATAAATTCTTCAAAGATGTAAAACATTACTTCTGGGACGACCCCTACCTATTCAAAATCTGTGCGGATCAAGTCATCCGACGGTGTGTTTATGGACAGGAAGCCAATGACATTCTCAAGGCTTGCCATGCTGGTCCCACGGGGGGCCACCACAATCCAAACTACACCGCCAAAAAGGTGTTTGACTCCGGTTTCTATTGGCCCACGATTTATAAGGATGCCCAAGAATTGGTCAAATCCTGTGACGCTTGTCAATGTCACGGGAATATTTCACAAAAGAATGAAATGCCACAAAATGCAATACAAGTTTGTGAAATCTTTGACGTATGGGGCATCGACTTTAAGGGGCCATTTCCGTCATCTCATGGAAACAAGTACATACTCGTGGCTGTTGACTATTTGTCAAAATGGGTTGAAGCGAAAGCTTTACCCACTAATGATGCCCGAGTAGTTATGAAATTCTTGAAAGCTCTTTTTGCTCGATTTAGGACTCCACGTGCTATAATTAATGATCGTGGTACGCATTTTTGCAATGACAAATTTGATAAAGTCATGCAAAAGTATGGTGTAACTCACCGTCTTTCTACTGCGTACCACCCTCAAACAAGTGGACAAGTAGAAGTTTCCAATCGAGGCATTAAGAGAATCTTGGAAAGAACCGTTGGTGAAAATCGTGCATCTTGGTCGGATAAATTAGATGATGCACTTTGGGCTTTCCGTACAGCTTACAAAACACCCATCGAGTGTACGCCTTACAAGCTTGTGTACGGGAAAGTGTGCCATCTACCGATCGAGCTTGAGCATAAAGCCTATTGGGCTCTCAAGCATGCAAATTTTGACCTTAAAACTGCGAGTGATCATCGGAAAGTTCAACTGAATGAATTAAATGAACTTCGTGATCAAGCTTACGAGAACTCTTTGATCTATAAGGAAAAGACAAAGAAGATACACGACTCAAAAATCAAAAACCGCGTTTTCAACGTTGGTGATCGAGTCCTTCTTTTCAACTCTAGACTCAAGATCTTCTCGGGGAAGCTAAAAACCCGATGGACTGGTCCATTCACTATCGTTAAGGTTTATCCTTATGGCACCGTCGAGTTATCTCAAAATGACGGTCCTAATTTCAAAGTGAATGGACATCATTTTAAACATTACTTTGGAGAGGACATACCATCCATGGTTGTCCCTGATCTCCAAACATTCCCCAAGGACAATTGAATTCGGGGATCGAGTCAAGCTAGCGACTCGACAAACAAAAACAGTAGCAACAACATGGGTTTTCACCCGTGTCTCTGACTTCTTTCTACTTTCTAACACCCTAGTGTAGGGGAGTGGCCGTCCCCTGCAGCTATTTGAAATGTATATATCTTTGGAAAAAAAAAGTGTGATTGTATGTACATATAAATAAAGTGAAAAATACAAAACGATATTTCCACAGTTAGCTTATAATATTATCTTTTTACATTCAACGAGTCGGCATAATAGCCGGGACTTTGAATATTGAGGACAATATTCAATTCTAAGTGCGGGGGGGGGGGGGGGGGGGGGGGGAATTCTAGCAAATTTTATCACATTATATCCCCTAGTACCCCCGTTTTTGGCCCAAAATTTTCAAAATTTTTGTGGTAATCAGTCCACCATGTCTAAACGACAAAAGGATTGGCTAATCCAGGAGCAAACGGCTCTTGGTAAAGATATCTCAAACCCGTTGACGGCTTGCAATTTGCCCAAAATTGTATGGTATCTCAACTCGCCATATCCTAAAAAGTGAAAGAGTTGGCTAGCCCGCAAGATTATGGCTTGTGGTAAAGGCAGTGGAAAAACCATAATTGGTAATCAGCTCACCAAGATGTTTCCTATTCCATCAAGAGTTGGCTAGTCCAGAAGCAAATGGCTTTTGGTAAAGACAAATCAAATCCGTTGACAGCTGGTGGTTTGCTCAAAATCACATGGTTATCAAGTGGACCATAGTTCTTACTTGAACTGATACATTTGGCTACTCCAGAAGTGACGGCTTTTGGTAAAGAGATTCAAATCCATTAAGTTTTCTCAAAAGATTGCTAGGGACTAGCAATAGTTTAGTGTGGGGGATTGATGAGTGTGTAAATACTCATCATTTTTATCGTATCTGAACTGCCAAAACATCTAAAAACACTCAGAAATGCATCAAAATACAGAAATTATTCCAGGAATTGTGTTTTATATGTTTTAGATTCAAAATGTTTAAAACCAAATGAAAAACGAACAAAGTTTGCACAATTGACAGTTTCAGTCCCTCAAGTTTCAAAATTTGACAAAACTAGTCCCTAAAGGTTTGAAATGAAAGAAAAGTCAACCCAAGTCCTTTGGAATTCAAAAATTGTCAAAACAAGTCCTTGGGTGGAAAGTTTGAGAAAATTACATGTTTGGTCCCTGTACTTTGCAATTTAGCAAATATAGTCCCTTGGTTTTCAAAATTGGAAAATTATTCAAATAAGAACTTATGGAATTATAATGTGGCTTGAATGGTCCTTGTAATATCTTGGGAAGTTTGAAATTTCAGCCCTTTAAAAATCAGGTAATAACAAAATTGGTCCTTGGGCTCAATACCATACAAACCAAACGGATCCTAGTATTATTATTATCCCTAAAATCCAATCCAACACCCTTACCCCATTCCCTTGGCCCATATTACAACCAGCCCAACACTCCTTAGCCCACCCCCATTTAATATTAAATCCCAGTCAATGCCCACCTTTGACCACCTCCTCCAACACACCCCGTGACCTTGCAATACCCTGCTACCCTCATCATCACCACCCACTCAACACTCCTCCATCATCACCCCTATCCCCCCTCCTACACCCCTCCAAATACTACACTCCAAGATTACACCCCTGGCTCCTATTATCAAAAGAAAAAGCCAAAAATGGTTTTGGCGCCAAAAGAAATCAAACGGTTAGGATTGATTCTAGCTAATGAAGGGCCAAGATTATTGCTGGGAAAAGACAAGGGTCTCCTAGAAACCCTAATTTTGAAGTATAAAAGGAAGGCAGAAGCTGTGAAAGGAGTTGGTAGTTTTTAGCTTATTTTTATTTAATGTTATTTTTATGTAATCCTTTTTATTGTAAAACTGAGTAATAGATTGCATTCTCAAGTTTTAAGTTGTATTTCTCAGTCATTTTAATAAATATTTCCAGTTCTTTTGCTCAATTTCAGTTTATGCTTGAAGTTCATGAAAGATTCAATTTTACTTAACACTTGTTAAAGGTTGTTGTTTGGTGATGATATAAGCTCATCTCAGTTTACTATAAGCTTTTATAAGTCTCTCTAATATTTTTCTCAGCTTCTAGTTAAAATAATAAAAATTACAAAAAAATTCAGTAAAAATAAAAAAAAATAAAAAAAATATGAAGAAGGTGATCCTGGAGCATGGTAGTTAATGGAAGGCCATGGTTTAGAGTCTCAAGGGAGACAATAGGAAGGGTTTTGGTCTTTGTTCCTGGTGATTCAGCTGGGATGCAAAATTGTGAGCTCTTATTTCCAATCTGTGCTATTTACTATCAAAACGCTTATTAGTAGTAATCTCTGTGTTTCTAGGTGTGGTTTGTTCATCTAAGTTGTAGTTTAGTTTAAGAATGCATGCTTGTTAACTTAAATCAATTGTTGCTTAATATTCCATACTCACTGTCACATTAGCAATTTTTAGCATAATATGTTATACTTAGTGATTGTCCTTAAGTATTGTTTAAAATTGTCTAATTGTGCTCATGGTTGACTACTGTAAGCTCATTTTTCTGTTTCATGGCTCAAATTGTTGTTTTACCTCATAATCTTTCCAAGTCTGTTTTATAAAAGGGTGTTTGGCACAGGGGTGTACCTTGTGTTTTTGTGAGTGATTTGTTGTTAGTTTGGCATAGGAAGTTGGTATTAGGTATTGTTAGGTTTTTAGAATCATAAAAATCCAGTGTTACTTCTTTCAAAAGTCAAAATCTAATATGTGCATTCATTCTCAGTAACTGTTGAAGTATTTGAGTTGCAATACCATAACAGTAGTTGCATAATTGGTTGATTAAGCTAAATTCAGTCTCATTTCATCATAACATGTCAATTGGAATCATTTTAGATCAGTGGAAGTTCAAGTAAGTCAACAATGTGATGAACTGAAAAAGTCAACATTGTAAAATTGTTCAAAACTTGGGAGATTTTTCATTTACTGATGATTAGGAGTTATGCATTGAAACTTTGGATGTTTGTTCTTTGCCAGGTTGAGATTCTAAAAACTATTTTTTCAAGATTTCAGGAATTTTTTACATTAGGTTTTAAGTGGCCATCATTTGCTTCTGTGAGTATTTAAGTGCCCTGCACCCAGACTTTTTGCCTTTTGACCCATTTTTCCTTGATCCTGATCTTGTTCACCTCCTGATGTCATGGATTGATTTTTGTTGTTATGTGTAGCTGGTAGTATTTAGTTGACAGATAAATAAGTTGTTTGCCATTTTATGCTTATTTCTTAGCTTAATTTGCACTCAATAATTGCTTCTTAGCCCACTGCTCCTGATTATGCATCTGTGTATGCACTAAGCTTAATTTTTGTTCCTATTTGATCTTAGCTTGTTGCAGTGTTATTTTGAGTTGATTTGTATTGCCTGAGCTAGTTTAAGCTTGTGTTTGAATTGGCATTAGCTTGTGTGACCCATTGTTTAAGCTTCCTGTTCCAATATCTCACTTGTACTCAAATCATTAGCTGTTGGACCTTTTGAGCTTATGCAAGCTTGATCTAGCTTATTACCTTGTTCATTCAAGTTTCTCTGATTCACCTTGAGCTTTTCCTTATCTGTGCAATCTTTGAAACTAGCTTGTGAGCTTTTGAATTGGCCTTATCACCTATACACTCAACTGGTTGGTATTACCACTCAGTTTTTGTACAAGTTTTTACAAGCCCCTAGTTTCCTCACCACTTAAGCTCAGACTGAGTTTGTGGGTTCTTTGGAGAGCCACTCAGGTGACCTTTTTAGAAAAAAAATTCCCTTGGCCTCCAAGGCACTCCTGTGGGCCCCACCTTGGGCTGCAAGTGAGCCTTTGAGGCCTGTTTGGGTCAGTTATTGGGATTGCTTATTTGCTTAAAAGTGGCTTATTGAGTTAGATATTCTTGTTGTTTCTCTATCATTCAAGTTCCTTTAAGATATTTCCAGTCTACGTTATAGCTTGTGTTCACTGTATTGCTTATTGTGAGATTAAACCTCATTTATAAGCCAATAAGCTCACTGATTTGCTTATTCATAAGCACATGGCTTATTCCTGAGCCCCAAGAAAAGTTCCTTCACAAAAAGTTCCTATTTTCAGTGTTAAATTAGGTTTGTAAAAGAAAAATTAAGAAAAACCAAAAATAAGTTATGTGGTAGCTCCTATTTAAGCCCTTTTGGCTTATTTTATGCTTATTTATAAGCATTTCTCACTTTTAAATTTTTCTCAGGTTCCTTTTTAGTTAAAATAATTTTGGGAATTTTTTCAGATTTTTCCTTGGTCATTTAGTATTTTTTTATAATTAAATTTAGTTTAAATCAATTAAATAATTAGTTTTAATTAATAATTAAAAAGTAGAAAAAATAGGTTTTCTGTTTTAAAATTAGTTTTATAATATTTTTGATTTTTCTAAATTTAATTTTCATTTTTCTAGTTAATTTTCATAATTAATTAATAATTAGTATAATTTAGTTAATTAAAAAGTAATTAATAATTAGTAATTAATTAATAGTAATTAATTAAATAGTTGTAAAAATAATTTTAATTTTCTAAAAATTTTCTTATAACATTAGGATTGTAAAAATATAATTTTTATATTCGTAGGACTTTATTTGCTCACGTTTCACTTTTTATTTTACGCGTTCGCGTTTAATTTAAATTCAAACGCGCGTTTTTAGGTTTCACTTACGTTTTTAGATATTTGATCATCAGTAATTGTTAGAATAGTGTTTCTAAGTTATTTTCAACCATAATCTCATAGTATAATCACTCAAATCAAATTCCTGATCCTCCTGTTAAATCACTCGATCACTTTAAACGTTTTTAAATACAATTGCTTACCTCGCTGGGACATAACGACCCGGGAATACACTGTACTCCTTGGTTAGTTGGTTTTAGACGTTTGACTTGGTTGACCATCACCTGTTCAACTTAGTTGACCGTTTAGGACCAATCAAGGACGCACCAGTGTTCATGTTCCAATTACCATTGGCGGGTCTTAAAGTGTCATTGCATTGAAGGCTTGAGGGAGAAGTGTTTCTTGACCATGTGGAGAAACCTGAGTACCAGAACCGTACATTGCCTGAGCGAGGTGTGCATGCTGTTGTGGAGATAAAGTAGTCGTAGCCTGATGTGTACCTTGTTGCCCAAAAACATTGGTCGAAGCATGTTGTGTACCAGATAGCCCAAAACTCGGCGGTGCTTGTCTCTGGCCCAATAAGGGAGTGGACTGGGGTTGGGTCTGTTGGGAAATTAATTGTTGTTGGGCTTGTAAAAGGGCTAACAAATTAGATGTACCACCAGACAAGTTTTTATATTGAGTAGTAGGCACAGTGAATGAATTGGTGTGCATTGACCACGAGAATTATTCCCAAAAGTTGACCGAGAGTTAATGTTTGTTACAGTAGCATGCCCCATACGACTTGTATCATGAATGATCGACAAGTATTGCCCCACCTACAAATTCAACGAGAAAAATTTTGGTATACCTTTGGTGAGTTTGTTCGAGTATCACGTGAAGTACGTGAGTCTTTGCCACGATTGGTGTTGTTGGTCTCGGCAATGAGTACTTGAGGTGCCGATGAAGACATATTGGTAGATATAGTTGATGCACTAGTACAAAGACAACCTCCGGCGTCGACTTTTTTTTAACCGTGCCGACGTCATGACGTCGGCAAAATACCTTCTCGACGTCATGTCGTCGGCAGAAACTAGTCAACAGAGCCGCGTCGGCAACGTCCCTACCGACGAATGGCGCCGACGACAGTGTGGGACCCACATGATTTTTGGTCAAACGAATGGTTTTGTCCGACATTTTGTTACCGACGTCAGGTCGTCGGTAATGTAATAATTATTTAACGCATTAATTAGATTAACTTAATATAGTCAACGAAAGTCAAATTTTTTTTGTAAATGGTGCCGACGACATATAGTCGGTACCGTTTGAAATTAGTCACCATGTGCGTTATTATGCCGACGACATGTCATAGGTAAGTAAAGAGATATAAGAAAAGAAAAAAACAGCACCAGCAGCACTGCTGCAAAAAATTTTCCGAAATCTTGAATAACCATCTCATTCCTGATTTCGAGTACAAATAATTTGCAAATATACAAACACAAACACAAATTTTATACAAATATTTTACAAACTAACTAAACACAAATTAAACAAAAAAAACAAATATATCTTTATACTTGTTGGTGGTCGGCTGTGGTGCCCGGTTGGTGGCAGCGGCGGTCCGGCAGCAGCAGTGGTTTTGCGTGGTCTCTTTTACACAAACAAAAACAACCACAAACACAAGTCATTAATAAATCAACACAAATTCAAATCTATATAAAAAAAACATTTATAAATAACACAAATCCACACAAACAAAATTTTAACCACAAACATAAACACAAATTAACAAACTCAAACACAAATCTATATAAACAACAATAAACAAAAATTTATTAAATTTACCTTTTGTTTCGTGTGGTGGTGGTGGTGGGTCCACGACGGCAGCAGTGAACGGCGGCCGATGGCTGTGGGAAAGTAAATAAAATCATAAACCAAATCAAATTCATAAACAAATTAAAAATAAAACCCATACCAAGAAAACAAACTAAAAACACAAACCAAATAAAAGTGAAAGAGGTAGTGGTGCGGTGGTGATAGTGATGGCGTCGGTGGTGGTGTAGTGTAGTGAAAGAGGAGGTGGTGAATGAGATAAAAGTGTTGTGTGGAGAGTAGATTTAGTTTTGGTGAATGAGATAAAAGTGAAAGAGGAGGTGGTGAATGAGATAAAGGAGGTGGGATTTGTTTGAATTTTGGTGAAATTTTAATAAAATTTTTTGGTGAATTAGGCGGGCTTATTTGATACCGGTGAAAATTTTAGAACGAAGTGGATAGCGACGACAAGTCGTCGGTATAGTCGTAGTGAAAATTTGGGCTGGATAGTGAAAATTTTGGGGCGGGTTTATCAAAATAAATCAATTTATTTAGTATAAATACTTTATTTAATATATAACTAAAACTAAAATAAAATACTTTTATAAAATTAACTAATTTAACTTAATATAAATATTTTTATTTAATAAATAATTAAAATTAAATACTTTTATAAATTAACTAATTTAATTAAATAAAAATACTTTTATTTAATATATAATTAAAGTTAAATATTTGATATAATATATAAATTAAATACTTGATTTAATATATAATTAAAATTAATATTTTTATTTATACACGAGATGTTAAACGAACGAGCCGAGATTCTATGGTTGTACAAGAGATGTTAAACGAACGAGCAGAGATTCTATGGTTATACACGAGATGTTAAACGAACGAGCCGAGATGCTATGGTTATACACGAGATGTTAAATGAACGAGCCGAGATTCTATGGTTGTACAAGAGATGTTAAACGAACGAGCCGAGATTCTATGGTTGTACAAGAGATATTAAACGAACGAGCCGAGATTCTACGGTTATACACGAGATGTTAAACGAACGAGCCAAGATGCTATGGTTGTACAAGAGATGTTAAACGAATGATCCGAGATTCTATGGTTGTACAAGAGATGTTAAACAAACGAGCCGAGATTCTATGGTTGTACAAGAGATGTTAAACGAACCATCCGAGATTCTATGGTTGTACAAGAGATGTTAAATGAACGAGCCAAGATTCTGTGGTTATACAAGAGATGTTAAACGAACGACCCGAGATTCTATGGTTATACAAGAGATGTTAAACGGACGATCCGAGATGATATGGTTATACATGAGCTGTTAAACGGATGAGTCGATATGCTATGGTTGTACACGAGATGTTAAACGGACGATCCGAGATGATATGGTTATACACGAGATGTTAAACGGATGAGTCGATATGCTATGGTTGTACACGAGATGTTAAATGAACGAGCCGAGATGATATAGTTATACACGAGATGTTAAACGGATAAGTTGATATGCTATGGCTGTACACGAGATGTTAAACGAACGAGCCGAGATGATATGGTTATACACGAGATGTTAAACGGATGAGTCGATATGCTATGGTTGTACGGCTTTCTAGCTCTTTCAAATACTCTCTATAGTACGGCTTTCTCCTCAACCATTCCAGAATCTTGTCTCTCTGCCACAGTGCACAGTTCGCATAAGAACCATATTCATCAAAAATTTCAACGCCCCAATGATTTATAATTTCATTATACAGGAGCTCGTGTGATAAAGCCTTTGACCACTCCTATTTAGGCGTTAAACCATCTATTGTTATGTG
The DNA here is from genome assembly GCA_030686995.1 of Artemisia argyi. Lineage (NCBI taxonomy): Eukaryota > Viridiplantae > Streptophyta > Magnoliopsida > Asterales > Asteraceae > Artemisia > Artemisia argyi. Next base: position 126,816,833 of record CM060706.1, on the reverse strand, counting down.
TATTTTGTGAGAATTGACAAACGGGTTTTTGTGAGTTTATGTGTGTTTTGCCTGGTTAAGGATTATTAGGTATATATAAAGTAAAAAATTGGCGGGACAAAGGGAAAATGAGGCGGGAAAATAAATCCCAATGACATGTCGTCGGTACCAAATAGGTGGGAAAAAACCCCACCCAAATATTCGCTATTATTCGCAAGCACGGGGCGACAAAAATTGGTTTGATTAAATCCCGACGACATGACGTCGGGATTTTAACAAACAAAAGGTGGTTAAACCATGATCAAAACGTTAATCACAATAATTTTTTAACCACATGCATTTTCATACAGACTCAACCACATGATGTTTAACGAACGAGCCGAGATGTTACGGTTCTACACTAGATGTTTAACGAACGAGCCGAGATGTTATGGTTATACACGAGATGTTTAATGAACGAGCCGAGATGTTATGGTTATACACGAGATGATTAACGAACGAGCCGAGATGTTATGGTTCTACACTAGATGATTAACGAACGAGCCGAGATGTTATGGTTCTACACTAGATGATTAACGAACGAGCCGAGATGTTACGGTTCTACACTAGATGTTTAACGAACGAGCCGAGATGTTACGGTTATACACGAGATGTTTAACGAACGAGCCGAGATGTTATGGTTATACACGAGATGATTAACTAATATATATAAACAAGGTGCTCAAACTGTCATGAAAAAGATCTTAGGGTAAACATGCTTGAGGCACAAAATCAGTTGCTACTCTCAAAAATAAGGATGTTGGAGGCAAAACTTGAAATGGCAACGTATCCCGACAACCACGACCACGCATGTCAGTCGGATGCAATACTCCGTGACCTTTTAGGTGACATGGATAAATTTCATATGTAGTACTGTTGTTGTTGTTGCTGTTGCTGTTATCGTTGTTGTTGCTGTTATCGTTGTTATTGTTGTTGTTGATGATGTTGTTTGACGTTGTTTAATAAAATGTTGTTGTTGTTGTAGTAACTGATGTTGAACATCTTTTATATTTTAAATTCATACGCACAAATAATAGAACTGAAAGAACAATAATTATCAAACACAAAGGCAAACTGTTTATTTAAAACAAGCAAGAGTTCTCAACCACATGCATTTTCATACAGTCTCAAACTAAACAACTCGACAACCAAAACTAAACAACTCGACAACCAAAGGAAACAACTCAAACTAAACAACTCGACAACCAAACGAAACAACTCAAACTAAACAACTCGACAACCAAAAGAACAGATCAATCAAAACAACCCGTTTATTTTTTTTTTGCGGCTAGTTTCCGCTTTACTCGAACTCGCACCATCTTTTCCCCTCCATGCTCTCATTTCCTTGATATGTGCAAATGTAGCTTCAAGATTTGTGATCCTATTTCCCATATTATCAAGTTTGGTTTCCAACGTACTTTCAGCTTCAGCTTGAGCTTCAGCAGCATCTAGCTCTTCCATGTACTCTTTGTAGTACGACTTTTTCCTACACCATTCGATAATCTTGTCTCTCATCCACGGTTCAGCGTCCTTAAAAGAACCATATTCCTCATAAACTGCATGACCAAAAGTTAACATAACTTCATTAAAGAGGAGCTCGTGTGACAAGATTTTTGAGTACTCCTCTTCAACTGTGCAACCACGCCAAGTCATGTGTGCCTTGTGAGATGTGTAAAATGAGACGAAAATAATTTTGTGAGAATATATATAGGTAAAAAATGAGACGGGAATATATTTGTTAGGTTATATATAGGCTGAATTTTTGGAGAGATCATGTCGACGGGAAAAAAACGCGGGAAAATTCCCGCCCAATTATTGGCTATAATGTACACGCGGTTAAAATAAGTGCCGACGTCATGTCGTCGGCGTAGTTAAGGCAGGAAAAAACCCCGCCCAATTATTCGCTATAATTCACAAAAGGGAAAAACCAAAAATTTTGACTAAAATTGTTACCGACGTCATGTCGTCGGCGTCGTTAAACTAGGGGATATTAATTATTAATCATTGGTTAATCCCACGCTAACCACAATTATTTTTGTATTTATATATCACCGACGACATGACGTCGGCACGAGTTTTGGCGGTCAAATTCCCGCCTATTTTTTCACCAGGTTTATCAATAGTCAAACATGTTGTTATGATACCGACGACATGACATCGGTAATATTCTAGATTAAAAATTCAACGCAGCCTTGTCTGGGCAAGCCAATTTTTTGTCGTTTAGCGTATGGTGCCGACGACATTGAGTCGTCGGCATGGTGCTCGTCGCCCGAGGTACGTTTTCTTGTAGTGATGGACGCGAATTAAGATGCATCTCCTCGGTTATCACCGTGGAACGCATTGTTTCAAGGTTGGGAAAAGGGTCTTTGTGAGCAATAATAGTCGCTAGGTTTCCAAACTTCACTTAGACCGTTGAATCGTCCGACATAGGTGAACCATGATCATTGATAAGACTTAAGAGTGACAGTGGATTCTATTTTTCTAAAATACGCATCGGCACTAAGATCACCCATTTGTATGACACGTAACTCACCTTTTAAAGCAATTGTACGCGTACTTTTGTTGTCTTGAAAAATCTTTTCGACGTGTTCCCAAGCGGCCTTAGCAGTAGGGAGATTGGCTTTGATCAATCTTCCTTGAAGAATGGGAGCAAGAGTTAAAAGGATCCACGATTTCATAATGGAATCGGCTGTGAGCAATTCTTCTGTTGGTGGAGCAGATGTAGAAGAGCTTTCGGTAACACCTTCAATGTGCTTTAGAACACCGAAGTTGTTGCAATGGATTTTGAAAAAAGTAGCACCACGACGAGTAATTTAACTCATCGATGTTGAGTTTTACGGGGACAACGCTATTGAGGTTGTTGACAGCATAGAGTTTTTCAATCAACGTGAGGGCAGGAGGTGATGACGGTGGATTACGTTAAGATTGAGTAATGGTACCGGGGTCTAATAACGTTCAAAGACAAATGTTTTAATGGTAGCTAATGTATGAATGTGAGATATCGTTGCCCGGCCGACAATGAACCTATGGTCTGGTTAGAGGTTCTGCTAACGCTCATAGATACAGTATATAACAAAATAATTGAACCATGGTTGTATGATCCATGCTAAGTGCCAACACTTACAACTATTCTTTCAACAACGAACTTCGGATAAAACATTGCATCAAACAAAATATGAAACGGTAACACAATACTGTACGTATTTAAAAAGATGTTCAAAAAGTTACCGAAAAACAAAATATTCCTCATGATATCATTGAGACAAAGACAAAGGTTTCCGAACCACTAGAAATACTTCGTGCAATGGGTAATGTAGTTCAAGACAAGGACAAAATATAACCTATAGTGAAGCTCGGGACATACGTTTCATCTCCAGGCTAAAGGTCAGCCTAAAACCTGTACGTATTATTAAGTCAACAACATTTCATCTAGCTATTTCACAATTTTATTTTCTAATTCAATAAAAATGCAGACCGACAAGCGAGATAGGAAGAAACATATTAGTGAGAAAAAAGCTTTGTTCCAAGGGAATTTGAGAAAAAAGCTTGGATGGACCGAATCGGCTGCTGTTTAAAAGTATGTTTGTGTTAAGTTTGTGCATTTTAATGAAAACTTATGTTGTTTAGTAGTGTATTATGAATATTTAAGTCTTCGTCCTTGGAAACTGGTTAAAATTGTAATTTAATTGCGGAACCTTCTAATGCTTGTTCAACCCAAGAACATAAGTAGACATACAAGCTAGTCTCTCGAACTTTAATGAACCAATATCGAGTGTATCAGCTTGAAAAAGGTGTAAGCATACCGTTATGACTTTTCTCACAGAGGTGTTGAATACAATCCGATTAAGTGTACAGGAATAATATTTGACTAGGAGAAAACTACTCAAACACCACATGCTTTTTTAGTTGCTTAAAACCCAATAGGAAGCCCTACCAAACATTATAACAAAAATCAACCGTGTTATAAACCTGATGATTGTGAGGTTGGGGCAAAGATTGAACCATTGCAAAGTATTCACTTGTTACATAATGAAAACTTTCAAAGTGCCATGGAAGAATAGAAATTTACAAAATGACCGAGAAAGCTATGTTGTTGGCAGAGTAGACAGTCACGATTATTTTAGTTTTTTATCCAACAGCCCAAACTTGCTTTCTTCTCAGCCACCGTCAACAACAGTATAATCGTGCACACACAAATTTTTATTTGTTTACTGCATTTTGTTTATGCATGAGATTTAAATAATAAAAAGAGAATCTTTGTTTAAGATGGACGAGGCCATAGGTTTGGGTGAAATGAGAATTTAGTGTTATCAATCTTCAGTATTAAAATGAAATCACGTTCTCGGTCTCACAACTTTAGCTTGAATTTGAGAAGCAACACACTTGATATGGATTATGATATATATACTCGTTATTATCAATAAATAACCCACCAGATTGTAACGCTTGAGACCGACTTTTGTAAAAAAAAAAAATTGAGCTCTTTGTAAAGTTTTTCAATGGATGTAACGCAATTAGTGTTATTGTTCTTGAGTGACCCACACTCACTGTTTTACAAACCTGTGATACATTACATTAATGATAAACCAGGCTGTGTTGTAAACCCTACATGTATATCTTATCCGATATTTTGTAAAGATAGTAATGATTTTAAGAGCTCAACTAGAGTACCAAAGTAACCTGAACACAATCGGCATGGCGTCCACTTTGAATCTTACCCTTTGACATATTGCTAGCTAGTTTCACAAAACTGATGGTCCAACCATTGAGCATTATTTAGTGGAAAGACTTTGCATAAAGCTGATATTCTGTTTACTGAACTACCTCTAATGAAAGTATGTGTTAGTATCAGTCTGCATATAAAATGAGCCATTTTGAGGGGTGAAGGAGAATATATTTCTAAAACAATAAAAATCTGTATCTGATTTTTAGTCCACAATATTCGCTATCTGTCATTTTTGGAGGGGATAAAACGTGCTTAACTAAGAAGTCGGCAACACTTCACAGAGTTAACATACTCATAGAGGTCTCTTAAGAGGATCATATATCTTGCTTTAGTTAAGTTACATGTGATATCGTCATGATGCTTTCCATTTTTCATCTTTATTTTCTACTTCATAATGCTTGGTAATCATGAACTTTAATTTTACATGTGATATTGTTATCAAGTTTTGTTAAGGCCCGGCTATGCATAACTCTTATATATATGCCAAGTAATCATAATTTGGTTACAAGTTCTAATCAATGCTCACATGGAGGCCGGTGACACGGTGATCCATCTATATAGCACATTATTTGTAAATACAGTTGAACGAACCCCTGCTTTTTGTTGCGGATGGACACATAATTAACTTTTTAGTGAAGAGGTCTTTGTGGATACATGTGTATTGGTTAAAAAGTTTAACACACAACTGCATACAAAGCCATTCCAGTTTTCCGCCTACGTTTCCTCTTAATAGAAAAAATCTATGACCACCTAAACAAATAATACTATACAGATTGAAATCATCCTTAAGATGAAAAGCTATTATATATGTAAATTGACTCGACGCTATATAAGGAGCCATGCAAAGAACATTACGAGCCAATCACCCTGAATAAGTACCTCAGCCGCCGATGTATTAGAATCCATGTGATACTGCTAAAAAGTTAAAAGCTACGTATGCATTTTTGGGTTTACATGGTGGAACTTGTTTCTGAAGTTCAGTAGGTAATTCCGTATTATTCAAAGTGGCTTGTAGAGCACATTGATCCACATTTTGAGTTCTCGTAGGTGTTTATAGTTACACAAAATATCTAATTAAAAAGTCGATCTGTTTGCAATTGTTAAAAGAGCATTGTGAATTCTCTAACAAGCTAGCTTCCAAGAAACAAACTAAGAAGATTGAAAGTTTATTAGGCTCACACAGAATGAATTCTTAACCTTTAATTTGGAGGGGCTTTTTTTTTTTTTTTTTTTTTTTTTTTTTTTTTTTTTAAACAAAAAACTTGTACTATATTCTGTTTGTCAAACATGTTTGACATGTTGCGTTTTTGTCCTCTAAGGTTTATTATTAGTCAATGTGCATTACACATGTGAATACAAGAGGATTTATTAACAAGAACATGGAAATATTTGCACCAATGACAATATGAATGCAAAAGCCGCCCATTGAAATTTCACAAGCCGTTAGAAATTACAGCTTATTTAAGAAAAGAAAAAAAAGCCATATGCTTAGATCCTTCTAAAGGCCAAATGATATATTAATTGGTATGGCATATATTACAGATAAAACAACATATACTAAGATCATACTCCCTCCGTCCCATAAAAACTGTCCAGTTTGACTTTTCAGAGTCAAACTGGCTCAACTTTGACCTTAAATATTTTTTATGTGTTATATAATAATTGATGAAAAATTATACCAATGAAAAATACACTTAAAACTCAATTTATTCATATATTTTGCATCAAGTATTATATAATAACCACAAAAATAAATAAGGTCAAAGTTCAACCAGTTTGACTTTGAAAAGTCAAACTGGACAGTTTTTATGGGACGGAGGTAGTATGTAACAAATACAAGGCTCTAATAATGTTCACATATTTAATGAGAATACTGAGATAGTTCAATATATAATTTTGCAAAATTTCCTTGATCTTTCGTATGAGTTTTATGGTACAATCATACAAGGTTAGAGGGTATCTACTAGTGTTTCAAGCGTGTATAACAAAAATATGGCAACACTTGCAACTATACTTACAAAGGTGAACTTACTCAAGTTTTTTGGGTGGGATGTATAACTTTAGGAAAACTTAACGCTGTACCGAGTATCAAACAAAATACGAAATGGTGTGCATTGGCTACGGTTGCCATGTCATGTCTCGTGTGGAAAAACGTTGTATCAAACTTAGAGCTGCGATAGTGCTACATGATATTTCTCCTTGAATCGAGTTAATGGGATAAGTATAAGAGGTCAAGATGCATGTGCGGTTTGTTCTTTGCATAAACTACACGTTACTGTAGAAACTGAGGTTTTTATGTAGGGTCTTGTGAGGCTCGTCAGTTCTAAGTCCAAAGCTAAATAAGAAACCGAGAAAATTGTGGTTTAAGAGTCAAGCAAGTTCGTAAAGCATGATTTCTAAGAAAGACCGGATATGAGTTTATATATTATGAGGTCATTTTCCTGCAATTTTATATTAAGAAAACTATGCAAACAATTTCATAAGATGAAATATTTTCATTAATAAAATAGCTTTCTAATTTACAACCTTTAACTAACACGGAGTAATTCCTTTTACCATCACTTTTGTATCTTTTTTTTAATCATAGCTAGATATTAAAAGTATGCAACAATGATAACAATTATTTACTAATTCACTCGAATGTTTTGGGTTTTCTTTGAATCACCTTTTAGCGTTCTTTGCGGTGTAGACCTCTTGGGTCTCCAATGCAGCGACTTAAGGTCTTTCAAATAAAAGGCATAATTAATGTATTCTAACTTGGAATCTTAGGGGCAAAGAAAAGGTATTTCCGTATAATATAAATTGACAAGGACAAATCTCTCATTTCATATTAAGAAGTTAGTTTAACATGTATTAGCAACGAGTAAACCAGACATGCCATAGGCGAGTTGTTGATCGGTATGGGTTATGATTAAACCGAGCGTCTGTTTTCAAGTATAGTATCAACATGTTTGAACAACGAGCTGAGAGGAATTAACTAATAGTGATTTTCGTTTGTTCATTCAATCAAGTAGTAGTAATCAATTAACGGAAATTAATCACATTATGGTAGATCTTGATTATGATTTGTGGGTCCAACCCGAACCTACCAAGTGAGACCCATCAGTTTCTAATCGTTAGACTACCAAATGTGCCATAACCATATGAATTCAGTACTGAGGTTACTCGCAATGGTAAATTTTTGCTCGTGGTAGAAGGCTCTCAGGATTGGTGTCGCTCTAGTGGTCACCATTGCGGTGGTTTAGTGGTACGTACACTCGTGGTCAAGGAGCTCGTGCTCCTAAAATTGAGGAAAACACAAACTTTCCTTTCTGTCTTTTTCAATTCCAACAATGGTTAGTGGTAGGTATTGACCTTTGCTAAATAAGGTTAAAATGCTAAACAATGACCGTCTTGGATGCTTTCTTGAATGCTCTAACTGTTAAGCTTTTGATCACTCACTCATACATAGTTATCTTTGCATTTTAATATGGTATTTAGACAACTTTTATACCGTTAGTGTAACTTTTACAAATTAGTATATGATCATTTGTGATAAGTTGTCTTAAGTAAACAAAATAAAGTTGCTTATACCAAACTCCTTATTTCATATTTCAAATGCCAAGTAAGCAAAATCTGGAGATGCTTAGGGCTTGCTTAGTTACTTATACTTATATAAATGATATATTTCAAACATCATTAGGTGTATAATTGAGGTAAACAGTTGAGGTTTTTCATGTCTAGGTTATCCAGAAAGGGCGAGTCTTTTTTAATCAAATGTACGGAGTCTCATTCGGTTAATTCTGAAACCATTTCCGACCCTTGTCTGGCCTATACACCTAGCCAGATGTATACTTTAGGTGATCAAAAAAAATATTAGTTACAGAAATTAAACATGTATATACATCTGAGTCAAAAACTCGCATCACCGGTAACCCGGTAGAAACAAGGTTCTAAACTAGAAGAAAATAACATCAATGATTATGCTAATCATATAAATCCTATGTATAAAACAAGTATATTAATTATATCATCTTCAAATTACAATACTAATGAACTCATCATTGTTCATTTAGTAGAAAAATCATGCAGCTTAAACTACTTATAAATCATTCAACTCTAAAAAAAGTCAATAACTAACCCAATATTAAGAAACCCTTTGATATTTAGTCTCACTAGAAGAATCACAATCTTCATAAAAAACTCTTTTCTTACTAAACTCCCCACAGTTTACCACATAACTCACCGGAGGTGGTGGGACCACCAAAGGTGGCGAGGGAATCTGGTGGCAGTTTAACGGTGGTGGTGGGTGGCGCCAATGTGGCAGCTGTCCAGCTAGAAGGAGGTTATTCAACAATGGTCCAGCTTTCATGACTGCTTCTAAAAATTTCCCATTTTCCGGCAACCCTTTTGCCGGAATTTCAAATTTTTCCGGCGCCGGCGGGGATGAAACAATGCTTTCTTCACAGTCTGAGGATGAAAAAGAAAACCCATGATTTGTAATGGGTTCATCTTCAATACTTGAGATGTTTGAGTACGGGGGAGCTGGTGTAAAGACTCGCTCTTTCCGGATAACCTGAACAGGAAAAACCTCATATGTTTTTATAAGTGATTTTTCTAAAAGGAGAGATTTGTATTTGTTTTGAGCTTCATTTCTTTCATTAATGACATCATTAAGAAGGTTTTTTAGTTGGTTTAGTTCATCATCTTTTGCTTTGATGTCTTCTTGAACCTTAATCTTTGTTGCTTCAAGCTCCATTGTAGTAGACCAAAGTGTTTGAGTCAACTCTTCTGTATTCTGCTTCATTTCATGCACAAGATACAAATTATTATACATTAAAAAAGTTACTATAATAATCTTTATTGAAATTATGGTTCTTGATAATGAAATTGTGCTAAAAGAATGGATGGAAATTTAATAAGTGAAAAAAGCTAGGTGTAAAGTGGTTAGCTACCTTTTGTTTGTACAAGTATGACCAATCAAGAATGTAGTTGGGGTGATCTTCCATGAGCTTGTAATGGAGAATGTGTTGAGTGGAGCGTGAAGAATGGGGAACATTGAATGTTGTTGTTTGTGTGTTTTTGGAGTGAATGATAGTTAACTTGTGGTCTTTATATAAAGGGTGCTTTTTTATCACTTCCATTTGCTCTAGAAAACGATTCAAACATTTTTTCCAACTAGTATTCTACAGTAGTAGTATGAGTAAGAATTTATATTCAATAATTATAAAATCTTTCATAAGCTCTTTTCGTTGTGTCCATGTCTAGGTGTGAAAACGAGCCGAGCCGAGCCCGAGCCTGAGCCTGCCAGAGCTCAAGCTCGGCTCGTTAATATATAAAAATCTCGAGCTCGTTTCGAGCCTCATATTTTAAGCTCAAGCTCGGCTGGTAAAAATTTTCGCAAGCTCGAGCTAGGCTCGAGCTCGACTAATTTATATGATGTATAAAGTTCAAATGGAGTTCGGCTCTTTAATACAAGGCTCGAGCTCGGCTCGTTAATACAAAGCTCGACTCATTAACACAATGCTCGAGCTCGTTAACACGGTTATACATATAGAAAATATATATACTTATATATTCTAGGGCTCGTTTAGGCTCACGAGCCCAAACGAACTTTTGGTATAAAGCTTGGGCTCGAGCTCGATTATTAAATGAGCCCAAACTTAGGCTCGAGCACGTTTAGGCTCGGCTCGTTCGAGCTTCTTATCGATCCGATCCCAAACTTTTCACGAGCAGCTCGGCTTGTTTTCACCGATGTGTCTTCGCTCTATGGCAATTTATAACACATCTATGTTATCCGAGTCTGCAACTATGTTATCCATAAAAGTTACCGAGTATAGTAATTTTTTCTAGGATAAAATGAGAAAATATTTGAAAATGTATCATTCTTGCCATTTTTTATTATTATGTGTATTGTACTTATTTTTTTCTTATTGTGTGTACTAAATTTTTAAATTTCGATTATTATGTGTATTTTATAACTATCCAGTCATGTAAAATGACCATTTTACCCTTAAAATTTTGAAAAAAGTAAAGGTAAAATAGTCACAAAATACACACAATAAGAAAAATAAAAATTTTGTACAAACAATAACAAAAAGTGACAAATATGATACATATTCAAGCAATTAAACAAATATATTAATAAGCAAACCTGATACACCAAAGCTGCATATACAAACCAATGGGCTTGTGGTCCACTGGGCATGTCTTATTCAGTTAAGCGTGCCTAGTGGAGAGTAGTACCGGTTTGGGTGACCAAACCGGGAAGTCCTCACTTGTGGACCACTGCCCTGTCGGTACGATTTCAAAGTCCTTCAATGAAGGTTTCAACCCACCAGGGTTCGAATCTGGAGAAGGCAGGGTTTACTTCAATTTAAGTGTCGTGCCTTCGGGCGGCTTAAGTTGAAGGTTTTCCCCCCATCGGGTTTCAAATTGGACATGGATTTCCCTTGAAAGAAAGTAACCGTTCAAAAAAAAAAAAAAAAAAACTGCATATACAAAATTAGTAAATTACTATACTGAAACACCCAGTGGCGCAGCTTCATAGGGGCCGGGGGGGGGGGGGGGCGGCCGACCCCCCGAAATTTTTTTTGCGATGTAGGGGTATATAGTTTTCGTGTAGAAAAATTTCGGTATTTTCGGTTTCGCCCCCCCAATTTAATTCGGTTTCGACCCCCCATAGTGTTAGGAAAAAAAAAATTTAGATCCCGACCCCCCACTCGAAAAATCCAAGCTTCGCCACTGGAAACACCTAAACATACAAGGAATGTACATGTGATCTTTTCAGGCACATTTATAACAACTGCACATAACACATTGGTGAATGGCCGGATAGACCATTTGTTATTATGTACTGTAATAGTCTTATCTTTCATGTCTAGCTGCCCTCGTCCAAAATGGAATGTCAATAACATGCTCACAACCATATTGTTCCAACACTGAATAGAAAACCTTGTCATATAATGACACATCATGTGACTAAAAAGGTCCCATTCATCGTCTATGAAATTGGATACAACGATGCTATCCAAATTTATGAATATATCCACATCCTGGCCCTGTATCGTGAGTTCGTGACATTCCACGTATTCACTATGTAAACTGATTTCTTGACCAAAAAAGATTAAGCCGGTTATGTAATGGGTTAAGTTGCTTGATAACATGTATTTAGGATATGATGTTACTTTTCCTCATGAACCTCTCTTGATTTTGAGACTGTGATTTGTACCAAACTACCAATCTTAAGTAAAGGTTTAATGATGTCGTTGTTCAAAAGATTAATTTACTTGAGATTTCGAACTTTCTTTGTAAAAGATACATGGAGTAAAAAATATTATAACTTGTGATCATAAATATTTCTATGTATATTCTATATTATTGTTAGATATGACTTACACGTAAATCTTCTTTACGTACATGATTGAAACGCGTAATTAATCATTTTTTTATCTTTTACTAATCATCACTATTAGCTAGTGCTTTCTTACTTTAATAATTAGTATCTAAAAATATTTATATAAAATTCTCTTTGTTTATTTTATGTTTAGACTTGGATTAACATTTAACATGCACATGCATCGGCCATGGCGCAACGCTATTTCACACACACGACACACACCATCATAAATATATACACACGCAATACTTTTGCCGGCCACGATGTTATAAAATACATCCTTACAACTATGTTAATTGCGTCGACATAAAATGGCTCATCAACTAAATTACGTTATTTGAGTGACGCGATATAGCTTTAACATAAGTTATCACCAATAACATATAATCCACTGATGAAAATTAGAGATGGAGCCGAAACAAATGTTGATCAGGTGCATTTGAGAAAAAAATAAATCTAAATAACACCAGAAACACAATTTTTTGAATCCGCACTTAGCATAATCAAAATTCTTTTACGAAAGGCAAGACTACGACATAAAAGTTTACGAATATTCCAAGACAACGAACTCACCTTGTCCCCGATGAAAATATAGAAACAAACATTTAGTCGGTAAGTACATGTTTTTTTGTCACATTATGATGAAGAAATAAAATATATCATGTGCCATTTTTTTTTTTTCAAATGAAGTGTTCTATTGACTGATACATCAAACGTGGTAAACGATAAAAAAATACTGTACTATTATCAATTTTCAATTGAGGTGTATTGTTCGAGAAGCGTACAATCATTTATGTTTTGATATACTTTGTATTTATATATTGCTTTCGATGAGTTTGTATCAATAGTAGTAAATCAAGAACCCGAGATATTTATAAAAGACCTAGAGGAATATAAATCGTACGTATCACGTCCACTTAGTCATTAGTGGCTTGACCACTTTCTATAAGAATCAAGTTGTAGGTCGTCGTCTCGTCGATAGTTCCTCCATTATGCAATTAATTTGCCAATTTCCATGCTCCGTGTATTCCGTATTAAAAGAAAACAAGCAACCATGCACTATTTAATGTATAAATCTTGATATCAATATAAAATGTCTTCAAATATATTACATTGATTTCTTAAGTTAAAATTTGAAGGGAAAAATAAAGAAAAAGAAATGTTTTTTTTTTCTTTTTTTTTTATCTTAAGAAAAGAAAATGAAGTGAAAAGAAAAATGTAAGGAATTTGTGTTATATACCATGATAGTGTGACTATGTGAAAACTTTAATTAATGCATTTGAAAAGAGAGGTTTGCTCTTTTTTTCTTTTCTTTTTTTTTTTCTTTTTTTTTTTAACAGCAATTGGATTAAGAAATCTAGCAAGAGGCTAGAAAATTGTATAAGGAGAGATAGTGCGTTACATGAGTAAATAAGCCACTTTATCCAATTTATAACCGTTGTCTTGCATCTAGAGGAAATCCAATTGTAGGACATTAGCTTGATGTCGTTGAGAAGAAGGTCTTTGCTAGGGCGAACATGAGAGAAAATTATCTTGTTTCTGAATTTCCACATAGACCAAATAGTGGTTTGGACAACAACATCAAGAAACTTTAAGTAATTAGTTTTAATGCTTGCGCTATTTGCCAATTGTATCACTTCTAGGAGTGTGTCAAAAGAGACATTAGTAATTGTCCACCATTTGAGAACCTCTTTCTAGACATCAGCCGCAATCTTACAAGTGACAAAGACATGGTATTCCGTTTCCAAATCATCATCGCACATAGGACATCTCACTGAATCGAGATCAATACCTCAATGGTCAAGATTTATCCTAGTGGGCATTCTTCGATTCATCACCATCCAAGTGTCCATGTTGACTTTTAAAGGGGCAGCTTAGTTCCTTGTTGGCAATGAAATCTCAGAATTTAGAACTGAGGTGATATGAATTCCCATGCCCTTGATGGTGCAGGATTTCTGACCAGGTTTTAATATTTATAGTTGTCTCGTCTACCTATGGTCTACTTTATGCACTCACGGGCAGTGTACCTAGTCGTGTGTAGTGTAATAATCGGTAAAGCCGAGGTCGTCCCAAGAGCTATGCGCTTGGATCCTAATTTAAGTCTATGTCACGTTTTAATATGGGTTTTTAGTTAAATGATTAATTAAACTAATTAACATAAATGAAACGCTGAAAGTAAATTGAGTTGAATGCAATAGGGAGAAAGTGTACTAGCCTAGTTACTCATCCTATCATGCAATGACTATGTTCTCTAATTAAGCTTCCTATCGCTTCAAGTGGGGCATGAGAATCATTAGACTCATTTGGTCAATTCGTCTAGCCTATATCCTATAATCTTACTCAGATATCGTAGGTTTGAATCCTAAGCGAATATCAGAGCTTGCAGGTAGACTAGTTCAAGTCATTAAGTGCCGTTACATGCTAGATTAGTTCTTTGTGCGACCCGGCCTCTCGGATCTTAGACCACATATCTAACTTCTTAAGTTCATGCAACACGGAAGGTGATCCTTTGGTCAATTCACACACAAGGGATTGGTAGTCCTTTGGTCAATTCCTACCAACCCTCGCAACCTACTACTTTAAGGTCCTGTGGTCAATTCTCCTAGTGTAATAAGTACAATCGTTCTTCAAAACTACCAAAACTAGATGATCTTACAAAAAACTAAGCATGCACACATTAGATGTAACACCCTAGGCAAATCCCACATCGGCTGTGGCCTGGAGAGATACTGGACTCATAAGATAACATTCGCCTTACAATGACACAACGCGTTTTGTGGTCTACTGCGAGTGGGGTTCTTAGGAACTGGCAGTTAAGCATGCTCATGTGAGAGTAGTACTGGCTTGGGTGACCTGCCGGGAAGTCTTCAAATGAGGCCACAAAAACAAAGCCGTGAGCCTACAGGAAAAGCGGACAATATTGTGGTCTGCGTAAGGCGGGGTGTTACAAGTGGTATCAGAGCCACTCCTGAGCCGTTCGGGATGGTGGGGCAAACCTCATCGAGGACGATGAGTCCCTAAGGGGGGTGATTGTAACACCCCAGGCAAATCCCACATCGGCTGAGGCCTGGAGAGATGCTGGGCTCATAAGATAACATTCGCCATACAATGACACAACGCGTTTTGTGGTCTACTGCGAGTGGGGTTCTTAGGAACTGGCAGTTAAGCGTGCTCATGTGAGAGTATTACTGGCTTGGGTGACCTGCCGGGAAGTCTTCAAATGAGGCCACAAAAACAAAGCCGTGAGCCTACAGGTAAAGCGGACAATATTGTGGTCTGCGTAAGGCGGGGTGTTACATTAGAAGCAACAATAAAAGCAAGAAAACATAATCAAAATACTAAAGGAATCATAACTAGGCTAGAACCAAAGGTGCTTAGCCGATCATATTGAAAACTACAGAAGATTCAATTGGAATAGTAAATGTAAAATCAATATGAATCGCTAAAACTTATTGATTATTCTTCCAGTTCTGGCATCTAACGAACATCCCTACACCAAGCCCAATGAAAAGAAAGCTCGGGAGGAGTAATAAGGCCCATCTGATAAGAACCCAAAGTCCTGGATGAATTAATGGAGCTGGAAGCACAAATTGAATTAGTAGCTACAAGATTTCGAACAGTAGGACTTCGGTCACATACAAAACAGTTTGGGTTGGATTCTAAACGGTGTAACCAGGGAAACGAAGTATAAGGGTTGTCCACCCGTCCACTTGTCATGCCAAAACCTTGTATGTTCTCCATTTGATAAGGAAATATTTGTTACGCTTTTAAGGGGTTATTTAAGCCCTAAATCGTGATATTATGGTCAAATATTACCTCAAATGGTTACTTTTTGTCATTTTAGGTGCTTTGGACGAGAATTCTAGAAAATCGAGCATTTTGGGCATTTTTGGAGTTAAAAGTGAAGAAAACGACAAAGGCAAGAAACCATGCTGGAAACAGTACCTGACGGCGTCAGATGTCACAAGGTGACGCCGTCATTTGATTAAGAGGAAGATAACTATTTACACTTGACGTGCCAGAGAAAAATTTGATGATTACAACGTGACGGCGTCACGTTATATTTCGAGTAGGCTGTCACGTATTACCATAAAGAGAGACAACCCAGAAGACAAGAACAAGAGACGATGTCAAGAAGATTAATTATGTGTCAAGAAACCCTAATGACGATGACAGGATCCAAAAGCTGACGCCGTCACCCTTGTATATCAATATATAGTGTTGGATTTTTCAATCATTAGTGTGGAACTTTTGTGCAACAAACCCTTGCCGAATTTTACAGCTATTGTAAGGGTTTCATACCCTTCTTTCATCCATGTTCAATTGAAGATAAGTTAATCTTTTAATCATTCAATATGTATATGTGTTGTTTGATTATCTTGTCTTTCTTTTAACATGCTAGCTTACGTTTTTTAGTGTTTGCTTAGATCTAATGAAACCTAGCTATTAATTATTGATTGTTGGTTTCTTTGATTGTATTGGGTGACTGATTTAGCGTTAGGCTCGAGAAAACTGGTTGAACTCCTATATGGTAACTGGATTGAACGTCTTGAGAAACGTATTCGGCTGTGTACACCGATGTTCTTGGTTGTTTTTAATGCATAAGTGACTATTAAGAAGGCCATGATAGGATACTAAACGTGTCGGCATAGGAAGAGATAGAAGCTTATAGAGTTGAGGAAGGACGTACACGCCCGCACGACTAGTATTAAAGAAAACAACCCTTCATCCAAACAATTATAACAAACCAATTAATTAATAAAAGATAGCTAGGGAGTAGTGAAATCTAAGTAAACACATTTTCTCACTATAAGAAGTTCACCACATTTATTTTTCTTGTCATTTAATTTTATTTACATTAGTAGTTATTTTGGGTTAGTTGACTAGCAACTAATTCCGCCCACTCTTCCAATACCCGAAATATTTTACTTGCTTTCATAAAAATATAAAAATACAAAAAGAATCATCCCTCACCTTTAGACCTAGTTTACGTAGCTTTCAATCCTAACGATACTATTCCCCTAGAGAACGATCAATCCCCCAGTACTTGTCACTCACTATACTACATCGGTCAGATACACTGCCTGGTCGGGATTACAAGCTTCTCAAGATCCCTTGAGAAGTAATTCCTTTTGCAAGGTTGCAAAACCACGCATCAAATTTTTGGCGCCGCTGCCGGGGAACAGTTATTGTTTAGGCTGAATTTTATTTTTATTAGGTCTACTCATTAAATTCCTATCTAGTGAGATTTGTATTTTCTTTTTATTAGGTTTTCTTTAGTCTATCTTTTTCTTCGTTTCTTTGTTCGTAACCATTACCATCCGCCATTATCGAAGGTGGTAATATATTTGATCCAGCCAACCCACCACAACCAAACAAACCACCTAGAGCACGCACTTTAGGAGAATACTCCCGACCTAGCCACCAAGGCTATCTAAACACCATTTAGCTCACCCAAGGAGCCAATGTGTCTCCCTTGCGATCCGACACCATCCGGTTGGTGCAAAGCGGAAGTGCATTCCATGGACTTTGTTCCGAAGATCCAAATCAACATCTCAAGGATTTCCTCAAAATCATAGATTCCATAGACCTTGATGTTGACACTCGAGAGACGACCCGATTGTGTCTCTTCCAATTCTCTCTACGTGACCAAGCTAGTCAATGGCTTAAGCGTTTACCGGCGGGATCCATCACCTCTTAGGATGATCTCACCTCTCGTTTCCTTGCTCAATTTTTCCCACCGGGGAGAACTACCAAGTTAAGGAATGACATCTTGAATTTCCAACAACTTCAAGGTGAAACTCTTTACGAAGCATGGACTCGTTTCAAGGACTTACTCTAAAAATCCCCCACCATGGCCTTGATCTTTGGTTTCAAATCCAAACCTTTTATGATGGTGTAAATCATCAGACAAGAAAAGTTATAAATTACGCTGCTAATGTTAGGCTAAGCAGGCCCATAATTGATAAGTGCTGGGAGGTCATTGAGGACTTGGCACGATACGAAGAGGAAGAATGGGAAGACCCTATGTTCTTGGAGTAAGGGAGTTTAGATTATATAAATGCATAGAATTATAACATTGAAAGGAAAGTTGTAGAATTAATGAGAGTCGAAATACCCATAACCAACCCCCGTGAGTATGCGAACATAGCAAGCAACCATGCGGTTCCTGAATTTTCACAGCTATGGGAATTCGAAAATATAATGCTAACTTTCATGAGCAACCAAGAAAAACAAATCCAGTAATTAGAAGCCCGTATGGAAAATACCCGAAACGTTTTCTTGAACTTAGTTGGAGATTTCATATCAAGGATTAAGGAGAAAATTAGGGAAGAAAATGTGCCTACAAAGATCGAAAAAATCTTTGAACTCCCAGTCCCTTATGAAACAAACAGCGAGGAGAACAGTAAATACTTTTCCCCGAAAATTCAACTCAGAGCTACATCCATTCCCATGAGCATCCTCTCGAGAAGATGAATTCTCAAATTCATAGCATCTTTATCGGAAGCTTGCGAGTCACACTCCCTAATTTTCATAAGATTATGAAACGGCCCTTTGGTTTTAAACCAGGTGTGAATGAAACTCAACTCAAGTGCACTCTAATTTCAAAAACTTCTTGGGAAAGTTTCCTTTACTCATTGATTACTTGCCATTATGGAGATTGGAAATTAAGTGGGGCAACAACCGACTCATGGAATACTCAAATCGCACCCAATGATAGCAATAAAACTTTTGACCCGGGTGGAATTTGTTAACTAAGAAGCACTCCTGCTATCAAGGTTAACAATGCCAATGACCAAATTTTGAAAGAACAAGGACCAAATTGAAATTTCATGCAAAATACCAAAAACGCGGGCAAGTGACGGCGTCACCTCATCTGCCCTGCTTTAATAACCACATATCCATCACTTTCATCATAAACCCCACAAACTATATCCACCCCATACTCACCTACCGAATCTTCAAGGTCCAATTCACCAATTCTTGGTGCTTATCTCCACGTGGTAAGTAATTTTTATTCATCCTTTTCTATTCAATTGATCATAGGATCCATCAATTTCGTAAATCCCCAATTTTTGACTCCATAGGATTGATTCGTGCCTAGAATTTATAATGCCCTTTAGTTAGTGTTGCTTTGACAATAACCATGGCATTAGATGGTTAGTAATTGATGCGTAGGGATTGCACCAGGCTTTACCTCTCGAGGGATCTCGAGAAGCTTACAACCTCCACCAGGCAGTGTACCTGATCGTTGTAGTATAGTATAGTGACAAGTACCGGGGGATTGATCGTTCAGCTAGGAATAGTGTCGCTAGGATTAGAAAACCTAATTACTAGTTCTAAAGATGAGGGATGATTATTTTTGTATTTTTATATTTTTTAGAAAGCAAGTAAATATCTCGGGTTTGAAGGATTTGGGCGGAATTAGTTGCTAGTCAACTAACCCAATACTAAAGATGCAATCAAAATAAAATACTAGAAATGAAAATAAAATTAAATTAAACTAAGGTTGTGAGCAATAAGTGGAGAAATTGTGTTTACTTAGATTTCACTACTCCCTAGATATCTTTTACACGTTAATTACTTGTTATAGTTGCGTGGATGACGGATTGTATTCCTTAATACCATTCATGGGGTGGCGCACTTAACTCGCCAATCCTATGAGTGCCTACTTCACTCCTATGTCGAGCTGACTAAGAAGCTCCTAACATGGGATCATTAGAATTTACTCATGCATTAAATACAACCAATAAAACCTAGTGCACATCGGTTCATGTTTCCTAAGACGTTCAAGCATGTTACCATTTGGAGATCTGCCAGTTTTCTTAAGCCTAACATCGAAATCATTCATCCAATACAACCATAAACAAGTAATCAACATATAATCAACATCTAGGTTTCATTAGATCTAAGCAAACACAAGATAAATCTAGCCTAACATGATGGAATTAAGACAAGCACAAGATATAGACAACCAACACATAGAAATATTGATTGAATTAGAAGAACACTTATCTTAATTACACATGTAAGGGTTCAAGGGCTGAAAACCCTTGAAAAACCTGTAAAATTCGTATTAGGTTCGGCCTTAGGGTTTCTTCAAAAACTTCTCTTGTTTTATGAATGAAAATTTGAAAACTATATATAGGAAATTGAGGCTGACGGCGTCAAGACCAAATAGGTGACGCCGTCATCTCGCCGCCAAAATAATTCTCGGACTGCCTTGATCTACATCTGACGCCGTCATGTATTAGGTTCTTCCAGGCCGTCATGTGTTAACTCTTGACGCTCTTCCTTGTGACGCCTTCATGTTTGCACTGGGCCATCATGCAATTTACTCTTGACGCCGTCAGGATGGTACTCTTGACGCCGTCACCTACTGTTCCCAGCTTGGAAAATTAAGTCTTTGGCGTTTTCTTCACTTTTATGCTCCAAAAACGTCCGAATTGCTTCATTTTCCAGATTTCACTCCCAAAGTACCTAAAATCACAAAAGGAACGATTTAGGGTAATATTTGATCAAATAAATTCAATTCCGGGCTTAAATGACCCCCTAAAAGTGGTTCATTTTTCGCCTCATCATATACCCTTACACTTGGGATTTGCTTGTCCTCAAGCAAATGCACTTTTATTCTAATCAAAATACAAGTTAGGGTCATTTAACACTAATATAAAAGTAATTACAACAAATAATCGTTCCACTAAAGACCAAAGACAAGCACGGAGGTCATACACTAGCACCTCACAAATAGTGTTTAGATACTCACATCTCTCGGGTGTAATAAAGTATAAATTACAATATGGAAACGGAAGATATCTCTCACTACCTGTCATGGCAAAATAGATTACCATAGGCTTGGGAAAGGATCAAACCTCCACCACATGGCGTAAGCACCTAGGATAAACTATCAAAGAGGTCTTTTAAATGGTTGTAACGTTAAGTGTAGGGATATGAAATACACGGTTTTGATGGATATAGGCAGTTTTTACTGGTGGCGAGTTAACAATCTTGGTTAATAACATGTACAATATGGCGTTGCTAAGCCAAGACTAGAGTCGACTTAAGCTAATAAATGAAAAATAACAAAAATATAAAATAAACATAGAATGAAAAGGGATGGTAGTCCGTATGTTTTTTCTCTTTTCTTTTTCTATTTTTTTTTTCTTTTTTCTTGATTTTTTCGATTTTTTTTTTTTTTTTTTTTTTTTTTTTTTTTTTTTTTTGCATACACTCTTACCATACTGATTGGTCTCAAACAGTCAGATAATATCAACCAAGTAATGGTCAACAAGTCAAACAGCTTAGGCCAATACTCCGGTGAGTTTAGTGTTTCCCCGGATCGTTAGATCCCAAAGAGGCGTGAAATCTGAAATAAAACGACTTCGAGATCAGGTGAATTGAACAGGAAAAGGGTTTAAGTGATTGTACTACTGAAATATAAGTGTGAATAGCTTTAATAAGCTATATCAACTAATACGTGAAATCAAATAAGTGCAAGTGAAAAGGGACTGAAAAACGTAAACGTTTAATATTTAAATATAAACAAAAACAAATTTAACTACAGTAGGAGTTTGCAAGCCTTATGGGCTTAAATGCAAATTAAATAAACTTGAAATATTTATTTTATATTTATTAATTTATTTTTAATAAAACCTAAAAAATGTAAAAAGATATAAAATATACGTTTATATTTAAGTAAACGTAAACGTACGAAATTTAAATGTGAATTCTGTAAAATACAACTTCCTCAAATATGAAAATTATATTTTTGGGATCCTAAACTTATTAGAAAATTATTAGAAAATTAAAATTATTTTTATAACTATTTAATTAATTATTATTATTTAATAACTATTTTAATTTAGTTAATAATTCACTAATAAATAGAAAAATGTAAAATAAGTCTAGAAATATAAAATTAAAATTTCTAAAAGTCTAAAATATTATAAAACTTATTTTAAAATTAAAATTATATTTTTCACACTATTTATCTATTTATTATTAATTAATTATTATTTGATTATTATTTAACTAATTATATTGATTTAAATTATTATAAATACTAAAAAGACTTAGATAATTATGAAAAATTTTATATATCTGATTAACCATCACAGGAATCCTAAAAAAATTATAAAAAGTTTATATTATGTATTTTTAAACTAATTTACTAATTATTATTCTATTTATTAATTAATTGTCAATTAAACTAATTATATTATTAAAAATAGAAAATGAACAGTATAAATCCTAGAAAAATTTATAAAATTGTTTTACCTTATATAAAAGCTATAAAAATTATAAAAACTAGGTTGTACTTTATAAAATATAATTATGCTATTTAATTCTTATTTTTTAATTAATTATTAATTAAATTAATATTAATTCTAAATATAACTAAATGACAAAGGAAAATTCTGGAAAAATTTATAAAATTACTTTAATATAGGAGAGACTTATTAAAAATATAAATATACAGAAGTGCTTAAAAATAAGCTAAAAAGAAAATTAAATAGATAATTTCTATTAAATAGAAGCTATCACTATAATTAAGTTTGGTTTTTTTTCTGGATTTTCTTTTATAAAACTAATAAAATACTTAAAATAAGAAACTTTTATAAAGGGAAATAATTTATAAACTCAGAATAAGCACTATGAGTGCTTATTCCCAAAACAGTTGACCAAGTTTGACTAGAACAAGAAATAAGCTCAACTGAGCTTGTGTGGGGTCCACAATGTAAAATCTGGTACAAGTGAGTTGTGCGGATGATAATAAGCAAGAATCACTCAAATAAGTTGGCCAAATAAGCTAGGAATCCAAAATAAGCACTTGCTTATTTTGAATCTGAGACAGACTTGGGACAGATTTAGGAGGCCAAATTAAGTGGGTCCCAGTGGTGCATAGGTCAAACAAAGGGTCAATTAATGAACCCTGGTAGGAGGGGGGTTGTAAGAACCAAAAATTGAGCTAGTGGGACCACTGTGGTGGTCACAATCAACCACCAAAGTGGTGGTGATGGTCTGTGTAGCAGGGCATCATCTTGCCCTGCAAGTGTTTTCCAGGGGTGTTTTAGTCAACAAGAAAAAATCACAAAAATATGAAAAACATGGAAATCACAAGTTCAACTGATAGACTAAATACCCTAGCAATTTCAGACCCTAGATCACAACACAAAAATCACAAATATTCATGCCATTTTGGAGATTTTCTGCACACGCACTTTTTGACTTTTTCTAATTTTTAGCTAAGTTGACTTATGTGAAGTTTGATTGATCCTAGCTGATTGTAGATGATATAATAAGCTTAAGTAAAGCTAGTTTAGGCTTAAGATACAAATGATAAGCTTATGTGAGTGATTATGGCACTCAAATCCTCGCATAGTTAACTGTGGAGGGATTTTTCATATGATTTTGACTTTCTTTCAAAGTGACCAAAAGATTTATGACTTATAT
Organism: Artemisia argyi; assembly: GCA_030686995.1. Taxonomy (NCBI): domain Eukaryota; kingdom Viridiplantae; phylum Streptophyta; class Magnoliopsida; order Asterales; family Asteraceae; genus Artemisia; species Artemisia argyi. The sequence continues at coordinate 126,793,257 of CM060706.1, read as the reverse complement.
GACCTATGTATACCTAATGAGACATGTAGCAAACAGAAGTAACCCAAGAATTCCACTGAGAATCAATGAAATCCACAGAACCAAACACTCCTTAAATTGACTGTGGTGGGAGTTTTTCAAAGCAAATGATCAATACAGTCCATGAAACTGATTCCCAGAGACATAATATGTTGTAATAAACTTATATGATCACACAAATACCAACAATTACAACTAAAACTCAGATTTCCACCCTATGCTAATATTGACTGAAATTTGCAATTCTTAACAATCCTTGATTCTTACAAACAACAATGCAATTTTAAGTGATATTACAGCTAAACAACTTCAATTAAGCATAAAAGAAACAACAATTATTCTAATAAGAACTTTATATAGTAAATGTACAAATTAGAATTTAGAACTCACAATTTTGCCCAATGCTCAAAGATGATGAACTAGAAACCAAGTATCCATCCTAATTCCTCCAATGAGGATCTAAACCAAATATTCCAAGCCTCCTTGCATCCAAATCACCTCTAAATCCAGATTTCAAAACCAAATCTACCCAGTTTGACTTTTGTTGACCACTTTGTTCTTTTGAGTATTTTTTAGTTAAACTGAATTTTAGGTTACTAGAAGCCCTTATAAAGCTTCATGGGAGCTTAAGTGACCTATTTTAGTCCTTAACATCAACTAAGAACATCAATTAAGTGTAATGAGATTTTGGAAATTTGAAAATTGCATTAAACTGAATTCATACATAAAAACTGAAATTGATTATTGAAATTAAGTTCACATACACTGAAAAGGTTTAAGATTACAAGTTACAAGCTTAAGTTACACTGAAAATGGAAAAGCTTAACTATTCGACATACATAATTGAAAATTAAACTAGATAGATTTCCACAATGCTTCTCACTTGATATATATTGACCATTTGTGTTCCTTGCAGTCTTCTCACACTTTCCCACTTCTCAAATCAACCATTGGATGAGTCAAACTCATCATGGCCGTTTAAATCTGTTTTGGCGCCAAAAGTCATATAGGTTGCTTGAGGTTGTTTCAAAGCAATTAAAGAAATTTGGGATGTTGTGGAGGTGTAAGGGACAGATAAGAGTGGTTTGGAGATCAAGTTGGTGTTGTAGGTTGAAAAACAGAGGTGAAGTATGGATTGGAGGGAAAAGGTGTGGGGATGCATTAATTATTGATGTGGGATGGAATGATTGTGTTTGGGGGGGTGATGTGGAGGTGGACAGGTGGTGGTGAGGTGGTGATACCACCCTGGTATTGAGCGAAGCAGGGATGGGGGAGAAGGGTGTACAGTGTTTCTGGTTTTGGCGGTTTTGGGGGAGGTCAACGGGGTCAAACCTCGTTTTAATATAAGGGGTGGACTGGGCTTGGCTTTGGGCTTGAAACAAAAAGGAAAGGGTGGGCTAGGTTTATTTTTGGATTGGATTGGTTTTGGGTTTTATAATTAATAAAAGGGTCCGGTAGGTTTAAGTAGTAAACAAGGACCAATTTTGTAATTATGACAAAGTAGAGGGCTGGTTTTGCAATTTCCCCAAAGTAGTTTTAAGTACTATTTTTGTCATTTATGAAAAAACCAAGGACCAAAGATGTGATTTTTCCATTTTCAAATACCAGGGACCTTTTCTGTCAATTCCACAAGCTCCAGGGACCAAAGATGTAATTTTCTGAAATTTGAAGGGTTTAACTTGTAATTTCTCAAAAGTTATCATAAGGACCAATTTTGCTATTTAAGAATAGTACAAGGCTTATTTTTCATATTTTTCCATTTACAAAACCTTAAGGACTATTTTTGACATTTTTCAAAACTTGAGGGACTAAAGTTGTCATTTTAAAATTTTTAACTTTAAAGGACTATACTTGACAACTTATGAATCCATAAGGACTTTAGATGATATATTTCATGTTTTGATTTACCAGGGACTAGTTTTGCCAATTTTTCAAAGTTCAGGGACTGAAACTGTAAATTATGTGAAATGTTTTGTTTTTCATCAGTTTTCAATCCTTTTGCATAAAAACACAATCCAGGGATATTTTATGTATTTTAAGGCATTCCTGTGTGTTTTCATATGTTTTACAGTTTAAATGTAACAAAAATGATGTGTATTTACACACTCATCAATCCCCCACACTAAACTATTGCTAGTCCCTAGCAATCTTTTGAGAAAAATTTAATGGATTTTTACTCTTTACCAAAAGCCATCACTTCTGGAGTAGCCAGGTGTAAGAACTGTGGCACACCTGATAACCGTATGATTTTTAGCAAACCACCAGCTGTTAACGGATTTGATTTGTCTTTACCAAAAGCCGTTTGCTTCTGGACTAGCCAACTCTTGATGGAATAGTGAACATCTTGGTGAGCTGATTACCAATTATGGTTTTTCCACTGCCTTTACCATAAGCCATAATCTTGCGGGCTAGCCAACTTATTCGCTTTTTAGGATATGGCGAGTTGAGGTACCATACAATTTTGGGCAAATTGCAAGCCATCAACGGTTTTGAGATATCTTTACTAAGAGCCGTTTGCTCTTGGATTAGCCAATCCTTATGTGGGTTAGACATGGCGGACTGATAACCATTTATTGCATTTCTAAGTGTGAAAAAACTTTAAATTTTGATCAAATGAGGGTGCTTGATGGAACATGTGTTTGAATTCGTGAGAATCCCCCCCCCCCCCCCCCCCCCACACTTAGAAATGAATATTGCCCTCAATATTCAAAACACCGGGTGTTAAACCGATACTTAGAACGTAAGAAGGAAATATTAATAACCTTTATTTTAGGCTATTTACATTTTTTTTTCAAGATATATACATATATACAACATGTGGGGCATCTCCCCCACACTAGGGTGGTAGAAAAAAAGAAAGAAATCAGAAATATGAGTGAAAACCCATATTGCTACTGTTTTTGATTACCGAGTCGCTAGCTTGACTCGACCTCGAATTGAATTGTCCATGAGGAAAGTTTGGAGATCCGGGACAACCATGTTTGGTATGTCCTCTCCAAAGTAGTGTTTCACACGATAGCCATTCACTTTAAAACATGGACCGTCATTTTGAGATAACTCAACGGTACCATATGGATAAACCTTAGTGATAGTAAATGGACCAGTCCAACAGGTTTTTAATTTACCCGAGAAGATCTTTAATCTAGAATTAAAGAGAAGTACTCGATCACCAACGTTAAAAACGCGGTTCTTTATTTTTGAGTCATGAATTCTCTTTGTTTTTTCTTTATAGATTAAAGAGTTCTCATAAGCCTGATCACGTAGTTCATTTAATTCATTCATTTGAACTTTTCTGTGATCACCCGCAGTTTTGAGGTCAAAGTTGGCATGTTTCAATGCCCAGTAGGCTTTGTGCTCAAGTTCCATCGGTAGATGACATGTCTTTCCGTACACAAGCTTGTAAGGTGTACACCCAATAGGTGTTTTATAAGCTGTATGAAAAGCCCATAGTGCGTCATCTAATTTATCCGACCAGGCAGCACGGTTTTCACCAACAGTCCTCTCAAGTATCCTTTTGATACCACGATTTGAAACCTCCACTTGCCCACTTGTTTGTGGGTGATACGCGGTAGAAAGACGATGGGTTACACCATACTTTTGCATGACTTTGTCAAATTTGTCATTGTAGAAATGCGTACCACGATCACTTATGATAGCACGTGGAGTTCCAAAACGGGCAAAAAGAGGTTTAAGGAATTTTACTACAAGTCGGGCATCATTTGTGGGTAAAGCTTTCACTTCAACCCACTTTGATAAATAATCAACAGCCACAAGTATGTACTTGTTTCCTCTAGATGATGGAAATGGCCCCATAAAGTCAATGCCCCAGATATCAAATATTTCACATACTTGAATAGCATTTTGCGGCATCTCGTTTCTTTGTGAAATGTTCCCACGTCGTTGACAAGCGTCACAGGTTTTAATGAGATCCTGGGCATCTTTATAAATTGTGGGCCAAAAGAATCCGGAATCAAACACCTTTTTGGCGGTGTAATTGGGACTATGATGTCCCCCAGTGGGTCCAGCATGGCAAGCCTTGAGAATTTCAGTGGCTTCCTGTCCATATACACACCGTCGGATGACTTGATCCGCACAGATTTTGAATAAGTAGGGGTCATCCCAGAAGTAATGTTTAATATCTTTAAAGAATTTATTCTTCTGTTGGGTTGACATCCCTTTCACAACAAAGTTACCCACATGGTAGTTTGCGAAGTCGGCAAACCATGGGGTAGTAGAATCTCCACGAAAAGCAACCGCATTGAGTGTTTCGAGAGGAAATGTTTCATTTATTTCCTTTTCCTCATACACATCTTGATGAGCGTTCTCTAATCGGGACAAATGTTCAGCAGCCAGGTTCTCAGCTCCTTTTTTATCACGAATAATGATATCAAATTCTTAGAGGAGGAGAACCCAACGGAGCAATCTCGGCTTTGCATCTTGTTTTGCAAATAGATATTTTAGAGCCGAGTGATCCGTATACACTACGCTTTTAGTCAAGATTAAGTACGTCCGAAATTTCTCAAAAGCATACACCACAGCTAATAATTCTTTTTCTATAGTGGTGTAATGAGTTTGAGCTTCATTCATAGTTTTGCTTGCGTAGTGGATAGGCTGAAAGTGTTTCATTTTGCGTTGCCCCAAGACTGCACCGATAGCAAAATCACTTGCATTACACATAAGCTCGAAGGGTAAATCCCAGTCGGGGGCAATAAGAATGGGTGCCTCAGTAAGCTTTTTCTTTAATGTTTCAAAAGCTTCGATGCACTATGGTGAGAAGATAAAAGGAGTATCCTTTTCAAGGAGATGAGTCATAGGCCGTGAGATTTTAGAAAAATCTTGTATAAATCGACGATAGAAACCGGCATGACCCAAGAAACTCCTAATACCTTTGACGGCAGTAGGGTGAGGCAGTTTTGCAATGACATCAACCTTAGCTCTGTCAACCTCAATCCCATTCTTGGAAATCTTATGGCCAAGGACAATGCCCTCTTTGACCATAAAGTGACTCTTTTCCCAATTTAGACATAGATTGGTGTCTTCACACCTTTTCAACATTTTTTCTAAATTGGTGAGACATGTTTGGAATGAATCCCCACTGACCGAAAAGTCATCCATAAAGACCTCCATGGTTTTACCGATCATGTCGGTAAATATGGCCATCATGCACCTCTGAAACGTACCTGGAGCATTACATAAGCCAAAAGGCATACGTTTATAAGCAAAGGTTCCATAAGGGCATGTAAAGGTAGTCTTTTCTTGATCCGATGGATCAATGGGGATTTGGAAGTATCCTGAGAAACCATCAAGGAAACAATAGTACTCGTTCCCTGCTAATCTCTCAAGCATCTGGTCCATAAAGGGTAGCGGAAAGTGGTCTTTGCGGGTGGCGTCATTTAACTTACGATAGTCAATGCAAACACGCCATCCGGTAACCAGCCGAGTTGGAATCAACTCATTTTCCTCATTAGTGACAACAGTAATGCCACCCTTTTTTGGGACGCAATGAATGGGACTAACCCATGGACTGTCATAGATAGGGTAAATCAATCCTGCATCAAGAAGTTTAAGAACCTCTTGTTTAATCACATCATGGATTTTTGGATTCACCCTTCTTTGATGTTGCACCGCGGGCTTGAAGTCATCCTCCATCAAGATTTTGTGTGTACAAAAATCAGGGTTAATACCCTTAATATCGGAGAGTTTCCAAGCAATTGCTTGCTTGTGTGACTTCAAGACCTTGATGAGAGCAATCTTCTCCTCAACATTTAAACCTTTAGCAATAATGACGGGTAATTTATCATCACCCTCCAGAAATGCGTATTCAAGATGAGGAGGTAAGTCCTTGAGTTCGACCTCAGGAAAATCATCAGTTTTCTCAACATATTTGATTTCCTGATTATGAAGTTGTACGGGAGGGAGTGGAGGAGAATTATCTTGATTTAGCAATCTCTCAAGGAGAAGAATATCTCCCTCCAGATCAATCTCAGTGTTATCAATTCCCGATGGAACTGAATCACTTTTGAGAAAAGCCTCGACCTTTTCCAAAAGGAAATCACTTCCCTCAAACGGAGTGAGAGAAGGGGAAGAGTCGGAAATGATAGGTTCAGATGATGGAGTGGAATCCCCACTCACAGAATTATGAGAATAACCAAGAAACTCTTGAGAATACTCCTCTGAAGCAATGTCTATCATATCTATTTGATTAACTGCTTTAGAATCATAATTGGAGGAGTACCTCGAGATTTGATCGAGATTAAATGTAACAGCTTCATTACCCACATGCAGAGTGATTTCTTGCTCACATACATCGACAAGAGCACGGCCCGTTCTAAGGAAACCCCTCCCAACAATGAGAGGGACCCTTTGATCAGCATCAAAATCAACCACTACAAAGTCAGCGGGGAGATGAAATTCTCCTACCTTCACAAACACGTCCTCGGCAATGCCGAGAGGACGAGATATCGATCGGTCTGCAAGCTCTAAAGTCATGCAGGTAGGAGTAAGATCAGGAAGAGAAAGTTTCTTCCAAACTGAATATGGCATTAGGTTGATACTTGCACCAAGATCGGCCAAGGCATAGCAATCAACCATTCCCGGAAATACACATGGTATTAGAAATTTTCCAGGATCTCCCAGCTTCTCAGGAAGCTTCTTTAAAAGAACTGCTGAGCAGTTCTCATTCAAGGGAGTCTTTGCCATTTCAAACAGTTTCTCCTTGTTGCTTAACAAGTGTTTAATTGTTGATGCAAATTTGGGCATCAAAATAATAGCATCCGCAAAGCTAATGTCAAAATGCAAATCTTGGAAGATTTGAAAGAATTTATCCATCTGGTGACTAGCTTTTTCACGGAGCTTTTGCTCACTCAAGCGTGAGGGGTAAGGAATAGAGGAGGTAGAAGGTTTGGACTTTGGTGTTTCAACTGGAATATCATTGGGTTCAAAAACAACTCTAGGTTTTGGTTTGGGTTTCGGGACAACATGAGGTGGGACGTTTTGGGTACCCCCATTATGAGTAGGAAGTACTTCGTCCTTATTTACCTCAGCGTTATTTTCCACTACCTTGGGAGAAGAAGAAGAGGAAGAGGTAGTGGGAATAGTGGGTCTGTCATATGAAACTCCGCTCCTGGTCGTGATCGCCTTTGCATCACCCCTCGGGTTTGCGATCGTGTTGCTCGAAAGTTTTCCAGAGCCCGAGGGTTGTTCATTTAAAGATTTCTTAATTTCAGAAATCTGGCTGACCAACAACCTGTTTGTCTCTTCTTGAGTTTTCATGAACTGCTTCAACAACTCATCAGATGATGATTGTGGAGCTGGGAGAATGGCTTGTGTTTGGTTGGGAAAATTTTGGACACGGTTATTTTGATTATAACCTTGTTGTGGATGAAAATTTCCCTGATTTGGATTACCATTTCCCTGAAAATGATTTCCGGGGTTGAAATTGTTTCTGTTAAAGTTTCCTTGATTGTGGAAACCTTGATTCTGTCCAGGATTGAAATTCCCTTGATTTTGATAACCTTGGTTCATTCGACGTTGGTTCTGGTTTCTGTTTTGCAAATTTGGGTTTTGATTAAACCCGGGTGGTCCCATATGTGTGTTAGCACGGTAACTTGGTTCCATTTGAGGACGGTATTGATTACCCCCTGATTTGTAGTACCGGCTAAGGCATTGGCTTCAAAAGGACTACCATCGGTGGCAGTACAATTGTAGTAAGCATGTGGGCCACCACAAGTAACACAAACTTCCACCTTTTTTACTTCAGCATGTGAAGGGTTTTGTGTGAAAGTGACTTTTTTCTGGTTTGAGAGAACCAAAGCTTGAATGGCGTCCGTGAGTTTATCTATCTTAGCATCGGTGCTAGAAGTACCCACGGGTGATGAAGTAGAAGGACCAGCACTCACTTGGGAGTTATATGGCTTTGTGCGTGTAGTGCGGACCTTGGACTTATTTTCAATGATTTCTAAAGCTTCTTTTGTGGTTTTGCTCAAAAAATTACCTCCCGCGGAGGCATTGAGAGAATCTTGGTCAGATTGACTCACACCATTATAAAACGTGTCAATTTGCATTAATTCAGTGAAACCATGATGAGGACATCGACGAAGCAATTCTTTGAAATGATCCCATGCATCGCCAAACGATTCATCAAACCTTTGAGTAAAGTTGATGATTTCATTTTTAAGACTTGTCGTTCTGGACGGGGGAAAAAATTCGTTTACAAATTTGGTAACTAAATCTTCCCATGACGTTATTGAACGAGGAGGTTGTTTTTCCAGCCAAATCCGGGCTGCACCCTCAAGAGAAAATGGGAAAAGAAGAAGTTTAACTGCTTCGGAAGGGACGTTCTTGTATTTGATGGTAGAGGTAATTTTATTAAACCATCGAATATGAGCATGATGATCATCCCTCTCAAAACCATAAAATTGGCTTGAGGTTACTAGATTTAGTAACCCGGTTTTGAGCTCAAAGTATTCAGCCACAATGGCTGGGACAATAATAGCGTCTCCGTAACCCTCAATGGGTGCTTGGAGAAGCTCATTCATCAGACGGTCTTCCGCCATGATAACTTTCTTTGGGGAAACAGCACGTATCTCAGATACAGCTGTTGGGGCAGAACGTCTACGACGTCTTCGAGGAATTCTGACAAGCTCACGGAAAGGGCTTGTTGACCTAGAAGAACGACTGCGCATGCACTAGAGACGACTCTAAGAATACTTAGAGTGACGGGAAAAAAATAGAAAAGAAATATAGACAAAAAGATGATATATAATAAAGTGTGATAATTCAAACTCACAGATATTTCAAAAAGTCGTAATACGCAGCACACCTCCCCGGCAGCGGCGCCAAATTTTGATTGGTCTCAAACAGTCAGATAATATCAACCAAGTAATGGTCAACAAGTCAAACAGCTTAGGCCAATACTCCGGTGAGTTTAGTGTTTCCCCGGATCGTTAGATCCCAATGAGGCGTGAAATCTGAAATAAAACGACTTCGAGATCAGGTGAATTGAACAGGAAAAGGGTTTAAGTGATTGTACTACTGAAATATAAGTGTGAATAGCTTTAATAAGCTATATCAATTAATACGTGAAATCAGATAAGTACAAGTGAAAAGGGACTGAAAAACGTAAACGTTTAATATTTAAATGTAAACAAAAACAAATTTAACTATAGTAGGAGTTTGCAAGCCTTAGGGGCTTAAATGCAAATTAAATAAACTTGAAATATTTATTTTATATTTATTAATTTATTTTTAATAAAACCTAAAAAATGTAAAAAGATATAAAATATACGTTTATATTTAAGTAAACGTAAACGTACGAAATTTAAATGTGAATTCTGTAAAATACAACTTCCTTAAAATAAGAAACTTTTATAAAGGGAAATAATTTATAAACTCAGAATAAGCACTATGAGTGCTTATTACCAAAACAGTTGACCAAGTTTGACTAGAACAAGAAATAAGCTCAACTGAGCTTGTGTGGGGTCCACAATGTAAAATCTGGTACAAGTGAGTTGTGTGGATGATAATAAGCAAGAATCACTCAAATAAGTTGGCCAAATAAGCTTGGAATCCAAAATAAGCACTTGGTTATTTTGAATCTGAGACAGACTTGGTACAAATTTAGGAGGCCAAATTAAGTGGGTCCCAGTGGTGCACAGGTCAAACAAAGGGTCAATTAATGAACCCTGGTAGGAGGGGGGTTGTAAGAACCAAAAATTGAGATAGTGGGACCACTGTGGTGGTCACAATCAACCACCAAAGTAGTGGTGATGGTCTGTGTAGCAAGGCATCATCTTGCCCTGCAAGTGTTTTCCAGGAGTGTTTTAGTCAACAAGAAAAAATCACAAAAATATGAAAAACATGGAAATCACAAGTTCAACTGATAGACTAAATACCCTAGCAATTTCAGACCCTAGATCACAACACAAAAATCACAAATATTCATGCCATTTTGGAGATTTTCTGCACAAGCACTTTTTGACTTTTTCTAATTTTTAGCTAAGTTGCTTTATGTGAAGTTTGATTGATCCTAGCTGATTGTAGATGATATAATAAGCTTAAGTAAAGCTAGTTTAGGCTTAAGATACAAATGATAAGCTTATGTGAGTGATTATGGCACTCAAATCCTCACACAGTTAACTGTGGAGGGATTTTTCATATGATTTTGACTTTCTTTCAAAGTAACCAAAAGATTTATGACTTATATGACCTATGTATACCTAATGAGACATGTAGCAAATAGAAGTAACCCAAGAATTCCACTGAGAATCAATGAAATTCACAGAACCAAACACTTCTTAAATTGATTGTGGTGGGAGTTTTTCAAAGCAAAAGATCAATACAGTCCATGAAACTGATTCCTAGAGACATAATATGTTGTAATAAACTTATATGATCACACAAATACCAACAATTACAACTAAAACTCAGATTTCCACCCTATGCTAATATTGACTGAAATTTGCAATTCTTAACAATCCTTGATTCTTACAAACAACAATGCAATTTTAAGTGATATTACAGCTAAACAACTTCAATTAAGCATAAAAGAAACAACAATTATTCTAATAAGAACTTTATACAGTAAATGGTACAAATTAGAATTTAGAACTCACAATTTTGCCCAATGCTCAAAGATGATGAACTAGAAACCAAGTATCCCTCCTAATTCCTCCCCTGAGGATCTAAACCAAATATTCCAAGCTTCCTTGCATCCAAATCACCTCTGAATCCAGATTTCAAAACCAAATCTACCCAGTTTGACTTTTGTTGACCACTTTGTTCTTTTGAGTATTTTTTAGTTAAACTGAATTTTAGGTTACTAGAAGCCCTTATAAAGCTTCATGGGAGCTTAAGTGACCTATTTTAGTCCTTAACATCAACTAAGAACATCAATTAAGTGTAATGAGATATTGGAAATTTGAAAATTGCATTAAACTGAATTCATACATAAAAACTGAAATTGATTATTGAAATTAAGTTCACATACACTGAAAAGGTTTAAGATTACAAGTTACAAGCTTAAGTTACACTGAAAATGGAAAAGCTTAACTATTCGACATACATAATTGAAAATTAAACTAGATAGATTTCCACAATGCTTCCCACTTGATATATATTGACCATTTGTGTTCCTTGCAATCTTCTCACACTTTCCCACTTCTCAAATCAACCATTGGATGAGTCAAACTCATCATGGCCGTTTAAATCTGTTTTGGCGCCAAAAGTCATATAGGTTGCTTGAGGTTGTTTTGGAGCAATTAAAGAAATTTGGGATGTTGTGGAGGTGTAAGGGACAGATAAGAGTGGTTTGGAGATCAAGTTGGTGTTGTAGATTGAAAAACAGAGGTGAAGTATGGATTGGAGGGAAAAGGTATGGGGATGCATTAATTATTGATGTGGAATGGAATGATTATGTTTGGGGGGTGATGTGGAGGTGGACAGGTGGTGGTGAGGTGGTGATACCACCCTGGTATTGAGCGAAGCAGGGATGGGGGAGAAGGGTGTACAGTGTTTCTGGTTTTGGCGATTTTGGGGGAGGTCAACGGGGTCAAACCCCGTTTTAATATAAGGGGTGGACTGGGCTTGGCTTTGGGCTTGAAACAAAAAGGAAAGGGTAGGCTGGGTTTGTTTTTGGATTGGATTGGTTTTGGGTTTTATAATTAATAAAAGGGTCCGGTTGGTTTAAGTAGTAAACAAGGACCAATTTTGTAATTCTGACAAAGTAGAGGGCTGGTTTTGCAATTTCCCCAAAGTAGTTTTAAGTACTATTTTTGTCATTTATGAAAAAACCAAGGACCAAAGATGTGATTTTTCCATTTTCAAATACCAGGGACCATTTCTGTCAATTCCACAAACTCCAGGGACCAAAGATGTAATTTTCTAAAATTTGAAGGGTTTAACTTGTAATTTCTCAAAAGTTATCATAAGGACCAATTTTGCCATTTAAGAATAGTACAAGGCTTATTTTTCATATTTTTCCATTTACAAAACCTTAAGGACTATTTTTGACATTTTTTAAAACTTGAGAGACTAAAGTTGTCATTTTGAAATTTTTAACTTTAAAGGACTATACTTGACAACTTATGAATCCCTAAGGACTTTAGATGATATATTTCATGTTTTGATTTACCAGGGACTAGTTTTGCCAATTTTTCAAAGTTCATGGACTGAAACTGTAAATTATGTGAAATATTTTGTTTTTCATCAGTTTTCAATCCTTTTGCATAAAAACACAATCCAGGGATATTTTATGTATTTTAAGGCATTCCTGTGTGTTTTCATATGTTTTTACAGTTTAAATGTAACAAAAATGATGAGTATTTACACACTCATCACCTACCATCCAAAATAATACATCGTAGGGAATGAACTTTTCCCTTACACTTGAATTTTTACATACTTTACAATAAACTAATTTAATGACTCGAATTAAGAAAATCAAAACACTTGGAGTACTTTTAAGATTAACGCACATACGGGGGTAATAAATGATGTTCTTCCCCATTACTCCATAAAATAAGTACTTTACCCATGAGTCTCAATCGTCCCAAAACAATATGTACAAGGATATGACTCGACTTAGCAACCATGTAATTAATTAGATAGTCAACTTAGGGTTTAACAAATAACAATAATGCACTAAAAATGAGTGCATACACGGAAGGTTAAGGCGATTTGGTTGTACATTTAAGTGGGGTGTAACAAATTCTTCCTTTAAGTAAAATGCTTAAAGTTAGAAACGAAAAGATAGGCTCGGAGGGGTGTACTAGGGGTTTCGTGTACTAAAAATGAGTACAACGCTAAGGGTGTGGGAAAAATTAGTTGACTTAACTAGCCAAGTAATATGACTTAAATGGTCAAGTAATTATAATACGGGTTTAACACAAGGGTGATCCTAATGCCTCTTATCATGTAGTAAATCCTACTACACGAATGTAGTCTCACTAGCGGTCTCGGGATGCATCACTAACGCAAGTTCTAGAATCTAAATGCTACCGGTACACTCATAAGTACTAATAGTAAATGCTTTTCCTATCAAATCTAAAGGCGAACCTCACATATTTGGGTGGAAAATTTTTTTGAATATACGGTTTTGTGCTAGTCATACAATCTCCTATTCATGAGACGCTTGCTATGGCTAAAGTTTCACTCCTAAATGTTGTAAAAAATTTTAAATTTGGCGCTAAAATTACACTAACAAGTATTTCTCATAGTTTTATTACACATCTACCATTAAACAAACAAACTCAAGCGGAAGTGTACATGTAAGGTATCATCATTTTACCCTCCCCTTACACTTAAGATGAACATTGTCCCCAATGTTCAAGTAAAGAATGTAAAAGTGAAAAAGTAAAAAGAATGAAATCAAATACTCCCCTGATTCGCTCGGTATGGATAATTAGGTAGCCAGGTTAGATCTTCCTCGAAGAAAATGAACAATCAAAGCTTCCTTTCCAGAATGTAAATCATCTTCTTGTCATACATAACCTGTACATCCTGAGAAAACAAACAAAGCAACCTTGCATAAAATCGGCGGCAATCTATATAAGTTACTAAATCCTAGAAAACAAAGTAAGATATAATGCTTGTGGAATGAAGTTTGCAGATTTCCTGGAAATTATAAAACTTAATTATTCAACAAAAACCTTAAGACTCCGTTAGAAAAACAAAATCGGCAAAATTTCCAGATTTTTACACGTGACGCCGTCAGAAATGATCTGCAGAAATTCTTATGTTAAGTTTCCGGAAAATTTCTGGAAAAACTTGGTTCTACTTCATGGAAAATCCTGCAAAACTTCATTATGACTCAATACAAGCATTTGACTCTAACAAATACGAATATACATGTTCATTTAATATTATGGAGAATCATGATCGGTTTGTTTCTTAAAAACATATTTGGGGTCTCCCCTTACACGTATCTTTTGCAAAAATACCATTAGGTGAAGTTAAGACTAAGCCAAAACAACAAAGTAAAGTATTTCCACTTTTTAGTTTAGAAACATGATCTACCAACAATAAAAATAAAGCATGCATACGGAAGCAAATAACAATCAAACAAAATAAAATCACACAAAGCATGGGTTACCTCCCAAGAAGCGCTTTTCTTTATTTACGAGTCTTGTAGCTAGACTCAAGGTCATGGGTTACTACGTGACCTCATCATTGGTTTCACTCTCTAGGTCGTCTTCTAAACCAGTTTTGTATTCCGGACCTAGTTGCAAGCATTCTTTGTAGAAACCAAGCATCCTATTTTTCACATACTCTACTCCTCTACGTCTATTCTCATCATTCCTATAATAAGCTGCTTGCTTGTGTGACTTTTCTAAATTAGAGAGGAGGCGGTATTGCTCAATCTTGTAGGGCATTTGGTAGGCAACCTCATCATTTTCTTCCTTAAATCTAACTATCCCTAGAGTCGGATCATAACTCATCCTAGTGGCCTCAACAAATGGTTTTCCAAATATTATTTGGCTTAGGCAAGCATCTATCACCGGAGGAGTGTTTTTTACTATCATAAAATCGATCTCATAAGTGAGATTGCCTATAATCACATGTAATCCCTTCACTCTTCCTACAAAATTACTTATCAGATTCTTATTGGGCATCATCCTAAAATCAAGTTGTTTCTTCATCACCCAATTGTAATAAGTCCTAGTCATGATGTTAACAGGAGATCTAGGATCGATGTAAGCTTTCCATATATGCATATGCCCGATGTTGCATGGTATGTTAATGTTAGAGGGGTCTCCCATTTTGATAAGGGGTGTGCCAAGGATATATGGTCTCTCGGGACTATAGAATAAATCCTTATGGTATTCACGTTCTTCCTTGGTGGGCAACTTATCAAAGTACTTCTCTATAGTTTCTACTTCCTCTAACTTCTTTTCCTTATTAATCTCAACTTCCCTACTTTCATCCCGAGTTTCGGTTTCTACTCCAACTTCATCCTTGTCACTTTCTTCTATCTCCTCATCTATTGGCTTAATGGTGACAACATTGACAAAGTGGACGTGTTTAGATGACGAGGGGTCCTTAATTTGGATTCCGTTATTGGTATCCCTAGTGTCCTTCCTAGGTGTAGTTAACGCTTGGTTGTTGAGGGCTTTCAACAAGTTGTCTATCTTGTTGGTCATCTCCATTTGTTGTTGGTTGAATTCGGTTTCAAACCTAGCTATGCGAGCTTCTTGAGATGCCATGAATTTTGACATCAATCCTTCAAGAATGTTGGTACTACCATAGTTTTTAGAAGGATTGTTGTTGAAAGTACGCTTGGAGGGTGGACCGTTTGGTTGATAACGATTAGGCGGATTGGAAGAATTGGGTTGATTTTGTTTCCACCTAAGTTTTGGGTGATTTTTCCAAGAGGGGTTGTATGAATCACCGTAAGGGTTTGGCTCGGGCTTGAAAGTGTACCACTTATCTCCCGCTTCGTCGGTATGCGAGGATGCGTAGTCCACAAAAGCTGTTCCGGGGAGTTCCACACAATCACGAGTGTCATGGGGACCACTACATAATTCGCATGAAGAACTGATTTTGTTCACTTGGCTTGAAGGCTTAGGAGCTTCGTAGGATTTCATGAGAAACTTGATTTGGTCCTCAAGTTCCATGATCCTACGGTCGGGAGTGCTAGAGTTGTTCGAAGGCAAAGATATTGCCTTGACCGTTTTGTTCAAATCACGGGGATCATTCCAACTTTCGTTGTCATAGAGAGCAAGATCTTCTACGAGTTCCCATGATTGTTCCGCACTTAGATCACGTAGCTTACCATTGGCCGATTGGTCAATGGCTCGCCTCGGGGAGAGATCGATATGGTCATAAAAGATTTGGACGTAGAGCCAAAGATCTATGCCATGATGAGGGACTTTTTGAAGTAAGTCCTTGAAATGAGTCCATGCTTCATAAAGAGATTCATTTTGACGTTGTTGGAACATCAAGATGTCATTTCTAAGCTTAGTAGTTCTCCCCGGTGGGAAAAATTGAGCAAGGAAATGAGTGGTGAGATCATCCCATGTGGTGATGGATCCCGCGGGTAAACACTCAAGCCATTGACTAGCTTGATCCCGTAGAGAGAATTGGAATAGGCGTAATCGGGTTGTCTCTCTAGTTTCAACACCTAGGTCTATGGAATCTACGATTTTAAGGAAGTCCTTAAGATGTTGATTTGGATCTTCGGAACGAAGTCCATGGAATGCACATCCGCTTTGCACCAACCGAATGGTGTCGGATCGCAAGGGAGTCACATTGGCTCCGGTGAGCTCAATGGTGTTTCGGTAGCCTTGGTGGCTAGGTCGGGAATACTCTCCTAAGGTTCGGGGCCTATGAGGTTCAAGTGGTGGGTTTTGTTGTGGTGGGATGACGGGTTCAAGGATGTTCCCATCGTCCATAATGTCAGGTGGTGAAGAGTTACGAACAAAAACACAAAGAAATAAGATAGACTAAAGAGAATCCTAAAAATAAAAATAAAATCTTACAAGAAAGGAATCTAGCAAGTAGACCTAATAAAAAGAAATTCTAACCTAGACAATAACTATTCCCCGGGCTGCGGTGCCAAAAACTTGATGCGTAGGGATTGCACCAGGCTTTACCTCTCAAGGGATCTCGAGAAGCTTACAACCCTCACCAGGCAGTGTACCTGATCGTTGTAGTATAGTATAGTGACAAGTACCGGGGGATTGATCGTTCAGCTAGGAATAGTGTCGCTAGGATTAGAAAACCTAATTACTAGTTCTAAAGATGAGGGATGATTATTTTTGTATTTTTATATCTTTTAGAAAGCAAGTAAATATCTCGGGTTTGAAGGATTTGGGCAGAATTAGTTGCTAGTCAACTAACCCAATACTAAAGATGCAATCAAAATAAAATACTAGAAATGAAAATAAAACTAAATTAAACTAAGGTTGTGAGCAATAAGTGGTAGAAATTGTGTTTACTTAGATTTCACTACTCCCTAGATATCTTTTACACGTTAATTACTTGTTATAGTTGCGTGGATGACGGATTGTATTCCTTAATACCATTCATGGGGTGGCGCACTTAACTCGCCAATCCTATGAGTGCCTACTTCACTCCTATGTCGAGCCGGCTAAGAAGCTCCTAACATGGGATCATTAGAATTTACTCATGCATTAAATACAACCAATAAAACCTAGTGCACATCGGTTCATGTTTCCTAAGACGTTCAAGCATGTTACCATTTGGAGATCTGCCAGTTTTCTTAAGCCTAACATCAAAATCATTCATCCAATACAACCATAAACAAGTAATCAACACATAATCAACATCTAGGTTTAATTAGATCTAAGCAAACACAAGATAAATCTAGCCTAACATGATGGAATTAAGACAAGTACAAGATATAGACAACCAACACATAGACATATTGATTGAATTAGAAGAACACTTATCTTAATTACACATGTAAGGGTTCAAGGGCTGAAAACCCTTGAAAAACCTGTAAAATTCGTATTAGGTTCGGCCTTAGGGTTTCTCCAAAAACTTCTCTTTTTTTATGAATGAAAATTAGAAAACTATATATAGGAAATTGAGGCTGACGGCGTCAAGACCAAATAGGTGACACCGTCATCTCGCCGCCAAAATAATTCTCTTCCTTGTGACCCATTTTGCTGTAAAAGGAGGTGTTTGGTTTATGAATTTAAAGTTTGAATGTTGATTTCTTCCTCGTAATCACGGATTTGAAATTATTGAACCTGACGACGTCACTTTGTAAAGAGTGACAGCGTCAGGTATGTCTGATGCTCAGCCGCCCTATTTATTCATAATCTAATCCCTTCCGTTCCTTCCTATTTTGTTCCAGGAAATGAGCAAGCGTTCCCGACCCCACCGAGGAAGTTCTTCAAGTTCCCAACGTGAAAACTATGCGGAAACGGTCCAAAGTTGGAATGTCTTTGTTGACGACGCCTCAACCTTTAAGTACAACTAATTACTCCATCATCAAGTTGATCATGGGGCTGTGGTTGATTGGGAATTAAGGGGCGAGTGCCTTGCACGGGCTTTTCTGGAAAGCTTCCAAACTAATAACTTCACGGGTCCTCAATGGGAAAGATTGTTTAAGCTTCAAGAGCCCGTTTATGACGAATTGGTATGTGAGTTTCTAGCTACTTTTCATTTTGAGATAGGGGAAGCGAGGAGTAATGTAGGTGCCACCACAATTTACTTTAGTCTGGGGGTGAGATTAGATCTTGTTTTGTTATGGAGTTGGGTTGGAGGTTGGGGCTTTACAGCTAACATGAGGCCACTCAGGGACAGTTTATGGGTAGATTGAGTCATGGTGAGACTATAAGGAATGATATGAGGAGTGCGATGTTTTGGCCCACCATTGGGGACGGTGTGTATACTTCGACTACTAGGGCCTCTAGCATTAGGGATCCTAGGATTAGGTTGACCCATAGGTGCATATCCTACTCCTTGTCGGGGCTTCAGAGTTCCACCCACTGCATCACCAGTTCGGACCTCTTCTTCCTTTACACCATTTACTCCCCGGATGTTTACTGCAACATCCCATTCTAGGTTGCTAGTTATTTGAAAAGAGGGAGTTGGGGAGAAGCAGAGCGACAAGATTTATGGGGGGGGTGTTTGTTACTAGGCTCGCCCAACCATATGGAGTCCTTAGGCCTGAGATCATGGGATATTTGAGTATTGGGGGGCCATGCAGGGTTGTTAAGGCAAGGTCCCTCAAGCAGATGGAGGTTATCATGGAATTGGGTAATGGGCCTTGTGTTTGGTATGCTGTGAGACCAGAGGCGGTTGGTGGTGATGATACTCATAAGGGTGATGATTAAGAGGATGAGCAACCACAACATCAGCCATTCGGTGATTATGGTGCCGGTGGTTCTAGATATGTTTACCGGGATATGAGTCAGGGAGATTGGCAGGCCTATCAGGGGGGCTGGATGGGTCAGATGGATACCTGGAGGACCAGGACAGATGAGAGGTTTGACTGGATGTATGATCACACTGTGCGTCAAATGCAGCACCTATCCAAGCATGATCATTTGGAGCCGCATCTTCAGATCGACCCATTCTCTGGCCGTGAGCAGGACTACCCACCCTATGGGTACTATGGGCAACTCTCTCCTGGCTACGATTACCGTTACGGTCCCCCTCCACAGTGATCCTTTTATGTGATGATGTGGTCCTTGAACAGTTTATCTATGTTTGTGCTTGTTAAGACAATCTGGTTTGTAATATCGTAGGATTTGGCCTCTATTGGCATTTGGATATTTGTATTATTTTTTTTAATGGTTGAATTCTATGCATGTAGGATTTCTATCTTTTTGTTTCTGTACTTTTAATTTTACGGCCCTTATTATTTGTTTGTTTGCTTATTTGTTTTTATTTATTTCCGTATGCATATTTCATTCTTATTGTTCATTGTTCATGTCTCAAATAGGAATTGTGAAAATGTTTTATTTTGTTTTTAACCTCGTCTTAATTACATATAAAGTTATTTTGCAAAAGATAAGTGTAAGGGAAATCCAAATTTGTTTAAAGCACGAATTGAACATGAACGATAACAATAAGATATAAACATGCATACTAGTATTTGTTTGAGTCAAATGCTTGTATCAAGTCACAATAAATGTTTTGCAGGATTCCAGGAATTAAAACATAGGTTTTCCTGGAAAATTTTCGGAAACAAAATAAAAACAATTTAGTTAGATCACTTCTGATGGCGTTAAGGGTTATAACCTAACGACGTCAGATGTTATTTTCTGCAAAATTTTCCAGATTTTGTTTTTTTGCTGGAATTGTAAAGCTTCGTAAAATCTATAATTTATAATCTCCAAGAATCTGCAAATATTCATTTCACAAGCATTATATCTTTACTTGCTTTCTAGGATTTACTATTATATAGATTTTACTGCCCATTTTTTGTGAGGTTTCGTGTTATTTTTCTTAGTTGTTTAACAGGTTATATTGGACAAGAAGATGATTATATTTCAGGAGTGAAGCTTTGCATGCTCATTTTCTTAGTTGTTTAATAGGTTATATTGGACAAGAAGATGATTATATTTCAAGAAGATGACTACATCATCCACACCGAGCTAATCATGGGAGTATTTGTTTCATTCATTTTCATTTATCTTTACTTTGTTACTTTTTAAGAACATTGGGGACAATGTTCAACTTAAGTGTAAGGGGGTAAATGAGGATACCTTAGAAACTACAATTGCACTTGATATTTTATTTTGTTTAATAGTAGATGTGTAATAAAACTAAGAGAAATACTTGTCAGGGCAACTTTAGCACCAAATTTAAAATTTTTTGCAATATTTAGGAGTGAAACTTTAATCTTAATAAGCATCTCATGGATAGGGGTTATATGACTAGCACAAAAAAACCGTACCACTAAAAAATTTCCACCCCAAATATGTGAGGTTCGCCCTTAGATTTGTTAGGAAAAGCATTCATTATTAGTGCTTGTGAGTGTACCGATAGTATTTAGATTCTAAAACTTGCGTTAGCGATGCATCCCTAGACAATAAGTGAGACCACATTCGTGTAGTTAAGATTTACTACATGATAAGAGGCATTAGGATAACCCATGTTTTAAGCCTGTTTCTTTTTATAATTACATTGACTTCATTGGTCAAGTAATTCTCCCACACCTTCGTGATGTACTCATTTTTAGTACACGATACCCCTAGTACAACCCTCAGAGCCTATCCTTTTTCGTTTTTAACTTTAAGCATTTTACTTAAAGGAAGAATTTGTTTACAATCCACCCCCAAATGTACACCCAAATCGCCTTAGCCTACCTTGTATGCACTCATCTTTAGTTCATTATTGTTATTTGTTTAAACCCTTTGTTAATTGTCTAATTGGTTACATGGTTGCTAAGTCGAGTCATATCTTGTACATATTATTTTGGGACGATTGGGACTTATGGGTAAAGTACTAGTGTTATGGAGTAATGGGTAAGAACATCATTTATTACCCCCATATATGCGTTAATGTTTTAAAGTACTCCTGATGTTTCGATTATCTTGATTCGAGTATTTATTTTTATTTATGTAAAAGTTCAAGTGTAAGGGGAGAACAAGCCCCCTTGATGTATTATTTTGGATGGTAGGGCAAGAATGTATGATTAAAAAAATCGAAAAACAAGAAAAAAAATTTGGAAAAAGACAAGTAAAAAAACATACGGACTACCATCCCGTTCCTTTTATTTTATTTATATTTATGTTATAAATAAAATATCCTTTTATCCAACAAACCGTGTTTTCCATATCCCTACACCTAACATTATAACCCTTGGAAAGCCCTCTTTGATAGTTATCCTAGGTGCTTACGCCAAGTGGTGGAGGTTTTTTTATCCTTTTCCAACCCTATGGTAATCTATTTTCTATGAAAGGTAGTGAGAGAGATTTTTCCATTTTCATTTGTGATATATAGATTTATAACACCTGATACGCGGGATTACGCCCTCGCAACAGGTTTTACCTCTCAAGGGATCTTGCGAAGCTTGCAATCCCCATCAGGCAGTGTACCTGATCGTTGTAGTATAGTATAGTGACAAGTACCGGGGGATTGACCGTTCAACTCAGGAATAGTGTCGCTAGGATTAGAAAGCCTACTAAACTAGGTCTAGAGGTGAGGGATGATTCTTTTTGTATTTTTTATATTTTATAAAAGCAAGTAAAATCTCGGGTTTTGAAGGAGTGGGCGGAATTAGTTGCTAGTCAACTAACCCAATTAACTAAGATGCAATCAAAATAAAATAATAATAAACGAAATTAAACTAATGTGGTGGAAACAATAATGAGAAAAGATGTGTTTACTTAGATTTCATTACTCCCTAGGTATCTTTTACCGGTTGATTAGCTTGTTACAATTGCATGGATGACAGGTTATATTCCTTAATACTATTCGTAGGGCCGTGTACAATATTCCCTAACTCTATAAGATCCTACTTCACTCCTATGTCGAGCCGACTAAAAGCTCCTAACATGGGATCATTAGAATTCGCTTATGCATTAAACACAACCAAAAATCGCAATACACCTCCGATCATGTTTCTTAAGACGTTCAAGTAAGTTACCAATGGAAGTCTGCCAGTTTTCTTAAGCCTAACATCAAATACAATCATCCACAACAATTATAAACAAACAATCAACCAATAATCAACATCTAGATTTCACTACATCTAAGCAAACACAATAAAAACCTAGCCTAACATGTTAAAAGAAAGACAAACATAAGATAGAATCAAACAAAACATAGACATATTGAATGATTATTGGAAGACTTATCTTTATTCAAACATGGATGAAAGAAGGGTTTGAAACCCCTACAATAAGAAGAAAATTCAACCTAGGGTTTATGCTTCTAATTTCCACACTTTGTTCCACACTTTACAATGAAAAACTGGAAAAATATATATAGATGAAACATCCTGACGGCGTCATGTATTAGCTTCTGACCGTCAACTCACCGCCAAGTTAAGAGTCGTATTGCCTAGATCCAGTCTTGACGCCTTCATGTGTAAATATACTCTGGGCCGTCACATGTAACCTGACCCTGACGGCCATGGTGACGCCGTCAGGTCATTAACACTGAAAATGTTCTGGGCTGTCACGTTATAATATCCACTTCCACCTCTTTTATCACTCTTGACGCCATCATGTATGAAGCCTTGACATCGTCAGGTACTGTTCCCAGCAAGGATTTTGAGACTTTGCCGTTTTCTTCACTTTTATGCTTCAAAAACGTCCAAAATGCTTACTTTTCCAGATTTCTCCTCAACAGTACCTAAAATGACAAAAGGAACGATTTAGGGCAATAATTGATTAAATAATCATGAATTCGGGCTTAAATGACCCCTTAAAAGTGGTACACTTTTCGCCTCATCAACATCCGAGAGATAAGAGTATCCAAACATTAAATGTGAGGTGCTAGTTTATAATTTCTGTGCTTGTTTTGATTAAGGTAGAATGATCATTTGTTGTAATTACTTTTATATTAATGTTAAATGACCCCTAACTTGTATTTTGATTGTTATAAAAGCTCATTTGCTTGAGGACAAGTAAATCTCAAGCGTAAGGGTATTTGATACGGAAATATTTGTTACACTTTTAGGGGTCATTTAAGCCTTAAATCGTGATATTATGGTCAAATATTACCTCAAATCATTCCTTTTGTCATTTTAGGTACTTTGAACGAGAATTCTGGAAAATCGAGCATTTTGGGCATTTTTGGAGTTAAAAGTGAAGAAAACGACAAAGTCAAGAAACCATGCTTGAAACAGTACCTGACGGCGTCAGATGTCACAAGGTGATGCTGTCATTTGATGAATCAAGAGGAGGATAACTATTTACACTTGACGTGCCAGAGAAGAATTTGATGATTACAACGTGACGGCGTCACGTTATATTTTGAGTAGGTTGTCACGTATTACCACAAAGAGAGACGGCCCAGAAGACAACAACAAGAGACGGCGTCAAGAAGATTAATTGGGCGTCAAGAAACCCTAATGACGGCGACTTGACGGCGTCAGGATCCAAAAGCTGACGCCGTCACCCTTGTATATCTATAAATAGTTTTGAATTTTTCATTCATTAGTGTGGAACTTTTGTACAACAAACCCTTGCCGAATTTTACAGCTATTGTAAGATTTTCATACCCTTCTTTCATCCATGTTCAATTGAAGATAAATTTATCTTTTAATCATTCAATATGTTTATGTGTTGTTTTATTATCTTTTATGCTTGTCTTTCTTTTAACATGCTAGCGTAGGTTATTTAGTGTTCGCTTAGATATAATGAAACCTAGCTATTAATTATTGATTGTTGGTTTGTTTGATTGTATTGGGTGATTGATTTTGCGTTAGGCTCAAGAATACTTGTCGAACTCCTATATGGTAACTGGCTTGAATGTCTTGAGAAACGTATTCGGCTGTGTACACCGATGTTCTTGGTTGTTTTTAATGCATAAATGACTATTAAGGAGGCCATGATAGGGTACTAAATGTGTCGTCATAGGAAGAGATAGAAGCTTATAGACTTGGGGAGGGACGTACACGCCCTCATGACTGGTATTAAGGAAAGCAACCCTTCATCCAAACAATTATAACAAACCAATTAATTAATAAAAGATAGCCAAGGAGTAGTAAAATCTAAGTAAACACATTTTCTCACTATAAGAAGTTCACCACATTTATTTTTCTTGTCATTTAATTTTATTTGGATTAGTAGTTATTTTGGGTTAGTTGACTAGCAACTAATTCCGCCCACTCTTCCAATACTCTAGATATTATACTTGCTTTCATAAAAATATAAAAATACAAAAAGAATCATCCCTTACCTTTAGACCTATTTTACGTAGCTTTCAATCCTAACGACACTATTCCTCTAGAGAACGATCAATCCCCCAATACTTGCCACTCACTATACTACATCGGTCAGGTACACTGCCTGGTGAGGATTGCAAGCTTCTCAAGATCCCTTGAGAAGTAAAACCTTTTGCAAGGTTGCAAAACCACACATCACCATTCCCAATTTTCTTTCTAAATAATGGTGGTAGATCAACCCCTTGAGCTAGAAGATCGTCTTTAAGCTTCATAATGTGGTACCATGGACCCGAGTTAGGCTTTAAAAGAAAATTGTAATGGAGATCACCTGTTGGTCCATATATGGAACGGATTACTTTATGCCATACTGCATTATCTTAGGTGTAAAACCTCCAGCACTATTTTTTTAACATTGCTTGATTATAAGTTTTCAAACTTCCAATGCCAAGGCCTCGAAAATCGCATGGAGCAATAACTTTATCCCAAGCAATCCAAGGGATTATTTTGTCATCCGCACACCCACCCCAAAAGAAATTTCTTCTAATGCTCTCAAGCTTGCTAATCATCTTTTTTGGGGCCTTGAAGGTGGAGAAATAGTAGAATCCCAAGCTACCAAGAACGGACTTTATGAGAGTTAACGCCCACCATAAGAGAGTGTCTTTGATTTCCACTTAAAGACGCGCTTGTGAAACCTATCATCAAGAGGATTCCAATTATCGCATCTAGACATTTTAGCACCAATAGGAAGCCCTAAGTGGATGCAAGGAAATTGAGATGCAAAACACCCAATAGTTGACGCAATAGAGTTTAACTTACTATTAGAAACACCAAATCCATATAGCTTACTTTTATTAAAGTTGACCTTTAACCCAGAAGCAAGTTGAAAACAAGTAAGGATTCTAGACAGATTCTTGGCATTTGTGATAAACCATTCACCTATGAACAAGGCAACATTCGCGAACTGGAGGTGAGAGATGTGTATTTTGTCTTTACCCACTTTGATGTCGTGGAAGACGTTATTACTCGTTGCTTCGATAAGAGCTATATTGAGGGCTTCTATCACCAATATAAAGAGAAAAAGGGAGAGATGATCCCCTTGTCTGAGGCCTCTTTCAATTTTGAACTCGGTGGTTGGTGATTTATTAACGAGAACCGAAGCAAAAGCCGAATTTAAGCAAGAGTGAATCTAATTCCTCCATTTAGAGCTAAACCCCAATTGATCTAGAATAGATAATAAGAACGACCAAATTAAAGAGTCAAAAGTTTTCTCGAAATCAACCTTGAAAAACATGAGTTTTTTCTTGTATTTCTTAGCACAAGCAATAGTCTCATCTACCATGAGGGGGCCATCAATAATCTGTCGACCCTTAATGTAAGCCATTTGAACATTACTAACTACCGAAGAGACTAATTGAAAAAGATGGTTAGCTAGGATTTTTGCAATGATTTAATATTGACAACCAATTAGGCTAATCGGCCTAAAGTCGCCAACCATAAGAGGATCATCTACCTTTGGAACAAGGGTGATAAAAGATGAACAACATCCTGTAGGTATTAATCCTGAAACCTCAAAGTGTTTGACATACGAAATAACATCTTGTTCAATAGTTGTCCAATGTTTTTTTTTAAAGAACTTGAATGTAAAACCATCAGGCCCTCGAGCTTTAGAGCTTCCACAATCCCACACCTCCCTTTTAATTTCATCAAATGAGAAGGGTCTATCTAGAAAATGTACCTCCTCCATGGCAAGATGTTGAAATCTACTACTAGTGAAAAAAGGCCTCGAACTATTCTCTTCCTTGAATCGGCTGCCAAAAGAGGTGAATATATGATTTTTAATAGCCGACGGGTTTGTGGTCTATTCATCATGGATGTTGAGCCCATTTATTGTTGAACGATTACGTCTATTATTGATGTACCATGAAAAAAGAGAGACTTTTCATCACCTTCCGCTGCCCAACGTATCTCAGCTTTTTGCTTTAAATCTTTCACTTTATGGTGCTCGAGATCAGCTAACTGTTTTACAAAAGAAGTTATGGAATCCACTTCATAGGATGAAAGACGAGAGATCACAGCCTTATTATCGAGGCAATCAATTTTAGCCCGTAGCTCACAATAGACCTTTGACTCGGGTTGTTAGACCATCACGTGCCACTGTTTAATAGTATTCTTAAGCCTTTTGAGTTATGTTTTAAAACCCACAGCCAGCGGTCCAAATGTTGAAGAGACCCACGAGTCTTGAACAATAATGGGAAAATCAGCATGTTCAATCCAGTAATTATAAAGCTTGAAAGGTATAGGACCAAAATCCAGACTTGTGTTCTTAAGAAGAATGGGTGAGTGATCTAAAAACTCTCTAGGAAGAGCCAAGATATGTGAGTTTGGCCATTTTTGGATGACCAGATTCAATAGAAGGAAACGATCAATTTTGCTACACTTTGAGCCAAGATTATTCATTCGCGTAAACTGTTTCCAACCCAATGGAAGATCTCTAAGACTTGAAGAGTGTGTTAATAAAAATATCGCCTAAAAACGTTATTTATATTTTACGATCTTTGCTAAATTTTGTTAATGACAAACTGTAAACTTTATTTTTTAGCAAAACATAAATAGAGTTAAAGTCTTTTGCTTATGAACATTTATTACAACTAAACATTACTTTATCTACATTTACATTTACGTTTTACAAAACATAATATTTTCACATTTTAATAATAGAAATGTACTATGACATCATGGCAAACATCATGTGTATATCTTTGAAAAATTTCTAGAATCTTTAAGTAGACTTTGATAGATTGTGTATATATTTTCTTTAGATTGTTACTCAAAGAATCATAGAAGATTTGGTGAATATTTTGGTTAGATTTGAAGAAGATTTCTTGGGGATTTTCTGTCAGTTCTGGCGGAACCAAAATCCACAATGGACGGAACCCTCAAAAGGGTTCCGCCGTATCCGTGGGTTCCTGGCCTTTGTTGCCTATAAATAGCAAGCCACATCCAAGTCTTTCTTCATGACTTACAATCATACATTAGCATACATACTCTCATTTCTTATATCTAGCTCATTCATACTTCATCTTTGTGAGATTCTTTTGTAGCAAGAAGATCACAACTTCATTCAAAAGTTTTACAAGTTTCAATGTTATGTTGCAAGACTTGTTAGCTTAGCATGGTGTGAACTCTTGTTGTTCATACATCCATTTGATTTTATTAATTCAGTAGTGATCGGTTAGTATTTTAGTCCTTAAAATACATAGAGTGACGGGAGTAGTTATACCCTTATAAAAGAACTCGCCATCTAGCTTTGTGTCAGTAATCTTGTGTAAGCGACATGTAAGGTTTTCTCCGCCAGTGAAAAGAGATTGTTGACTATTGAAGGAAACTCTCGAGTTGGATACTCGAGGAGTGGAGTAGGGCAAGGAACGAACCACTATAAACATCAGTGTTGTGGTTTAATCGTTTCTTTCTTTAACTTGCACTTTACTTATTGTTTATTATTTGCAATTGTCGATTACACGTATAGTTTTCAAAGCTAATTAAATTTAAAAAAGGTAAAACTATTCAACCCCCCTTCTAGTTTTCCACAATTGGCATCAAGAGCTACGTTACTCAAGTTGTTTAAAATATATTGTATTTTAAAACTTGGAACGATCCATGAATTTTGAAAATTTCAAAGAAGAGAAATCTATGCAAAGACCACCACTATTCGAACCAAATGGTTTTATATATTGGAAAAACCGCTTTGAAACTTAAGTGAATCGAAGGGCATAGATCTTTGGTATATAATTATTGAAGGTGGTCACAAAGCTACTTTTAAAGATATTGGAAGTGTTCGGGATCAGGATAGTGCACTTACTAAACATAGTGAGGATCAAAGAAATTAATTGCTAAAAATAATGAAGCAAAAATGATGTTTTATAATGCTTTACCTAAGAAAGAATATGAAAGAGTTTTTATGTGTAAAACCACTAAAGAAATTTGGCAATCTTTGATAATTACTCATCAAGGAAATTCACAAGTCAATGATAACAAAATTGATCTTCTTGTTCAACAATATGAACAATTTGTTATTCCCGAAGATGAAATCATTGATAGTGCATTTGCTAGATTTAACACCATTATTCCTTCTCTTAAAGCACTTGATGAATCTTTTTGTAGCAAGAATTTTATCAGGAAGTTTCTTAGAGCACTCCATCCGAAGTGGAGAGCAAAAGTGATGAAAATTGAAGAATCTAAAGATCTTTCGAGAATGTCACTTGACGAGCTAATTGAAAACCTCAAAATTCATGAAATGGTAATGGAAAAATATTCAGAGATAGTTAAAGGCAAGAAAGAAAAAGTAAAATCTATTGCCTTGAAAGCTAGAGTAGAATCAAGTGATGATGAGGAATCTAGCACGGGTAGTGATGATGAAGAATATGCCATGGCCGTAAGAGACTTCAAAAAGTTCTTTCGAAGACGAGGGAAGTTTGTAAGGCAATCTAGACATGACAAGAAATCTTTCTGAAAAGACCATGATGATAAGAAAGGAAAGGGTTAAAGAAAATGTTTAGATGCGGAGACACAAGCCATCTCATAGGAGAATGTCCAAAACCACCCAAAAGCAAAACTCAAAGAGCTTTTGTAAGTGGTGCGTGGAGTAATAGTGAAGATGATGACGATGAGCCAAAGAATAACGAAATTGCTCTCATGGCTCAAGACTCGAATGAGGTACACTCCGATTCATCTCGTTCTTCTACTGATGATGACACGTTACAAAAAGAATATAACAAACTTTGTGAATTAAGCTTAAAAGTTGTGGAGTTTTTTAGCCTATTTGGATCATTTTGAGCATATAGGGTTAAACAAAACAATGATAATAATATGATACGCAATTAAATTAAAACAAATCAAAGTTATTCACAACAAGGTTTTTCCATAATCCCCTCCAATTATATTTGATCAGAATATAACATGTTATCTACCTATAACAAGGATCAAAGACACCTTTGATCTTGGGGGATGAATCCTAACTAACTCTAGTCTAGGCATTTATAATCTATGCCCTAGACACACACACACACACACCTTTATTAATATACATTATGAAAGACTTAATATAAAAACATGTACCCTTGATCTCTTTATATAATAAAGAATTAGGGTTTACAAAAGACTACGAAGGACTAAAATATAAAATCTTCTTTATCATGTAAGTCCCTTGTGTTTGATTCTTCATCTTTTGTAGAATTCCTGGCTTTGCATTATAGTCCCTTTGTTTCATTCTTTTATTTATTTTATCACATCAAATCAAGAATCCTAACAATCTTCCCCTATTTGATGATGACAAAACAAACAAAGTCGTGTACAAACTTCCCTAGACGAAGTAGAGAAATTGAGATGTAAGCATCTCCCTGAATGAAACAAATCTTGTCTTCCCATTAATTCATGCCATGCCACCACAATATCTCTTCCCCTTTTTCTTATCAACAAATAGGGAATGTATGCAGTAGAAACTTCCCCTCGAGTGATGCATGTACATCAAATGATTATACACATCATAATATGCTTTCCTTGAAATCAATGTTCTAACCATTATGTGTGTGTATTCCAATCTGTGGGTGTGTTAACCGAGAACTCTCAAACTCATCCGAAAACCAAAACTATGTACTGTCCAATAAACCCATGAACTATCCGATATCTTATAAAGCAAGCAGTAGTAATAATATCTGGGATAGCTCTAACAGAAGAAACCATGTCGAGCAGTACTAATACTTAACAATAGTAGTAATTGATAAGCACAGGAGCAGAAACAATACTTAACAGTAGAAACATTGTTAATAGGGGGACGCTTACAAACATTATGTTTTCTCCAATTAAACTTGATCTTCGATAATAGGGGGATTCTTCCAAACACTTATCTTCTTTTATTTGATTTCTGCATTTCCCTTTCAAACTGAG
This sequence comes from Artemisia argyi, assembly GCA_030686995.1. Taxonomy (NCBI): domain Eukaryota; kingdom Viridiplantae; phylum Streptophyta; class Magnoliopsida; order Asterales; family Asteraceae; genus Artemisia; species Artemisia argyi. Next base: position 126,762,983 of record CM060706.1, on the reverse strand, counting down.
CATAAATCCTTTGAAGCAATTATTTGACTATCTCTAAAAATTCTTCAACTTGAATCTTTAAAGACACCATCACTACAAGGACTCCAGCTTCCAAGGGATGTTCCAACTCTGCCAACATAAATATATCCACTCCACCTTTTGTTGACAAATGATGGACATTGCAGCAATCATAAAATCTCCAAGTAGCAGAAAGATCATGGTATGGAAATCTCCAATACACGTCTGAAGGATCTGGTTCATACAATCTCTTTAATTCTACCTAAAGCTCTTGTTCTTTCACATCAAACTTCTTATTTGACTTGAGCTTCTCTTGAACCAATCTCCATAGAGTATTCAGATCTTCTCTATCACTAGCCTTGATCAATTGTTCAAAATTCTTATATACAGTAGAACTTCCACCTATTCTGATCACCTTCCAAGCTTTCCCAAACTTGTCTTTGTATATCTTCTAATCCACTATTGGATGTCTAGCCTGAATTGGATCAACATGTAAAGTGTCTAGAATGAGAACCATCATTAGAACATGAGAAGAACCTTCTTCATTATCATCTTCTTTCTCAGTAGGCTTTTATTCAACAGTCTTGAGTCTCTTTGGAAATCTTCCAACATCTTCATCTTTAATAGGAACAAACTGCTGATTCTTTCTAAAAGCAGTGTAATACAAACTCCCAATCTCTTCATGAGATTTGCCTTTAAGCTGACTTAACTTCCAATTATCTTGGTGAGTCAAGTAATCTTTCATTCCTTTGATTACCAGAGCTTTTGTATGTTTCCTATTTCTCTTCTGACCTTTCTTGATTGACTCCATCAGATCATGTAAAATTACATCATCATCTCTCAACTTTATGAAATCAGCAAGTTGGATTGATCTTTCTTCAACAGATAACTTTTTATTTGCAGTTAGCTCCATTGCCTTTGCCTTCACGACTGGATCTGTTTCAATCATGTGTTCAATTTGTGCTTCCAATGATTGTTGATCAAACATAGTTTTTGTAGTAATTCTTTCATTCTCCAATCTTTGAGCCTCCAATAAACCTACAACTTCATCTTCTCTTAGTTTCCTTGCCACTTCAGCATCATAATCTATTTGAGCTTGAACTCTGGCCTTTATCTTTTTTTGTTGCTCAATTTCTTCATCTGTCATAGGAGCTTTTCCCTTTTCTTTTCTCCTTTTCTCATATTCTGTCTCAACAGTACCTTCCTCATGTATACTAGTAGTACCTTCTTCAAATATGCTAGCAGTACCTTCTTGAACTCTACTATCAGTACCTACTTGAATTCTTGTAGCTGGTTGGCTTGAAGCAGTATCAAGTACATCTTCTGGAACTTCCAAATCAACAATTTATGTTGGTTCATCTTTAGCAATTTCCTCTATTTGTTGTTGTGGAATTTCCTTAGTATCTTGATCTTCACTAACTTCTTCAATAGCTTGATCTTCACCCATATCCATAGCTCCAAAACCTGATTCTTCAAAGTCAATTTTCCTCCCCTCAATCTTTGAATTTGTTTTCCTCCCCTGTTTGGGATAATCACCCAAATTATCATCTGAATTACGATCATCTGAGGAAGTAGAAGAATCCAAAATCTGAGCTTTCATTTTACCCTTTAGTTGCTTGATCTCATCATGCATCTTTTGCATCTTCTTCACCATCATTGAGAATGCATTCTTGTAGAGAACCTTTGTTTTCTTGAGATCTTCTTCTAAATTAGTAACCTTGGTTGATAAGGTGGTACATAGGTCCATCAATTCATTATATTTTAGACTATCCTCAGCACTTCCAGCTGTGTTACCTGCTGAGAGAGGTGCATCATGGGGCATAGATTCAGTTTCTTCCCTAGTTGGACTAGGAAGTACTCCTAAACCACCCATAGTTTTTAGTTGGCTTGGAATTCCACTACCTGTACCTATTCCATGAGGATCAGATACATTAAGTGTTTCCATGTTAGGGGTCTTCATGATGTTAACATTGGCCTGTCTTGCATCTAAGCTAGGACCGGTATTGTTAGCCCCATCCATACCACCAATAATGGTAGCCTCATTTGCTACGTTTGTCGAGGAGGAGAACTAGGCTGAGGAACCATAGTTTCCTTTCTAGATCTTCTCCTATATGTGTGTGTTACAGTTGGGGTATGTGAGATAGATGGAACATCAATGGGTGTGTGTTGGGGATCAGTTGGGTTTACTGACCCTTTACCCTGTACCTAAGGAATAGAAGCAAGCATAGCAATAGATAATGGTCTTACTACCCTATCCCATCCTTGTGTTGTCATAACCATATTTTGAAAAACTTTTTGTTGCAGACCAGGAGTAGGAAAAATGGATCTGTGGGGAAAGTAAAACACTTTCTTTTGCTTTCAAAATCAGTTGTATAAACCTTGGGTACATCAAAAATTTATGTGGAGAATCTGAATTCTTTACCATACCTTCAAAAATCAACTTTGAAAAATTATATTTTTTGTTTCTTGATAAACACACAAGAGCAATCGCAATATTGCTACTGAATTGCTCCTATGAAGTTCTTTTAGGGCTTAAACAATGAAGCAATGTATGGATAAAAAACCTTCACTGAGGTGAGAAACATCCCTTATTAAAAGTTAAAAGATTATTGGATGTATCATACCCTATTTTTAAAATAGCAGCCAAAATTATGGGTTGGGCATGTCTATGGTACCATCTGATTCATCGAATCGGAGATGTCTCCTCAAAGATTTCTCAGTAACATAGATAAGTTGCCCATCCAGAGTTGCACTTAGTGCAGGTATGGGTATAGCCTAATCATCTTCATCAAGTGTTAAGGCAGTTGCAGTCTGCCAAAACTGTTTGATTTGAGAGGAATAGAGAGTGGGGTTTACAATTAGAGCATACATGAGGTAGGAATTATTTAGAAAATCAATAACCTCATAGAATTTTGGACCTTCCCCATCCTCTGTTTTGACCAAGTGTGCAACCTGATTGTATGTATTGGAAAATTGTAAGATAGCCATGAATGAAATCTGTAAGAAACAGAATAATGATCGTTAGTAATTGAATACATGGGTGGAAATGCACCCTCTCATGAAGATGTTCGGGTTCATGTTAAGTCTTTTTGGAGTCCCGAGCAAAATTCGGGTGATAATCTCCCTTTTAAATAACATGGAGATGTTAGTGTTGTTGTGGATGCTGTGAATCTTGGACATGGTAACGCAAGTGATCAGGTGTCTTTGGAAACCACAAAAAATTAGAGTCTAGAGCAGAATGCAGGTGTCGTGGACCCTTATCAACAACAGGAAATTGGTAATGAAACCTCTCTTGCAGTGGTTAGGGAATGTGTCGAGGATGGTGATAGTCTTGAACCTGTTAAGGCAACTAAGTAGGCTGTAATAGATCCAACAAAAAAGTGGGAGTCTTGTGCAGAGTCCGGTTGTTATGGGTGTTACAGATGTTAGGAGTGATCATGATGGTAATGTGGATGTTGTGTCGGTGCCAAGCCACATCAGGAAGTTGGACTGGTACCTGAGAAATTGGTTTCTTGCAAGGTCAATGATGGTGTTATTGAACAGGATGGTGCCAATGTTAGAAAAGCTTGCATGAACAATGATGGTGTACATGTTGGGAATGATCTAGCAATTGTGATAGCTGAGACCCAAAAGTATCTGTTAACATCTGCTCTTGATATGGTTAAGTTCGTGTGTACTAAAGAACGTCAGTAGGAGTAAAAAGAAGCCTCAAAATTTAATAGAGTACATTGATCTATCAGGTTAATTAGAATTGTTTATTGCAGAGGTGAGGAAATTTAGAGCTGGATGAAGTAACGAACATCTTGTACCAAACACAACAGGCATTTATTTATTTATTTATTTATTTATTTTTGTGGTAATATGGGGTATCCAACTCGACATTGCGAGCCGACTAATCCCCACAACGACTACCTTTTCTGGATAGCTCGGAGTCATCGCAGGTGAACCTCTGTGGCCACATGGGGATTAATTTTCTACCCAAGGTTTGAACTAATAGACATTTGGGCCACAATTCAAAGGCTTTCGTTAAAGAACTTTTGCCAACAAGACAATGGCTAATAGATGATGCGAGTACATTTGCTATCGAGTCATGTTTTATAAATCTGTACTTTATTCATACTAACCAATTATTGTTTTTCAGCACATCCATGTTTGTCGGTTGTCCTTGTCTAGTGACTCCAAGGTCGTTTGATGAACATGGAATTTATTCAATCGTTAGTAAAAAATTGTGTGATGATGGTTATGATGTTGATGCTCGACAACATCAATATTTTTTTTATATTTATTTGTTACTGACTGACACAAGTGATACTGACAGACACAAGTGATATGTTTTATGTGCTAGCCTCCGAAACTGGAAATCATACGTTTATGATTGCAGTGAGGAGTCACTTTATTTTGCATACTTTGATTTTGGTGCATACCAAGGGACAAATCCCCACCATTCATCTAAATTGATCTAATGGTGGGATTAACCTAAGATTTAATATGAAAACCTAAGTCCATGTTTTTCCTGCCTTTATCTTTATATTTTTGTCATTTTAATTATTCTCTTTTTATTTTATTTTCTGTTAGGTCACCATTTCTTAACATAAACACTTAGAAATCTAAAGAGAGAAAATAGTTTAGAGAGAGAGAATAGAAGGAACACTTAAGAGAAAATGAAATGAACTTGTATTACCTAGAGAACCAACACCCTCAAATGAGGGGATACAAGTCTATTTATAGGTGTGGACTAGGGCTTCACTAAACTTTGATATTATTACATAATACGCCCTTAGACCTTTACCAAACTTATAAACTTAGCATAAAACTTAATAAAAACATATTAAAACACTAAAGTACTAACTTAATAATGCAACCTATTACAAAATTCAATGACCGACACTTGAATTAATAAAGTCTGTTCCCAACAATCTCCCCCTAAGTGTTGGTCACAAAAGGTTGCCCGACGTCGTCATCTTCTAAACTTTGACTTTGTTGTTGACGTCTTCAAAAATTGTTAGCAAAATCTTTCATCGTTCTTTGTACTTCGTTCTTTGTTGATGTGATGGTGATCATGTTATGAAGTTGTCTGCCGTTCGTCACTTCTATGTCTGTGGTGGTTGTTCGCCATTCCAACATGCTCATACATCTTTGGACTTTGACTTTCAAACGCATGAAGATCCTTTACATACACTTTGATCTTTGGTCTTTATACTTTTGTAGATTCTTCTTTTTGGCGTAGAATCTTTCTTTGAACTTTGTGGTGCTTAGATCTTTTGGGGGAGCTTTCTTTGACTTCAAGATGTATGCATGAGCATGCTGGAATCTACTATCATGGAGGTGATATGTACCTGCAGGTAAACAGTTAGCAATAATCAACCGGTACTTACAGATAAGGAATTAGAGCTCGTCAACAGCATAGTGTGAAGACTCCTTCTAATCCTTATCAAGGCCGTTCCCATGTCAGATTACCCCGAAGGAGCTTACGAGACCTACTAAGTAGCTCAATGACTGGGTGAGTCGCTGGGGATCACTCCACGACTATAGACCGCTAAAGAACCACCGCGAACACTAAGCGTAACCCGTGTGGGGTTACCGAAGTGACCTGCTGTCAGGGCTGTTTGATGTTGACCCTGGCAGGAATTTCCGTTCAATCATTGAGAAATACATTTGTAATTCTCTCATAAACGTGCTCGGTAGATTGCTAAGATCTGCGAAGGACTCGATAATTTACAGCTGGTGACCATTGATGTAGAACACCAGTTGTAGAAATACTAAGTGTTCCTAAGAGATCTTTGATGTATCTCATGGCTCTATACTCGATAAGTGTTCCTAAGAGATCTTTGATGTATCTCATGGCTCTAGACTCGATAAGTGCACACTTAGGTTTCCTATGCGGAGACTAGGGAGGGGTCTCCTGCTTCAATATCAACCATCTCTAAGAGCTAAGTTGATAGATTACACTGGTTCCCCGTGAGAATGAAACAAGCTCTTCTAAGAGAACTTGAGTGGTTAAGAAGGTTTAGTGCATTGCGTCACTGGGTCCATGACGACTTTATCTTCAATACCGGTGTTGTCTTTGCAACAACCAGTAGCATACGAATTGAACACGGTGTCTGCCCTAAGGTTGAACATATGGAGGGCTATTTCTTTTCACCTTTTTCTTTACTTTTCTTTTTAATTCTTCAACCCCTTCTTTCCCCTTTCATTCTTTTCTCATTTTTTCGTATCATACCTAAGGACTTCTAATTCTAACTATTGGTGATGTCCTTGGGTAGATCCCTCCGGCTCTGGCAGATCATAGGACGGTTTTTCATATCTTAATCACCTTATAACTCCATGATTATCCTATAATTGCCATGAAACCTTTGAAAATCTCTCAAAGTGTTTGTGATCATCAAACATTTTGTTTAACACTTTGAGAGTTTTGTGTTTACTTTTGAAGGGCTCCCCCTTCACATGTGCTCATAAGTATTTAATAAATTTTCACATGCGGGAGGAGCAAGCAATTTTTGAATTGATCCACTTTCAGTGAACAAGACCGATTCGAGACACGCTTACATCACTAGTTACACTAGCTTGAAGTTATTACCCAGCCTAGTCAAGTCCACAGAAAGTTTCTCGAAATGGTACATTTCTACTAAGACAAATCTTTTTCGAGACACGCTTACGTGGCTAGTTAAAGAGTTCCATTGTCAGCTTTTAGGTGACAACTAGCTCTAATAACTAACTTGATGTTATTACCCGTCGAGGATAAGTCCTTTCGATTATTAACTTTTATGTTTCGTCAATTCTTGGGTGAATCTGAGTCTAGCTCGCATGAGATTTGACTTTAAGCAACATTGAACTTTCATATTTTAATCACTTTCACTTTTCTCCCCCTCAAAAATAGCATATGAGATGTTGTTTTTGATAAACTTTGGATTAAAATATTCTTTTTGAGTCTTATGGGGAGATATAAACAAGAACTTTTTGTTTTTCAAAACGATGAGTTTTCAAATGCTCCTCCTCAACAAGTGAATACTCATTGAGGTGAAATACTTGTCTTTTGAGTAGAATTATAAAAATCAGAAAATGTTTGATTAATTCTACTCAAAAGTAAGAAGCCTTCGCTCCTTATTTTAGGATTGAGGCACTGAAGCGTACCTCAGGGTCCTTTCGTTACAAGCACGGGTTGTACACTGTTATATGTGCACAAACCAAAAAGCATGATTTTGACAAAACATTTTGATTTGGAAATACTCCCCCTCAAAACGAGCATATGTTTTGACATTTTTTTTTAAACTTTGGAGCGAATTGGGAAGTAAAGATTTGAAAAATCTTGAGCAAAATTTTGAAAAGTTTTGAAAAACCTTTTGAAAAATTTTGAATAAATTTTACTCAAAATTTTGAATAAATTTTGCTCAAAATTTTGAATAAATTTTGAATAAACCTTTTGAGAACTTGCTTCTTGTTTTTAGGATAAGTGCACGTTTGTTTTAAAGAAATGGTTTAGCAAGGCACTTTCCTTTCGTTGAAAACCGAGTTGTACACTCAAATGTGTGCACAAGTCGTTGTTTTTATACAAAATTAGTTTTCTTTAAACAAAATACTCCCCCTCAAATAATGAAGTTTATTCAAGAGATAGTATTCTTGAGCAGAATTTTGAATTGAATTTTAAAAATACTTTTTGAAAATTCATGAGATGATTATGCTCAAAGTTTTAGAAAACATAATCAAGTATTATACAACAAAGAATGCTTGAAATTCAACACTCTTTTACTCTTGAAAGTTGTTTGAGACCCGGAGTCTCTCTTTTGAGTTTTAAAATTTGAAAAAGATTTTCATCTAAAGTTGAACCTCATGGGTTCTTTTTGAAGATTTGTTTTTGTGATAAATGGAAAACTTCCGGTATTTGGGATGTACAGATCAAAGACATTCTTTTATTAAAGCCAAAGCATTCCAGATTTTGAAAATTTGAAAGGTTTTGAATGACTTTGCTTTGGTCTCCACACTTGCTTTACCGGTGTAAAACGAGAGTGTAGAGTTTGGAAAAATTTGTTTCTCACCATTTTGAATCCTTTTACCAGTTTAGCCTTTAAACACATTTTGCCCTTTATCCTCAAAAATGTGTTTCATAAGAAACATTTTGTCGAATGTTGAAGTTTTGACTTTCAATGGGATGACATGTACTTGCACACAGAGAAAATGCATCAGGCACAAACAAGTATACAGATGAATCAAAAATCTCATTCTAAATCTTCCTAAGTGCTCAGAATTCTCAAATTAACACACACGATCACAGATTAATTCATTCTTTCACTCAAAATTTTCCAATTATTGTCATGGTTTGCGGTTATGAATTGAGACTTTGCACCCATGTTAGCTTCTTAATGCCTGAATATAAAACAAACAAACATCCTAATAGTAGCAGCAAAGACATCGAAATCTTGAACCCTAAATCACATGATTTCAAACCTATTGTTGTTTCTAATCGAGCAAACACACCAATCGAGCATTCTTTAGTGTTCTCTAAAGTTATATGAAATAATTAATTACACTAAACACATAAAAAAGAAACGCCCCGATCAATAATTACATGAACCCTAGTTTCTGATTATGCCTTTTTGACCGTTGAAAACATTTGAAACATTTAGGGAATGATTAGACAACAACAATGAAGAAATTAGAAACTCACAAATGAAAAGAAATCGAGGATAAAAAAAATCGTTAGTCTGATTCGTTGAGGTTTCTAATTATGTGTGAAACTTTTGAGTGCATTTGTTGAAACATTTATTAGAGCCCATTTTATTTTCCATGCAAGATCCTTTAACCTAAGTTTAAGACATTTGTGAATCTTTACTCATTGAAGGTTAATTACTTTTCCATTTGAAGTCCAAACTAGATTAATTTGGAATCATTGCAGAAAAAAATTTCTTTTCTCCCCCTCGAATTAATATATATTTTGTAAAACCTTTTTGTACATTTTAATTCGAGAGATCATAGAAGTTTTTGAAAATGAGATTTTAATCCGAATGATGAAGAAACATTTTATCCATGAAGAATTATGATGAGGTGTGCAAACTTCGTGATATTGTGAAAAGTTTTCTCCCCCTCAAAACATGTTCCATTTTGACAGAGTAAAGCAAAATTTGTTTTAATGAAGGAACATAGTTTTGAAGTTACGAAGTTTGTACACAGAGAAAGAAGATTCTTTTTGTAGTTTTTTTTTTCTTTTTTTTTTATATTTAAAGAAAAGAGTTAGATGTTTGACTCACTCAGTTTTTAAGAAAATTTTGCAAATCATCTGGAGTCAAACACCGCATACCAATATGGTGAACTAAATCAACAAACCTTGATGGAGGTAATGCCTTAGTAAACAATTCCGCCAACTGGTATTCAGTACCCACAAAAACTAATTCAATTGTACCCTTCTCGACATGCTCTTAGATGAAATGGTAGCGGAGAGCAATTTGTTAGGCTTTGAAATGATGAATGGTTTTGCATGAGATTGCAAAAGCACACTTTGAGTCGCAGTACATTGAGATCTAGTCAAATACATAGCCGTAGTCCGTGAGCTAAGTTCTCACCCAAATGACTTGAGCACAAAAAGCATACATGGGTACATACAAAGCTTTAGTTGATGACAGTGATGTACAATCCTGCTTCATTGACTGTATCCCTTTGTAACTAAACAAGATTTGTTGCGAATCACTGTGCCTTCTGAGTCCAGCTTGTTTTCCAAATCCATTTAAGTCCAATGATGTGTCGAAGGGTGAAGTTGATAATTATCTCGCATGTTAGCAGGATCCATATTACGTGTAGACGACTCAGCAATGTCAGGAATGAGTTGAACCGGTGCAAACGGGTTAAAGAACGCCTCTGGATCATGCTCTGCGATTTGTGGAACTGATTTAGGTATGGATTCTTTAGCTGATTGTCGTGAGTTGGACCCGGTTTGTTCTGCGGTTGTTGGAGATGCAATTGAAGGGCTGTCTCTCCCAACAGTTGTTGTTGTTTGTTGAGGTGAATTAGGTACTTGATTATGATCAAGGTGTGTAGCGGAAATTGGTGAGACCTCAGAAGGACGGTTTTCAATCATATCATCAAACAATGGAGCAAACAAGGATTCCAATTCTTTGCGGGTGAGAGACAATTGTTTAGCCGAAGAGTTCGAAAAGTTAAGACGGTTGGATTCGGGTCCTAAGCTATTTTGCTCAGAAGCCATTGTTGAAGTGCTTTTAAACGGTTGGTTGCGGGTCCTAAGCTGTTTTGCTCAGAAGCCATTACAATAAGCGCGGGTCCAAAACTGATTTGTTCCGAATCCATTGCTGAAGTACGGGTCTGAAACTGAATTATTCCAAAGCCATTCCTGTCGAATCTGTAGAGAAAGAGAGAAAAGACAAAACAGAGAACATGGAGCCCCAAGTGTAACTGGGTTCCAGGTGTTAGAAGCATAAAGATGTAGTGTCAACTATCTGCTTGACACTCGAACACACAATTCCAATGGTTTTCATTCTTGTCTCAGAGGTAGATGTTGTGGAGATCACATTAGTTTTGGTGCAAATGTCTAAAATCTTTCCTGTAGGAATCCACCTAAGACCAATCATTTTGAAAATTCTACCCATGGGTACCCACCTAATGTTAGATCTAGTAGATGTTTTCCTTTTAGATGCAGTGGAATGAAATGTGGGAGCATCACTTGGTTGAGAAAACCTATGTCCTATATTGATCCACTTCTTAAGTTTCTGACTTATGACTTTTGGTTCAACGGGTTTGTTTATCTTAGTCGATTGAGCCTATTCAAGTGAATTTCCTTTTTGAAGATATTTTAAAGCACAGACAACATGATTATTTACGCAACAACTCTTAGATGCTATCCAATTCCTATTAGTTTGTTGTTTACTCTTAGGTTTTGGTATGCTACAACAAGCAGTGTTCTGTACTACAGTGGAAGGCATCACATGAGGTTTTGAACCTAGAATTCCATCCTTTTGAAGTAGCGCCTTTTTCCTAGCCTTTTCTAGATCATAGTTCTTGCACATGTCATATTTTCCATAAGAATCTTTACTTTTAATGCTTGTTTTAGACACAGTTGTCGAACTAATCCTAGATGAGCCAGGTATAATCACGTATTGAGATTTAGCAGACATATATGCATTTTCCTTAGGCCAAGAATGTGGAGTGACTGGTTTTGTCAAATTGTTTTTCTCAACAACTTGGGAGGCAAACCGAGATTTTGAAAATTTAGGTCGCTCAGATTGAAATGCAGTTGGTTGTCTAACCACTGATGATTTTCTGATTGTTTGAATAGGCGGTTTCCCCAAGATTGATGGTTTTACAAACTTAGTATCCACACTCTGGCCAGTCAGTCTTCTTAATTTGTTTTGCAATGCAGCTTGTGCAAACACATTTGCTTGAATTTGACCTTTTAAAAGCTCGTTTTCTTTAACTAATGTATCCACACGTTTACTTTGTTCATTCAAAAATTGACCATTGTTGCCCGAAGTTAGAGATTCGTTTTGCAATTTAAGTTCCAGTGGGCAATGGTCTTTTTGAGAAGAATGTTTTCTGACCCAAGAGTTTGGTTTGATGTTTCAGTTATAAGATTATCAGGTAAGGATTCAGACTCAGAATATTTGTCAGGACATTGAACAACATTCTGGTCAACCTCTCCTTCATTACTGAAGTTAGGTTGCTCAGATTGTTGTTTCTCATTTGCAGGCATAATATGATCAATAGTAGATTGTACCTCAACCATTTGCTCTTTGTTAAAGTTAGTTGCTGTGTCATACATGGGTATGACATCTTCCTCATTCATCTCTTCTTTGTCAAAGTTGGGCTCTGAGTCATAGGAGGGTCTGATCTCTGCACAGTCTGCATCTGTATCATTCCCTAATCTACTGTTGTCATCTTGCTCTTCTAATTTTGTCCCATTGCTTTCCATGACAATCAAATTAGCTTCCAATACATCATCTTTATGAACTTGCTCTTCTTGAATCTGCAACTTCTTTTTATTTACCCTTATGTCATACTCTTCTCTGTGAAGTACTCTTTCAACAATTGACTTCTCAAGAGCATCCAGGTGTTGGAGCAATATATCTTTGAAGGTTTGAGCCTCAATTCGAGTGTATTCTAAAAAATACTCGCTTACCATTTCACAGTCATAACTGATGAAATGTTGAAACTGTTCCTTGAGAACTCTGAAGGCAGCCTTGGATTCATTCTCGTGAAATTCTTCTGTTGCAAGTTGCATTTCAAGTTGATTCACTTTGTAAACCATCGTATTAGTGAAAATATCAACTTCTTCTCCAAAGACGTCTTCAAATATATAATTGAGTACAAGTTCAGAACGATTTTCAGCAAAGTTATTGTTAGAAAGGAGTTTAAGGTGTGACTGAAGTAATCTAAAAGATGTCATGCATTTCTCAAATGGATCTTCAGAATCATCAGTAGCATTTGTGTCGTACACTGGGTCTGTATCATCTATGTGAGGTTCCTGCATGCTTGCCATTAACATCACATCTGCTATATCGGCTTCCAAATCTGCATATACATCATCAGATGGAATATCTCCCATGACACTTTGCAAAACAGCATTGAGATTACCCCCCTCAACTTCCATTTGACTAAGTGTGGCAGCGTATTCAACATTATCGTCTAAGAGTGGAGTTGAATCATAATCTTGAGCTTCCACATCTGCAATATTTTCCATATATGCCAAAAATGCCATGCTTGGTTCGATAAGATCTTCTTCGTCATCAGTATCTTCCATTGTGTTAAAGCATTCATAAGTTGAAGTCATCATGCATTTGCCTTTATTAGTAGATGCTTGTCTAAGCTTCATAAGATTTTGAAGAAGTGATTGCATATGATTATTTAGTGTTGCAGGATGGTACTGTGGAATGAAGATAGGCTCATGTGCATTTGGAGGAATGAAGAAGAGACCATTTGGAGTGTAAATTAAGGATCCATGGTCAATAGTTGGAGATGGTGAAGCAGGGAGAATGGTCTTCAGTGGATTCATGCTTAAACAAGATTCAAGAATTTGCATCATTCTGATATGATGAAGTTCTTCTGTACGATGCATAGCTTCAAGATATTTCCACATTTCATAAGCACTGGCTTGAAAGTCCATATTTACGTAAATTAAATTGGGAAGGGCTAATGACATGAACCATGCAGCTTGTTGGTCAGCATAGTACTGAGCAAGTTCAGTAGCATTCAAAACTTCATCATTTTGTAGTCTGATAATCCCTGTTGAGTCAGCAAGAAATATCATTTTGTATGGACCATCTTGAATGGATTTAAGCATGAGATCTACAGTAGGACGATCTGTGAGCCATTGTAGAAATCTCCGTTTCCAATTAGTATATGTTCCTGGTAGCAACATTGGAGGCCTTGATTCATTGCCAAAGAGCAGAACATGACGAATGAGGGAGCTGTGACTTTGTTGTTGATGATACTATTGCTGATGAGAATATTAGTGAGGAAGGTAGTTGGAAGAAGGTGTTTTTGCTGATGACTGTTGCTGATGAGAATATTGGTGAGGAAGGTAGTTGGAAGAAGGTGTTGTTGCTGATGACTGTTGCTGATGAGAATATTGGTGAAGAAGGTAGTTGGAAGAAGGTGATTGAGACATTGTAAATGACATTTCTCTCCCCCTTGATTGTTGCGACGTAATCGAAATAATCAAACAAAATGTCACACTCAAGGTCGATATACTGAATTCTGATTTTCCATCCAAAATTAAATTTGAAAATTTTCTCTTCCAAAATTTGAAAAACACTATGAAATGCTATTATAAGGTTACAAGAAAATTTTGAGTTTTAAAAATTTTGCAGCCAAATTTTACCGAAATTTTTTTGAATTTTGGCCTAAAATTTTGAATTTTGGGCCAAAATTTTCACCGTTAAACCAAAATTTGAATTTCGCGTAAAAACTGAACATTTATACTCCTGTAAAAAATAAATTTTACTCAAATTTTCCCGCCAAAAATTTTTGATTTTTTTTTTTTTTTTTTTTTTTTTTTTTTTGGAGATAAGAGAGAAAGATAAGAAGGATAAACTTGTTAAGATGAGATGATTGTTGATAATGTTAAAATGGATCTTTAAGGATAAACAAAGGTTATAGTTCTAGGTTTTTCTGACTTGCAAACTCGATAAAAACAGGCTTGTAACTCGGTAAACTGTGAAGTACTAACTCGATAAAATTTTCTGGATTGCTAACTCGGTGAGCTTTGAAGTACTAACTCGGAAATATTTCTGGATTGCTAACTGGGTAAGCTTTGAAGTAGTAACTCGATAAAATTTTCTGGATTGCTAACTCGGTAAACTTTCTAACTCGGTAGGATTCTGTTCTAACTCGATAACACAGCTAACTCGGTAAGGTTTGAAGGATGACTAACTCGATAAATTGTACTGAAGTGAGTATAGTTTCCACTAGGTATCAAGCACTAAGAACCTTACTCGATAAACGATAAGGGAATGGCTAACTCGCCAAAATAATAAACTCGTAGTAACTTGTAGCTAACTCGGTAGAACCTTGTCACTAACTCGATGAAAACAGAAGTTCTAATTCGACAGAAAAATCCTAACTCGCTAAAAAACCAATCTAACTCGAAAGTCAGAAAGTCCTAACTCGAAAGACACTAGTCGAACTCGTAAAATCGCCGATGAATAGTAGTCTGAAGCATAAAAACCGATTAAATCCTAGTTATTATTACCAAATCTAACCTAAAACAACCTATATTATCCCTTGGCGAATGATACCACTTGTTAGGTCACCATTTCTTAACATAAACACTTAGAAATCTAGAGAGAGAAAGTAGTTTAGAGAGAGAGTGGAAGGAACTCTTAAGAGAAAATGAAATGAACTTGTATTACCTAGAGAACCAACACCCTCAAATGAGAGGATACAAGTCTATTTATAGGTGTGGACTAGGGCTTCACTAAACTTTGATATTATTACATAATACGCCCTTAGACCTCTACCAAACCTATAAACTTAGCATAAAACTTTATAAAAACATATTAAAACACTAAAGTACTAACTTAATAATGCAACCTATTACAAAATTCAATGACCGACACTTGAATTAATAAAGTCTGTTCCCAACATTTTTTTTTTGTCTATTTTTCCTATTTAACGTATTTTTTTCTCTTTTTTTGTTTTCTTTTTGTCATTCACTTTTTTTAACGTTTTTGTCTGTTTTCATACGTTTTCTTCCGTTTTCTTACGTTTTGTCCGTTTTCGCATGTTTTCTTACGTTTTCGCCTGTTTTCATCCGTTTTCATACGTTTCTGTCTGTTTTTGTCCGTTTTTGCCCGTTTTCGTCTGTTTTCTTACGTTTTCGTCCATTTTCATACGTATTCGTCCCTTTTCGTACGTTTTCATCCATTTTCTTTCGTTTTCGTCCATTTTTCATAAGTTTTCGTCCGTTTTCATACGTGCTTTTACGCTTTCAAACGTTTTTGTCCGTTTTTATACATATTTGTCCGTTTTCTTACGCTTTCGTCCGTTTTCAACCATTTTCTTACGTTTTCATACGATTTCTTCCGTTTTCATCCATTTTCTTTCGTTTTCGTCCATTTTTCATACATTTTCGTCCTTTTTCATATGTGTTTTTGCGCTTTCATACGTTTTCATCCATTTCCATTCATTTTTGTTCATTTTTAAATGCTTTTAGCCGTTTTCGGATATTTTCATACATTTCTAAATATCATAAAAGATATTCTGTGATATTCTGAATATCACAAGTAATTTTTTGAATATCACATGTGATATTCTTTTTTTTTTTTTTTTGAATATCACAAGTGATATTTGGAGTACCACAAATGATATTATGAATATTATAAGTGATATTCTGTGATATGCAGAATATCACAAGTGATTTTCTGAATATCACAAGTGATTTTCAACTAATGTTTTGTAACATGAAAGTCACAAGTGATATTCAGAAATTCACAAGTAATAGATATTCAGAAAATCACAAGTGATATTAAGAATATCACAGGTGATACTCTGAATATCACAAGTGATACTCTGAATATCAATTGTGATATTAAAAAACGCAAAAAAATGGATGAAAACATAAGAAAATCACAAGTGATATTCGTCCATTTTCTTACGTTTTCATATGTTTTCGTCCGTTTTCGTTCGTTTTAATACGTTTTCGTCCGTTTTCAGACGTGGTTTTACACTTTTATACGTTTTTGTCCGCTTTCATACATATTCGTCCTTTTTCTGGCGTTTTCATCCGTTTTCTTACGCTTTCATTCGTTTTCGTCCATTTTCGTTCGTTTTCTTACGTTTTGTTCATTTTCATACATTTTTTCCTGTTTTCATTCATTTTCGTCCATTTTTCATTCATTTTCGTCCTTTTTCATATGTGTTTTTACACTTTCATACGTTTTCATACGTTTTCGTCCGTTTTCATCCATTTTCTTTCGTTTTCGTCCATTTTTCATACATTTTCGTCCTTTTTCATATGTATTTTTACGCTTTCATCCATTTTCATTCATTTTCGTCCGTTTTTAAATGCTTTTAGCCATTTTCAGACATTTTCATACGTTTTTGAATATCATAAAAGACATTCTGTGATATTCAGAATATCACAAATGATATTCCGTAGTATTCTGAATATCACAAGTGATTTTTTGAATATCACATGTGATATTCTTTGATTTTTTGAATATCACAAGGGATATTCTGAGTACCACAAATGATATTCTAATATTCTTTGATATTCAGAATATCACAAGTGATTTTTTGAACATCACATGTGATATTCTTTGATTTTTTGAATATCACAAGTGATATTCTGAGTACCACAAATGATATTCTGAATCTCACAAGTGATTTTTTGAGTATCACATGTGATATTCTTTGATTTTTTGAATATCACAAGTGATATTCTGAGTACCACAAATGATATAATGAATATTATAAGTGATATTCTGTGATATTCAGAATATCACAAGTGATTTTTTGAATATCACAAGTGATTTTCAACTAATGTTTTGTAACATGAAAGTCGCAAGTGATATTCAAAAATCAACAAGTAATAGATATTCAGAAAATCACAAGTGATATTAAGAATATCACAAGTGATACTCTGAATATCAATTGTGATATTAAAAACCGCAAAAAAATGGATGAAAACATAAGAAAATCACAAGTGATATTCGTCCGTTTTCATAGGTTTTCGTCCGTTTTCGTTCGTATTAATGCGTTTTTGTCCATTTTCTGACGTGGTTTTACGCTTTTATACGTTTTTGTCCGCTTTCATACATATTCGTCCTTTTTCTTGCGTTTTCATCAGTTTTATTACGCTTTCGTTCGTTTTCGTCCGTTTTCTTAAGTTTTCATTTGTTTTCAAACGTTTTGTTTGTGTTGTTCATTTTCATATGTTTTTTCTGTTTTCATCCATTTTTTTTCATTTTCGTCCATTTTTCATACATTTTCGTCCTTTTTCATATGTGTTTTTACACTTTTATACGTTTTCATTCATTTTTATCCGTTTTTAAATGCTTTTGGCCGTATTTAGACATTTTCATACGTTTCTTAATATCATAAGAGATATTATGTGATATTCAGAATATCACAAGTGATATTCCGTGATATTTTGAATATCACAAGTGATTTTTTGAACATCATATGTGATACTTTTTGATTTTTTGAATATCACAAGTGATATTCTCAGTACCACAAATGATATTCAGAATATCATAAGTGATATTCTGTGATATTCAGAACGTATGAAAACGAACAAAACGTAAGAAAATGAACGAAAACGTAAGAAAATGGACGAAAACGAACGAAAGCGTAAGAAAACGGATGAAAACGCAAGAAAAAGGACGAATATGTATGAAAGCGGACAAAAACGTATAAAAGCGTAAAACCACGTCTGAAAATGGACGAAAGCGTATCAAAACGAATGAAAACGGACGAAAACTTATGAAAACATAATAAAACGGACGAATATCACTTGTGATTTTCTTATGTTTTCATCCATTTTTTTTTTTTGCGTTTTTTAATATAACAATTGATATTCAGAGTATCACTTGTGATATTCTTAATATCACTTGTGATTTTCTGAATATATATTACTTGTAGATTTCTGAATATCACTTGTGACTTTCATGTTACAAAACATTAGTTGAAAATCACTTGTGATATTCAGAAAATCCCTTGTAATATTCAGAAAATCACTTGTGATATTCTGAATATCACAGAATATCACTTATGATATTCATAATCTCATTTGTGGTACTCAGAATATTACTTGTGATATTCAAAAAGTCAAGAATATCACATGTGATATTCAAAAAATCACTTGTGATATTCTGAATATCACAGAATATCTTTTATGATATTCAGAAACATATGAAAATGTCTGAAAACGGCTAAAAACATTTAAAAATGGACGAAAATGAATGAAAATGGATGAAAGCATAAAAACACATATGAAAAAGGACGAAAATGTATGACACATGGGTGAAAACGTAAGAAAACAGACGAAAACGTATGAAAGAGTAAAAACACATCTAAAAACGGACGAAAACGTATTAAAACAAATGAAAACGTATGAAAACTAACGAAAACATAAGAAAACAGGCAAAAACGTATGAAAGGGACGTAGACGGGCAAAAACGTAAGAAAACGAACAAAAACGTATGAAAACGGACGAAAACGTATGAAAACAAACAAAAAAGTCAAAAAAGTGACAAAACTTAAAAACATAGACGAAAACGTATATAAATGAACGAAAACAGATGAAAACGTATAAAATGGGCGAAAACAGACGAAAACATTGAAAAGAGATGAAAACGTAAAAAAACAGACGAAAACGGACAAAAACGTATATAAACGTATGAAAACGGACAAAAACGTATGAAAACGAACGAAAATGTATAAAAACAAACGAAAACGTTTGAAAACAGATAAAAACGTGTAAAAAGGAAGAAAACGTTTGAAAGTAGACGAAAGAGTAAAAAAACAAAGGAAAACGTTTGAAAACAGACGAAAACGTATGAAATCGGAAAGAAAAAACGTTAATTATTTAAAAAATGAATTAGAAAAAAAAAATGACAAAAAAAGACGTTAATTTATAAAAAAGACTGAAAAAAGTTGAATTACAAAAAATAAATGAAAATAAAAAACGTTAATTAGAAAACATAGACAAAAAAAAACAAAAAAACAAAAAAAACAAAAAGAAAAAAAAAACAAAACAAAACATGGACTTAGGTTTCATATTTAATTTTAGGTTAATCCCCACTATTAGATCAAACATAAATTGTGGGGATTTATCCCTTAGTATGCACAAAAATAAGGGTATGCAATTGAATTTTCCTCTGCAGTGAGGCAACCATAGACAAGGACATGAAAAAATATGCAAAGTGATTCTTTAACTTTATTAGAACAGTCGGCAACCCTCAATTAATAAGTTTGACATAGGAGGACCCTTGTGGATTGAAATAGCTAGAGGCCACCCTAGGTTGCACACGAAATTTTAGAGAAATTGTGGTGTTTTTGCTTTAAAACACAATGAGAGTTTAGTGTTTGGAAACGATGGTCTCGGTAATGTTAATGAATCAAGTATGACAAAGTTCAGGGAGGAATTAGGTGGTAAGATATTGATGTTTTATGTAAACACTGTTTAAATTGGTTCGAAACTGTAGCACCTGTTCCATGCTTGAATTTTTTATTTTATTTATTTATTTTTCATATACTTTCGTAACACTACGTAACGTATTCACAAGTATCATATTTCGCAATTTTTCGTAGTTTTGTATGTAGGGAAAGGTGAACGTGTTTGAACGGTTTTACCGCCCAAAAAACACCCAATTCGTTTTTCAGAAAAATCGAATATAAGAGAACTGGGAGTGGGTACGGGAGATTGCGGTGCGGGATCCTTAATGCACGGGAACACCGCCGCCGGGTACTCCTTACCGCACGGGGAGACCCCGTTGAGTGAAGAACTCATGCACGAGAAGAAAAAAGAAAAAGGAACGTTGGAGTAAACTATAGCCGTTGCCAAAGTTTTTTTTTTTTTTTTTTTTATTTTTTTTTTTTTTTTGTATTTAAAGAGTGTTTGTTTGAGGGTGGAAAGCACAAAAAAACATATACCGAGAGCCAAAAAAAGAAGCATACAAGAGAAAAAAAAAATACCGAGAGCAAAAAAAAATGGAATGTGGCAACAAAAATAGAGATCCTAGAAGAGGTGGTCGTGGATCGAGAGGTGGATCGAGAGACACAATTCGTCCTCGAATTCAATCACAACCCGGTTTCGAATCATCTTCTCAAGCACAACCTTACCGCCCCGAAATGTATCATCAATCTCCACAATTTTTTTTACTCCCAACAACCCCTCCCGCAAATTCCCACTAACTTCGATCCGTTTGAGCCGCACTATACCCAACAATCCCCACCGCCAAACTATACCCAACAATCCCCACCGCCAATTCCTACTTTCAACCCATATGAGCCGCGCTTTACCCAACAAAAAAGGCGTGAACGGGTTAGTGAACCGTTACCCATTCGTGATGATACCGATGATGATGAATATTTCGACGATGATGAATATTTCGACAATGTTGACGTGGTACCCGAGGCACAACCAATTGATGACGAGGTCGAAGAGGAGGAAGAGGTCGAAGCGCATGTTCAAAAGGAAAAAAAAAAAAAAAAAAAAAAAAAAAAAAAAAAAAAACCCCAAATAAGCCTTGGACGCCTGATGAGGAGGAGGCGTTAGCTAAGTCTTGGATTAAAATTTCGGTGGACAAAGAAATTGGCGACCGTCAACCAAAGCTAGGATTTTGGAAGCGAGTTCTAAAGCATTTTAGAACGCTTGTGTAACATACTCTAATGATAGAACATGGTAGGTTTTGTGTTTTGAATGATTAAAGGTGTAGTTTCTAGTGAGATGTTAGAGAGAGAAAGTGAAGGGAACCTTGAGAGAAAACTAGTAAGATGTTGTATTCCAAATGAAGGTCCAACCCTCTCCACTAGTGGAGAGGGGTATTTATACAAACTACTAAACGCCCCATAAAACGGGTTGTGGATCGAGCTGACAGTGGGTAAAGACCCGACCCGACCCGACTCCACAAATACTAACTAATACTAAACTATATTCTAACTAATATGATAAATACTGCGAGCTACAATATGCTAAACTATACTCGGGGTGACCGAGTCTTCATATGAATAAACGTATTCCTAACAATCTCCCCCTAAGGGAGGTCACCCCGGAAAATAAATATTTAATCCTAGCATTCAAGTCTTTGACGACATCTTTGTAGCTCGTAGCCTTTTGATTCTTCAGTGTTGAAATCTATGTGCTTTAAGTGGTTGACTCTAGATGACTTGTTCAATGTGATGGATGATCTTTGGAAGTTGCTTCAAGTTCATCATCCAAATGAGTGTCTGATAGTCATCTTTGAGCAGTAACATCTCCATGTGATATGAACATCTTTGTGTCGGCATGCTCACACTTTTCAAGATCATGATCTTTTGCATCAGAGTTGTGGAAGCATAAGCGAGGCCCAATCTATGATCATGATTTCTTAGATTGTGATGTTGAAGTGTGAGCATGTGTTGATGGATCAGCATCTTTTCAGCAATCAACTGCAACCGTCAGAAATTCCTGCAAGTAGACAGTTAGCAACAAATCATCCGGTACTTATAGGTTTGGAATTAGATATCGTCAACAGCATAGTGTGGAGACTCCTTCTAACCCTTACCATGACCGCTCCAAATCGGCAAACCCTGAAAGGATTTACACGAACTACCTAAGTAGATCAATGATTGGGTGAGTTGCTGGAGTTCACTCCATGACTGTAGACCATTGGTAACCGCCACGACCACTAAGCGTAATCCATAAGGAATTACCGAAGTGACCTGCTTTCAGGGCTGCTTGATGTTGACCCTGGCAGGAATTTCCATTCAATCATTGGGAGTTATAATAGCAACGTCCCTCATAAATGTTCTGGCAGATTGCTAAGATCTGCGTAGGACTCATAAGTTTACCACTGGTGTCCTTAAGGTTGAACAGCCAGGGTATAAGTAGCACGTGTTCCTATGAGATCTTTTTATGCATCTTGAGGTTCTAGACTCAATAAGTGCATTTGGTATTCCTATACGAAGATTAGGGAGAGGTCTCCTGCTTAAATATCAACCATCTCTAAGAGATATGTCGATAGATTACACCGGTTCCCCGTGAGAATGAAACAAGTTCTTTTAAGAGAACTTGAGTGGCTTAGAAGGTTTAGTGCATTGCGTCACTGGGTCCATGACGTCTTGTCTTCAATACCGATGTCGCCTTAGCAACCATCAGTAGATTATGAATTGAACCCGGTTTCTGCCCTAAGGTTGAATAATTGGAGGTCTATTTCTTTTCACCCTTTCTCATTTCATTTCTTTTTAATTCTTCAACCCCTTCTTTCTCCATTCTCACATATCTCCTTTTCTCATAATCATACCTATGGACTTTCTAATACTATCTATTTGGTATTGTCCATGGGTAGATCCCTCCGGCTCTGGCGGATCATAGGACGGTTTTCCTAACCTTAGCCACCTTATAACTTCATGACTATCCTATGTTGCCATACACCAAATCATTGAAAATTCTCTCAATGTGTTTATGATTAAGAAACACATTTTGTTAACACATTGAGAGTTTTGTAATTTTCAAATGCTCCCCCTTAACATGTGCTCGTATGTACTGATTTGAAAATTTACACATGTCGGGAAGAGTCGCACTTTTTGAATTGATCAACCTTAAGTGAACATGGCCGGGCATTCGAGACACGCTTACATCACTAGTTAAACTAGCTTGAAGTTATTACCCGACCCGATCAGATTCACCCAATGTTTCTCAAAACGGTACATTCTACATAAACTAGTCCTTTTCGAGACACGCTTACATCACTGGTTAAACCAGCTTGAAGTTATTACCAGTCCAGGACTAGTCCTTTTGATTCAGGACATTTGTGTTTCGTCAATTCATGAGTCAAGTCTGAGTCTCGAACTCTTAAGATGCAATGATCCTTTTTCACAAATCATTTGCTCCCCCTCAATATGTGCATTGATATACAAAAGTGTTTGGCACATAGGAAAGAGCATATATTTGGGTTCAAAACATCACGTTTTAATCAGTTTTTCATATTTAAATCACATCTTCTCCCCCGATCAAAAATTTTAAACCAATTGAGATTTGTGATCCCAAGTGATTTAAATAAGTTTAAAGATTTTTGGAGAAAGATGTGACATTTTTAAGAATGACTGATTTTGAGACGACATTTTAGCTCCCCCTCAAACCTTGAGGGAGTATGTTATGTGTTAGAGATGATGAGTTTATAAATAATTGTGAATTTAGCGAGAAACTCATGAAAAATTCATATACTAACACATAACAATTACACTTAATCCACTGGAGTTATGCACAAAGATCTCGTTTTGATGATATATAGGTTTTTGAAATCGTTCTCCCCCTCAATCGATGACACATTTTAAAATTAAATATTTTGCACAAAGTATTAATTCTTTTAGCATCGATTGAGTGGTAAATTTTAAACAACATTTCGAGTTTGTTTGATCTTCAAAAACCATGGTACCACCAAGTTTGGAGCAAATATTTTCCCGAAGAATCATTGAAGGAAAAACATTTGAGATGTAAAGAAGACTTCTCTTCTTTTACCAGAAATGATGCACTTAAGCGTACATCAGATCGGAAAGGCACGAATATAAAGTAATTCATGCCTTTGTTAGGAACATTCATCTTTTTGGCGATGAACTTTCCCCAATATTAAGACCGGGTTGCTATCTGAAGTAATAGCAAACCATTTTGAGAGAATAATTTTAGAAACGACATGTTTTAGAAAAACATTATTAATAAGAAAAACTCTTGCTCAAGCATATGTATGTTTTCGTGTCATTATTGAATGACATTACTAGAAATGTACATAATATTGATTACACAAGAGACATGTCGTGAGTAGAATATTTTTGGTTTTTATGATTTTCTGATTTTTATGGTTTTTGTAGGTTTTATATTTTTTCTATTTTCTTTTTGTTTTAATACTATGTACAAAGGATATGTGAAGCAACCCCTTTACTCCTCCTGATCTTCCTGAAGACATAAGAGATCCTCAGGCGTGAGACTCTTCATACAAAGGCGAGGGAGGATGAATTGAAATCGGTCCCTAGAAAGTGCTTTGGTAAAGATATTAGCTAGCTGGAACTCAGTCCTCACGAAGTAAAGTTCCACAATTCCTTTCTCAACTTGCTCCCTGATGAAGTGATGTCGAATGTCAATGTGCTTAGTCCTTGAGTGCTGGACATTGTTGCAGCAGAGTGCAATTGCACTTTTGTTGTCACAGTACATGGGAATCTTGTTGCATACGAAGCCATAGTCCTAAAGTTGAGATCTCATCCATAAAATCTGAGCACAGTACGAGGACACGGCAATGTATTCAGCTTCTGTGGAGGAGATCGATGTACTCATTTGTTTCTTCGAAGACCAACTGACTAGCTTATTACCCAAAAATTGAGCACCCCCAGATGTACTTCGACGAGTATTTTAACATCCCGCATGGTCAGCATCAGAGTAGGCTGTGAGCGCCATAGAAGTGTCCTTGGGGTACCATAGGCCCATGTGGATTGTTCCTTTAAGATACTGAAAGACTCTCTTGACAACTTCCAGGTGTTTCTTGGTAGGTTTAGATTGAGACCGAGCACACATGCAAACTGCAAACAGAAGATCCGATCTGCTAGCAGTAAGATACATTAAGGAACCAATCATGCTTCGATACTTGGTTTGTTCGACCGGGATCCCAACATCATCTTCATCTAGTTTCGATCTTTCAATCATAGGAGTATCAACTGAGTCACAGGAATCGAATCCAAATTTCTTCAAAATTTCATTAGCATACTTGGATTGATTAATGAAGATGCCATTGGGATTTTGAGATATTTGCAAGCCTAGAAAGAAAGACATTTGACCCATCATGGACATCTGGAACTCAGAACTCATCTCTTGGGAAAAATGATCACACTCTTTGGGATCAGAGGAGGCAAATATGATATCATCAACATAGATTTATACATGAAGAAAGTTTTTGCCTGTTTTTCTGGTAAAGAGTGTAGGATCAACAGCACCTTTGGAAAACTTGTTAGCAAGAAGAAATTTTGACAAGGTATCATACCACGCTCTAGGGGCTTGCTTAAGCCCATAAAGAGCCTTCTTCAAACGGTAAACATGGTTAGGACGTTCTGAATCCATGAATCCTTCAGGTTGGCTAACATATACCACCACTTTAATATCACCATTTAAGAATGCAGTCTTAACGTCCATTTGATAAACTACTGTGGGGTTTGTTAGGCTTCTTGGATCATTTTGAGCACTAGGTTAAACAATAACAATGATTAATGTAACAACTGTGATTTTAGCAGGTCAGTTTGACTGTTAGTCTTGGCTCGGTTGACGTTTGTTTGGTGTGTCCTAGGTGTTTGAGGTGATATAAGTGTGTTGTAGGTGAGTTTTAGCACTAAATCCCTTTGCGTAAGTGGTTTTATTGTGATTTGAAAAGTTTGGAATTTGGGAAAGTTCATTTTGATCACCTTTGTGGTGTAGAAATGACTTGTGTAGTTTTTGGTGTTTTTGTGTTTTTGCGTAACGAGTCTTCGTTCAAGTATTTGAGCGTTAGCAAGTTACGAGGAGTTTGTTTTTATGGGTTATGTTTCAAAAGAGTGTGGAATTCTATTTTTGGAAACTTTATTTTTGGAAATGATATTTTTTCAGGTTGTCGTAAAAACTGAGGTTTATCGCGTAAGACGCTAGTAATAGTTACGGGTGTTTATAAAATATGAAAAGTATGAGGTTTTGAGTGTAATAAATAAACTTAATAAAAAATAAAAATAAATAAATATATATATATATATATATATATATATATATATATATATATATATATATATATATATATATATACTAGAAAGGTGCCCGCGCGATGCGGGGCGGATTGTTGGGGGTGAAGAGCAGGGAGGTGGGGTGGTTGAAAGTGGTTGTTGGGGTGGTTGTTGAGTTGGTTATAAATTGTTGGGGGTGGTTGTTGAGGTGGTTATAAATTGTTGGGGTGATTGTTAGGGGTGGTTGTTTCCATAATTAGTAAGTAAAAATCTGAATTTTTAAGCCTTTCTAATTATAGAATAGTCCCAAATACATTATATAGTAGTATAGATATATATATATATATATATATATATATATATATATATATATATATATATATATATGTAAAATTTCGGCAATAAGGGAAAAAGGGGGGAAAAGAAATCCAATTGTAGCCCAATTACAACTCTAAGTTAGGTAATTATCCACTAAATAATTATAAATACAAAATCAAAGTTCCCAAAACTATTTTCCTGCAATTTTAGTCGACACAAAGGAGGAACAACAAGAAAACAATTAGGGTTTCATAGTTGTCGAGCAATAATCAAGAATCAAGGTAAAATCTTTAACCCTTACGTGTAATTAATTAATTATTGTAATGATTCATGTAATATTTAATATGATGGAATCTAGGGTTTATATACTTCTGTAAATTATTGAAGTAAAACATGTTAGGATGATTAGATGTCAATAATATGGTTAATGGTTAAGGGAATTAAGTGTTAAACGCGTTAGATTATATGTTAGGGTTTGGATAGAAAACTATGGCTGTAAAGATGTGAGTGTAAATGACAGATGGTGAGGATTTAAGTCACAAATTTTAGGTCTAAATTGAAATATAAAGAAAGATCTTTTCAAAAAGTCCAGCCACGATCGATTTTAAGGTCGGGAAGTCGGTCTTTTGATTTTTCTTTGTTAAGGTGTCAAAGCTGTCAAACCGGGACAGATTTTGGGTAAAAGTTTGAGGGTGTCATGTGATTGTAAAAGTGGTATTTTGACTAGGCCTTCTGGAATAGTTAAGTATTAGGTTATATTAGACTACCACGAAAAGTATTCGCGATAAAAACTTGTGGAAGTATTCTTTGTTGATCAAAATTTTTTGGTGTGCGTTCAGATCCGAATTTGAGTAGTTGACCAGTTTGAATTTAGTATGAGTATTTGTATGTGTTATTGGTCCATGGCCTTCTGGGATTAGCTTCTATGCTTATGATAGACCATGGTGAATTTTTGGTGTGAGTTTTTGAGCTTTATTTGTTGTGATTTTGTGTGGGCGAATGTACCAAAAAAATTCTGCGTTTTCTGATTTTAAGAGTGCAAGAGATTTAGTGAGTTTTAAGTTATGGTATTGGTTAGTGTGGTGTCTAGGAGATCCATGGTGGGTCATATGAGTTTTAGACATCCATCATATGTGTATTACATGGGTTGTAGCTTTTAGCTTAACCTTGTGTAATGTGGATTATTTTTGTGTGCTATAGATTGTGAGTTGTTTTTGTGGAAGCTGCGGAGTTTAAGGTGAGTTCATAGTCCCATATTTTACTTTGTTTTTAAACTTGGGATGGGAATGATGCTTGTCTTAAATGATTTGAGTTACTGTGATTATGTGTGGTTTAAAAGCTTTGACTTATAATGTTATCGTAATAATGCTATGTGATACATGAAAGTGTGGTTCCGATTAGGTTAGTGACCTAATTGATGCTGTGTGATATGTGATTCTGATTAGGTTAGCGACCTAATTGATGCTGTGTGATTTCCAATTGGGAGGATGCTTATCCTGTTGCTCGCGCATGCGACCCAATTGATGATGTGTTTTGGAGCGGGGGTCACGTTCCGGCCCGATGGTTGCCTTTTTGTGTGATGATTGGTTTATGGATACATGTAGCTTGTATGATAACTATAATTTATTTGTCCAGCTATATTTTATAATCACAGTGATTTTGGTTGCCTAGTATGTATGAGTCTTAAACCTATGAATCTCACCAACGTTATGTTGACATTTTAAGCATCACTTTCAGGTGAGCATTCTAAGGCTAAGATAGAAGGATGTGGTTAGACGAGACCTTAGTTGCATTGAAAGTGGTTTATCTGTGCTTTTGGAGTTTATCATGTTGTTTTCTTTCGGGTATTGTTATGACACTTTGTGTCTATACTTTGCCATTTTTATTGCATGTAGTTATTCTCTATATAGACACCATGTGTTGTGATGATATCCATGAAGTTACACCCTCGCGTGTCCGCCGTGGCGGGGTGTGACAGATTGGTATCAGAGCCAGGTTATAGAGAAGTAGGTGGTTGAACCTAGACTATAACTTAGGAGTCCCTCATGTAGTTGCATTTAGGATCTATGTGTAAGTATAGTATTTTATATTTCTATTTTCATATATTTATGAGATGTTTTATTGAGTTTCGGACGTCTATTTTATCCCATATACGTAGTATTGTATATATCAATTTCCGCACGTAAGATGCTTTGTTGGACTACCGTTGTCGCTATCGGATGCGAGAGAAGTGGTCGGATGAAACGGATTAACCGCAGAATCTGAGTTCTCGCTAGCATGTTTTTATGTTCAGACAAGGAGAGGACGTTTATGGGAAACGTTGGTGGAGAAGAAGTGGAGAGGTTTGGAACCACGATGACGTCTGGAGTTGGAGCCATTACCAAATACCCTTGGTAGTGACCTCACTTCACATAGGAAGGAGAGGTGGTTTAGTCTAAATCTCGTGAGTTGTATGCACTTGTGGATCATGTAGAATTGGAAGAAAAGAGTAGAGATGGTTTTGCATGTTGTCGACTACCTCAACATGCAGGAAACATGAATGGGTGGTTGAGTAAAGATGAAAGGGAGTTAGGATGGAATGGTGTGGATTCAGATCTAGAGTCCACGGCGAGGAGTAAGTTGAATTGATCTGAGTGGGAAGATAAGTGCGAGAGTGGAGTTGAGCCATTATGCGGCGTCTTTTGTTTTGTGCTATGTTTTGGAATTTGTGTATTGTCTTTTGCCGTCTGGAGCCATGTTGGTGCGTGATTACTCTTGGATATTGGATCCACCTTATCCAAGTAATTTTGATTATAGAGTTTACGTGATCGTTGGAATTGTTCCATGCGAGATGATTGTTTGCGACGTCTTTTGTTTTTTTTTTTTTTTTTGCATGATGTGTTGTCATAGGAGGGAGTACACTTATGAAAGGAGGCATAGATAATTATGGTGGCCAATATAAATATACATGCGTCACGACACAAGTGGACTTGCAAGTATGATAGCATGGTGTATTAGGTGTTATGTGGTATATATGTGCGATATCATTGAGATGTGTGGTTTTGGAAGTAAGTATGTGTGTGGAATAGGCTTATAACTATGGTCGCGAACATAATTATAAGGGTATCACACATGTGGACTTGTGACCATTATTGCATTGATTGATGTTTGTTGTTATATGTTGTGGAAGATGGTATGTGATATCATGTTGGTGATGGCTGTATGGTTAGAGAAGTATTCTCTTAACCGTTAGGGCAGTCGTTATATGTTGGGGTGTGTAGGTGGTAAGATTCCATCCTACCTATCATATGTTGATACCTCAATTATCAGTGGATACTTATGTTGTGGTATTTAAGTTGATTCCTTTGCTAGATGCTCCGTTTGTATACCTAGTTCTTTGGTTGGCATTCCTATTCGTACCATGATGGTACATATGCCATATTCTTTCTATTTGACGTCTTGATAGGTGTTGGGTAATCGAATTCGTTTTTGTTGGATACTGGTTCATTTCTTTGGTTATTCCATGCATTCATTCCGCGAATGAATGTTATGCTATTCTTCAAGTATTGTTGGTTCGTGACGAGTTTGTGTGGATATTTGATCCCTCATTTACACACACCAATTGAATTTCGTGATATGTTTTGTGACCTGTTAGTATCGGTGTTTTTCTATGATTTTGGTTTGATCGTTGTACGAATGAGTCTGTAAGTTCATCGTTTGGTTTGCAATGTATTTGCGTGAGTGTTTCCTGGTATGAGATTCGTTTGATGATTATTTTGATTATGTGATTCTTTTGTGTTTTTCGCATCCAATAAAGGGGTTGTTATAAGGTCCTTATGGTATTTTAAAATTCGTTTTCGATATTTCAAGATCATTTGTTGGAAACTATTATTTTTATGGTGAAAAGGAAGTGTGGAAAGAAAATGGTTATGTTGATGTCTTACATAAAATGGTTTATATATATTTTATAAAAAAAATGTATAAGTTTAAGATATGTCTTGTGAAAAACAGTGTTCATTTGTTTTTGGGAAGGTCGAGTAAAGGAATAAGAACTGTCTATGGTTCTCATTTACCAAACTTGTTATGTATTTGGTTCATCGGGTGTTTCTTTCGTTGTGGTACGCTTATGGATGTTTTATGGGTACGTGTACTTTATATTTTCTTTCTATGGGTTTTCATGAACATTTTATCCGTGTCAACTTTTATTGGAGGAAAATTTCTCATTCTGTTTTTCTAGCTTTGATTTTGATGTTCGTTACTTCGTTAGTCGGTAATTCGTACCCCTTTTGAGTTCGTTGATATACGTTTTTGTTCGACCGGTTTCATGGTTCGCGTCGTTTACTTAGGAAAGATTGTCGTTTTGAATATCAATTTGTTCGTTGAAGAGGAAGAGGATGTTGCCAAGTGTCCAAGTGAGAAGTTCAGCTTCAAGATGTGCGTTCTTCAGGCATCGTGGAGGTAGAAGGACGATATGAGGAACTATGTGATACGTGACTTAGAGTTGGGGAGTAGAACCTGGAGATGATATTGGTATGGAGCAGAAAGTGTTATCTACACAGATCGTAAGAACCATTAGCATATATTTGACAAAAGGTTAATATATGTTGAAGAGAAGTTGGGTGTGGAATTTCTCAGTGACTACGATTGTCTGATTCGCCACCGTCAAGGAAGGGCGGACATCGTAGTAAGAGCGTTGAGCGGGAGTGAACGAGTGAAACTTGGATGTTTGTGAGCAATGATTATGATAATTCAGTTCGGAGTTAAGAGGATGATGTTGACAGCCTAGAGAGAGAGGTTCAAGGATGAGAACATGTAAGAAGAATGATTACTTGGTTTAGACCGGTAGATAGAAAAGAATGAAGATGGACGATTGTACTTTGCGGACCCACTAATGATTTTATGGAGAGGAAGCTTAAGGACATCGATCATGCAAGGTATTTGATACATCCGAGAATGGATAAGACGTATTATTACCTTAGGAAGTGACGTATGGAGGAGTGGGTATGAAGGGGAATACTGATACTTTAGCAAGTGTTTGAAATGCTTGAAGGTAAAGGTTGTAGTCAATGATTATTAGGGTGATGCAACGGTCAGAGATACTTGGAGATTTTTTTGAGGAGGAATTGGTGAGACCTTTCGCTCGGTGAGTTGGTAAGGAGCCATGGGGTGTCGCGTTGATCATCAAGAAACATGATAAAATATTTACTTTGCAATAGTGGTAAACGTGTTATAGAGTTTTGAGAACGCGTATAAAGATGAGTACGACTTATCGTTCTTAAATGAATGGACTAAGTGACCGTACAAATCAGGCATTGGATGGTATGATGAGAGCATGGGTGTATTTGAGTTTGGAGGAAGCTGAGGTATGCATTTATCTTTAGCTGAGTTCTCCTATAACAATAATTATCAGTCTAGTATTAAGAATGTGTCGTTGAAGTGTGGTATGGAAGGTAATGTAGGTCACCTGTTCTGTGGGCAAAGGTTGGAATAAGCCAACTAATTGGTCCTGAACTAGAACGAGAGACTACGAATAAGGTTTTCTGATTAAGGAAAGACTTAAGGCAGCAAGAGATCGCCAAAAGAGTTATGCGGATTATTTCCGTAAGCCCTTAGAGTTTGGTGTTGGTGATATTGTGAGGTTAAAAGTATCTCCTTGGAAGGGTGTGGTGCGTTTCGGTAAGAAAGGCAAGCTAGCACTGAGATACATAGGACCATTTGAGATTTACGGAAAGGATTGGATTTGAGACATATCGGTTGAGTTTGCCTAAGGAGTGAAGTAGAGTGCATGATACGTTTCACGTATCTAATGGAAAGAAGTGGTTGGCGGATGCTAGTCTGCATGTGCCATTAGATGAATGTAAGTTTGACAAGACTCTTCGTTTTGTCGAAAAACCTGTTGAGATTATGGATCAAGATGTTAAGGGTTTGAAGTATGGTGAGATAGCGTTGGTAAAGGTATGGTGGGATTCTAAGCGTGGTCCTGAGTTTACTTGGGAGGGTGAGGATCAAATGTAATTAATGTTTATTTTGTGTGTATCCATTATATGTGGTGTTTCCTGCGGTTACCATTTGGATTTTCTTTTGGTTCGAGGGTATCGTACTTACCTATGAGAAGTCGTTTTGATCATTGGTGTTATTGATCGGGGAGTGTATCTATTTGCGTGTATCGTTGGAGTGACGAAATGTTTTCTATCGTATAAATTCGAGTATTTAGTTGGTTCACATTTTTGCGATTCTTTCTCTGTGATTTTATGGTGTGGTATTTATCCGCTTAAAAATCCATAAATTTCCTATTGCTGTTGTGAGTGGTGACTATAGTAGTTGAAATCTCGGGACGCGATTTCCCTAAGTAGGGGATGATCTAACAACCGTGGTTTTAACAGGTCAGTTTGACTGTTAGTCTTGGCTCGGTTGACGTTTGTTTGGTGTGTCCTAGGTGTTTGAGGTGATATAAGTGTGTTGTAGGTGAGTTTTAGCACTAAATCCCTTTGCATAAGTGGTTTTATTGTGATTTGAAAAGTTTGGAATTTGGGAAAGTTCATTTTGATCACCTTTGTGGTGTAGAAATAACTTGTGTAGTTTTTGGTGTTTTTGTGTTTTTGCGTAACGAGTCTTCGTTCAAGTATTTGAGCGTTAGCAAGTTACGAGGAGTTTATTTTTATGAGTTATATTTCAAAAGAGTGTGAAATTCTATTTTTAGAAACTTTATTTTTGGAAATGATATTTTTCCGGGTTGTCGTAAAAACTGAGGTTTATCACGTAAGACGCTAGGATTAGTTACGGGTGTTTATAAAATTTGAAAAGTATGAGGTTTTGAGTGTAATAAATAAACTTAATAAAAAATAATATATATATATATATATATATATATATATATATATATATATATATATATATATATATATATATATATATATATATATATATATATATATATATATAATTTCGTCAATAAGAGAAAAGGGGGGGGGGGGGGAAAGAAACCTAATTGTAGCCCAATTACAACTCTAAGTTAGGTAATTATCCACTAAATAATTATAAATACAAAATCAAAGTTCCCAAAACTATTTTCCTGCAATTTTAGTCGACACAAGGGAGGAACAAGAAGAAAAAAATTATGGTTTCATAGTTGTCTAGCAATAATCAAGAATCAAGGTAAAATCTTTAACCCTTACATGTAATTAATTTAATTATTGTAATGATTCATGTAATATTTAATATGATGGAATCTAGGGTTTATATACTTCTGTAAATTATTGAAGTAAAACATGTTAAGATGATTAGATGTCAATAATATGGTTAATGGTTAAGGGAATTGAGTGTTAAACGCGTTAGATTATGTGTTAGAGTTTGGACAGAAAACTATGGCTGTAAAGATGTGAGTGTAAATAACAGATGGTGAGGAGTTAAGTCACGAATTTTAGGTCTAAACTGAATTATAATGAAAGAGCTTTCCAAAAAGTCCAGCCACGATCGATTTTAAGGTCGGGAAGTCGGTCATTTGATTTTTCTTTGTTAAGGTGTCAAAGCTGCCAAACCGGGACAGATTTTGGGTAAAAGTTTGAGGGTGTCATTTGGTTGTAAAAGTGGTATTTTGACTAGGCCTTCTGGAATAGTTAAGTATTACGTTATATTAGACTACCACGAAAAGGATTCGCGATAAAAACTTGTGGAAGTATTCTTTGTTGATCAAAACGTTTTGGTGTGCGTTCAGATCCAAATTTGAGTAGTTGACAAGTTTGAATTTATTATGAGTATTTGTGTGTGTTATTGGTCCATGGCCTTCTGGGATTAGCTTCTATGCTTATGAGAGACCATGGTGAATTTTTTGTGTTAGTTGTTGAGCTTTATTTGTTGTGATTTTTTGTGGGCGAATGTACCAAAAAAATTCTGCGTTTTCTGATTTTAAGAGTGCAAGAGATTTAGTGAGTTTTAAGTTATGGTAGTGGTTAGTGTGGTGTCTAGGAGATCCATGGTGGGTCATATGAGTCTTAGACATCCATCATATGTGTATTACATGGGTTGTAGCTTTTAGCTTAACCATGTGTAATGTGGATTATTTTTGTGTGCTATAGATTGCGAGTTGTTTTTGTGGAAGCTGCGGAGTTTAAGGTGAGTTCATAGTCCCATATTTTACTTGGTTTTTAAACTTGGGATGTGAATGATGCTTGTCTTAAATGATTTGAGTTACTGTGATTATGTGTGGTTTAAAAGCTTGTACTTATAATGTTATCGTAATAATGCTATATGGTACATGAAAGTGTGATTCCGATTAGGTTAGCCACCTAATTGATGCTGTGTGATATGTGATTCCGATTAGATTAACGACCTAATTGATGCTGTGTGATATGTGATTCCGATTAGGTTAGCGACCTAATTGATGCTGTGTGATTTCCAATTGGGAGGATGCTTATCCTGTTGCTCGCGCATGCGACCCAATTGATGATGTGTTCTGGAGCGGGGGTCACGTTCCGGCCCGATGGTTGCCTTTTTGTGTGATGATTGGTTTATGGATACATGTAGCTTGTATGATAACTATAATTTATTTGTCCAGCTATATTTTATAATCACAGTGATTTTGGTTGCCTAGTGTGTATGAGTCTTAAACCTATGAATCACACCAACGTTATGTTGACATTTTATGCATCATTTTCAGGTGAGCATTCTAAGGCTAAGATAGAAGGATGTGGTTAGACGAGACCTTAGTTGCATTGGAAGTGGTTTATCTGTGGTTTTGGAGTTTATCATGTTGTTTTCTTTCGGGTATTGTTATGACACTTTGTGTCTATACTTTGCCATTTTTATTGCATGTAGTTATTCTCTATATAGACACCATGTGTTGTGATGATATCCATGAAGTTATACCCTCGCGTTTCCGCCGTGGCGGGGTGTGACAATTAATAACATGATACATAGCGGAATAAACAAACATCATTATTATTGAAACAAGGTTTCTTCGTCATCATCTCTACCAACTACAAAACACTTACAATCATAAACCCTAGGCATTTTCCCAAACCCTACGCCTAGGTTTCCCACACATACTTTTACTAGACGTCTACCTCTTTTTCACTGTGCACACAAATAATCAATACTTGTATCTCTTTATAAACTAGAGATACTAGGGTTACAAAGGATATATTCTAAATAATTAAAAGATCCGTAGTAATCTTTTTCTTTCTTTTGAAGTTTCCTCCTTTGTCACAAATAGTCCCTTATGTTTCACATGTTTTGTCTTATCAACTCAATTATAATTCCCAACAATCTTCCCCTAGTTGATAATGACAAAACCAATAAGCACGAACTTCCCCTGAAGTTAATATGTCATGAAACATGCGACTTCCCCTTACACCATGCTATATCACCAAGGCTCTACAAGTTGCAATCTTCTATGTAAATATTCTTCCCCTTTTTGTCATCATCAATTAGGGGACAAAAGTAAGCAACCTTGATCTTCATAACCACGAACCAGTACCATACTTCAAATCTAGTCTTCCAATGTCTTGAATTGCCCTCCATGAATGAACACCAAAATGCTTTCTTTTATAAATGAATTCAAGACAAAAAAAAATCCCAAATCTTCAGTAAAGATACCAATGAGCAGCTATAAAAACCTTCACCACAATGTAGCATGTAAATGGTTAATCATTTTAAAAATAAGCTTCCCCTGAAACCCATATGTTAACCATTTGTTGAATCTGCAATTCTAAGAAAACTAACCACTACCAATTTGATGCTGAAGTAGAATAAACCAACCTTGTGTCTTATCTCTTGTAATAAAAATGACTTCGAACGTATACTTAATGTATAGGGAGATCGCAATCCCTTGACAATAATCACTGAGCACAATAATGTAACTCCTTCAAGTGATTGTCAATTCGTAGTCACTTGAACGAACGAACAAGTTACCTCCTGCTAAAAGGTATGATAAAACACAACCTTGAAAAATTCCACTTCATCGTCAAATAAGCAACAAATAATCCTCTTCACCAATAAGAATAAATAAATGCGAGCCATTTAAACCACTAAGAACAAAAGCCAAACTTCTTCCCGTGTGTGTGAACCAATATAACCAATGTGTGTGTAAAACTGATGAGGCGAAAAATGATCCGTTTTTAGGGGGTCATTTAAGCCCGAATCCGAATTTATTTGATCAAATATTGCCCTAAATCGTTCCTTTTGTGATTTTAGGTGTTTGGAGAGTGAATTCTAGAAAAAAGGCTATTTTGGACGTTTTTGGAGCATAAAGTGAAGAAAACGACAAAGTACCAAAAATCCAAGCTGGAAATACAAGGTGACGGCGTCAAGGGTTTGCTCTTGACGGCGTCAGACATGAAGAATAATTTACCGTAGCTGGTGACGGCGTCAGATGGAGTGATGACGGCGTCAAAGTGACCAAGATTAATTTACCGTGGGTGGTGACGGCGTCACATAGGCCGTCACGATTGGATCTAGGGCGTCCGAGGAAGTGTATGGCGGCGAGTTGACGGCGTCAGATTTAACTCTTGACGCCGTCAGGACGATTTTCCTATATATAGTTTTCTAGTTTTTTCATTAAAGGGAGAGAAGTTTTGGTGAAACCCTAAAGACGATTTTGGTGCCTCTTTTACAGGTTTTTCAAGGGTTCCAAACCCTTGAGACCTTGCATTGTAATTGAGATAAGTATACTCTTAATTCAATCAATATGTCTATGTGTTGGTTGTTTATCTTTTGTTCTTATCTTAATTCTACTATGCTAGGCTAGATCTCTCTTGTGTTTGCTTAGATCTAATGAAACCTAGATGTTGATTATGTGTTGATTACTTGTCTATTCTTGTTTTGAATGAATGATTTTATATGTTAGGCTTAAGAAAACTGGCAGATCTCCAAATGGTAACATGCTTGAACGTCTTAAGAAACATGAACCGAGGCGTACTAGGTCTTTATTGGTTGTATTTAATGCATGAGCCACTGTTTACAATCCCTATAGTTGTGCTGGGTCATGGTGTAGGAGGAGATAAGAGCTCATAGAGTTGGGGAGTTATGTATGCCACTCCACGAATGGTATTAAGGAATACAACCCGTCATTCATACAAGTGTAACAAGTAATTAACATGTAAAAGATATCTAGGGAGTAATGAAGTCTAAGTAAACACAATTTCTCCAATTACTGCTCACAACCTTAGTTTAATTAGTTTAATTTTATTTTTATTATTTTATTTTAATTATATCTTAGCTTTGGGTTAGTTGAATAGCAACTAATTCCGCCCACTCCTTCAAAACCCGAGATTTTACTTGCTTTAATAAAAATATAAAAATACAAAAATAATCATCTTTCATCTCTAGAACTATTAATTAGGTTTTCTAATCCTAGCGACACTATTCCTAAGCTGAACGATCAATCCCCGGTACTTGTCACTATACTATACTACAACGATCAGGTACACTGCCTGGTGGGGGTTGTAAGCCTCGCGAGATCCCTCGAGAGGTAAAGCAAGGTGCGATTCCCACGCATCAAGTTTTTGGCGCCGCAGCCCGGGGAATAGTTATTGTCTACGTTAGAATTTCTTTTTATTAGGTCTACTTGCTAGATTCCTTTCTAGTAAGATTTTTTTTTTTTTAGGTCTTCTTTAGTCTATCTTATTTCTTCGTGCTTTTGTTCGTAACTCTTTACCATCCGACATCATGGAAGGTGGTAACATCTTTGAACCCATCATCCCACCACAACAAAACCCACCATTAGAACCCCTTAGGCCCCGAACCTTAGGAGAGTATTCCCGACCTAGCCACCAAGGCTACCGAAACACCATTGAGCTCACCGGAGCCAATGTGACCCCCTTGCGATCCGACACCATCCGGTTGGTGCAAAGCGGATGTGCATTCCATGGACTTCGTTCCGAAGATCCAAACCAACACCTTAAGGACTTCCTCAAAATCGTAGATTCCATAGACCTAGGTGTTGAAACTAGAGAGACTACCCGTTTACGCCTATTCCAATTCTCTCTACGGGATCAAGCTAGTCAATGGCTTGAGCGTTTACCCGCGGGATTCATCACCACATGGGATGATCTCACCACTCGTTTCCTTGCTCAATTTTTCCCACCGGGGAGAACTACTAAACTTAGGAATGATATCTTGATGTTTCAACAACGTCAAAATGAATCTCTTTATGAAGCATGGACTCGTTTCAAGGACTTACTCCAAAAAGTCCCTCATCATGGCATAGATTTGTGGCTCCAAGTCCAAATTTTTTATGACCATATCGATATCCCCACGAGGCGAATCATTGACCAATCGGCCGGTGGTAAGCTACGTGATCTTAGTGCGGAACAATCATGGGAACTCATAGAAGATCTTGCTCTCTATGACAACGAAAGTTGGAATGATCCCCGTGATTTGAACAAAACGGTCAAGGCAATATCTTTGCCTTCAAATAATTCAAGCACTCCCGACCGTAGGATCATGGAACTTGAAGGTCGAGTCAAGTCTCTCATGAAATCTTACGAAATTCATAAGCCTTCAAGCCAAGTAAGCAGAATCGCTTCTACATGCAAACTTTGCAATGGCCCTCATGAGACCTACAACTGCATGGAACTTCCAAAACGTGCTTATAACGAATTCACATCATCACACTTAGGGCAAGGTCCTCGAACTTCTGCAGAAGCATATGAGGCATGGAAGGATAAACCTAATTTTAGAGGGTACCAAACACGAAGTGTATCATTTAATGATTCCTCACCCCTCACTTGGTCCGAACATTTTCCATCACAAGATACCTCTAGGCAAAGCTGTGAAGATGATTTAAAAAAATTCATTCTTTCTCAAGAACTGCAGCTTACGACACTCGAGGCAAAATTCAAACAACAGCAGGCTGACGTGAACAACAAGATTTGTAATCTGTTGACGGCTATCAAAGAGCATATTGATAATAAGCCCATTCACGTTGATGAGGTTAAATCTGCTACCGTCATGAGTCCACCAGTCTCCCCTGTAAAAATAAAAAGTCCTAGCAAGCTATTCAAACATCTATCCCCTGACAAGAAAGGACCTATCAACCCCTCTGGACCAATCCACTTTGTAAACACCATCACCACAATTTTAGCTGCTGCATCCAAACCAACCCAACAACAAACTGACAACCTTAGTCAGACAACGAATGATGAGACACCAAAGGTTGACCACGCTTCGGCAAGGAAACCTGCCAACTCACCCGAGCAGTGCACCGCGCAGAAATCCGACAAACTGGATGATTGGAACGAGACATCGGAGGAACAGGAGAAAGACCCAACCATTTTGAGCAAATCGGTTATAAAAGAATCCGAAAAAGAGGATGCTATAAGTTGGGATAGCAATCAACCCGAGGGGAACGACCCTAAGCTTTTCAAAATCCCCTGTACCATTGAGGGAAAGGTCTTGATTAATAGCCGTATAGATCCTAGCTTCCCGGTCAGCGTAATCCCACTTTCTCTATACCGCAAAACCTTCCCAGAGGACGTCGTATGCAAGAAAGTAATAGAGAATGTATCAATTAGGATTGGAGAATTTGATTACGATACTGAGCTCACTGTGGTTGATGACGTGGACCCTCTCGCCAATCAAGCATTGACCAACCTCGTCCTTGGGATACCATTTATCAATGAATCGGGAGCAATCCTTGACGAGAAGGATGGTAGTGTATTATTCACCAATGGTGTTAGAACGGTAGTTTTTCGTGGGGATGGTGAGGAAGTTTATGAGTATCGTCCCTCCCTTGAGGGGAATCCATACGGGTCAAAGGGAGGAGAGTTGAAAAAGATCAAACGACGTAATCCGAATAACCTAAAAATCCCCTGCATGATCGGTCACAAACACTTCGAGAACGTGTACATTAATGTATTCCTGCCAAAGAATTTCATGTCATTGTTTCACTATAACAATATCTGCAGATGGGGGATGATTTACAAGGGAGAGAAAGTGGTTGGTAAGGATCATGAAATCCAAGTGTTCATAGGAAATATGGCATTCACTATGGAGAACACAATTGTGGACAACATAGAGGACTTTGTTGACCCTAGGTTATCGCAAGTTGTATTTGGAGCGCCCTTTTGTGAAATCACTAAGTTGATGGTGGATGACTTGAACGGAATCATGACTTTCACTGACGGGATTAGGAGGATTTCATACCAAACGCCATACAAAAGAAGAGACCTTAGGGAGATAGATTGCGACGGGCTTGATGTTATGAGCTCCCAACTTGTCTTGTGTGATGACGATGTTAGAAGAGGTTGTAGAAATGTTTCTGATTTATCTTGTGGGTTCTTTAAGGATGTTAGTGAGCTTGGCTCTAAGTATCGGAGGGATGTTTTCGAATTTGAAGATCCAAAGTACTTACACTATGAGAGCGACACTAGTTTAGAAGATGACCTAGGTAGTGGAACCAATGATGAGATCACGTAGTAACCCACGACTTTGAGTCTAGCTACAAGACTCGTAAATAAAGAAAAGCGCTTCTTGGGAGGCAACCCATGTTTTGTGTGAATTTTATTTGTTTGATTGTTATTTGCTTCCGTATGCATGTTTTATTTTTATTGTTGGTTAATCAAGTTTCTCAATTAAAACGTGAAATACTTTATTATGTTGTTTAGCCTAGTCTTAACTTCAACCTAAAGGTATTTTTGCAAAAGATAAGTGTAAGGGGAAACCCCAAATATGTTTTTAAGAAACAAACCGATCATGATTATCCACAATATTTAATGAACATGTATATTCGTATTTGTTAGAGTCAAATGCTTGTATTGAGTCATAATGAAGTTTTGCAGGATTTTCCAGGAAGTAGGACAAAGTTTTTCCAGAAATTTTCCGGAAACTTAACATAAAGATTTCTGCAGGTCCATTCTGACGGCGTCAGGCAATTGCTCTTGACGGCGTCAGGAGTTAAAAAAATCTGGAAATTTTACCAGTTTTGTTTTTCTAACGGAGTCTTATAGTTTTTGTGAATTATTAAGTTTTATAATCTCCAGGAAATCTGAAAACTTCATTCCACAAGCATTATATCTTATTTTGTTTTCTAGGATTTAGTAACTTATATAGGATGCCGCCGATTTTACGCGAGGTTGCCTTGTCTACTTTTGTCAGGACTTACAGGTTATTTGTGACAAGAAGATGATTTATATTCTGGAAGGGAAGCTTTGATTGTTCGTTTTCTTGGAAGAAGATTTAACCTGGCCACCTAAAATCCATACCGAGCGAATCAGGGGAGTATTTGATTTCATTCTCTTTACTTTTTAACTTTTACATTCTTTACTTGAACATTGGGGACAATGTTCATCTTAAGTGTAAGGGGAGGGTAAAAAGATGATACCTTACATATGCACTTTCGCTTGAGTTTGTTTTGTTTGATAGTAGATGAGTAATAAAACTATGAGAAATACTTGTTAGTGTAATTTTAGCGCCAAATTTAAAATTTTTTACAACATTTAGGAGTGAAACTTTAGCCATAGCAAGCGTCTCATGGATAGGAGATTGTATGACTAGCACATAACCGTATATTCAGAAAAATTTTCCACCCAAAAATGTGAGGTTCGCCTTTAGATTTGATAGGAAAAGCATTCATTATTAGTGCTTATGAGTGTACCGGTAGCATTTAGATTCTAGAACTTGCGTTAGTGATGCATCCCGAGACCGCTAGTGAGACTACATTCGTGTGGTAGGATTTACTACATGATAAGAGGCATTAGGATCACCCTTGTGTTAAACCCGTATTATAATTACTTGACCATTTAAGTCATATTACTTGGCTAGTTAAGTCAACTAATTTTTCCCACACCCTTTGCGTTGTACTCATTTTTAGTACACGATACCCCTAGTACACCCCTCCGAGCCTATCTTTTCATTTCTAACTTTAAGCATTTTACTTAAAGGAAGAATTTGTTACACCCCACTTAAATGTACAACCAAATCGCCTTAGCCTTTCGTGTATGCGCTCATTTTTAGTGCATTATTGTTATTTGTTAAACCCTAAGTTAACTTTCTAATTGATTACATGGTTGCTAAGTCGAGTCATATCCTTGTACATATTGTTTTGGGACGATTGGGACTCATGGGTAAGTACTTATTTTATGGAGTAATGGGGAAGAACATCACTTATTACCCCCATATGTACGTTAATCTTAAAAGTGCTCCAAGTGTTTTGATTTTCTTAATTCGAGTCATTAGAATAGTTAAATGTAAAGTATGTAAAGATTCAAGTGTAAGGGGAGTGCTCAAACCCCTATGATGTATTATTTTGGATGGTAGGGTAAGAATGTATGCAAAAAAAAAAAAAAAAAAAAAAAAAAAAAAAAAAAAAAAAACATACGGACTACCATCCCGTTTTTATTTTATGTTCATTTTATGTTTTTGTTATTTTTCATTTATTAGCTTAAGTCGAGTCTAGTCTTGGCTTAGCAACGCCATCTTGTACATGTAATTTACCAAGATTGTTAAC
This sequence comes from Artemisia argyi, assembly GCA_030686995.1. Classification (NCBI taxonomy): domain Eukaryota; kingdom Viridiplantae; phylum Streptophyta; class Magnoliopsida; order Asterales; family Asteraceae; genus Artemisia; species Artemisia argyi. Next base: position 126,720,373 of record CM060706.1, on the reverse strand, counting down.
TCGCCACCAGTAAAATTCCCTTTATCCAACAAAACCGTGTAATTCATATCCCTACACCTAACGATATAACCCTTTTAAAAAAGACCTCTTTGATAGTTTATCCTAGGTGCTTACGCCATGTGGTGGAGGTTTGATCCTTTCCCAAGCCTATGGTAATCTATTTTGCTATGACAGGTAGTGAGAGATATCTTCCATTTCCATAATGTTATATTACTTTATTACACCCGAGAGATGTGAGTATCTAAACACTATTTGTGAGGTGCTTGTGTATGACCTCCGTGCTTGTCTATTGGTCTTTAGTGGAACGATTATTTGTTGTAATTACTTTTATATTAGTGTTAAATGACCCCTAACTTGTCTTTTGAGTAGAATAAAAGCTCATTTGCTTGAGGACAAGCAAATCTCAAGTGTAAGGGTATATGATGAGGCGAAAAATGATTCGTTTTTAGGGGGTCATTTAAGCCCGAATCCGAATTTATTTGATCAAATATTGCCCTAAATCGTTCCTTTTGTGATTTTAGGTGTTTGGAGAGTGAATTCTGGAAAAGAGGCTATTTTGGACGTTTTTGGAGCATAAAGTGAAGAAAACGACAAAGTACCAAAAATCCAAGCTGGAAATACAAGGTGACGGCGTCAAGGGTTTGCTCTTGACGGCGTCAGACATGAAGAATAATTTACCGTAGCTGGTGACGGCGTCAGATGGAGTGATGACGGCGTCAAAGTGACCAAGATTAATTTACCGTGGGTGGTGACGGCGTCACATAGGCCGTCACGATTGGATCTAGGGCGTCCGAGGAAGTGTATGGCGGCGAGTTGACGGCGTCAGATTTAACTCTTGACGCCGTCAGGACGATTTTCCTATATATAGTTTTCTAGTTTTTTCATTAAAGGGAGAGAAGTTTTGGTGAAACCCTAAAGACGATTTTGGTGCCTCTTTTACAGGTTTTTCAAGGGTTCCAAACCCTTGAGACCTTGCATTGTAATTGAGATAAGTATACTCTTAATTCAATCAATATGTCTATGTGTTGGTTGTTTATCTTTTGTTCTTATCTTAATTCTACTATGCTAGGCTAGATCTCTCTTGTGTTTGCTTAGATCTAATGAAACCTAGATGTTGATTATGTGTTGATTACTTGTCTATTCTTGTTTTGAATGAATGATTTTATATGTTAGGCTTAAGAAAACTGGCAGATCTCCAAATGGTAACATGCTTGAACGTCTTAAGAAACATGAACCGAGGTGTACTAGGTCTTTATTGGTTGTATTTAATGCATGAGCCACTGTTTACAATCCCTATAGTTGTGTTGGGTCATGGTGTAGGAGGAGATAAGAGCTCATAGAGTTGGGGAGTTATGTATGCCACTCCACGAATGGTATTAAGGAATACAACCCGTCATTCATACAAGTGTAACAAGTAATTAACATGTAAAAGATATCTAGGGAGTAATGAAGTCTAAGTAAACACAATTTCTCCAATTACTGCTCACAACCTTAGTTTAATTAGTTTAATTTTATTTTTATTATTTTATTTTAATTATATCTTAGCTTTGGGTTAGTTGAATAGCAACTAATTCCGCCCACTCCTTCAAAACCCGAGATTTTACTTGCTTTAATAAAAATATAAAAATACAAAAATAATCATCTTTCATCTCTAGAACTATTAATTAGGTTTTCTAATCCTAGCGACACTATTCCTAAGCTGAACGATCAATCCCCCGGTACTTGTCACTATACTATACTACAACGATCAGGTACACTGCCTGGTGGGGGTTGTAAGCCTCGCGAGATCCCTCGAGAGGTAAAGCAAGGTGCGATTCCCATGCATCAAAAACCATCTCTCAATACCAATCAAACTGCTCATAAAATTCCTTGTCGAAGTACTTTAAAATCATGTATCCTTGAAGCCTCTTCCCCTTAAACAATTAAACTTTACAAAAAAAAGCTTCGAAGAACCTTATAATGTCGACACAACCGAGCAGCAGTAACTGAAACGTAGCAGTAGTATTCTTTATATGAGCAGCAGAATAAAATTTCTTGGCAGCAGAAACTACTCACAACGAGCTGCAGTATCATATATAGCATGAGCAGCAGAAACAAATACCACAGGCAGCAGAATCCAAGAAACACAGCAGTAGAATACTTTACTATGTCCAGCAATACAAAACTCATTAAAGTGCAATATTGATGAACCATTTCAGTAATACCTTTCTAATTAACATCAATATGGAGCAGCATAGTAACATGAATAATAAGCAGTATTATATCGAGCAGCATCAGTACCAAATTCAACTCCAACTACATGTAACAGCAGCAAAGTAATAAATTAAATACCTTGGAAGACCACTGTCCCATGATAACTCAATACCAGCTAAGATGTAATCCTCTAAACAGATGATGACAAATTTCAATTAATATCATCGATCTGAAGTAAATATAATTCACACTGACCCACTTAACAATTATCGCTGACCCATCATTCTTATTAGTACGAGGTTAATTAGAAATTAGCACCCCCATCAGTAAACGACAACCTTTGATACAGCGAACAAGAGATATCAACACCAATTTATCCTTGAATTAATCCTCTTAACCGACCACTATTAAATAAAATTCAGTACGAGGTATAAAGGTGCAACTAATCTATTCATTCCATAATGAAAATCAGTACTCGGTTGTATTAAATATTATACCTTTATTGAACCATTATCCTTTGCACCGTCCCATGATAATTTAATAGTACGAGGTTAAATTGTTTTTGCAGTTTATGAATAAAATGTCGACCCTACAATTAAACCTTCTCCAAAACAGTTTTCTTCAACAATAACCTTGCGAATCCCTACATAACGAGCTAACCTGTCTCTGATGCCAATTGTGGGGTTTGTTAGGCTTCTTGGATCGTTTTGAGCACTAGGTTAAATAATAACAATGATTAATAACATGATACGCAGCGGAATAAACAAACATCATTATTATTGAAACAAGGTTTCTTCATCATCATCTCTACCAACTACAAAACACTTACAATCATAAACCCTAGGCATTTTCCCAAACCCTACGCCTAGGTTTCCCACACATACTTTTACTACACGTCTACATCTTTTTCACAGTGCACACAAATAATCAATACCTATATCTCTTTATAAACTAGAGATACTAGGGTTACAAAGGATATATTCTAAATAATTAAAAGATCCGTAGTAATCTTTTTCTTTCTTTTAAAGTTTTCTCCTTTGTCACAAATAGTCCCTCATGTTTCACATGTTTTGTCTTATGAACTCAATTATAATTCCCAACAACTACCATGTTCTGACTTGCAGCATTTGCGAGAAATATTCTTATGGCTTCAATTCTAGCAACGGGCGCGAAGGATTCTTCAAAGTCGATTCCTTCTTCTTGACGATATCCTTTTGCCACAAGCCTTGCCTTGTTCTTCAATACATCTCCATGCTCATCTAGTTTTACTTTGAATATCCATTTGAGAGCAATGATCATAGCACACTCGGGAGGTGGTACTAATTCCCATACTTCAAGTCGATCAAACTCATGAATCTCGTCCACCATAGCAGTGAACCATGAGTGTTTAGACATTGCATTCTTGAAATCTTTTGGCTCAGCTTTAGAGAGAAGATTTGAAGAAGCACCATAATGCGTCGGTTGCAAGTTGCTTACGGGTTGATACCGGACGAGAAGGGTTTCCAATAATGTTGTCAATTGGGTGATCATTTGTCCATTTCCTAAGGTGTTCATAGGGTTGAGGATAGGGAACCGAGGTGGCCGTGTTAGATTCGTCTGAGGATGTTGCTTCATTTGACGATTCAGGAGCAAAGATGTTAACAAACGGCTCATCATCAGGTGGAGCGAAAGGATTTACTTCAAACGAATTATCCACAGCTGATACTCGTTGTACAGATGAAGATTGACCATTAGATGTGGTACTGAACGACTGATGGTGGGGGCTTCAGGATCCCATGACAACGAAGTGGATGGCCCAGCATTAACATATGGGACATTTGCTACCCCAGCTGGTTGTGGAACGACTGTAGCTTCTGGAGCATCCACGTTTTGAGGTTCAAAGTATTCATCAAACATTGGGTCAACAGTTTCCTCCAATCTTCACTTGTAGGAGGTACAAAAGGAGTAGCAGGAGTGGGATTCTGTACAAGCCCAGAGCTTATAGGTCCAGGAGACAAAAGGTTAGGTACGGGTCCAGAACTTGATTGTCCAGGAACCGGTTGCTCAGTCAGCTCATCGAATGTAACGTGGATTGTTTCCATTATGTCTCTGGTACGTTTGTTGTAGATTCGGTACCCCTTTCGTTCTGGAGCATAACCAATGAAGAAACCAATGTCGGCCTTGGCCTTGAGTTTCCCAAGGTCTTCACCGTCGTTTGTTGGATAGCACAATGCGCCAAATACTCGAAGAAACGAAAGGTCTGGTTTTCTGCCATGAATCAGTTCATATGGTGTCTTGCAGTGGAGAGGATGTATCAAGGATCGGTTCTGTGTGTAACAAGCGGTTGCAATTGCCTCAGCCCAAAGGAACATAGGAGCTTTGGAGAAGATGAGCATAGTCCTAGCAGCTTCAACCAAGGTGCGATTACGCCTTTCAACAACTCCATTTTGTTGAGGAGTACGTGAAATGCTCTTTTGATGACTAATGCCGACACCTTCATAAAATTGAGAAAGTTGTTTGTTCACGAACTCCGTTCTATTATCAGTACGAATGAATCTAACTGTTTTATTGAGTCGAACTTGCAATTGCTAGATGAGTTTGATGATGATCTCTGGAGTTTCATCTTTTGATCGTAAAAACTTTACCCACGTGAAACGAGAATAATCATCAACAATAACTAGCACGTATTTCTTTCCGTTGATACTTTGAATCCTCATTGGTCCACATAGATCCATGTGAAGAGTATGTAGGACCTCCATGATGGAATTGACAGTTTTGGGTTTATGGGTATGCTTTTTGCTCTTGCCCATTTGACATGCGGAGCATTGATGATCCTTTACGTACTTAAGTCTGGGAAAGCCTCGAACAAGATCCTTACGTGTGAGTTCATTGATGGTACCGAAGTTCAAATGGTTTAAACGACGATGCCACAACCATGATTTGTTCTTAGAGGCTTTTGAAAGCAAGCAAATTGGAGAGGACCGCATCATGTCTTCAATAGAGATGGTATAAAGATTAGTGCCCCGACTCCCTTTGAGAAGATCTACACCATCTAATTCTCTAACAAAACAGGTGTGCTTTCTGAAGGCAACTTCAAGATCAGAGTCACAGAATTGACCAACAGAAAATAGATTGTGTCCAAGTCCCTCCACGTAGTATACTCTGGATATCACACTGTCTCCAAAGACGTAATCACCATAACCCATTATAGCTCCAAAATGGTCGTTCCCGAATCTGACCGTACCAATGAACTTTTCCACAAAATTCTTGAGCCGCGAGCGATTTCCAGTCATATGTTTTGAGCAGCCTGAGTCCAAATACCAAAGGACGATTTGTACGACCTGCATTTGAAACCAGACAATGGTGGATAACTGAAAAAGCTGGAGCCCCACAAATAGTTGGGGTCCATTTGGTTAGCACACACAAATATTGGATTATCATATGTCACGGATATATTACTGGAATTTTTACAGTTTGATGCACTAGACTTAGGAGTGGTACTAAGTGCTTCTACTGGGAACCTTCTACCAGTACGTCTCCATTTCTTAATAGGCACAACTTTGGAGTTAGTAATCCTAGTCAATGGGCACTTTTCTCCTAGGGTGAATTTCCTTCCAGTAGGTCTCCATTGATAACCAACATTAGTGAACACCTTTCCTGTTTTATTCCAGACTCGTTTAACCCTTTTTGCACTTGAAACATTCATGACTGGAGATTGCATAGTGGATTTTAAGAAGGACACAACACAAGCATCATGATTACCAAAAAATAAACATTCGTTACAAGTCTTACAAATAGCACCAGAATTCGAATTAATTACATCATTGTTAACACAAATGTTTGATTCAACTCGATCCCTTTCTTTAATCATAATTTTATTGTTCCTAGAGGATTCTTCTACTTCCTTCATAAGTGCACTCTTAGCCGGCAAAGTCATATCATTCTTTGTATTGCACCGAGGCTGCGACTTGCTAGCTTTAGAAACACCGTTTACTCCTGTAGAAGCAATGACGGGAACATTAGTATGCTTAATTTCTACTTGTTTACCGGTGATCATGGTGGTGGATTGTGACATGGTTTGGGGATAATCAAATGTAACATGTTTGTTGCTAGTGTTAGAGTGCGATGAAAACAACCTATCCGACTTGTTATCATTCTTGGGGCATGATCTTATAACGTATTCTAATAATTCCTGGGCTCTATTAGTGAGGAAGCATGCACCAACAATAACATCATCCAGTGGTTCAGGTATCCTATTATCTTCAATGGTTTCTCTAAGTATGACCAGGCAATCCTTAAGATATCTAATATAGTTGCTATGAACTAACTTTTTGTTCCTAAGGGGAAGAGAAACATTCAAAGCATCGCACGCATATTTCTTACAAGCATGAACATTGGAAATTTCATGATCACATGAAACGATGGGCATTTTACCCTTCACCATGGTCTTTAGATTCTCAATTTCGTTTAACAAAGAAGTGACTCTTTCATTGTTTTGGTCACGTGTTATTTTAATAGACTCAAATAACTCTTTGTAACGTTGTTTAGCGTTTGACATTTCAGCACGAAGCCACTCATTTTCATGTTGTAATGCGTTAATGATGTCTTGTTTCTGAAAGTTTTGAGAATCTAGCGACATTTGGTGACTCGTATTGGTTACATTGCCCATGTTAGACTTTAATTGTGCAATTTGGGCCCTCAATTTCCGAATCGTGTTTGAGTGAGCTTGAATTACTTCATCCTTTTTGGATAATTCAAAACATGTGTCAAATTCAGGAGCATCCGAAGATGTCTTGGCATTTGAGATCTTTATGCTTTCTTCTAGATGTTGATATTGTAGCTGTAAATTAAGATTATCAACTTCTAGTTTTGAGAAATGCCTGACCATGTTATCATGGTCGTCGTTTTGAATTTTATTGTGTAATTTCAAATTCTCCCCCTCAAGCTCAATCACACGATTCTGAAATACATTCAACGTAACCGACATTTCATGAAACTTTCGAGCAGATAATGCAGAGTCGGTGACAGTGTAGAAAACATCTTGAGCAATGCAATTAGCAATCAAGTTTTCATTCATAATAAGAATGTTTTTCCTGTCAATTTCACTATATTTGAGATCAATTGCCAATTGTTTACCCTCATTTTCCACCTCTTTGAAGATCTTTCTCTTATCCGTTACATCATCATTAATTGTCTTTTTAAGGCCCTCAAAGTGTTCTTTAAGAAGATTGAAAAATGGCATGACTTCAGTTAGGTAACATCGTTTTGTTTGTTCAAATTCCCTTTCCCCTTCAGTAATCCCAGTTGGTGTAATTCTCTTTTTACATGTTTTCTCAAAATCATTAAACATTTGTCCTAGTACATATAATCCAATAAGAGTATTACACTGTGTGGGAAGAGTAAATGGTACAAGGTGCATGGGAGTGTTTAGAGGATAAATGGTTGGATCAGCTATCCTAAAAATAGTTCGTGTGTTACCTACAAGTCTTTCAGCTTTCATTTTCTCAATATCAATATTCCAAAAAACTTTTTCAGGAAGGATTTTCTTTTGAGGGACAAAAATAGCCGAATGATTATCATCAGTGTAATCATAGTGAAAGACAATATTATTAGCAATACACACGGGATCCTTTAATTGCTCAGCTAGTTTTTCTCTGGTCCTATCTTCCATTTCGTCAATTTCGACATAGGATCTCACATCAGGAGGGGCATGGTCAGGTTCAAACATAATGTTTGCATCATACAATGCGGGTTGAGCACCTATACCATTTCTAAGGAAGTTGACCTTAGGTTAGAGGCATCCTGTTCACTAAACTCATCTCTTAATTTCCTATGGTTCTGCATCATTTGAGCAGATTGGATGGTTTGGCCTTGCGTGTACAACTTTTCTTCTAGTTTATTTTTCAACGTTTTGAGATTAGAAACATCATTTAAAAGTTTTGTTTCTTTGTCTTTGTAATCATGTTTGAGCGAGGTTAACCCCTTTTGAATTTCCTGTTTTTGTGTAACAGTTTGATCCAATTGTTTCTTTAAAGACATTAACTCCCTTTTTAATGTTTCTTGTTTGGAATTATTTTCAGTTATGTAAGCACGCATTTGCCATTCCATTTTCTGCTCACGTTCATTAAGTTCAAATTTAGCCCGCTGTTCGTATATAGTCACCTGATCCTTAAGGATGTTAAATCTAGTGGGCAAAGAATCATCAGGGTTGTATACAGTGTGCTCATGCAGCTCAAGTTCATGAATATCAACAGAAGGTGCATCACTTGGTACAACTGGCAGTCCATTGACATGCAAATACCTTTCATATGGGATAATATTGGTATTTCCCATATCAATGGCACCTGTGTTGTCAATATCCTTGAGTTGTACAAGTTCACACACCTTCTGTGGATTGGCAGAGTCATTTAGGTTGAGTGAAGTTGGTACCTTAGAGATGGCAGATGTGATGGAAGATCCAGACTGTTGTGGAGAGGAAACAGCAGCAGACAGATTAGCCATGAAGATGGTTTGAGCAGTGGGTTTGTAACAACCGTGGTTTTAGCAGGTCAGTTTGACTGATAGTCTTGACTCGGTTGACGTTTGTTTGGTGTATCCTAGGTGTTTGAAGTGATATAAGTGTGATATAGGTGAGTTTTAGCACTAAATCCCATTGCGTGAGTGGTTTTATTGTGATTTGGAAAGTTTGGAATTTGGGAAAATTCATTTTGATCACCTTTGTGGTGTAGAAATGACTTGTGTAGTTTTGGTGTTTTTGTGATTTTGCGTAACGAGTCTTCGTTCAAGTATTTGAGCGTTAGCAAGTTACGAGGAGTTTGTTTTTATGAGTTATATTTCAAAAAGAGTGTGAAATTCTATTTTTGGAACCTTTGTTGTGAAAATGATATTTTCCGGTTTGTCGTAAAAACTGAGGTTTATCGCGTAAGACGCTAGGATTAGCTACGGGTATTTGTAAAATATGAAAAGTATGAGGTTTAGAGTGTAATAAATAAATTTAATAAAAAAATATATACATATATGTAAAATTCGGCAATAAGAGAAAAAAAGGGAAAAGGAAACCCAATTTGAGTCCAAATATGACTCTTAGGCCCAAGGAATCCTAGTTCAACACAACCAAGCCCAACCCCTACCCTTATAAACATATAGAACGACCCTAAACCCATTTTTTCTGCAATTTGAGTCGAACACAAGGAGGAAAGAAAGAGGGAAAAGTTAGGGTTTATAATTTTGAAGCAATAATCAAGAATCAAGGTAAAATCTTTAAACCCTATGTTCAATTAATTGGTTAATTAATCTAATTTATGTAATATTAAGTATGATGGATCTAGGGTTTGTAGACTTCTGTAAATTTATGTTATAAAACATGTTGGGATCAATTAATGATAATAGTATGATGATTGGTTAAGAGAATTGAGCGTAAAACATGGTAATTATTGAGTTAGGGTTTGGACAGAAAATTATGGCTGTAAAGACGTGAGTGTAAATAACAGATGGTGAGGAGTCAAGTCATGAATTTTAGGTCTAAATTGAAGTATAATGAAAAATCTTTCCAAAAAGTCCAGCCACGATTGATTTCAAGGTCGGGAAGTCGGTCTTTTGATTTTTCTTTGTTAAGGTGTCAAAGCTGTCAAACCGGGACAGATTTTGGGTAAAAGTTTGAGGGTGTCATGTGGTTGTAAAAGTGGTATTTTGACTAGGCCTTCTGGAATAGTTAAGTATTAGGTTATATTAGACTACCACGAAAAGGATTCGCGATAAAAACTTGTGGAAGTATTTATTTAAAATCAAAACTTTTTGGTGTGCGTTCAGATCCGAATTTGAGTAGTTGACAAGTTTGAATTTATTATGAGTATTTGTGTGTGTTATTGGTCCATGGCCTTCTGGGATTAGCTTCTATGCTTATGATAGACCATGGTGAATTTTTTGTGTGAGCTTTTGAGCTTTATTTGTCGTGATTTTATGTGGGCAAATGTACCCAAAAATTCCGCGTTTTCTGATTTTAAGAGTGCAAGGGATTTAGTGAGTATTAAGTTATGGTAGTGGTTAGTATGGTGTCTAGGAGATCCATGGTGAGTCATATGAGTCTTATACATCCATCATATGTATATTACATGGGTTATAGCTTTTAGCTTGACCTTGTGTAATGTGGATTATTTTTGTGTGCTATAGATTGTGAGTTGTTTTTGTGGAAGCTGCGGAGTTTAAGGTGAGTTCATAGTCCCATATTTTAACTTGTTTTAAACTTGGGATGGGAATGATGCTTGTCTTAAATGATTTGAATTACTGTGATTATGTGTATGGTGTTAAAGAGCTTGGACTTTTAATGTTATCGTATTTATGCTATATGTGAACGGTAATGATATGTTGTGTGATAGCTGTGTGGTCCAATTGGGAGGGTGCTTACCCTGTTGCTCGTGCATACGACCTAATTGGAGGGTATTAATTTACCCATTATTTTGGGAGTGGGGGTCACGATCCGGCCCGGTATGATGTGTTTTGGGAGCGGGGGTCATGATCCGGCTCGATGGTTGCCTTATGTGTGATGTTGCCTAGTAATATATGTAGATTATATGATAACTATAATTATTTGTCCAGCTGTGTTTTATAATCACAGTGATTTTGGTTGCATAGTGTGTTTGAGTCTTAAACCTATGAATCTCACCAACATTATGTTGACGTTTTAAGCATCATTTTCAGGTGAGCTTTCTAAGGATAAGATAGAAGGATGTGGATAGACGAGACCTTAGTTGCATTGGAAGTGGTTTACCATCTATGTTTGGATTTATGTGTTGTTTTGGTTATTTTATTTTGGGGTATTGTTACAACACTTTGTGTTTGTACATTGCTCTATTTATGTACATGTAGTTGTTCTCTATGTAGACACCAGGTGTTGTGATGATATCCATGAAGTTACACCCTCGTGTTTCCGCCGTGGCGGGGTGTGACAGGGTTCATCATCAACATCAGAGTCAAATGCATCACAGTCCTCAACTTGGAAGATATTCGGGTCATTGAGTGCTAAGTCTTGAACTGGTTGATCATCTACATCAACATCAAATGTATTTCTCTCATCACCAGCCAAAAAGAGTAAGGCTTCCTCATCCAAAACAGTCCCATTTTCTTGTGCCTGCATAAGCAGCATCTTGTCTTTGAAGTACTCTGAGTTTTGAGGACACTTTGGTTGAGTGCAATTCCTAGCTATGTGACCCATTCTTCCACAGTTGTAGCATTTAGGTTACCTGGCTTGACCTTGGAGAGCATTACCGACTCTATAGTTCCCATTCCCAATACCAGCATTTCTTTGATTCAAATTCTGTCTTCCTTGCACATTTTGCATCACAACTCTACCATCCTCTATGACTGCCTAATTACGAGGGTTGGATGAGGTCCGAAGTTGGTTATTAGTAGATGGAAGAGCTGCCCTGAACTGTTGAACCAACAATGAGACTTGATTGGAAAGATTATCGATCATCATGTCAGTGTGGGAATAACCAGAGTCCAGATGGGTGTTTAGAGCAGATGGTGAAGGAGTTGATGCTTGATTAGTGGACCTGGACAAAGGATGTTGTGATTGAGGTGGATCAATTGATGATTGATTAAGCTGCTGAACATTTGAGACGAAAGCAAGAGAGTCATTTGTAGTTGACGGATTGAGTTTGTCTCTCATTAAACGATCATAAGCAGCATGCTTCTCATGTTGTTGCAGATATGCATAAAGTTGTTCATGATTGGTGTCCCTAAGACCTTTGTTGAGTTTAACAGCTGTAACAAACCTATCCCATTCAGGTGCCATGTTGTTCACGAATTTGGAGTTAAGCTGAATGTTGGGCATTGTCATCTTGATGATTCTCATATCATTGACCAACTTGTGAAATCTCACATAATAGTCTGTGATGCTTTTCACCTGGATTTATTTTGAAGTGCTCAAATTCATCATATAGCTGAGACTCACGATCTTCTTTGGTTAACTCAGACCCTGCAAGAAGCATTTTCACACTATCCCAAACTGCCTTGGCTTCTGTGTTGTAGTTGATAAGTTTGTAGACATCTTTGGGGAGCCCTTGAATGAAAATGTTCGATGCTCTGATGTCGGCATCATAGCGTTTCTTTTCTTCCTCAGATAACTCATCGTAGGTGCGAGGTCTGTTGGGGCCAACTACAGCAGGTTGGTCGTCAGTAGCAGCAATAGTGTCTCTAGTGACTCCCATTTGAAAGGGTCCTTCATCGATGGATTTCAAAATGTTAACCCCGTTTTCCTTTCCTAAATAGTAAAGACGAATCCTTTGTGCCCATGATTCATAGTCGGTCCTGTCCAGCATTGGAGGACGAGTATCCGACCCTGCAACCTGAATGTCATCAGAGGAAGTACTTGCCATGCTATTGAAAGTGAGTAAGTCCAAATGTCAAGTTGTAAACACAATTGTATTTCGTGTTTTGTTGCAACAAGTCGAATTACAACCGCTCCACAGAACACAAGTCAAATTATAAGTTTAGTCTCACAACGTCAAGTTACTATTAAAATAACAAGTCAAGTCGTGAGATTAGCCTCACAATGTCAAGTTACTGTAGAAATGGTGGTAACAACTTAAGTCGTAACAGCGCACAAGTTTCACTAATGCAACGAAACCAACTCACTAAGAATACCACAACACGCTAGACACACCATGTCTCTGAAACATATCAATTCACCACAAGACAGGTCAACACGCTACAAGTGCACTAACTCGCTAGAATTGAACAACTCGCTAGAATGTATTGATGAGGCGAAAAATGAACCACTTTTAGGGGGTCATTTAAGCCCGGAATTGAATTTATTTGATCAAATATTGCCCTAAATCGTTCCTTTTGTGATTTTAGGTACTTTGGGAGAGAAATCTGGAAAAGGAAGCAATTCGGACGTTTTTGGAGCATAAAAGTGAAGAAAACTCCAAAGACTTAATTTTCCAAGCTGGGAACAGTAGGTGATGGCGTCAAGAGTAACAATTTGACGGCGTCAAGAGTAAATTGCATGACGGCCCAGTACTGAAATGAAGGCGTCACAAGGAAGAGCGTCAAGAGTAAAATACGTGACGGCCTGGAAAAAGCTAATACATGACGGCGTCAGATATAGATCAAGGCAGTCCGAGAATTATTTTGGCGGCGAGATGACGGCGTCACCTATTTGGTCTTGACGCCGTCAGCCTCAATTTCCTATATATAATTTTCTAATTTTCATTCATAAAAAATGAGAAGTTTTGGAGAAACCCTAAGGCCGAACCTATTACAAATTTTACAGGTTTTTCAAGGGTTTTCATCCCTTGAACCCTTACATGTGTAATTGAGATAAGTGTTCTTCTAATTCAATCAATATGTCTATGTGTTGGTTGTCTATATCTTGTACTTGTCTTAATTCCATCATGCTAGGCTAGATTTATCTTGTGTTTGCTTAGATCTAATGAAACCTAGATGTTGATTATGTGTTGATTACTTGTTTATGGTTGTATTGGATGAATGATTTCGATGTTAGGCTTAAGAAAACTGGCAGATCTCCAAATGGTAACATGCTTGAACGTCTTAGGAAACATGAACTAACGTGCACTAGGTTTTATTGGTTGTATTTAATGCATGAGTAAATTCTAATAATCCCATGTTAGGAGCTTCTTAGCCGGCTCGACATAGGAGTGAAGTAGGCACTCATAGGATTGGGGAATTAAGTGTGCCACCCCATGAATGGTATTAAGGAATACAATCCGTCATCCACGCGACTATAACAAGTAATTAACATGTAAAAGATATCTAGGGAGTAGTGAAATCTAAGCAAACACAATTTCTCCACTTATTGCTCACAACCTTAGTTTAATATAGTTTATTTTCATTTCTAGTATTTTATTTTGATTGCATCTTTAGTATTAGGTTAGTTGACTAGCAACTAATTCCGCCCAAATCCTTCAAACCCGAGATATTTACTTGCTTTCTAAAAAATATAAAAATACAAAAATAATCATCCATCATCTTTAGAACTAGTAATTAGGTTTTCTAATCCTAGCGACACTATTCCTAGCTGAACGATCAATCCCCCGGTACTTGTTACTATACTATACTACAACGATCAGGTACGCTGCCTGGTGGGGGTTGTAAGCTTCTCGAGATCCTCTAACCTTAGGATCACTAGAAGTCGTAGTTCCATTAGAAACCTTGTCTTGCCTTATGCAGAACCCGATCACTAGAAGTCGTAGTTCCATTAGAAACCTTGTCTTGCCTTATGCAGAACCCGAAAGAGAAATGCGTAGATTAAGACAATCTCACTCAACTCCTGAACCATCTAGCGTTGCCATCGATTTTGATGCACCCCTTTCTGAAGAAAATTCAGAAACTCACGTTACAACCCCTAGCTCCCAACCCAACAACGAGATGAGTACCCCCGCGACCCCTATTCCTAAGCGCCTTAAGGACTACTCCTCCCCAACCCCTCGTGGCTTCTCAAATGCCATAGTCTACCCAAACGAACACACCAATGAGGTCTTGCATGCAAACGATGTTTGGCTTGTCCAAAGTGTGTGTAAGTTTTGTGGATTAGATGAGGAAGATCCAATTCAACACATTAAAGACTTCTTGAAAATAGTAGACACCCTCCATACGGATGGGGCTACTAGAGACACGTCCCGATTACGATTCTTTCCTTTCACCCTATATGAAAGAGCCCAAGAGTTGTATGATAAACTCCCTTCTGAATCTATTTTCACATGGGAGCAACTCATATCCAAGTTCTATGAGAAGTTCTTTCCACCTGGAAAAACCTCAGCGTTTAGAGATAGGATCCTCCGTTTCCGAAAAGGGAAGGACGAACCCTTCCATAAATCGTGGATTAGATTTAAGGATTTGATAAGACAAGTTCCCCATCATGGCATCGAACTTTGGCTTTTGGTCCAAATCTTCTACGACAATGTCTCCTCTAATGATCGGAACGGAATCAACCAATCTAGAAAAGGGAGATTAGCCAATCTTAGCGCCGAAGAAGGATGGGATAGGATTGAAGAATATGCTCAAGACCAGGATGACACTTGGGATGAACCTGAGTCGACTGTCAACATTTCTGAAATCACTTCAGGTCGGTTGAGAAAAATTTACAAAAGAGTGGAGTACCTAGCTGGGTCGCAGTTACCTAAACAACTTTCGAATCCTTACTTAATCTGCGACTACTGTAGGGGCCCGCATGAGGTAGAAGAATGCGGAGGAGCAGCCACGACTGAACATGCATGCTTGTCAGGAGGTGACGTCTATGCTGATCCCTCCCTTTTGCCTTTTTACCAAAATGACGATTACACCCTCTGGGGAAATCTAGTAAAAAGAAAAGAAGGAGAGGAAGGTCCTGAATTCGAAATCAGGAGCACTTTTGAAGATGACCTTGGTCACTTCACCCAAGAAAAAGGCTTGCAATTGAAAGGGCTTAATGAACTTGTTGACGAGCAGCAGAATGACATTGGGGAATTTTTCAACAGGCTTAACTCAGCCCTCGATAACCTTGAAATGCCATCAGTAAGCAAAAAAGACCCCATGCTCGCAATAACCACTCGAGCTGGAACAACAACCAAGGACCCCCCTTACCCAAGCTCATCCCCCATCACTCCCGATCCAAACAAGCCTTGCGAGGAGGATGAGGATGTAGGCATCGAGACTCCCGACCAACCTCCCTTGACGACCCCTCCCCATCAACCCCACCTAACCAACCTGTGAGAATCCCATTCTCATCTCGACTAAAGAACCAGAAAACTGAGAATGATAATAAAAGATTCTTGTCATACCTAAAAGACTCGGTGGTCACCATACCCCTCCTTGATGCTTGCTATCACATGCCAAAGTATAGCACATACTTTAAGAAACTACTCGCCAACCGAAAGAAACTCGAGGGTCTTGTGACCCTGGGGGAAGAATGCTCAGTGGTGACCCATTGAGGGCTACTAAAAAAGGTAGACGATCCAGGCAGCTTCACCTTGCCTTGATCCATAGGATCTCTATCAATAAAGAATGCTCTTGCCGATTTGGGGGCGAGTATCAATCTCATGCCTCACTCTATGTTCCTTAAATTAGGATACTCTGGATTAAAGCCTACCCGTATGAACATCCAACTAGCCGATCGATCAGTCAAGTACCCCGTAGGCATATGCGAGAATGTGCTAGTCAAAGTGGGGAAATTCAAATTCCCGGTCGACTTCATAATCCTGGATATGGAGGAGGATGACTTGGTACCCATCATCTTAGGGAGACCATTTCTTGCTACTGCTCGTGCAGTCATTGATGTTTATGACGGCAAGTTAACCTTGCGAGTGGGAACCGATAGCACAACCTTCGACATTAAGGACTCTATGGATCTCTCTCTCGAAGCAGCTAACCGGCTCTATTTCATTGGGGAGGTCGATGAACTCATAGATGTCATTGATAGCTGTGTCGATGAACAAATCGAGGAAGGCTGGCTACGGGACGAGAGTTTTCTGCCTTTACTAGAGGTGAAAAAGATGGAGGATGTTGGTGCAATCTCCTTCTACCCTAGACAAGAGGCAACGGAGCATCTCAAGCTCCGAAAGCCCGAAACAAGCTTAAGCCTTCTATTATCGAACCTCCTGAGTTAGATCTTAAGGAGCTTCCTAACCATTTAGAGTATGCCTTCCTTCAGGGAGAGGACCAACTGCTGGTAATCATAAACTCTTCCCTGGAACATGAACAAAAAGGTAAACTCTTAGAGGTCCTAAAGAAATATAAGGGAGTGCTCGCATGGAGTGTAGCCGACATTAAGGGGATTGACTCAACTTTTTGCACACATAAGATTCTCATGGAAGAAGATTATAAACCTACCGTGCAACCCCAGAGGCGGGTGAATCCCAACATTAAGGAAGTAGTAAAGAAAGAAGTCATCAAACTTCTGGATGCAGGATTGATCTACCCAATCTCGGATAGCCCATGGGTCAGTCCTGTACAGGTTGTACCTAAGAAGGGTGGAATGACTGTAGTTAAGAATGACAAGGGTGAGATGGTGCCTCAGAGAACGGTCACTGGATGGCGGGTATGCATTGACTATCGAAAACTCAATGATGCCACGAGGAAAGATATCTTTCCCTTGCCATTCATTGACCAAATGTTAGAGAGATTGTCTGGACACGAGTACTATTGCTTCTTGGATGGATTCTCAGGGTATTTTCAAATTCCCATAGCACCTGAGGACCAAGAAAAGACCATGTTTACTTGCCCTTATGGGACATTTGCCTACAAAAGGATGCCTTTTGGGCTATGTAATGCCCCCGCCACTTTCCAACGATGCATGACCGCAATCTTTCACGAACTCATGGAAGACAGCATGGAAGTGTTCATGGACGACTTTTCGGTCTTCGGGAACTCCTTCGACCGCTGTCTTGCCAATCTAGAAAAGATGCTTAAACGTTGTGAGGAAACCAACTTGGTGTTAAACTGGGAAAAGTGTCATTTCATGGTAAAAGAAGGGATTGTGTTAGGGCATAAGATCTCAGGGAACGGAATAGAGGTGGACCAAGCTAAAGTTGAAGCTATATCTAAGTTACCATACCCCACGACTGTTAAAGCAATACGCAACTTCTTGGGGCACGCCGGGTTTTATCGGAGATTCATCAAAGACTTCTCCAAAATAGCTCGGCCAATGACTCAATTGCTTGTGAAGGATGCTCCATTCGATTTTTCCCAAGAATGCAAGGATGCATTCGATCTCTTAAAAAAGGAGCTCACACAAGCTCCGATCATGATTACACCCAACTGGGAGTTACCGTTTGAAATCATGTGTGACGCTAGCGATTTCGTTGTCGGGGCTGTATTGGGCCAACGGCGTGACAAGCTTTTCCAACCTATTTACTACGCTAGCAAAACCATGAATCCCGCTCAAGAGAATTACTCCACCACCGAAAAGGAATTATTAGCCGTAGTGTTCGCATTCGACAAATTCCGGCAATATCTTGTCCTTTCAAAGACAGTCGTTTTCACTGATCACTCAGCCCTTCGATATCTTTTTGCGAAGCAGGATGCTAAGCCACGACTAATTCGGTGGATCTTGTTGCTACAAGAATTCGATGTTGAGATTCATGATAAGAGGGGGCAGAAAATCTAGTCGCAGATCATCTATCTCGTCTTGAAAACCCCTTGGATAAGCACGATAGAAGTGAGATTAGGGATTCATTTCATGACGAACAACTCATGTTAATGATTGATTCGGAGCCTTGGTACGCCGATTTTGCCAATTATCTCGCAAGCAGACTCGTTCCTGAACACCTGACTAGATACGAAAGAAAAAGGTTCTTTTCTCAGTTAAAATACTACTTTTGGGATGAACCATTTTTATTCCGAAGTTGTCCTGACCAAATTATAAGACGTTGTGTTTCGGAAAGTAAGGCAGTAAAGATTATGAGGGAATGTCACTCTGGTCCCTCTGGCGGGCATCATGGGATAAACACCACCGCCCGAAAGATTTTCAACGCGGGATTCTATTGGCCCACAATTTTTCGTGACGTCAAAGAAATGGTACAGGCATGCGATGCATGTCAACGGGCTGGGAACATATCACATAGGGATGAAGCACCTCAGAATTTTATACAAGTATGTGAGGTCTTCGATGTTTGGGGAATTGACTTCATGGGACCCTTTCCATCTTCAGGGGGGGACGAATACATTTTAGTTGCCATCGATTATGTTTCAAAATGGGTTGAGGCACAAGCCCTTAGGACCAATGATGCCAGAGTAGTTATTCATTTCCTGAAAAAGCTTTTCGCTAGATTCGGGATTCCTAAAGCTCTCATTAGTGATAGGGGGACCCACTTTTGCAATGCACAAATGGAAAAGGTCGTGAAGAGGTATGGAGTATCCCATCGGTTCTCCACCGCCTATCATCCACAAACCAATGGCCAGGTCAAAAACACCAATAGGGCTATTAAAAGAATACTTGAAAAGACGGTTAGTCAAAATAGAAAAGACTGGTCATTTAAACTCGACGAAGCCTTGTGGGCATTCCGAACCGCCTACAAGACACCTATTGGAATGACCCCGTTTCGCATGGTGTATGGTAAGGCGTGTCACTTGCCAGTAGAATTAGAACATAAGGCTTATTGGGCGCTTAAGACATGTAACTTAGATTATAAAATTGCCGGAACTAATAGGTTCTTGCAATTACACGAGCTTGATGAGCTTAGGTTAGAAGCCTATGAATATTCCGTTACATATAAAGAGAGAGCAAAAAGATGGCATGACCAGAGAATTAAGAAACCCAAAGAATTTTCAGAGGGAGACAAAGTCCTATTGTACAATTCTAGCTTGAGATTATTTCCGGGAAAACTAAAGTCTAGATGGTATGGACCGTTTACGGTGAAAAATTCCTCTAAAACTGGAGCCGTTGTGTTGTTAGACGATGAAGGTAGGGAATTTACTATCAACATACAACGTGTAAAACATTATCAAGAAAATAACAATGAAATGATTAGTGAGGAGGATGTGACGTTTGATGATGAGGTCACGTAGTAACCCATGACCTTGAGTCTAGCTACAAGACTCGTAAATAAAGAAAAGCGCTTCTTGGGAGGCAACCCATGCTTTGTGTGATTTTATTTTGTTTGTTTGTTATTTGCTTCCGTATGCATGCTTTATTTTTATTGTTGGTAGATCATGTTTCTAACTAAAAAGTGGAAATACTTTACTTTGTTGTTTTGGCCTAGTCTTAACTCCACCTAAAAGTATTTTTGCAAAAGATAAGTGTAAGGGGAAACCCCAAATATGTTTTTAAGAAACAAACCGATCATGATTCTCCACAATATTAAATGAACATGTATATTCATATTTGTTAGAGTCAAATGCTTGTATTGAGTCATAATGAAGTTTTGCAGGATTTTCCAGGAAGTAGGACCAAGTTTTTCCAGAAATTTTCCGGAAACTTAACATAAGAATTTCTGCAGGTCACTTTTGACGGCGTCACGAGTTAACTCTTGACGGCGTCACGTGTAAAAATCTGGAAATTTTATCGGTTTTGTTTTTCTAACGGAGTCTTAAAGTTTTTGTTGAATTATTAAGTTTTATAACCTCCAGGAAATCTGCAAACTTCATTTCACAAGCATTATATCTTACTTTGTTTTCTAGGATTTAGTAACTTATATAGATTGCCGCCGATTTTATGCGAGGTTGTCTTGTTTGTTTTCTCAGGATTTACAGGTTATGTATGACAAGAAGATGATTTATATTCTGGAAGGGAAGCTTTGATTGTTCATTTTCTTGGAGGAAGATTTAACCTGGCCACCTAATTATCCATACCGAGCGAATCAGGGGAGTATCTGATTTCATTTTTTTTACTTTTTCACTTTTACATTCTTTACTTGAACATTGGGGACAATGTTCATCTTAAGTGTAAGGGGAGGGTAAAACGATGATACCTTACATATACACTTCCGCTTGAGTTTGTTTGTTTAATGGTAGATGTGTAATAAAACTATGAGAAATACTTGTTAGTGCAATTTTAGCGCCAAATTTAAAATTTTTTACAACATTTAGGAGTGAAACTTTAGCCATAGCAAGCATCTCATGGATAGGAGATTATATGACTAGCACATAACCGTATATTCAGAAAAAATTTTCCACCCAAATATGTGAGGTTCGCCTTTAGATTTGATAGGAAAAGCATTTACTATTAGTGATTATGAGTGTACCGGTAGCATTTAGATTCTAGAACTTGCATTAGTGATGCATCCCGAGACCGCTAGTGAGACTACATTCGTGTAGTAGGATTTACTACATGATAAGAGGCATTAGGATCACCCTTGTGTTAAACCAGTATCATAATTACTTGACCATTTAAGTCATATTACTTGGCCAGTTAAGTCAACTAATTTTTCCCACACCTTAGCGTTGTACTCATTTTTAGTACACGAAACCCGTAGTACACCCCTCCGAGCCTATCTTTTCGTTTCTAACTTTAAGCATCTTACTTAAAGGAAGAATTTGTTACACCCCACTTAAATGTACACCCAAATCGCCTTAGCCTTCCGTGTATGCACTCATCTTTAGTGCATTATTGTTATTTGTTAAACCTTAAGTTAATTATCTAATTGATTACATGGTTGCTAAGTCGAGTCATATCCTTGTACATATTGTTTTGGGACGATTGGGACTCATGGGTAAAGTACTTATTTTATGGAGTAATGGGGAAGAACATCATTTATTACCCCCATATGTGTGTTAATCTTAAAAGTGCTCCAAGTGTTTTGATTTTCTTAATTCGAGTCGTTAGATTAGTTTATTGTAAAGTATGTAGAAATTCAAGTGTAAGGGGAATTTTCATTCCTTATGATGTATTATTTTGGATGGTAGGGTAAGAGTGTATGCACAAAAAAAAAAAAAAAAAAAAAAAAAAAAAAAAAAAAAAAAAAATAGAAAAAAATAAAGAAAAGAGAAAAAAACATACGGACTACCATCCCGTTTCATTCTATGTTTATTTTATGTTTTTGTTATTTTTCATTTATTAGCTTAAGTCGAGTCTAGTCTTGGCTTAGCAACGCCACATTGTACATGTAATTAACCAAGATTGTTAACTCGCCACCAGTAAAGACTGCCTATATCCAACAAAACCGTGTATTTCATATCCCTACACCTAACGTTACAACCCTTTAAAAGACCTCTTTGATAGTTTATCCTAGGTGCTTACGCCATGTGGTGGAGGTTTGATCCTTTCCCAAGCCTATGGTAATCTATTTTGCTATGACAGGTAGTGAGAGATATCTTCCGTTTCCATATTGTAATTTATACCTTATTACACCCGAGAGATGTGAGTATCTAAACACTATTTGTGAGGTGCTTGTGTATGACCTCCGTGCTTGTCTATTGGTCTTTAGTGGAATGATTATTTGTAGTAATTACTTTTATATTAGTGTTAAATGACCCCTAACTTGTATTTTGAGTAGAATAAAAGCGCATTTGCTTGAGGACAAACAAATCTCAAGTGTAAGGGTATATGATGAGGCGAAAAATGAACCACTTTTAGGGGGTCATTTAAGCCCGGAATTGAATTTATTTGATCAAATATTGCCCTAAATCGTTCCTTTTGTGATTTTAGGTACTTTGGGAGAGAAATCTGGAAAAGGAAGCAATTCGGACGTTTTTAGAGCATAAAAGTGAAGAAAACGCCAAAGACTTAATTTTCCAAGCTGGGAACAGTAGGTGACGGCGTCAAGAGTAACAATTTGACGGCGTCAAGAGTAAATTGCATGACGGCCCAGTACTGAAATGAAGGCGTCACAAGGAAGAGCGTCAAGAGTAAAATACGTGACGGCCTGGAAAAAGCTAATACATGACGGCGTCAGATGTAGATCAAGGCAGTCCGAAAATTTTTTTGGCGGCGAGATGACGGCGTCACCTATTTGGTCTTGACGCCGTCAGCCTCAATTTCCTATATATAGTTTTCTAATTTTCATTCATAAAAAAGAAGAAGTTTTGGAGAAACCCTAAGGCCGAACCTATTACGAATTTTACAGGTTTTTCAAGGATTTTCAGCCCTTGAACCCTTACATATGTAATTGAGATAAGTGTTCTTCTAATTCAATCAATATGTCTATGTGTTGGTTGTCTATATCTTGTACTTGTCTTAATTCCATCATGCTAAGCTAGATTTATCTTGTGTTTGCTTGGATCTAATAAAACCTAGATGTTGATTATGTGTTGATTACTTGTTTATGGTTGTATTGGATGAATGATTTCGATGTTAGGCTTAAGAAAACTGGAAGATCTCCAAATGGTAACATGCTTGAACGTCTTAGGAAACATGAACTGACGTGCACTAGGTTTTATTGGTTGTATTTAATGCATGAGTAAATTCTAATGATCCCATGTTAGGAGCTTCTTAGCCGGCTCGACATAGGAGTGAAGTAGGCACTCATAGGATTGGGGAATTAAGTGCGCCACCCCATGAATGGTATTAAGGAATACAATCCGTCATCCACGCGACTATAACAAGTAATTAACATGTAAAAGATATCTAGGGAGTAGTGAAATCTAAGTAAACACAATTTCTCCACTTATTGCTCACAACCTTAGTTTAATATAGTTTATTTTCATTTCTAGTATTTTATTTTGATTGCATCTTTAGTATTGGGTTAGTTGACTAGCAACTAATTCCGCCCAAATCCTTCAAACCCGAGATATTTACTTGCATTCTAAAAAATATAAAAATACAAAAATAATCATCCATCATCTTTAGAACTAGTAATTAGGTTTTCTAATCCTAGCTGAACGATCAATCCCCCGGTACTTGTCACTATACTATACTACAACGATCAGGTACACTGCCTGGTGAGGGTTGTAAGCTTCTCGAGATCCCTCGAGAGGTAAAGCCTGGTGCAATCCCTACGCATCATGTATCAACCCTCTGACAACACCAACTCGCTGAACACTGGAACTAACTCGCTAGTAGACAACTCGCTGAATAGAAGCAACTCGCTAATAACAAATCGCTAATCACCAACTCGCTGGATGGAATCAACTCGCTAGTGTAACAACTCGCTGGTAGTCAAGTCGCTAGTCTGACAATTCGCTATTTGCTCAACTCGCTAATACCAACTCGCTAGTTCCAAAACCTGACAACTCGCTAGTAATGAGACAAAGCGTAGCGGTTTGTCCGTATATCCCAAAATGGCAAAACGCCAACACGCTAATGTCAACTCGCTAGGAAGAACCTGCCAACTCTCTACATGAGAACATCAACTCGCTGGTATGAATAACACCCTAAATCAAACTTTTTATCAAACAAATAAGAGATTCAACTGCTCCAAATGCAAACCTAGGAACTAATGACTTATCTAATCAAGAAAGTACACGAAAAACCACAAGATTAACATGTAACGAGATCAAACTAAGAGGAGAACTACACAAAACATTCGAACCACACTAAAACCACAAACCACACAACAAATCCGTGAGTATACAATCCCTAGGATGAAACCATGGCTCTTGATACCAATTGTAACATACTCTAATGATAAAACATGATAGGTTTTGTGTTTTGAATGATTAAAGGTGTAGTTTCTAGTGAGATGTTAGAGAGAGAATGTGAAGGGAACCTTGAGAGAAAACTAGTAAGATGTTGTATTCCAAATGAAGGTCCAACCCTCTCCACTAGTGGAGATAGGTATTTATACAAACTACTAAACGCCCCATAAAACGGGCTGTGGATCGAGCTGACAGTGGGTAAAGACCCGACCCGACTCCACAAATACTAACTAATACTAAACTATATTCTAACTAATATGATAAATACTATGAGCTACAATATGCTAAACTATACTCGAGGTGACCGAGTCTTCATATGAATAAACGTATTCCTAACAGCTTGTCCCGAGAACCGAATGCACTCATCATCAATTGAACTCGAAATGGACTCGTATGCATATTTTTATATTTATGATTTTTTAAGTTTTAAATACATTATACATTATATATATATATATATATATATATATATATATATATATATATATATATATATATTTGTTTGGATATTGTTTTTTATTGTATATTGTTTTATAAATATGTAGAACCGCTTGAGAGATAGTGGGTGCAACGATATTCAAGTCCTTGAGAGAGCCAATCGTGATTTTGAAAAACAATATAGGAAAACTCGCGCATTCTAAAGCGTGGCACATTCTCAAAGATCAACCAAAGTGGCAAGAACAACCGGTGGTTAGTCAGACTCAAGAATCCACGGGATCGAGCAAGAAAAGAAAGTCGTCGGAGTCAAGTAGCGCTCAGACGCCAACAAACGAGACTTCAATAAACGTGAAAGATTTCGAGTGAGACTTACCGAACCTCAACGAGAACCCAACTCCATCACGTGAATCGAAAGGCAAAAAAAATTGAATTCTTGAGATTCAAGCCGAAGCTCGATGCGTGATACCCTTGCAAGTTACACGGCCGAAAAGAAAAGTTTAATGCAGGCGCAGTTGGAAGTTCAAAAGAAAAAAGACGAAGAATATTTCAAGTTTATTGATAGGGAGGTCTACAATCGTAACATGAAGTTCGTTATGGACCCGCACGACAATATCTCGGACCCGGCTTTTAAGGAATTTGTCATCGCACGGAAACGCGAGATATGCGCCAAATACGGGTGGCCGTGTAGGTTGTAGGATTTTATGTTTTTTAATAATATTATGTAATGTTTTTTAATTTTAATGAAATTTTAGTTTTTTAATAATTTTAATGGAATTTAAAAAAGAAAAAAGAAAAAAAAAAAAAAAAAAAAAAAAGAGAAGTGAGTGAAGGGTGAGTGAAGTGACGCCTCTAAAAATATGAGTGAGTGGGGGGAAAAGTGAGAAATGATGTGGCGCATTTCGATTAGTTGGGAGTGAGTGAAGGAAGTGAGGGTGAGTGAAGCACTCCCTCCTCTAAAAAAATTGTAATCATCAAAGCATGTAGCAATAAATTTGATATGTGGAAAAATAGACCAAACATAACTTGGTATTTATTTTAGTGGTTGAAATTAGATGAGTTTAAGCAAATTAAATTTAGTTTTGACTTTTATATGCAAATTAGAAAGCTCAACTTCAAAATTAAATTCTCTCATTAGTAATCGAAAAAAATTATTTCTTTCATTTATATATGGGAGGTGATTGGAACACTCTCACTTTTGATTGGGACATTCAATTGTACAAGCAATTAAAGCACACTGTAAGCATTGTACAAATATATAATGCACACAGTGGAGTGTCCCAATCAATAGTATGAGTGTGCAAATCAATTCCCTTTATATATTATATGAGTTTTTTTAACTTGTGCCGGCACAAGTTAAGTACACAAAAGTACATCAAAAGTACACAGAGACCCACATAAAAGTACATCTGTCTGTACTTTATGTGAATCTCTGTGTACTTTTTCGTAAGCCCATATGTATTTTTTGTGTGTTTAACTTGTGCCATAAGGCACAAGTTAAAAAAACCCATATTATATTATTATATAAGAGGTACTTAAAAACTACTAGTTTGCAAGAACTTCTCAAATATAAAATATTTTCAAAAGAATATCTACATCTGTAATACATATAAAGAGCGAACAAGAATGTTTAAAGCAGAAAATTCTGCGTAGCAAACTGGCTATGCTACCTTTGATTATCATTCAATATTTTCAGCCAAATTACTTGTGATTTTCATTAATATTTTCCAGTTAACTTACCATATTTATTTATAGTTTCTCATTTTTATCCTACACCAGAGAATCTTATATACCTTTGATTTCATCAATATATTTCAACAAACCTACTGTATTTACCTATAGTTTTTCAATTTCAGCCGATAACATAATTTATATTATATTAGATTTATTCAACACCAATGTAACAAAATCAATACACATGATACAATTACCAATTACAAACATAAAAATCTTTCTTATCATCACTATGAAATATTTTAGTAACATCATCAATAAGTTTATTATAACGAAAAATATATAACATAAATACATTTGCTTGGCTAAATATCTAATTACACGGATATTTGCCGCTGCGACAAAGCTATTTTAATATCAATAACGATAATAAAAAATTGGAGGGTATAAAAAATGAGAGTGAAGCCTTAGCGCCATACGCGGGCATGATATGACCTTGACTCCTTGGCATGTTTAAGTGTTGATTTTTTGTAGAAATTTTTTGTCAATTGATTTGATGTATAATTTAATCTATAACAGAATTATTAATATAATCTTGAATAGTCATCCAATCATATGTATATTAAATATCATCGTGCTCAAAACATTCTTCATCACGAGATATTGAACTATCTCGGCTTATTATTATAATTATTATTTTTTATTATTATTGCAATATCCTAACAAAAACAAAATGTGTAAAGTCTTACTAGACGAATTTATTGACATTAATAGATATCATAGACTACTACTACGACCCTATAAATTAATTTTATCGCACCTTTTTGTTTGCACTCTATAATAAAATAGCAAAAATGTGAAATTAGGCAAGATTCTTTGGTGCATTGCTTAAAGTTTTGAGTAAAATATTACTCCATCATTTGCATGTCGTGATGTACTTGGAATTTGATATTTGTTTGAGAAATTCAATATATTACCATATATGGTTAATAAGTTATTTAGGAGAGTTATAAATATGCATATAATGTATTATAGCAAAAATTGTAAGTATAACATGTTTTCTGCGTCGTAGTGATGTAGTCTACATGGTAGCCATTTTGTCAAAAAGGCATTCCTATATAGTGTATAACTGTATATCCACAAGCCATATGCGTAGTATTTGGTCATAGTAATGATTAGTAGAAAGAATATTTTCCACACATTATTAGAAACAAAGAAGTATTAATAGTCTATAATGTGTATAAAACACTTTAACAAGAAACTGGATGCCTTAGTGGTACCATGCGCAAAGGTTCAGTTGACCGATTGAAGGAGTAATTTTAAGGAATATAGGCCGAGTTCAATCCCAACTGCTGACTAACTAGGTTGTTGGGACATGAGATCATCACTTGAGCCTTGGTCCTTAGAGAAGGATCAGGTCGGCACTTCGGTGGTGTATGAGGTTAGGACATCTCCACCGATTTAGACTTTCTGAGAAATAAATAACTTTTTTTTTTGTCCAAATAACTCTTTACGATGTTTCTTTTTTCTGTTTTCCTTTTTTTTCCGAATAGAAATAATGGATAAAGAAGAGAAGTGCATTGAAAAGAAGTTTCATGTTTTTGAATCAAGAGAAATGGAATGAAAATAAACAAAGTCGTGTTCTAGAGTTAGGAGAAAATGAAATAAAAAAGACAAAATTATAATTATGTCATTTTAAATTTAAAAAGACATATATAAAAGAAAATATATAAAATAATGGATAAAGAAGAGAAATGCATTGAAAAGAAGTTTCATGTTTTTGAATCAAGTAAATTGGAATGAAAATAAACAAAGTCGTGTTCTAGAGTTAGGAGAAAAAGAAATAAAAAAGATAAAATTATAATTATGTCATTTTGAATTTAAAAAGACGTATATAAAAGAAAATATATAAAATAACGAGGGTTATATCAGTTACTTTATAACAAATAGTTTAGGTATAAATTTGTTTTCATTTAAGTCTACCCATATTCGAACGAAAACTATTGGAGGAGAAAACCTAGCAACTTTCCTATAATTTTATTTTCTTTTTATGTAACTCGAAAACACAACACTCTTTCTATTTATTTTCAGTTTTTCTTTTCTACTTTATAAATAACTCATGAACAATGTAAGTTTTTGAAGCAAAATATTTAATTAATTTTTCTTCACATATTATTTACAACTAACAATAAGAAGTAAGAAAAAACTAACATCTACAACGACCATCTTGCATTGATTTCATGTGAAAAACTGGCCTATGAGAAAAACTATTTAGAAAAGCTCATGCATTCACTCTTATCCAAATTTTAAAACATTCATGCTACAAGTCTCACATTACAACTTGAAAAAAAAAAAAAAAAAAAAAAAAAAAAAATTAGGTTCTAAATTGGGAGGAAAAAATGAATTGTCTTAAACTGAAATTAGGTGTAAGTTGAAAACACTTTTATTCGATTTGTCCAACGTTATATTAAAAAGTAAAAAAGTTTTTTCGTTTCTCAAAGTCATTAAACATATGCATGTTGGTTAATAGGGAAACTTTTATGTCGTAGTCAAATTTAAGAGTTGCTTGCATGTGCCGTTTCATAATCAGTATTGACTGCAATGCAAAACATCTACATTTTTTTCAAATATAAATTGGTTTTTTCTGTAGACTTTCTAGCCCTTTTTGGATGGATTTAGAATTGATTTGTCTTATTATTTTTTTATGTAGAAAAGACAATATCAAGTGTTATAATTCTAAATCAAAGTTGTCTCTTTATGCATGCGGGTGAGACTCTTTGTTGTATCAATAGTGTGTCTTTAGAAAAATGGTCGAGTTGGCGGTGATGCAAAACCAAACTTTTTTTTTTTCATTGATCTTTGTTGAAGGAATAAGAATGGGCCCTTTTGAACTACCGAGTCTTTTTCTATGGAAAGTAAAAAAGTCGAGCTGGGTAACATAAATGACCAATTCTACACTTTGCTAGTTTGCTCAACTAAACTATATTTTGTTAAAAAAAAAAAAAAAAAAAAAGTAAAATAAAAATAATAAAATAAAATCTATATGGACTGTTGTTTAAAAATATTCTCAAACGATGATTATTCTTGTAAGAGAATATAAAATGCAATATTGTTGATACCAAGTATAGCATGAAATCTATCAAGGATAAAAAAAAAAAAAAAAAAAAAAAAAAAAAAAAAAAAAAAACCCTCAAGAAAAGGTAAAATTTGTCATTTAATTTCTTATTAGCCTACAATGAGATTTTATGATGCCAGATATTTTTAGTGATAAAAAAAAAAGTTTATAAGTTATAAAAGAAAAATAATATAAGTTTGAGGATTTGGGGATTAAATATAATGTTTTGAAACCCGGTTCGACTCGGGTGGTTCAACCGGTTGAACCGTCCCAGTCGAAAAATGAGTCAACCCGCCAGGTTGGGTAAAAAAACGGGTCAAATTAAACCGGGTCAACCTGTCGGGTTTAAAACGTCACGGGTTCAACCCGGTTTTTGACATGTGTATATATATATATATATATATATATATATATATATATATATATATATATATATATATATATATATATATATATATATATATATATATATATATATATGAGGCTTTATTTTCAGAACCCTGTTAAGTGCGGGAACTGCGAGAACTCCAATTTTGCATTAGAAAACATGGATGTTCATATAAAACATGTATGTTTTCTTGCATACACCTTAATACACATACCTGTGTAACATACATGTTCATATAAAACCTAAACATTTCTTGAGGTAATGTGGCCGACAAGAATATCTTGAGCAACCTTTTTGGTGTATCAATCTACTTGCTTTGATGTAATGACTGTTAAGAAGACTATGTGCGGTTTTATGTGCAATGTGGATTGCTAGCTAAGAAATTAATAAGCCCCTTAAACATGTTGACAACCTAATGTTCATCTCACCAAGCCGATTGCATTACTAATCTTATGGACTAATGGCCAAGTGAATATCATCTAGCCTTGCATCACCAACAACACATGTTTTTGGTTATGTGCTAATAAGGATTGCTAAAGGTCAAAGTAAGTCTTCTTACCAATCTTGATCAATATGTTTGTTACTTGATTGCTTGCTATATGTTTATGTAACTACGTGATTAGAGATTGCATGCCTATATGCTAAATGATGTTTGTATGCCAATATGTGCTTGATGTTTTGTGTTGTATAGACGCTTTGTCTAAATGCTTATCCTTTTTTGGATTCAAGCAATTTATTTGGAAAAACAATGGTCTTACCACAACCATTATTTATAGCAAATTTAATGTCAATCAATCACTATAGACGATGTACACTTGCTTCACTCTTTGTTTGCTCTCTAATTCTCGTCTATGACATTTCTTGGAACTTACTTGATTGACTTCTAGCTTCCTCGATGCTAATCTCATCCCTAAATTTCATTCTCTCTTTTCTTCTGTTTCGACTCAAAATCCACTCTTTAATCAAGCGTGTTGAGTCTTTCATTCTTCTTGTGTCCCAATTCCACTCCATACCCATTCCTTAGCCTACTCGTGCGTATTAAGTCATTTTCGTGTCTTAAAACTCAATGTGTTATGTTTTAAAACCATATGAAACTAAAGATTTTTCATACTAACCAAAACACCAAAAATCGTCCAAAGACCACAAGCTTCTGGCGGCGGTCCCTTAGCTCTCGGCGGTCCCATATCGTTAAGGGACCGTCCATGAATATTTGCCTATGCCGCGTTATTCCTTCTGCAGAACATCCAAACACCCCTTTAGTGCAGAAAGTGACAAAAAACTGGACCTAACACTCAAATCCTCACTAACCCATTATCAAATTAGTTCAAGGCCTTCAAAGTTAGGATCATCAACCACCAATACTCACTAATCACTCCATTGTAAGTCAATTTTCTAAATTTCATTTAATTAATTCGTAATTGAATTTCTAGGGTTGATATGAACTCAAAATTAAATTGGGGATTCTCATTTCTTTGCAAAATCAACAACAATTAAAGGTCAATCTTAACAATGTATCACCAACAACACGTAAATTAATAAGTCAACTGTTTTAATTCATGAGTTTTTGAAAATGAGTCAAAAATGAGATTATCTCTAACTAAAATTTGTGGATGATAATATTGTTCAATCACGTAACAATAATGTAATTATGCATTGTTAATACATGTCAAAAACGTTTTCATTATCATTCAACTTAATAAATCAAGAATTTCAAAACTAATGATACATGAAAAGTGTTTAGAATAAGCACAATATTATTATCTTGTTAACTGCTTATTTATTATACATAGGTACAATCATGCCTCACACATATGATATCGATCACATCTTAACTCAATCTTATATTCCCAAAATTTCTTCTGAATCTGACACACCACCTGAATTTATTCCATGTATCAAACCATTTGAGTTAAGTCATGTTCATGAAGGACGAATGGTTGATCCCTTGTATCCTAATAAGGAACGTATCGAAAGAGGTTTTCGTTTCATAGGTTTTGATTGTCTTCTAAACATTAACGAACCTATTTGTCCTCGCTTTATACTTGAATTTTACTCTAGTGTTAATATCAAACGAGATCAAAATTACTTTATACACCTTAAGTGTAAAATTGGTCACTACAATGTCCATGTATCTCTTAAACAATTTGCTCAAATTCTTGAACTTCCTATTAATGGGCAATGTGCTTATTCGAAAGAGTTTGATCTCAACTCCCTCATTGAAAATCGAGAAGATGAAGGTCCATACCGAACATATGTCCCTTCTTCAGCCAAAATAATTGAGTCAATCTGTCAAACGCCTGACATTCTTCACCCAAACAAAATTCGTATTTCTGAACTTCGTCCTGGTCTTCAAGCTATGGCTGTTATTCTTCGTGAAAATGTTTTCTGTCTTGTTAAGGATCGTGAGTATGTACCAGCATGTTGTGCTCACATGCTGCATTACATAATCAGTAAACGACCTTACAACCTTGCTTATTTTTTCGCTAAGCGAATAATGCAACTCGAGGACACTAACAACAAGTTAATGCCCTATGGGATGCTCTTAACTCGTTTTTATAACTTCGTAATGCAAACATATCCACACCTCCAAAGCACCCAATACCAACTCTTTCGTCATGTTATGGATCCTATATCCAAGTCACACATTTCATCATTCCTTGAGTTTAAAAGGCTTCCGATTGATGATATTCTCGATGATGAGTTATCCATTTATCAAGAGAGACGCTTCGAAGAAAACTGAAGTCAACAATCATATATTTTTGGTTGCTATGTTAAAACTTTGAATGATTTATAGTATTTCTTTTTATTGTCACTCTTAGCATTGCTATGTTTATCGTCTGTATGAACTAACCTTATCTCTATTAGACATGAATGTTTGTTGATGATATTATTGGGATATTTAGTGTGTGCATAATATATTTCATGGTTAAATTCTTTTTTATGTTGTTCTGTGACAAATAGGATTGATTTGTTATATACAGGTTGCAGAAATGATAAACTAGGCAAAAACCTGAGAACCTACTACCGGCGGTCCCTTATTGATCCGGCGGTCCTCCAACAATAAGGGACCGTCCCATGTTTAAAGGACCGTCCTTGTGGGATCACGGATTTTTGCACTATTTTCTTTATTCTTGCAATCCTAAACCTATTGCATGATTATCACCACCTTACTATGTTTAGATAAACATTTCTAAGTGCTTAAAAACTCCTAATGCATGTTTTGCCTAAATCACAACCATGCTTGATTATTTAAGCATTTCTCATCACCCTCAACCTTATCACTATCATCTTTCAATCAACTTCATCACCTACAATGGCCTCATCTTCCACCTCCTTGCCAACAACAAACAAAGAACCCACAACACAACAATCAAACAAAAGGCCTAAGCATAAAATCATTCGACCTCAAACCAATTTCATTGACCTCACACTCTATGACACCACTCCATCTCCTAAGTCACCACCATCATCACCGCAAGCACCAAGTGTACCACTCAATACACCATCCACCAATGGAACATATCACTCCTCTTCTAAGACATCCTCTAGCTCAAAGACAACCACATCACCTTTCTCATCATTTGTCAAAAAATTGTCACCCTTGCTCACCCAATCTAGTTCAGGTGCTTACACTCCATTCGTGGGTAATCAACCATCATCTCCCACTCATTCTATCTCATCTCCAAGAAACCAACATCCTTCTCTAACAAACTCATCTAATCACACTGCCACATCACCAAATGGACCATTGGAAAATACTCCTCAAACTCCACCATCCCCTCCAACCCTTGGTAATCATTTACCCGACTACTTTGTTAACAACCACACTCTGGGGTGTGCTTGTTGTTATTACAATTTTCATCTCATTTCTACTCTTCGGGATGAACTTCACATCATGTTTGGTCACATTGAGTATCTCAGTGCTCAACAAAATGTGCAACCAACTCCTCTTGCTTCCATGCCACCATCGGCAACTCCTTCGGCTCCACTTTCATCCTCTCCATCATCCACTCCACCCTCCGACTAGATATTCTCAAAAATCTAGTCACGAATAATCAAGTGAAAGTTGTGCTTTGGACCAAACATACAATGGGAGTTAACTTGTTGTAGTAGTTTATGAATTGTGATGTTGTTTCTATGATATGGTTGTTATGAAATTTCTTTATGGTAGTCAGTGTATGTCTCTTTTGGGTGAAATGAATGAATGATTATGTTTTAGATATGATAATGTGTTGTGATATTAGTCATTGTTAAACATGAAAATGGACTAAAAATATCCAACCTTGAAAATGGGAAATTACTTAAATCACAACATACCTGGCGACTTGGAAGCCTACTACCGGCGGTCCTTTAAATGGACTGACGGTCCCCTAATCAATAAGGGACCGTCCCCCTATTTAAGGGACTGTCCCCAGTAGTGCTCAGAATTAAAATTCCATTATGTGTTTTTCTATCTGATTCCTGCACTACATAATTGATTTCACATCCATATCATATTCTATATATGCATGCATGTGCTTTGTTCTAACTCTGTTTTGTAGCACATCACCATAGCTCGATTCCCCCGTGCCCTCATTAAGGGGGAGCACTTAGCTAGGGGGAGCTTGTATTTCGTTGATCACTCCAATGATTTACTTTCAAGGGTGCTCGTGTCTTCTCTCCTCAACAACCACGACACACCTTTTTGATTCTACAAAAAGGGGGAGAAGTAACGGGAAAACTCATTAAAAATTTGTCAATGCATAATTTTACTTAAAATGAGTTTATATTTTATAATCATCAAAAAGGGGGAGATTGTTAATACAAATAATGTCAAAAATGTTATTCGCATTATTCGGTCTTCTCGTGTTTTGATAATCACAAAATATAAAGACATGTTACGTAAAGTTACGGTTCATAAGTTTTTAATCGAGGAAACTCGTTACTTCTACGTAGCTGATTACTTCAGGTATGAACAAACTTTATACCGTTATTAGTTAAGTGATCAAAGAATTTTATTTTCACCTAAACTTACATTTTTAAGTTTGACAAAACATTTTCACAAAAGTATTTTTGTGTTTTTAAAAAAATGTTTTATTAGGAAAATAAATTCAATTTTAAACTTTATAACAGCTAGTTTTCCCCCCAAATCAGTTCAGCCTAAACCAGATAAGTTTTCACCACGTCATGACAAAAAGGGAGCGTTCTGTTGCGGCGGTCCCTTAGTGATAAAGGACCGTCTGGCATTTACGGGACCGTCTCTCTCCCTCATGTCGCCTATTAATACTGAACTGTTACACTTCAAAAATAAGACTTTTTCACACACACAAAACTTTCTGGTCTTTATTCCTTTTATTCTTTGATCACTATAACATGTCGGTATATGTTTATAAGTTGAAGATTCGAGATGCTATAGGTGTCCACACACAAACGTAACATGTGTTACGTGATAGGATTCATATCATGTCATTGTTTTTCGACTTGTGTGTGAGTCGAGGATGGGGTATAAACTTGGATGGTGATGTAGTTCCAAATATTGTATTTGTGTGAGCTTGGATGGTGATGTAGTTCCAAGAAGTCTTGTAACTAGATTAGTTCATGTATTTGTTGTGAGGAGAGTGATGTCCTAAAGTGTAGGTTAGGATTTGTTGAGTCACTATGTAAAGACTTGGATCGGGGATGATCAAGTGTGATAAATGTGTAAAGACTTGATTCGGATGAAGAATCAAGTGTGTCGTGTGTGTGAAGGCTTGGTTCGGGTGAAGAACCAAGTATGTCTAACAAGTGAAGACTTGGATCGGGTGGCCACGTGAGCCTTTGGAATAGATTGGTTCTAGCTATTATTAGAACTCGACATTATGCTTAGTGTCGTTAAGCCTTGTGTAAGCATGTGTACGGATTGCTCCGCCTGAAGAAGTGTGTTGATATAGTGATTGATAACTCTCGAGTGTGGTACTCGGGGAGTGGAGTAGGACGGAGAGTGAGCTTCGTGCCGAACCACTATAAATCGCCGCGTCTCTTGGTTGTGCTCTTTCTTTACTCTTTACTTTACTTGTTTATTTATATTTGTTAGTAACCAAATTGATATCACATAACTAGTAAGATTCGACAAGCTTGTAAATGAAAAATTACCGGATCTAAAAGGGCAAAATGCTTTAGAAAATTAAAAAGAAGCGGTGAAACTATTCAACCCCCCTTCTAGTTTCTACAACACCCAAATCAATAAACACCATTTCAACGTACTACCCATTACAAACATTGTTCATTATACGACTAAACTACCACTAGCATAGTAAACACATTCCAAAACAACTTGACCCACTTCCAACCCAAAATGGGTTAAAACACACATATGCCAAACACTTCCTTAACGTTTACCAATAACCTTTAAAACATACTTTAACATAATGGTTGCCAACCAAAACGTTAGAACAACCATGACATACATTTTAGTACTTGTTTACACTTTCAAAACCAATAAAAGGCCAACGGGGGTACAAACATAATACTTGAGCTCGATATACTACCTAACTCCTACTTTCTTACCGTTCCTCTAATCTACACATAGCCAATCCTTAATCCATAATCCACACCATAGCGTCTCCTTCATACATAACCTACAAAACATGGTTAACTAAAACAGTAAGCGGTAACGCTTAGTAAGTAAAATGATCATAACATACCATTATACTTCAACAAACATTTAAGCATCACATACGTCATAACACTTACTTTACGAGTTTACTACTCCAAGTCCCACTTAACACATAATATCATATCGCCACTTAGCTCACATTCAAAACATCACATAAGCGTATCTAAAGCCACCTTATTACTTTGCACATAACCTTTATAACATATATAACACATACATGTTAGTAATCCATATAACACCATGCCATCATCATTTTACTTACCTTAGCTCCAAG
This sequence comes from Artemisia argyi, assembly GCA_030686995.1. NCBI lineage: Eukaryota > Viridiplantae > Streptophyta > Magnoliopsida > Asterales > Asteraceae > Artemisia > Artemisia argyi. The sequence goes on along the minus strand of CM060706.1, from coordinate 126,683,670 downwards.
CTAAGCACATCTGTTAGTGCGAATACTACGATATTTAATCTATACAGTCTCGTTTGTTTTGATTGATGACAAACAGATAACTTGATACACAACGTAAAATGTACAAGTTACTCGCAATCTTATTTGTCTCAACATACGTTCAACACCTCTTAACGTCTAGAGTCCTCGTATGCAATAACACAGGTTCGTACATGTTTGTTATATGGCATTATGATCAAACCCCTTGACTAACCATTTAGAATGATTAAAATACTTTTAGAGTCTTTAAGTATTTTAGGTGTCAAAGCGCACTTTAAGTGTCAAATAGAATAAGTGCCACATTAGGTGTATAAGTAATATTAGTAAGTTTATAATCTATAAAAATGTGTCTTATAACAACATAAGTACATCAAACATTTTTAGTAACTTACTAAACATCTTATAGCAAACTAATATATACATTTTCTAGTAACTTACAAGTTACTTTCATATACATAATAATCTAAAAATGGAAATAAACATTTACATCATGTCTTGCATCATCAATGTCTTGTCAAAGTTGACTTTGGCTAGATCTCATGCATACTTTAGTTAGATTCTCACTCAATATATCATAGTTGACTTTGGTAAATCTTTTAGATAGATTTGGAAAGATAGTTGGAGATAAAAACTGTCAGACCTGGCGGAACCAATTCTGACAACGGACGGAACCCTCAAAAGGGTTTCGCCTGATCCGTGGGTCTGCTGAGCTTGTTGGCTATAAATAGCAGCCCATGGTTTTCTCCATAGTTGATGCCTAACACAAATTCTCTCTACCCTTCTTGAATCATTTTAGATCAGTAGATAACAATGTAATAACATACATAGATCACCCTCATCATCACATGATCATAATGCTTCTAACATTCATCTTTGTTGTAAGCATATTATACATCTTCATCCACCAAAGAAAGCTTGGAGATATTGCCATCATCATCCACCAAAGCATATCAACATATGAAGATTCAAGAGCACTTGTCATCCTCATTGATTGAAGACTTCCGATCAATGGAAGTTCATATAGATTAGGCATTTATATCCATTGGACATTTATGTCATGGGTCATTGTAAAACATCATTGCATAACAATCTATTCATCAAACTAGAATAGATGGCTTATGTGTTTGTGCCATAAAACACAAGGTTTCTATGTTGGGCCACAAAGCATAGCGGGAGTGGTTGTACCCTTGTAAAAGAACTCGACATCTAGCTTAGTGTCGGAAATATTGTATAAGCGACGTTAGGTTGGTTCTACCTCAAACTAGAACCCGGTTTTTAGCTTTGTACTGGATAAAGTGTAAGAGACGATTGGAAGGTTTTCTGCGCCGAGAAGGGAGCTTGTTGATCTAGTGAAGTAACTCTCGAGTTGGGTACTCGGGGAGTGGAGTAGGGCGGAGAGGAGCTCCGTGACCGAACCACTATAAATCATCGTGTTCGGTTTGCGCTTTCTTTTACTTATTGCTTTGCTTTAATGTTTGCATTATGTGATTGCTTGTGTTGTGACTTGTTGATTATACTTGTGTGATAACATGTTTTAAGTTTATATTAGTCACAAACTACACGTAACATCTTTCATATTAGAACAAGCTAAAATTGGATATTTGATACAACAAGTTTAAAGTTTTAAACGGTAACGTATTCACCCCCCCCCCCCTACCTCTACGTTTTCACAACATCAAAGCATAATCATCAATCCCATCTTCATCATCACCATCACCATCTTATGATAAGATCATCATACACACAAATACTTAACACATAATCTAATAACCATAACAATGGTTTATACCACCATTGACTTACCTCTAATCATCATATAATCATACATTGATTATATGATGATCAAACCCATAAACTTATTAACTTTAAACCACAATAATTCGCCTCATAATTTCTATAACTTCTTATATAACTCATAACATCATTTACCCATCTTCCCCAAGTTCGGGTTCATAAACCCTAACCCTTAAATCACCAATTAAACTCTAATTAAGATACTTACTTTGGTGGAAACCATTGCTAGGGCTTCATCCATTTGATTAGGAATACATAGACACCATGGTTGACTATCAAAGCTTGGTCTCCTCTTACCTCCTTTCTCCACTTTACGACACACCCACCAATGTTCTGAAAGGCTCAAGGCGCAAAGGAGGTCAAAGAGCCTTGAGTCGAGGCGCAAACCAGGGCACGAGATTCATAAATATGAGGCGCACTATACATTTAGGTTTTTTTAATAACATATGTGACAACTTATGCAGCTTAAATTACACAAAAATATCAATATTCAATGCATAATGCCACTTAATAGTTATTACATCTAACAAATCTTGCATTTAAACCCAAAATATCAAGCAAGCAACATATCAGAATCCATGAACTACCCTAAATCCCTGAATATACATTACAATATATGAGTTTATGACTTATAAAATTTAACAAATTACCATGTATCTCTATCAACTATCAACAACAAAAAATCTATAGTTGTTTGGTAATACTTAACACTAAAGAAACAACAATTGTGTTTGTTAATAAGCTACTATTCTTAGACATTAGATTACAAAAAATATATATGTATTTATTGATTGTGTGTTTTAGTTATTTTCTAAAATATTAGGGTTATTAGATACTTTATAACTTAAAGGGCCTAATGTATATAACATGTAAGCCCAAAATGTATCTTACTACTAAGAAAAAAAGGCCAAAACCCTGTTACATCTTCTAGGCGCAAAAATCCCCAAGGCGCAACAGCGCAAAAATCCCCAAGGCGCTATGATTTTTACGAGATTCATGCATGTCGTGAGCCTCGATCTAAAAAAATCCCAAAGGCTAAAGCCTCGTGGGATTTAGGCCTTAGGCGCGCTTTTTAAAACATTGACACCCACACACACTCACTATACTTCCTGGAACTTAATTAAAGATAAGAGAAGTGTCTAGAGAATTATACGTGGCAAGTTTGCCTATTGCGCACACTAGGCCCCTCAAGTCCCCTTTCTTCCACATTGGCCACAAAACTTACTATAACACATTAGCACTTGGCAACCTAGGTCCCTTAAGTCCATATCATCTAGGGTGGGGTCCAAGTACTCGGGAAACGGGTCTAACAAAATCATTATAACACGAGCATTACATGTACTTGATACCAAATTTTGTCCAGTAACACCAATAATATGAGATGATCAATATGTCTTCTATAACTCTTGAATAAATCTGTCAACATTTCTTATTAATCAAAATAGATCAAGTTAATACCTTTTCAAGTATTTGCACACAACTAACTCAAGAGAGATACACAAAGACAGTGCACTACTTCAGTAGCCGAGGTCGTTGCATTACAAGAAATAATTGGTAAATACTCTTAAGAGCTCAGTTTTGAGAACTCTGACCAGTATACATGTTGCACTGGTTATAAAACAACAACTTATCTACAACCTTCCACAAACTGAACCAAGAAACATACTTCTTGTCAAGGGATCAGATTGTGGATGGAGATGGTTACAGAAACAAGTTAAAACACATACTATTTAATTCAAGAAACTATGAAAGCAAATACTTTTGTTTGCTGCAAAAAATTGGTAGGTTTCCAGGCAAAAGTAGAAAATTCCAAGGTGTCAACTAATTGATGATAAACTTGAGTTAATCAAAGTACAAAGATAAAACCCACTTGATGAAACTTGTACACTTGGATTCTATAATTTCATTCAATCTTATGTGTCACAAGCACAAATGATTATGAGAATCTCATTAGAGGTGAAAAAAGAGGACATGTTTTGAAATGGGTCAAATGGGTCGGGTTTGTATATATTTGAAAAGTAGAAAAAAATGTAATATATTTGAATATTGTTTTCCAAATGCATACCTGTAATATGAATAGCGTTGACGACTTGGACCTGATGTTGGATTCTTTGGTTGAGGACCCGTACCAGATGCTGGATTCTTTGGATAAAGACTCGTACTGGATGTTGGATTCTTTGGAGGAGGACTTGTAGCAGTTGATCATGAATCCTTTGGATGAGAACTTGCAGTAGTTGATCTTGAATTCTTTGGATGATGACTTGAACCAGCTGATCTTGGATTTCTCAGATTATGAGCAAGGCTATTATTAGGAACACTGCATGCATCATCACCCTAATAAAGAGACATGAAAAAAGTTATTAAGATGGAAGGAAAACACCTATTTCACACATTCGCGTATAATTTAAATGACAACCAACAAAGTGTTGTTACCTCCATGTTAGTGTTAGCACGACTTATGATAGTGGAGAAATTGAGTCCTGGTGTATGTTCTTTGACAACAGCAACCAAACTCATAAAATCCTCACAAAGACCTTTCACTTGAGCCTTTAGTAGAGGAACTTGAGGATCCTGAACCTTTCTTTTCTTGCAGCCAAGAATTTACCCACACAACAAACATTACCTCCCCTTTCAGGTCCTTCGACTTTAGATAAGTCATCATCTATCTAACAAGGAGACCTATCTATCCAACGAACATTACCTCCCCTTTCAGGTCCTTTGACTTTAGATAAGTCATCATCTATCCAATAAGGTAACACTTTAGGTGCACACACAAAACTTGAGTTCGGCATGTCATCAAACACTTTACGTGCCTCATATTCAACTAATTTAATAATTAATTTGAGTTAGACATATCATCAAGCACGTTAAATGCAACAATTAACACAACTAATAACAACAATTTTAGAGCTCAAATTCAACGAATCACAACTAATAGCTGTAAATACAAACCTCTAATGAAGTAATTAACTAAATTCAAATAAGTTTCAGTTCATGAAGTAATTAATGAATAACTGAGCAGCAGGTAATGGACTTTGAGCGCATGACGTTTGTTAATTGGGGGTGTTTGAGCAGTTTGTTCTTTTTAAGGGAATTAAAAAAAGTCTTTTTTATAAAAAGATAAAAATAGAGTTATGGTTAAGAATTTTATAGTGTAAATTCAATGATATGGTAATTGATTTGTTTTTTGTGTTATGTTTTATATTATGTTAAACGGTAATAGAGTTAAATAATGTATAATTTTAGACTATAGACAAATCAAACGTATTTGCTTACACATTTGCTTACACTTGTCAAAATGTGTGGATAAAACTTACTTTATGCTCACACTTTTTCTAAAAGTGTAAGAAAATTTGTACTTTTGCTCACACTTTTTACATGTGTCATCAAAAAGAGTGTCACTAAAAGACCTTTTCCTTGTAGTGTATGTTTATGAGCACAAATGGATTTCAATAAGCTGCAAAAGGGTATACAAAACCGTGTCATACTCTAAGTAACTACATTATCTAGCTGCGACATCACTTATGAGTAAATGAGTTGACAAGATCAAATACATACTCATAACGTTATTCATATTGTAGTAACTAATGACGTAGTTTCACGATATTGAGGGTTTAAATTTTCTCCTTTGATTGAACACAAGAGAATAAAGAGGAATTTTTATCCCAGTCTTTCTCTGCCGTCAACTCGACGTCGTCGTCCTCAGAATTTCTTCGCTTCGATTCCGCCCCCCCCACATGGTAGCGATCCAACTAAAGATTTTGATTCCTCACAAATTCTCTGAAACAATTGGTCATAATTGGAATGGAATTGGTGTGGTTTGCTAAGCAGAAAGCAATCCTTCCGAGTTGAACTATGTCAAATTGGAGCCCGTCGACCACGACGACAGAAACGACGCGAAAAATCCAGAACTACGACGGGGTCGAAATGCATTTGGTTCTTGAATTTTCATTGTTGTAATTTTTTAGCTTGAATGTCGCTAGGATACTGAGGGTCAAGTTTATTGGTTTTAGGATCATGTTGGTAGTTTAGGGATTGTGAAGGTCAAGTTTATTGTTTACCCTCGTTGTAAGTCCTAGCATCTTGCTAGTTTTATATATATATATATATATATATATATATATATATATATATATATATATATATATATATATATACATTGTTGGTGATTTTAATGTCATCAATTATATTTTATGTAATTGTGATTTACTTGGAATCAAGAGCTTAATCAGGTTTAACTTACAGTCGAGTTAGGAGGTGTGGAGCTTCATTGTTGTAATTTTTTAGCTTAAGGGTCGCTAGGATCAAAAGTATTATATTAGGGCCGTGTTCGTAGTTTCAGGATACTGAGGGTCAAGTTTATTGGTTTTAGGATCATGTTGGTAGTTTAGGGATTGTGAAGGTCAAGTTTATTGTTTTAGCCTCGTTGTAAGTCATAGCATCTTGCTAGTTATATATATATATATATATATATATATATATATATATATATATATATATATATATATATATATATATATATACATTGTTGGTGATTTTAATGTCATAAATTATATTTTATGTAATTGTGATTTACTTGAAATCAAGAGCTTAATCAGGTTTAACTTACAGTTGAGTTAGGAGGTGTGGAGCGCACACTCGTTCTAGCTAGCTTGATGTCGCCACGAATAAAGAGCGGGGGTCAAGGGCGGGCAGAGCCCCTTGCTGGGGTCCCGCTCCCAGGTAAGCGGGCGGGTGTTGAGGGGGACACCCTTCACCGGGTTTGGGGCAGCGCCCCAAAACTTAAATGGATTTTGGGATTCGGGTGTTAACCACTTTTCCCTCCAAACCGTTTCCCACCAAAAGTCACATTTTTTTGCCAACAGGTATGACTTTTTCCGCCAATCGCTTTTAACCGAATGTAACTAACTTTCGGTTTGGTTATATACACCAGATTTTGATCTCTTCCAGAACAGAACAAACACAACTTTTTGTGTATTGTTTAGTTCTCTCGTGCCTTAGAAACTAAGTGTGATTATCTAAATTATCCAATGAGGATTTCGTGATACCCGAGATATTTAGAGTTAAAATACTTCAATATAAAAATAATCTTTTACACGATTCAAGGAATAAATCAGGATTATTGATTATTACCGCTCACGCACACTCCCAAATTCTAACATACGTTTGCCTTATAAAAAACATAGTAACTAACGATGTACAAATCTAGTTTTATGATAAAAGTAAAACAACAAAACTTTATAGATGTGAATCGCCACCAAAAAGAAGTAAAATGATATACATGGACCCAGCAAAAGACATTAAAGTCAATGGGCAAAATAATTAAAGCTTAATTAAAGAAGGGTTAAAAACCTTTACAATAATTGCCTTTATGCCATTGTCAATCTTTAGCATAGATAAGTAGTTAAATACCATATGTTTTGAAGATGTTTCAAGAATCATCTACAGTTGGGATCTTTAGTAACGTAGATGAAATGCTGATATGACCAATTGTAATCTTTAGGATCTTTAGTAGTTAGTAATTTTTAACTTGTTGATGCTAATTGTAACTCTATTTACAAATGGAAGATTGATTACAAAAGAAAACCTTGGTACTTTGCAGTTGGTGACTATATGGGCCGCTGGGCCTCTTTTGGACCCATTTATAGCAAAGTAGTACAATAGGCATAGGGTCAACACTCAACACATGGGTTCGGGCTCCCAAAGACCCAAAATCCCAAATGAGTACTTGTCCATTGTAAAGTTATTGTTTTTTTTCTCCCGAATATCTATTAAAAAGTAAAATTATGAAGAACAGTCTACTTTTTGTGTTTCACTACTAAACATTAGATAATTTACTGTGCTTAAGATTGTGACATCAAATCTAAAATGAAAAGCTATGCTAACATTTGTTCACGAGTAACATGTTTGAACATATTTAAAAGAAAAGTTTAAGCGAGTTAAATTTTTAAATGTATTTAAATTAAGCAATACACAGGTTTATTAAATGTTAGTTTAGTGCCTTTATGTTGAATACTTATACATTAATATGTGACCAGCTACTATATGTGCAAAAACTCTTAAATAAATTTTAAAATCCTTTTGGACTAGTGCTAAATGGGTTTATATTTTTATAAGATATTGTCAAACATACAGTCTTTATAAGACAAATAAATAAACAATATGAGTGGCCTTAAAGGGAAAAATCACATCTCATTACGACATTAACTAAATGACTTTTAAATTAGCTGGCATGAAAGTTAACGTGCAAAGCAAAAAAATTATGGGTGATATGTCATCTCATGTTTGTCATTAAAATTAGGAAATTATTTGTTTTTATTTTCCTTTTTTTAGAAAGGCTAGAAAATCATTTGTAACTTCATATCAAATTATCAACAAACCAACACCCACAATCAATCACAATTTCCTCGTTCAAAAAAATAAAAATAAAAATCACATTCTCATTCCTCTTCCTAAAACCCTCAATTTAAACGTACCCTTACTTTTTATCTCAATAATTACATCAATTCCTTCCTTTTTAAAATTGTTGTGCTTAGACAAAAAAATGTAAATTGAAAAATAAATAAATAAATAATACATTAAGTCAAATGTTATCTTCGCCTACTAAGGCCAAAGGAAGTAGTGGTGACCGGCTCACCTTCCAAATCAGTTTTCTCTTTGCTCTCATTTCCTTTCGCTCCTTCTTACATTTCACCTGTTTTGATCACCTTTCTACCACTTTTTATTAAAATACTTACTTTATACAAATATAGCTTATTAAATATCTCACACACACTAAAAAAATAAATAAAAAACATTTACTTTTGAGAAATGAGCGTTAGCAAACTTATGCAATTTAAGCTTGACATCTCCTTTCATTTTTGGTAATCACAATCAACTTGACACTAATGGTGAGTCGATCACCCATCGGTCACCACTCTAAATGGCCTAACCTCTTTACCTATCAAATATCATTCTCATCCACTGAATTCTCTTTTAACTTGTTGACAAAAAATGAGAACATTATTTTAGAATATCGATTGTAATTTTGGGACGGAGTATATATCAATCATAGGGAATGTTTGATTTCGACTTAATTGACTTAATATGAAAAAAAACTGAATTTATTAAGTCATATGAAAACTATTTGTTTATTAATTTGTATTAAATCATTTATTAGTTAAACATCACTTAATAAAAAAAAAGGCAATTTCATATTTACTCAACTTAAACATGATAATGTCATATTTACCCAAAACATGCTTTGAATGCATTATACATTATGTATTCAAAACTTATATTTAAAGTATATATGACATTTTCATATTTAAATTAGATAAATATGGAATTATCCCTAAAAAAAAATTTAACAAAGAAGCCGGGTTTTACACCACTATTTTTTGTCTGTTAACCTTTTCACTTTTCTTTCTCTTTTCTTTAATAAAATAACTGGAGAACCCACCGTTAATCAATAATCATCCATGAGTTTTATGACAGTGAATTATTAACCGCCTAAATTCGATTCAGTTATTAACGACCATCAATCACTTTATGACACTTTATCTTCTTAACTAATAGTAATACCATATCTGATTAGCAGTTATCGATCACTCCAACAATGGCATCTTCATCATCACCTAATTTCCAGAAAAACCTCCCAATCCTATCTCCCGATCAGGTTTATATAAATAAATAACATATGTTTTTTTCGAAAGGCAATAACTTATATGTGTTTTTTGTAATGTAATGATGTTTGATTTGTTAAATTTTCATTGTATGTATATGTTGCAGATTGAGGCTGGGAAGATGTTGCTTGAATTAGGTCAAGTTCATTTGTTTCAGCATTGGCCTGATCCAGGTGTTGATGATCATCAAAAGAAAGCTTTACTTGATCAGGTCATTTCTAATTCTCGGCGTTATTCATATAATGTTAAGCTTCAGCTTATTTCTATTTACTAGTTTTATATTATATATATATGAATGAATGTGATTTCACGTTAAATGTTTCGTTAACAAGTTGTTTATTTACTTAAAGAAAATGCTAATCCTTTGATCTCATATATGATGAAGCTTAACCTAAAGTTAGATGAAAGCCTATTTAAAGTGTTTGCGTTTTTCTTCACTTATCTCACATAAACCATCTTCAACTGATCTAGTGGTAAGGCACCTAACCTCCTTACAAAAGGTTTAGGATTCAAACCTCAGTAGGTACACATTTGGTATACCTCGGTTAGGCTGCCTACATCTGAGTCATAGACTCACCCTCCACAGGTAATCTGAACAGGAAAAATCTCATCCGTTTACTTAGGTCACTTAACTTACAGCATGATACTTAGTAATTTAGATCACTTGTGAAAGAATTCACCGTTAAACGTTCAATTTCAATACGTTAAGTAACCTATGTACCGAGTTAAAATATGCTCAGTGAGTCAGTGACCTATGTGCATGAAAAAGTAGTATAGTAACCTAGTTGTGTTTTTTTGTTTAGACGTTATCTACAATACCTGGTCTGTGAGAAATGAGGTGATTTGAAATCGAAAAAGTCCCTTTGACCTTTTTGCCTCATATATAAAACTAAACAAACACTAACGTCTGCACGCATGTAGACATAAGAGATAAAACAAGCACTTTTTTTTTAAAGAACTGTCTACGAGCCTTCAAACATAAGAGAAAATAAGTACTTCTTTGAAAAAACATAGTATAGTAACCTAAGTGAACAAAAACACAAAATACAATAACCTCCGTATGTATTAACCCCCTTACTAAATCATCATATTAAAATGTGAAGTTATAACGTAACTATTCAATTAATTACTTTTTCTATTAAATAGGATATCACTTGGATGATATATTATAAATGAAATTTGCTTGTTTGGTATTATAGGTAGCTATTCTTAATTTGAGCTACCCGGGAGGTTTGTCATCCTACATCAAGACTGCGAGAGAACTCTTAGCAGATTCAAAGGCTGGAAGGAATCCATTTGATGGCTTCACACCTTCTGTAAGTTGTTAATTAAGCTCCATCTTTTGAGCCTTCGATCTGTTAGTGTAGTTAAGCAAAACTGGAAGTGATTATATTACTGCAGGTGCCATCAGGCGAAGTTCTGACTTTTGGTGATGATAAGTTTATGCAATATGAAGAGATTGGTGTAAAGGAGGTGCAGAATGCTGCATTTGTTCTTGTTGCAGGAGGTCTTGGGGAACGTCTTGGATACAATGGGATAAAGGTTGAGACTATTGCTGTTTCGTATCTATGGAAATTTGTCTAATTGTCTTAGGAGTATTTAGTAAACTTTTCATTATGTCACAGGTAGCACTTCCCACGGAAACAACCACTGGAACTTGTTTCTTACAGTACTACATAGAGTCTGTATTAGCTTTATCTGAAGCTAGTTTCAAGCAGGCTCAAGGTTGTTTTTTCTTTCGACCTAATTCTGTATTACCATTTTTATTTGCTACATGTTAAATATAGAGATTTCTTTAAGGACATGATAATGTTACTATTATTGAACTGTAGGTGAATGCCAAAGAGATGTGCCTTTTGTGATAATGACATCTGATGATACACATGAGCGTACATTGCAACTCTTAGAATCAAACGCCTATTTTGGAATGAAACCTACTCAAATAAAGCTTTTGAAGCAGGTAACTTTTAGGTTAATACTGGTAGTTTGGTACTCATCTCCTTCACAAACAGTAAAATGGCATTGACAACTAATCTTAACCGTGTTGCAGGAAAAGGTTGCTTGCTTGGCTGATAATGATGCTAGGCTTGCTTTAGATCCAAACAATAAATACACAATACAGGTGACTTTTTTAATTTAAACAAATTGCTCCCTTCGTTTCTTAATTATCTTACATTTGTTTTTCAATTTCCAATAATTGCATGTGATGTTTTCTTATCAGACAAAGCCTCATGGTCACGGTGATGTTCATGCTCTTATTTATTCAAGCGGCCTTCTTAAAGAATGGTATTCAGAGCCTCTTATTTCATGGTTTTCTGTTTTACTGATTTTATAGCCTTTTTAGATTTTAGAGTTCTGTTGACCCTATTAATCCAGTTTTGATCCGTCTTAAGTTTCTATAACTTGTCTCAGTTATAAATCTTCTGAAATACATGACAATCTTTTGCAGGAAAGATACTGGTTTGAGATGGGTGTTGTTTTTTCAAGATACAAATGGACTTCTTTTCAAGGTTGACCCGATTAGTATAAAGGTTCAGTCTTCACATAGGCACGAGTTTGAATGTTAAATATTTTTGTTTTATTGTATAGGGCATTCCCTCGGCATTAGGAGTGAGTGCCAGTAAAGAATACCATGTCAATTCTCTTGCTGTTCCTCGAAAGGCCAAAGAAGCTAGTGGAGGCATTACCAAGCTCACTCATACAGATGGTATATTGTGTTTACTACTATATATGTTCGGTTGTTCATTACTTAATGATTGTTTATTATGATTCTTATATTGGAAATTATATGATATCAGGGAGGGAAATGGTGATTAATGTTGAATACAATCAACTGGATCCTCTTCTTAGAGCAACAGGTCATGCTGATGGCGATTCCAATTGTGAAACCGGCTATTCTCCTTACCCAGGAAACATAAACCAGGTAAGATCCCATCTGTATCACTTGTGTTTTCCTTAATAATATTCCCAAAAAAATTGCATATATTTCTATATTCCTAAGGGTATAGAATTGTCAATTTTATACTCGGGTTGTAGATATTAGTTTGAGATATGGATTCCAAGTCTTGTTTATTTATGAGTATGGTCCGTTGCAGTTAATTCTTGAACTTGGCTCTTACATTGACGAACTCTCGAAAACTGGTGGTGCTATCAAGGAGTTTATCAACCCCAAGTAATATATCTCTTACTCGTCCAATACTCCAATTCTACCGATGTAATACCATTCGGCTATGACAGTCTGATATTTGAGTAATTGTATTTTGAATTGCAGATACACTGACTCCACAAAAACCGCGTTTAAGTCCTCTACTAGACTGGAGTGTATGATGCAGGATTATCCAAAAACTTTGCCTGCATCGGCTAGGGTTGGATTCACCGTAAGTAAAATTTCATACCGGGCCCTTGTTAGTGGTGGTTAACGTAGTATATTGTCGTTTAACTTGCTTCGTTTAAAACACTAAACATGTTTTCATTGTTTTCTGACTTCTAAGGTGACAGAAAAATGGCTTGCATATGCACCTGTAAAGAACAACCCTCAGGATGCTGCAAAGGTGCCTAAAGGGAATGCAAATCAGAGTGCCACTTCTGGAGAACTGGCAATATATCGAGCAAACAACATGTTTCTTAAAAAGGTCAGCAGAAGTTCGATAGTCACTATATTACATTCTTGTTACCTGCTCATATCTATCTTATGTGCTTCTCCAGGCGGGTGTCAATGTAGATAATCCGGTTACACAAGTATTCAATGGTCAAGAGGTGGAGGTGTGGGCCCGTATCGTGTGGAAACCAAAGTGGGCTGTCACGTTTGCTGATGTTAAAAGCAAAGTGAGTGGAAACAACTCGGTCTCTCAAAAATCTACACTGGTCATTAAGGGTCGAGACATATTTATTGAGGATCTCTCACTGGATGGGGCTCTTATTGTTGATTCAGTTGATGATACGAAGGTGAGCTAACTCCACGAAGCATTTCTAGCAACCTTTCTAAAAGTCAAACTATAAATTTACACTGACTGCAGGTGAAAGTAGGAGGCTCTGTGTGTAACAATGGGTGGATAATGGAGAGCATTGACAAAGACTCTTCTGCGTTTCCTGAGGAAATAAGGACCAGAGGTTTCAAAATAAACAGGATGGAGCAGTTAGAAAAATCTTATGGTGAACCTGGAAATTTCTCCTTGACGTCATGAGGTTTGCTTTCTGTACATACACTGTTCTGTGACTTCTGTCCTGTCCTGTCCTGTCATGCATGTTCTAAATTGGTCGAGTCCAGATAGAGCTACTTTGTTTTCGTAAGATAGCTGATTTATGAGGTTTTTGTTTATGGATTGAGAATGGTTGATTAAGATTCCACAGCAATATTTGGAATGTGTTTGCATTGATCTTGAATGGTGCTTGACCTCTAACTCATAAGGAAAACAGAGTATTATATATATGGAGTTGATTAAGAAATTTAAGATTCCACAGCAATAATCATGAGTTGATATGAATTGGATGCCATAGCCAACAAGGAAAACTAGTCTAGTTCTGAGGAGCCAAAGAAATGAATGTTAAAAGAGAATAGAAAGGGATAATTGTTGAATTTTAAAAATAATTTCCTCGGGTCTCTATTAAACAGGAGAAGCCCGGGTGGAAGCATAACCTAGAGGAGAGAGGAAAAGTCGAAAGGGAGGAAGAGGTTTAGTAATATCTCTTATTAATTATTATTATTATTTTCATTTGTAAACTGGAGAGAAAAGTGATGAATATAAAGGAAACACGAGTTTTTCATTTGACCATAGTCTTTTTAAAATTTATTTAACAAAAGATAGTAGTTTAAAATGTATTTAACAAAAGATAGTACTTTTAGAATACCCTTTATATTACACTTAGTTCAATCAGTTATAAGTTATAACCAAGTACAAAGAAATTCACCACAATGTAATGTGTTGAAACTAGAGAAACTCCGAGAGTTGCAGTAAGAAAATAAGTGACTTAACAAACTTGATTGCTCGTTAATGATATTCACCCATCAGTCCATCACCCTTATTACAAACTCGTTTTTAGTTTGCTCAAGGAGATTTTATAACAAATTAGATGATGACGATGTAAGAAAATAGCACGAGTGAGACTGTGACAGTGATATTGACATGAAGTGTAGTATGTTCTGAAACTTCTAGTTCTACCCTTTATTTGCTGATAGAGCAGATTAAGACATTTGAACCACTCCTAATCATTTGTAACTGAAGTGGCCACCGTTGCATGTTTCCTCTTCAAAATTTCTTGTGTTTCATCTCCAAAAGGCCCCTTCATTTACTGTTGCATGCTTCCTCTTCAAATTTTGGTTAACGTCTTGGTCAAAAATTATTGTGTGAGACAGAATCCCATATGAGAAAGGATAAATATTCTTGGTTCTGTTAGCGCAACAAACTCTGAACATGCTGTGCCCAAAAGTCTACTACACCACAGTATCATTGTCCACTGTGTTCACCCTTTGGGTACTACATTCGGCACTAATTTTAGACCAGGATATGCATTACTATAACAAAACAAATTCCCAACAAATCCACTACAATAACTGTTTTATACGTAGTAGTATATTTATACTATATACTGTGTAGCTTTTTTCTGAGCTTTTTATATAAAACGTGACAGCAATCGAATGCATAAAAACTATGATTTATGTAAAAGTACTATCTTTTGTTAAATTAATTTTAAAAAGACTATGATCAAATAAAAAACTCAAAAACACCCAGTGAAAAATAAAGAAAACTATATATGGAAACCATAAACTTTTATTATTATTTTCGTTTATAACCCATAACCCATATTATTTTCATTCGGTTTAAATCGTGTTGGATCTCCAAATTCTTAAACTTTTATTATTTTTCGTTTATAACCCATAAACTTTTTTTATCACTACAACTATCTGCCACTATAAAATCTTGTTGCTATGCACGGGTACTCGTCTAGTTAGAAACGAGTTCACTATTTGTGACTTGAAAAGGGAAGAGAAGAAAAATGAGTATTACAATTTCGTTTCTTTCTTTCCACTTCTTTTCCATAAATAAGCAACATATTTTGGAAACAAAATCTATAAAAAAATTCCCTTGATTTCTTAACAAAATTGTTTGTTTTATTAACACATTATTACCTTTCAAAAATAAAAACTCTAACATTGATATACAAAAATTGAAATCTTTTGGAACAAGTTTTTGGCCATATATAAATTCTGGTTAGCCTGCTTCATTACACCAAGCATCTCATATCTCAATTGGCGAGTGCTCTTTCAGAATCAGTGCTCTTATTTTTCTTTTTGCTAATCTATCTAGTCTGTGTATTTTATTTTTTGTTTTTTCTATAATTTCAGTTTGTTTGTGGAATTTTTAATTGCATCCAGTCAAATGGGTAATTCACTTGATCGAGTTCGAATGCGTAAGCATCTCTCTATAATCAGAACCTTTTGCTCTGTTGGTCTTTCTATTAAAAAAATAACATGATGTGATGTCTAATGTCAATAGGTGACGTGACGCCTGAAGAGTCTGTAACTGTAGTAGCTGATGTGGAACAAGGTAAGAGTGTCTGTAAAACTATTTTATTTTTATTTTATTATTATTATTATTTTTTTTATTATTATTATTTTTTTTTATGGTTTTTTATATGACGATCAGTCAGTTTTGATAATGTTATCTAATCATTCTACTAACGGATTAACATGGTGTCTAATGCCAACAGACGTCGTTAAATCTGAAGAGTCTGTAGCTGTAGTATCTGACGTGGAACAAGGTAAGGAGCATCCATTATTCCATCATTCTATTAATTTTTCCTATCGTATCTTAAGGTAACATTTATGATAGTATAGCAATTCTAAGGCCTGCATCCATCTTCGTTGTTAACTTTGGGACATGATAATCATATTATTAATTATTATCATCAATCAGTTTCTGTAAATACAGTAAATAATATGGTGTGTATTGTCAAATGCCAACAGGCAGCGTGAAGCCTGAGTCTGTAGCTGAAGTGGAACAAGGTAAGGCACCACCCATTAATCAACATCCTATTTAATTGTTCTTATATATATGGGACATATGATGTTGTCTATTGTTATTGATGTAACATTAAACAAAAATAGAGTCCCTCCGATCCCACTTGCATCTGTTAGTTGTGGGAGGGAGGCAATGACCATCTTATTTAATTATTGGTTATCAAAACGTATACAAACCATATTCTGTATAGCCATTCTCTAAGTTTTCTTAAGCAATCGTTGTCACCCTAGTGAATGCGAGCTGATGTGTAACGTTATTATTTTTTCATGTGTGGATATGTCTGACTTGTGATTTATAAATGGCTACTTACACTCACTGGTACACGACCTGTTTGGTTTTAATCTTTCTAACAAGTTTGTTTGTAATCTTTATTGGCTACAGGGAAAGAGAAAGAGGAAGAGCAGAAGGGATTGACTTTAAAAGCTATTGCCCATAAATTACGCAACCAGTTGTTTCTTTGGAGCTTAAAGATCAAGAATATTCCAAATATGAAGAACTCCAATTCAATAAACAATGAATGATTAAAGAACTTTAGTATAATTTTCCACTTAGGACATAGATCTGCAATGTGTATGGACTAAAATGTCATTTGATTTGAATAATGTAACGATTGGACTCTCGGGTGAAATTTCTTAAATAAAGGTGTTGGTGTGCTGATATAGGTTGGCTCGAGTGGATTAGCCTGCTTCATTACATCTGCTTACATGTGCAGACTCGTAACTTGTTCTTATTGTCAACGTTTTTCACATAATTTTAAGTCGTAATCGCCATGTACAACATAACAGCTTTTATCAATAGTGTCTGGCATATTTCAGACTCCTCACTCCTCCCCAACTTATTATTGTTGTATAATAAAATGGGAAAATTCCCTATTCACCCTACAAGTACAAAGTACTCACCCTTTGTACCCCACAATTTTTTTTTTCTTTTTTTTCAAATGCCTCAGAAGCGTATGTTGCTTGAAAAATTTGACATGTGACACTTGTCCCTAGTGGTGTCCCCACCATATGTAATTTTTGGGTGAATAGGCCCACATAACTTGGGCGACTTCAAATATTTTGTCTTTTTCTAAAAAAATATGGTTTTTTTTTATTGATTTATAGTACAAATAACTTACAAATAACTTGGGCGAATGGGTCCCACTTAACTTTAATTTTGGGCGACTGATTAGGTATGTAATACAAACCTTATTTTAATTTATATTTTGGGTACACTTTATTGAAAAATATTTATACACAAAAATACACAAATGCACACTTTAATTTTTAAACAAACACACACTTTATTTAAAAACATTTATACACTTTAATCTTTATACACATACCAACACACACATTCAAACCCAAAACGGTTCCTTCAAAAACTTAACCCCCCCTGTATCATCTTCTACATTCAAACACCCATTGAAATCATAAACCCTAAACGTTTATCTCCATTGAAACACACAATCAAAGCATATCATTATTTTCGGGGAGGCATTGAAACCCTAATTTGATCAATGGATTCATGTAGTACATCGACATCTACTATACATTCCGATGCAAAGGTAACTGTCAGATCTAGATTAGACTGTATAAATACGATTAGAGGTCTGTTGAATACAAATAGAACCACCTTGTTTAGGAGTACTGTATTTGGGCCATGGTTAGACATCCCCCCATTTGCTGCTGATGTACATTTGTTAAATTATTTTTATCAACGCGAGATTCATGCTGATGAAAGAGAAGATTGCCCTTCCCTTAGATTTAAAATAGGTGATAATGTGCTTGAATTTGGACGTGAAGAATTTTGTCTCATAACTGGGTTTGTTTTTGCCCCTATTGCGAAAGAAGAAACTAATGTAGGTTCCCTTGTTAAAGGTTTAAAACATAGCCCATTATTTGATCGATTGTTTCCAGAAAACCAATCCAGTAAGACTAAGAAAATAAAGGGTGAGCAGCTTCTGGCATTGATGAAGCCTGGTAAAGTATGGGATGAATTAAGTGATGAGGATGCTGTTAGGGTGTGTTTGTTAGTTATGGCCACTTGTGTATTCATAGGTTGGGAAGCAAGGTACTACATTCCGGACCATCTTATGAGAATGATTGAGGATTTTGATGTTTGGAATTCGTATCGATGGGGTGAGTATACGTGGATACATTTGTATAAAAGGACTCTGAATGTTGTAAAGAGGCATAACAAAGCTGAAGCAAAGAAGCCGGGAAAGAAGGCGGGTAAATCACCAAATAAGGAGGCTCAAGTAAAAATTCACCAAATAAAGAGCAAACATACAATCTGTATGGCTTTGTATGGGCCCTTAAGGTAACAACTTTATTCTATAATATGTTTAGACATTTCTAAGATGCCATGTTGAGAAGTTAGATATCATATGTTATAATAGGTTAGCAAATACTAGGTTAACCATTTTGAGAAGTTAGATTGTCATTGAGAAGTTATATGTACTTAAACATTTGTAAACTTATATTTCGTGCCTAAGTTTAGATCACTTTGCTGGTTATTTCAGATATGGATTTTGGAAACTTTCCCTACAGCGTGCAGTTCTGGTGCAAAGACCATACAAAGACCCCCCGTGGTTTAGCCTGGTCTAAATTTAATAACTTTGAAAAAAAATTACCCTATTCTATTTGATCCTGTAAGTAAAGTGTGTATATTTTTTGTATTTTGGTAATTGTGGTTTCTATAGTTTTGAATAATTTTTTTCTGTAACCTTTGTTGTTTTTATAGGGCTTTAAGCCATTGGAGAAGTTTGTTCTAAGAAATGACGAGGTGTTCTGTTTGTGGTACACGCGTAGCATGGATTATATCAGAGGGCTACAATTGCAAGTTGTGGTTGCAACACCTTTGTTGGCTAAACCAGTTAATGTTGGTGGTCAAGGATTTGAACATGATGAAAACATATGTAATGAAGTTCCAGATGTGTTGTATAGTGATGGCAGTGTGTTGTATGGTGATGATCCAAGTGGAGGAGCAAATCAACATGGTGATGGACCGGGTGTATCCGGCTATGGGGCGGGAGGGTGTGGGTTATCTTGTGAACAAGAAGAGAATGTGAAGGAAACTTCCGTGTTTGTAAATGAACATCTTCTAGAGTGTAACACTGATTTGGACGCTGGTGGTGTTTTAGAAAATTACAATAGGGATCATATTCAAAACGAGGTTGATGGAATTAAGTCATCAGTTGTATCCATAGAAGAACGTGTTGGAGAGGTGGATGTTAAAGAATTATATCGTGAACTAGACGTTGTTAAGAAAAGAATCCAGGTGATCGAGAACATTTTACAAATACACAATCCAGAAGAGTCGACCTTTTATGGGAAAAAAGACAACGCAGAAGATATAGGTTGTGACAATAAGGTATGAATACAACATCTATAATTAAGTCCATTTGAAATTGTATTTTTTTTTTGTTGTTATTACCGTCAGCCATTTTGTATTTCCGTTTATTTTGCAGGATGTTTGCCCACTCAATGACAGTGTTGTTGAACCCGAGGCGCAAAAGCCAGAAGAGTCGACCTTGTGTGGGAAAGAAGACAATGCAGAAGATATAGGTGGTGACAATAAGGTATGACAACAAGTTTTATTTTGGTATAACCATTAACCAATTTGTTTTGGTATAACCATTAACCAATTTGTATTCCTGTTTCTTTTGCAGGATCTTTGCCCTGATTTGCATGCTGCTACTCCTCTGAATGCCACTGTTGTTGAACCCGAGGGTCATAACTTCTTTTATACGGACACGGAAGGCTACATAGGTCCTATGACTCAAGTTGTGAAAGGCATTTGCCCCGTGCAATCTGATCCAGTTGATCATTTTATGGAAGTTGACCATCCAAATAGTTTCGATTGTGGTTCCTTACCAAATTTGAATGATGCATTCTCCGAATTTTATGATGAGGGGATCAATTTGACACCTAATGCTGTACGTTCATATTAACTTTAAAACTTATTTTACTGTTAAAAAATAACTAATTTTTACGTTATACTTGTATTGTCTACTAAATATTTATACTTTTTGTTATTTAAGGATTTGATGGATAATGTTGTGCACGATGAAGAAACTGAAATACAACAAGAGTTGCCTCAGGCTGCGGTGTCAGAAAAGGACGATGGACGAACTGCAATAAAACAAGAGTTGCCTCAGGATGCGGTGTCAGAAACAATAGAAGGATTTGGTAACGAAATAGGTCATATACAACAACAACCGTCGGTCGACTTGTCAAAGGCAGCAGAAGAAGCTTCCGGCGAGGGTGAAAAAACACAAGAACTTGTTGCGGACGTTGATGTAGTTATCTGCATTGACGTGGATGCCGAAACCGATGACCTTCAGGTATTCTATATTTATTTAAATTTAAATTTTATTTATTGTCTATATTACAACCTTGTGAACTGATTTTATGGTCTAAATCTTTAGAAGCCTTTGAAAATCACATAAGTAGTTGTAAAAAGGGGTGTTTGGATCAGAGATATTCACTGAGTTCCTTTGTATTTCAGTTTTTGTGTTTGGTTGAGGTATATCATATTAAGTCTAGATAACATATTTCAGTCATAAAAATCATGTGACATAGGATAAATAGTCAAATGTTGTGTTAATTTCAATTTAAACTTCACTGTGTGGATTTTAGGTTTTAGATTGCATGATATCATTGTATAATTGTTAGATATAGATTAATTTAGCTGCATTATAGGTCATAACAACATTTTAAGGCATTAGGGTCTGATAAAAACTCAACAATGTCAAACTTTCAAGAAACATTAAAAAGTCAAATTGCATACTTATCTGTTTTTCCAAATCTGTCGAGATTTTTCTAGGTCTCATTTTTCACTTTTAGACTCTAAAATTTTTGGACATTAATATTTGGTAGGTAATCTTTGTCGTACTTATTTTTTTCATATTTTTATGATTTTTTCTAATAGCTTATTTGAGGTCTTATTTGAGCCTGCAGGGCAAGCTTATGCCCTGTATCAGGGGCTGAGCCCCAACAGACTTACTTCACAAACCCCTCCAAGGTTCACCTATGGGCCCCACCCTTTGTACACTGGCTTTTTAAGAAGCTTATTAGTTGGCATTCTCAGACCATTTGCCCATAGCTTATTTTACCCCTAAATTCACCCTGATCAAACAAAATTACAAAGTCAGATTGACCCAACTACAGAAGACAACCCTGAACTCATTATTGGGACCCACCTTGTGATTCCTTGAGTCCATTTGGGGTCAAAGATTGTTGCTTATTAGTACTTAGAAACTTTTGAGCCCAAAGATTGTAGTAGTGGTTTGGATTGCTTAAGCATTCATTTGCTAAGTCAGGTTTTTTGTCCTAACGTTTGTCAGATTTTTTATTTAGTATACGATTATTTTATGAGGTTAATTTCCTACAGGTACCAAATACGTTCCTGGTTGATGTGAACGTTGTACTTGTGAATAATGTAAGATCCATTTTCAATGCCAATAAACGCAAGAGGAAAACAGGGAAATATAACAACTCCCCTTATACCAAACTTCCGGACACTACTCCTAGAGTTTTGCGAAGTCGTACATTCAGAAACAAATATAAAAAATTATCCCCTCCTGTCGCGCCTGATTTTGACCAACATTTGGAACTACCACCATTGCAACCATTTGTTGAGGTATGTAAAATTTTGAAGATCTCTTTCTCGCTTTTCCTATTACGATTAAACTTTGAAACTGAGAAAATCATTCTTCTTTAACTACACTTATCATTTATTTCAGAACTTGGAAAGAGGTCCCAATGCAAAGAGAAAAGAGGTGAATGTGCCAGTTGCGATTCAAAACTTTGTTGAAACAAACATGAACATTAAGTTCATGTTTCCATGGGGTAGTGAAGACACGGTTGCTGATGTCCATTTCTGGAAGTGTTTTATTGGCCATGGATGATTGTAGCTCTGGATGGCTAAGGGACGAGGTGCGTATAACAATTGATCGATAGTTTTCAATTATAAATTTGTTTGTCTATGGATACTGACTTTCAGCATACCTTAACTTACATACAACTGTATTTAAACAATAGCATATAGACCTATGGGTTGACTTGATGTGGACATTCCGACAACAAGATTCCGATTGGGCTATGGCCGGTGCATTTTTCTGTCCTGCTGTCATGGACAATATGCTACGACCCTATTGGGCAAACGGTACAAAGTATCCACTGCCTTGGATGGATGTCGAAAAGGTCATCATAACTTATCCTTAGCTGATCCATAGTTATTTTTCTTTGGAACTTTATTGTTGTCGTGTATAAAATTTAATTTTTCGGTAAAATGTAGGTACTTTTTCCAATAAATGAACCTGGAGTGCATTGGGCGATAGGTGAGCTTGTCATACGTACTGGTGTTGTGACAGTGTTTGACTCGCTTCCTAAATTTACAAGAAAACGATACTGGTGGAATATTACCATGCCAAGTGCATTTGAAAAGTATTTGACAAAGTATCTTAAAGACGAGGGTGTGTTGGAGTCAAAAGGCATACAGGCTGATGGTTATACGTTAACTTGGAAACGTGGAAAGGATGTCCCCACACAAGGATGTTCATATGGTGACTGCGGAATATGGGTTTGTATAAACCTTTATCGTTTGTGTCATAATATGCCATTAAAGGTAAACAAACCTTTAATTACAGGTCTAGCTTATCGTGAACGAATGGCGGAATACTTGTGGAAGTACAAGATTCTATATTCCGAAACCAAAAATTAACATGAACATCCACTGGTATAGCTTGTAAGTATGTGCAAGTCTAGCTTAGATGAAGTGTATGGACAACTTAATGTAATATTTAGATGTAGTGTACTGAACAAACTAATGTAGTGTAACTTCGTAACTTCTTTTGCATAAGTATATAATTTTAGTTTAGCAAATCTTTCCTCAAATGCTATGTAGGTCAAACATACTTATAGATTCATATCAACCACTATATGTAGCTGCAAACATATTCATATCACAACATGAAATTTATATAACAAGCACAATACAATATGTAGTTGCAAACATACTTATAGCATTAATATAACAAACACAAATTAAAAAACATAACCAGTAGCCGTGGATAATACCTAAAAGATACATATCATAGAAAACCTAAGATGAAAACACAAATTAAAAAAACGAATCATCACACACATATCCCTCGTGACTCGAATAAGAGGCACTCGAATCGTCCTCACTGGTAGGCATAGTTGTCAAAATCGCGCCTAAGGCGCGCCTAGGTGCGCCTCGGAGCAAGGCTCTAGCCTTTGGGATTTTTTCAGATCGAGGCTCACGACATGCATGAATCCCAAAAAAAGCGCGCGCCTTGGGGCTTTTTGCGCCTTTGCGCCTCAGGGCTTTTTGCGCCTAGAAGATGTAACAGTTTTTTTTTTTTTTTTTTTTTTTTTTTTTTTTTTTTTTTATAATATTAAGATAAGATACATGGGCCTTTTAAGTCATAGGGTGAGTATTTGTGTGATCTGTAATTTGAATTAATTTTATGTTTATTGATTAAAATTTTGTTTAAGAAGTTACTTTGTTTCATTAAGTATTTTCTTTACAACATATTATCATGAAAATATGGCATTGTACCTTGAATATTAATATGTTGCTTGCTTGATATTTTGGGTTAAATTGTGAGCTTTGTTAGACATAAGCTACAAGTGTAGGACACAAGCATGTTTAGTCTAATATGGATTTTAATCTCCATATAGGTCATTGAGCCAAAGAGTTGATCTGTTTTATAAGTGACAACTAATCCATTTTAATATTTATAATGGCAATATGTGTCATGCAATAAGTATTTTAATGTTATTTTGTGTTATTTAAGCTACATAAATGGTCATATATGCTATAAAAAACTTAATGTTTTTAGTGCGCCTCGCATTCGTGAATCCCGCGCCTTGAAATGCGCCTCGACTCGAGGCTCTTTGCCCCCCTTTGCGCCTTAGTGCGCCTTGAGCCTTTCAGAACACTGCTGGTAGGCACACGGGGCAATCCATTTTCAATTCGCCATACACAACGACGGTCTCTCCGAGCCTGTTTAGCTCTTAAGTA
This sequence comes from Artemisia argyi, assembly GCA_030686995.1. Lineage (NCBI taxonomy): Eukaryota > Viridiplantae > Streptophyta > Magnoliopsida > Asterales > Asteraceae > Artemisia > Artemisia argyi. The sequence continues at coordinate 126,659,141 of CM060706.1, read as the reverse complement.
CTCTTCAAGAGCTCTTGCCGCATCTGCTTCCTCTGCTTCAACACGTAATAATTCTTGCATATCTTGCTGAAACAGTTCTTCATCAGTCAACCCTCTCCAAATGGGTTGGTTTTCCACCGGTGGATTGTTGACCGGTTGATCGGGTTGTTGTTAGACAACAGGTGGATTGGGCACTGGTTCATTATCCGGTATGAATACCGGAAAGATGTCTTCTGGTGGAGTGTTCTCCGGTTCATTCGGTATCATGTTGGAGCTTGAAAATTGATGGGAAAAGTCATGGTGACTTGGGAATTGCTGGGAGAAGTCACGGTGAGTTGGGAATTGTTGCGAGAAGTCGCGGTGAGTTGGGAATTGTTGGGAGAAGTCTTTGCGAGACATTGTTTGAGATTATTTGTTGTGAATTATGTATTGTGAGAAACTGATGTTTTACAACAATGTGGATATAGTGTTTACATATTTATATTGGACCTGAACATAAATACCCAAGTACATTTGTTGGTATAAGACACTAAATGAACTAGTACAATAGGTTGTTGGGTAAGTTAACTATTGTTGGGCGACCTGCCTAAAGTAAATGGAATCAAATTAATAAACAACTTTTTAATTTGTGGTCTACACTCTACAATGATTGTAATTTTACAATAGGCTACAACAAAACATAAGTGCATGAAAACAACAAATTCGCAATAATGCATTACAAGTTCAGGAAATTTAAAAACATGTTACAAGTTCAGGAAATTTAAAAGCATGTTACAAGTGCAGGAAATTTAACAACATGCTACAAGTGCAGGAAATTTTACAACCGAAAGTTCATTACACGTTACGGAAATATTGAAATAAAAACAGTTAATGGATGGGACCTTTCATTCTTTTAAGTAGCACATCCCAGTTTGTTTCATAACGGTAATTCCCAAAGTCTTCCGTTTCCGCTATCCCATACTCTATCTTCCACAGCAAATCGTCAAATTCTCGATCTTGCCTGATCCTCTCCTCCATTTCTCTTTCAGCCCTATCCTCTTCGGCTAGTATTTCCATTAATGCATCCTCGTCTTGTATTGTTTGTCGTTCATGATCCTCATTAGCATACTCGTGACTTTTCTCATAAAATGCATCCGCGTAAATTTCCTGTAATTCACTTTCTTTTAGCGGCTCCTCACATGTTTCTTTTACAGGTTCCACATCAATTTCATTCAACCTTTCAACAACGACTTCTTCCTTCTCGTCAACATTGACAGTGTCTGTTTTCGTCTCTACATAGAAAATTTAAATAATAGTTAGTAACTTTTAGAGGTATAAACATTATCATAATATATATGTTTACCTTTAGACATTTCTACATATAAAATTTACAAAAGACTTTATTTTATGGTCTCAAAAGTTGACCAAATTGCATGTAGAAGTACAAATGGAGGTTCAATGCAATAAATCCCCAATAAATGTGTATGCATTAGCCAACTTAAACTTTTTTTTGGGCGACCACTCAAGACTTAATGTTATGGTCTTTGGGCGAATATATTAATAAATTCCATGTAAGTACAAAAATTTAAATGTAGAAGTACAAATGGTGGTTGATGAGTGTGTAAATACTCATCATTTTTACCTTTTCTGAGCTGCCAAAACATCTAAAAACACTCAATATTAAATCAAAATAGTGAAAATATCTCAGGAAAGTGTTTTACATGTTTCAAATGCAAAATAATCAAAAACAGATGAAAAACGTACAAAGTTTGCAAAATTGGCAGTTTCAGTTCCTCAACTTTCAAGAATTGACAAAACTAGTCCCTATGCCTTTATTTTCAATAAAAAGTCATCAAAGGTCCTTTTGAAATCATAAAAAAGTCATATTAAGTCCTTTGATGGCAAGTTTGCAAAAATTACACTTTTGGTCCTTCAAAGTTTCAAAATTGGCAAATATGGCCCCTGAGCAAAATATTTTGAAGTCAAAAAGTCTTTCATGGTCCTTGGAAAGTTAAAATGTTCACAAATGGTCCCTTGGTGTGAAAATTGGGAAAGTTACAAGATTGGTCCCTGAAGTTTGGTGAATTGACATAAATGGTCCCTGCAAGCTCAAAATTGGAAAAAGTCAAAACAGGTCCTCATACTATTCACCACTTGGCATAATATACCCTTTGAAACATTTTGAAATAATGCCAAAACACACCCCTCACATTTCGGCTAAATTACAAAAAAGGTCCTTGTGCTTTTTAACCATAAAACCAAACAGATTCAAAATATTATACAAAACCAAACCCCACCCTGATCCAGTCCAATCCAGTCCACTCTCTTTGGGCCCAAAACACAATTCAGCCCACACCAATCCCTAATAATAAAAACCCATCCACCCCCAGGTTTGACCCCGGTCAAAACCACCTCCACCTTCTTTCCCTCCCACAGCCAATACCACCACCCACCAATACCACCCCTGGTATTTCTTCCCCCTTGCACAACTTGCCCAACCACCTTATCTCTGCCATATCACACTCCCCAAACATCATTAAATGCCACCCCCCTATGGCTACTCAACAGAGCCAATTGGCTTAAAAATTATCTTTCCTGCCAAATTGAGAGAGAGGACAAATGACATCCATTGGCTGCTATTTTTGGTGGGATTTGACCAGTGGAACCCACACAACACCCTGGGATGCTATAAAGAGAAAGAGGAGCAGAAGTGAGAAGGCATTAGTGTAGTTGTAGTTTTAGTGTAATCGTAGGTAGTATGCTTTCTTTTTTAAAATGTAATTTTCAGTTTCAAAGATTGTACTCAGTCTCTTTAATGCAATTTAAGTTTGTTTAAACCTTAATTTCATTGTTCTCAATACTTATTTCAATATTTCACTCTTAAAAGCTCAAATTCCTATTTTACCTTAGAGTTTGTTGAAGGTGTAGTTAACTGATTTACAAAGTTTGTTTATGCCTATTGTTAAGGTTCCACAAGCTCATTTAAGCTCTTGAATTAGTTTAACAAAAAGAAAAAAAAAAAAAACAGAAAAATACAAATGAAAAATAAATAAAAAAGTAAAAGTTTAGTGATCATAAACAAGAAGGGAAGCAGGTTCAAGAATTGGATGAAACATGGTTTGTAGTACCTCATGGGAGGTGTAGGTGATGGTTTTGGATCCATTGGTTCTCAGCTTGAAGAGTTTTGTAAGTTCAATTTTTGATTTTTGGCAATTTACTTTACAAGCCCTATTCTGTCATCCCTTTCTGTTAATTTAAGCTTTTTAATGTTAGTATAAGTCAGTTTAAGAGTTTCTAGTTTGCATTTGTGAGATTGCCTTCTAAAAATTGTGAAACAGTTAGTTTAGGGGGTGTTTGGATTAGCATGATGTGCTGAGGTTTTGTTGTTATTTGATTGTTGTTTTGATATGAACAGGGTACCTTAGTCCTAAGTAGGTTAGTTAAAGCTTAATTTCCAGGTCTCCATTAGTAGAAAGTCAAAACTACTCTTAAACCCTACCTAGGAGTTAACTATCACACAGTTAGTACCCAAAACCATTCACAGTAGCTCAAAACTTGTAGATTTAGATTAGAATAACTTTATTTTAGCTTAACATCATGTTTCAAGTCAATTAGAATCATTAGAACTTCATAAAAGTTAGCCTAGTAATAATATATCAAAAGTCAAATTGTACCTATCTCAGATTTTTACCAAAATAGTGAGATTTGTTTTGATTTTTCTATGAGGTATTAGACCTTGACCTTTTCAGAATAAGCAACCCCCCCCCCCCCTCATCTTTGGAGTCCCAGAATGGTTTTATTTTTGTGAATTTTTTGGTGGGCCCCACAACCTCTCAAAGAGGGCTGCAGGGCTGATTGGTTGCCCTGTATCAGCAGATACCCCTCCACCATACCACCTTTGGTGGTGGTTTGTGGCCACCACAATGGTCCCCACACCTAGGTTTTGGGTTCTCCCAACCCCCTCCTACCAGGGAACTCCCATTGACCACTAGTTTGACCTAGGACCCAGTGGACCCCACTTGGAATCAACCCCAAACCTTGTCCCTTTTCTGAGTTTAAATTGGATTGGTTAAGTGCTTATTTTGATTCTATTGCTTATTCTGTGGATCCATTGTGCTTAATTTGGCTTATACATGTTCACATTACTAGTTTAAACCAGAATCATCCTTTGTGGGTCCCACTCAAGCTCATTTGAGCTTATTTACTTAAAAAGTCAACTATGGTCAACTGTCAAGCCAAATAAGCTCTCAAGTGCTTATTTTTCATTTACAAAAAAGTTGTTTTTACAAAAGTTTGTTTTTTTTAGGTGTAAAGTAAGTTTGTAAAAGAAAAACAAAGAAAAACCAATTTAATTTTAAGTGATAGTTTCTATTTAATGTAATTTAATTTTAATTTTCATTTTTAAATTTTTATTAAGTACTTAGTGTTTTTATATTTTTATTAATTACCTTATATAGTAAAGTAATTCTAGTAAATTTTTCAGATTTTTATTTTGTCATTTAGTATTTATTAGATTTAATATTAGTTTTCTTAATTATTAATTAATATTAAGTATTAAATAGCATATTTAGTTTTAATAAAGCAAAACCTTGTTTTTATATTTTTCCTAGCTCTAATATAGTATAATAGACTTTTAGAAAATAAATTTTTATTTTCTACTGTTCATTTTCCATTTTTCATATTTTAATTATTTAAATTAGATTTAAAGTAATTAATTAGTGGAATAGTCTTAAATATAATTTTTAGAGGTTTTTATAATTTTGTAGGATTCCTGTGATGGTTAAGTAATTTTATAAATTTTCTCATAATTTTCTAAGTTAATTTAGTATTAATAGTAATTTAAATTAGATTAATTAGTTTAATTAAGTTAAATAGTTTTTAATTAATATAAAACTCATAAAAAGACAAAAATATTTATTTTTATTTTTTATACTTTCTTCAAGTTCAAATTAAGGTTTAGAAAATATTTTTGCTAATTTTTAGTTTAATTTATATCATTTGTCATTTTTAGTTAATTTAAATTAGGTTTTAATTTAGATTTTAAATAGTGTTATTAATTAAATAATATTTTAATCATTTTTATAATTTCATTTTCATTTTCAATCTTCTTTTAATTTTAAGTTTCAAAAGCACCCCCTGTAGTTTGTTAAATACCAAATCCCACTTTCTGTCTGTTACGTGATCCTGATTGTGAATTTGTGCATATATCTGAGTATCTGTTTTTTGTGAATATTATATCTGTGTACCAATACCAAAATAACAGTAGCAAAATCAATTACACATCATCTGGGCTACTGACCTCAGTCCCACTCATTCCTATAAACGATTTCCAAAGCACCATTTCAATCTCGCTGGGACATAACGACCCGGGGACACACTATACTATCACCGGAGAATTGGAACGAGGCTGTCTTTGACTTGTTGACCTTGGTCAATAATATCTGACTGTTTCAGGACCAATCAAAATTTGGTGCCGCTGCCGGGGAGGTTGTTGCGTGTTTTAAAAATCGTTTTAAGTTTAGTGGTTTTCAAAACCCTCCCTGTACAAATTTCACACAAATTTGTAAAAAGTTTTTGTAAAAATATCAATCATATCAAAAAGTTCATTAACACTTTTCCTGAAGTGTTAAAAACACCAAAAAATAAAAAACAACAAAACAAACTGTGAAGTTAAATTACTTCATTTTCTTTAAGATTTCAACCTGAAACAGTTGGTTTAAGGTAATTTCTGACATTAAATTGCGAACTGAAGAGGAAACCTATTTACTTCCTCCCGCCAGCCTGCGAGTAATCTTAAAAGAACGATTTCGGTTAACGAATCAGTTCCAAAAATATTTCTGAAAGTTTTCTGCACACACACCCATAAGCCTAAAGCGGTTTTCAAATTAATAAATACATAAAATCTTACCACCGCAAACCAAGGCTGAACACCTACCAACTGGGGTGTGGACATAATAAGTTCCCAAACTTAAAGATTAAAACTTGCCTTTGTATCCCTGTGAGTGGTGTACCTTTTTCAAAGAAGCCATTCACTTGTGATTATTGGTTTAAGTTCCCTGTGGTTTTGCCTCGATTTTGTTTTGAAAAAAAAAAAATTGTTTTTGGTGCATGTGCACTAAACATGTTTCTCAAAAATACTAAAAATATTCACCTTTACCCTCTCACCTTTTTGATTCTCCATTTCTTACCCTCCAAAACCTTTTTATTCTTTCTATGTCTCATCCACACTTTCTGATTTGCCAGTGGTGTGGTAATCCTTATAATGGTGGCAATTGCCCCAGTTGTGGCATGGTAGAGTCAGGAAACGGGTCTGTCTATAACCAAAATCCCTATTCCTACCATGACACGACTGATTCATTCCATCAGTTACCACACCATGAGACTCAACAGTTTTACTGTGGTGGTTCACATTACAGTTCTGATTGTCAATCAGGAAACACGCTTGTCTATGAGCAGTTTCCTGATAACAATTATAACTCGAGCACATACAACCCACAACTACATCAGTTTCACTGTTGTGATTATTGTGGAGGTCCACACTTTAGCTCTGATTGTCAAACAAGGAATCCATTTCCTTGTAATAATTTTGACTCTTCGTATCAAGACCAACCTCCACAGTACCAAATGATCCAAGCAACTCCTCAAATCCAGCAAGACTTTTTAGAGGTTCTTGAAAAACTTAAAGAACTTAAGGAGGAGTTAGCTAATATTTCACTCCGCCATACTCCAAGTTCTTCTTGTGCATATTGTGGGGGTCCTCATGATGATTTTCAATGTCAACCTTCCGGTTTTGACATATCTACATCCCCACAATTTCCACTCATTCCAAATTCTCGTGGGAAAACTATGGCAGAATTACTTGCTGAAGAACGAGAATCTGGAAAAAGCATGGAAGAATTATTGGCTGAGCAACGAGCAGCTAAAATACGTGCTAATATTCACAATACTGCTCTATTTGATGACTATGATGACAGTGATGATGAAGATAACATTGTTATTATTCAAAAAGATTCATCAAGTTCATCAGTTGATATCCCAGCAGTTGAGATTCCATCTCAAACAATTGCTATCACACCCGAAGTTCACATTCACTCTCTAAACATGGGGGATGAGCATCTTAGCACTGTTCCTAATAAGGAATCGGACGAATTCATAAAGTCTAGTGCTGAGAACCTTATCCCAATCACAAGAAAGTCACAGGGAACTTCTGATCACATGTTTGATTTACCTTCCCCTCTTGAGTGTCCAAAAGCTCAGTTGGAGATTTTCTCCGATTGTAGCGAAGATTGTGCATCTTATGGAGACATCGAGTATGTTGAGGCATCAATTCCACATATTGATGCTGATCATTTTCTTGAGGAGATCACCAAAATCAATTCAACTCCAACAGGAAGTGATGATGGTCTCCTTAACTCCGAAGCCGAAATTGAAAATCTCTTAAATCATGATCTGTCACTCACTTCTGATCCCGAAAATCTAATAGAGAATATTGATCACTTTGTTCCCGAAGCATTCAATACTACTCTCACCAATCCTCTATTTGAATTCGAATCTGAATTCACTTTGATTTCTGATAATCCACTCTTTGATATTCAGAACGAGGATTGTGATGAGTCTATTCCGGAACATGAATTCACAGATTCACATCTTGTGAATAATTCTCTTCATGAGGAGTTCTCCGGTGAACTCACTCATCATGTCATGACTCCTCCGGAGTTTGATATCCCGGGGGGAGATGCACTCAATCATGAGAATTTGCAAATTCCCACCCACCCTCCCGGGATGTTTTCGAGTTTAACCTTTGAAATCCAAAATCAGGCTAATGAGCCTGCCTTCGAGGAAGAAGATCTTATCATGATTTTCATCATGGTTTTCTTCCTTTTATTCACCTACAGGGTGACTTCTCCTGTTCTTTATTCCTTCGGGAATGAAGATACTATCTTTGATCCCGGCATTTTCATTTACCACTATTGTAAGCCGGGTACTTATCTCATCGGTGTGGAACTTTCACGTGCTTCAAATGTTTATCCAAACATCTTGAATGAAAGTCCGATGGAGATTGTTTCTTCCACATCATGCTTCCCCAAGGACTAATGAATTCGGGGTCGAGTCAAGCTAGCGACTCGGTAAACAAAAACAGTAGCATGCTTATAGGGTTTTCACCCTAAGTGTGGGGGAGTCCCCCATGCTATGATTACAAAAGTGAAAAACAAAATTGTGTTTCCACGTTTAGCTTGTAATGTTGCTCTTTTACGTTCAAGGAATCGGCATAATAGCCGGGACTTTGAATATTGAGGACAATATTCATGCTAAGTGTGGGGGGGGGGGGGGGGGGTATTTCGCTATTCTAGCGAATTTTATCACATTTTACTATATAGTACCCCCGTTTTTGACCAAAATTTTCAAAAATTTTTCACTAAAGCTCAAAATTTTTGTGGTAATCAGTCCGCCAAAGTCTTAATGACAAATGGATTGGCTAGTCCAGGAGCAAACAGCTCTTGGTAAAAACATCTCAAACCCGTTGATGGCTTGCAATTTGCCAAAAATTGTATGGTTCCTCAACTCCCCATATCCCATAAAGCGAATGAGTTGGCTAGCCCGCAAGATTATGGCTTGTGGTAAAGGTAGTGGAAAATCCATAATTGGTAATCAGCTCACCAAGATGTTGACTATTCCATCAAGAGTTGGCTAGTCCAGAAGCAAATGGCTTTTGGTAAAGACAAATCAAATCCTTATATAGTAAAGTAATTCTAGTAAATTTTTCATATTTTTATTTTGTCATTTAGTATTTATTAGATTTAATATTAGTTTTCTTAATTATTAATTAATATTAAGTATTAAATAGCATATTTAGTTTTAATAAAGCAAAACCTTGTTTTTATATTTTTCCTAGCTCTAATATAGTATAATAGACTTTTAGAAAATAAATTTTTATTTTCCACTGTTCATTTTCCATTTTTCATATTTTAATTATTTAAATTAGATTTAAAGTAATTAAAAGGTAATTAATTAGTGGAATAGTCTTAAATATAATTTTTAGAGGTTTTTATAATTTTGTAGGATTCCTGTGATGGTTAAGTAATTTTATAAATTTTCTCATAATTTTCTAAGTTAATTTAGTATTAATAGTAATTTAAATTAGATTAATTAGTTTAATTAAGTTAAATAGTTTTTAATTAATATAAAACTCATAAAAAGACAAAAATATTTATTTTTATTTTTTATACTTTCTTCAAGTTCAAATTAAGGTTCAGAAAATATTTTTGCTAATTTTTAGTTTAATTTATATCATTTGTCATTTTTAGTTAATTTAAATTAGGTTTTAATTTAGATTTTAAATAGTTTTATTAATTAAATAACATTTAAATAATATTTTAATCATTTTTATAATTTCATTTTCATTTTCAATTTTCTTTTAATTTTAAGTTTCAAAAAGTTTCAAAAGCACCCCATGTAGTTTGTTAAATACCAAATCCCACTTTCTGTCTGTTACGTGATCCTGATTGTGAATTTGTGCATATATCTGAGTATCTGATTTTTGTGAATATTATATCTGTGTACCAATACCAAAATAACAGTAGCAAAATCAATTCCACATCATCTGGGCTACTGATCTCAGTCCCACTCATTCCCATAAACGATTTCCAAAGCACCATTTCAATCTCGCTAAGACATAACGACCCGGGGACACACTATACTATTACCGGAGAATTGGAACGAGGCTGTCTTTGACTTGTTGACCTTGGTCAATAATATCTGACTGTTTCGGGACCAATCAGTGGTTGATAAAAACTAACTAAGTGTTTAATTGTGTATCAATGTAACTGTGGGTTTATTACAATAGGATTTTATTCATGCTAAGAAGCTGGAAAAAACAACAAATTAAAATATGGATGACGAGGAAAGTGGTAAGTTTAAGGTAATACTAGTACATCCATGTGTAAAGCATGCTGTTAAACTACCTAAAGACATCAGTTACAACAATCTACTTGCGTATGTAAAGAAAAAGGTGGACGCCGCTAAAAGGAAAGGAAATGCTGACATCAGGTTGTTTTACAAAGATGGAACAATGTCATTGGACATTGTGGATGATGATGACGTCCAATACTTCATACATGATGTTTGCGGTAATAAAGACCAAGTTCAGAAACTATTCATATCAACAAAAGACCAACCTTCAGAGGTAAAATCATCTTATGCTTCTAATAATTTATCAATCGATCTTAATATTCCGTTGTTACCCGAACCTTTTAATCATCCCACCCCAAAGGTTGAAGCATATTCCTTTCACAACCAAAATGATTCGCTTCCTATATGGCAAAAAAACTCCTTTAAACATATGCCCCTCCCTCCCAAAGCCCCAAATTCAGTGATCAAATGCATTGACAGAAGTATAAACGCTTGTAAGAATGATACAACCTTTTATAAGTATAGGGAATTTGTTAATAAGGCAGATTGCATGTTTAACATCGGAAAGAAATCACTAATAGAAAGGTTTGAATACGTTGTTATTAAATCTGAACCAACATGGTACAGTGTTCGGTGCACAAAAGAAGCTTGCCCATGGAGAATATACACACGGAAAGTGAATGTGGGTGCACAATTCTATGTATCAACAGTACATGACGTTCACACATGTTCACGGACCGAATTTTGTCCTAATCATCGTAATGCTACCATGAAATTACTAAGTCAGTTACTATACGAGAAAATAAAAGATCATAGCAGGGTATATAGGGTCAGGGACATACAAACTGACCTTAGGGTTGATTGGAAAATAGACATTTCTTACAAACGCGTTTGGGGTGGAAGGAACTTATTATTTGAGTTGTTGAACGGGAAACCAAAAGATTCATTTGAGCAGTTTCCTTATTATTGCCATAACTTAAAGTTGGGAATCCTGGAACGGTAACACACATTGAAACTGATGCCGCGGGAAGATTTAAGTTGGTATTCATAGCATTTGGTGTTGAGGTAAGCCTCGTTTCTATTACTAATTTTCATATAAATATTCATATACTTCTAGAAATTGTGTTGTAAGATTATACTAATATATGGTTACTCAATCAGATTAGGAGCTTTATAGCCTTCATGCGGCCATTGTTAATAATTGATGCAGCGCATCTAAAAGGGAAATATAAAGGAACCAACTTGCTTGCTGTTGGTATGGACGGTAACAACCAGATTATTCCAATTGCTACTGGTGTGTGTCAGGGAGAGACGGCTGAATCATGGACATTGTTTATGAGGAAGTTGAAAGAGTGTATCGGTGTTGTTCCTGGTTTGGCTATCATTTCTGATAGGCATCAATCTATAATTCAAGCTTGTAATATAGTTTTCCCAGAAAGCTTTCACGGTAATTGTTGTCGGCACTTGATGATGAATTGCAATTTAAAAGGCGAACTAGTGAGGTATTTATTCTGGAAGGCATGGAAAGCTTATAGTATTGAAGTCTTTCAAAGAACTATATCAGAGCTACGTGCTAAAAGGCCTCAGGCGGTAAAAAAAACTTGAAGAAGCAGGGTTTGAAAAATGGTCAAGAGCATATTGCCCAGAAAATAGATACAACTACTTTACTTCAAACAGTGAAGAATCAATCAATGCTCTAACTTTACTAGTTATAAGAGTTCTAATAACGATGCTCATGGAATATTACAGAAGGCTTTTACAAGATTGGTATTGTGAACGTCGCGAAAAATATATAGGTAAAAACTTAATGATTGTATTTCGTCAGTAACCTTTAGTGTCTAACTCTTACAATATTTATTTTTTCTACTCAATTGTTTAGACGCACCGGAATTTGAACTTACAGACTGGGCCGCTAAGAAGCTGGAAAAAAGGATGTACAAAAGTGAAAATTGGGAAGTTAAAGGCATCGCCATGTGTGCCGTGTACCAAGTAACAGACCCTTATAATTCTCATATAGTTGATTTTCTAAAAAGGGATTGCAGTTGCAGGTATGTACTACAAACCTTTTTTTTATTAAGCAACAATATATTTCTCCATGAATGGCATTTCATTAATTTCCACTTGCAGGCAATGGAAACTTTCAGGTATACCATGTGGTCATGTGTGTGCCGTGTGTAGGGCAGAAGGTTTGACTAACTGTAACCAATGGGCGTTACCATGGTTTACTAAAACCAACCTCAAAGGAACATATCATGAAATGGTATTTCCTTTGCCTGATGAGCCAAATTGGCATGATCCAGGTAACTTGCCAAAGCTTAAGCCTCCGCTGATGGTAAAGTGACAATCAGGAAGACCAAAGAACAAAGACCGCATCCCCTCAAAAAATGAGGAGCCGAAAGTTAAACAGTGTGGCAGGTGTGGCTGCAAATCCCACACGCGTGAAGCTTGTATGCAACCGTTGCCTAGATCAGATAACGGTAAAGAAGTTTTTGATTCTACAGGAGGCCGTAAGCGTAAGTCAGCTAATCAAAGTCAAGTGACAGTCGAGCCAAATACAGGTAACGAGACAGAAGTTACAGACCAGCCGAATACGGATTTTGACGAGGAGTATTTTCAAAATGGAAGAATATACGAGGATTGGGATGACTTAGACTGGATGGATGAAGAATGTACCAACCTTTACGAGGGTGACGCGGTCTGGGCCGGTGCCTCATCTTCTTCTGCCATTAACCTAAACGCTTACCCGGAATCATATAATCCGCATCACTTGGATGATTTCTAGTTTATGTTTCATTTAGTTATGTGTCTTAGAACTTAATGCTTATTGTCAGTTTCGTACTCTGTGTGTATGTTGAAAAGAACTTATTTTGTCTAATATGTATTATGATATTTGCATAATATATATAAGTGTCTATTAATTAAATTCATTTCAACATAATAAACACCTATCAGTGACATAAATTTAAATTCATTTCAACATATATAATTAATTATACAAAAGTTTAAACAAACTAGCGTTTAAACATGATCGATCACAAAAAGACTTCAACTAAATCGACTATCATGAAGACATGGGACATACAATACTTCAACTAATAACCTACACCATGATCGATCACAAAAAGACATCAACTACTACAACAACATTAAGACACGGGACATACCATACATCAACTAATAACCTACACCTATTAACTTACTACATGACTGACATCCACAACAAAAGCACACAAATGAGCTACAACCCTCCCAAACACCCATCAACTAACTACAGGGCTGGCATCCACAACAGCATCATACAAATGACCTTCAATGACAACCCAGATTGAGTCTCGTATCAACAAGACCTGGATATACAAGTTCTTCGCAGTACTTTGTCCTATCAGCATGGTTTTGAAGAATTAGTTACTCACAGAAGGGTTTGATGAAAAAGGATCCTGCATCTCCCTCAATATCGAGGCTCTGAAAGTCCCCGGTTGCCATCCTGTATAGTAAAAGCATTGCAGAAAAACCTTCCTGGCTGGGAACCTCGACAATCGGGTCAATGTTTTCATGAAATCCAATCAATTTCAATGGAATGGGTGAAGGAATGGTTAGTAGATTGCTAAATGCTGATATTGTTCCACCATCTACTGATAACACCCAAATACAGAACACATAGTTGTCATCACTTTGTATATTGCCAGTAACAACTAGGTTGTCACCTAGGCTTGTCATATAGATTGGCAAGAGGATTTAACCGAGTAACTGGTCAGGAATTTTTATACTCCTGAAACGGAGGCTGAGCAGGTCAAAAGAGACAATAACATAGCTCTTGTAGGAGGTTGCATTATCAGAAAGGAACTTTTCATACCCACACCAGTATATGTAACGACCAATGTTTGCTTGACTAGCCTTTTTAATCCTGAAATGACTAGGAAGCAAACATTGACTTTCTAAAACCCGCCAAGCTCTAGATGACAGCGTGAACATTTGAACAGACCAAGGATCATTTGAATCAAATGAGAATGCTATTTTTAGAATGATTGGCTCAAGATTGTCAGGACGGATCCCAAAACCCAATAGACGCTTTTCGTACTCTTGAGCCAAAGTATAATAGGGGACATACGATCCCAATGATTTGTGGAGAGATGGGTTCCAAAGGAACCCCAAGAAATGACGGACAATTGGTCCAAACGAAAAACCACATACTCCGTGGGACCAACCTAGGGGTGTCAAACCTAAAAAGCTTATATTCGATACAACTGGTGTCATAGCGAAATTGTGGTCTACAAGACAGGCGTACCCTTTAAACCTACGCTCAAAGATTATAACGTAGGAGAAAGTTGATCCCATGCGAACCCCGAACCGGACAGTGAAATGCATTGTGTCAATGCGAGATCTCCACATCTTGCATAGAGTTCGGCATTGCGCAATAGACTCAGAGATAGCCTACGAACAATGTCCATTTGGATTTCAATTGGTATATTTTCAGACATTTATAGAGAAATTTTTTTTCTTTGATGTAAGGAAGTTGATGATCAGTTTGGGTGTAAAGTAGTATACAAATTTTGTGATATAAATAGAACATAAGACTTTGATCATTCATTTCACAAACCAACTCACTGTATGTCAAATGTACTTAATTTGTCCTATAAATTAATTTTTTAAGACTTAACTAAGAGTTTTAAGAGTTGACTTATGCATAATTATGATAGAATTCAATGATCAAGTACAAGATTATGAATGCCCAAGTACAAGGACTGGTTCATGAGGAATTATTTTGGGCGACTAAACAATTTGTTGGGCGACAACCTATACTAATATACTATGTATAATGTAATATGATATTTGCATGCATTATAATTGAATACAAAATATAAATAAGTGTACCTGACCAATTGATTGTCGAGAATCTTCCTATCCCCATTAAACCATTGGAATTGATTGTCGAGAATCGTGTAAGTCTACAATCGATCAAAAAATTCACGTTTAAGTCAGCGATAAACATGCTTGAAAAAATTAACCAACGAAACACTTTATAAAGTTAAAGAATGGCCTTACTATTTAATTTGTCAGCCCGAAAGAAGAAGCATGCATTATTCAAAGTTTCCCAACATACATACTTGAAGAGAAATAAAAATTAAAACTTGTATGAAAATACAATTACTAGTTGGGATCATACTTAAAACTACATTTACAATACACATTTAAAACTACATTTACAATACACAACTGACAACACTACCAACTATACACCCGGTGTTGGTAAAAGAACCTCGACATATGTTCACGGTAGGCTAGCGCGGTCTGAACAGGATTATCAACATCCAACGACTTCCCATGTGCCAGTAGATATAAGAAAATGCAAGTCCAAATACCGCAGTCACCAAAAAGGCCTCCTTGAGATGGAACATTTTCTGCATTCTTGAATGTGATGGCATATGTTGTAGGGTCTATACCCTTCATCTCGAAGACGTTGGCTTGTTCTAGTACAACCGGAAGTCCAGCCTGTACATGGATTCACAGCAGTTACAAAAAAAAAAAAAAAAAAAAAAAAAAAAAAAAAACATGACGATAAAATATTGCATAACATAAATAATATACGCACAGGAACAAACATAAAATGTTTCATTTAGATACGTTAACGGAGTACAAAAGATAAGCATTAATGAGATAACAACCGATATACTAAACAACATTCCAACATAATTAAAAGGTGACAAACACCAACTACAACATGGCACACAAATGGGATGCTACATCCAACAATCTAATACGCATCCTTATCTTCATGAGTTTGCAGAATGAGTGACTCGCAATTGGGATTGATGAAAAAGGATGCACAATTTCCCTCAGCACCAACATACAGAAAGGTCCCGGAAGAAACATTGTAGCGACAAGATTCATAACATACCCATCCGGGTTATGCACTTCAAGTATCGGGTTGTTCGTGTTGTCAAATCCAATTAATTTCAATGGAAAAGGAGTAGGAATGCTAATGAGACACTGAAAGGATTCTATGGATCCGCCAACCACCTCTAATATCCATATACAGAAAACAAATTGGACCTCTACATTTAAGTTTCCAGAAACCACAACATTATCTCTAAGGTTAGAAACATAGAACGGTACAGGAAGTTGGACTAACAACTGGGCTGGTATGTCTAAAACATGGAAACGGTGTGTGACCAAGTTAAAAGACACCATCATATATCTCTTGTACTCGCTACCATCATTAGCCAACAAAGTTTCAAAAGCACACCAGAAGATATGGCCATCAACCATAGCTTGACTAGACTTTTTCAGTCGGATTGATTGACGAGGCAAACACTCAGTTTCTAAAATCTTCCATTGTTTAGAGTTGAAGGAGAAAACTAACACACACCATGGATATTCAGGATCGAATGGGTAAGAAATTTTCAGAATAGTAGGGTCCAGGTTGTCAGGTCGAATCCCAAAAGCCAACAGACGCTTTTCATAGGCATGTGCAGTGGTAAGATAAGGAATGAGAGTCCCAACAGATCTTCAGATTGATGGGTTCCAAACAAAGGCCATATTGTGTGGGAGAATTGGCCCATAAGAAAAAGCCCAAACGCCGTGTGACCAACCGATTGGTTTCAATTCACAAAAAGAGAGGTTTGTAGGAACAGGTGTGAAACCAAAATTCTGACACACCTAATGCATGTAACCTTTAAAACCTTGACGATATTGTAAAACATACAGGAAATGATTGGCATGCCGAACACCGGATTTAACAGTGAAATATAAAGTGTCGATAGCAGACTTCCAAGTCTTTGAGACACTACGGCATTGAAGTATGCGTTTGACAGGAAGCCTACGCACAATGTCCATTTGAACTTCAATGGGTATTTTGTCAGACATTGGAGGGTTTAAATACAAGGGTTGGTATATTGTGTGTGTAGAAGACTGGAGGGTTGGTATATTGTGTGTATAGAAGAAGAGTTTAAATACAAGGTTTGCATTGATTTCAAAGACCAACCCTTTTAGTAAGAATTAACTCTACATTGTACTAGACTTTAAGTTGTTGACTTATATAACATTTAATAAGTTGGTTGTCTTATGTACAACCATTTTATATACATTAAAGACTTGACTAGGTATTTCATTTTAAACATATAAGAAATACCAAATGTAACTAATAATTAACTGGTACTATCTAGTTACATTTATATAGTTTTACCTCTAGATATGCGTGCATATTTATATACCAAGGACGCCACCAGGTTCATGTTTTCCACCGCTATCGTAAAAAGTTACGACCCCTGTCTTGATATGGAATTGGGCAACAAACCAATGTTGATCTTTTTCGTTGATAGGCATAAAAACCTGTGAAGATAAAAAAAACAAAAAAAATATTATATAAGGCTCAATAAATATTATATAAGGCTCGATAAATATTATATAAGGCTCGTTAAATCATTATATGTACACACACTGGATGAATACAAGTAATACAAGTAATACCTGCTCAACATCAGCCCAGTGGATTTTGTACTTATCTCAATTAGCATACCAAACGGGGACGGAGTCATGTAAGATCAGCTGAACAAAGTATGCCGTTACCATAGCCCAATCAGCTTCATCGGGTCTGAAATGTAACATGTATTCGACCCAAAGCTCTATGTGCTGTTAAAAGAACAAAAAACATGTTCATGTGACATAGGATAAATGTAACACTGTATATTAACGATATCTGTAAATAAACAATTACAAGACATTCACCTCATCCATTAGCTAGCCTTTTTTAGGCGGATCTAAACAAACTAAGCTCTCCCAGAACCTCTGATCAACATGTACTGGTTCTTTAGACCAAGGAAATGTACAACGAAGGGGACCCAGCTTACCAAGAAATTTGTCGTAGTCATCAGAAAAATTAACTCTGTCGATAGAACTGTTCCAACGAGAAAGATTCTGCATAAACATTGTAACTATATTTGGAAAAATAAATAAGTAAATAAGGCATTATCCTCTGCATAGTTTCTAGGTCATTAGATTAAGATCTAAACTCACCATAGTCAAACTAAGCAAAAAATCTCAAAAAGTAAAAAATTGCACCTTGTGCAGAAAATCCAAATCTTGGATGAATTTTCATGATTTTTAGGATAATAGTTAGACCTTCAGCTTTCTACATGTCATAGTCCCCCACTTAGACTTTAGAATCCCACAAAATTCTTATTTTTGAGATTTTTTCTTGTGGCTTATTTCCCTGGTTTAACAGGCCTGCAGGCCTTAAGCTTGCCCTGCACCAGGCAGTCTCAAATTTTGCCTAACTTTCAATTGAATGTCCTGACCACCCTAGTGGGCCCCACCTGTTGGTTATTCGCTTTTTGGAAAGCCAATAAGCCAAACTTTAAGGACCAAGACTTATTTTTGTGTTTACAACTTATTTATTAGGCCTGCAAGTAGGATTAAGTTGGTCCATTTCATTAGTGAACACTGCATACTCAGTTATTGTGGCAAACTTCCATGCCCTCTCCTGTGTTTGTTTGAGGGACCCAGGGGTCAACTTTTGGATTTTTGATTTGCCAATAAGCTAAGCTTATTGGATCAACCTTAAGTTTGGGGTTCCAATCCCCCTAGTGGGCCCCACAGGCCTGCAAAGTTGGCCATTGTGGCCTGTACCATATTCAGCTTTTTGGATTTGCTTTTTAGCTTGTAACAGCTTATTGCTTGTACTTATAAGCTACATTGCCACAAGTGTTAAGAATTTGAGATTGGTAAGTGTTAAGCATTTGAGATTGCTAAGTGCTTATTTTTGTAATTCAGCCAAAGTGCCTTTATTAAAGTAGCTTATTTTGTGTATTTAAATAGTTTTGTAAAAAGAAAATCCAGAAAAGACAAAGTTTAAAAAAGTGATAACTTCTATTTAAGATTTTTAGCTTATTTTCATCTTTTTCACACAGCAATTTTCATTTTAATAATTTTCTTAGGTTCCTTATACCTTATAAATATATTTTCTATTTTAAATAAATAAGGCATTATCATTACACGTAAATAACAAAGTATGGAAAATTTATTTTTATACCTCCACCCAAGGTTGAACATGTTCTAGTTCATCAAACATATCTGGTTGACGATGACAACTGACATGAGGTGTTCTTTTTTTTACCGCTTCACTAAATTCTTCAGACCAGTAATATTTATACTCAGAACCATCCTTTTTACTCCTCTTCTCAGCTTGCATGTCTGCCTTTGCTCTCTTCCAATGTTCTGAATTATGAAAACGGAAAAAGCTTTCCTTCTTCTCCTGTGCAATCTTCAATTGCTCTTCCCTTTCGAACCGCCGTTTCGTCTCGTCTATCAAAGCATTGTAAAAAACCTTTTCCATACGCTTTAGTTCTTCAATCTTCCACATTTCTTCCTGTTGCTTCCTCAGGCTTAATTCCTCTTCCAAAAGATACTCCTGTAACAATAAATCTTGTGTTGACAATCTTTCTACGATACATTATGTTAGTGTTGATATTCTTTGTAAAAAGACAATACCTGTACAATATCATCATCAGATTCACAATCTTTTGGCTCTGACCAACTGGCAGAAATAAGGGAGTCAACCAATTCAAAGAATTCAGATTGCAGTTTTTCTCGTGTTTCATGGTTTAGATGAGAGAAAGATTCACTGAAGTCCAATTTCGCCTGTACATTAAGATAAAGATGACTTGTTAATTAGAATCAATATTTGAGTTTACATTCTGCAAAGAATGTATCGGCAGCAACATGTTTACCCGATATCCGCAAGTTCTTTCGCACGCAAGAACCTACAAAGTAATTTCAATATAAGTTAAAATTACATATTCACCTTAATATATATGAATCGGACATGCATTATTTATCATGCTGTATAGAAAATCACCTTAATAATAGACTCAAGTTTGTAAACAAGAGTATTCAGCTTCTGAATTACAGAATCCTTAAGGCTGATCTCTGTAATAAGATCAGAGGTATGAACCCTAGGTACTAGCCGTAAATGCTTTTGTTCCGTCCTACCACGTTTCTGAGAAGCAGCAAGCTTCTGAAGAAAAACATCGTAATCATGTAGTTCTCTCGGTTTACGTGTCCTTGGTATGTACCCCTTGAAATATTCAAGAAATTTGATATTCTAGTCTGACTTATGCTCAGCTATTGTTGGCTTCAAGTCGAAATTTATCTTCGAGTCCTACATAAAACAAAAGCACATTTAAGAACTGGCCAAATAAATAAGATGTCCTAACAACAGAAAATAAAATAAATATTAAGAAACATGATATTGTTTTTACCTTGCCAAATAGCAATCCAAATTTCGATCTTGTGAATAACCCTTTCTTTGACCACGCTACACCTCTAGGTATCACATCTTCAGGTTTATTCCACCAACGGTTGCTTCTTTCAAACGACTCAAGAATTCATATCTATAAAATTAAATATTGCGTTAGCCTGAGCCTCGTAATGAAACAATCAAAACTAGTTGTTTTGCATTAAAAAAATAGAGGAATAACCTTGAAAGCCCATACAAATCCTCCAACCGTATACGTTGCAACAAATTTCGGAGATCCTTCTAGTCCTTTAAGATGTTGCCACTTGTGTCTGTCAACGACATTCAGTATCTGGTTGTATAATTGCCTCCAAATGTGCTCCCCCCATGGAAACGAATTCCATGCTTCAAGGTCTTCAACCAAACGAAGTAGTTTATCATCCACTTGATCAGCCAGCAACCGACCCATAAAAATTAGCTCTAGCGTTAACAGTAGACACACACGGACTGTATCCTGATCAGACAACTTACAGAATAGCTCTTCATCCTCAAGAAGACCTAGAAGATCTAAGTTTGAAAGTTTTATCCCCATTTTTTTTGGAAATACCCTCGTCTTAAATTTTATATCCCCTTTACTAAAATCCTGTGAGCTAACCCATTTTCCAAAACGAAACCTTGTTATTAAACAAAACTCGGGACGACCAAAATGTAATTTACGACCATCCACATTATATATGAGGGGCATGTCATAGTGTGCATCATCTACATAACACTGTTTTTGAAATATATAATCTAACATGTGTGGTTGATGCTCAAAAAATGAAAGATCCAACCATCTTCCAAAACAAGAGGTCCTAAATAAAATCCTTCTCTTTTCATTAAGCTTTTCCCTAATTAAAGAAAGGTAATTCAATTTACTCCTAACGATCACTTTGCCTTCATAATCCTTTAAGAAAAAAATTAATAAAAACAGCTTAGAACAACATTATGAAAGTTCAGACCGTAATTATTATATTATAAGCAAAATACGTTAGACCTAATTACTAAATATGTCAAAAAAAAAATTTTAAACCTAGTAGGCAGGATTAACTATTCCTTATGTTATTTACCAAGTCGGTGAAAAGTTTATTCCTAACGATCACTTTGCCTTCACAAGCATTTACCGATTAACTATTCCTTATGTTATTTACCAACTCGGTGAAAAGTTTTTAAAAAGAATTTACAAGTTTGTGCGCACTACCAATGTATTCAAATCTTCGCAATAACAATCATAAGTAAGTAGCCAAAACAGTTGCCCGAGTAGTTTGAACCTGTTCGGGAGTACAAACTATTTCCCGCCGTGTATAAGCAGGATGTATATAGTCCGAGGCCCGATATCTGAGCACAACTCTACCGGGTTAAGTCAACCGACCATCTATGGTTCAAGCTCCCCTAGCCTAGTTACCATCTAAGGTTCCCATAGAAAAGCCGGTTACCACCGGAACCGGCTACTACTTAGATCGTTGATGAGGCGAAAAATGAACCGTTTTTAGGGGGTCATTTAAGCCCGGAATTGAATTTATTTGATCAAATATTGCCCTAAATCGTTCCTTTTGTGATTTTAGGTACTTTGGGAGTGAATTCTGGAAAAGGAAGCATTTTGGACGTTTTTGGAGCATAAAAGTGAAGAAAACGGCAAAGACTTAATTTTCCATGCTGGGAACAGTACCTGACGGCGTCAAGAAGGAAAATATGATGGCGTCAAGAGCAAAATGCATGACGACCTAGAGAAAACGTGACAGCGTCAGAAGTAGGGTGTCAAGAGTTATTTTGGTGACGGCCTGGAGCAGGATTACACATGACGGCGTCAGACCCAGATCTCGGCAGTCCGAGAACTTTATTGGCGGCGAGATGACGGCATCAGAAATTTACTCTTGACGCCGTCACCTCACAAAATCTATATATACTTTTCTATTTTTCATTCATTGAGAGGAACTTGTGCGGAGAATACTAGGTCCGAACCTAATAAATCCTAGGTCGTTTGTAACAGTATTTTCAAGGGTTTTCACCCCTTGAAACCTTTCATGTTCAATTAAGATAAGTCTTCTTTCAATTCATTCAATATGTTTATGTGTTGTTTGAATATATCTTATGCTTGTCTTGATTATAACATGCTAGGCTAGATCTTTCATGTGTTTGCTTAGATGTAATGAAACCTAGATGTTAATTATAGGTTGATTGCTTGTTTATAGTTGTAATGGATGAATGATTTCAATGTTAGGCTTAAGAAAACTGGCAGATCTCCATTGTGTAACTTGCTTGAACGTCTTAAGAACCATGAACCGATGTGTACTAGGTTTTTATGATTGTATTTAATGCATGAGCGAATTCTAGTGATCCCATGTTAGGAGCTTCTTAGCCGGCTCGACATAGGAGTGAAGTAGGAGCTTATAGGATTGGGGAAGTAAGTACGCCATCCCATGAATGGTATTAAGGAATACAATCCGTCATCCACGCAACTGTAACAAGTAATTAACCTGTAAAAGATATCTAGGGAGTAGTGAAATCTAAGTAAACACAATTCTCCCATATATTGCTCACACCACTAGTTAATTTAGTTTATTTTCATTTTTATTATTTTATTTTGATTGCATCTTAGTTATTGGGTTAGTTGATTAGCAACTAATTCCGCCCACTCTTCTAAAAACCGAGATTTTATTTTGTTTTATAAAATATAAAAAAATACAAAAAGAATCATCCCTCACCTCTAGACCTAGTTTTTAGGTTTTCTAATCCTAGCGACACTATTCCTAAGTTGAACGATCAATCCCCCGGTACTTGTCACTATACTATACTACAACGATCAGGTACACCGCCTGGTGGGGGTTGTTTGCTTCTCGAGATCCCTCGAGAGGTAAAGCCTGGTGCAATTCCCACGCATCAAGTTTTTGGCGCCGCAGCCCGGGGAATAGTTATTGTCTAGGTTAGGATTTCTTTTTATTAGGTTTACTTGCTAGATTCCTTTCTAGTAAGATTTTATTTTTATTTTTAGGTTCTCTTTAGTCTATTTTATTTCTTCGTGTTTTTGTTCGTAATCTTTACCATCCGACATCATGGAAGATGGTAACATCTTTGAACCCATCAACCCACCACAACAAGACCACCCACAAAACCCACCACTAGCTAACCAACCTCTTAGGCCCCGAACCCTAGGAGAGTATTCCCGACCTAGCCACCAAGGCTACCGAAACACCATTGAGCTCACCCAAGGAGCCAATGTGTCTCCCTTTCGATCTGACACCATCCGGTTGGTGCAAAGCGGATGTGCATTCCATGGACTTCGTTCCGAAGATCCAAATCAACATCTCAAGGACTTCCTTAAAATCGTAGATTCTATAGACCTTGATGCTACAACTAGAGAGTCAACCCGATTACGCCTATTCCAATTCTCTCTACGTAATCAAGCTAGTCAATGGCTTGAGCGTTTACCCGCGGGATCCATCACCTCATGGGATGATCTCACCACTCGTTTCCTTGCTCAATTTTTCCCATCGGGGAGAACTACCAAGCTTAGAAATGATATCTTGATGTTCCAACAACGTCAAGGTGAAACTCTATATGAAGCATGGACTCGTTTCAAGGACTTACTCCAAAAAGTCCCTCATCATGGCATAGACCTTTGGCTCCAAGTCCAAATCTTCTATGACCATATCGATCTCTCCACAAGGCGAACCATTGACCAATCGGCCGGTGGCAAGCTACGTGATCTAAGTGCGGAAGAATCATGGGAACTCATAGAAGATCTTGCTCTCTATGACAACGAATGTTGGAATGATCCCTGTGATTTGAACAAAACGGTCAAGGCAATATCCTTGCCTTCGAACAATTCAAGCACTTCCGACCATAGGATCATGGAACTTGAGGACCAAGTCAAGTTTCTCATGAAATCTTATGAAGCTCCTAAGCCTTCAAGCCAAGTGAACAAAATCACTTCTTCATGCGAATTATGTAGTGGTCCCCATGACACTCGTGATTGCGTGGAACTCCCCGGAACAACTTTTGCGGACTACGCGTCCTCGCGTACCGACGAAGCGGGAGATAAGTGGTACACTTTCAAATCCGAGCCAAACCCTTATGGTGATTCCTACAACCCCGCTTGGAAAAATCACCCAAACCTTATGTAGAAACAAAACCAAACCAATTCTTCCAATCCGCCTAATCGTTACCAACCAAACGGTCCACCCTCCAACCGTACTTTCAACAACAATCCTTCTAACAACTATGGTAGTACCAACAATCTTGAAGGATTGATGTCCAAGTTTATGGCATCTCAAGAAGCTCGCATATCTAAGTTTGAAGCCGATTTCAAACAAAAGCAAAGCGAGATCAAAATTGACACATTGTTGAAAGTTCTCAATTACCGAGAAATGGGAGCACTCCCAAGCGACACGGTCAAGAACCCAAAACTAAACGTTAATTCCATATCATCAGTTTTGTCACCCACTTCTTGTCCGCAATACTACTCGGTTAAATCAACGAGCACGTGTTTCAAACAAAACCAAATCCCTCAAAAGGACCAATCAAATAAAACACCCGATATAAAACCGGTCAAAAGCATAGTTGAAACACCTCCTACGCAAGACCTTGACGACGAATTCAAGGAGCTTCACCTTGAACGTCCCGTCATTGATGTCTTAGCCTGTGCTCCCTACTATAGTGCCCTCCTAGAAAAATATGAGAAATTTAAACTAGGTTAAAATGGGACCGCCTTCGTTCAAAACAAGTTGCCTAAAAAGCTTGATGATCCGGGTATATTTGTTTTGCCTTGTAAGATAGGAAGATCCGAAGCTTTCGACACACTAGCCGATTTAGGGTCAAGCCTCAACTTGATTCCCTTATCCCTTTTCACCACTCTCAAGCTAGGAAAGTTAGAGGAGACAGAGGTATTAATTGGTCTAGCGGATGGGAGTATTGCCCACCCGGTTGGGATGATTAAGGATGTAGTTGTTCACGTAGGGAAGTTAACTATCTTATCGGATTTTCACGTCCTAGACATGGTTAGTGACACTACATGCCCATTATTAGTAGGAAGAGGATTTTTAGCTACCGCCAGCGCCATGATAGATTGTAAGGAGTCTAAGATAGCGGTAGGTGAGGGCGATACTTGGTCGGTATATGATGTCAAGAAACATAGCTATGATTGTGAGGATGAACCGACACCACATTGGGTAGAGATGAATAGGAGACCATCTAGATATGGACCTTGGATAGAAAGAAACTTTATAGGACCTCAACGCCCATTCTATCTAGAAAAAGATTTCATCAATAAGACACATTCGGTGGAACAACTCATAGCTAGAGATGAAGAGCTAGACCCTTTTGAGGACCCCCTAGTCTTTAGGAAAATGATTGAGTTCTTGAGCGTAATGCCTATTAATATAGAGATGAACAAGTGGAAAAAAGAGGGGAATAATTGTAAATGGAGGTAGGACAAGCCACCTAAGGAAGGTGACGGATCATGGCATATGAAGATGATTTTGTATGATCCGGATGGAGAAAAGTTTGAAAGGTCATACCGTACTAAGAAAACCGATAGGAAGTTGAAACCTAAGTTTGATCCCAAAGATGTCCTCAATGAGGAAATCACCCATATTACGTAGTAACCCATGACCTTGAGTCTAGCTACAAGACTCGTAAACAAAGAAAAGCGCTTCTTGGGAGGCAACCCATGTTTTGTGTGATTTTTATTCTTGTTTGATTGTTATTTGCTTCCGTATGCATGCTTTATTTTTATTGTTGGTAAATCATGTTTCAAGACTAAAATGGTGAAAATGCTTTACTTTGTTGTTTGGCTTAGTCTTAACTTCATCCAAAGGTATTTCGCAAAAGATAAGTGTAAGGGGAAACCCCAAATTTGTTTTTAAGAAACAAACTCGATCATGATTCTCCACAATATTAAATGAACATGTGTATTCGTATTTGTTAGAGTCAAATGCTTGTATCGAGTCATAATGATGTTGTGAAGGATTTTCCAGGAAGTAGGACAAAGTTTTTCCAGAAATTTTCCGGAAACTTAACATAAGAATTTCTGCAGGTCACTTCTGACGGCGTCAGGAAGAAATTCCTGACGGCGTCACGTGTAAAATTCTGGAAATTTTACCAGTTTTGTTTTTCTAACGGAGTCTTAAAGTTTTTTTTGAATCTTTAGTTTTATAATCTCCAGGAGATCTGCAAACATCATTCCACAAGCATTATATCTTACTTTGTTTTCTAGGATTTGTTAGCATATATAGATTGCCGCCGATTTTACGCGAGGTTGCCTTGTCTGTTTTCTCAGGTTTAACAGGTTATATATGACAAGAAGATGATTTATATTCTGGAAGGGAAGCTTCGATTGTTCATTTTCTTGGAGGAAGATCTAACCTGGTTACCATATTATCCATACCGAGCGAATCAGGGGAGTATTTGATTTCAATCTTTTACCTGTTTTACTTTTACATTCTTTACTTGAACATTGGGGACAATTTTCATCCTAAGTGTAAGGGGAGGGTAAAATGATGATACCTTACAGATACACTTTCGCTTGAGTGTGCTTGTTTGATGGTAGGTGTGTAATAAAACTATGAGAAATACTTGTTAGTGTAATTTTAGCGCCAAATTTAAAATTTTTTACAACATTTAGGAGTGAAACTTTAGCCATAGCAAGCGTCTCATGGATAGGAGTTGTATGACTAGCACAAACCGTACCATTCAGAAAAATTTTCCACCTAAATATGTGAGGTTCACCTTTAGATTTGATAGGAAAAGCATTTAATATTAGTGCTTATGAGTGTACCGGTAGCATTTAGATTCTAGAACTTGTGATAGTGTTGCATCCCGAGACCGCTAGTGAGACTACATTCGTGTAGTAGGATTTACTACATGATAAGAGGCATTAGGATCACCCTTGTGTTAAACTAGTATCATAATTACTTGACCATTTAAGTCATATTACTTGGCTAGTTAAGTCAACAAATTTTTCTCACACCCTTAGCGTTATACTCATTTTTAGTACACGAAACCCCTAGTACACCCCTCCGAGCCTATCTTTTCGTTTCTAACTTTAAGTATCTTACTTAAAGGAAAAATTTGTTACACCCCACTTAAATGTACACCCAAATCGCCTTAGCGTTCCGTGTATGCACTCATCTTTAGTGTATTATTGTTATTTGTTTAAACCCTTAGTTAATTATCTAATTGATTACATGGTTTCTAAGTCGAGTCATATCCTTGTACATATTGTTTTGGGACGATTGGGACTCATAGGTAAAGTACTTATGTTATGGAGTAATGGGGAAGAAGATCATATTATTACCCCCATATGTACGTTAATCTTAAAAGTACTCCAAGTGTTTTGATTTTCTTAATTCGAGTCATTAGATTAGTTTATTGTAAAGTATGTAAAAATTTAAGTGTAAGGGGAATGTTCATTCCCTATGTTGTATTATTTTGGATGGTAGGGTAAGAGTGTATGCAAAAAAAAAAAAAAGAAAAAAAAAATCGAAAAAACTAAGAAAAAAGAAAAGAGAAAAAACATATGGACTACCATCCCGTTTCATTCTATGTTTATTTTATGTTTTTGTTATTTTTCATTTATTAGCTTAAGTCGAGTCTAGTCTTGGCTTAGCAACGCCATATTGTACATGTAATTAACCAAGATTATTAACTCGCCACCAGTAAAGATTGCCTATATCCAACAAAACCGTGTATTTCATATCCCTATACCTAACGTTACAACCCTTTAAAAAGACCTCTTTGATAGTTTATCCTAGGTGCTTACACCATGTGGTGGAGGTTTGATCCTTTCCCAAGCCTATGGTAATCTATTTTGCTATGACAGGTAGTGAGAGATGTTTTCCATTTCCATATTGTGATATTACTTTATTACACCCGATAGATGTGAGTATCTAAACACTATTTGTGAGGTGCTAGTGTATGACCTCCGTGCTTGTCTTTGGTCTTTAGTGGAACGACTATTTGTTGTAATTACTTTTATATTAGTGTTAAATGACCCCTAACTTGTATTTTGATTAGAATAAAAGCGCATTTGCTTGAGGACAAGCAAATCTCAAGTGTAAGGGTATATGATGAGGCGAAAAATGAACTGTTTTTAGGGGGTCATTTAAGCCCGGAATTGAATTTATTTGATCAAATATTGCCCTAAATCGTTCCTTTTGTGATTTTAGGTACTTTGGGAGTGAATTCTGGAAAAGGAAGCATTTTGGACGTTTTTGGAGCATAAAAGTGAAGAAAACGGCAAAGACTTAATTTTCCATGCTGGGAACAGTACCTGACGGCGTCAAGAAGGAAAATATGACGGCGTCAAGAGCAAAATGCATGACGACCCAGAGAAAACATGACGGCGTCAGAAGTAGGGCGTCAAGAGTTATTTTGGTGACGGCCTGGACCAGGATTACACATGACGGCGTCAGACCCAGATCTCGGCAGTCCGAGAACTTTATTGGCGGCGAGATGACGGCGTCAGAAATTTACTCTTGACGCCGTCACCTCACAAAATCTATATATACTTTTCTATTTTTCATTCATTGAGAGGAACTTGTGTGGAGAATACTAGGGCCGAACCTAATAAATCCTAGGTCGTTTGTAACAGTATTTTCAAGGGTTTTCACCCTTTAAAACCTTTCATGTTCAATTAAGATAAGTCTTCTTTCAATTCATTCAATATGTTTATGTGTTGTTTGAATATATCTTATGCTTGTCTTGATTATAACATGCTAGGCTAGATCTTTCATGTGTTTGCTTAGATGTAATGAAACCTAGATGTTAATTATAGGTATAGTTGTAATGGATGAATGATTTCAATGTTAGGCTTAAGAAAACCGGCAGATCTCTATTGTGTAACTTGCTTGAACATCTTAAGAAACATGAACCGATGTGTACTAGGTTTTTATGATTGTATTTAATGCATGAGCGAATTCTAGTGATCCCATGTTAGGAGCTTCTTAGCCGGCTCGACATAGGAATGAAGTAGGAGCTTATAGGATTGGGGAAGTAAGTACGCCACCCCATGAATGGTATTAAGGAATACAATCCGTCATCCACGCAACTGTAACAAGTAATTAACCTGTAAAAGATATCTAGGGAGTAGTGAAATCTAAGTAAACACAATTCTCCCATATATTGCTCACACCACTAGTTAATTTAGTTTATTTTCATTTTTATTATTTTATTTTGATTGCATCTTAGTTATTGGGTTAGTTGATTAGCAACTAATTCCGCCCACTCTTCCAAAAATCGAGATTTTATTTGCTTTTATAAAATATAAAAAAATACAAAAAGAATCATCCCTCACCTCTAGACCTAGTTTTTAGGTTTTCTAATCCTAGCGACACTATTCCTAAGTTGAACGATCAATACCCCGGTACTTGTCACTATACTATACTACAACGATCAGGTACACTGCCTGGTGGGGGTTGTAAGTTTCTCGAGATCCCTCGAGAGGTAAAGCCTGGTGCAATTCCCACGCATCAATCGTCATCACAAAGACAAACACAAAGGTTTGCAGAGCAACAAAACTTGACAATTCTTTCTAAAAACTGTAGGCATCTAACATCTCCCAAAAATTTGTTAATCATACTTAGGTATATTAAAAAGAGATCTATCATCTCCCAAAAACATCAAATAAACCATAGGCATCAATAAACCTAAATCCACCAATTTACACTAACAGATATGGACAAGATATACATCAATTTACAAAAACTCACAAAAACAACAATAAACATACAAATTTACACTAACAGATAGTTACAAATAACCTAAATCTGTCCTTATATGGTAAGGCAGTAACCAATTTACACTTCAAAAAATAGCAATAACCTATAGACATCAATAAACCTAAATCCACCAATTTACACTGAAAGGCATCAATAAAACACTGACAGAAATTGACAAGATATAGCCACGAAAGGCAACAATAAACCTAAATCCAACATTTACATAATTGCTTACCCAAACCCTAAATTAGCGTAACACTAAGTCGATTAGATAATTACTTACCCTACCCCAAACCATTTTTTTAATTCAGCTAAATCGAATCCCTAATTTGAAAAAGTAGATCTACAACTACAGCCGATATGTGTCTACTTGCTAGCGTTAGGGTTTAGAGCAGATCTGCAACTATAGCCGATTATCTTGGAATCTTCGAATAAGTAGATCTGTCATTGTTATAGATTTGAATTGATAAAGGGGATATAGAATCGACTGAGTTGTAGAAAGAAGGATTGAGAGAGAAAGGGGATAAAGTGTGGGGTGTTTGGTAAGTTTTAAAATGAAAATAAGTAAAAAATAAATATAAAAAGTAAATAAGTATAAATTTAAAATAAAAAGAAGTATTAAATTTTGGGATAAGTATTAAAAGTGTACCAATATACTAAAATAATTTAAAATTGTACTATCAACATATTAAGTCGCCCAAACTTAAAGTCAAGTGGGACCCATTCGCCCAAACTATATGTACTAACAAATAATATAAAAATGTGGGACCCAGCCGCCCAATAAAAAATACAATTCGCCCAAGATTAGGTGTATATTAGTATTTACTTGTATACTTGTATTTAAGTGTATATTAATATTTATGTATATTTTTGTATATGGCTACAAGTACACATAATATATTAAAATATATATGTACTATATACCTAACCAGTCGCTCAAACTTAAAGTCAAGTGGGACTCATTCGCCCAAAATATATGTACTATAAAACAATAAAAAAAGACAATGCTTTTTGAGAAAAAGACAAAATAGATAACATGGTACCATGTACCATGAAGGTACATGATGGGGACACTACTAGGGACAAGTGTCACATGCTTATGTATTCCGCCCAAGTTGAAAAGAGCGACTACCGCCTTTGGGGCATTTGAAGAAAAAAAAATTGTGAGGTACTAGGGGTAAGTACCTTTGTACTTTTGGGTGTTCCAAAAATTTTTCCTAATATAATTTATAGGGTTGTGTGAAGGTACAAAACCCTCCTTAAAGTAGGGTACTTTTTTTTCTTTTTTCTTTTTTTTTAATATGCTGTCTTATATGACTTTTACTTTTTTTTTGCAAAGTTAAAGTAATAACTTTTTTTGTCTTTATATTTTTTTGATTGTGTATTTTTTGTGTTTGTCCAGGTTTTTTGTCCAAAAGTGAAACACAAAGTTAAAACCATTGTCCAAGTGCAGATTCCACACAACACAAAGGATTTGAAGGTTGCGAAAGATATAAAAATTATCACTTCGCCATCCATTCGGTTTTAAGAAAACCATTCGTCATCGCCTTAAAACCAAAAGTGAAACACAAAGTTAAAACCATTGTCCAACTAGTAGGGATGAGCATGGTTCTGGAACCGGTTGGAACCCGAACCAGAACCGGTGAATCCGAGAACCGATTTTTCTGAAAAGTCGGAACCGAGAACCGAACCGAGTATTGTTTTTGGTTCCGGTTCTTTTGGATCTATCCATATAGGAACTGCTTTTCTATTAAGCTAATAAAAAAATAAAAAAAAAAATTAAAAAATTAAACTTTTTAAGAACTTGCAACCATTTACATTTAAGCAAATAACAATTAACAACTAAACCATAAACTCAAATAATCAATAATTCTATAGTTACTTTCACTTGTTTATATTTTTAACAAAATAATAATGCAAAACAATCCGAAAAACAAAATAAAATAAATTAAAACTTTGTCCATCAAAACAACTAAGACTGTTTAGAGTTTCACAATTTGTTTCTCTTTGTCTCTTCTGAGTAAGTCTTGTAAACTAACCTCCTCTCAAGGCTATAAACACTCTCCCCCCCCCCCCCCCCCCCCTCCTTTGTTCTTGCCATAAGTATAAGCAATACTAATACTAGCACTTTTAGTATGACACATAAGGAGTTATAATATGACACATAAGGAGTTATTCAACAACTATCTGTTGGGCAAAATATTAATAAAACTAAAAGTGATACGTAATGATTATGTGGCTACGTAATGATGATAGATAATAAACAATGTATTAATAAAAGTGCTAGCAAATTTTAACATAATGAACATGTAAAAACTAATCGAATGCCAATAAAAATAAAATATAAACTTGCTTCCATTGTTTTGATAATGATGAATGATCTTGGAATGTTATTATGTTTAGATTAATTATTGATTTGTGGATGTTTCAGTAAATTAAAGATTATGGTTTAGAGTGTTTGGCTTGATGGCTAGTAAGGTTTTTTTTTATGATACGTAGGATTTGATTAATATTTTGATAAGAAGTAAAAAAATTACATATTTTTATAATTATTGGATATTTGGTTCCAGAACCGAGAACCGGTGAAATTGATCCGAACCGAACCAAGAACCGAAAAATCTCAAAATCAAGAACCGGAACTGGAACCATTGATTCTGGTTCCAGTTCGGTTCTTCATGGTTCTGGTCCGGTTCTTAGTCCGGTTCCGGTTCTTTGGTTCTTTTGCTCATCCTTATGTCCAAGTGCAGATTCCACACAACAAAAGGGTTATGTTAACAGAAGCCTCCTCATTACGGGATCCACAAAAGCATATGGCATGTGATATCCAGATAACCCAAGCAGATTCCCACATGTTACACAAGTATCACAAGTATTACAAGCATCACACAAGCATCAAAAGCTTGTCAAAAACTCACAAGCTCAACAGTAAGATTATCAAACTGTAGCTTTACTCGATTATAAACAACGCTCAATCACAAACAAAGCAGCATATCACCAAATCAACAACCACCACAGAACCACCAACCATAATCCACCATCACATAATCACCCACCATAGAACACTAATCATAGTCCACCATCACATAATCACTCACCAAACCATAATCCACCATCACATAATCACCCACCACAGAACTACCAACCATAGTCCACCATCACATAATCACCCACCACATAACCACCAACCACAATCCACCATCACATAATCACCTACCAAAGAACCACCAACCATAATCCACCATCACATAATCATCCACCACAAAAACCACCAACCACAATCCACCATCACATAATCACCCACCATAGAACCACCAACCATATCAAGAAGTACACCCTAAGGTGTATAGAGGGCTTGGATAACATTTTAGGGGGGGGGGGGGTGGGGAACCATATCAACAAATGTGGAATTCACCATTTTACACAAATGAGGTAAAGGCTCAGATATACAAAAATGCTTATCATATTTGGCTGCAACATCAAATGTTGCAAAATCATTTTTTTTGCCGTTCATTTGGAAATGCTACGCCATTTTTTTTTTATTTTTTTATTTTTTTTTAATAAAATCATCACCGCCAAAGTCAAGTAAAAAAAAAAAAAACAGTTTCATCACAAGCCTGTGGGCAATGGGTAGGCCAGAGCAGATATTCATACCACTCAAAGGTGGCAGATCAAGGTGTTAACCTACCCACAAAATCACCACAGAACCACCCACAACATATAATCCATCACATAATTACCCACCACAGTTCCATCACAAGCCTGCGGGGAATGGGGTAGGCCAGAGCAAGTATTCATACCACTCAAAGGTGGCAGATCAAGGTGTTAACCTACCTACAAAATCACCACAGAACCACCCACAACATATAATCCATCACATAATCACCCACCATAGAACCA
Source organism: Artemisia argyi (assembly GCA_030686995.1). NCBI lineage: Eukaryota > Viridiplantae > Streptophyta > Magnoliopsida > Asterales > Asteraceae > Artemisia > Artemisia argyi. The sequence goes on along the minus strand of CM060706.1, from coordinate 126,625,391 downwards.
CCAACCATATCACGTAATCACCCACCACAGATCTACCAATAAATCATCACATAGTGTCACATATCACATAATCACCCACTAACGTATCACATATCACATAATCACCCACCACAGATCCACCAAACCCAAACCCTAATTTTTAAAAAATTAGGCGTTTCAAAAAAAACTTATAGATCTGCTCAATTAGATAACATATCTTACAATTAAGAATGTTTAATTGTAATAAATCAAACAAATTTGGAAAACCCCCCAAATTTTTTAGAAACCCTAATTTTTTAGAAAATGCAATAAAAGAGAGTTTTAATAGAAGCATCAATGAGAAACTATATAAGTGTAATGTACCACTATTTCAAGAATTGTGGTATAAAGTTTCCAAACATGCTTTCAACCTCATGTACAAAGAACTCCACCTGTCGATCACCGTAGAAGAATGTAGCCATAAGTTGCGGATAATTTTCGGACTACCATGCTTTCACGAGATGCAATAATATGTATATCATGGTAAGTATATTAAATTTATAACTATTAAGTTGTTTTCCCCATTAATATCAGTAATTTATACAAGTCACTTTTAATGAATTCAGGTCGCCCCATTCCACTGGATGAAATTCCTATTTTTTGGAGAACCCTATCTGTTCCGTGGCCTGTTATCAATAGGCCACCGCCTTGGCTCTTCCAGCGTACCTGATGATGATGATGATGATACTTCGTTTCAAAATGACATGCGACAATTCAAGAATATTTTTAGCAAAGCAACGTCATTTGTCAAGAAAAATATGTTAACGAAGTTGAGAGAGATATACCAGCCTGAATCTGCTAACACACGTGAACCTGCTATTCAGAAAAATACTCATGGACGTCCGAGCGCAAAGGACAAAAAGGGCAAGGCTACACAAGCCCCGGACTTGAATGAAGTACCAACCGTAGATCACCGAAGAAGCACAACTTCAAGATCTACACAAGTCCCGAACTTCAACAAAGAACATGCAAGACATAGTTCTTACACGGGTCTTGGTGTTCAACAGAAAATAAGACACAGGTTTTACAGTGGAGATGCAGAAAGCGAATACTTTATGGACCAGATTCCAGTGACTTTCCATCCATACATAATAAGTGTATATAATGTGGTAGGTGATGGAAATTATGGGTTGCGGTGCATTGCCCACGGTATTTGTGAAGACTAAAATAGGTGGCACGAAGTTAGATAAATGTTATTGCAAGAGTTACACCTACATAGGGAGGTTTACACAAGTATGTGGTCGGAATCTGGCTTTGACAGAATTTGCTATTCAGTAAACTGGTTCGGATATGGATCTGCACCGGTAGATCGCTATATGGAGATGTCAGACACGGGGTTGGTTATTGCATCATGGATTAACCGACCTGTTGTATTGATATCCCGGCGGGGTTGGAACACATGTTTTCCGCTTTTTAAAGGTCCTAACTTCTCACAAAGAACTGACCCCCTTGTGATAGCCCGTGTGGGGCCAGATCGATGTGGTCACTACGTTTGTCTGACGCTAGACAACGATTTTCCACTTCCGCATCTCCACCCACAATGGAGGAGACACACATCCTAAGATGCATCGCTTGGGAAACATTATATTCCCATCGACTAAACTTGTTGTAAATAATTATACAGACAAACCATTGTAAATGATTACTGATTTATGTTGTAAATAATAGAGATACCGACATAGCATAGTGAATGATTACTGATTTACATTGTAAATAATTATACCGACAAAACATTGTAAATGATTATTGATTTATGTCATAGAGTATGTTGTTTGAGAAACCTTTAAACTCGAATGTTCATTTATGTAATTCGAATGATTTTTTTTATTATTATTGTAGAAAATTAATTTGTTTAAATTCTTTGGTCAGGTGGAACGCAGAAATCCTTTCTTTTGTTGATGTGAGAGAGGATTCATTATAGAAAGGATATCCTGTACAAAAGATACTTACGGGATACCGTATTATGCATGTCCTTTATCAAAGGTAAATAATCATACGTTTGCTTAGTTATGTAAATATGTAAATAATTTGTTTGTTAAGAATACATTTCTTATAATTTTCTTAACATGTAACAACCAGGCACAAAGGACTATGGGTGTCGATACTTTATGTGGAAAGATGAATTTGAAAGGATGTACTTTAATCAAGCATCTTCTTCAACGCAGTGCTCAAACTGCGTTGTGAAAGATAATAAGATTGACGAGCTTGAAGCAAGAAACAAGCTGTTGATGACAAGAATAAAGACGCTGGAGATGGAGTTAGAATTGGCAAGGAATCCTGAGGATCACGCTTGTCAGTCGGGTGCAAGGCTCCATGATCTTTTAAATGAAATGAATAATCCTCATCAAAGTTGATGGCTGTGCCGGATGGTTCGGGTGTTGGAAGAGATTGCCTTAGCCTATGCATTTCCCTTTCAGGTTCTACATAGGGCGGAACAAGATTTCTTTAGGAACTACGACTTCTAGTGACTCTAGGATTAGAAAGATCTTCATTCACCATGATGGTGGATGGTGATGGTTACAAACAAAGGAAACAAAGAAATAAGATAGACTAAAGAAACCAATAAAAATAAAAATAAAAATCTTACTAGAAAGGAATCTAGCAAGTAGACCTAATAAAAAGAAATTTTAACCTAGACAATAACTATTCCGCAGGCTGCGGTGCCAAAAACATGATGGGTGGAATTGCGCCCTCGCAAAAGGTTTTACCTCTCAAGGGATCTTGAGAAGCTTGAAATCCCCACCAGGCGGTGTACCTGACCGTTGTAGTATAGTATAGTGGCAAGTACCGGGGGATTGATCGTTCAACTGAAAGAATAGTGTTCGCTAGGGTTAAAACTCAATTAAACTAGGTCTAGAGATGAGGGATGATTCTTTTTGCATTTTTATATTTTAAGGAAAGCAAATAAAAATCTCAGGTTTTGAAGGGGTGAGCAGAATTAGTTGTTAGTCAACTAACCTAAATAACTACAAATGCGAACAAAATAAAATAAAATGAACTTAAAGTAAATGTGGTGAAAACAATAATGAGAGAAAATGTGTTTACTTAGATTTCTTTACTCCCTAGCTATCTTTTACCGGTTGATTAGTTTGTTACAATTACATGGATGATGGGTTATATTCTTTAATACCATTCATAGGGCCGTGTACGATCTTCCCAAACTCTACAAGCTTCTACCTCTTCCTCTGTCGAGCCGACTACTAGCTCCTAACATGGCCTCATTAGTAGTTACCTATGCATTAAATATAACCAATATATCGTAGTACACCTCCGATCATGTTTCTTAAGACGTTCAAGCAAGTTACCAATTGGAAGTCTGCCAGTTTTCTTAAGCCTAACATTGAATTCATTCATCCACAACAATTATAAACAAACAACCAACCAATAATCAATATCTAAGTTTTATTACATCTAAGCAAACACAAAGAAAACTTAGTCTAGCATGTTAAAGAGAAGACAAGCATAAGATATAATCAAACAATACATAGACATATTGAATGATTTGTTGGAAGACTTATCTTCAATTAAGCATGGATGAAACAAGGGTTTGAAACCCTCAAAATTGCAGTAAAATTTGTCTAGGGTTTTCTCCCTTCAAAGTTGCACACAATGAGTGAAAACTAGAAAAGTATATATAGATTTTGCAATCTGACGGCGTCAAGAGTAGGGTCTGACGTCATCAACTCGCCTCCAAAATAATACTCGTATTGCCTAGATCCACTTCTGACGTCGTCATGTACAAACTTGGTCTTGGCCGTCATGTGCAATTTACTCTTAATGGCCTTGGTGACGCCGTCATGTCCAAATCTTCAAAAACCTCTCTGGCGCGTCACGTGTAATTTGATTTATCCACCTCTTTGTCAAGTCTTGACGCCGTCACTAGCAATCTTTGACGCCGTCAGGTACAATTTTCAACATGATTTTGAGACTTTATCGTTTTCTTCACTTTTTCGCTCTAAAAACGTCCAAAATGCTTCATTTTGCAAATTTCCTCTCAAAAGTACCTAAAATGACAAAAGGAATGATTTAGGGCAACATTTGATCAAATAATCTCGACTTTGGCCTTAAATGACCCCCCAAAAGCGGTACACTTTTCGTCTCATCAAATACCCTTACACTTGAGATTTGCTTGTCCTCAAGCAAATGCGCTTTTATTCTAATCAAAATACAAGTTAGGAGTCATTTAACACTAATATAAAAGTAATTGCAACAAATAATCGTTCCACTTCAACCAAAAACAAGCATGGAAATTATACACTAGCACCTCACAAATAGTGTTTAGATACTCACATCTCTCGGGTGTAATAAAATATATATCACAATATGGAAATGGAAAACATCTCTCACTACCTGTCATAGCAAATAGATTACCATAGGCTTGGGAAAAGATCAAACCTCCACCACTTGGCGTAAGCACCTAGGATAAACTATCAAAGATGTCTTTTAAAGGGTTATAACGTGAGGTGTAGGGATATGATAAACACGGTTTTGTTGGATAAAGGCAATATTTACTGGTGGCGAGTTAATCGCCTTGGTCAATTACATGCACAATGTGTCGTTGCTAAGCCAAGACTCGACTCGACTTAAGCTAATCACAAACTAACAAAAACATAAAACAAACATAGAAGGAAACGGGATGGTAGTCCGTATGTTTTTTCTATTTTTTTTTCTTGATTTTCAATTTTATTTTTTATCTATTTTTTTTTTGCATACACTCTTACCCTACCATCCAAAATAATACATCATAGGGAATTTGCATTCCCCTTACACTTGAACTTTTACATACTTTATAATCAACTATTCTAGTGACTCGAATCAAGATAATCAAAACACTTGGAGTACTTTTTTTAAGATTAACGCACATATAGGGGTAATGTATGATGTTTTTCCCCATTACTCCATAACAATAGTACTTTATACATGAGTCTCAATCGTCCCAAAACAATATGTAGAAGATATGACTCGACTTAGCAACCATGTAATCAATTAGACAATTAACTAAGGGTTTAAACATGTAACAATAATGCACTAAAGATGAGTGCATACAAGGAAGGCTAAGGCGATTTGGGTGTACATTTGAGGTGGATTGTAAACAAATTCTTCCTTTTAGTAAAATAGTTAAAGTTAGAAACGAAAAAGATAGGCTCAGAGGGGTGTACTAGGAGTATTGTGTACTAAAAATGAGTACAACGCAAAGGTGTGGGAAAGTTAATTGACTTTACTAGTCAAGTAATTATAACTTCATTGGTCAAGTAATTATGATACGGGTTTAATGATGAGGCGAAAAATGAACCATTTTTAGGGGTTTTTTAAGCCCGGATTCAAGATTATTTGATCAAATATTGCCCTAAATCGTTCCTTTTGTCATTTTAGGTACTTTTGGAGAGAAATATGGAAAAGGAAGCATTTTGGACGTTTTTGGAGCATAAAAGTGAAGAAAACGACAAAGTTTTAATTTTCCTTGCTGGGAACAGTACCTGACGGCGTCACAACTTCCTTAATGATGGCGTCAAGAGTAACAAAAGAGGTGGATGTGGGAAATACACGTGACGATCCAAAGAGTTTTGTGCATTGGACATGACGGCGTCACCCAAGGCCGTCATGGTCCAAGTATTAGTGACGACCCAGAACTATTTCATACATGACGGCGTCAAAATCAGATCTAGGCAATAAAATTTTTATTTTAGCAGCGAGTTGACGGCGTCACAACACAATACATGACGCTGTCACCCATTGTACTCTATATATAGTTTTCCAAAATTCATTCATAAGTGTGTAACTTGGAAGGAAAACCCTAGGTCAAATATTCCAGCTTTTTCAAGGGTTTCAACCCTTTGAATCTTTCATGTTCTATTAAAGATAAGTACTCTTTCAATTCATTCAATATGTCTATGTGTTGTTTGAATATATCTTACGCTTGTCTTCAATTTAACATGCTAGGCTAGATTTCCTTTGTGTTTGCTTAGATGTAGTGAAACCTAGATGTTGATTATGGGTTGATTGTTTGTTTATAGTTGTTACGGATGATTGTATTCGATGTTAGGCTTAAGAAAACTGGTAGACTTCCATTGGTAACTTGCTTGAACGTCTTAAGAAACATGATCAGAGGTGTACTACGATATTTGATTGTATTTAATGCGTAGGAGAATTCTAATGATCCCATGTTAGGAGCTTCTAACGGATCGACATAGGAGTGAAGTAGGATCCTATAGAGTTAGGGAATATTGTACACGGCCCTACGACTAGTATTAAGGAATATGACCCGTCATCCATGCAATTGTAACAAGCTATCAACCTGTAAAAGATATCTAGGGAGTAATGAAACCTAAGTAAACATAACTTTCCTCATTATTGTTACACCACACTAGTATAATTAGTTTCATTTCATTTTTTGTTATTTTATTTTGATTGCATCTTTAGATAAATTGGGTTAGTTGGCTAGCAACTAATTCCGCCCACTCTTCCAAAACCCGAGATTTTAATTGCTTTTATAAAAATATAAAAATACAAAAAGAATCATCCCTCACCTCTAGACCTAGTTTTTAGGCTTTCTAATCCTAGCGACACTATTCCTGAGTTGAACGATCAATCCCCCGGTACTTGTCACTATACTATACTACAACTGTGGAAAACTAGAAGGGGGGTTGAATAGTTTTACGTCTTTTTAGTTTTATGAAAACTTAGTTGTTTAAAACAAAACTTCGTTTCTAGTTTATGTGAGATCAATACTTGTATACTTATAAGTACTTATATCTACGCAAGTATCTAATAACAATATGGATGAGTATGACTTATAAGAACTTATATCTACGCAAGTGAACATAAACAATATAGACAAGTATTTTTACGTCCCTTTTTATTTATGAATACTTAGTTTAGTTTTAAAGCCTTGATTACTCTTAAAACTTTGATTCGATCTTATGTGAACTCAAGTCTTGAACAATATGAACAACTATATCGAGGTATGGAAAATAATAACGATGTAAGCTAAGTATGTGAAATCAACATATGCATAATATAGACAATTATAGCTATATACGAGATGTAAGTAAGTAAGTTAAGTAATAAGTTAGAGTTGGAAAGATCTAACCGCAAGACAAAGGATTTATAGTGGTTCGGCTACAAGGACACCTTCCTTGCCCTACTCCACTCCCCGAGTCACCTACTCGAGAGTTTTCTTCACTATGTCAACAAGCTCCCTTATGGCGGAGAAAACCTACACAACTTTTGCTTACACCATTAACGACACTAAGCTAAATGTCGAGTCCTAATAGTAGCTAGAATCAATCTCACACCACTAGTCACTACACACCTTCTTCACAACATGTACACACCACTACTACTTCACAACTTCACACTACTCCACTACTTCTTCTTCACACCACTACTTCTACTATACTTAATTACAAACCCACCTAGATCTACTTAGGGCTGAGCAAACGGACCGGCCGGACCGGACCGACCGACAAAACCGACCGGACCGAGACCGACCGGACCGGACCGACCACATTCGGTCCGGTCCTCGGTCTAAGCTTTTTGCCAAATTCGGTCTCGGTCCTGTCGGTCCGGTCCGGTCCGGTCCGGACCGACCAAAAACCCGAAAAAACTTGCCTAATTGGACCGGACCGACCGAAGACCGACCGGACCGAGACCGGACCGAGACCGGACCGACCATATTCGGTCCGGTCTCGGTCTATGGTTTTCCGGTTCTCGGTCTTCGGTCCGGTCCGGTCTTGGCCGGTCCGGTCCGGTTTCCGACCGATGATCACCCCTAGATCTACTTATTACAAGCACTACACAACTTTACAATTGATATATACAAACTACACAACTAATCTTCAATACTTCTTGATTTGAAATGGAAGGAGTATTCTTCTCTTGCACTTAGAGAGATGAGGGAATGAAAAGATTGGATCACTTGAAACAAGGATTAATAATCTTATGATCAAAGGGTTTTAGAAGGATGTTTAGAGAGAATTGGATCTGAAAATTTTCGTGCAAAAGGTCAGAAAAATACCAGGTTTGAGGTGGTATTTATAGGAGAAAATTTCTGACAGATTCTGACAGAGGAGCGTGGTCGACCCCCTTAATTCATGGCCGGCCCCCTTAAAATTAAGGGGGCCGCCCAGCTATAATGGCTACAATCTTTGTCTTTTTCTGGGGAAAGTTTATTTGGTGAAAAACTAACTGATTTTGGTTAAAAATTTGAATTCATATATTTACTATGAATTAAACATTTTCCTTTATTACCAAAAATGTTTTTCAAAAATATATAATAAGTTTATTTAATTTTATAAACTTTGTATTATTTAAATAGACATCCCTTTGATCATAAAATGTATTAGTCACTTGTTTATTTATACCTTAAGTGATTATGTTGGATGAGATGATATAAACTTTCTTAAAACTTGTTTATGTATTAACTTTGCGTTTAATGTTCTTATATTTTGTGATCGTCAAAACTTAAGGATATCGAAAAATATTAATATTGTTTTTATACATTATTTACATCAACAACAACGATCAGGTACACCGCCTGGTGGGAGTTGTAAGCTTCTCGAGATCCCTCGAGAGGTAAAGCCTGGTGCGATTCCCACGTATCATTTAACACAAGGGTGATCCTAATGCCTCTTATCATGTAGTAAATCCTACTACACGAATGTAGTCTCACTAGCTATCTCGGGATGCATCACTAACGCAAGTTCTAGAATCTAAGTATTACCGGTACACTCATAAGCACTAATAATGAATGTTTTTCCTAACAAATCTAAAGGCGAACCTCACATACTTGGGTGGAAAATTTTATTGAGTGGTACGATTTTTGTGCTAGTCATACAACTCCTATCCATGAGACGCTCATTAAGGCTAAAGCTTCACTCCTAAATGTTGTAAAAAATTTTAAATTTGGTGCTAGAATTTCCCTAACAATCATGGCAAACCTCGCGTAAAATCAGCGGCAATCTATATATCTAAGGATATAATGCTTGTGGAATGAATGTTTGCTGATTTCCTGGAGTTTATAAAACTAAAGAATTAACAAAAACTTTAAGACTACGTTAGAAAAATAAAACTCGCAAAATTTTTTAGAATTTTTACACTTGACGCCGTCAGGTTATGATCCTGACGCCGTCAGAGTGTTCTGACAGAAATCTCATGTTAAGTTTCTGGAAAATTTTTGGAAAAACTCACGCTTTAATTCCTGGAACTCCTGCAAAACATCATTATGACTCGATACAAGCATTTGACTCAAACAAATACTAATATACAAGTTCATTTAATATTGTTGTGGTTCATGTCCAATTCCGTTCTTAAAAAAAAATTTAGATTTCCCTTACACTTATCTTTTGTGAAATACCTTTTTATGAAGTTAAGACAAACAACAAGGTAAATCATTTTCACAATTTATTGTGAAACATGATCCACAAACAATAAAAATAAAGCATGCATAGATAAGCAAATAAAATCAAATAAACAAACAATCAAACAAAACAAATAAAACTTGGGTTGCCTCCCAAGAAGCGCTTTTCTTTATTTACGAGTCTTGTAGCTAGACTCAAGGTCATGGGCTACTACGTGACCTCGTCATCAAATGTTATGTCCTCCTCATTGATCATTTCATTATCATTTTCTTGATAATGCTTAACGCGTTGTATATTCATCGTGAATTCTCTACTCTCATCGTCCATTAACACAACAACTCCGGTTTTAGAGGAGCTTTTCACGGTAAAAGGTCCATACCATCTAGATTTAAGTTTCCTCGGAAACAACCTTAAATGAGAGTTATACAGTAGAACTTTGTCTCCTTCTGAGAATACATTCGGTCTCTTATTTCGTTGGTCATGCCATCTTTTTGCCCTTTTTTTATATGTAACGGAGGATTCATAAGCTTCCAGTCTTAATTCATCAAGCTCCTGGAGCTGTAAGAACCTATTCGTTCATGCGACCGTATAATCCAAATTATATGTCTTAAGTGTCCAATATGCCTTGTGTTCCAGCTCTACTGGAAGGTGACATGCCTTGCCATAAACTATGCAGAACGGGGTCGTCCCAATAGGTGTTTTGTAAGCAGTTCGGAATGCCTATAAAGCCTCGTCAAGTTTAAATGACAAATCCTTTCTGTTCTGATTGACCGTCTTTTCAAGTATTCTCTTAATCGCTCTATTGGTGTTCTCAACTTGACCGTTGGTTTGAGGGTGATAAGCGGTGGAGAATCGGTGGGAGACCCCATATCTTTTCATGACCTTTTTCATTTGTGCGTTGCAAAAATGGGTTCCCCTGTCACTAATGAGAGCTTTAGGAATGCCGAACCTAGCAAACAATTTCTTTAAGAAATGAATAACTACCCTAGCATCGTTGGTCCTAAGAGCTTGTGCCTCTACCCATTTCGAAACATAATCAATGGCCACTAGGATGTATTCTTTCCCCCTGAAGATGGAAAGGGGCCTATAAAATCTATTCCCCAAACGTCGAAAACCTCACAAATTTGTATAAAATGCTGAGGTGCCTCATCCCTTTTTGAGATATTCCCAGCTCGTTGACATGCATTGTGTCACACCCCCAATTTACCTGACTTGCAGCGGAATGGAATACCTGGGGGTGTCTGTCATAGCACCACAGTTACAGTTACATTGAACGACCTAAAGTGTCGTTTGGAAAATACTGCATTTGATCATTGAAATAATCCAGAGTTTACAAAATGAGGTCCCCAAAATGTGTTGCATGTTTATGAAAAACAAGCCATACTAGATCAAACGTTTACATAAGTGCATGAAATAATGATGAGACGCGTCGACCCCGCGACTCCATGAAGGTCCAAATGCATGTCACATGAGCTACCTTAATAACCTGAAATACATTGCTAAAACGTCAACACGAATGTTGGTGAATTCCATAAGTTTGTAAAATGTAATGATGTACGGCCACTACAAGTATAAGTGCATGATAAAAGTCACGTAAAATTGTCCAATAGACCTTAAGCTCATGACACCGAAGCTAGACTGATGAAATTCTATGCCCCTCCTGAATGTTCTGCCAAAACACTCAACTGTGACAGAAATGCAATGCATCCGCTTCCTGTTGGTAACTACTACCACGGATGGAGGCGTCACCCTCGATAGATCTATCCACACACTCTCGCTTACCGGTAAATTAACGGCTCATGATGATACTAGGGGACTTATCACATGGCAGACAAGCTACTTAAGCAATGTACATAGGTTTGAATACTTGGGCTCGTACTAAAATGATTGATGCAATGTATTCCCCCCGTGGAATTTGAAATCAAAATATTGTATTGAAAACGGGGCTATGAAAACTCACCTTAACTGATGAAACTGTGATGATGTGAAATGAACAACCATGAACATGTAATGAGCTGAAAAACAAGGCGCGCACACTAGCCGCAACCTAATGTGAATGATGAACGATCTACTTTAGATCACAAACTGATGTTATAAATGTCCATGCACATGTTTTCTATACCACTCTACTCTTTGAAAAACACTTGTTGTTATAAAAAATATACATTTTCCAAAACTTGAGAAAATATGGCTACTAGAAAATAAACTAGTTGAAATGTGTATATATATTTATATATATTGTATGAATCAATGTTAGTGTTGAAATCCTCGGGTTGAAATCCTTGAAATAATGCTTTGTAGTGATAAAAATATACTTGTAATCACTAATACATCATTAGTTATGAATTTGAGTACTTGGTTAATATTTCTAGAAAATCTAGAATTTAGTACGTAGTGTTATTATTATTTCTAAAAGCTGCCAATTATAGAGAATTTTTGCCGATATTGAAACGTGAATATCTTTGTCATTATAAGTCCGTTTTATTTGTTCTTCATATCCACAGTTACGTCTTAGTATGTAGTAATATATTTTGGAAAGCTTGGCTCCTCCGGGTTACGTCTAAAGCCTCTTTTTGTCCGACGAAAAACGTCCAACAGCATGTATTTTCAGAAAATATACTTTTCGTCAATAAACTTGCAAAAATCATAACTTCTTCGTTATAAACTCTTTTTAATCCGTTCTTTCGCCTACGGATTCGTTTTTGAAAGTATTTTCTAAAAATTTTGCCAAAGTTTACTTTATATTTACTGATTTTCTTGGATTTACCAAAATGGGACAGTAGGCTTATATACTTGTTACAAATCCATTTTCAAGGTTCAAAACTAGTTTCTACATCAACCAAAACTCTTGCAAACTTCACAAAACTATACTAATCTTACCATACACCTTCTTAGGGTGCCATGGGTTCTAATGACTAGTAATCAAGTTAATTTAAAAAGGGAACACCTAAATCACAATCTAGGGTTTGTATGTTCAAAAAGTATACAAAAATAAAGTGGTATAGCTAGTTTGTGTATGAAATTAAGCCTGAATACTATGAGATACATATGTTAATTAGATGAAAACATGAAAATAAATTTGAATACTCACTTTGAAATAATAGGTGGTGAGATGATGAGAAACCTTGGATTACTTGTGTTTTTGTTGAATGATTCTTGATTAGAATAATGAAATGAACAACTTTGTAGCTTTGTATTTTGGAAAATCATGGATTGATCATGGAGAATGGATGAAGTCATGGGTTTTGGGTGAAGAAGGAAGGAAGAAAACTTTTTGGCTTATGAAAAAGTTATATTATGATTCTAGGAAAACTAGTTAAGTTTATGTTTTGAGGTTTATTGTATAATAAGTGTACATAAGAGCATGAGATTAAAAATAAAGCACATGATGTCTAGGAGTGGGCATGTGGCCGGTTTCAATGTGAAAAGGAGATGCAAAGTCGGTTTTGATCACTTAGAAAATATAGTGTATTATTAGTTGTAGTTTGGTGTAAGTATTAGTTATAATCGGGTACCGGGTTTGCTAGAAATAAATATTAAGGAAGTTAACCGGGACTTAATAAAGTCATAAAAATGTTAGAAATATGTTGGGTACAATTACTGAGTGTTCAGGTGATTATTGTTTAGTTTTCACGAAAACCGTCATAATATTCATAAGCTCACGTTATAAATAAAATAAATTTCCAAAATACTGGGTAAATGAATGTTATAACTTTTATGATGATAAAATGGATATAAAAATATGTCGGGACCATTGTGGGAATATTTAGATATATTCGTCGTGTTTATAAACCGTGTGTTAACGTTTATTATAAATAATTATAAGGAAAACGTTAAATGTATCAAATATATAAATTTGAAAATCCTAAGAGTGGTATAACATGGAAATGTTGTTATGATGATATGCAGACTGTCTCTAGTTCATATGCAGTGTCCTTACTGATAATGAAATGAATTCGCACCTAAACCAATCCGGTTACGCGAATTTGAACACCCGTAAACTAAATTTACGATGAAATGTGTAATGCAAGTGAATAGTGAAAACTTTTCCGGCAATGAATAGTGTTCTGTGAATAGTAAAATTCCTGAATGCTTCTCGGAATATCAAACTGACACAAAAAATGATGAATAGTAAACTGATGAATAGTGTTTTGATGAATAGTTTTTGATGAATAGTGTTTTTCCAAAGTTCGGGAAATGACCTGAAATGGTGAGTTGTGACAGTCTACCCCTCTAAAAGGAACTTCGTCCCGAAGTTCAGTTTATGTTGGTTTCTGAAAACATATTGGTGAAAAGGTGATGATATTCGAGAATTCCAGCGAACTCTAACGATAGGAATTCGACTCTGCTTCAACTGTTCGACCTAACTGTCCATGATTTCTACTTGTTCTCCTGCAAGGTTTATGTTTGACTTTGGGTTGGATTCCTTTCCAAATGGAATTATGAGTGACTAATCTGAAAAGATGATAATACATGGTTGTGTAATCCTGTTGTTCTCTACCAAGGCTCAAGTCTGACGGCCACTAGGCTTACTCTGTCTGAAATATTACATGGTCCAGTGTATATCGGGTTTAACTTTCCAAGTTTTCTGAATGATATCATGCCCTTCCTAGGCAGAACTTTCTGCATAACTCTACTTACCAACTTGAAGTTTTAATGGTTTACAACTTATTGAACTTGTAACTGATTCTTAACTTGTAGAAAATTCCTGGTTATCTCATGAATGCCTACTAGACTAGTGAGTTGAGCTTTTTCCGAGTTTGGCCTATCAATAGATGGTCTGCGCTTCTTAATGTTTTAAATGTGATACTGGTAAAATATACTGCTGAATTCTGCCATAACTCAAGTTTGTATGCTAGTTGGTCGATTCTAAAATGAATCTTAGATGGTCCAATATGCTAAAGGTTCAACCTCTCTTGTTATCCAATTTGTATCATGCCAATCCATGGCAATGTTTTTAACTTAATTTGTTCTCCATCTTGAATCTGGATGGTTTGTTGTTCAGGATATCCAATCCAAATGATGTGTGTTATGTACCAACCTAAATTCTGCCAGTTTCTCGCTGTTGGTGTGATAACTATGATTGCAACTGAATTTGATTTATGTTGAGTGATTAGTCCAACCATTTCTAGGGTCAATCACTCATGCTCTGAGCATACTTTCCTATGTTTGAATTGTTCTCTCGCCTTGACCATCGGTCTGAGGATGATAAGTGATGTTCACATCTAAATGGGTTTCTGAAGGAAATTCTGAAATGATTACTTGAAGTCCAAGGTGAATCGGTTTCCTTAACAGGAATAACTGAAATGGGTACAATAAACCTTTGTGACTAATTCCACAACGTTTGGTCCTTCGAACTTGGCGTTAACTGAAAGGGATAGAATATATGTAACAATTTGATTCCTTGTGTTTTGTTCCAACGGATGATAAGACATATGTTTTTCTTTGCCTAGTGGGTTTGGCCTCCACTACTGAAGTTCGTGATTAATTTGTGATGTTCCTTCCTAATTCCTTCATCACATATACCAATATTCTTTATTGTCAAGTCACAAATCCTAAATGTATAAGCGATGTTGTAGGGAAACTGGTTCTGGAAATTTGTCTCACGATTGTGAGTTTTGGTTGAAATCTTTTTCTGAATAAACGAACTAAAAAAATGGAGCAGATGATTTACTGAATAATATTTTTCTTGATGATTCAAAATCTAGTAGTTATGAAATAGGAACTGTGTTCAAACATGTTGTGATTAAGACTGTTTACCAAAGTTTGATGTTTATGTATATTTCTCATTGTACAATAGTGTTGCTAAAGATTGACCAAAAAGGATCATACTTGTTCAAAATAGGAATTTCAGAAATCATTTTTCCACAAGGTATGTGATTTATGTAAACGTATCAACTTTATTTAAAAGTGAAAACACTAACAAGGATAAAATGGTAGAATGGGAAATGTTCGCTTAAATGCATAGATGTCTTAACATTTAGTTCCTGAGGTTCGATAATGCCTATTGGTGATTATCAGGCATAACTACAAGCATAGGTATTTAGACTAACTTAAGTCCTGAAATAGTTTATCGTTGTAATTGGCAAGGCGAACGTATCACTTGATGTTGTGTCGATGAATGTCTATTATGTTTTCCCATGTAGATGAGGAGATATGTTCTTGTTTGATCCTTTGCTTGGTATGAAGGTGAGGTTATCTGAAATTTATAGAGACATAATGCCTTAGAGGAATCTACATCGATTTTCTTGATTCAACCAATTGTCCTTTGTGAAAACTTACTGCAGGAAAGTTTATGTATGGATGAGGCCATGTTTAAATGAAATGCTCTACAGTCTCAATTAGAAGCTTGGTTTATTTCTATTGTGTTGTCCGACGGACATTTATATTGAGTTCAATCCTGTAGCTCAGTCTAGCTAGTACTTTTAAATGATAGAATTTGACAACTAAGTCAGAGATGGTGATTTGGATGGTCTCGCAGTATCTTAGAATTTGTTGTTGAGTTATGAATTCTCTCACTATATACTTCTAGTCTGTTTAGTAGTTCTGTAATCCCTTCGTTGCTTTTATTGTATATAGGAATCCTGCATGTAATTGATATGGAAAGTCTCTCCTAGGGAAGTCAATGGGAAAATCCAACTCAATGGCTAAGTGAGTGACAGGTAGGGTAAGTATCCAGGGATAGTTCGGCAAAAGGGATGTTTATGGAAGAGTTCCTTTGTTTACAAAACTTTTACATGAAGATTGTTATTAACAATCCTTTGAAAAGGTAATTATTTCCTTCATGGCATAATCCTTCCTGAATTTTACATAGGTGATCAGGCTATGTACAATTGAGGACTAATGATGCGATGTTAGATTTTGTCAAAATATCATAACTTTTCTCAAAAGTTTTAGATGGTGTTCAACGCATTGTTATTAAAAATGGTACCCTGATGTTTTCTTTCAAATAACATGAAAATTGCCTCGCGTAATAATAGTGAATACTTGGTGTAATGACAGAAAATCAATTTATAGGATGGTAATAAAATAGCTTACTTCAGAAATTTTCTGTAAAACAATTTCCCCATATGATAGTAAAATAGCTTGAATGGTGTATTGGATACGTGGGTGAATCTTGTCGAATGGTAATAGTCTACTAATTCATCAAATACGAAATCAACCTAATCCCTGATAAGACAATGCTAAAATGTTGTGAAACGATTGAAGTCTGAGCCATTGGGATAGAAAATGGAGTAAACGATGGTTATGATTATCACCTAGGTAACAAAAGATAGATATTCCATTGGATAGGAACGTGCTTAATACAACTAGGTCATGTCATCGCACCAACGGTAAGTACAAAAGGAAAGATACAACCCTAAAGGGCTCGAACTACGGTTTATATATTGAAACAAAGCTCCTCCTGCTGAAGCATTGTTGTTATCCTTGATGTTGCTAATATCTGACGGTTCTCTTTCTAAAGCTCGCGCTATTCCTCGAGCGATTTAATCTTGATTTCAAGTTCCTGATTTTCCTTGTTCCTTAGCTCCGGACAGTCATTCTTGAAATGCCCTAAGTTTCCACATTGGAAGCAACTCCCTGGGATTTTCTGATTTGTGAGTTTCCTACAATTTTTAGTCCGATGACCCTACTTCTTGCACACTCCACATGTTTTACTGCAATGATCTCGGTGATGTTGATTACACAGGTTGTAGTAAGGTAACTTTCCAATATACCTTCTCTTTGTGTGCAGTTCTGCAGCAAAGGCTCTATTCACTTCTTGTCCTTTGGGTGATTGTTGAGCAGCATTGCAACCTAGATTGTTGTTCCACTTCCTGTTATTGTCACTATTGTTTCCTGATGTCTCGGCGTGAACTATGAGTTCCTTTGCCTCAATCGCCATTTTGATAGCTTCAGACATGGTATCGGGTTCCCATGCGATGACCAACATACGAATTTCATTTGAGAGTCCCCCGATGTACCTTTCAAGTTTCTTGCTTTCCGGTTCATCCATTGCAGAACCTAGTCGTGTTAATTCATAAAAATGAGTAGTGTACTCGTCACATCATTTCCTACCATGATAAAGTTTAGTGTTTCCTGTTCCCTTGCTCGTAATTCACTTCCTACACAAAATGTTATACCCATCATCCTTCTTAGTTTCTCCCAAGAGTGTGAGTAAGCAGCATCAACTCCCGCCACCTTAATATGTTTGGTCCACCCTTCCTGGGCATGGTCCTGAAAAGTGTATGTGGCGAACTTAACCATGTCTTCCTTATGACAGTCGCCACATCGAAATATTGTTTCTATTTCTTCGAACCATTTGAGAAATTCCTTTGTGTCTCTAGTCCGCTAAAGGAGGGAGGATTGCACCCCATAAATTCCACGTGAGTAAGTTCCTTAGTGAGGGCGGTGGCTATGTTCTTGGCAATGACTTGTCCAACAGCAGCTTGCATCATGCTTGGAGTGGTTTGCTTAAATTTCTCTTCATCAAATCATAAGTGACCATGAGGGTATAGTTAATCAAAGTCATCATATTCAAAACACATGAATATAATACATGAAAATTTCGGTCTACGTGAACCGATATCACAAATAGCACAACCATTCCTTACATAGTAGAGTCACACTTGATATTTTTGTTTGTACAACAATCAAAAGACAACAAGTTCTTTAGACTATGTCCCACACTTTCTGTGGCTAGGATAATAGTAAAAACTAGTGAGGATATAAATCTGGTCTAGGGACTTCCTGGTGTCCCTCTGTGTGAAATCAGATTTGTGGCATCATATGGTCGAGATAGTCCTGAAGTGGTGTCTGAAGTTGTGCATCGATCAAATCTTAGATAATGTAGGTCCTGAACCATTCCTAAAGAATCTGCGGATGTTCCTGTTGAGTCTGTGATATTGGTATTATCTACTAGGTGTTATCTAGTTCATGGCAAGTGGGAATGGAAAAGGAAAATGACAATGATGGTACCAGTGAATGAAATACTACCCTCTTTCGCGCTACCTCGCGACATCCAAAAGGTAAAACTGAAGTACACACTGTGGGACGACCAATAGTGTAATAAGTAACTGATGGTGGTGATAGTACCTGAGTAGTAAGTGCCCTACTAGTGATGGAAAGAAACATACTATCTTCCTTGCAATAAACATCCTAATAAGTCCATTAAGGTTAATTCTGAATACGCTACCAAAAGGCATTCTATGTATGGGCTGAATGATAGGAAAACCATGTTCCTATGGCAAATCAATGGTGCTAATGGTGGTGTAAGTGCAACTGGTGGTATAATGGTAGTGGAAGATGACAAGGCATCTTCAATGTCGGAATCCGATAAAAGGATGTCAGGGTCAGTATCTGAAGACATGTCACTTGTGAACCAGGTCAATAAAATGATATATATATATATATATATATATATATATATATATATATATATATATATATATATATATATATATATATATATATATATATATATACTAATATGAGTATAAATAACTCGCACAGAGTATGTATGAAACAACATGTATCATGATTATGCACTTATGATGAAATGATGAGATGCTATGCTGATGTGGTTATAGTCTAGGGTCCAAGATACATCCTAGTTCGCTATAACCTTAACTCTGATGCCAATCTGTCACACCCCCAATTTACCTGACTTGCAGCGGAATGGAATACCTGGGGGTGTCTGTCATAGCACCACAGTTACAGTTACATTGAATGACCTAAAGTGTCGTTTGGAAAATACTGCATTTGATCATTGAAATAATCCAGAGTTTACAAAATGAGGTCCCCAAAATGTGTTGCATGTTTATGAAAAACAAGCCATACTAGATCAAACGTTTACATAAGTGCAATAAATAATGATGAGACGCGTCGACCCTGCGACTCCATGAAGGTCCAAATGCATGTCACATGAGCTACCTTAATAACATGAAATACATTGCTAAAACGTCAACACGAATGTTGGTGAATTCCATAGGTTTGTAAAATGTAATGATGTACGGCCACCACAAGTATAAGTGCATGACAAAAGTCACGTAAAATTGTACAATAGACCTTAAGCTCATGACACCGAAGCTAAACTGATGAAATTCTATGCCCCTCCTGAATGTTCTGCCAAAACACTCAACTGTGACAGAAATGCAATGCATCCGCTTCCTGTTGGTAACTACTACCACGGATGGAGGCGTCACCCTCGATAGATCTATCCACACATTCTCGCTTACCGGAAAATTAACGGTTCATGATGATACTAGGGGACTTATCACATGGCAGACAAGCTACTTAAGCAATGTACATAGGTTTGAATACTTGGGCTCGTACTAAAATGATTGATGCAATGTATTCCCCCCGTGGGATTTGAAATCAAAATATTGTATTGAAAACGGGGTTATGAAAACTCACCTTAACTGATGAAACTGTGATGATGTGAAATGAACAACCATGAACATGTAATGAGCTGAAAAACAAGGCGCGCACACTAGCCGCAACCTAATGTGAATGATGAACGATCTACTTTAGATCACAAACTGATGTTATAAATGTCCATGCACATGTTTTCTATACCACTCGACTCTTTGAAAAACACTTGTTGTTATAAAAAATATACATTTTCCAAAACTTGAGAAAATATGGCTACTAGAAAATAAACTAGTTGAAATGTGTATATATATTTATATATATCGTATGAATCAATGTTAGTGTTGAAATCCTCGGGTTGAAATCCTTGAAATAACGCTTTGTAGTGATAAAAATATACTTGTAATCACTAATACATCATTAGTTATGAATTTGAGTACTTGGTTAATATTTCTAGAAAATCTAGAATTTAGTACGTAGTGTTATTATTATTTCTAAAAGCTGCCAATTATAGAGGATTTTTGCCGATATTGAAACGTGAATATCTTTGTCGTTATAAGTCCGTTTTACTTGTTCTTTATATCCACAGTTACGTCTTAGTATGTAGTAATATATTTTGGAAAGCTTGGCTCCTCCGGGTTACGTCTAAAGCCTCTTTTTGTCCGACGAAAAACGTCCAACAGCATGTATTTTCAGAAAATATACTTTTCGTCAATAAACTTGCAAAAATCATAACTTCTTCGTTATAAACTCTTTTTAATCCGTTCTTTCGCCTACGGATTCGTTTTTGAAAGTATTTTCTAAAAATTTTGCCAAAGTTAACTTTATGTTTACTGATTTTCCTGGATTTACCAAAATGGGACAGTAGACTTATATACTTGTTACAAATCCATTTCCAAGGTTCAAAACTAGTTTCTACATCAACCAAAACTCTTGCAAACTTCACAAAACTATACTAATCTTACCATACACCTTCTTAGGGTGCCATGGATTCCTAATGACTAGTAATCAAGTTAATTTAAAAAGGGAACACCTAAATCACAATCTAGGGTTTGTATGTTCAAAAAGTATACAAAAATAAAGTGGTATAGCTAGTTTGTGCATGAAATTAAGCATGAATACTATGAGATACATATGTTAATTAGATGAAAACATGAAAATAAATTTGAATACTCACTTTGAAATAATAGGTGGTGAGATGATGAGAAACCTTGGATTACTTGTGTTTTTGTTGAATGATTCTTGATTAGAATGATGAATTGAACAACTTTGTAGCTTTCTATTTTGGAAAATCATGGATTGATCATGGAGAATGGATAAAGTCGTGGGTTTTGGGTGAAGAAGGAAGGAAGAAAACTTTTTGGCTTATGAAAAAGTTATATTATGATTCTAGGAAAACTAGTTAAGTTTATGTTTTGAGGTTTATTGTATAATAAGTGTACATAAGAGCATGAGATTAAAAATAAAGCACATGATGTCTAGGAGTGGGCATGTGGCCGGTTTCAATGTGAAAAGGAGATGCAAAGTCGGTTTTGATCACTTAGAAAATATAGTGTATTATTAATTGTAGTTTGGTGTAAGTATTAGTTACAATCGGATACCGGGTTTGCTAGAAATAAATATTAAGGAACTTAACTGGGACTTAATAAAGTCATAAAAATGTTAGAAATATGTTGGGTACATTTACTGAGTGTTCGGGTGATTATTCTTTAGTTTTCACGAAAACCGTCGTAATATTCATAAGCTCACGTTATAAATAAAATAAATTTCCAAAATACTGGGTAAATGAATGTTATAACTTTTATGATGATAAAATGGATATAAAAATATGTCGGAACCATTGTGGGAATATTTAGATATATTCGTCGTGTTTATAAACCGTGTGTTAACGTTTATTATAAATAATTATAAGGAAAACGTTAAATGTATCAAATATATAAATTTGAAAATCCTAAGAGTGGTATAACATGGAAATGTTGTTATGATGATATGCAGACTGTCTCTAGTTCGTATGCAGTGTCCTTACTGATAATGAAATGAATTCGCACCTAAACCAATCCGGTTACGCGAATTTGAACACCCGTAAACTAAATTTACGATGAAATGTGTAATGCAAGTGAATAGTGAAAACTTTTCCGGCAATGAATAGTGTTCTGTGAATAGTAAAATTTTTGAATGCTTCTCGGAATGTCAAACTGACACAAAAAATGATGAATAGTAAACTGATGAATAGTGTTTTGATGAATAGTGTTTTTCCAAAGTTCGGGAAATGACTTGAAATGACCTGAAATGGTGAGTTGTGACACATTGCATGCTTGTATCATTCCTTTTACATCATGAAATATTGTAGGCCAATAGAATCCTGCATCAAAAAAATTTCGTGCAGTGGTGTTCATTCCGTGATGTCCACCAGAGGGGCCTGAATGACATTCTTTCATGATCTTTATTGCCTCTTTTTCCGAGACACAACGCCTGATTACTTGATAAGGGCATCTTCGGAACAAGAAAGGTTCGTCCCAAAAGTAGTATTTTAATTGGTCGAAGAACCTTTTTCTTTCATGTCTGTTCAAGTGTTCCGGAGTAATTCTACTTGCCAGATAGTTAGCATAATCCGCATACCATGACTCAGAATCAGTTATTGACATGAGCTACTCGTCAAGGAATGAATCCCAAATCTCACTTTTGTCAAGTTCACTAAAGCTGGGATTTTCGAGACGAGAGAGGTGATCAGCAGCTAGATTCTCTGCCCCCTTCTTCTCACGAATTTCAACATCAAATTCTTGTAACAACAAGATACACCGAATTAGTCGAGGTTTAGCATCTTGCTTAGCAAAAAGGTATCGAAGAGCCGAATGATCTGTAAAGACAACCATTTTTGAAAGGACAAGATATTGGCGAAATTTATCAAAAGCGAATACTACGGCCAATAGTTCTTTTTCCGTGGTGGAGTAGTTCTCTTGAGTGGGATTCATAGTTTTGTTGGCATAGTATATTGGTTGGAAGTGTTTGTTAAGCCTTTGGCCTAATATTGCTCCAACAGCATAGTTGCTAGCGTCGCACATGATTTCAAAGGGCAAGTCCCAATTAAGTGTAACCATGATCGGGGCTTGCGTGAGTTCCTGCTTCAGCTGATCGAATGCATCCTTGCATTCTTGAGAGAAATCGAAAGGGGCATTCTTTACAAGCAACTGAGTCATTGGCCGAGCTATTTTGGAGAAGTCTTTAATGAATCTCCTATAGAAACCGGCATGACCCAAGAAGCTACGTATCGCCTTGACTGTAGTTGGATAAGGTAGCTTAGATATAGCTTCAATTTTTGCTCGGTCCACCTTAATTCCATTTCCTGAGACTTTGTGTCCAAGCACAATCCCTTCTTTTACCATAAAATGGCATTTTTCCCAGTTTAGGACCAAGTTGGTCTCCTCACAACGTTTGAGAATTTTTTCAAAGTTAGCGAGACAGGTATCGAAAGAGTTCCCAAAGACCGAGAAATCATCCATGAAAACTTCCATGCTGTATTCCATTAACTCGTGAAAGATTGCGGTCATACATCGCTGAAAGTGGCGGGAGCGTTACATAACCTGAAAGGCATTCTTTTATAGGCGAATGTTCCATATGGGCAAGTAAACGTGGTTTTTTCTTGGTCCTCAGGGGCTATGGGGATTTGGAAATACCCTGAGAATCCATCCAAGAAACAGTAGTACTCATGTACTGCTAATCTTTCCAACATTTGGTTTATGAATGGGAGAGGGAAGTGATCCTTTCGGGTGGCATCATTTAGCTTTCTATAATCAATGCACAAACGCCAACCAGTGACTGTTCTTTGGGGTACCAATTCACCTTTCTCATTTTTCACCATAGTCATCCCTCTTTTCTTTGGTACGACCTGTACAGGACTAGCCCACGGACTATCTAAAATTGGGTAGATTAGCCTTGCATCCAAGAGTTTGATGACTTCCTTTTTCACCACTTCCTTAATGTTGGGATTTCCTCGCCTCTGGGGTTGCACGACTGGTTTATAATCCTCTTCTATAAGAATTTTATGCGTACAAAAGGTCGAGTCAATCCCTTTAATGGCGGCTACACTCCATGCAATGACTCATTTATATTTCTTTAAAACTCCTAGGAGTTTATCTTTTTGCCCATCTTCCAGGGAGGAATTTATGATTACTGGCAGCTGATCTTCTCCCTGTAGGAAAGCATATGCTAAGTGGTTTGGGAGTTCCTTGAGTTCTAGCTTAGGTGGCTCGACAATGGAGGGTTTCAGTTTGTTTTCGGGTTTACGAAGCTCGAGTGGTTCAGTGGCTTCTCGTCCGGGATAGAAGGATACTGCGCTAACCCCTTCTGCCTTCTCTTTCTCAATTATGGGAAGGAAAGCCTCATCCCGCAACCAGCCTTCTTCGATTTGTTCATCAACACAGTTTTCAATGACATCGGTTAATTCATCGACCTCTTCGATGAAATATAGCCGGTTAGCTGCTTCGAGAGAAAGGTTCATGTATCCTTAATATCAAAGGTTAAGTTGTCGGCTCCTACTCGCAGAGTTAACTTGCCGTCATGAACATCAATGACAGCACGAGCAGTGGCAAGAAATGGTCTCCCTAAGATGATGGACACTAGGTCATCCTCCTCCATTTCCAATATTACAAAGTCAACCGGAAATTTGAACTTCCCTACTTTAACTAGCACGTTCTCACATATCCCCAAGGGGTATTTGACTGATCTATCAGCTAGTTGGATGTTCATACGAGTTTGCTTCAATCCAGAATACCCTAATTTGAGGAACATGGAATAAGGCATGAGGTTGATGCTTGCCCCTAAATCAGCTAGAGCATTCTTTACCGATATAGATCCTATGGAGCAGGACAAGGTGAAACTACCCGGGTCGTCTACCCTTTTCGGTAGTCCTCGTTAGGTTACCACCGAACATTCTTCTCCTAGAGTCACAAGACCCTCGAGTCTTTTTTGGTTGGCAAGTGATCTCTTGAAGTATGTGCTATTCTTGGGCATATGGTAGCATGAATCAAGGATGGGTATGGTGACCACTGAATCCTTTAGATATGATAAGAATCTTTTATTATCATTCTCAATCTTTTGATTCTTGAGGCGGGACGGAAATGGGACTTTCACAGGTTGGTTGGGTGGATCTAGTGGAGAGGAGGTCATCTGAGGGGGTTGCTCAGGAGTCTCATCGCTCACATCACCTTCTTCCCTAGGAGGAATATT
This sequence comes from Artemisia argyi, assembly GCA_030686995.1. Lineage (NCBI taxonomy): Eukaryota > Viridiplantae > Streptophyta > Magnoliopsida > Asterales > Asteraceae > Artemisia > Artemisia argyi. Next base: position 126,600,438 of record CM060706.1, on the reverse strand, counting down.
TGGCTCAATGATGATGGGATGTTGGTTCGGATAAGGAGGGTCCTTGGTTGTTGTTCCGGCTCGAGTAGTAATAGCGAGCAGGGGGTCTTTTTGGCTTACTTGAGGCTTGTTACGGCCATCAAGGGTGGCATTAAGTTCTTGGAACCATTTTTCCACGTCATTTTGTTGTTCAGTGATGAGCTCGTCAAGCCCTTTCAATTGTAAGCCTTTTTCATGAGTGAAGTGTCCAAGATCATCCTCAAAAGTGCTCCTGATTTTGAAGTCAGGACCTTTCTCTTCCTCCTCTTTTCTTACAAGATTTCTCCAAGGGGTAAAATCATCGTTTTGGTAGAAAGTTAAAAGGGAAGGATCATCGAGAATGTCATGGCTTGACAGGTACGCACGTTTGGTAGTGGTTTCTCCTCCGCATTCCTCTACTTCATGCGGGCCTCCACAGTGGTCGCAAATCAAGTATGGGTTTGATAGTTTTTTAGCTGTTCGCGACCCTGATAGGTATGATACTTTCTTGTGAAGCTTCCTCAGCTGATTCTCAGGTGAGGGTGTTTGTACGATTTCGAATATACTCATAGTCGAATCGGGTTCATCCCAGGTATCGTCCTGGTCTTGAGCATATTCCTCAATCCTATTCCACCCTTCCTCGGCGCTTAGATTGGCTATTTTCCCTTTTATCGAATTATTGATTCCGTTCTGGTCGTTTTGGGAGACGTTGTCATAGAGGATTTGGACAAGAAGCCAAAGTTCGATGCCATGATGGGGAACTTGCCTTATTAGATCCTTGAATCTAATCCATGATCTACATATGGGTTCGTCTTTTCCCTTACGGAAACGGAGGATTCTATCCCTAAACGCTGAGGTTTTTACTGCAGGGAAGAATTTCTCATAAAACTTAGAGATAAGTTGCTCCCATGTAAAAATGGACTCAGAGGGAAGTTTATCATACCAATCCTTGGCTTTTTCTTGAAGGGTAAAAGGAAAGAACCGTAATCGGGATGTGTTTCCAGTGGCCCCATCCGCATGGAGGGAGTCCACTATCTTCAAGAAATCCCTAACATGTTGAATTGGATCATCGGTTCGCAATCCGCGAAACTTGCATACACTTTGGACAAGCCAAACATCATTTGCACGCAAGACCTCATTGGTGCATTCGTTTGGAAAGACAATGGCATTTGAGAAGCCACGAGGGTTCGGGGAGGAATAATCCTTAAGGCGGTTAGGGATGAGAATTTCAGGAGTGTCCATATAGCGGTTGGATTGGGGGCTAGGGGGTGTAAGGTGATGATCTGAATCTTCTTCAGAAAGGGCCTCATCAAAGTTGATGCCTGTGCCGGATGGTTCGGGTGTTGGAAGAGATTGCCTTAGCCTATGCATTTCCCTTTCAGGTTCTACATAGGGCGGAACAAGATTTCTCAAGGAACTACGACTTCTAGTGACTCTAAGATTAGAAAGATCTTCATTTACCATGATGGCGGATGGTGATGGTTACAAACAAAGGAAACAAAGAAATAAGATAGACTAAAGAAACCTATAAAAATAAAAATAAAAATCTTACTAGAAAGGAATCTAGCAAGTAGACCTAATAAAAAAAAATTTAACCTAGACAATAACTATTCCCCGGGCTGCGGCACCAAAAACTTGATGCGTGCAATTGTGCCCTCGCAAAAGGTTTTACCTCTCAAGGGATCTTCAGAAGCTTGCAATCCCCACCAGGCAGTGTACCTGACCGTTGTAGTATAGTATAGTGGCAAGTACTAGGGGATTGATAGTTCAACTCAAAGAATAGTGTTCGCTAGGGTTAAAACTCAATTAAACTAGGTCTAGAGATGAGGGATGATTCTTTTTGTATTTTTATATTTTAAGGAAAGCAAATAAAAATCTCGGGTTTTGAAGGAATGGGCGGAATTAGTTGCTAGTCAACTAACCCAAATAACTACAAATGCAAACAAAATAAAAAAAATGAACTTAAAGTAAATGTGGTGAAAACAATAATGAGAGAAAATGTGTTTACTTAGATTTCATTACTCCCTAGCTATCTTTTACCGGTTGATTAGTTTGTTACAATTGCATGGATGATGGGTTATATTCCTTAATACCATTCATAGGGCCTTGTACAATCTTCCCTAACTCTATAAGCTTCTACCTCTTCCTATGTCGAGCCGACTACTAGCTCCTAACATGGCCTCATTAGTAGTTACCTATGCATTAAATATAACCAATATATCATTGTACACCTCCGATCATGTTTCTTAAGATGTTCAAGCAAGTTACCAATCGGAAGTCTGCCAGTTTTCTTAAGCGTAACATCGAATTCATTCATCCACAACAATTATAAACAAATAACCAACCAATAATCAATATCTAAGTTTCATTACATCTAAGCAAACACAAAGAAAACCTAGCCCAGCATGTTAAAGAGAAGACAAGCATAAGATATAATCAAAAAATACATAGACATATTGAATGATTTGTTGGAAGACTTGTATTCAATTAAGCATGGATGAAACAAGGGTTTGAAATCCTCAAAATTGCAGTAAAATTCGTCTAGGGTTTTCTCCCTTCAAAGTTGCACACAATGAATGAAAACTAGAAAAGTATATATAGATTTTGCAATCTGACGGCGTCAAGAGTAGGGTCTGACACCGTCAACTCACCTCCAAAATAATACTCGTATTGCCTAGATCCACTTCTGGCGTCGTCATGTACAAACTTGGTCTTGGCCGTCATGTGCAATTTACTCTTGATGGCCTTGGTGACGCTGTCATGTACAAATCTTCAAAAACCTCTCGGGCGCGTCACGTGTAATTTGATTTACCCACCTCTTTGTCAAGTCTTGACGCTGTCACTAGCAATCTTTGACGCCGTCAGGTACAATTTTCAACATGATTTTGAGACTTTGTCGTTTTCTTCACTTTTTCGCTCCAAAAACGTCCAAAATGCTTTCTTTTGCAAATTTCCTCTCAAAAGTACCTAAAATGACAAAAGGAACGATTTAGGGCAATATTTGATCAAATAATCTCGACTTTCGCCTTAAATGACCCCCCAAAAGCAGTACACTTTTTGTCTCATCACCTAACCATTGACAGTTGAGTAAAACCCGATCATCTACCACACACATTGTCACATACCGTTGGATCGATATACTCTGACCAAACTACTTTGTAGCTTGTAAGGGTTTAGCAATATTGAGTAAACTCAACACTATTAATATTGAAACACTGTTTTGACCTTGTAAAGTATGCGGAATCTACTAACACAAAGCTTAAGAAGAACTTTTATTTTAAACCAAACTTGAACCTGCTTTGTTACACAGATTCACTAACAATCCCTAACTATTATCGACTTGTAAAGCTTCTAAGACTCTTAGAACTTCGACTAAAACTTTTATATCGACTAATACCTCTTAAGGCTCCTTATATAGATAACCTTAAGTCGGTTTACATCATCTACTTGAACGACAAGTAATTATCCCTAACTAATTTTAGAATATTCATACAATATTACATATTAATCCTTTAATCAATATTGCACTTAAGTCCTTATACTCTCAGAAGTACTTTGAATAATCTTCAATATGCAGCAGTACTTTGACTTTGATCTTCAAGCAGCAGTACTTTGACACAGCAGTACTTTGAAATACAGAAGTACCTTGATCTTTTATATCCCAACAATCCTCCCCTAACTTGAACTCCACTTGCTTGATTTCAAGTTTCTTTGTTATCTTTGATCTTCAATATCTTAATCATTCAGAAAGATTATTTCTTTATCTCTTTATCTTTTATCTGTCATATGTGTCAAAGTACTCTTTATCAGCATCAGTTGATATCTTCTCTGCAATAAATCTCCACAGCTACTCAGCAACATTTTGGTACAATACTCATCAAATCTTTTAAAGTTTCATACTATTCTCATCACTTCCAGGTGTGTAAACTCCTGTGAGAGGTGAATCATTGAAAATTAATGGATTTTGATGTCTCTTTACCAAAGCCATTAACTCTGGAGTAGCCAATGTTTAGGTTAGAACAACCATGGTACATTGATAACCATATGATTTTTAGCAAATCATCAGCTATCAACGGATTTGAGTAGTCTTTACCAAGAGCCGTTTGCTTTTGGACTAGTTAGTTCTTTGATCTCAACCATGGTGAACTAATTACCATAAATGGATTTTTCACAGCCTTTACCACAAGCCATTTTTCCTTGTGGGCTAGCCAACTCTTCACTTTTACAGATATGGTGAGTTGAGAACCATACAATTTTTAGTAAATTGTCAACTAAAAATGGATTTGATTATCACATCAAAGTCGTACCCTCATGATGAGTCAAACTCTTTCTTGTCTGTTAAACATGGTGAGTTGATTACCATTTGCTGTGCAGTATAAATACTAACACCATGTGTTTCTCTTCAAATCCTTTTATTGACTTCACTTTTAAACATCAAAAACTTTTTATTTTAATTTACAAAGGACTTATACTGGTTTTATGCAGCAAGCAGTACTTTGATAAAGTACTGTTTGTCTTTGCAGTACTTTAAAAAAAATACTTATTATACAAAACAAATCATACCAGTACTTTGCAATATTATTCTTCAGATTTAGTCCATCTGATAAATAGCTTAATCACATCCAAAGCTACATCAGATTCATCTTCAAGTTCCATTCCATGATCCAACATTCTGAGCATAATTTCTCATATCAATGGATATCTTCTCTCAGCAAGCATGTGAATCATGGTACCATCTTCCATCTCAAGTGAATGAACTCCTGATGACTCAAAGAATCTCCATCTTGTAATTTCCCAATTTTCTTGATCATTCCACAGAGTATCAACACTTGTTTCTTCTGTTTCCCAGATGGTTATTAAATCTCCAAGCAAGATTAATCCCACTCCTGATGCTTCAATCTCCTCATAGTATATCTGCACTTGCATGTATAAATCATATAGATCTTCTCTGGTAATAAAATGCATAACATCCCATAACATATTGAATACTGTGAAGCTTTCATCTTCTCTGTTGAACATAAGATAATTCCCTTCTTTTGATTCAACTACAGAGAATGAGATAATCTTTGATTTCTTTCCAGAGTCTTCTATTTTCTTATTCTCAAAATCAACCACTCTGAAATAGTTTCTCAGTTCATCAATTGTATCTTCATGTATCATCTTAAGTCTCTTTGACAATTAATCATCTTGAACTTCTTTCTTTCTCTTCAATTTTCTTTGCTCAGCTTGTTCTTTCCTTGCATCTTCTAATTTTTTCTTCTTATCAACATCCATGGGTACAAAACTTTCTAACTCTTTCTTGATAGATTCTTGTACTTGATCCCATAGAGCTTTCACTTCTGGATACCTCAATTTTTGTAAATTCTTGTATCCTCTTCCTTTCAAGAAACTAATCATCCAGTTTCTTTCTTGAGCAATTGTCATTGGCTTTCTTTTAATTGGCTTACTTATTTTTGCCAAATACTCTGCATCATACTCAGCTTGTTGCTTTCTAGCAACCTCTGCATCTTCTGCTATCTTTATCTCTCTAAGCTGTGCAAGAGTAAATTTCTTCTTTTTCTTCTTAATATTCTTCTACTTCATGATCCCTTTACCTTTGTCTTTAGGATCAGGTTGATCAGCATCATCAGAATTAGCAGAACCACTATTGTCAACATCATCCCTAACAGCCTGTGCTACCTATAACATGTAAGCATTGAGAGGTGTATTTGTACTCAAAAAATTAACTCCCTTGTGAGACATAAAGGTAAACACCTTAGGGGGCATCCTAATAGTGGGTACATAATCCTGAGGTTTTTGTATCCCATCTAGTGGATTCTCTAAGAGAAGTTGAACAAATCTAGGATACATCAGAAAAGGTGAACCAGCCTTAATATGGGTGATCATACCATCAAGGATCATGTAAGAAAAGTTGAAGGATTGATTGGTAATGAGGCCAACGAATACAGAAGCTATAGCATGTCCAAATTGATCCCAAGCAGTACTTTTTGGACTTAAGCAATGAAGTAAAACATGAATAAGATACTTCCAATGAGGACTTATCATTGCTTTCTGAAAATAAGCTTGTCCAAAGGTCCTTCATACCCAATGTCTCTCAGTGCATTCCAAATATCTTGTTTAGCAAACAAAACAGAGCCTCCTTCATCTTCAAACAACAAAACCTCCCTGATTGTTGCTTTAGTAACACGAATAACTCTCCCAGCAACTGTAGCATGAATAACATCCTCTCCATCTTCAATCTCAGCCTTTTCCATAGCCCAAAACTCCTGTATCCAAGGTCCAATAATCTCTGGGTTGACTAAGAATGAGTAACTGATGGTAGTTCCGGTGAGAAAATCAATAATACCATGAAAGTCGATATTCCTCTGTGTTTTCTCAAGGTTTGCAATCATGTTGTGTTTGTTGATGGTAGGTCGATGTGCCATTGTGATAAGGATTTGAGAGAAGAGTGGTAATCGTTGATGATGTTGGTGAGTTTGATGAATGAGAATGGCGAATGAATAAATACGGGTGTATAAATAAGAAAAAGATATGAGTTATAAAGGGATAATATACAAAAAATCACGGTTAATTAATTATTTTACCGTTATTTTTGGAAATGATCTTCCCCATATCTTTTGAAAGTTTGTTACCCGCAAATTTGACCGTTGGAACAGTATTCTGACATGTCAGCGTAGCCTTCATATCACCAAGCAGTACTTTCCATAGAGTATAGAGCAGTACTTTCAGTTGTAAACCCAAGCAGTACGTTGACCAAAGTACTTTCCAAGCAAAATATCTTTATAGTTGACTGTATGACCAAAATATCTTTGAAAGTCAACCCGAGGTAATTAATACCTTCCCAAATTAATTCCCAAAGCTACCAAGGCAAGTAGAATTCAATGAACTTCATTTATTACCCTTATACCTTTCCTTGCCTATATAAGTAACTTTTCCACCAACATACTTCATTCATCTCTTCTTTCATCAACACTCACAAAAACCCTAGTTGTAACCATGAGTCACTTCCCATTGATATACATATCTTCTGACTCAGATGGTTTCACAGACTCAGAGATCTACTACTATTCTGACTCTGACTTTGAGGATCCAGAATGGAGTGGGTACTTTCCTCCTAATGTATCATCCTCATCAATGAGTGTCGCAAACTCTACCATTACTAATGCAGCAAGCACTACTAATCCAAAGCCTAAGAAAAAAAAAAGTATGTCCCTGGTTCATCTCTGGCTAATGAACTTCCACATGCTTTGACCCAAGCCCTGGAATCAGTAATACATAATATGAAGAGGCCTGCTCCAAGAAAAGAGAGACCTCCCAAGCAAGTTCTTGGCCTGGCTTGCCCAAGGAAGCAAGCTTCTTTTGATGACAAAATAAAGACTACTCAAAAGGGAAAGCAGAGCTATGAGGGCAAAGGAAAAAGGCCAATGGAGTAGGTGTGTTGGGTAGGATAAGTAGATTGTGTTTTGGTAGTTATTTGTGTGTCTTGTGAGTGTCTATAGTTCATCTCTGTCTGTGTCATGGTTGACTGTTTCTTTAGCAAGAATGAATGTAACTTTATGAATCATGAATAAAAATCTTTATCCTTTGAATGATACATGTAGCCTCCCCTTAACTAATGACTAACTACTAATGCCTCCCTTCAATAATAGCTTAATTATTAATCATACCAATACTCACAACTAAAAATGTAAATCTTGAAACATCAAAGCCCTTTGTGAGTAGGTCTGCTACATTATCATCAGTATGGACTTTAACCACATTTATAAGCCTATGCTCATAGCAGTCTCTAATAAAATGATGTCTGATTTGAATGTGCTTTGTTTTGGAATGATAGACTGGATTCTTCACAATACAAATGTGTAACACCCCCATTTTTTAAAATATTTGCAGCGGAATAAAGATTGGGTGTTACTTCACAGCTCATAGTTTTTCAGTAGAAAATGATTTTCTAAAACATTTATCATTCGAAGTTTTGTAAATATCAGAGTTTTCAAAATGAGGTCCCAGTGGTTTTAAAATTTGTAAAATAGGTGTTCGAATGATAATAAAAATTTTATAGCCTTTGTAAGAATTTCGTGCTCTTCCGTCCCATCCTTGCTCATTTTAGACCTGAGATAAACATGCTAAAAATCAACAAAAGTTGAGTGATATTCATAGGTTTAAGTTTAATAGTTGAACACAAGCTATAAGTGATAATTGCACCGGTATACAATTATAATTTAAAAATCAGTTGTTATTGCATTAAGCTCATGACACTCAGCCGATTAACAGATCTCATCATAAATGATGGATTATAGTAACAGGGGCCCTCGGGATAGGTCCTTGCCAGTAACCTATTAGATTTCAAATAAAGTACGTTTGGTTGTTTTCTCAACGCCCAAACGGGGATTGTCAATCCCTAATAGATCTATCCACAATTATTTACGTTCACCCTCTGGGTGACTAAGGTTCATGATATGAGGGGCTTTTAGCAAAAAGGGACTTAAGCAATAACAATTTCAGGCATAGTATAAGAAAATACTTGTGTTCAGATTTTTAAAGCATGTATCTCCACATGAAAACAGTTTTATAAAAGTGGGCTATGAACTCACCTTAGTGATTTAGTGATAAAAATATCGATACTCAGTTTGCAAAATGGGAACGGCTCCACACACGACCTAAATAATATATAGCAAGTTTTAGTGTTTGATAGTCTTAATGTTTTAATCGTGAGTAGTTTTTGAATACGTGATTTGTTAATTTAACGATAGTAAAACTTTTGGTTTTTATGGTATATTGTACGTTTAGTTTATTTATATATATACGTAATTTCTTTTAAGAATAAAGTAGGAACTTTATTTATTATATATATATATATATATATATATATATATATATATATATATATATATATATATATATATATATATATATATTTTGATGACTCAGAAATTTCTAGGGAAATAACAGTATGCTGTTATTTTGTAAATGGGATAGGAATTAAAATTGACGTAGATTATAATTATTTTGGAAATATTACAAGGTAGATTTTTCGATACAGTAGAAGGATAGTTGTTATACTTTAGGTTACATCCATCGTAACTTAAAGTAAAATACAAGGAAGAGGTACAATCAGGAAATTTTTGAACTAGAGTTTATTTATTCACAACAGGAATTTATATCTGCATAAATCTAGTAATCATTCCCTTGATACCACCGACGTCCTTGTAGAGTTTTCATTTCCTAGCGAAAGTCTTGGCTTTCCAATTTATGTTGTAGTTTGGACATCAGTTCTTGTAGTGTCCTTTTGCGCGTAGCATATTACAGTTGTTTTTTGTCCCTTGTTATCCAAAGTCCTACAGTTAGTTGCCTTGTGTCCTGTCTTCTGACACTCCAGGTACTTAATCTTGCAGATTCCTATGTGATGCTTCTCGCATTTTCGACACAGGGGTTTACCTCCAAGATATACCCTTCTAGAAACATGTGTGACGAGGCAGTATCTATTAGCCTTTTGTTTGTATCCTAGTCGGTGATGATAGTTGAAACAATTTCCCAGACGTTTGTGGTGGCAGTCTTGAGCATGGGTGAAGTTGCAGTGGGTGGAGTTGTTGGTCCCTATTTTAGTGAGTTTTTGCTTTTGTTTGATTCCATTAGGTCTAATTTCTTGCCTAATCTCTTGGTTATGGGTGGTGATAGGGTTAGTCGTCCTTTCTGGAGTTTTAAAGGGATTTGGCCTATATTCCATGTAGTTTTCATGCTTGTCAGGCGTATCCGACTCTTCTCTTGGATAAACTATGGTGACTCCTTTAAGTACTACTGACATGATGTTACTTATCAACTCCCTGACATCTTCAGTAGTCATGGTGATTTTTGATGAAGATGGAGTACATGTATTGTTTACGTTGTCCATCTTCTGAAATCATTAATGAAACTTAACTTAGAATCCATCTGATGTCAGAATATTTTGAATAATGAATTCTAATTATTTCATTGATGATAGACTGAATTAACTCCTTACTGTAATCTAATTTCAAGATATGTCTGTGTTGTATCATAGATAGATAATCAACTCTTGATATGGGATTACTAAGGAACAAACCGATTCGTCCACTAAAATAAATTTTCTCTCCATTTTTCAAGTTCTCTCTTGAAAATTTATTTTTAGACAATCCTTTGGTTTTTGGTGAATTATAGTATGTTTAAGAATTTCTTACAATTGTTAAGACTTCTTACGGTAGATTTGAATAGTATTGTAGAAGTTATCATAATATTAATAACTTGACTGATCGTTTTTGTAAAACAATTAATACAAGGTCTCTTATTAATATGTCATGGATCTACGTGGAGTTATTTGTTTATCTAGGGAGATAACAAAATGATGAGATTTTTGCTTGAAGGTATGAGGATTCATAGTATGCATGTTTGATACGAAAGAAACAATTGATTCATAACAGAGATATGTAACGGAAGAGGAGGTTATTATATATTATGATTCGATTACAGATTTTGAAAAGTTCAGATTTATTTAACATTACATGAAATACTAACCAAGTCTGTCTGGTTTAGTAGATGCTGCAGGGATACTTGTAAACTTAAGATTAGTTACGCCTCTGACGTAAATATCTAATCTCTTTCTCAAGTTCAAGTTGTGTTGCTTCCATGTTTGCGAAACGTTCCTGACACATGTTCATTTGGTTTGCCAACATACTCTCTAATGCGGCAATCTTTTGACCTTGGCTCCTGGCTGTCTCTCTATCCATCCATAGGGTCCTTTCAATGTCTTCAATTCTACCATGTGTATGACCATGTTCTCTTCTTGCAGAACGGACCCTGGAATCCAAGCTTCCAAGTTTCTGGTTGGTGTTGTCCTTTATCTCATTAATCTTTATTCCTAACTCACATATTGCTCGTCTTTCAGCATCCGCTCTTTTGAACAATGCGTCAAGGTTACGGTCGTACCATTCAAATTTTGTTGGTCGTAAACCTTTTAGCTGTTCAGTGTGAGCCTCTAATATGCTGGCTTGTTGATAAACAAGAGTCCATATTGAATCAGGTGTGCTTATATTGTAGTTGGGGGAATTAGGTAAGGATAAATTATTTAGGATATCTGGTATTGGGGAATCTGAAGTGTAGGGTAACGGAGAATTTGGCTCAACATTCTTCCACAGCCTCTCTTGACGTGAACTTTGTCCAAGTTCGAATGTTGCCTGACCACCAATCACATCTTCATATGATTCAGTAGTTCTCCTAAGTTTTGACATAGGGGTGAACAAATAGGTGACGTTGGAAGTGATCTCTGAGTGATTTCTATATTAAGTTGGGATTGTGATATTTGTACGTAGGGATCTTCAGTATTCGGAGAATTTTGATTGATAGGTGATGTATTAGTATTACGGAGAGTAGTTTTGGCGTTCAAGAAAGTTTTTGGAGACATGTTACTGTAGTAACCGAGAATAGTATTTTATAAGTAAATTTTACGTTAAAGATATAATAGTACGGATGAAATAATAGTTGTGTAAGCGCAATTTCTAAACATGCAGAAAAATCTTAACATGTAATGTACTGAGCAAGGTAGTCTGCAGACACGGAAGGCACAAAGAGTGTAAGGCTATAAAATGTTTTGGTTTGTAAAAACAGTTATAGTTCGGATCTGTATCAGCCCGTTTCGCTATAACTAAAGCTCTGATGTCAATCTGTAACACCCCCATTTTTTAAAATATTTGCAGCGGAATAAAGATTGGGTGTTACTTCACAGCTCATAGTTTTTCAGTAGAAAATGATTTTCTAAAACATTTATCATTCGAAGTTTTGTAAATATCAGAGTTTTCAAAATGAGGTCCCAGTGGTTTTAAAATTTGTTAAATAGGTGTTCGAATGATAATAAAAATTTTATAGCCTTTTTAAGAATTCCGTGCTCTTCCGTCTCATCCTTGCTCATTTTAGACCTGAGATAAACATGTTAAAAATCAACAAAAGTTGAGTGATATTCAGAGGTTTAAGTTTAATAGTTGAACACAAGCTATAAGTGATAATTGCACCGGTATACAATTATAATTTAAAAATCAGTTGTTATTGCATTAAGCTCATGACACTCAGCCGATTAACAGATCTCATCATAAATTATGGATTATAGTAACCAGGGCCCTCGGGATAGGTCCTTGCCAGTAACCTATTAGATTTCAAATAAAGTGCGTTTGGTTGTTTTCTCAACGCCCAAACAGGGATTGTCAATCCCTAATAGATCTATCCACAATTATTTACGTTCACCCTATGGGTGACTAAGGTTCATGATATGAGGGGCTTTTGGCAAAAAGGGATTTAAGCAATAACAATTTCAGGCATAGTATAAGAAAATACTTGTGTTCAGATTTTTAAAGCATGTATCTTCCCACGAAAACAGTTTTATAAGAGTGGGCTATGAACTCACCTTAGTGATTTAGTGATAAAAATATCGATACTCAGTTTGCAAAATGGGAACGGCTCCACACACGACCTAAATAATATATAGCAAGTTTTAGTGTTTGATAGTCTTAATGTTTTAATCGCAAGTAGTTTTTGAATACGTGATTTGTTAATTTAACGATAGTAAAACTTTTGGTTTTTATGGTATATTGTACGTTTAGTTTATATATATATATATATATATATATATATATATATATATATATATATATATATATATATATATATATATATATATATATAACGTAATGTTTAATAATAATAATAATATTAATAATAATAATAGTTTGAAAATAAACGTAACGTCGCTACGTGAAATTGTAAAAATGGAAAGTAGAAATAAAAATATTAATTTTAGTATATGACCATTGTCTTTTCCAAAAATTTACACTTTTACCCTAACGGCGTTAGCGTTACGCCGTTAGTCCAAAATTAAATATATTTACGTTTACGTCCAAAACTTTATAATTCTTACACTTTTCACCCAAAAGTTTATAAAAATCAGTTTTCATTCTTAAGTTTATGAAATGACAGTTTATACCACAACTTTGAAAAGTTGACACTTTTAACCCGAATTTTGTAAAATTTGCAAATCTAGTCCAAAATTCACAATTTTCAAAACTTAATGTTTTCATTTCTTTAATAGTTTCAAAATAGCTTATTTAACTTATTCTAACAGCTTATTAGTCGAAAAAGCTTATTTGATAGCTTTTGGGCTTTTAACGATTTAACTTAAGCCCGTTAAGGTTTTTAGATCCAATGGGCCTACAAGGGTTTTGGGCTTTGTTTTGGGCTAAGGTTAGGACTATAAAAAAGTTACCAAACTGCTTATTGCCTTAGCTTATTTGATCGGCTTATTTTTGGATGATTGGGCCTTAAGGCCCAATCGGTACTAATTAGTTTTCACAAATATCTCCTATGTCGATTTGCTTTGTGACTTTTATAGGTTCAAAACACGATTTTTATTACAAAGTTTCTATACGAAAATGATTGTTTGTCATGAGGTCTATTAGTTTGTGAAATAAAATAGTATGCTCGTTAAGTGGATTTTAGAAATATGCGTGCGTTTTGGGGCTTGCATGGGACGAGTTTTTAGTAGTAAAAGACTTAGAAAAATTTGAGTTTTCAATACTTGTTGTATACGTTAGAAATGGTATTCCAAAATAGTTTGTACGTAGCTTTTTAGTTTCAAAACTTAATATAACTTGATTGTTAAGGTGTAAAATATATAGACGAACGTAAAATATATATATGTTGTTTATTTAGTTTTCGAATAATGAGATGCATTTGTTTGTGTCGCGTATAAAAATAATGCAAATGAATGTTTATCTAAATATTGAAAAGAGTTCGTTTAGGAACTTACGACACCAAAATGGTGGGGTAAATGAGACGTAGAGTCGAGAAGTGAGTGGTATGAGTACGTAGCGTGTATGTTTGCTCGACCAAGGTGCACAAACAACAACTTGTTCCTTCTAAACCCACACGAATCCTTAGAATTCCTACCCAAATGCTTCGACCTAAGCCTAGACTTAATACTTAGAAATTTTGGTAAGTTTTTGCGTTGCATGTAATGGAAAAACGAAAGCATGCATGCATGGAGTTTTTATATGGTACCTAGTGTATTCTTGTATCTAAAATTTAATGTGATAGGATTGTTACGTGTATCCAAAAGTCCTAATGTGTAAGAGTAAACAAGTTACTCCATGTTTTGGTTTCTTATGTGTCGACATCCTCAACATTCAAAGAAAACGTGGGAATTGGATTATTATAAAGGCATGGTACTTGCGAAATGGCTTTTAAAATGTTATGGTACTTGGCCTAGGTGAATATAATATGCAAATGAGTGAGCTTGAAACAAGGAGGTACTAGTTTGTTTTGAAAAATGCATGTCGACCACCATTTCATTTGTTAACCGATTTGAAAATCGGTTGAGACTTGTGAGATTGGATAATTTTGCAACATTTAGACATTTGGTTGTGTTTAGAAATGATTTTAGGGCGTTATAGAATTAAACGTGGTTCAAAATGGTTGAGTTTTGGATTAGTTGGAATTTTGTGAAATCGTTTTTGGGACATATGCTTTGCCTAGTAAAAACGTATCTAGACTCGACATGGGGAACTAAAAATCGACACTCTAAATGTTGGCTAGGGGAGGAACGAGGGTGTGTAAAAATAAGTGGGTGTCGTGTGTAGGATTTGAGCATACGAGGCTCGTTTCTAGCTTGTCTAGTCGAATGTTTTGAAAACAAAATAAGGTAAATGGGCTAAATTGGTTTTGGGCTGTGAATAGTAACAGGCCGAGAAATGTGTTGGGCTTAGGGTGAGATTTAGGGTCCGGTTAGGTATATTTTAGGATTAGTAAAATATTAATTGCGATTAGTGATAAGTTTAGAAATTTATTAGTGAGACGTTTACATAGGACGTTGTCGAACGCGTTTAGTTAAAATATATTACGTAAGTTCGTAAGTGGTAAAAATTTAATATTCTCGCGATTGTTAGACTATAATGGTACATGTGTGAGCATCGTTCCGAGTAAAAAGGATTATAAGTATCGTAGTGATTTCGAGTAACATAGCATATAAAAATAAAAATAAAAATAAAAAATTTGTTATTGGTAAAAACGTTATTAATTAACGTAATGATATATTAGTCTTTGATTTACTTTTACTATTTATAGGGAAATTTACGGGAGTTTACAAAATGGTACTCTCATTATCAATGTTGATAGGAGTATTCTTGAAGTTGAATCCATAATCCAAAAGCTAATTTTGCAACCAAAGTACTTGTGCACAACAACTTGCAGCAGCTACATACTGCTTCTGTGGAAGATGTTGCTGCAATTGTTTGCTTTTTGCATTGCCATGAGACTAATCTACTTCCAAGGTACAGACTCCCTCCAGTTGTGGATCTTCTGTCATAGTTATCTCCAGCATAATCACTATCTGAAAAGGCTTGTAGATGAAAAGGGGACTCCCTAGGATACCATAATCCTAGCTTAGGTTGTTGCCTAAGGTACCTAAAAATCCTTTTGACAGCATTCAAGTGTGATACCTTGGAGTGAACTTGATGTCTTGCACATAAACACACAGTAAAAGTAATGTCAGACCTAGATGCAGTTAAATACATGAGACATCCAATCATAAACCTGTATAATTTGACATCAACTTCTTCTCCTTCTTCATCTTTTCCCAAAGGTTTGTTAGTATCCACAGGTGTAGATGTTGGCTTGATAGTTGTGAAATTGAATCTCTTAAGAATATCTGCAACATACTTATCTTGACTAATAAAGATTCCATTGCTTGATTGTTGCACTTGAAGTCCCAAGAAGAATGTTAATTCTCCCATTGAACTCATCTGAAATTCTTTTTGCATAAGATCTTCAAATTCCTTCACCATAGATTGCTTAGTAGCACCAAAAATAATATCATCTACATAAACTTGGACAAGCATAATATCCTTCTTATCTCTTTTGATGAACAAAGTCTTGTCAATAGCTCCTCTCCTATAACCATGTTGTAATAAGAAATTTGAGAGTCTTTCATACCATACTCTTGGAGCTTGATGAAGGCCATACAGAGCCTTGATAACCTTGTAGACTTTGTTTGGGTGTGCAGGATCTTCAAAACCAGGAAGCTGTTTGACATAAACTACTTCTGTGATAGTGTCATATAGAAAAGCACTTTTAACATCCATTTGGTATACAGGAAATCCCATATAAGATGCAAAAGCCAAAAATAGCCTTATGGCTTCAATCCTTGCCACAGGAGCAAAGACTTCATCATAGTCTACTCCTTCTTCCTGTCTATATCCTTGAGCCACTAACCTTGATTTATTCTTAATAACATTCCCTCTTTCATCTCTGTTTACCCTGAAGACCCATTTTGTTCCAATCAGTCTCTTACCATCAGGTCAATCACATAATACCCATACTTCTTGAAGTTTAAACTGTAAGAGTTCTTCTTGCATAGCTTCAACCCAACTCTCCTTGGCTAATGCTTGTTTTATATTCTTAGGTTCTTCTTGAGACAGAAAACAAGCAAATAAACACAATTTCTGATCCTTGTGATTCACCCTGTTTTGCTTGTAAATAAAGCTAAGTAAAGAAGTATGTTGTTGAGACATATTCTTAGCTTTAGTTCTTGTGAGCACTCCTGAAGCTGAGGGTCCAATTATCTTGCTGACAGGATGATCTTTGTGAATTCTTATAGTAGGAGTTAGTGAGACTTCAAGATTATCTTCCAAATTAGTTAAATCAGGATCTTCATTAGAATCTGAGAAAATGCCTTCTTGATCTAATTCATCATCAGTGTCTTCTAAGGCAGGCATGTTTGGATCATTTAAATCATCAGTATTTATCTAGTTTGAAGTATTTAAAGGTTGAAAAGTACTTTCAAATAGATCAGCAGTACTTTGGGGCAAAGTACTGTCAGTGCCTTTTGTAACACCCCAACCCGACGAGGGTCAAAATGTCACATTATGGTGCCAAATCAAAACATACAAATGCAAGCGGAAGACTTATAAACATAAAGTTACAAAGGTATTCTAAGGAAACAAATGAAATGCAAACTCTATACAGTATGTAATACAAATCCAAGCTAAATCCAATCCAAGTCTAATCAAGATGCAAATGGGCTTCTAATCCTCAAGGTAGTCCACTAAGAGCTCCTATGAACTCTTCACTCAACCCAGCTTCCAACCTAAAACATGCCGCAGGCAAAGAAAAGAGGCTGAGCTTAAAAAGCCTAGTGAACAGATATATAACAAAACTGATAATTGAAACGTATGTAAGTATAGAAAAATGAAATCATAAACTCCTGCTGAAATGAATATCATCTGTCAAATGAATAAGAGATCAACATATACTGAACAAATATCATAAGTCAACTGAATGAAGCATCATAAAGAGATCAAGTGATAGCATAATCAGATAGTAATAAGAATCAAAGAGCACGTATCAACAAAGGCTTGTCTAAACGAGACGCTCGAATAGACATACGAAACATAAGAAAGCCACGAGCCGACCTACCCGAGACACTCGAATAGATCTCAAATCACATAATCACATATCTGTCAATTCATAGGGTGTACATAGAGTAGCTAGCTCCAATGTACCAGACGTGAAAGGGGTACAAGGCACGTACAGCCAGTCACAAAATCAAATCATATCATATCAAACATATCCTAGGATGCATCCATACGCCCCCCCCCCCCCCACAAATAAATCATATACAAAGTAGCCAAGAGATCTCATATCATATCATAATCAGACGGGGACGCCGGGGACTAATCACACCGCCCCAGATAGTGTCATGCCATTGGTGCCTCAATGACACGCCCATGGTACCTCCATGAGTAGACTAAAAACTCGGGCATCAGAACAGAACATATCAGAACAAACGAAGCAAGGCTATCCATAACAAAATGCTCCCAGAGCATGACAGAACAGAATGCTCCCAGAGCATAATATGACAGAATCTCGTAATCACATAATCATAATCAAAGTGGATAGCAAATCAGAATCAAATCAGAGGTATCATAGCAAGGCTCATATCAAATAGATCATATCAACGAATCATATCAAATGGATCATATCAATCATATCAATGGGGAACATAGCAATGGCATAACTGAAGGGAATCATAGCAGTGTCAAGGATCGAAAGAAAGTCATGAGAAGTCCCTACTGAAAAGGGATAGAATATCTGTACCTTATACCGCAAATGAACAATATCAGAAACATACGGATTCAGGAGGTGTTGGACTAGGGGATTCCTCATCACTAGAAGTGTTTTCATCCAAACTTATGAACTCTTCATCACTAGTTGAGGTATCTACTGTAAGATTTAGTTCCTTACTCTTAAATGGAATACCTTCTGTGCTATCATTATCATAACCTAGGCCAGTTTTAATGTTTGCTGTTCTTTGTTTTTCAACAAATTTAACATGTGACAGACCTGATTCATTCCAAACAGCAAGTTTTTCTAACAGCTTATCCCTCTCATTAGTAACTTTCTCTAGTTCAGACACCTTACATCCTAGTTTCCATTCACTCAACTTTACTTGGTACTCTTGTTGCTTATATCTTTCAGCCCATGCTACTTCATTGTTTTCATGAGTTATTATTTTGGCTTCCATTGACTCTAAAGTCAATTGGTAGCCAGCTATCTCAGACCTAGCTCTTTGAAATTTATCTCTTTCAGCTACATATTCACTAAGTAACTTTTGATACATATCATTGCACTTAGAGCATACCTCAGAGATAGTG
Organism: Artemisia argyi; assembly: GCA_030686995.1. Taxonomy (NCBI): domain Eukaryota; kingdom Viridiplantae; phylum Streptophyta; class Magnoliopsida; order Asterales; family Asteraceae; genus Artemisia; species Artemisia argyi. Next base: position 126,581,737 of record CM060706.1, on the reverse strand, counting down.
GATGAACTTGGTGAAGTAGCTACCATAGCAAGCTGAACAGGATCTTCTTCAAACTCCATGCTCCAATCAAAGCTTCCTAGACCATCTCTTGACTCCAAAGCAGCATATCCAGGCTCTTCATCAAAAGCTGTGCTCCAATCTTCCAATGCAACCATTGAATAGGTTACAGGTTCATCATCAAACTCATTAGACCAATCAATCTCTGATAGATTCTCTTGAGCAACCAAAGCTTTTGGTTTTGATTTAGTAATAGGAACTTCTTTTCTTTCAGTCTTAGGCTGTTCAATCATCTTGTTTGCTTGATACTTTGCAAATTTGCATTCCCTTGCAAAGTGACCAGTCCTTTGACAATTGAAGCACTCAATTTTGGACTTATCAAATGTTATTCCCTGCTTAGCTGTGAAATTAATGCCTCTTCCTGTCTTATTCATAAACTTTTTGATTCTTGCAGTGATCATGGCAACTTGCCATCTGATATCAATCTCTTCCATAGCATCATTATCAATTTGCATGACGTCTTCTTGATAGGTTACAGGTAGAGTTTCCTGTTGAGCAAAGAATGAATATAGAACATCATCTGAGGCGGGGGTGTTTGATGGTGATGAAGTGGTAGTGACCATAGTTGTACATGGAAGTTGAGTTTCAGTCACAGTACTTTGGACAGGATAAGCAGTACCTTTATTGGAAGTACTGCTTCTGCTTTCAGAAGATACAAAAGCAATGTTTTGGGGTTTCTGATGTGTGCTTGAACCTGTAGTACCATCCATCTCATGCTCATACACCTTCAGATTGTTGTAGAGATCATCAAAGTCCATTGTGTCCAAACCTGGTTGTCCTCTGAGGCTCTGATCTTTAACACCCCCATTTTAGGAACGCAGCGGAATACAACATGGGGTGCTATTTGGTCACATAGTACAAGTATAATATACAACTTTAAAACAAAGTCGTTTTTAAAATCTCACATTCGATAACTTATCAGAGTTAACAAGGTCCCAAATGTTTTTAACATAGTTAAAAGATACATAAGTTTTGAAAGTTTAGAACATTATAGAATGAAAACTTTTATTTAAACAAAAGAGGTCCCAAATAAGTACAAAGTTTAGAGATACATAAGGTAATAAAAGTTTTGGTCTTTTCTTAAAAGAAAATTTATTTAGAACATGAGCCATCTTGATATCCATCTCTTGCGCCGCCCATCCAATCTGAAAGTCACTTATGGACCTGAGATAAAACATGCTAAAAGTCAACACAAAGGTTGAGTGAATTCATAGAGTTTAATAAGTAATCAGTTGAATACAAGATAAATCAGTTTAAAATACGATGGGCTACGTTGCTATACGCCCATAATTAAGTTGACATGTAACAAATACAAGTCGGGAAAAAGATTTATAGCATTGAGCTCATGAAACCGAACCTTGACCTGATTTAAATGCCCCTCACAAGGTATTCAATTGCCATTTACCTCAATTCTCAATATTATATGTCCGTTTGACCCACAGTTGTCAAATGAGCGCTACTCACCCGGATAGGCCCGCCAGGCCAAATATGCATATCTATAATACTAGCGTTTACGCACGTAATTAACGGTTCATGAAATTAGGGACTTGTTGGCAAAGGTACTCAATGTCTATAATTATGTAATCGTGAAACTACTTGTATTCCGTTTGTAAAACTAGCATGTATCCCCCTCGCGAGGTTTATAAAACAATTGAAGTAAGTAAAAGCGAGGCTATGAACTCACCGTGAACAAAGGAGGTAATATGAAACGAGCAAGCAAGCGAAGAAAGATAGCCGCGTAGCTCTACGAAGAACCTAAACATATATACGTTGTCTTAGGTTTTGAAAATAAATATTGATGCAACTTAGCTATATATATAAGTTATTAACTTACCTATGCTTGGTACATAATTCATAATTATATCAAGTGTTCAAAATTAAGTTTTAGAGATATAGTCATATGAGTTTTCGAATCCTCTACACTTTAAAAGTCAAAGCTGTTAACATTTTTATAATTTGTACATCTTAGAAAATCCGTTACTATTAAACCGTATGTCAAAAAATTAAGTTTCTTATATCCCCGGAAAGGTATTTGTCTGTACTAACAAGTTTTGTGGGTCCCACTAGACCAAAAATTACTTAACAGTAGAAAAATAATCCATTTACCCATAGTATTCAGCCCAACAGTTTTCAATATCACAACAGTCCCACGAAAAATGCGATATCTAGAGTTCTACAAGTCCAATTAATTCCCCGTTTGCGGCCATGTTTAAGTTAAGATGTTAACTACATTTCATAAAACTGGGCCAAGTAGTGAAAATGAACATATCACTGAGATTTTTACCATTTAAATCTGTAACTCAGAATCTGGCATGTTTCACGAAAATATTTCTAGTTTAATCATCGTAATGAGTTATTCGATGAAATACCCGTCAAAATGACCACAAGACATAGGGCTGCAACTACATATGTTTAGTTTAGGTCCAATGTTTACTGATTAAAACAGTTTATTCCGTTTTTACCCCTGAATCAGATTCACAGTTTGCATGTCTAGTCCTTTAGGGTTTTTAGTGTTTCCTAACTATGTACCAAGCCTAACTAAGCGTAATAACTTATATAATGTTCAAATATATCAACATATATAAAATTTAAAGAGGTGAAAATAAAAATAAAATGAAAATTGAGTGGAGAGTTTCCTTACAAAAGATGAAGAACAAGAAAAATACAAGACCAAGGAACACTAATCCTATATTAACCCATCAACACTTGCACCTTTCTTCTACACTTTTACTCAACTTTAATAACCATTATAACCCTTGAAAATACTTTATAAAATCCTTGTAAAAATTACCAAGAAAACCCTTGTAAGAACACTCTTTATAAATCTCCAAATAAACCCAAGATTAAGATGAAATGAAGTGTTGTTTGAGTGTAATGAACCAAGAACAAGACTAGGGCAAATGCATAAAACATGTAAAATATTCTTTATAAATCTCCAAATAAACCCAAGATTAAGATGAAAACGCGTTTGGTGACACCGGTTCTTGATAAAAGTGACGTAAACTATAAAAATGAAACAACAAGTATAAAACTCACTTGTAAATATGAGAATAGGTTAAAATGCATAAAACATGTAAAATATTCCTAGTCTAGGGTTGAATCACGTTGTTAAAACCATAAAACGTAAATTTAAATCACGTAAAATGTAAAAGGTGCAAGGTTTACGTAAAAATGGAAAAAAAAATGAAAAGTGACTTTTAAAATAGGATTGTAAGGAAACAAAAATGCATAGAAAGTGTAGAGGGGGTATAGTATAGTCGCGGTTAAATAAATTGAACGAATCATGACGTACGCGGATAACATCCGACGAAGTTAATTATAAAAAAAAATATAGTTAAATAATAAAATATTAAAATTAGTGACATGAAAATTTTAGAAATGTCACAGTACGTACCACTTAAGAGAGCGACGTCCCGGCGCTCTACTCGCTTTATCTTTTGACGGTTCACTTGCGAAAATATGAGGATTTGTTTAATTGTTTTGCTTGATCGTATGAATAACGCTGAATTGTTATACTTAAATAAAAAAATTTGTGATGCTCGAAGATCAAGTAGAAGATCAATTAGACATAACCCATATATAACTATTCTTAGTGTTTGAAAATCTAAGTCGAACATAGGTAGTCAGACTATGTTCCACTGTCCCAAGGTTAAATATAGGTGACTAGACTATATTTAATCGAGGTTCGATAAAATTTTCAAATACTTAAATTAGTAATACTCGTGATATGTCAATTCTTGGAAAAGTATGGAGTTTACATAAGTATCTTATATACAAGGAGTGATATAAGTTTGTACATACGTAAGAATCAATAATAAGTAAGTAGTATGAGTGTATAACATGAGCGAATAAGGCAAATATGCGCAGAAAAAGAAGTTTTAAGCAGTTCTAAATCAGTCCACATCGGGACAGAATCACGGACCTTTAACAATGAAGGATTCAAAAGAGAACTTGATGAATGTAGAGAAAGTTACTGAACTTAAGCTTTTGTATGATGAATCCGTTTATAAGAATTATTGGAAAATGACGAACAATAAAATAATAACAAAATAGTTCATGAGGCAATAATAAATCAATGGTTTTAGTTAATAAAACAAGGTCGAGTAATTCGTAAGATAATAACAAAATCGTTTATAAGGTGGTGAAAATTTGGTAAAAGGTAAATGACAGAACAATTTATAAGATAACAAAATAGTTTATTCAAAACTAGTCCAAACAGTTTATTTAATATTAGTACATCAGTGGATAAGTTTATAAGATGGTGGTAAAGTAGTTTATAAGAGAGTGGCAATGAGTTTGTTAATATTGTAGTGAAAATGGTTTAGAAGATAGTAGTAAACTAGTTTTACAAGGTAATTGACCAAATGATTTGTAGAGAGGTGACAAAAGTAAATTTTGAACTAGTTAGAGCAGTTTATAAAATAGTATTGAGTAAGGTTATTAGTTTATAAGGTAGTAATGGGGTAATTCTTTGGGGAATAGTAAATCCATTTGTAATATAATGAAAGATAATTTATATGACAATAAAGGAGTTGTTTATAAAATGGTAGTGAATTTCTAAGGTAAATAATTTGAATGCGACGGGTTTCATATAAAACACCGTTGTATAAGGTCATAAAAAGATTTTAAAGCTCATATGATTACTCACGATTTTTGGGAAAATAAATGAGACCACTATGTCACCCACAACGTACGAGAAAGTTTTTAGAGGATCATCAAAATGAATAAATAGGTATTTAATAGTTTAGGAATTTAATGAAACATATATATACTTGGGACTGTTTGGGTTTGACTCGATGTGTAAAGAATCGGATAAAACATTTATAAAAATAACCTCTATACAAATAAGAAGTAATGCTTTGATGGGTAAAAATAGTCGAGAGAAAATCAAGTGTATATCGATAGTCTTTTAGATAAATAGTATCAATAGCGGTGCTTAAGAAAATAAGCAAGAAATGCTCAGAAATATGAGTTCACGGGAAGTAAGACAACCAATAGAAATTGATAAATTGTAACATGTTTCGCTATCATATGAAATGATAGTATATAAAGTTATGAAAGAGTTTATAGACCATTGTAATCACCTACAATGTCTGATAAATAAGAGAAACCTTTGTGCTACTCACAATGTTAATGAAGTAAGTGAGACCATTGTGTAACCCACAATGTCATAATAGTGAATGCGACCATTGTAATCGCATACAATGCCTAGAAGATTTTAGTATTCACTTGGAGAAACCTTATATAGAAATATATTGATGTTTCAGGAAAAGGAAGATAGTCGAGAAATTACAAGTTCAAGTGATAATATTTATTATGTGCATACGTATAACGATGATGCAATCAAAGAGATGTGTATAAATTTTTGACAAAAATTTAAAATTATAATTATGTTTATAAATGATAATAACAAATCTTGTGCATAAAAGATTTATATTTATATGTGATATTTCGCGGATTATCGAATGAATTAGGAATAATTATAGTGCATAATTATTTCTAATATAGCATGATTAAGATATATATATATATAAGGGAGAAGTAGGAAGCTCGGGAGTAGGCGCGCATGGATATCGGACAAGATGATGGAAGCTCATGATTTTGAAAAAAAATAAAAATAAATGATTATAGTCTAGGTTTTTAAAAAACAAAAAGACATAGTTCACTATAATTTGTGCTATGGTACCATTCTTTAACACCCCCATTTTAGGAACGCAGCGGAATACAACATGGGGTGCTATTTGGTCACATAGCACAAGTATAATATACAACTTTAAAACAAAGCCGTTTTTAAAATCTCACATTCGATAATTTATCAGAGTTAACAAGGTCCCAAATGTTTTTAACATAGTTAAAAGATACATAAGTTTTAAAAGTTTAGAACATTATAGAATGAAAACTTTTATTTAAACAAAAGAGGTCCCAAATAAGTACAAAGTTTAGAGATACATAAGGTAATAAAAGTTTTAGTCTTTTCTTAAAAGAAAATTTATTTAGAACATGAGCCATCTTGATATCCATCTCTTGCGCCGCCCATCCAATCTGAAAGTCACTTATGGACCTGAGATAAAACATGCAAAAAGTCAACACAAAAGTTGAGTGAATTCATAGAGTTTAATAAGTAATCAGTTGAATACAAGATAAATCAGTTTAAAATACGATGGGCTACGTTGTTATACGCCCATAATTAAGTTGACATGTAACAAATACAAGTCGGGAAAAAGATTTATAGCATTGAGCTCATGAAACCGAACCTTGACCTGATTTAAATGCCCCTCACAAGGTATTCAATTGCCATTTACCTCAATTCTCAATATTATATGTCTATTTAACCCACAGTTGTCAAATGAGCGCTACTCACCCGGACAGGCCCGCCAGGCCAAATATGCATATCTATAATACTAGCGTTTACGCACATAATTAACGGTTCATGAAATTAGGGACTTGTTGGCAAAGGTACTCAATGTCTATAATTATGTAATCGTGAAACTACTTGTATTCCGTTTGTAAAACTAGCATGTATCCCCCTCGCGAGGTTTATAAAACAATTGAAGTAAGTAAAAGCGAGGCTATGAACTCACCGTGAATAAAGGAGGTAATATGAAACGAGCAAGCAAGCGAAGAAAGATAGCCGCGTAGCTCTACGAAGAACCTAAACATATATACGCTGTCTTAGGTTTTGAAAATAAACATTGATGCAACTTAGCTATATATATAAGTTATTAACTTACCTATGCTTGGTACATAATTCCTAATTATATCAAGTGTTCAAAATTAAGTTTTAGAGATATAGTCATATGAGTTTTCGAATCCTCTACACTTTAAAAGTCAAAGCTGTTAACATTTTTATAATTTGTACATCTTAGAAAATCCGTTACTATTAAACCGTATGTCGAAAAATTAAGTTTCTTATATCCCCGGAAAGGTATTTGTCTGTACTAACAAGTTTTGTGGGTCCCACTAGACCAAAAATTACTTAACAGTAGAAAAATAATCCATTTACCCATAGTATTCAGCCCAACAGTTTTCAATATCACAACAGTCTCACGAAAAATGCGATATCTAGAGTTCTACAAGTCCAATTAATTCCCCGTTTACGGCCATGTTTAAGTTAAGATGTTACCTACATTTCATAAAACTGGGCCAAGTAGTGAAAATGAACATATCACTGAGATTTTTACCATTTAAATCTGTAACTCAGAATCTGGCATGTTTCACGAAAATATTTCTAGTTTAATCATCGTAATGAGTTATTCGATGAAATACCCGTCAAAATGACCACAAGACATAGGGATACAACTACATATTTTTAGTTTAGGTCCAATGTTTACTGATTAAATCAGTTTATTCCGTTTTTACCCCTGAATCAGATTCACAGTTTGCATGTCTAGTCCTTTAGGGTTTTTAGTGTTTCCTAACTATGTACCAAGCCTAACTAAGCATAATAACTTATATAATGTTCAAATATATCAACATATATAAAATTTACAGAGGTGAAAATAAAAATAAAATGAAAATTGAGTGGAGAGTTTCCTTACAAAAGATGAAGAACAAGAAAAATACAAGACCAAGGAACACTAATCCTATATTAACCCATCAACACTTGCACCTTTCTTCTACACTTTTACTCAACTTTAATAACCATTATAACCCTTGAAAATACTTTATAAAATCCTTGTAAAAATTACCAAGAAAACCCTTGTAAGAACACTCTTTATAAATCTCCAAATAAACCCAAGATTAAGATGAAATGAAGTGTTGTTTGAGTGTAATGAACCAAGAACAAGACTAGGGCAACAAAGCCTTCAATCTTTATACAAGAAAAAGTGAATTTTTAAGATGAAATGGTGATGAAAGGCTGTTCTTGGTTGTTCATATCAAGAGGGAGAGAAGAAAAATGAGATTATGGGTGGTGATACAAACTATGTGATGTATTTTGTAGTGGTAACATGCAAAATAAATGTTCCAAGTGTAAAATAGTAGTTAGATCTTGACACCACATCAACTTATAGCCACATGGTCGTGGGTTTTGAATAAGTGGGGGAGGGGATGAGTTATTTTGTGTAGTTTTGGTATATTGTGTGTAGTTTTGGTCCCGGTAATTGAAAACGTGTAGTTTTTAAGACGCGAAATGTAAAAATGGGTAGTAATAAAATGTAAAACATATAAATATGTTAAAACTTATTATTATAACTTATTTAAGTATTTTAGATGAGTGGCGAGTTCATCGAAAGGTTTAAACATCGTTAAAACTAAAACCGTGAGTTGAAAACGCGTTTGGTGACACCGGTTCTTGATAAAAGTAACGTAAACTATAAAAATGAAACAACAAGTATAAAACTCACTTGTAAATATGAGAATAGGTTAAAATGCATAAAACATGTAAAATATTCCTAGTCTAGGGTTGAATCACGTTGTTAAAACCATAAAACGTAAATTTAAATCGCGTAAAATGTAAAAGGTGCAAGGTTTACGTAAAAATGGAAAAAAAAAATGAAAAGTGACTTTTAAAATAGGATTGTAAGGAAACAAAAATGCATAGAAAGTGTAGAGGGGGTATAGTATAGTCGCGGTTGAATAAATTGAACGAATCATGACGTATGCGGATAACTTCCGACGAAGTTAATTATAAAAAAAAATATATAGTTAAATAATAAAATATTAAAATTAGTGACATGAAAATTTTAGAAATGTCACATGATCATAGTAGCAACTACATGCCATGCTGATGGCAAGCTTCTCAAGAACTTCAAGTTAGCATCTTCAACTGATGCCTCAGCTCCATATAGTTCTAGCATACTCAGAAGATTTTGGAATCTTTCATAAGCAGAATCAAGACCTTCTCTTTCTCCAACAGTGAAAGTTTCAAATTGTTGCTTCAACAGGTTCCTGTGCATCGTCTTGGAAGCATCATTACCTCCAAACTTTTTCTTAATTGCAGCCCATAGTTGTTTTGCATCCTGAGCATCATGGGACTTCAATAGGTGTCCATCAGGAATAGCAGACAGTAATATGTTGAGAGCTTTGTCTTGATTTCTCTTTGTAGCAGCTGGGATGGTTAGTTTAGGTGGTTTAGGTTATCCTGGGAGCTCTACTAGTTCTTCAAGTACCATATTGCCATTGACAATCACGTCCCATAAAGCATGGCCTGTGATAGCAATGTACTGCCTCATCTTCATGGCCATAAGTCATATTCTCCCTTCTTGACAATAGGAATTCTAACAGCATTGATGGATGGAGCAGGTGCAGCCTCTGTCGACATCTTGAAGGGTTTGTTGTAGAATCGGTTTAAAAGATTATCTTCTTAATCAGAGTTTCCAACACAAGCTCTGATACCACTTGTTGGATCGATATACTCTGACCAAACTACTTTGTAGCTTGTAAGGGTTTAACAATATTGAGTAAACTCAACACTATTAATATTGAAACACTGTTTTGACCTTGTAAAGTATGCGGAATCTACTAACACAAAGCTTAAGAAGAACTTTTATTTTAAACCAAACTTGAACCTGCTTTGTTACACAGATTCACTAACAATCCCTAACTATTATCGACTTGTAAAGCTTCTAAGACTCTTAGAACTTCGACTAAAACTTTTATATCGACAATGCTTAAAACTTAATATTGATATACAAGAACTACATCATGATTTCGTATTAGGAGGATCCTATCATGGGAATCGGTATATTTACTTAGTTAACTATGAGGGGACTAGATGGAGAGTTAGTGTAAGAAGAGTATCACAATTAGTGTGTGTTGTTGAGGGAGCAAGGTGGAATGATTTTGCGATGCACAACATCACCTGTTCGGATGTTGCTTGCTTACATTTTATAGAAGAGGGTGAGGATGTGTTTTATGTAGCTACTTACAATGAGTATGGGGAGGAGTTGCATAATTATGAACTAGTCCATGATCAGTTTTGGAGATGTATGGTTGATGTGACAGACCCATCTCGTTTTAACCAGCCAATGCCAGAAGATTTTCTAGCATATCTGCATGGTCCAGCAACTATAGAGTCGGTCATGGTTACTAGTAACACCACTGATTACCAAGTAGAGATGGAGGTTACACAAGATATCACACCTCGCCAAGGCGGAAACGTGAAGGTGTAACTTCATGGATATCATCACAACACATGGTGTCTATATAGAGAATAACTACATGCATAAAATAGAGCAAGTACAGACACGAAGTGTCGTAACAATACCCCAAAACAACATAACCAAAACATAATCCAAAACAAACTAAAAATCCAAGCATAGATGATAAATCACTTCCAATGCAACTAAGGTCTCGTCTAATCACGTCCTTCTATCTTATCCTTAGGAAGCTCACCTGAAAATGATGCTTAAAACGTCACCATAATGTTGGTGAGATTCATAGGTTTAAGAAACACATACACTCTCAAGGCAACCAGTTCACTGTGATCATAAAAATATATAGCTGGACGAATAATTAAAGTTATCATATAAGCTAACATGTAATCACACAAGATAAAGGCAACCAATGGGACGGAACGTCTCCCCCGCTCCAATATATACATTAATTGGGTCGCATGTGCGAGCAACAGGATAAGCATCCTCCCAATTGAGTCTCTGATATGCATGCCTGATAATTCCTGATAATCCACGATAATCGCATCACAACATATAATCATCACACCATAATAATCATCACATATAGCATACATACGATAACATTATAAGTCCAAGCTCTTTTAGATCACACATAATCACAGTAACTCAAACCATTTAAGACAAGCATCATTTCCATCTCAAGTTTAAAACAAAGTAAAAATATGGGACCATGAACTCACCTCAACCTTGTAGCTTCCACAAAACCAAATCATAATCTATAATTCACAAAATAAATCCACATTACACATGGCCAAGCTAAAAGCTATAACCCATGTAATACGCATATGATGGATGTCTAAGGTTCATATGACCCACCATAGATCTCCTAGACTCAATACTAATCACCACCAAATACTAATGCTTACTAAATCTCTTGCACTATTAAAATCAGAAAACATAGAATTTTTTGGTACATTCGCTTACATGAAATAATAACTTTAAAGGCTCAATAACTCACACCAAAAATTTACCATAGTCCCTTGGATGTATACAAGCTACTACCAAAAGTCCATGGTCTAAAAACACACACCAGTACCCTTCATAAAATCAAACTTACAAACTATCCAGATTCGGATCTGAACGCACACCAAAAAGTTTTAATTAAATTAAAATACTTCTACAACTTTTTATCGCGAATCCTTTTCGTGGGAGTCTAAGATAACCTAAAACTCAACTTTCCCAGAAGGGCTAACCTTAATATCACTTTTTCACCCACAAATCACTATCAAACTTTTACCCAAATTCTGTCCCGGTTTAACAGCTTTAACACCTTAACTTGTAAAAATCAAAAGACTAACTTCCCTACCTCAAAATCAATCATCGTCAGACTTTTTGGAAAGCTCTTTCTCTGAACTATAATTTAGACTCAAAATTCGTGATCTAACTTGAAGGATCTAAACACACCTTGATTTGTGTTAGAATGATACTTTGAGTTATACTACCAAGTATGCGGTATCTACTTAGTAATACTTAGAAGTTTGTTTGTAAGTAAAAACAGTTGTATATGAATGAGAACAATGCGTGAACCAAATTGTTAGCTCCAATATTATTAAGAATAATAATATGAGTGATCTTTTTATCACTAGGGTTACAAACTTGAAGCTCTAAGAAAAACGTATCTCAAACCTTAACCTAGAACCTCTTTTTATAGCACAAGGATTCATCTTCTACAAGATACGTATAATGCTAATAGAATAAGATATATACAAAATCTATTCTATATTTATTTATACAAGTTTCCTAACAATTATCCTGACAGCAGTGGTAATAATATGTACTAGCAGTGGTAATGAGTTTCCACTGCTAGTGCATTCTTCAGCAGTTGTAATCTCCATGCTTAGCCGTGGTAAATGTTAGTGTAATTCCCAACAATCCTCCCCTAAACTTATGATTTCTCTATAAATCAATAAGTTTCTTCAATTAATCAACATCTCTGAGGATATAGGGAATTCTTCCAAACACTTCATTTTCTTCTTAAAGCCTGTATAGCTCTTGAACACTGATCTTCTATCTTTTGAATCAAAGCTCTAACTTTTTTAGTGTCTTCATGAACTCTCAATCTTGATGTTAACATTGCAGTAAGAGTTACTGCTCTAAGTGGATATTCCTTCTCAGCAAACATGAATACATCCACTCTAGCTATTGTAGAAACATGATGAATCTCACATGAATCATAGTATGACCATGTGGTATGCAAATCTGTAGCTTCAAACTTCCAGTAACTATCTTTAAGATCAGGTTCATACAATCTCCTCAAATCAACCCATAGCTGCATTTCCTTTATATCTTTGAGAGTATCAGCCTTGAATCTTTCATCAACTAACTTACAAAGCATATCAAGATCATCTCTGTCACAAGCTTTAATAAGATCTTCAAATTGAATGAAGGATGAAGTTTCTCCTCTCAACCTTGTAATCTTCCATGTTGGAGCAAAATTCTTTACTGTGTATACTTCCCAATCAATAATTGGATGCCTTATTTGTATAGGATCTGGGTAGAAATCTTCTTCTTCTATCACTATCATAGCACTCAGCTGATCTTCTATAAGTTTCTCAGATTGAGATTCTTTTTCTTGAGTAAGCCTTGTCTTTTTAGTGACATTCTCTTCAGAAGCTGTAGCTTTCCTTTTAGACTTAGGAAATCTTCTTTCTTCTTCTTCAAAGTCAATAGGAATAAAATCACTATCTTGTCTTTTGAGCCTGTAAAAGATCCCTTCAATCCTATCATGAGACATGCCTTTGAATTGACACATTTTCCAATTACCAACATGGCAGCAATAAGTCTTCATCTCTGCAATCACTTGTGCTTTGGTTGGTTGTCTTTGCTTCTTTTGACCTTTTCTGACTTTTCCAATAACCTCACCAAGTGCTTGTTGATTCTTCATTTGAATAAAATCAGCTAATTGAGCTGATCTCTGTTCTTCTGTCAAAGTCTTGTTAGCAACAAGTTCAATTGCCTTCTTCTTGACAACTGGATCATTGGCAATTATATATTCAATCTCTTCTATAGTTGGCACATAAGTGAACATTGGAGGTTTCTCTTTTAGCACTGTTGGTGGAACAGTGGAAATGGGTTCTTCAAGCACTGTTTCCAACTTATCCAACCTTTTAGCCTCTATAAAACTTGCAATCTCTTCCTCATCTTGTCTTTTATTCTTTGCAGCTTCATCTTACACTAATTTCCTTGCCATATCAGCATCATAATCTATCTGAGCTTGTTCCCATCTAGAAATCTTCCTTGGTTGCACTTGATCTGTACTAGTCATAACTGCTTTACCTTTCTATGCTCTAATTCTAGCAGCTTCTTCTTCTGCAGTGGTAACATTTTGTTCTGGAGTGGTAACATTTTGACTAGCAGTGGGAACCATAAACTCAGCAGTGGAAATATTTTGAGGAACTCCAACTGTATCATTAATCTTCAAATCTTCAGTGCCATAATCAAAATCAGCATCAAACTCATAATCATCACCAAAATCAATCTTCCTCCCCTTAGTTTTAGCATCTGTCTTCCTCCCTTGTTTGGAAGAATTTCCCAAATCATCACTGAAATCTTCTGAAGCAGCATCTTGTGGTGAGGATGAAGATGAAAGCATAATTTTGGCAGATCTTTGCTTCTTTAACCCCTTAACTTCTTCCTGCAAGTTCTTAATTTTTGCTTTCAACTGAGCAAGCTTTGTGGCATGTTGTTGCTTTGTCTGTGCTAGTTCTTTCTCCAGAGCTTTAACCTGTGTGACTAAGTTGGTACAAAGTTCCATCAATTCATTAGTTTGCACACTGCCCTCAACACTTCCAACTGTGTGACCTGTTGGGAGAGGTGAATCATAGGGTATTGATTCAGGCTCTTCTCTAGTTAGACTAGATTGAAGCCTAAAACCACCACTGCTTGTTCCAAAACCAAAAGGCTCAGAAACAGGCAATGTTGTAATGGGAGGAGGTGGCTATTTGTGCCTCCTCTCATAAGTGTGAGTAACTGCAGGGGTGTGTTGAACAGGTGGAACAACAATAGTGGGTGTGAGATGGGATACAACTGGGATTGTTGCATCTTCACCCTGTACCTGTGAAATCTTTGAAAGCATTTCAGGAAAAAGTGGTTTAACCTCCCCATTCCAAAGTTCTGAAGCCTTATTCATATTTTGAAAAACTTTTGGCTTGAGACAGGGAGTTTTATAAACTCTTTTATGGGTTTGGAGTGGAAATTCATTTAGCACTGCTTGCACAAACCTTGGATACATCAAAAATTTATATGAACTCTTTACATTGCCCTTCATATTATTAAAAATAAACTTTAAAAAATTAAAAGTCCTATCTGTGGCTAAGCAAACCAAAGGGTAAGCCATAGTTGAACTAAATTGTTCATAAGAAGTTTTCTTAGGACTTAGGCAATGTAAAAGAGTATGAATTAAAAACCTCCAATGGGGACAAAAACATCCTTTTTTGAAAGTAACCTTTTTATCAGATGTATCATACCCCATTGTGGAAAGATGTTTATGAATGTCTGAATTGGATAATGTAATGATACCATTGAGATCATCCAATTTGAGAATTCTCCTCAAGGATGACTCAGTAACATCAATGGTTACCCCATCCACTGTGGCTCTAAGAGTTTCCACAGATTCATGTGTGTCTCCCTGTTCAATAGTTATGGACTCCACATTGTTCCAGAACTGTTTGATAGGAGAAACATAGATTGTGGGATTGACAGTTAAAGCATACCTAATATGGGTACTATTGAGAAAACCTACAATCTGATGAAAAACAGGGCCACTCTTTTCGTTTGACTTCTGTAAGTAGGCCACTTGGTTGTGCTCATCTGAAAAGTTTAGAATTGCCATAGTTTTGTGAAAAAAAATATGAAAGTGTTAGTAATCGAGAATGTTGATCAAGCCGTATGAGAGTTAATTATATAGTAATAAGGTTTTGAGAAGGATGCGTAATATGAATTATCTTTAGAATGTATTTATCTTTGGGAAAAGAATAAATTAAAATAGGTAAGTGGATAATTCACAAAAATTTACCCTATTAATAAGGAAACACAGTTACTCTCAACGGCTAGTTAAAAAATAAGATTACTGACACAACAGTTGCAACGGCTAGTTCACCAGTGGTAAAAATTACACGTGCAGTGGTAACTGGGAACTAGCAGTGGTAATTTTTCACAAAAATTTTAGGAGCAGTGGTAAGTAAATCAAGTAAAATTCAGCTGCTCTAAGCATAGTTTTTAGCAAACTATCAGCTATCAACGGATTTGATATGTCTTTACCATGAGCCGTTTAATATGGACTAGCCAACTCTTCATCACTTGGAATATGGTGAGTTGATGACCATATAGTTTTTGGTAAACTATCAACCATAAACGGATTTGTTAAGTCTTTACCAGTAGCCGTTTGCTCTGGACTAGTTGATTCTTATGTGGATTAGACATGGTGAATCAATAAACATTTGTTGTGTGTCTTTGTTACACACCTTATAACTCCAATCACTCAACAAATATTGGTTGTTTTTCTGCATATTAAGGAAACACCATTCCTTACCAATATATTTTATTCGAAAGTAACATTTTTACCAAGTTACTATTCACAAAAATATCTTCTCAAAGTCAACCCGTGTAACTAAATAATATCTAAATTTACTTCTCTAACCTACCAAAATAGATAAGAGTTAATATTCCTCATAATTAACCCTTGGGCTTGACTTTGCATATAAAAGGGGCTCAATACAACACAAATCTTCATCAAAACAATTCTCCAAAATCACAAACCCTAAAATCATCATGAGCTGGTTTCCACTGATCTATATCTCATCAGACGATTCATCCGATGGTGAAATAAGTTACTATTCTGACTTTGAAGAGCAATCATCAGGATGGAGTGGATATTTCCCTCCAAGTGCATCAACTTCATCCAACATGAAGCCAAACAAGTAGGTCTCTGCAACTACTCCTGCTCCATCTCTGGAGTTCTACTCAAGTTCTTCTTCAGATGATGAGAATGATCCATCCTACACCCTGTCCAAGGAGCTACCAAAGGCACTTACTACAGCCCTTGAATCAGCCTTGGTGAATATGAAGTGGCCTGCTGATGAGGCGAAAAGTGTACGGCTTTTAAGGGGTCATTTAAGCCCGAATTCGTAATTATTTGATCAAATATTGCCCTAAATCGTTCCTTTTGTCATTTTAGGTACTTTTGAGAAGAAATCTGGAAAAGGATGCATTTTGGACGTTTTTGGAGCATAAAAGTGAAGAAAACGGCAAAGTATCAAAATTCCTTGTTGGAACAGTACCGGACGACGTCAAGCCACAACACATGACGGGGTCAAGAGTGGCAAAAGAGGTGGATGTGGAAATTATAACGTGACGGCATAGAGTGTTTCCAGTGTTATTGGCCTGACGGCGTCACCAAGGCTATTTCTACATGAAGGCGTCAAGATTGGATCTAGGCAATACGAATTTCAACTTGGCGGCGAGTTGACGGCGTCAGAGGCTAATACATGACGCCTCAGGATGCTTAGTCTATACATATTTTTCCAATTTTTCATTGTAAAGAGTGGAACAAATTGTGGAATACTAAACACAAACCCTAGGTCGAATCTCCTGCATATTGAAGGGGTTTCAAACCCTTCTTTCTTCCATGTTTGAATAAAGATAAGTCCTTCAATAATCATTCAATATGTCTATGTATTGTTTGATTCTATCTTATGTTTATCTTTCTTTTAACATGTTAGGCTAGGTTTTTATTGTGTTTGCTTAGATGTAGTGAAACCTAGATGTTGATTATTGGTTGATTGTTTGTTTATAATTGTTACGGATGATTGTATTCGATGTTAGGCATAAGAAAACTGGCAGACTTTTATTGGTAACTTGCTTGAACGTCTTAAGAAACATGATCGGAGGTATACTATGATTTTTGGTTGTATTTAATGGATAAGTGAATTCTAATGATCTCATGTTAGGAGCTTTTAGTCGGCTCGACATAGGAGTGAAGTAGGATCTTATAGAGTTAGGGAATATTCTACACGGCCCTACGACTAGTATTAAGGAATATAACCCGTCATCCATGCAATTGTAACAAGCTAATCAACCGGTAAAAGATATCCAGGGAGTAATGAAATCTAAGTAAACACAACTTTTCTCATTATTGTTTCCACCACATTAGTACATTAGTTTAATTTTCATTTATGTTATTTTATTTTGATTGCATCTTTAGTTAATTGGGTTAGTTGGCTAGCAACTAATTCCGCCCACTCCTTCAAAACCCGAGATTTTAATTGCTTTCATAAAATATAAAAAATACAAAAAAGAATCATCCCTCACCTCTAGACCTAGTTTAGTAGGCTTTTTAATCCTAGCGACACTATTCCTGAGTTAAATGATCAAGCCCCCGGTACTTGTCACTATACTATACTACAACGATCAGGTACACTGCCTGGTGGGGGTTGCAAGCTTCTCAAGATCCCTTGAGAGGTAAAACCTGTTGCGAGGGCACAATCCCACGTGTCAAGTTTTTGAACAACACCACCCAGAGGGTGTTGATTGTTGTGGTTATTTTGTTCCATTTCTGTAACGTTTGGGAAACGAACTTTGTGTGTGTGAAGTATCAAACTTTCTGGGTTCAATAATGGAGAAATAAGACGTTTAGAAGATGAACGGGTGTTCATACACCACAAAAATCAAATTTTGAAAAAAATAAAAGGAAAATCAAATTTGAAAAGGAAAGTCTGTTTGTATTTTTATTTTTATAAAGCAAAATTCAAAAACTTAAACTTTTGTTTTTTTCTTTTTCAAACGTTACATTAATTGTAAACTGTTTCCCTTAAACCTACTCGCGACGGAACGGGAAAGAAGAGTGTTTCTCTCTTCAGCTTGCAATTTAATGTCTAAGCTTCCGTATTTTCCGCTTATTCGGTCGTAGAATCTAAAGTAATCCGATTAGCAACTAATTTCACGCGTTGTTATAGTGGGAAGCTTATTTGGTTTACAATGCCCTCCCTTCCACGGGAAAGTCGAGGCTGTAACTTTATTATTATTATTTTTTTTTTTTTTTGTATTTTTGAAAACACTTTGGGAAAAGTGTTTTTTATTTTTCAATTTTTTTTTTTTTTTTTTTAGAAAATATATACAAGGAAGGTTTTCAAAACACAATTTCGAAAAACGAAAATGAAAAATTCACTTCAACCTTCCCCGGCAGCGGCGCCAAAATTTGATTCGTTGAAAATCAAGTTATATAATAGTATAAGTATTACTCAAGAGATCCGCAAAGAAATACGGATAACCCGAGGTCGTAGTCCGTGTGAAGGGTGAATGGAATTCTCAATTCTCGATTTGTGAAACGTGTCGTGAAAGTGGTAAAAAGTGATTTTGATGAGATTACACTAATAAAATAGCAAATGAAGCACAAATAATCACTTAAGCACGTATTTCAAGTAAACAAACTAAAAACGTAACTTAAAATCGAAATAGTAAGCTTAAACGTAAAATAAACGTTAACGTACGAAATAAAACGCGAATTTTAAGCTACACTAATCCTACGGACTTCAAAATAATTTTGAAAAGTTAAAAATGATAAAATAATATTTTAAGAAAAGTAAAAATATTTTTTTGACTTTTTATTTATTTTTTATAAATTAAAAACTAATTAACTAATTAAAAATTCAAAGAAAATGCAAATAAAGTGAGAAAAATGGAAAATAAATTTTGAAAATTATAAAATAACTAAAAAGTAATTTTAAAACTAAAAACTAATTTTTTTGGCTTTTTGTGTAATTTTTGGGAATTAAAAACTATTAAATCTAATTAAAAATTCAAATTAAATTCAAAATAAATGGGAAAAATGCAAATTAAATTTCTAAAATTCTAAAATAAATGAAAATAAATTTTAAAAATATTTTTGGATTTTTCTGATTTTTTTGGATTTTTAGTAATTAAAAAGTATTAAAAATTGAATAAAAATAAAAATAAAATAAGAAAAATAGCAAATCAACTTGGAAAAATATGAAAAATTCAGGAAAATTCTAAAATAATATTTTAAACTTAAGAAAAATATAAAAAGTGAAAAATAAACACTGCAAATACTACTTGCTTTGAAATCAGTTTAGAACTAAGTGCTTATTAATAAGCATAGTTGACCAAAGTTGACCAAATCTTAAACAAATGATTTTCAGACTTAGATAAGCTCAGTTGAACAATAATCAGACCAATAAGCAAACAGGAACACAACAATGGGCAAGAACAGGTGAATAAGCAATAAAATGGAATAAGCAATTCTCAAATCAGTATAAGCAAAACCTCAAATTCACTGGAAATAGCAACAATATGTAACAATGAACTCAGAGAATCAACAAAACTCAACTTGTGAATAAATAAGCACAATTACAGCCCTATTCTAATAGGCAGACCTATGCTCCAATCACACCACTAAATAAGCCAATAAGCAGAAGCAAATAAGCTCAGGGATGCAAGCTTATGGGGGCAAATCACTCATTAACAAGCTGAGACCTCAATTAAGCCAATAGAACCGGGGAGAAAAATTTTCTTGTCCTAAGGTATCCTAGAAGTTCAACCAAAAGCTGATGCACAAGGGAGAAAAATGGTCAAACAGACAACTACCAATTGCTTTTTAGATAAGCAAATAAGTTCCAATACTGAAAATTCTTCTTTAAATTGTTAGACAAGCTGCTCAAGTTTGCAAATCCACTTTTCAAAGTTAATTCCAACTAGTATTGAACTCTAAAATTAATCTCAAAGATGTATCAAAAACTGAGTTCACTAATTGTTTGACTTTTTAATTTCAAAGAGATTTTGACTCAAATGATTTTTGATTACTCAAATTTGACTGTAAATGTTATGATAAGCTAATGTATGAATAATATAAACTAGATCTACTACGTATGCAACTAACTAATGATAATGCAACCTAAATTTCTTAGCCTACTAACTGTGATGAGATATCAAAGACTAAATTGATTTTTTTTTTAATAGCACACCTACTATTTTAAGCTTAACTAAACCTATATGCAACCTAAGTGTTGTATCTAAACCTCTTATAAGCTCTGAAACAACACTTATACCAGCAAAACAACTATATCCAAACACCCCTGAATATGAATCTGTCTCAACAATCTTACCCAAAACCTTCTCAAATCAAATCAAAACTTTAAAATCAGAGCCTAACTAGATTTAGAATCACCAAATATACTCATAACAAACAGATCTCAGATTCAATACTTAAACAAAAACAAAACCACACAGATCCAATATAATGGCAGACAATGAAACAGTAGATAACTAATTCAAACAAAACTAAGAGTAATTGTAAAATAAGCTACTACAAACTAATTGATAATGAAAATAACAGAAATAAACAGTATAAAATAAGCTAAGTTACTATTAATCTACTTGTGCAAAGTTGAATTAAAATGAATAAAACTTACAAACCAATACCCCCTCAGCAAGTCGATTTAAATAATAAGATTAGTAATCAGTTAACTGCTATTAAAGAGCGCATTGTTAGTAAATCGATTCAGGCTGAAGAAGTCAAATCTGTCACCATCATGAATCAGCCAACCTCCCCTGTGAAAATAAAAAGCCCTGGTAAACTCTTTAAAAATCTGTCACCAAAGGTGAAGGAAGTTAAGGACCATGTTAACCCCTCGGGACCAATCCACTTTGTAAACACTATCACCACAATACTTGCTCCCGCACCCGAATAGAGCCAACAACCAACTGGGAATGAGAGTCATGGAGTTGAGGGTGAGACCCCAGAGAAAGACCACGAAGTGGCTGATTCGTCGAAAATCAAGTTATATAATAGTATAAGTATTACTCAAGAGATCCGCAAAGAAATACGGATAACCCGAGGTCGTAGTCCGTGTGAAGGGTGAATGAAATTCTCAATTCCCGATTTATGAAACGTGTCGTGAAAGTGGTAAAAAGTGATTTTGATGAGATTACACTAATGAAATAGCAAATGAAGCACAAATAATCACTTAAGCACGTATTTCAAGTAAACAAACTATAAACGTAACTTAAAATCGAAACCGTAAGCTTAAACATAAAATAAACGTTAACGTACGAAATAAAATGCGAATTTTAAGCTACACTAATCCTACGGACTTCAAAATAATTTTGAAAAGTTAAAAATGATAAAAGAATATTTTAAGAAAAAGAAAATTATTTTTTTACTTTTTATTTATTTTTTATGAATTAAAAACTAATTATCTAATTAAAAATTCAAAGAAAATGCAAATAAAGTGAGAAAAATGGAAAATAAATTTTGAAAATAATAAAATAACTAAAAAGTAATTTTAAAACTAAAAACTAATTTTTTGGCTTTTTGTGTAATTTTTGGGAATTAAAAACTATTAAATCTAATTAAAAATTCAAATTAAATTCAAAATAAATGGGAAAAATCCAAATTAAATTTCTAAAATTCTAAAATAAATGAAAATAAAATTTAAAAATATTTTTGGATTTTTCTTGGCTTTTTCTGATTTTTTTGGATTTTTAGTAATTAAAAAGTATTAAAAATTGAATAAAAATAAAAATAAAATAAGAAAAATAGCAAATCAACTCGGAAAAATATGAAAAATTCAGGAAAATTCTAAAATAATATTTTAAACTTAAGAAAAATATAAAAAGTGAAAAATAAGCACTACAAATACTACTTGCTTTGAAATCAGTTTAGAACTAAGTGCTTATTAATAAGCATAGTTGACCAAAGTTGACCAAATCTTAAACAAATGATTTTCAGACTTAGATAAGCTCAGTTGAACAATAATCAGACCAATAAGCAAACAGGAACACAACAATGGGCAAGAACAGGTGAATAAGCAATAAAATGGAATAAGCAATTTTCAAATCAGTATAAGCAAAAGCTCAAATTCACTGGAAATAGCAACAATAGGTAACAATGAACTCAGAGAATCAACAAAACTCAGCTTGTGAATAAATAAGCACAATTGCAGCCCTATTCTAATACGCAGACCTATGCTCCAATCACACCACTAAATAAGCCAATAAGCAGAAGCAAATAAGCTTAGGGATGCAAGCTTATTGGGGGCAAATCACTCATTAACAAGCTGAGAACTCAATTAAGCCAATAGAACAGGTACTAGATCTAATTTTCTTGTCCTAAGGTATCCTAGAAGTTCAACCAAAAGCTGATGCACAAGGGAGAAAAATGGTCAAACAGACAACTACCAATTGATTTTTAGATAAGCAAATAAGTTCCAATACTGAAAATTCTTCTATAAATTGTTAGACAAGCTGCTCAAGTTTGCAAATCCACTTTTCAAAGTTAATTCCAACTAGTATTGAACTCTAAAATTAATCTCAAAGATGTATCAAAAACTGAGTTCACTAATTGTTTGACTTTTTAATTTCAAAGAGATTTTGACTCAAATGATTTTTGATTACTCAAATTTGACTGTAAATGTTATGATAAGCTAATGTATGAATAATATAAACTAGATCTACTACGTATGCAACTAACTAATGATAATGCAACCTAAATTTCTTAGCCTACTAACTGTGATGAGATATCAAAGACTAAATTGATTTTTTTTTAATAACACACCTACTATTTTAAGCTTAACTAAACCTATATGCAACCTAAGTGTTGTATCTAAACCTCTTATAAGCTCTGAAACAACACTTATACCAGCAAAACAACTATATCCAAACACCCCTGAATATGAATCTGTCTCAACAATCTTACCCAAAACCTTCTCAAATCAAATCAAAACTTTAAAATCAGAGCCTAACTAGATTTAGAATCACCAAATATACTTATAACAAACAGATCTCAGATTCAATACTTAAACAAAAACAAAACCACACAGATCCAATATAATGGCAGACAATGAAACAGTAGATAACTAATTCAAACAAAACTAAGAGTAATTGTAAAATAAGCTACTACAAACTAATTGATAATGAAAATAACAGAATTAAGCAGTATAAAATAAGCTAAGTTACTATTAATCTACTTGTGCAAAGTTGAATTAAAATGAATAAAACTTACAAACCAATACCCCCTCAGCCAAACAGAGGGGGTTTCACTATGCTTGCCTGTCTTTTGACAGGCCAATGGGACACCTTATTGGCTGCCTTAATCTCCAAAGAGCTGGCTTATTGAATAAGCCCTCAACCAATTGACTTTGTTTGACCAATGTGTATTTGAGAGTAAATGATAAAAATAAGCTCACAAAAGCTATTAGTTAGCTGATATGAGTTATCATAAAACAGAACAAAACTAGTTTGCAACTTAAATAAGAAATTTAGACAAATATTTTTTTATTTTTTCTGATTTTCTTAATTTTTTTGGATTTTTGATTTAAGTAAAACAGAAATATAAGACAGAAATTTAAGCTAACAATTATTAGTGATTAAAGCTACTAATAAGTAAATAACAATATTAAGCTAAAACGAAATTTAAAGCAATAAGCTTAGATGAAAATTAAAATTATATTAATATGAAATTGAGTACAAGACTTGAAATGAAAATTACAATAATATTTTGAAAACATAAAGACTAAACTATACTAAAAACCCTACACACCTCTAATGACTGTGACTAAGGAGGGTATATATAGGCTGCTGAGGAGTCTTCTAGGTGTGTCCAGCTCATCGATCCATGTCACTTTATGTTTCTTCAAGTGAATTTAGTCCCTTAGATTAACTTCCAGATTAATCCCTTCAATCTCGACCCTTGGATGTAATGATTACTCAATCATATGCACGCAATACCACACAGATCACTGACATGGCAGGCCTGCCATGTCAGGGTCTTCTAGAAACATGTGCAATTGTACTTAATTGCCCTTAAACGCTGTGAATTAGATTTTATTATGGGTGAATAGTAAATTAGGGTTCATGTACCCTGGGTTAATAGGAAAGGGGGCGGGTAAATTGTTTTTGGGGATTTTAATATATTGAGGTGTTTGACCGGGTCCTTTGACCGTGGGTAAGGGTTGTTTGGTTTGGGTTGGGTAAAGATAAAAGGTGGATTGGGCTTGTATTATCTTTAGGCCATCAGGTTTTGGTATTGGATTAGGCAAGGTTGTGGATCCGGCAAGGACCAATGTAGTAATTATGCAAAACATAGGGACTAAATCTGTAAATCCACCAATGTAATTTCCAAGGGCATATATTGTCAAATTCTTAATCATGAAGGACCACTTGTTGACTTTACTTGAAATATTGCTCCAAGGACCATTTTGTAATTTTTTGAAAGATGAAGGACTGAATGTGACATTTCCTCCAAACTTTGATCAGGGACTAAATTTGTACTTTGATGAATCTATGAGGACTTCTTTATGATAATATGAGCTTTCTTTGATCATTTGGCTTCCCCGGCTCGGGCTTTTGACCTTTTTCCAATCTCGTCCTCGTTTTTGTCGGTTTTGCTTTGTTTTGTTCATTTTTCACATATCCGTACCTGCACATACACAAATACAAAAACATACATTCTCTTGGCATATTTGGTTAGTATTTGGTGTATTTGGTCTGATTTAAGGCTAAAATGGATGTGTGAAAAAGCACACATCAGTGGCCAAGAGCCTTACCGATTTATTCGAGGATTCCATCTCATAAGAGTCAGGCAAATGGGATGAGTCAAACGAGAAATCAAAAGGGCACACGGAAAATCCAGTGATTTTGGGTGAATCTATTATAGAGAAACTCGTGGTAAACGCGGTAGGTATTACTATAGGGTGTAGTGATAGGATTATGGAAAGCGCCTCGGAAGTTTTTAAGATTTCTTGCACCACTAGGAAGAAGCTCATAAAAAATACTTACATAGATCCTAACCTCCCCATAAACGTAATCCCCCTCTCCCTTTACAACGAAGCCTTCCCTGAACGAATCTCGTGTAAAGGACTCAATAACACCAGGATAATGAAGAGGTTATCAGTTATGATTGGAGGATTCACCTATAACATTGATCTAACCGTGATCGATGACATAGACTCGGTCACTAATCCAACATTAACCAACCTCGTCCTCAGGAAACCATTTGTTAATGAGACGGGAGTGATCCTTGATGAGAATGACGGTAGTGCACTATTCACCAATGGTGTCAGGAAGGTGATTTTCAGAAAGGGGAATGAGGAAGTATATGAGTACCGACCGTCACTGGATTGTAATATATATGGATCACAGGATGGACGATCGGAAAGGATAAAGCGGTGTGATCCGAATAACCTCAAAATCCCTTGTATGATTTGTCACAAGTATTTCGATAATGTCTACATTGACGTGTTCTTACCTAAGAATTTTATGTCCTTGCTCTATTATAACAATATTTGCAGATGTGGTATGATTTATAATGGAGAAAATGTTGTTGGTAGAGATCATGAAGTTCAGGTATTCATAGGAAATATGACATTCACAATGGATTTTACGGTCGTAGACAACATTGAGGATTATATCGATCCAAGGTTATCACAAGTTGTTTTTGGAGCACCCTTTTGTGAAATCGCTAACTTAATGGTTGACGACCGGAACGAAATCATGACTTTCACAGACAGAATTAGGAGGGTGTCATACCAAACGCCATATAAGATAAAATATTTTGAAGGAATTGATTGCAACGGACTTGATAAGCTAGGGTCTCAACTTGTTTTATGTGATGATGATGTTCGGAGAGGATGTAAAACACCTTTGATTTATCATGTGGGTTCTTTAAGGATGTAAGCTTGGTTCCAAGTATCAGGAAGATATCTTTAAGTTTGAAGACCCAAAATACCTGCACTATGAAAGCCACCCCGATATTGAAGATGACCTAGAAAATGAGACCAATGACGAGATCATGTAATAGCTCATGACCTTGAGTCTAGCTACAAGACTCGTTAATAAAGAAAAGTGCTTCTTAGGAGGCAACCCATGTTTTGTGTGTTTTTATTTGTTTGATTTTTATTTGTTTGATGTTATTTGTTTCCGTATGCATGTTTTATTTTTATTGTTGGTAAATCATGTTTCAAAGTAAATTGTGAAAATGCTTTATTTTGTTTTTTACTTCGTCTTAATTACATATAAAGGTATTTTGCAAAAGCTAAGTGTAAGGGAGATCCAAATTTATTTATAAGAACGAAAATGATCATGATTCGCCACAATATTAAATGAGCATGTATATTAGTATTTGTTAGAGTCAAATGCTTGTATCGAGTCATAATGATATTTTGCAGGATTTTCCAGGAAATAAGGCATAAGTTTTTCCAGAAATTTTCCGGAAACTTAACATAAGATTTTTCCAGGAACATTCTGACGGCGTCAGGAGTTACAACCTGACGGCGTCAGGTACCAAAATTCTGAAAAATTTTGCGAGTTTTGTTTAAACCGGAGTCTTAAAGTTTTTGTTGATTCTTTAGTTTTATAAACTCCAGGAAATCTGCAAATATTCATTCCACAAGCATTATATCTTAATTTGCTTTCTAGGATTTGTTAGTATATATATAGATTGCCACCGATTTTACGCGAGGTTTGCCTAGATTGTTTTCTCAGGTTTAACAAGTTATATATGACAAGAAGATGATTTATATTTCTGGAGGGAAGCTTTCAACGTTCATTTTCTTGGAGGAAGATCTAACCTTGTTGACACACTATTCACACCGAACGAATCAGAGGAGTATTTGTTTTCATTCTTTTACCTGTTTTACTTTTACATTCTTTAATTGAACATTGGGGAATGTTCATCCTAAGTGTAAGGGGAGGGTAAATGATTATACATTATAGGATACAATTGCACTTGAGTTTGTTTGTTCGATAGTAGGTGTGTAATAAAACTAAGAGAAATACTTGTTAGTGTAATTTTAGCGCCAAATTTAAAATTTTTTACAACATTTAGGAGTGAAACTTTAGCCTTAACAAGCGTCTCATGGATAGGAGTTGTATGACTAGCACAAAACCGTACCATTTAAAAAAAATTTCCACCCAAATATGTGAGGTTCGCCTTTAGATTTGATAGGAAAATCATTCATTATTAGTGCTTATGAGTGTACCGGTAGTATTTAGATTCTAGAACTTGCGTTAGTGATGCATCCCGAGACCGCTAGTGAGACTATATTCGTGTAGTAGGATTTACTACATGATAAGAGGCATTAGGATCACCCTTGTGTTAAACCCGTATCATAATTACTTGACCATTTAAGTCAATTACCTTGACTAGTAAAGTCAATTTATTTTTCCTACACCTTTGCGTTGTACTCATTTTTAGTACACGATACCCCTAGTACACCCCTCCGAGCCTATCTTTTCGTTTCTTACTTTAAGTATCTTACTTAAAGGAAGAATTTGTTACAACCCACCCAAATATATATGCAACCAAATCGCCTTAGCCTTCCGCGTATGCACTCATCTTTAGTGCATTAATGTTATTTGTTTAAACCCTTAGTTAATTATCTAATTGATTACATGGTTGCTAAGTCGAGTCATATTTTGTACATATTATTTTGGGATGATTGGGACTCATGGGTAAAGTACTATTATAATGGAGTATTGAGGATGACGTCAATTATTACCACCATATGTGCGTTAATATTTAAAAGTACTCCAAGTGTTTTGATTATCTTGATTCGAGTCATTAGAATAGTGATTGTAAAGTATGTAAAAGCTCAAGTGTAGGGAGGAAACGAGCTCCCTTTGATGTATTATTTTGGATGGTAGAGTAAAAGTGTATGCAAAAAAATAAAAATAAAAAAAAATCGAAAAAAAAAATAATAAAAAAATATATATAATAGAAAAAGAAAAGAGAAAAACATACGGACTACCATCCCGTTTCATTCTATGTTTGTTTTAAGTTTTTGTTATTTTTGATTTGTTAGCTTAAGTCGAGTCGAGTCTTGGCTTAGCAACGCCATATTGTACTTGTAATTAACCAAGATGATTAACTCGCCACCAGTAAATATTGCCTTTCGATATCCCTACACCTAACGTTATAACCCTTTAAAAGACATATTTGATAGTTTATCCTAGGTGCTTACGCCAAGTGGTGGAGGTTTGATCCTTTCCCAAGCCTATGGTAATCTATTTGCTATGACAGGTAGTGAGAGATGTTTTCCATTTCCATACTGTGATATATACTTTATTACACCTGAGAGATGTGAGTATCTAAACACTATTTGTGAGGTGCTAGTGTATGACCTCCGTGCTTATTTTTGGTTTTTAGTGGAACGATTATTTGTTGTAATTACTTTTATATTAGTGTTAAATGACCCCTAACTTGTATTTTGATTAGAATAAAAGCGCATTTGCTTGAGGACAAGCAAATCTCAAGTGTAAGGGTATTTGATGAGGCGAAAAGTGTACCGCTTTTAAGGGGTCATTTAAGCCCGAATTCGTAATTATTTGATCAAATATTACCCTAAATCGTTCCTTTTGTCATTTTAGGTACTTTTGAGAAGAAATCTGGAAAAGGATGCATTTTGGACGTTTTTTGGAGCATAAAAGTGAAGAAAACGGCAAAGTCTCAAAATTCCTTGCTAGAACAGTACCTGACGACGTCAAGCCACAAAACATGACGGCATCAAGAGTGGCAAAAAAGGTGGATGTGGAAATTATAACGTGACAGCCCAGAGTGTTTCTAGTGTTATTGGCCTGACGGCGTCACCAAGGCCGTCAGGGTCCAAATACAAGTGACGGCCCAGAGCATATTTCTACATGAAGGGGTCAAGATTGGATCTAGGCAATGCGAATTTCAACTTGGCGGCGTGTTGACGGCGTCAGAGGCTAATACATGACGCCGTCAGGATGCTTAGTCTATACATATTTTTCCAATTTTTCATTGTAAAGGGTGGAACAAATTGTGGAATACTAAACTCAAACCCTTGGTCGAATCTCCTGCATATTGAAGGGATTTCAAACCCTTCTTTCTTCCATGTTTGAATAAAGATAAGTCCTTTAATAATCATTCAATATGTCTATGTATTGTTTGATTCTATCTTATGTTTATCTTTCTTTTAACATGTTAGGCTAGGTTTTTATTGTGTTTGCTTAGATGTAGTGAAAGCTAGATGTTGATTATTGGTTGATTGTTTGTTTATAATTGTTACGGATGATTGTATTCGATGTTAGGCTTAAGAAAACTGGAAGACTTCCATTGGTAACTTGCTTGAACATGTTAAGAAACATGATCGGAGGTGTACTATGATTTTTGGTTGTATTTAATGCATAAGTGAATTCTAATGATCCCATATTAGGAGCTTTTAGTCGGCTCGACATAGGAGTGAAGTAGGATCTTTTAGAGTTAGGGGATATTGTACACGGCCCTATGACTAGTATTAAGGAATATAACCCGTCATCCATGCAATTGTAACAAGCTAATCAACCGGTAAAAGATATCTAGGGAGTAATGAAATCTAAGTAAACACAACTTTTCTCATTATTGTTTCCACCACATTAGTACATTAGTTTAATTTTCATTTATGTTATTTTATTTTGATTGCAGCTTTAGTTAATTGGGTTAGTTGGCTAGCAACTAATTCCGCACACTCCTTCAAAACCCGAGATTTTAATTGCTTTCATAAAATATAAAAAATACAAAAAAGAATCATCCCTCACCTCTAGACCTAGTTTAGTAGGCTTTCTAATCCTAGCGACACTATTCCTGAGTTGAACGATCAATCCCCCGGTACTTGTCACTATACTATACTACAACGATCAGGTACACTGCTTGGTGGGGGTTGCAAGCTTCTCAAGATCCATTGAGAGGTAAAACCTGTTGCGAGGGCGCAATCCCACGTATCACATGCACCAGAAAAGCCTGCAAGACTCCAAAAGCCACCAAAACAAATGCTGGGTCTTGCTTATCCAAGGAAGCAACTCTTCTTTGATAACAAGAGAAAGAGTGCTTCAAAGGCAAAGCATGACTATGAAGGGAAAGGCAAGAAGCCCATGGAGTAGCTGGTTTGAAGTGTAGGGTGTTAGGATGTGAAACTTTTGTGTTTTGTGATTTGGTTTATGTATTTCACTCTCTGTTTGATGTACTCTGGAATATTTTGAATGGTTGAATGAAAGTACTTTATCTTTTTCTTTTACCACTGAGAGAGCAAAGCTTTTCACTGTTTGTACTATGGTTTCCACTGTGTTCTTAATCGTTTGCATAAAAGTTAGTAGAAAACCATACAAACATATACAAACAATATTAATACCTAAAAACTATCCTGCAACACTAAAGACCATTAGACATCTAAATTTTATGGGTTGAGCATTCCAATACTTGTTACCAAGTACTAAAACCTACCCACATTAAGCCCTTTTGTTAACAAATCAGCATAGTTGTCATCAGTATGAATTTTGACAACTTGAGTGAGCTTTTTTCTCAAAACAATCTCTGATAAAGTCATGTCTAATCTCTATATGTTTAGTTTTAGTGTGTTACACAGGATTTTTAATAATGCATATGGTACTACTATTGTCTATATATATAATGGTGTTCATGAAATTGTACCTATAATCCAACAAATGATTCTGAAGCCATAAGATCTGAGCACAACAGCTTGCACCAGCTACATACTCTGCTTTAGTTGTTGAAGTAGCCACCATTGTCTGTTTCTTGCATTGCCATGACACCAATCTACATCCAAGAAATTGGCATCCTCCTGTAGTTGACCTTCTATCCAAACTTGCACCACCATAATCACTATCTGAGTATGTGATCAACTCCATAGGAGATTCTCTTGGATACCATAATCCTAGATTAGGATAGGTCTTCAAATACCTAAAAATCTTCTCTACTGCTGTCAAATGTGATGTCTTTGGAGTGACTTGAAATTTTGCACAAGCACATATAGCAAACATAATGTCTGGTCTTGATGAAGTAAGATACATCAAGGAACCAATCATAGATCTGTAAGTATGGACATCTACATCTGCTCCACTAGCATTCTTCAACAATAGATGAGTAGTCTTATCAGCAGGGGTATTTGAAGGTTTTGCATATGTAAAGTGAAACTTTCTTAAAATCTCAGCCACATATTTGTCTTGACTGATAAAGATGCTATCTTTTCTTTGTTGTACTTGCAGTCCCAAAAAGAAAGTAAGTTCTCCCATAGAACTCATTTGAAACTCATCTTTCATCAATTTTTCAAACTCTTTGCACATCTCTTGTCTAGTAGCTCTAAAGATGATATCATCAACATTCACTTGAACCAGTAGAATATCACCCTTGTCTTTCTTTATGAACAAAGTTTGATCAATTTTCCCTCTATGAAACCCATTGTTCAAAAGATATGTAGCTAAGGTTTCATATCACTTTCTTGGAGCTTGATGTAAGCCATAAAGAGCCTTAACCACTCTATAAACCTTATTAGGATGTTGAGGATCTTCAAAGCCTGGAGGTTGAGAGACATAGACCTCCTCATCAATCTTCCTATACAGAAAAGCACTCTTGACATCCATTTGATAGACAGTAAAGCCCATAAAGGATGCATAGGCTAAAAAC
This sequence comes from Artemisia argyi, assembly GCA_030686995.1. NCBI lineage: Eukaryota > Viridiplantae > Streptophyta > Magnoliopsida > Asterales > Asteraceae > Artemisia > Artemisia argyi. The sequence goes on along the minus strand of CM060706.1, from coordinate 126,550,114 downwards.
AATCTAATAGCCTCAATCCTTGCAACAGGAGCAAAAACTTCTTCATAGTCAATACCCTCCTCCTGAGTGTATCCTTGAGCAACCAATCTAGCTTTGTTCCTGATAACAATACCTCTTTCATCTTTCTTATTTATGAAAACCCACTTTGTACCAATCACTTTCATTCCATCAGGCAAATCACAAAGAACCCAAACCTTCTAAAGTTTGAACTGCAGCAACTCCTCCTGCATTGCTTCAACCCAACTTGATTCTTCTAAAGCCTAATATACATTTTTAGGCTCCACTTGTGATAGAAAATAGAAAAACAAACATTCATTCTTGTCTGTGTGCTTTTTGGACTCATAAACTTCACTAATGAACCCATGAGCATCATTCATCTTTGTCTGCCTTCTTGTCTTCACACCTGATTGTAGCTCACCAATTACATTTTCAAGTGGATGCACTTTGTGAATTGTAGTTTGTGATGTGCTAGGAATATCATATGTTGTAGGCATATTAGTGATTTCAACATCATCACAAGGTGTTTCCTGAGTTGAATTTTCCACATTTGGACCATCAGTGGAAACTTCTAGTGGAGCAGTGGAAACAGGATTACCACTGCTTTCAGGAATTTCTTTATTCAGAACATCAAAATTCACAACATTGGCATCACCTTCCTTTTCAGAATTCTTTGAAGATGGTGAATCTTCAATATTATCAACAAAGTCCCAAAGTGGCATAACAATTTGATCTTTATCATCTTCATCATCTTTGCAAGGTTCATCTTCATCAATGAATTCTTCTGAGCCTTCAAGATCATTGTCTCTTGTACCTGAGGTAATAGGTACATAACTCATTGTATTTGATAAAGTCTTAAGATCAAATAGCCATTTTGGTCATGAACCTGCTATGTTAGTTCTATTTTCAAGGAACTCAACATGCAAATTTTCTTCAATCCTCTTTGTTCTCAAATTGTAGACTCTAAAAGCTTTGCTAACCATAGAATATCCAACAAAGAAGCCTTCATCTGATTTTTCTTCAAACTTTCCCAGATGATCAATGGTATTGAGAATTGTAACTTGACATCCAAATGGCTTTATAAAATCCAATATTGGGGGTCTTCCTCTGAATAGATCATAAGGTGTCTTGTTCTTAGTCTTCACCACCAAAACCTTGTTCTGAATATAACAAGCAGTGTTAACTGCTTCAGCCCAAAAAGTCACTGGTAGCTTGGAATCAGCTAACATGGTTCTAGCAGCCTCAATTAGTGTTCTGTTTCTTCTCTCAGCTACACCATTTTGTTGAGGTGTTCTTGCAACACTAAATTCTCTTTTAATACCCTTGTGTCTGCAGAAATCATCCATAACTCTATTCTTGAACTCTGTCCCATTGTCACACCTGATAATCTTGATCTTCTTATCAACTTGATTTTCAACTTTAGTGATGAAAGTCTTAAGGATGTCAGTGGTTTCATCCTTGGTTCTTAGAAAGAAAACCCATGTAAATCTACTAAAATCATCAGTTACAACAAGACAATACTTCTTCAAATTTATGCTGCTCACAGATGTAGGACCAAACAAGTCCATATGCAGCATGTAGAGTGGATGATCAATAGAGTTATATGCCTTGGTCTTGCAAGAAGCTCTATGTTGCTTTCCCTTAAGACAGGCAACACATGTTTGGTCATTCTCAAATTTCTTCTCTGGTAGACCTCTGACTAGACCATCTTTCACAATCTTGTTAATGGTCTTGAAGTTAACATGACCAGGCTTTACCTCTCGAGGGATCTCGAGAAGCTTACAACCCCCACCAGGTAGTGTACCTGATCGTTGTAGTATAGTATAGTGACAAGTACCGGGGGATTGATCGTTCAACTCAGGAATAGTGTCGATAGGATTAGAAAACCTAAAAACTAGGTCTAGAGGTGAGAGATGATTCTTTTTGTATTTTTATATTTTATAAAAGTAAATAAAAATCTCGGTTTTTGGAAGAGTGGGCGGAATTAGTTGCTAATCAACTAACCCAAATTAACTAAGATGCAATCAAAATAAAATAACAAAAATGAAGTGAAAGCTAATTATACTAGTGGTGTAAACAATGATGGGGAAAGTTGTGTTTACTTAGGTTTCATTACTCCCTAGATATCTTTTACAGGTTAATAGTTTGTTACAATTGCATGGATGATGGGTCGTATTCCTTAATACTAGTCGTAGGGCCGTGTACAATATTCCCTAACTCTATAGGATCCTACTTCACTCCTATGTCAAGCCGTTAGAAGCTCCTAACATGGGATCATTAGAATTCTCCTACGCATTAAATACAACCAAAAATCATAGTACACCTCTGATCATGTTTCTTAAGACGTTCAAGCATGTTACCAATGGAAGTCTGCCAGTTTTCTTAAGCCTAACATCGAATACAATCATCCGTAACAACTATAAACAAACAATCAACCCATAATTAACATCTAGGTTTCACTACATCTAAACAAACACACAAGAGATCTAGCCGAGCATGTTAAATTGAAGACAAGTGTAAGATATATTCAAGCAACACATAGACATATTGATTGAATTGAAAGAATACTTATCTCAAATTGACATGAAAAGTTCAAAGGGTTGAAACCCTTGAAAAAGCTGGAAAAATTCGTCCTAGGGTTTTTCCCTCAAAGTTGCACACAATGAATGAAATTTGGAAAACTATATATAGATTTTACAGGGTGACGGCGTCAAGAAGGAAATTCTGACGTCGTCAACTCGCCACCCATAATGAAATCGGATTGCCTAGATCCACTTTTGACGCCGTCATGTGTAATTTTGTTCTGGGCCGTCACTAACATTTGGATCATGACGGCCTATGGTGACGCCGTCATGTCCCTAGTACAAAACTCTCTGGACCGTCACGGACTTTATCCACTTCCACCTCTTGTATTACTCTTGACGCCGTCATTAAGAAACTTGTGACGCTGTCAGGTACTGTTCCCAGCAAGAAAAATTAAGACTTTGCCGTTTTCTTCACTTTTATGCTCCAAAAACGTCCATAATGCTTCATTTTTCAGATTTCACTCCAAAAGTACCTAAAATGACAAAAGGAACGATTTAGGGTAATATTTGATCAAATAAATTCGAATCCGGGCTAAAATGACCCCCTAAAAACGGTTCATTTTTCACCTCAACACATCCAAAGTGGCCTTTGCAAGCAAACAAGTAACATCATCTTTCGCCACTATGTTCTTCATGTCTATGCTATATAGGTTTCCTTTTCTAGGGATTTTAAGCAAAACCTCACTTTCATCAGGTAGCTTATAGTCCTTAGACAAGATATAGCATTCATCTTCAGAGAATAGAACTCTATGTTTCTTGTCACACATCTGTGACACACTGAAAAGATTGTACTTGAGTTATAATACACATTCTCAAAGTCCAAGTTTCCAGCCTTGATAGTCCCTTTGCTAGAAACCTTTCCACCAATACCACCTCCAAAGCTGACAAATTGTCCATTATATGGTTTGAAATCTGAAAGATAGGACTTATTGCCAGTCATGTGCCTGGAACATCCACTGTCTGAGTATCCTTGATCTTCTTTAGGCTTTGAATGTCCCTGCACATAAAATAAAGGAATTAGTTCCTTTTGGGGACCCAAGCCACAAATGACTTGGATCTGCCTCGTGTATCAATATAATTATATCTGTCAAAGGTCATTGGTACACCATTGGGATTGATTGAGGTGTTTGTTCCTTTTGGTTTCCATTCCCAACGTGCTGAGGCCTTCACAGCATTCCCCAATTTTACCCTTTTGTTGTTTACAGAACCACCAGTGGAAACTTTTGGCCTAGCAGTGGCAACTGCTGGCTTAGCAGCGGCAACTGCTGGTTTTGAAATTTTAGGTGGCCACTTCTGGTTATTGTAAACTTTCTTTTCATAAAAGGTCTTTTTCCCTGTTTGTGCAGATTTAACAAAAGTTATAATTGGATTTTCACTCTTTACAGGAGAATTAGGGTAAACTCTGTTCACTTTTCTGGCAGTGGAAAGTGATTTGATGCCAGAATTTAGTAAAACAGCCCTGGGAATCATTTTACTTAGTGGATTTGGGTGAGTATTGTTATTAACATTGATTTCATTCACCCTGGTATTCCCAAACACTTCCCTTCTACCCATGTGATAGTTACAATTAGCATGAAGGTGTTCAAAACTACTACAGATGTGGCAAGGTTTGTTATTAAACTCAAAGTCACTACCAAATTGTCTAGATTTAACATGATTCCAACTCCTTTTGTTGCCCCTAGGAGTTGATGACCTGCTTCTGTACATCTCAGCATATCTAGTAGTGGGCCTAGTGTGAGTAGCTTGTTTCCTAGGCTTCTCTTTTTCAACCTTAACAACTTCAGGAATACTCTTTTTAACTTCCACTTTAACATTCTCAGGAACACTAGTTTTAGACTCAACATTCACTTTTTCATCATTAAGAGATGAGTCACTAGCACTTTCAAATGTATCAACCTCAACCTTAACCCTTTCACTAGCAACTTCTTTGACAAATTTTGGGCCATAGGTCATGGTTGGTTCCTGAAATTCTTCTAACACTATGTGTGCTAAGTCAATACCAGGATGTGATGGAACACCTCTTAGGGGTGGTGGAACTGATTTGTATCCTACTCTTGATTTGGCTTTATTTACAACTTGGGCCTCCCAAATTTTGTCAATGCACTTAGATTGATGTTCTAGTGTATTACAAGTTATCTGTATGTTTTCATTGGCCTTTTTAATCTTCTCTAACTCTTCCCTAAGAGCCTCATTCACAGCTATCTTATAATCTAAGTCTCTTTTTAAAATAGCAATATCATCATTGAACTTAGATTCATTAGCTCTATAGTGTTCTAATTGTGCTTCTAAAACAGCAAGACCTCTTTTATGATTTGCTAGGTTATAATTGGTTTGATTTAACTCTAATAATTGTTCATCATATTGATCTTTAAGTTTTTCATAGTCTTTTAAAGCCTTACAGGTTTTAGAACAAGCATTATTAATATGTACCTCAGATTCAGAAAAAGCCATAAGTGCAAGCTCTGTAGCAATCATTGCAGACTTTGGATCTTCTTCTTCATCCTCAGCCATATAGCTCCAACCATAGCTCACTCCATCAATGGCCAAAAGCACCTTAGGTTCTTCAACTGTAGGCTCTTTCTTCTTGTCCTGCTTGTACCAAGTTGACCTATTATCAGGCTTCTTTGGTTTCCTGCATTCCCTGGCAAAATGCCCCTTCTTGTGATAGTTGTAGCACTCCACCTTCTTCTTATCAAAACCTACAGTTTCATTGCCATTTATGATGATTTTCCTACCAGTCTTCTTCCAAAATTTCGTTGCCTTTAAGCTTAGCAATGCAACTTGCCATTTTATATCCATCTCTTCCATGTCATCTTCATCAATTTGATCCAAGTCTTCATGTGTTAGAACTGAACCATTGACCTGACTTGAGAGATAGGCATAGAAAGTAGAATCTCCAAGACCAGCAACCTGCCTTTTAGAACTAGCAGTGGTAACACTTCCACTGCAAGTAGAAACAACAATGTGAGCACTATCCTCTTCATCATCACTATCAACATTAGAATCATCACCCAATGATGATGAGATAAGAGCTAAATTCTCTAATCCTGAACTTAGCTTACCAGCCTTCTTCAACCTCTGTTTAATAACTTTAAAGTTATTGTACAAATCAGTAAGCTTCATATTCTCAAGTTCTGGCTTGTCTTCCCACACAGCAACATTAGTACTAAACTCAGAGGGTAGACTTCTTAAAAACTTTAAGTTGAGGTCTTCATTTTTCACCTCAATTCCAAACACTGTGAGTTGTGTAACAATCTTTTGAAGCCTTGTGAAGATGCTGTCAATGGATTCATTACTTGTTGAACAAAAATTTTCATAGGTCTGTTTCAACAAGGTCTTCTGTGTCTTCTTGGTGGAATCATTACCACCAAAAACATTGCAGATCTCCTCAAATAAAGTCTTGTACTTGCTAAAGGCTAGAACTTGATCCCTTAGAAGGGTCATAAGCAATAAACCTCTGGCCTTCAAATCATTCTTCTTCTGAAGTCTTTCATCAGATGTGACTGGTCCAGTATTTAACTTTTGTACTACCTTGCCATCAATAGTTTCTGTGGTAGTACCAAGTTTAAAGGAATCACAAAACATAATGATCTCCCAAAGTGCATAGTCTTGCACCATAAAGAATTGTTCAATCATTAGTCTCCACATCTCAAAGTCATTGAGTTTAAGCTTAGGAAGCTTAGCAGCAATGTTGGTCTGACTGGTCTCTGTCTCCATTGAAACTTGTGAGTGAACTTCGGATCTTCTAAATCAAAGTATCAAAGCCTGGCTCTGATACCACTTGATGGATCTAAACACACCTTGATTTGTGTTAGAATGATACTTTGAGTTATACTACCAAGTATGCGAAATCTACTTAGTAATACTTCGAAGTTTGTTTGTAAGTAAAAACAGTTGTATATGAATGAGAACAATGTGTGAACCAAACTGTTAGCTCCAATATTATTAAGAATAATAATACGAGTGATCTTTTTATCACTAGGGTTACAACCTTGAAGCTCTAAGAAAAACGTATCTCAAACCTTAACCTAAAACCTCCTTTTATAGCACAAGGAGTCCTCTTCTACAAGATACGTATAATGCTAATAGAATAAGATATACACAAAATCTATTCTATATTTATCTATACAAGTTTCCTAACAATTATCCTGACAGCAGTGGTAATAATATGTACTAGCAGTGGTAATGAGTTTCCACTGCTAGTGCATTCTTCAGCAGTTGTAATCTCCATGCTTAGCCGTGGTAACTGTTAGTGTAATTCCCAATATAACTCTTCTCCATCTATTAAATATCTTCGTATCTTTACAGCACTATGTTTCTGTCCAAACCCTAACTCATTAACTAAGCGTTTTACACTCAATTCTCCTAACCAATCAACATACTATTATCAACTAATGATTCTAACATGTCTTACATCATAATTTACAGAAGTTTATAAACCCTAAATCCATCATATTTAATATTACATGAATTCCAATAATTAACCAATTAATTAAACATAGGGTTTAAGGATTTTACCTTGATTTTTGATTATTGCTTGAAAACTATAAACCCTAATTTTTTTCTCCTTCTTTTCTCCTTGTGGTCGACCCAAATTTGCAGGAAAAGAGGTTTGGGAACTTTGGTTTTGTATTTATAATTATTTAGTGGATAATTACCTAACTTATAGTTGTAATTGGGCTACAATTGGGTCTCTTTTCCCCCTTCTTCCCCTGGCCGGTCGATCACCTCCCCCCCCCCCCCACATACATATATTTTTTTTACTAAATTTATTTATTACACTCAAAACGTCATATTGTTGATATTTTATAAATACCCGTAGCCATTCCTAACGTCTTACGCGTTAAACCTTAGTTTTTGCGACAGCTCGGAAAATTAACATTTTCAAAAAATAAAGTTTCCAAAAATAGATTTCCACTCTTTTAAAAGCATAACACATAAAAACAAATTCCTTGTAACTTGCTAACGATCAAATACTTGAACGAAAACTCATTACGCAAAAACACAAAAACACCAAAAACTTCACAAGTCATTTCTACACCACAAAGGCGATCAAAATGAACTTTCCCAAATTCCATAATTTCCAAATCACAATGACTACCATTTACGAAAATGGATTTAGTGCTAACTCAAGTACTAATCACACAATAACACAAATATACTCATATATCCACCCAAATCACACCAAAAAAAGTTAGATAAATCGAGACTGTTAGTCTAACGAACCTATTAAAACCACAGTTGTTACACAAGATTGGTATGATCGATATGTCCACACGGCCCTGTGGGGATGTGGTTGGGAGAAACTGGACCAAGACTTGAATATATCACCTGGTCAAAAAATGGTGTTTATTCAGGTTGTCCCGGGGGAGGAGTATAATGTCATGTTCTTTGACCATGATGGAGGGGCCATCACAACAGTGGAGCATACAACACCAACATAGCCATGAATGCCCAGTGTCATCAACCAACTGACTATGGTATGTTTTAGTTTTTTAACTTTAACTACACCAAGTATCTCACAGCAGTGTAAGTTATTTGATTATATGTAATATTAAATTCTTATTTTGAAGCCCCTCGAATGAATTGGATGTGTAATTGGGAACACCACACAGCCCATGACCAAGAAGAAAGGGCATTCTACAGGAAGATGACTGCAGCCTTCTGGAGAGATGTCCGACTTGTAAGTCTAGTGACAGAGTTGCTTAATAAGATATATGAATGTCATTTGTATCATATATTGTGTTTCTGATATAAAGATTGATGGATCATAATGTGTATTAGAAGCATCCCATGACAAACTAATGATAAGTTTTGTATATTTTTATCAGTCCATTCCATCAAGAATTGTTAAGAAGTACAACTTGTATGGGTTCTCTAGAGCGGCTGTGAAGCATAAAAGCATAGAGAAAGAGTTCGAAGTTCGTGAGAGGACACTTCAAGTTGGTCAAGGGAAGGTCAGGAGGCAAGTGGCTATTATTTCATTATCTAGTTTCAAGCAATTGTTGGCAGAAGCACATTTTGGTCAAGGTTCAATGGTCCGCTTCTTTCTAGGTGGTGAAACTAACAGGTCACAAAGAGTTTTACATTTTGATGTGTGCTGATGGAGCTTTAAAGTTGGATGAATGATATTATGTAAACAAATTATGTAGTTCGTATGTATGGTGGATTTGTGGGCACAAATCAACTTGACAATGCTTAGACAATTGTTTTGTAAACTATATGTGTAGGATAAACCATATGGGTTTGTCCATACACAATTTTGGAAGTATGATGCAATATATGTATGCTTAATTTTAGGTTTTATAACGGATACTTAGTAACACTTCGTGTTGTATGTGTTGACTTTATTAGTCAAAAGGGGTTATTTGACTCATGGAATTTTAATTATGACTTTCGATAGTCAAACTTCAAATAGAAATTGTCATTTACCAATTGACTCATTAATTGAAATGTTGCTTTCTATGGATCATAATACCAAGTTGAAGTGCTATATGTAACTTTGACTTTCAAAAGTCAAATTTCCATATCCACAACACACCCACAATATATCAAACAACACCATTTAGGGTAATTACAAGCTAAACATTAAACAAACCATAGAATGAAATTGGAACAACAAAATACGTGGTTAATTGTCACAGGGTACACAACCCATTCATAAACATAAAAAAACTAGAAGAATTCCACTACGGCTGTGGGGGAAGCTCGATGGAGTTTCAACGGCTCCCTAGCCAACTCCCAATTCATCACCACATTTTCAGCGTGATCATGATTCAGAGTGCAAAGCTTGATATAAAGTTTCTTCAGCAAGGGGGAACAAGCAAGTACAAACTTTATTATTGTTAATTCATTAACTGATATAGGAAAAGATCGAAACACCACACTCTCGATCTGGCCCGACCCCATTCTGTTGCTTCCTAAATGTAATGAATAACTTTCCAAAGCTAGATCACTTTCGAATGAAGCCTGCAAATTGAGATAGTATTGATATGCATAACCATGGCAATTTAGGTTGATGTGAAGCATAATACATATTGCATTCGACTTACTCTGGTTTCTAGCATTTGCAATCTTGGAGCTCCACGAATCATTTGAATGATGAATGCTACCATTTCATTGTTCCCAAAATCGACTCCGGATAGATTTAGATTCTTGAGGGATATAAATGCCACAGGTACATTCATCCATGAGCTGCCTTCTGCCAATAACTACAACATGTAGAATTTTTAAAGATTGAATTTGAAGTGTGAAACTCAAATTGGTCTTACCTTGCACTCCTGAAAATCCAATGTAAGGGACTCAAGTTTGGGAAGACTTCTAAGCTGATATACATTGTAAGTTGTGATTGTGGTGACCTGGTTCAAAAGACCGAATGACAAATACAACTTCTTTAGATTCCCAAGTTGTGCAATATCCAATAGTCTCATCTCTTTTGTATCAGCACGATTGATTTTAAGAGACTCAAGTAAGGGACAACCAGCAACAAAGTCCCAAATTGTACCGGTCAGAAATTTGACGGATAACAATTCTAAGGTCAATAGATTTGGGAAACCTTCAAAGGATACCAAACTAGGTAACGTACACCAATGAAGTTCCAGATGTTTCAACTCCAAACGAGTGTACATTTGGGTTGGCAAGATAACTGGTTTGAAGGACTAGTTATGTATAAGGAGCTCCTCAATTCCTCGCTGACCCAACAACAACAGCCAAGCATGAATCTCTTCATAATTGAAGTAATCTTGTCCAAACAAGGGTTTAAGCTCTTTAGAAAAGACAAACCTTCTTATGGGACCTTTGAGCTGAAGCAGCAATCTAGTAACATCATCCATTCAAACTTATTTGTCAAAAATAAAAGAAATCCTCGTCAAGTATGACATCGGTGAGCAACGTCCACTTATACCTCCAGTTTGTCACTAAACTGGATGTCGTCACCGCTTCTTTGAGTGGCAAACGGTTCAAAATATTGGTGATAACATTATCCGGCATGTTGCTAATATAATCCGGCATGTCATTCATAACATTCCGTCCAAAAGACATAGTGAGTTATGAAAAATGAAGGCTTGGATTTCGTCTTGGATTTTCAGTAAATGAGGTTTTTTCTGTTTGGATTTGGTTTTTCAATAGGTCTATGTAATTATGGTGGGCATAGGGGTTTTGGTGGGTGGGTTTATTGATTCGCGCGTAAAATGAGCTAGCGTATCAGAGAAGGTAAGCTCAAGTTGCAAAGTAAACTTCATGAATCGTCCCTAACGTTAACTGTTGGGTTAACTCAGGTTTGTAGGACTGGTTATAATGTGATTAGACTATTATGCCCCTCATATTATTACAAAAAACGTGTGTTGACTGAGCCAAAAATGGTCAAGGGACGCAATCGGCCTAAAAAACACAAGGTTTGGAAGCCAGACGACGATTTTTAAAAAATTAAGGTGTCATGCAATGTTTTGTGAAAAATTTAGGGACCGACGATGTAGTTTTGTCTATCTTAAAAGAAGGATGAAAGTGTTATGACAATCTTATTTTTTCACTAATATATAATGAATGATGGAACAACAAAAGCTTTATAAAATGTTTTCGTAGAGAGATGTGTCATGTAAACTTGTGAATGCATTTGAGAGAAAGAATAAAAAAATAATTAAAGAATACCAACACATCATTTTGTTAAAATTTTTTCTCATAATAAACTCGTCAAACATTTCGTGCACAACTCGTCTACTTTCATCATCATCTCCTTTCTTTTTATAAAATTTCCTGTGTAACAGTTACCAATAAACCATCACTACCAGTAGTCAAATCTCAACACATCTTGAATCAATCAATAAAACAATGGCTTCATCAGCCGTGAATTCAGCTATAGAGAGACTAGCAAACCTTCAACTAAACGAACTCTCAACTTCTTCATCACCTAACCTCCAGAAAAACCTCTCAATCTTATCTCCTCATCAGGTAATTATTTTTATATTTTTGTATTTATATTTATTTGTAATGTAATGATTTGTGTTATGTTTATATATTTTGCAGATTGAGCTTGGAAAGATGTTGCTGGAGTTAGGTCAAGTTCATTTGTTTGAAGATTGGCCTGATCCTGGTACTGATGATCATCTTAAGAAAGCGTTACTTGATCAGGTTCTTATTTTTATTTGCTTCCTTGTTGTTAGGATTTTTTTTTTTTTTTTTTTTTTTTTTTAAATGTATAGTGTGGAGTAAGTGAGAGTGGACATCGTTAGTGGATTAAATTGTACTAATTAAGTACTTATATATTTAATAGGTTGCAATGCCTTTTATAAGTAAGGGTATTTTGGTCTGACAACGTTACTCATTTTTTAAGTTTTAAGCAAATGTGTTTTCTGACTATCTCCTTATATGTAGTATAGGTTTAATCACATACACCAAGTTGCCTGACTGTTCTACTAAATGACTGGTGCCACGTCAACATCATCTAGTAATTTAGTACAAAAAATAGAGCGATTCAAACGTTGGTATTATTAATAGGAAGAAATTAGATTTACTACGGAGTACACGCGAAGATATTCTGTGGCATTTTAACTGACTATCCCTAGTATTTTATACTAGTCATGTACAATTTTAGTTTTAATTTTATGGAAGTTGAGCTAACTAGGAATTAGGAATTCGTTTTGGCTTAGTTGACGGCACGAACTGTTGTGAGAAATGCAAATTGAATGGATAGTTTTAAGTAATAGATTTTGGTCATAATATATGGAGAGTTGGGACATGATTATGATGTTTGTGTCGTTACTTGATGTTTTAGGTAGCTGTTCTTAATTCAAGCTACCCGGGAGGTTTGACATCGTACGTTAAGACTGCAAAAGAACTTTTAGCGGATTCGAAGGCCGGAAGGAATCCGTTTGATGGCTTCACACCTTCGGTAATTTACTAAATTAAACGCAACTCGGATTTTGTTATATTGAATTATTGATCATTGTTGTGATTACGTTTACCCTGTCAATGGACATTTAATACTGATTAGCTTTGCCTATCGGCTATTACAAATAAATTCATGTATCTAAGAAATTTAATATAATTGTATGACAGTATGACCAAAGTGGACCCTTTCATGAGACTGTCCTTAGGCTTGATTGTAACAAGACTTAATATCATGTCTTTATCATTCAAACAACAAATACAAAAAGGTGTCATGACACTCTAAAATTTACTATACTTCTTCCTTTTGGCATGTGGGCAAGACAAGTTTTACTGTTTTAGCACAAGATAAATTTGTGCAAGTTGATGGTGATGTTATAAACATACAATCCGTAGTCAGGACCTCTTTGGCAATCAAAATAATACAACACTTCAGAAAGGAGAATTAGTAAATAAAAACGGGAATTATTGGTTATTAATACTAGGGGCAATTTCATATATCCTGTCTCAAAAATCGGAAATTTCATATTTACCCATAACATGCTTTATAATTAATGAATATTATGCATTGATTGGCTCTGATTTGGGTAGATATATGATATTTTCAATCATTTGGAGGGGATATATTAAATTCCCCCTAAATACAATTTATATTTCCGCTATAAATTATACTTTTTAGAAGAGCTTTGTAACAGAAGAAATTATGACTAAACAGATGTAATACCTTAGGATTGACAATATTCTTCACTTGGCAATGCAATTCCATTCATATATTAAGGGGAGATCTCATGGTAGATTATAAGTATTCATTTCAGAGTTTGTCTGTTAATTGATATTAAGGGGAGATCTCATGGTAGATTATAAGTAAAAATGGAATTTTATTAGGTTCGGGCCTATATTCTTTGCAGGTGCCGTCAGGCGAAGTCCTGACTTTTGGGGATGATAACTTTATACAATATGAGGAGACTGGTGTGAAGGAGGTGCAGAATGCTGCATTTGTTCTTGTTGCTGGAGGGCTTGGGGAACGTCTTGGATACAATGGGATAAAGGTTGTCACATCATATTATTACTAATAGTACTATATTGTGACGGTTATTTGTTATGCTTTCATTTGCCGATATTGTCTTAGTACTATCTAGTAAAACTTGCTCCATGTCACAGGTAGCACTTCCCATGGAAACAACTACTGGAACTTGTTTTTTAGAGCACTACATTGAGTCCATATTATCATTATCTGAAGCTAGCTGCAAACATGCTGAAGGTTGTTTTAAAAACTGTAATTTCACAAGAACATGGATATTTGTATACTTTGTTCGGGCTAATGTAACAATGTTAATATTTGTTAAATTGTAGGTGACGTCCGAAGAGATGTGCCTTTAGTGATAATGACATCAGATGATACACATGAGCATACATTACAACTCTTAGAATCAAACAACTATTTTGGAATGAAACCTACACAAGTAAAACTTTTGAAACAGGTAGATTCTTAGCTCGTACTCATAACTCACTGCAACGGTAAAATGGTGTTGATGACTCACCCTAACTATGTTTCAGGAAAAGGTCGCTTGCTTGGCTGATAATGATGCTAGGCTTGCTTTAGACCCAGACAATAAATACAGAATACAGGTGACTTTCTGATTTATACAAATTTGCTTCCATTGTTTATTGGTAGAATCATATTCTCTTATTTGAATGTTACATTTGCTTTTTTCATTCTCAAATAGTTAAATAAATCTGTTGTTTCTTTATTAGACAAAACCTCATGGCCATGGTGATGTTCATGCTCTTCTTTATTCCAGTGGCCTTCTCAAAGAATGGTATGTATAACCTGCTATTTCTGGGGCTGTCAATTATAATATCATGAATCGTGTTTGGGTCTAATATAGGATCTTGTAATATTTTATATAGCCTCCCTTATTTGAACTGGATATATAGCTTAAATCTATTTAAGGTAATCTGACAACCTTTGCAGGCAAGATGCTGGTTTGAGATGGGTGTTCTTTTTCCAAGATACAAATGGACTCCTTTTCAAGGTTGACTAAATTGGCAGCATAAGTTCTTTTTCGCGCATGCAAGAGTTTGAATATGATTTTATTTGTTTCCCCTGTTTTAGGCATTTCCGGCAGCATTGGGTGTTAGTGCAAGTAAAGAATACCATGTCAATTCTCTTGCTGTTCCTCGAAAGGCCAAAGAAGCTATTGGAGGCATTACCAAGCTTACTCATACAGATGGTACATTGTACATTGTGTTGATCACTATTTATTTTCTAATGAATATTTTAGCTCTTTGATTATTCCTTATACGTAAACTACATACTATCAGGGAGAGAAATGGTGATTAATGTTGAATACAATCAACTTGATCCCCTGCTTAGAGCAACAGGTCATCCTGATGGTGACGTCAATTGTGAAACAGGCTATTCTCCATACCCCGGAAACATAAACCAAGTACGATCTAATATGAAATTATTATCATCATGTGCAAATTTTATCATTGAAACTATCTGTATCTTCCCAATTTTTACTTTATTTCCAAAAACTGCTGTATCTTTTTTCCATTTCCGAAGTTTAAAAATCGTCAACTTCTAGCTTCTTTTGTGTTTGTCTGTTGGTTAGAGTGTTTTAGGTTCTTGGCTTTGGATAAGATGGATTTCTTTTCACAGCTTTTATGTGTGAAAGCTTAAAATCTTTCTGATATGGTATATGTTTTGATGGTCCATTGCAGTTAATTCTTGAACTTGGTCCTTACATTGACGAGCTATCAAAAACTGGAGGTGCTATTAAGGAGTTTATTAACCCCAAGTAAGTTCTCTCTAACTCATCCATTCTTCTATTCTTTCTTCGGTACCTTTTCTTTTTCTCCAATTCTAATTAATTATTTTTCGTTCCACTTTTACCAATATAAAATCACAAGGTCATTGCGAATCTGATCTTCAATTTTGTAGCTCAAATTTTCCTTGTAAGTATAGGATAGTAGCTGCTGACTCATTTATAGTTCTTTGACAATGAAAATGGTCAAACACTAAATGTGACACGACTATTATTTTAGTCAATATTCACTCTATTCAAATTAATAGACACTTTCACGTGTATTATTTATGAACGAAAGTGCATTACTTTTATTGATGTTGAGAGATTAGAGTAAGCCTGAACTGATATTATTCTTTTTGAACAACCCTGACGTGAGCTATCCTCATTGACTAATCTGTATTTTGCATTGCAGATACAAAGACTCAACGAAAACTGAATTCAAATCCTCTACTAGATTGGAATGTATGATGCAGGATTATCCCAAAACATTGCCTCCATCTGCAAGAGTCGGGTTCACGGTAAGGAAAATTCCTAGTGGGCCCATAAGTTGTCTTTAAGCCATGTATTATAGTTAAAGATACATTTTTTTTTTAAAACAATCTGACGTGTTTACATTAACTTCTTAGGTGACAGAAACATGGCTTGCTTATGCACCTGTAAAGAATAACGCTGACGATGCTGCAAAGGTACAAATTTGACCTTCACACTATATTACATTTAAATTCAAGATTTTGAACCTGCTTAATTTGTGTTGGGTCATTGACAATTTTTCTGTAGGTACCTAAAGGAAATCCATATCACAGTGCCACTTCTGGTGAAATGGCAATCTATCGAGCAAATAGTATGATTCTCAAAGAGGTCAGCAGAACATACACCTTCCATATTATTTGATAATAATGAATTGGTCTTTCAATAGGGTTTCGGATCATGCAAGTTTATTTTTTATGTGTGTTTGCAGGCAGGTGTGAAGGTTGATGATCCAGTTACACAAGTTTTTAATGGTCAAGAGGTGGATGTTTGGGCTCGTATTGTGTGGAAACCAAAGTGGGCCGTTATGTTTGCTGACGTTAAAAGTAAAGTGAGAGGAGACAACTCAGTTTCTCAAAAGTCTACTTTGGTCGTCAAGGGTCGTGATGTTTTTATTGAGGATCTCTCATTGGATGGAGCTCTTATTGTTGATTTGGTTGATGACGCAGAGGTGTGCTAACTCTACTAATCATTTTATAATAAAAGATTAATGTTATTTCATGTTTCAGTTAGTGACTAGTAAATTGCAAAAAAGGTAACTTGGGTGAATCTTATTACGTTAAAAAGGACAAATGCTATGGGTTATCAAAATTTAGGGCCTGTAAATGAAAACCCTTGTGAAATTGTATGCTAAGGTAACTCTTGTATATTTACTTTGACCGCAGGTGACAGTGGGAGGTTCTGTTTGTAACAATGGCTGGACACTGGAAAGCATTGACAAAGATTCTACTGCATTGCCTGAGGAAGTGAGGATCAGAGGTTTTAAAATTAACAAGGTTGAGCAGTTGGAACAATCATATGGTGAACCTGGAAAATTTTCCTTGAAGTCTTGAGGTTTGATTTATGCACATACATGTTAGTTTGAGTCCAAATAGAGCTAGTTAGTTTCCATTTGCAGCTGCTATACATGTATCATTAATCAAATTTATATAAAATTGGAATGCGCTTGTAACCATTTTACTTCACTTTTACTATAAAAATTTGTTTTCTTTGGTAATAGTCATAAAAAAGCTGGAGTTGGAAAATAATAAGCAATTTTTTTGTTTGTTTGTTTGTTTCAGTTCTTTGTTGTACGTCGGGTCCGCTTGGTTCAAAGTGGGGAAAGGGAAAGGGAAAGGGAAAAGGAAAGGAATGCAAAGGAATGAGTGAGGTGGGTAATCAATACCTTACTCCCCAATTTACTCTATAATGGTTGATTACCCACTACGGGGTAATCAATACCTTACCCCTCCTTTACCAAGCACCATTATTTAAAGGATGTGGGCCCTTTTCAATTCCTTACCCATTCCCCACCCCTCCTTTACCCCCCACCAAGCACCCCCGACATTGGTATTTATCTGCTAGAATAAAACCTGTAATAGGAAATTGCTTTATTAAGGAACACAAAAAAAGCCACTTTAATCCCTTATTTGTAATTATGCAAATCTGTTACATGAGAGAAAAAGAACTGTGAACCCATTATTTGGTATTTATGTGATTATTGTCTAGGTCTTTACCGTTACATTGCATATTGTTCATGGAGTAAATTGCATTTTTGGTCCCTAAGGTTTGGCCAAATTGCAAGTTTGGTCCCTAACGTTTCGAAAATGTAACGGTGGTCCTCATTTTGAAGTTTTTGCTGCATGTTTGGTCCCTGATCAACATCAAATGACTAAATTACCCTCGCCTTCTTCCTTTTCTATTTTCTTTTCAACTTTCTTACATAAATGGTCCCTGTGTTGTGCAACGTTTTACAAACTTAGTACCGTTTTTTTTTTTTTTTTTTTTTTTTTTTTTTTTTTTTTATTATTTTTTTATTCTTTATTTTTTATAAATTTATTTTTCTAAAAAAGAAAAAAATTAATTTTTCTAAAATATAAATCGGAAAAAAAATATTTTTTCTAAAAAAAGTAATTTCGAAAAAAAAATTCTAAAGAAAAATTTAGGAAAAAAAATTTAATTTTTCTAAAAAAGAAAAAAATTAATTTTACTAAAAAAATCAGAAAAAAAAAATAATTTTTCTAAAAAAATTAATTTTGAAAAAAAAATATATGTTTCTAAAAAAAAATTAATTTCGAAAAAAACTTAATTTTTCTAAAAAAAATTCCTAAAAAAATTAATTTCAAAAAAAAATAATTTTTCTAAAAAAGTAAATTTCGAAAAAAAAATCTAAAAAAATTAATTTCGAAAAAAAATATTTTTCTAAAAAAAATTTCGGAAAAAAAAATTAATTTTTCTGAAAAAATTAATTTCGAAACAAAAATTAATTTTTCTAAAAAAATTAATTTCGAAAAAAAATTAATTTTTCTAAAAAAAAATTTCAGAAAAAAAAAATCTAAAATAATTAATTTCGAAAAAAAAATATTTTCTAAAAAAAATTCGGAAAAAAAAATTAATTTTCCTAAAAAAATATTTTTTCTAAAAAAATTAATTTTGAAAAAAAAAATATTTTTCTAAAAAAAATTTCGGAAAAAAAATAATTTTTCTAAAAAAATTAATTTCGAAAAAAAATATTTTTCTAAAAAAAAATTCAGAAAAAAAAATTAATTCTTCTGAAAAAATTAATTTTGAAAAAAAATAGAAAAAATCGGGACTAAATTTGTAAAACGTGACACAACACAAGGACCATTTATGTAAGAAAGCTGAAAAGAAAGTAGAAAAAGAAGAAGGCGAGGGTAATTTAGTAATTTGATGTTGATCAGGGACCAAACATGCAGCAAAAACTTCAAAATGAGGACCACCGTTGCACTTTCGAAACGTTGACCAAACCTGCAATTTGGCCAAACCTTAGGGACCAAAAATGCAATTTACTCTTGTTCATGCAACTGCATAAATATAATTCTTTGAATTCATAGTGGTTCATAGAGCATCTATATCTGAAGTTTTAACATAGTATTAGATTACTGCATGAATCAAGAACCTTAAGACCAAAAGTAGCTATTTTAAAACCTGACCCAGTTCATTTCTCGTATTATTTGTAAATTAGAACGGACATCCCAAACCTTAGCAATAACAAGAAAACAAAAAAGATAAGAGAGCTCACACACCAAAAGCCAAAAAGCTCCCTACAGAATATGAAAACACCTAATCCCCATATGAAGCTATCTGGTCCATCATACTGGCGACACTTTCTTTTGACTCCCTAAGCAACTTCACACTTCGGTTCAGCTTCTCCCGTTTCCCAGCCACTATCGGAGACTCCTCCAACATCCGATCAATACCGCCACCATGAGGAACCATCATCTCATTCACAATTTCACTCTCCATATCCCGATTTACCAGATTCTGAATACTAAAAAGCATATGTAGAGCCATACAATCCACCATTCTCCTCAACACAATCTTCCAGTATGCAGTCATCCTCATTTTCATGTCGTAAGCCTGTTTTACCATATCACCACCATATTTTCTCAGATGCTCCACATCGACATGAATCCACTCGATTTCAATCTTACTTGTCTTTGAATAATCAGTTACAGCCTCCATGAAAGCTTGTTCATGAACCATCAGCTTGTTCCAGATTACCGTATATTCAGGATTGCATGTATAGTCAGTGATTCTTTCCATCTGAACCATCTCATTTACTCTAGTAACAGAAACATCCTTCATCTTAGCCACCAAACTATGAGCAGCTCTTCTCATTGTCGATTGAAGAGGTGGGTAATTCGCAGAATGACGCATCAACACATCAATAAGCACTTCTTCAATGTACTGCCATAAATTTCCTACAAATTCAACTGGCATATCAGAAATCCCGTTTACCTTCTGATTAAGTACCGTAAGAAAAGCGGTTCGGGGGAGGAAATTCGGTAGTCCAATCCCTTTCGCTTCTTCCAGCACCCTAATCTCTTCCAGCAGGAAAGAATCGTTTTGCTGACCATCGGCGGTGACCTGAAGTTTGACAGAGTAGTCATTCAGCATTTCAGACAGCCGAGCGGTACAATGCATGGATTTAACATCAGGATACTCCTCAAACTCGCCTCTAATCAAGATCTTCCTCAGTGATTCCTTAACAGAACTGATGATTCTCATGAAGACTGTCATTGCTTCAGCAACCGAGGTCATCTTCCGAGGTAACTTATTCAGTTCACTAACATAACCAGTCAGTTTATCATTTATCTTTTTCACTATATCAGGAAGACACCTTGATATAATTGTGGACTGGATTTCAACCAGCTTTTCAGCTAAAACCGGTATCCCAACCATAGACTTATCCAGCAACTTTAGGTGTGGATGGGCCTCAAACAGTTTCGCTTCTTTGATCCTAGCTTCCTCGTAGCTTTCTTTGCCAACTCTGTTTCTAACACAGATGTAACCCAGACCAATGTTTACATCATTGGCAGTAACCTTTTCCAAAAGATCTTCAGGATTCTTATCAGCTTTCGTAACAACAGCTAGTGTCCTTTGTCCGGTTATATCCACACGTTGAGACATCCTTTTGGATTCACAAGTGGAAAAGTCAACCGATGCAGAAAGAACATTCAGAATGATACTCTCCTCAGGGGTTATGTACTCGGTAATGATGGCAGATATCTGCTCATATATATCCTCAGGCTGGCCATGTACAGGAACTCTAGTGATTCCTGGCAAATCAACCATAGTCAGATCGGGCACACCTTTCTTTTTGACTATCAAAGTGAGCGGAGTATGTGAAATCCCCTTTCCGTTCCCAGCGATTTCCTCAGTAGCTGCAATAATATCCTCTTCTATCCGTGACTCATCAGTAGCAACCTTCTTGTCATGATACTCAAGGTGGAGCTGAGGAGTAGGGTCCGAATGGTGTTGGAGCCGCATGATAAGTGGGACCCTCGTGCATATTCCTTGTGCACGCGGGAGGCTGATTTGAGCAAGTGACTCGAGAACACTTGACTTTCCAGAAGACTGATCACCAACTACAACAATGGTCGGGAGTTGGATGCCTTCTTGCATAACCTTAAGATGCCTAAGCTTGTCAATGCAGTTCAGCAAGGGGCGGATACGGTCATTGTATGTGGATATAAGCGGTGGCTGATGGTGGAGGTCAAGAGTGTCAGAACCACCCTCGTCAACCACTGAAGAGTATTCATCGTCAGATGAGGTGTAGGTTCTTCTTTTTGAAGCGCTGTTCTTAGTGCCTACAAGAGCCATGTTATTGAAATGGATAGATATATGATTGTTATAAAGAAACACTGGATGTAGATTGCATATTTATAGGTGTGAAATACCAATAACCAGTGAATGAGAGTAAGATCAAACGCTTTACATTCTTACTATAGTAAATAATATCATGATTATGCTTTTAATAGTTTAACTTAAGGCTTATAATATTGCCAACATTAATATCTAGAAAGCAGTTTCAGTTATATATGACTGGTATTGGGTCCGAAGGGTCACTACAATGACTCGTACAAAGTGGATACAAATATACAATACATCTTTTAAAGCATTTGAACCAAATGATATAATTTGGATTCTATTACTAATAAAAAAACAGAATTACCACATAAGACAATACGAATCAAATAACAACGACTTGACCGTAAAAGCTGAATCACGTTTCCTAAGAAAAAGAGCTGCATATCAGTATATATCACACACATTACATTCTAAACAAATTTCTCCATAGAAAATGTTAATTAGACAGCTTCACATTTACGACATGTTTTTGCTCTATAACAACTATACATATTATAAGGGAATTGAAAATGTCTATATAAGATGAAACAATCGTCCGACAGTCTATCTTTTCTCTACTTAGGTGGCAAAGCCGGTTTCGGCTGTACCACCTGAGCTTCTTCTCTGAACTTCTTATAAATATCCCCGTTGTAAAACTCACGAGTTCTCATCACTAGAATCAACGAAGCTGTAGCACCAAAACAACATACGCAAGCCAATATGATAAATGATAGCCTATAACAATGGCTGCCCATACAAACCAACTCCTTAACCGCTGACCTTGTTAAGCCTTTCTTTGCGAGCTCCTTTAATGCTTCTCGGTCATACAAAGGCCCTGTGACCCTTACGTTCAAGATATAAGACCCCAATGGACTCCCCAATTGCCCACAATTAAACAATGTTGAGTAGTATTTCAACCCAAAAAGCTCGGATATGATGGCAAAGATTAACGGAAGTTGTGCCCCAAATGAGAACCCGATAATGATTGAGGCTACATACACTGATCCGGGTATTGGAAACGCGATCATAAGAAGGCCGATACATGAGAGGAAAAGGACTAATGTGAACATAAGTGGTCTAGGGAACTTATACTTTGCCAACAAGATCTCCGATACGAATCCAGCAAAGATCCGACCAAAGTAATTCCATATACTTAAAAGGGACACAAACGATTTTATCGTCTTGGTAGGATACCCTAAAGATTCACCAATCTGTCCCAAATTATCTACTGCAGTTAAACTTGTTCCAAGCCCACAAAAAGTTGCAACAAACAGAATCAACATATCAGTACTTAAAAGTGCTTGCAAAATATTATAATCTTCACCTCTTTCCGGCTTATTCAAAAACACATTAGCAAAACAAGATTCTTTCCCTTTCGACTTTGGTTCCAATGATAATGGATTCACTAACTGATCCTGCCCCTGATCCATATTGTCAAGTTTAACCTCTTCAACCGCAACTTTAGGTTGTTTATTCATTTCCCATATATTTAACTCCTCTTTAATCGTCATAAAAAGCGGAACAAATAGCAAAAAAATCACCACAGTAGCACTACCAGCATACGCCCTTTGCGAAAATGACACTAAGTTCTGAGCAATCGTCATAGCCATAATAAACAAAGCTAGAAAAACCGATACATATAAAAAATGATAAAAGATCCTTATCTCATTAGGTTGTCTCACCAGGCTCATTTTTCTTATAGTGTACACAAAAACAACAGAAATCGCAGCTGGTAACCAAGCAATCAACAAGATCAAAGATTTCGAGTCATTACCATAAACAGCTAGGTAAATCTGTGTCATAATAGCACCACTTAAACCCGTAAAGCCTTTTAACAACCCTAACACAACTCCCCTACTTTCAGGGAAGTTAGATACTGACGTGACTAACGCGCCAGTATTCGCAAAATTTTGCGAATTAGCTCCTATACAAATGTACAAACACATTTGCCAGATTTTAGGTTTAGCTATTCTATTAGTAACAGCTAACCATATCATAAAATAACCAGCAAAATTTAAACCAGACCCTAGTAAAAGTACAAACCACGTAGGCGTGATCTCAGCTATTAAACCTGAGAGCACGCCTACATTAGCTCCTAGGTCTTTAAAAAAACCTAGGAGGTTTAAAGTGGTTTGGTCATATCCTAGGCTAGATTTAATATCTTTAGAGTACACACCAAATAAGTAAGTTGCACCAGCTCCAGTCATGACTAGAAACGACGCGAAAAGCGAGAACCATCGCCCGTGGAGGACATGGACTAAGAAAGGGAGTGTTTTGGTGGTGGTTGATGGTGGTGGTTCACCCATGTTTTGGTGATGGTTTTTGGGAGAATGTAGGAATGTGTGAGTAGTAAATATAGATAGACAGAGATATTTATAGAAATATGTTTGTTTTAAATTCTACGTGGGGTCGGTTTATCAGTGTGTGCAGTTTTTTTATATACTTTTCAGAGTAGTTTGTATTGTTTAGTACCGAGTAACTTGTGTTATGTATTATTACTGCAGTAACTTTTTGTTACGTACCTTCAGGAACCGGAGAAAGAGAATAACCTTTAGAGCGTGTAAAAAGTTTGGGAGAATGAATGTGTTATTAAGATTATCAGGTCTATATATAGATACAATCAGATAAATTTCTAATTAGATTCAAACTCTAATTACTTAATTAGTATATATTAAGATATGGACATTTATTTTTTAGACATATATCAAATAATATAGTGTGAAGGATAAGGATAAACTTTTGGATATACCAATATATATTTCTAATTGTGTAGATGAGAAATTCAATATGATTTTCTCAGAATCTTATTCCAAGTTTAAGCAAAAATCAGTTTTCTCTCTATCTTATCTAAGAAAGCATTGTTCGTCCTTAACTTGTCATTTGTTTTTAATATATTTATTTATTTATTTATTTTTCTTTTTTGGTAACCATCTGTCACGAGATTTGAACAAACTCTAACCAGGTAAAACCCTCTCTTTTTATGTGTTTAATTGGACCATTTAGCGCGCATGAGGAAAAAAGCATACAAAACCATTGATACAAATTTCATATCATGTTATATATAAATATAGGTGATAACCGATTTAGGTGGTATCAAGTAAGTCTTTAAGTAGTTGTTGTGAGTACATGTGTTTCATATATTTGTTAATAAAAAGAACCAAATACTTTATTTAACATAGGTAAAACCAACATATTATATAAATTTTTAGACGACCAACTGGTCAACTGGATCGAACAAGCTGGTGTGAGATGCTGTTCTTTTTGCATAGAAAAAAACAAGATAGCTAGTGAAAATGATTAGATTGGGTTGGCAGACTCATGCCCCATGTTATTTGGATTTTGGCATACTATGCATGCTCTCGTGTATTTTTAGTTTTTTAAATCATTAAACAATACAGCGAAGCTTATCCGTGATGCCATATGGGTATTTTTATGGCATTTTGCATGCAATTTAGTACCATGACATTGGACTTTACAAAACATTTATTGAAGGTGTGGATAGTTGTAGATCATGCAATCCAATGTTTTGAAAATCAGGTTTCAAATCGATCCGGTCGAATTATCGGGCGCGAGTTAACCGGTTCGATCGTTGGATCAATCAGGTTTTTAATTTATTATTTTTTTTATTTTTTCGACAGGGTCAACCGGTTCGACTGCAGGGTCAACCTTGGTTTTTATTAAAAAAATTTGAAAAAACGAAACCCGGCCGGGTTTCGAGAACTGGGTTGACCCGGGTCACTCAAAACCCGACGGGTCTAACCGGTTAACCCGATTTTAGAAACCCGGATATTTTTTGACCTGTTCTTTTACCAAAACTGGTCGAACCGGGTTTTAAAACACTGCATGCAACTATACACTCGTATGCAAGTTCTTTAAGACGCGTAATTGTTTATGGGTCAATATTTAGTATTTCATACCACTTTTTGTGGCAGATTTTTTGTGGCAGATTTTTGGGGAGGAAAAGTGAGTGTGAGTTATTAAGCATGTGATATTTTTGGGATCTTGTTTAATTGTTTCGAAAAAGTGAATTGGGGTAGGTAAGAAATTTAATAATCTGTTGCAAGAGGGCCTCGTGAATTTATGAATTTTTTTAAGATTTTGGATGGAATTAGTCATTTTGAGAAGAAATGTTATATATAAAATAACGTCCGTTTCTAACATATAATTCAATTAGTTATCTAAACGTTTTAACATATTACTCGTTTAAAATATTTTATCATCAAAATACTTTATTTTTTTCATAAAAAATAATTGTACACATGCATATAATTATTAACAGGACAAATTTTTGAGCCCTAAAAATTTTAGTGCCCTAAGTATCTGCCCATCTTGCACAACCTCGGCACTGATTGCAAGTGACGCAAGTCGCTGTTTGGAACTTCCTTCCGAAAACAAAAATATCATTAGATTAGACAGCCTTGCTAATTATTCTTGATGAAGTGCATGTTTTCTTTTCAATGATGAAGTGCATGTCTCGCTAATCCCTCATCTAGCACTTGCTAGCTAGGTTGCTAATATTCCAACATCTATCCGAAAGTAATTATTTCTATGAGTAATTATTGTTTTTGACAATTTGACAGATTAATCTAAGAGATTTGAGTGCATATTATGAAATCATAATATTATTTAGTAACTAAAAGTGACAATCAACTAAGTTGGCTACTAAGGTTTTCTTAAGGTGTTTTGTGGAGGGGATGTTTCGCTAGGGAAGGTCTTAAGTTCGAACTTTACCCGAGACTTTTACCCCTTTCAAGCGGTAAAAGAGGAAAATGCGGGTCTCAGGTTCAACATAATGCCCAATTAGATATCATTGCTGGACCTGAAAAATAACAACTAATATATGTAAGGTTAACTTAGTTGATTGTCACTTTTAGTTCAAAACGACAAAAGGTTAACTAAGACAATAAGAGCATTAGGTGTAGATGGGGAGCATCATCTCCCCATTCGGGTCCCACTCCTGCCACATCACCAAACACATCAACTTCAACTATCCACAACAAACACTCCCTCACCAAACAACAAACCTCAACTTCCCCATTAGGGTCCCACCTCTTACACATTTATTTTTTTATTCAAATTTTCAAATAAAATAAATTCATTTCATTAAAAATAAAAATATATATAAACAACCCTTCAGTTATATATTTGAGAACTAAAAAGGAAACTAAAAGTGATACCAGATGGGTAAATGGGCTTGGTGAATTGGGTTTTGTACCATAACTTTATAGTTACTTGGGCCTATTACTAATATAAACAACCCTTCAGTTATATATTTGTGCCTCCTTCGTCTTCTTCAAGACAAAGTAACAGAGAAAACCTAAATTTGTAACAGATGGTCCGTTTCATCTATTTCTTTCTTGGTTACTTTGCGTATCTTCTTCTTCTTCTTCACTCACACACACACACGCACACACTTTTATTTAAAAGAAAACACAAATTTATTAACAGATATGAAAGAAAGAAAAAAAAATGAAAGAAACCTGACAATTTGGCAGACCATTTGGTTCGCCGTGGCCACGGGGATATGCCTAACAAAGAGGAACGGCGAGGCTCTAATGGTGTAGCGGCGAGCTTCGGCTCGCCGTTGATGTTGCCAGGTCAGACGGCGAAGGCTAACGGCGAGCCTACACCTAATGCTCTAAGACTCAACATAATTAACGCATATAACTTATATATGTAAGGCTAGTCACAGTAAGGAGAGATAATCTCCCCCTTTTTTATTGTCACGTCAACTTTCTCTCTTTATCAATCTTCAAGCGATTGGGTGCCCCAGTAAAGGCGATCAACATCCATTTTTTTTAAACAATTTTAATACAAACTAAAATTTCATTAATAATAAAAACGTTACATAATAATTCAAATAAAATAAAAACATTAAAACACTTATTAACTAATAATCTAAGTTGTGGTATGCCTTGATCGAATCTTTGACTTCCTACATTTTTTGTTGTTGTAATGAAGGCAAAGATGGGTCGATTGGTTGGAGGTAGAATATGGTGTCTTTTTGCCGTTTCTTTTCTCGCTCGAATTCAAGTCTTTGTTGTTCGAATGCAAATCTTTTGTCTTCCATTTCCGCAGCTTTCTGATCTCTTTTTGCTTGCAGATCTAACTCCATTTGCTTTTGCTCCAACTCTTTTCTCTTCAACTCGTAGTATCCGTCTGCGAGCTCCTTCTTCTTTCCCAATTGACTTAATGGTTTTCCATTTCTCAGCTACATCTTCCATATAGGAAGACTTGGAACTCGTCGATGATTTCTTCTTATTTTTCTTAGCAGCATCACGACCAATTGGTCGCTCATTTCGAGTCTGTTCTTCTTCAGCCGGTTCCGAACCGGTTATAGAAGTCTTTGCTTTTTTTTGACCCGCAGCTTGCCTTTGAATTTGGCTTAAAAAGGTCGGCATCTCTTCCTTCTTCCAAACATCATGATCCTTTAAAATTTCCCAACAATGCTCCAATACAAAGTCATGCTTATACACTAATTCGTATTCTTCACATGCTCGTCAGTAAATCGTGAGATCATTCTCATCATTTCCAAAATTGTCCCAACAATTGTCATAAATGGCACAAAACTGACCAACTCTAGGACGAATCCTATTTTTCCACTTGCTAACAATCAAGTTGTACGTTCTGTTTGCACCAACCTCATTTTCAAAGTACTCAATCACTTTGTCCCAAAATCCCTTAGCATGTTGGTTGTTTCCCGTTATGCTATTCTTGGACGTATCACACCAAGCTTGACACAACGCGATCTTTTCTTTGCGTGTCCAAAGTCCCGAATCATTCTTGGTTTCTTTCTCAACATTCTTCTCAACGGTCTTCTTCTTCGCCCTTGTAGCTCGTTTCTTAGGTTTGACCGGTGACATTTCTTCCGAAAGAGCGTTGTCGTCATCATCATCATTTGGAACCGAATCGTGATATGATCCATGAGCCGAACCTTGATAACTCGGTGACATATCTTGACTCGGATAACCCGAACCGGTTCCAACATAAAAATCTGGATTGTTGCATAATTGATCCATAAAATCACAAGCATCAAGATTGATGCGGTTAACCGGAGAATAATTTTGATAATTCGAATAGGAAGACGTTGATGAGTCCATTGTTGGACGATACACTGATTCGGGTGAGCCATACATAGATTGTTGGCTCGACGGGGAGTGGCTAGGTTGTGGTTGTTGGTTGATTTGATACGGTGGAATAAATGGACGATTGATATTATGATTCATAGCAAATGGATTGAATGTTTGTTGTTGTGGAGGTTGTTGAGATCGATAATCAAAAGTAGCGGGTCGGAAATTGACATTCGAATCCGGTGACAATTGTGGGATGTTTTGTGGTAATCGGGATTTTTGGCCTTTTGGTTGTGATTGTTTCTTAGACATTTTTAATAGAGTGAATTGTGAGATTTTAGTGGTTTGAATTGTGAGATTTTAGTAGATTGAATATGTGGTAATTATAAGAGTGGTGAAAGTTTTGTTTTTGTTTTCGCGCGTTTTTTTTTTTTTTTTTTTTTTTCAACGTTAGAAACTAACGGCTAGTACCATTTTTTTTACTTCAACGTTCGAATTGATCTAAAAAATAACGGCTAGTACATTAATTTATTTTTTTTAACCGTTACCCACAACTCCACAATTAATGTTCAAAAATTCACAACAAAATGAAAGTGTGATATCGATCGGTTGGACGATCGATTACTTAAAAAATCTTCTGGCGATCGAGTTCCTATAGAAAGGCGATCGACACCTAATCTATCCATTGTGTCGATCATTGCTTGTTGCTGTGACTAGCCTAAGTATTCTATAAATAACACAAATGATTTAAGAGAAATAGCTTATTTCCCAAAGTCGAATATTTGACTTAACAAATACTAACGGTAACAATGGGCATCACGTACCTTTGAACATGATTTGTAGTCCAAAGAAGTTTATTCTTTTCACTTTAAAAACAATAGAATACACGTTACTCAATTATTTGCACATTAGCGGCCCGTGAGATAAGTACCACAATTTCTAATTTTCTATTGTTATTTTCAATTTTCAATATAAAATTCGTCAACGTTATCAAAACATTGAATAAGGGATCACAAGCTCCTTTGATTAGATTCGTAACAGCCGTCTTATGCATTCGCAATTCGTTAGGTACATTATTGAAAAAGACAAAGAATCATATTTGCCTATTTCTTGATGCAAAATGCGACGCTAGGTGTCCAAATACCTTGCCATAAGTTTTTGTGTAGCTAAAAAAGGTAAATGACATACACAAATTATCAACCTCGGCATTGCGTGCTGGCTTACACCATTTTTGGCTTGAAATCGACACCACTAAGCATGCGAATCAATTCTGGGCCGCAACATTGACGCATACATGAAAACATAATGGTGCATAGTGCATCCAATCTTTTCAAGTCAAACTAGAAATAATTTGAACCAACATACAATAATCTTATTTTTAAACTTGCCAATCACAAATTCGAATAAGAGAATTTTAGAATCACATACACCAAGTCACTAACAGTTATATTCGTTATATATTTAAAAAAATACGTAAGTTGATAAAGTTGTTCAAAAGTCTTTCCTGTTATGATGAAATGCCACATTCTTTGTGTGAGTTGGGTAAAGTAGGGCTATCCCACCGAGTAAACAAAATATCAATGATTAGAAACACAATCGAAGTAAAAGTAACATAAAGTATGACACTTATCAACCCACGTACTATTTCAAAAAAAAAATAAACACACGCACGCTTTTGATATCTACATACTAAAACTTTTTATATTAAGAATATATATATTATAGCACACCGCCTTACCAATGGGCTTGTGGTCCACTGAGCATGTCTTATTCAGTTAAGCGTGCCTAGTGGAGAGTAGTACCGGTTTGGGTGACCAAACCGGGAAGTCCTCCCTTGTGGACCACTGCCCTGTCGGTACGATTTCAAAGTCCTTCAATGAAGGTTTCAACCCACAAGGGTTCGAATCTGGAGAAGGCAGGGTTTACTTCAATTAAGTGTCGTGCCTTCAGGCGGCTTAAGTTGAAGATTTTCCCCCCATCGGGTTTCAAATTGGACATGAATTTCCCTTGAAAGAAAGTAACCGTTCAAAAAATAAAAAAATAAAAATAACACACCGCCTTGAGCGGCATGTTATAAAACAATATTTATTCTCAAATTTTATGGGCCGGGCTTATGTTGGTCCAAAACTCCAACATGTCTATCTTTAATTCTTTATGCTTGCTGCGGAAATCAAATACACTACTATTAGTAAAAAAAGAAAAGAAAATTTACAAAATACACCCTGAACTTTTATATATTTATGACTTTTTAATATAACAAACTTTGTTACCAAATATCTAACAAATCTCTAGCCGTTTCTTTGATAAAAAAAATTACTGCCCAATAGGTCTCTCGATAACGAACAAAACAAACCCAATATTAATATGCTTTTGGCGTATATACGGTTTTATAAAAAAAAAAAAATTGAAATTTAATATATGTATACTTTTTAAATAAAAGAATATTCAAAATGCACCCTTAACCAATCAAATAACTTTAAAAATTATCTTAAACTTTTTTAAAATTATAAGGGCCAAAGACGTACGGCTCTATAAAAGGTTATGTATAATTTTTTTGTTTATATAGCAAAGTTTATTTACTAAATATATAATAAATATCTAAAGATTTACACCGCTAGAAACGCCTACCCATTACAAAAAAATAAAAAAATAATAAAAATAAAAAATTAATACACTTTTGACATGCGTGCGCTTTTATAAAAAAACTTTAAAATTTAGCATATATTTCTTTTACGAAAAAACAAAGATATCTAACAACTTTTTAATAATAAGCATATAACTGAACATGCCGCAATATTACGAACAGTGACATATCGAGGTTAAAAAGAGTTTATGGAATTTGGTGCAAAATCCCGCCGCAACGCGGCGGGTGCCTTCTACTTGTTTAAATCATGATTTGCAATTGAGTTTGAGTTTTCGCACTACTTTCATATCTTTGATAATAAAAAATAGGCCCGGCCCATAATTTATGATATAAACTTTTAAAGTTCTGAGTTTTGGGCTTAAAAGATTAGCCCAGTTTTGGTCTACAAGAAAATTTCATTTTCTAGTTAAGAAACAAACAAATATGTCACTAAAAGTTGAGCTTAAACTACTTTTTCTCTTTGTGACTACATATAATAAAACCAATACAATTTTGTTATGCAATTCTAAGCCATAAAAATATGTATTCTCTTATTACTGGTAACACTAAAAGTCTAAAACTACACTGTTCATTTTCAATGTTTATGTAAATACCTGCTTAGATTCGATTTTATTACTGTATGTGATTATCCATAATGAAAACACAAATCAAACCTAATCTCCCTAAATTACTATATAATGAAAGCTAATAATCTATCTCAAAACTTACCAAATTGTACATTATAGTCATTCACTATGTGATTGTAAGATAAAGATATTTACAGATAACAAACATCTAATGTTATGTGTTAGTCTTTATATTAACAAGAGTCTAGGGTCGTTAAGTGTTAAGTTTACTTTGTTATTAGTCGAATAGAGTTAAGGGTTGTTGGGTTGGCTTGTGTCCCAATCCCAACCCGTTTTTCCTTTTTGCCTGTTATCACAGTCGACATAGGACTCCTTGTTAGAGTCGGTTTACCCTCCCCTCATCTCTATAAAAGGAGGTGAGGGGGGACGGGTCATGTACACATTCTTTCAATACTAATCAAATGTTCGATTAGGATTACTTACTTGTGCAAAGCTTCTCTTTTTATGTCAATACATATTAACTGTTGGTGTGTGGTTGTCTTCAAGATCAAAGTCATTCCACTCTAGTAATCAGGTTGTTGGTCGACACGACTAACAAGTGGTATCAAGAGTCTAGAGTCGTTAAGTGTTAAGTTTACTTTGTTATTAGTCGAATAGACTTAAGGGTCGTTGGGTTGGCTTGTGTCCCAAGTCCAACCCGTTTTTTCTTTTTGCCTGTTATCACAGTATCAGACTTTCTTTTTTTTAGTATGTGATAAATCATCAGGCTATGCACAGTCGTGACCAGGGTCATCCCTTGCCACATCAGCTTTCTCTCTTCGATGCCTAGACACGACCAAGTTGCCACAGTAGCTGACCAAGTTTAAAAAAAAAAAAGATGTGTGTAATAATCGGTCAAGGTTTAGACCGATTGTTTCAATTCTTGTTGCTCGACCGATATTTGACCCAATGCCCACAGAGTGGTCGACTGATCGACTGTGTAGCTTGACCGAGTTTTTCTGCTCGACTGCAGCTAGCCTCACGAGCACAAATCGTTTATAATTTACATGACATTAGTTGATAATCACATCATCAAAAAAACGGTTTCCCTTTTTTATCATGTAATTCGCATCAACAAAACATATATCCAAACAAATGTACCCAAAAAAAATAGGTACCAACCACACCATTGAAGCTAATGCTTAATCTGGTTAATATCTAAGTCAATGAAACTGATAATCATCTCATAGCTTACCTAACATATCAGTAAAGAATTAAACATATTATCATGTGTGTAGTTTGTCATATTGTATGAACTAATCTACAAGTTGATCAACTAGCTAGATGATCAACTAAAAATGTCATGGTATTAGACAAATTACATATATGTATGGTCATAAGCAATGTTATAACTAATGTGAGGCGTGACATGGAGGCACGGCAAGCCTCACGCTTTAGGAGCCATGGCGAAGCTACGACGGTTTTTAAGACGTGATTTAAAGCGACACAAAATATTTATAGATTTATAGATTTATAAGTATCATATTTCATATATATCAAGTTTACAAAAAAAAAAATGTTATACTTAATAAATAAAGTCAAGAAACTATTCTTGCATGTAATCTTTTTCATTTTTTAAAAAAATCTAAATACCATACCCAAATCGCGATTACCCGACCCATATGCGTGATCTGCATAACATTGTAACCAGATTCCTTAAAATGCCTCAAAAAAGGCAGCACACCTCGCGCCTTATCGCGCCTTTCCACGCCTCATCTCACGCCACGCATAGAGCCGACAGCTAGGTCTATTTCGTAACGTGGAGGTTACGGCTTTGAAATGCATCTCATAGAGTATCAATGTGAAGGTAATCATGACTTCATCAATGCAT
The DNA here is from genome assembly GCA_030686995.1 of Artemisia argyi. Lineage (NCBI taxonomy): Eukaryota > Viridiplantae > Streptophyta > Magnoliopsida > Asterales > Asteraceae > Artemisia > Artemisia argyi. The sequence continues at coordinate 126,516,807 of CM060706.1, read as the reverse complement.
TGATTATATGACTTTAAAGTCGGCTTTATCGTTGCTGCTCGACAAGCCAAAAGCACTACAAATGTTTCAAGAGGAACTTGATGTTCATGTTGGAAAAGATAGCTAGACTTGTGGAGGAATCAGATATAACAAACTCATTTTGCCTCCAAACTATCATCAAGAGACATTGTACGTCTCACTCATCTCATCTCCTCACAAGTCCAAGAAAAAGTGCTTTGTACTTAGTTACAACATCACAAAAGGCATTACATCGTGGTCAATGTTTGGTCCGTGGATATCAACCAATCTCCACTAGAAAGGTTTTTCTAGGGGTGATCATCGGTCGGAAACCGGACCGGACCGGCCAAGACCGGACCGGACCGAAGACCGAGAACCGGAAAACCATAGACCGAGACCGGACCGAATATGGTCGGTCCGGTCTCGGTCCGGTCTCGGTCCGGTCGGTCTTCGGTCGGTCCGGTCCAATTAGGCAAGTTTTTTCGGGTTTTTGGTCGGTCCGGACCGGACCGGACCGGACCGACCGGACCGAGACCGAATTTGGCAAAAAGCTTAGACCGAGGACCGGACCGAATGTGGTCGGTCCGGTCCGGTCGGTCTCGGTCCGGTCGGTTTTGTCGGTCGGTCCGGTCCGGCCGGTCCGTTTGCTCAGCCCTAGGTTTTTCTAACAATCCATAAAGATATTGAGTTGTAGGGTATGAATATCATCTGTTTTACACTGGTAGAAGAATGATCGTGTGTGTAGGTTGCATTAAAAACTTTACATTTTACCTTAGCTACTTTAATACAAGGTATTTGTTAGAATATGGACATTATTTTAGTAGTCGTGTGTTAGGATCGAACTCGAGATCACGGGATTGCACACAATACGTATGAAGAGGAAATGTAATAATTATTTATAAAATGTTATAATTAATTATTAAACACAAAACAAATAATAATAATTAGTATTATTGATTAATGACTAATTAATTATTAAACGAAGATTAAGAAAGTAATACTAGACAAAACATGGAAACAAGAGAAGGTTCCGGAATACCCTTGTGGGTTCCAAAACCGATCGGCCCAAGAGGTGTTTCCACCTCCTTATGTGCCTTGTGCTCCAAGTATTGATTAGTATATAAGCAAACCCAAGATGTAGGTTTTTCTCATAACTTGTACACACACATCTTGGTGTTTTCTTCTTCTTTTCTTTCTTTGGTCGATTCTTATCAAACAACCCATAAGGGTTTTCGATTTTCATAGATCCAAAAAGGTTTTGTGTTAATTACTTGCATAAACTTTTCCTTGAATTAGTACGTGTGTACAAGAACGTGATACAATCACATTATTGATTGTTTCTTGGATTGAATTACAAAAAGGTAAGGGGTAATTCTTATAATCCTTATAAACCCTAATTAGGGTTCTTGGTTCCGGAAGATTGCTTTGATTCTTGTTCGGGCTAGAATCATAAAGGTACGTTTACTATTTATGTTTTGATTAATTAATTACATATTATGGTCTTGTTATAATTGCTTCCGCTATATGCTCACTTTGATGTACTTGGTTTATTTACATGAAGGTCATGTTATTATAATTCCAACAGTGGCATCTAGAGCCGTTATAATGTGTAATTAATTATCGCAACGCATAAAAATTAGATTTTGATTCGTATAGTTACATGTTTTTTTTTAGGGTTTATGTTTTTTTTTTCCCTAACCCTAATTTGGGTCGATTGACCTTTAAGGGGTTTTAGGGTTTTGATTTTATTTTTTTATAAAATTTGACTAGAAACCCTAAGATGACATGTAATTGTTATGCGTTTTAGTAAACGATCTTGGTGCAATATGTTAATTGTTAAGCTAAATTCATGAAAAAGTGCATATTTGCATGGATTTTTATTGTTATAATTTAAATTGTTTAAATTGTTTATATATATTAATGGTTAAGTTATATTAAAACATGTAAATTTTATAGATGTCGAATTGGGGAAGACTCCAATATTAAGTAATCAATTATGTGCTATGTGGTATTTATTTAATTTTGGCTTACGCAATCGATTTATCGATGTATGTGGCTCTTTTTCCAAGAAAAAGAAAGCCCTAATTGAATTAATACGTAATACACCTAGATTTGATTATTAATAGGACTTTGTAATAAGATTTGCATGTGGCTACATGTTGTATACATATTTAATTGTTATGATTATGTATAATTGTTTATTTAGTTGTTTTATTTTTTATTTTATATTACTTGTTTTTGTTTATTATTATGTTAGACATGTTTATAAACGAAAAGGGTAATTTTTTGAATAGAAAAATAATACGGACTAAATAATGGCGAAATTGTTTTGGTTTTTAAGAGTTTAAATTTTAAAGGATTGGTTGATTGATGTTTTTGTACGTAATGGTTAAATAGGCTCGACCGAAGTTTACACACTATAAGATGGGTATAAGGATGGCAACGCATTAAATTGTGGCCTTAGATAGACAACATTCATGTCTTAACGCTCGTTTGTGTGTAAATTAGACTTACCGAACAACCATTACATGTATATTGTCATCTTAAAGGTGAATAATCCACAATTCCACAATGATTATCCGAAACACTAAGCTTTCGGGCTTATGCAAAAGTACGATATAGTGGACGATAATTGATGGTTATTCTTTAATTGGTGAACCCGATACCTCAATCAAAACTTTGTTATTTTACTCTTAGCTAATTGGTAATAAAATTGTTTTGTAAAACCAATGTTATGAAGTTGTATGCATGCTTCTTCGTACATTATTTTGATCACATCAAAATAGTTATACCCTTATAAAATTAAGTTGAATGCCATCTAATTAAGAACACTTGAAGTTGTAATTTACGTCATGTGAGACTTGGCGAGATTGCAATGGAGAGGTAAATTACATAAATTCATTGCTAGCAGATCAACTGATGTGATGGATTTATGAGTTTGCAGTTTTTAAGTTAGACGACTTAAATTGAGTAGGAAGTGAGACTTGGACTCAAGGAATTAAGATGGGGATGAAACATGCTTACAATACAAAAGTTCTTGTGATTGTAAATCCCATAAATCTAGGAATTGCAATATGATTTTGGCAATTATTGTTCGACAATTACCTTGTTGAATACTATCATTACTAGCAGATCAACTGATGTAATGGTACTATGTCAATTTAGGATCCTAGCTTTAAGAAAATACTATGGTTTATATGAATATTTGCCAATGGGTATTTTATTTTCTTAAAGATCTAATTATCGAAAATACTGAAATTGAATTTTGTAATTCGTTTTAATGTATTAATGCAACGTTCAAACCGTAAACGTATTTTGGGCTTTGGTAAATTGATCTAGTTCTGTTTTCAAACAAATGTTTGATTAAGAAATATTTACTTAAAAGACAAAAGAAGTCTCCTTTCTATGAAGGAAGAGTGAGACACAATCCTATTCCTTTTCATGAATGAGAAAGGATAATAGGAATATTAGATATGTCTAAATTCTAATATAACTCATAGCAAATTTTTAATGGTTAAGAAAATTGCATACATTTTTCATAGGGATTTTATCATCCTCATTCGGTGATCAAATTCTTAGTAACAAATATGATATTTGGTTAACAGAAAATTATGTATGACATTTTATGAGTTATTATAATTAGAAACTAGACTAATTACTGCAAATGTTTAAAGACAAACTAGTTGTTTTTACTATTTTAAAGGTGCTACATACATTGTAGGATGGTAGACCTATTAAGGAAGAAATTGCATGCCCAATTTTTCAAGTTAAAAGCATTTGGTGGATAGTCCATCATTTACGTAGTAGAATACACTTTTAGTGCATAAGTAATTGATACGTATGGACAATTAAAGGTGTAGGAAAGTTAAAAGTACACTATTTTCTTTTACTGGATAGGAAACATTTACAATGTTGTCAAATTCAGTGGGAGTATTGTGTACTTATTACTGAATAAGAAATTATTGTAATGATCTTTAATTCAGTGGGAGTTACAAGCTTTGACATCTTGGTAGCTAAAGATAATTACTTTCCAAGTATAGACACTCATACTTTTAAGGATAGTCTTGTACGTTTCCTTACTAGACATTGTTGTTCTACATCTACTAGTTATGCTAAAATCTATGACACAATCATATTGAACACATAGACAAATGCATGGCATGTTGTTTATCAACTATATGAGGTTGTTCCATGCACAAGTGGGAGAAATGTTATCTTTAATGTGTGCAAGAAACAACTCATAAAGATATGATTTAATGGATTCTCTTGACTACATGGTAAGAGAATAATGTTCTAATATTAATTCTAGAAACACTTGGTGTTACAATTTATGTTATGTGAGATCTTAACTAGATTGCAACAACAAGGTGAATTTCATATTTCATTACTAGCAGATCAACTGATGTAATTGAACTATGAGAATTTGCAGTTTCTAAATTAGAATTATGTTCTGATATGAATTATACAAGGCTAATTCAAGAAACACTTGGTGTTACAATTTATGTTATGTGAGACTTAACTAGATTGCAACAACAAGGTGAATTTCATATTTTCATTACTAGCAGATCAACTGATGTAATTGAACTATGAAAATTCACGGTTTCTAAATTAGATATCTATTAGAACATGTGTCAATATGATATCAAGACTACTTTAATTTATAGATTTATGAATTCATGGAATGACATAAATTAATTAAGTAATCTAATGCTACTTCAATCTGAATATTTATGTGTTCTTGGAATGACATAAATAAATGAAGAAATAATGTTAGTTACATTATTGTGAAGTAATAAATTAACTTGAAATTACTATTGAAACCAAAAGATGGTGTTCATAATTACTTTAGTTAAACATGTTTATGTTTCATTGTTAAGATATAAACATAAAGTCTTTTAATTGTTACAAGACTTATAATAAAGTAAGACGTTATCTTGTCGTGTCTTTTAATTAAGACATATACATGAAGTTATTAAATGGTTAAATGACTTATAACGTATAGTGGGATTATAACAGTTTATGTTTTCTTGTAAAGACATAAAGTAACTTTGTAAAAAGTACTTGTGTTATAAAGCATGTAATTGGCTTGAAAATTATTATACCATTAAAATGACTTAGTTGGTAAATAAACAAGTCAAAAGGAATATGGTTATCTTAAATATTGTTAGATTGTCTTACAATATTAATACTAATGAAATATCAAATGTTTATGGTATGTTCAGTTAGAAAAATCAAACTCTTGTTATATTGTTTGATTAAAGATAACTATGACTTCTTTTCTTCCAAAAGATATCAAGGTTATAATGTTGAGTATGACTTGGACATATTTAATAAAACTCCAACATAGAAGATTAATAAGACATTATCATATGATGGAATGTGATAAATGTGATGAATCACATTAAGTCTTAAATTGAAGTTCCAAATTTGTTTAACTGCTTATGAAGAGGTTATAAACAAAATTAAGTTAGGAACTGTCAATATGTATTTGTAATATCCCAAAAGAGAATATTGTATTATTGCTTAATTTGCTAAGTATTTAAAGATAGTCTTTAAATTGCTAAAAGCAAGTGGGAGTGTTGATCTTTAATAGATAAAATTACAAGATACATAATCTTCTAAAATACACTAGTAAATATGATGATGAAGTTTGATATTTAAATGTTAAATCTCAAGATAATGGAATTATCATTCATAGAATATCAATATATCTCAGATATTTGATTTATATGCTGAGGGCTATGATTTCCAGGATTATTGTAAACCTGATAATCATCATGCTACATTACCAAATATGAAGTTGGGTAAAGTATACATGATATGAATGATTATGATGCTGTCCATAAAGATAATCAATTTTTGAAATTTGATTTATCTTAATAGTTAGACTAGAAAATTAAGATGAGTTTCTTCAAAGATTAGGTAACCTTTGTGGTTTAAATCTTTTTATAGAAATCATATGGACAATGTTGTACACATATTTAATGCATGTCTTATAACAAGATTATTAATCACACTTAAGCAATTAACTGTGATTGAATATTCTATTATAAACACATTAAATATATAAAGATTATGATTGTCATATTTAGTTTCATTTATATGAAATTGACAATAGAATATCAAAACTCTTTCATGAATGATTACTTGAGCGAGGACGATAAGTAATCAAAAGGAGTTTATGAATTCAAATAAATCTTTGAAAGTGTACATGGTGCAATGATCCATGGATGGATAAATGCATGCATCTAGAAGATTATCTTATATTTAATTATTAAATTCATGTTTGGATTTATAATTGAAATAAGATAATTTCTAAGTATTCCTAAAAGCTAGTGGGAGTATTATGTTTAATTTCTTAAATCATATATGTTGTAGAACATATGAAAAGTAACATTCCATATAAGTAAATGTTAAGTCTTAGAATGGAATGTAATTTTACTTGTAAGATTTAGAAAATAAGACATACAACCTTGGAATGAATGTTTATTGTTGAAACATGTGCGGTAAATGAATCTAATATAACATGATATATTATTTAGAAATAGATATGTATGACATGAATAAAATCTAAGTATGACTCAAAGATTTTTCATGTACATCATGTTTTGTTGTATCATGCTTGATAACAAGGTGATTTGGCAATATTAATATCTAAATAAAAGTTATTAGATAACTTGTGTAATATTCTAACAAGAATATGTTTGATTATAGAATCACATCCTAAAATCTGGAACAACTTCCAAATTCTATAGATGAACAATTTTCAATTGTTGTGAAAATTGTCATAGCCAACAAACTTGAAAGTTTGAAGGGCATCAAACATTACACAATAGATATTAATGTTTACGGGAAGTTTTAATAGCATGTTGTTGTTGCATACAATGATGCTAATGAAATTGAGATGACACTCAATACTAATTATGGTAAAGATTTCATCTTTGGCTATTACTAGGCATAGTTGCATTATACATTAAAAGAATAAGAATACTTTAAACTTTAAAATGTTTGGAAGTTTAATTATCATAAATTAGTGGTTAAGGATGTATCACATTTTTATGAAATATGGCATTATCAAAATAGTTGAATATGCACATATAAGAATTTCAATAATTGAATTATTGAAATAAGTATTCTTAAAATTCCGATAGATCAAAGTTGGATGATTTATGTCTTGTCAACAAATATGAATGTCATTGCTTGAGACATACTTCATCAACAAGAGTTATCATGCATTGATCTATTTAGTATTTGGATAAGGGATGTTAAACAATTATTATGACAAATTGAAATACATGGTATGTTTAATTTATAATATATTGTATCCTATATTTGTATGTTTAAATCCATGAATAAATGTTATTCTAAATTGTCCGTTGTCAGTTATTAATATGGGAATATTATTAAATCAAGACAAATCTGAAGGTTGGTATAATATACTTAAAGTATATTGATGCGTAGTCATGCCATTTCAGATGATATTCGATGATACTGAATATAGGACTTATCCCAACTACATGATGTTACTTTATGGATTTTGTTATTAAGTAAATCATGAGAAGTTATCCTCAGACTTGAGATGCAAGATAAGTGTCATGAATGTAGTACATTTTTGTGAAACAACTTAACGCTATCCGTAACTGGTAGTCATAAGGGTTGTTTTCAGAAGTGTTACAAAGTTTGTGGGTTTTGCTTGTAGTCAAGATAGAATTTGTTCCTTCAAATTTATTTTTGGAGTTTAATACTGCTGGGCCCCTCGTAGGGTTGTCAAGATGTTTGCATGGCCGTGCCCAAGATCTCCTCTGAATATGTTCAGAAGATTTGGTAATCTTGATCAATCATAAACAACGAGAAACAGAATGGTTAATTAAGGAATGACTTTAATCCATATCCTTATTAACGTGGTATTAGAAACAAAAGGATAATAATAATGAGAAATCATTAAAAGGTTTGTCCAGGAGCCTTGCTCGAGATCGTACTAGAGGCATCGGCGTGTTGCAAGACGCTAACCGATGTGATCACACTATTAAAATATGTCCAAGTGGGAGCTGTTAGAATATGGACATTATTTTAGTAGTCGTGTGTTAGGATCGAACTCGAGATCACGGGATTGCACACAATACGTATGAAGAGGAAATGTAATAATTATTTATAAAATGTTATAATTAATTATTAAACACAAAACAAATAATAATAATTAGTATTATTGATTAATGACTAATTAATTATTAAACGAAGATTAGGAAAGTAATACTAGACAAAACATGGAAACAAGAGAAGGTTCCGGAATACCCTTGTGGGTTCCAAAACCGATCGGCCCAAGAGGTGTTTCCACCTCCTTATGTGCCTTGTGCTCCAAGTATTGATTAGTATATAAGCAAACCCAAGATGTAGGTTTTTCTCATAACTTGTACACACACATCTTGGTGTTTTCTTCTTCTTTTCTTTCTTTGGTCGATTCTTATCAAACAACCCATAAGGGTTTTCGATTTTCATAGATCCAAAAAGGTTTTGTGTTAATTACTTGCATAAACTTTTCCTTGAATTAGTACGTGTGTACAAGAACGTGATACAATCACATTATTGATTGTTTCTTGGATTGAATTACAAAAAGGTAAGGGGTAATTCTTATAATCCTTATAAACCCTAATTAGGGTTCTTGGTTCCGGAAGATTGCTTTGATTCTTGTTCGGGCTAGAATCATAAAGGTACGTTTACTATTTATGTTTTGATTAATTAATTACATATTATGGTCTTGTTATAATTGCTTCCGCTATATGCTCACTTTGATGTACTTGGTTTATTTACATGAAGGTCATGTTATTATAATTCCAACAGTATTGAGTTAGCCAAACAATCAAAGGATCTGACAGATATACGTCAAATGCTGGATTAACCACCAATTCACGTTAAAGATTTCCCATTGGACTGAGAAGGACATCAAGTGGGAAATCTTTCATGTTGATGGTAAATCTAGAACTTTCACTTATAACAACCACTTGATTATTCGATGGTTTGGAGTTAGGGCTTGTATTTATAAAAATCAAGAGTCTTAACCTCTATACGGTCTAGAGCTAAGTAAGCCTCTACGCCGTATATGCTACGTCATAAAAACTCCTCGCAGTCTTCATTGTCTACGGCGTAGAGCTAAGTGCTTGTCTACGTCGTAGAATCTATACTAGATAAACTCCAAAATAATCTTCAGAATTCCTACGCCGTATAGATAAGTGTGCTAATACGACGTATATGCTATGAAGTTATTATTCTTCAAAGTCATCACTAACTACGACATAGAGACAAGTTTCCCTCTCGCTGTAAGAGCCTTGATCTCAGATTTCCTCAAGTTTCTTTAAACCAAATCCGTTTTCCGCGTCTTTTCATTCCAATGTTCCATTATATCCTATTATGCAAATAAGAAGCAACTAAGTACCAATTTTACATAAAACAATATGAAATGAAGTAATAAACATGAGCTAATGATAACTAAAAAGTGATATTATTTGATGTTATCTCTCATTCTCAGCAGCAGTAATTTTTATTATTATTACAATAATTTTACTAAAACTACAAATATTACAAGTTTATTTAAAACCGGATGAAAACGCAGTCGTTTTACACTGTAGATCTACAGTGCACGTTCCCGCCAAAACCTTATGGGCCGCGTTTGGCCTGCTTTTCTTGCCGACGGTAACCCAACCCAAACTATAAGCCGCCTTTCCGGTCCAAAAAAAAATGGTGTTTATATCATATGCGGTGTCTATACAATCCACCACATACCCTCACTGCCTCAGAATCAGATTGTTGATGCTAAAAGTTTGATTCCGAAAGCTGGTATGATAAGAGGTAATACAGAAGATTCAGACTGGCAGTCCATCAGATCTACAGGAAAGGTATAAAATTATTTGGGGGTTTTGCTAATTAGGGTTTTTTTATAATTTGGGGGTTTTGCTAATTTGGGGCTTTTGTTACAATTTGGTTGATCTTGGGGTTTCGCAGATATTTGAAGAGTTGTTTATCAACAACAAAAAGGTTTGTAAGCTCTAATTTCATTATCCTTTTGGTTAAAGGTTATGGCTGAAGATGCGTTACACTGTTTCTTTTAATTATACTCACTTTTTTTTTTGTGGTTTCGTGTTTTTCTTTCTTCAGGAAACCATGAGTTATCATGCCTGGCAAAGGCATCAACGAGCATGTAGGATTTTTTGCTTAGCTTATGTATAATAATATGTCTCTTTTGCCTAATTTATGTATATTTATAATATGCCTGTTACATTTTTTTTTGCATTGCTTTCGGCGTAGATTGCTTTTGGGTTTTAGGCTGTTGCATAATGTCTGATAAGCTGTAACAGACAGAGATAAGCTGAAAAGTAACTTATTAAATCAATTTTGAAAGAATTTTTTAACAGTTTAGACCTTATAGATAGGCACTTATAATCCTTAAATAACCATTAGTCATAACTCAAATAAGCAAACACAAATGTATATACAGTTTGTGCGTTAATAATAATTTGACTAAGCCTTTTAATGCAGGCAAGTCCGCACGCAATTTGGCTTCCCTGTTGAAACTTTCGGCAGACAAAAGTGCCTATGTCATTTTGCGTGTGTGATGTACATATATGATAATGGTGACGGCCTGTGATGACTGTTATAATTTTAACCAATTGGAATGGGTCATCGAAGGTTTTACCGTAACATGGCATGGCAATGACCGGATGGCATAGTATAACGGATTACTATGCAATCTGGGTTCTTTGCAGCCACGGTGAAATCCAAATGTTTCTGAGACCCAAACTTCAGTTATAGGTCTGAGCCTAAAAAGGCAATGATGTTTTACTATTAGTGCGTATAACTTCACATATTTGCTTCTGATCATGTGTCTATAAATCATGGTGGGTCAATATAGCCCAAAAAGTGGGCCATTTTTTGGCGGGAAACTTGCTACAGGGTAGCTACAGTGGGAAGCGGCAGCGTTTTCATCCGGTTTTAAATAAACTTATAATGTATGGTATTTCTGGCGATGATGATGGATGCTTGCAGTTGTATAACTGAAACATGCTGCTTCAAGAAGCCGGTACCTTGGCGAGGCGACCTATGAGTTGCAGCCATTGTGGCTTGCCGGCTTCGGGTATATATATGTATTCCAATCTGAGCCTAATTTTTTTTTAACTTCGGGTATATGGTTGCAGCCATGGTTTTGTACCATATTTGGATTTACTGATTAGCTATTTTTTGCTTGCACTACGCGTGATGTTTGATTTCATCGGAGTCTAAATGATCATATATATAAGATTGTCACCGCCCGTATGAAAATCATGTGGATTCATGGTGAGATATACTGATATAGGAAGGAGTTGTCAAAGGAAAAGTCAGGAATTAGCAATGGCCTGCGTCTTCTTTCTTTATTTTCAGGTATTCTATTTGTATGCAATTCAAGATTTGAACCACAAAACAGGTCCTTTGCAGAGAATATTTACTGTTACGAAAAAAATATGTGAGTGAAGCTATGCGAATACAAAGGTAACAGATATTCATGTTTTAAAGAATTTATAAGTGTTGTGATTAAATCCTTACCCCTGCTGTCAAGTTTTAGTCCAAAAAGTTTATAAGCGATCTTTCCAGCTCCGATTGAGTTTGCAAACAACTTTACCTTTTACTTTGTTATTCGAACTCGAGCTTACTGAAATTTGGCTACAAATTGTATCACGATTTTTAATACCCTTACATAACCTGTAACTCTACATCTGCTGATGAGCTTGAAACGATGAAGTCATAGGTAAACGTTAAATCACATACATTAAGATCAAATCATTCTCTCATTCAAGCTCATTTTGCATCCGTATTTTTTGATATTTGCAGGATGACTTTTTGATATTTCGGTTAAGTCAAAAAATCATCCTGTTTACACATTGTGTTTACAGCGTTGCTTACGCCTTTCAAGAGTAACAATACTTGAGCTTTGATCACGTGTTAAGATACTACAATTGAATTAGCAAATACACTTAGGATTCCAATGGCTCCAGGAGGCCGTGTTTGTAAAACAACAAAAGCGGATAAAAGTGTTACAAGGATAGCTACTGGAGTAAGTGGAAAACATGGAATGCAATCAACAAATGGTGTTCATGAGCTTCTTGAATGACCCGTGTGCTCCACGCTGATGTACCCTCCGATTCATCAGGTTTGTTTTTACACAGTGTATCATCTAATCAGCGACTTGCTTGCGCTTCATAATATCCAAGTACATATACAAAATGTTTAGAACTATAGTAGATAAAAATTCAGTAGATCAAGAAAATTAGAATATAGATGTATATAACTGACAGCTTGATACTCCCAAGCACGTTGTTTGGTCATACGTTTATATAGGAAATCAGATGTAGGCTGATATAGAATACCACATTTAACTCTTGGGGGTTGTCGGTTTGAAATGTGTTTGATTACTAGGGTTAATTGCTCATAAAAGGAACCTACTTCTGACCAGTTTCAACTCTAGGGAACATACATTTTGAATCAACATTTAAGGGCCTATGAGTATGATATAAGTTTGGTAATTTGATTTGTCGTAAGCGTTCAGCTTTTTTTTTTCTTTAAATTCGAATCGAGTTTTATTGTTTAGGATTTTGTTTTTAAAGAGTAATGCTATTAGTTATATTTCTTTTATTTTTTAGGATTTTGTTGTTAAAGAGTGTGCAAAAAAAATCTATATCTTAGGTTGGGTAGGTGTTTGTTTCAGTTAATGGTTTTAACCTGTTATTAGGAGTTATTGGCTTTTTTGATTTTCCTTATGGCTTAGGGTGGTTTTATTGTTTTGTTAAAATTTTGTGTGAAGTCTATTGTATTGTGAAGTCAAAATTTTATGTGGGTTATGTGTTTTTGTTGTTAGTTTTGATAATCTTATAAGACCAGCCCACTGAAAGTAAGTACTTTAGGAAATACCTTTTCGATTTGCTTATTTTGTAAACATAAATGCATTTGGAACCATTTTAATGAGTTCAGTTTGATAATTTTTTTAGGAGGCTGTTTGTTTAAGCTTTTTTTCCGGGCTTATGAGCTGACTGAATTGTTTGGAAACATAATAAGCTTAAAGTTTGACTAACAAACTGAAGAAAATTACAACAGGTGTCTCTTCTTAAGTTATATGCTCTTATCGGTTGTCAATAAACGGTTGCTTCATCGACTGTTGGGTTACCGCCCTTTGGGCAGCCATCGTCATCCACAACAACTACTCAACGTATTTGGCCTTTTTCATTGTTTTCTGTTTATGTGTGCTTATACCTCAGATTCACCGATTGGTATACAGCTGATAGTTTGAATGTATTACTCTTGCAGGGTTTGTTTGAAGAATAGGTCTGGTTTTGATCCATTGCATATCGCAGCTAGAGAAGCATCAGTTTTTAGAATTAATGAGCTTATGCCTCATTTAAGTTTATAAGCTGAAATTGATATATTCGCATAAGCGAGTATAAAGAGGGAGGTTATTCCACGTAAGTGTATTCCACCGTTTTTAATGAACAAATCATCATATGTTTCTTCTAATAATATCATGACTCTATTTTAGGTTTATACATGGTGGTGAGCAGGCTTAAAATACATCTTGCTATTCAGGTTTTCATTAGGACGCGATAATCTGGAAACTCGCATACATGGTACACCTCTTTTCTTTTCTTACACATGGTTGATAAACATTTTTGTCTGATAGTTTAACTCGGTAAAGCTTATCAAACAACCAGTTGCTTACCATCATTGCAGGTTCTGTTATAGGGGCTGCAGGACTGTTTGAACGAGAATAATAATTGGACCGACTCTGCAGCTGTAAATGGGTCAGAATTGGCACCTCAATTTTAAATTGTGTTTTTATGAACTGCAGATCGATGATGCATTATTTCACTAAAATCTCCTTTTCTCTTTGTTTTGTTTAGTGCGACGGCTGTCGAGGACAACTTTGTCTATGTCAATGCATCAGTTGAGAGGATTGCTGGGGATGATGTACGAATGTCATACGGTGCTAATCTAGAGAGATTTGCTTTTCCTCAGGTCATATTTCTTGCTATAAGTACATGTTTTTTTCCTTCACGTTTTAAAACTATCGAATTCTATTTAAAGTTTAGTTTTTGTGGACAATAATTTGCAAAGTAGCTTTTAAAAAGAACTTATTTTAGTTGTTGAATATCTTGCTTTCTTCCAGATTGAGGATATTGTTCGTGCAACCAAGAGAGTCTGTTACAGATCCACGGCTGCAAATGCTTAAATGAGACATCATAGCTTTTGGTATGCACAAGGTTTTATAAATGCATATCCTTTAGACGAGGTTTGTACACGGCTAACATACAGATGTTATCTTCGATAAGAGTTCAGGCTATCTTTCTATATTGAATAAGGACTAGAAAATCTCTGTTATAATAAAATGCAATTCATTAGTAGTTTCCGTCAAACCCTGAACCACATGTAAAAACAATAGCCGTGGTCAATTTTGGGGTGAATGCTTCTCGGTTCAATTTTATATGCAACTTTAAAGAATTTTGTCGAATGCTTCTAACTCATAATCTCTCATTTGCTACTTGCAGGTCATTTTTTTTTTTTTTTTTTTTTTTTTTGGGGGGGGGGGGGGGGGTGGGGCTGGAGTCACAGTGTTTACATGCTAATACGTGGTCTGAAAAGAAGGATTGATTTGGGTGCTGAAATGTTGGCTGATGTCGTTGCATTTGGATAAAGAAATGGGTGCGTTTGGGGGTTCGATTAAAATTGAGATCCTTTCCACCTTACCTTGCCAGCTTATTTTGTTTGCAGCCATGGGAGTTTACAGCCCATAAGAGAAGGTTGTGCCTTTCTTATTGACTCAAACTTATATTCTTCTTTGAAAGCTTATGTTACTTTTTGTATGATCCCAGATTAAACCGCATATGTATAATGGTCATTTTTTTAGTCAAAACAGTAGGAAGCTAAAAATAAGTTGTTGTACAAGCAGTACAACTATTGATATGTTATAGGCTTTACACCAATATTAATATTATAGTGCTTAACACAGAACTACTAGATGATGGCCGTACCTAGGTAGTTGCGTAGAAATGAGTTGATGGATGATATAGAAACTGCTCCATTTGGATGATATAATCGTCTACCAAATAGGAATGATCATATAAATCAGATATTAAACTACTATTTTGGGCCCTTTGAACACCAATTTGGAATTTGGAAAGTTCTCTGCCATTTTAATTTGGTGATTAACGGATGAAGCAGGGCAATTTGCAGAAGCAATAACGGGTATAAGCTATGATGTTTTTTTTTTTTTTTTTTTTTTTTTTTTTTTTTTTTTTTTTTTTTTTCCTTTTTGAAAGCAGTAGCGTACGATACAGTATATAGAGTTAATGTTGAACTAAGACTGAAACAAAAGCTAGATGTCTTTAAATTATGTTATCATGGTATTAAGTTATAGTTGGAAATGTCCGTACTCGCAAGTCGACGTAATACCAGCAAGTATAATTTTGTGTGCGCTTTGAACCACATCAAAAAGCATCAGTAGTAACCAAACAAAGAAGCATCAGTAGTAACCAAACTAAAAGGTGTGTGTATAAAAAAATGTTGCGCTTCTTAACAGATGGTTTTGTGTCATTAATGATCCAAACATGACACAAAACCATCTGGTAATGACTCATATACAGACAGTAGTTTCTTTGTTTTTAGTTATGAAAAAGTTTGGATCTTTCTAATGTTCCTGTTAATTGCAGGTTTGATTCAGAATTCCGATGTAATGGAAACGTGTGCGAGGATGAACTGAAGGCCGTCGTGCTATCAATCTTTGCCAGTATCAATGGTGAGTGAGCTTTGGTCAATATATATTTAGCCTTCATTTTTTGTACACCTCTGTAATTATGACTGCGTATCAGCAAGTATATTAAAGCTGAAATGGCAATAAGCTAATAAGCCCGTAAATAAAAGAAGGTAATAAAGTGCCAAAGCTTTTTAAAATTCTTTACAAGTACTTCAGTCATATACTTCAACATTATTATCATCGATAGCAATTATGATCAGTTAAGGTGTATTTTCGCAATAATGTATGACTGCTTGATATCATGTACTAATTGGCTGAAAAAAAAAAAAAAAAAAAAAAAAAAAAAAACAGGTGCTAATTCTTTGCAGGAGATGATCATATTGACTGAAAAGTGGTGCTAATTATTATAAGGAATTTGGTATAGGGGTTGTTTGGATTATCAGTTTCTAAACATGTTATTTGGTTATTTAGGTGTAAGAATTCTTAAGAAATTATAATTAATTACTGTATTAGTTTAGTTACGAGCTTTTAATACTTTTGAAGAAGTTCGATTCATACCGGTTTGAGCAAATGATAGACATTGTTTAAGATTAGGAGGTATTTATGAGTCTGATCGAGTTGATATGAAATGTTTTGTGTTTTTGTGACCCATCAATAGGTATTGCTTGATTCATAGGGTTGAATGAGTTTGATCGAGTTGATACTTATGCCATTAGAACCATGTAGTTGTATTTTTGCAGACAAGGTTCATTCATTTTTCTTTTACTTGATAGACAAATGACTCCCTGATAGTTATATACATACATGTAACTCTCTGATTTATAAAATATTCCAAATGTGACTTCATAGTGATTCACCTTACAAATGGTGTTTGTTGGTTCTGTTCATGTGCATAGTTTAAAGTAGAAGAGAATGTGGCAAAGGAAGTACATATTCTAAACGATGCTCGGTTCTGCAAACTAGATGACCCTCTATCTCAGACTCTACTTTGCTCTTGAGTTTTTACTCGCGAAGATGGATGAGGTCAGTAATATATCTTCTATATTTGCATTTGTAGTTAAAACTTTACCACATAACTTTTCAATTGGTGACTTTTTTTTAATTGTTATTGTAGAAAGTGGTGGCTCATGATGTCGATGAAGTAAAGGAGGCGAAGAAGAAAGGGCATGGATCAAAAGTAAAAGCTGTCACCATTAGGGTCAATTTGTTAAGGATTTCAGTTTATTACATAGATGTAGTTAGTGTTCGATGTTGACTCTCTTTTGCTTACAACAACTGGTATCTAACTTTGAAGTTGAAATTTAACCTGTTTGACTCTTGAAAGTCTGTAGTGGGACTCTCTTTGGTATGGAGGAAGTAATGGGTTTAATCTTATTTTTCAACTATTGCTGTTCTGTGGAAGTAAAGGATTATTATTTTCTTTATCTGATTTAATTCCTAACATGATACAGGGTTTACATAAATGGTAAAAGATTTCATGTTCAGACCATTTGTTAGGAATTTATTTTTTCCCTTTGCTTTTTTATTTCATGAAAAAGAAAGTAAGTTCAAATTCTTTGTTTTTCTTAAAGTGTTTGTCTCAAGCTATTGATACTAGCTTTGTAAGTCTATAAAATGCTAATGATTTGCTTAGATAGGGTATCCTGGACATGAATTATTGGTCAAACAATATTATTACACCACCGTGTGTGACAAAACACTTCAGTTTTCATGATAATGAGGGAGTGCTTATATAATGCGTTGTGATTGTACAAAATGATTGGGACGTCCATGTTCTATTGATTCATTTTGTGAGCTTATATTTTGAGATGTTTCTCAATCATTGTTCCACCCACTTTCTACTTAAAAAAAATCCGCAAAAGAAACCAGCCAGCCCGCAACGCGGCGGACCAGCGCCATTCTCGTTGTACAAAAAGAGGGGTGAGAAAAAAAAAAGCCCACATCAACCACATGGTGCTCTGCCCATAATCGGACACCTACACCTTCTAGCAGGTGGAGCTGAACTACCGCACTTGGTTTTAAGTATAATGGCCGAAACTTGTGGTCCTATCTTTAATGTCAAACTAGGTATTTACCATGCTCTGGCGCACTGCAAAAAATTGGTTCAATTTACACATTTTTTTCTCCGCACTTATAAAAATGTATAAAATTTTATTAATTTATTAACACTTAATAATGTGTAAAAGTTAGTTACATTAATAAGTGTAAAAATTTGTAAAATTATAAATTTTCCACACTTATAGTTGTGTCAAAAAAAAGTTCACGCTTTTAAGTGGGTGAAATATAAGAAAGGAAGGTCTAAACTTATATGTGTGGATCCAAATCTCAAAGTGTGGAGACCAAAATTCTCCACACTTCCTCAAAGTGTGGAGAATTTGGGTGTTATAAATAACCTTCGTATTTAGAAGTGGGAAGAAATCTAATAATTCTTCCCACTTAAAAGCGTGAACTTTTTTTTATACAACTATAAGTGTGAAAAATCTATTGCTTTACAATTTTTCACACACTTATTAATGTGAATAATTTTACACAATATTAAGTGTCAATAAACTAATAAAATTTTATACACTTTTGAAATGTGTGAAAAAAAGTGTGTAGAATGAACTATGTTTTTGTAGTGGTGGTAAGTGATGGGGATATCGCTAAAGAGTGTTTCACAAAAAATAACATGGTGTTTGCTACTAGACCAAAGTTGTTGGCTGTAGAGCTCATAGGTTATAACCAATGTTGCAAAAATCGTGAATCGGTACTGAGGAGGTCCGGGGCCGAGTAGCGTTTTTTTACCGATTAATCGGCCGATTACCTTGTAATCGCCGATTAATCGGCCGATTTCCTTGTAAATCTCTCCAAGTTCCAGGGCCTTGTAGCTTGTAATCACCGATTAATCGGCCGAGTTGACCGATTTTTGCAACACTGGTTATAACTATGCCATGTTTGGTTTAGGTCCATTTGGGGATTACTGGCGAACAATGCGCAAAATGGTCACGGTGGAGCTTGTCTCTCAAAGGCGTATTGAGATGCTAACATATATTTGAGACCCGAAAGTTAGAACTTTGATAAAAGATATCTATGAGGCTTGGTAAGTAACAAAGAGACTATACATTCTAATAAATTAAATTTGGAGATCAAAAACCTAATTGGGTACTTTGTACTATACATTACAACAAGAACGATTTCAGGAAAGCAGTTTCCTCCAGGCGACAAAGAAGTCGATCATGTTCTAGCGATGGTGAGAAAGTTCTTTGAGTTGTTAGAGATTTTTGTGGTGTCGGATTTCCTTCCCTATGTTAAGTCTTTAGATTTGGGTGGAAATCAGAAAGAGATGAAAAAACAGCTAAAGAGATGGACAATATCTTTGAGGGATGGCTAGAAGAGCACCGGAAACAAAAGAGTCTCGAGAGCATCAACATGAAGGCAAGGATGATTTCATGGATATATTACTTTCCGTTCTTGAAGGTGCTTCTAGACATGAATTTGCTGGACTTGACCAAGATACAGTTATCAAGGCAACATGTCTAGTAAGCTAACGATTTATCTTTCTGTATCTATGTTTCATTTAATTTTTTCTTCTGCACTAAGTACTCCTTGTTCCATATAGAGTAAATTATGTCTCAAAACTTCAACCATTTAGGTGGCCGTAAGATGTAAAGATCATGTAACATAGTAACTGATAAAAGGCATGTTCAATGGTCTCTCTCTCTCTCTCTCTCTTAAGCATTTTACAAAAAAAGAGTTAAATCATAATGTCCTATCTATTTCTATGAGATAATATAACTACCAAGCACAACATGCTGGTTGTAAAAAATCGATATATTTATGCTATTTTAAATGTCATATTATTTTTAATGTCACAGACCATACTCACAGGAGGCCTTGAAACACATGTGACTTTAACATGGGCTTTATCGGCACTGCTCAATAAGCCAAAAGCACTGAAAACGGCTCAAGATGAACTTGATGTTCATGTTGGAGGAGATAGATTTGTGAAAGAATCAGATATAACAAACCTAGTTTACCTCCAAGCTATCATCAAAGAGACAACGCGGTGATACCCACCCTCGCCCATCCCAGGTACTCACGAGTCCATGGATGACCGTGTTATAGCGCGATATAACATCCCAAAAGGAACTCGCTTGATGGTAAATGTATGGAAATTACATCGTGTAGGACCTTAGATACTACAACTTTATCACAAATATAAAAGATTAGATGAAGAAAGATGGTGACTTGGTGAGAGTATATGTATTTCGTATATAGATAGAGAGATAAGAAATATGAGAGCTTTTATTAAGAAAACACACACAAAACACACACAAGCACACACCTCAAATGAGCCTTTGAGGAGTTTAAATAGTAAGATACATGAGATGCCCTATGGGCTTTCTATGGGCTTGGGCTTGGACTTGGTTACATGGTTGGATAACTAGGCTTATGAAACATAGCATATAACATATTAGCTTGCCAAGTCCAAGGCCCAATGACTAAACTATTACTAATCTTAACAAACGACACAAAGTTACAATATGAGAATGACCATCACTTCATAATACATATTTTTAATGCTAACAATCTCCCCCTAAGGGTTGGTCATTCGAATGATGCTCCACGTGAGTGGGTCTTCCGTGTTCTTTGTCTTCAACTTTGTGTGTCGTTGCAGAATAGCCTTTAGTCTTTGTTCCTTCATGCTTTGTGATCTTTGATAACTAATTTTTCATCGTTCTTTGTTCCTTTGCGATGTGGGATTATCTGCCTTTTGTCACTTCTGCGTCTGCGGTGGTTGTTTGCCATTCCAACATGCTCATACATCTTTGGACTTTGATATTCATATGCACGTAGTTCCCTTTCTTTCACTTTGATCTTTAGTCTTTATACTTTGTAGATTCTTCTTTTTGGCGTAGAATCTTTCTTTGAACTTTGTGATGTAAAGATCTTTGAGGGAGCTTTCTTTAACTTCCAGATGTATGTATGAGCATGTGGAATCTGTCGCCATGGAGATGAAGTGTCCCTGCATATAAACAGTTAGCAATAAAACATCCGGTACTTACAGATAAGAATTAGAGATCGTCAACAGCATAGTGTGAAGACTCCTTCTAACCCTTACCAAGGCCGTTCCCATGTCAGATACTCTCGAGAGAGCTTACGAGACCTACTAAGTAGCTCAATGACTGGGTGAGTCGCTGGGGATCACTCCACGACGGTAGACCGTTTGAAACCACCGCGAACACTAAGCGTAATCCATAAAGAATTACCGAAGTAACCTGCTGTCAGGGCTGCTTGATGTTGACCCTGGCAGGAATTTCCATTCAATCATTGAGAATCACAAATGTGAATTCTCTCATAAATGTTCTGGCAGATTGCTAAGATCTGCGTAGGACTCTAAAGTTTACATCTAGCGTCCTTAATGATGAACAACCAGTGTAGAAATATCATGTGTTCCTATGAGATCTTTTGATGAATCTCGAGGCTCTAGACTCGTTAAGTGCACATTTGGTTTCCTATGCGGAGATTAGGGAGAGGTCTCCTGCTTCAATATCAACCATCTCTAAAAGATAAGTCGATAGATTATGCCGGTTCCCCGTGAGAATGAAACAAGCTCTTTTAAGAGAACTTGAGTGGTTAAGAAGGTTTAGCGCAGTGCGTCACTGGGTCCATGACGTCTTGTCTTCAATACCGGTGTCACCTTAGTAACAACCAGTAGCATATGAGTTGAACCCGGTGTCTGCCCTAAGGTTGAACATTTGGAGGGCTATTTCTTTTCACCCTTTTTCATAACTTTTCTTTTTAATTCTTCAACCCCTTCTTTCTCCTTTCTCATTTTCTCCTTTTTCCAATCATACCTAAGGACTTCTAATTCTAATCCATTGGATTTGTCCTTGGGTAGATCCCTCCGGCTCTGGCGGATCATAGGACGGTTTTTCCCTAACCTTAGTCACCTTATAACTCCATGACTATCCTATCGTTGCCAAGAAACCTTTTATTTGAAAATCTCTCAAAGTGTTTATGATAATAAAACACATTTTGTTGACACTTCGAGAGTTTTGCATTTCTTTTGAAGGACTCCCCCTTCACGTGTGCTCATGAATTTTTAAGAAATTTGCACATGCGTGAGGAGTTTGCACTTTTTGAATTGATCCACTTTTAGTGAACATGACCGATTCGAGACACGCTTACATCACTAGTTAGACTAGCTTGAAATTATTACCCGTCCTGGTCAAGTCCAAAGAAAGTCTCTCGATACGGTACATTCTACTCAGACAAGTCCTATTCGAGACACGCTTACATCACTAGTTAGACTAGCTTGAAATTATTACCCGTCCAGGACAAGTCTTTTCGATTACTGACATTTTAAGCTTCGTCAATTCATTGGTACATTCTGAGTCGAGCTCTTCTGAGATTCAGCCACAATCTTTAAACATCTTTGATCACATTTTAATCATGTCTTCTCCCCCTTAAAAATAGCATATCGTGATATTTTTGATATCAACTGATTAATAAAAGGCTTTTTGGAGAGAAAGACAGATTTGATTTTGCATGAAATCGGAACATTTTAGTTGTTTATACTCCCCCTTAATGATAGCATATTTAAAATTAATTTAAGGGTTTCGAGGGAGTTTTCTTGAGCACTCATTTTGAGAGATTTTGAGAAATCTTTTGAACAATCTTGAAAAAGTGCTCAAGAATTTTGTTTGAAAACGAGTTTATGCTTGAAATCTTTTTCGTTTGTTTAGACTCGAACTTTTTGAAAAAGAGTTCGTCATTGAACGTACGAGTCCTTGATTTGAAAATAATCAGAAGTCATCGTTTAACGTACGGGTTTCGTACTGAAGTATACGAAAGCCATTGTGAAGAAAATTTTGAGAAACGACATGTTTTAGGAAAACATAAAAAAGAACTCCCGCTCAAGCATCTGTACATGTCCGTATCATTGTTGAATGACATTTCTAGAAACGTACAGAATATTGATTTATACGAGAGACATGTCGTGAGAAGAATATTTTTGGATTTTTTGATTTTATATTGTTTTTGATTTTTTTGAAATTTTATGTTTTTGTATTTTGTTTTTGTTGGTTTTTCAAATTTTGTATTTTGTTTTTCAAAAATATTTACAGTGAAGCGGTTTTGAAAAGATTTTTCAAGAAGATTCGAGAAGACGTTCTAGCTCCTCAGGAGTTAGGCTTCGCATGCCAATTCGTCGAACTAAATAGTCAAACCTTTCTTTTGGAAGGGCTTTAGTAAATAGATCGGCGAGTTGATAATCAGTCTTAACGAAAAATAATTCAACAGTACCCTCTTCCACGTGTTCTTTGATGAAATGGTAGCGGACTTTGATATGCTTCGTCTTAGAGTGATGTACAGGATTGCACGAGATGGCTATGGCACTTTTTGAGTCACAATACATAGGTATTCTGTCAAAAGTAAAGCCATAATCTGTGAGTTGTGTCCTCATCCAAAGAACTTGGGCACAACACGCGGATAGAGACACATACTCGGCTTCGGCGGTTGAAAGTGCAGTACAATCCTGTTTCTTTGACGACCAGCTTACAAGCTTTTCACCCAAAAATTGTGCTCCACCTGATGTACTCTTTGCTGTAACTTGATCACCAGCATGGTCTGCATCTGAAAATGCTGTTAGATTAAACTCCGAATCCTTCGGATACCAAAGTCCCATGTTAATGGTGCTTCGTAGGTACCGAAAGATCCGTTTAACCTCTTTGAGGTGAAGTTCGGTGGGCTTTGCCTGAAACCGTGCTAACAAACAAACAGCAAATTGAATATCTGGTCGACTAGCGGTTAGGTACATGAGAGAACCGATCATGCTCCGATATTTCTTCGGATCGATAGGTTTCCCAAACAAATCAGCACCTATTTTTGGTGAAGTGACCATTGGTGTACCAACAGAATCACAATTTTCCATTCCATGTTTTTTCAAAATCTCTATAGTATATTTAGCTTGATTGATAAAAATACCACGAGGGGATTGATGGATTTGTAAACCAAGAAAGAATTTTAGTTCCCCCATCATGGACATTTCAAATTTGCTTTTCATGAGATTTTTAAAATGTTTTGAATGGTTAGGATTGGTTGATCCAAAAATAATGTCGTCCACGTAAATTT
The DNA here is from genome assembly GCA_030686995.1 of Artemisia argyi. Lineage (NCBI taxonomy): Eukaryota > Viridiplantae > Streptophyta > Magnoliopsida > Asterales > Asteraceae > Artemisia > Artemisia argyi. The sequence continues at coordinate 126,492,929 of CM060706.1, read as the reverse complement.
GAACGATCAAAATATCATCTTTGAATTTTTTGATAAACAAGGTGTCATCAACCGTTCCTTTTGTGAAATTGTTTTTGAGCAAGAAAGATGATAGTTCGTCATACCACGCTCTTGGAGCTTGTTTTAGACCATAAATTGCTTTCTTAAGCTTGTAGACGTAGTCTGGATGATCTTTGTCAATGAATCCCTCTGGCTGACTCACATACACTTCTTCTTTCAGAGTTCCATTCAAGAAAGCTGTCTTAATGTCCATCTGATAGACTGTGATGTTTTTGTGAGCTGCATAGGCTAAGAAAATCCGGACTGCTTCAAGTCTAGCTACAGGCGCGAATGATTCCTCGAAATCTATCCCTTCTTCTTGTGGATAACCTTTAGCCACGAGACGAGCTTTGTTGCGAATAACAGTCATTTCCTCATCCAGTTTGTTCTTCCACAACCACTTGAGATCAAGTGGTCGTTCAACAAGTTCCCAACTATCATGTAACAGGTATTGAAGAAATTCCTCCTGCATCGCTTCAATCCATGGGTTTTCTGCCATTGCTTCCCGAATGTTTTTAGGTACTTTGGTGCTTATTGAGCAAATGTAAATGCACAATTCGAGATCGGTGGCAAGTTGTCTCCTCGTCTGAACTGGCATTGAAGGATCACCAATAACATGTACTAACGGATGGTCTTTTGTCCATTGAAACGTAGAAGGGTACCTTGGGTGTAACAAATGTGTGTTAGATGGTTCTTGTAACCTTGAAGAAGATTCAGCAGAGTCTGATGCAAATGGGTTTTCAAATACTTCTTCTTCTTCGTCTAACGTAACATCGTTTGAATTATTTGTTGGTTCTTCTTGAAAATTACTGTTTTGGTTTTGCTCATCAACTCTTGGTAGTTCAGTTTCAAGTACTGGAGTGGCTTGAGTAGATGTAGATGATGTTGAGGTAGTTGGTGCTTCAGCTTCGATTGTAGTAGATACATCTTGTGATGGTGGTGGTGGTTGATGGTTTTGAGCGGGTGCAGCGGAATGTAGATGAGATGCATTTGTCGAAGTTCCACCATAGTATTCATCAAACATTAACTCGAAGAAATTTTCCAGATCTTGTTCTGAAGGTTTATCCGTGTTTGTTGACTGAGCTCCTTGAGGTACGAGTCCTGAACTGATGTGTCCAGAAGTCTGCTGGTTTGGTGCGGGTCCTAATCCGTTTTGATTAGAAGCCATTGGATTAAGTGCGGGTTCTAGAGCGTATCTCTCAGAAGCCATTTGTGAAATCTCGTCAAACTTCACATTCATCGTCTCCATTATCTTTTTCGTTCTTCTATTATACACCCTGAATGCCCTCGAGTTTTCTGAATATCCAATGAAGATTCCAATATCACCCTTAGCTTTTAACTTTCCTAGATCTTCTCTATCATTCGTCGGATAGCACAAAGCGCCAAATACGTGAAGATAAGAGATGTCAGGTTTACGGTTGTTCACTAGCTCATATGGGGTTTTATTGAATCTCGGATGGACTAGGGATCGGTTTTGAGTAAAACAAGCAGTGGCTACAGCATCAGCCCATAAGAATAGTGGTGCACTAGAAAAAATCAGCATTGTGCGAGCAGCTTCCACAAGAGTCCGGTTTCTTCTTTCAACTACCCCATTCTGCTGTGGAGTTCTAACAACTGATGTTTGATGTGTAATTCCAACATCTTCGAGGTAAGTTCTTAACTCCTGATTTGTGAATTCTGTGCCATTATCTGTTCTTATAATCCTTACTGGAGCTAGAAGTAGAACTTGAATACGCTTCAGAAAGGTGATGATGATGCCTGGTGCTTCGTCTTTTGATCTCAAAAACTTTACCCAAGTATATCTTGAATAATCATCAACAATAACAAGAATATACTTCTTCCCATTAATGCTTTCAACTCTCATTGGGCCACATAAGTCCATGTGCAACAAATGTAACCTTGCTTCCGAACTAGGTACGGTTTTGGGTTTATATGATGCTCTTTTACTTTTTCCTTGTTCGCATGATGGACATAGGTGTTCCTTGGTGTATTTGAACTTAGGAAGTCCAGTGACGATGTTGTCTTTGGCTAACTTGTTGATGTTGTCGAAATTGAGATGGGATAACCTTCTATGCCACAGCCAGGACTTAGTTTCGGTTGCCCTTGTCATAAGACAAATTGGTGATGTAGAAGCCATTTGGTTGATGTCGATAGCATACAAGTTTGTACCACGATTACCAGTTAAGAGATCATCACCAACCAAATTTCTAATAAAAACCGTGTTTCTCCTGAATGCAACTTCTAAATCTGCATCACAAAACTGCCCGACTGAAAATAAATTGTGTCCCAACCCTTCGACGTAGTAAACTCGAGTGATCAAGAAATTCCCAAACTGAAGATCTCCAAAACCCAGGATAGCTGCTACGTGATCATTTCCAAAGCGTACAGTTCCCATGAATTTCCAGACGAAATTGATTAGCAGCTTTAAATTCCCGGTCATGTGCTTGGAGCAACCCGAGTCGACGATCCAAAGACATATTTCGATAACCTGCCAAAAACAGAAGATTTTGTATTTGGAAACCGTTTTGAATTTGGTTCCACTGGGTTAGGGGTAAAATCTGAATCACATTCATAGAAAGTATCAATTTGACCATTTTGAACAACTTTCAATTTGCCATCCTGAAGAATGAATTCTCTACCCGTTGGTTTCCAAACACAATACTTAAGATAGTTCCTAGGCATTCGACTAATAGTGGTAGTCTTAAAGCGTGACTAATCTTTCTATAGATCTGGATCTAGCACTAGGTCTTTTTGGAACATGCTTCTGTTCAGGCGTAACATTCACATTCTTAGAAACACATTCATCATGAACATCATTAATTAAAGATTTCTTGCATATTAAACAAACAGAGTCATTACATGCATTAGAACCAATACTTTCGACATTACATTCAGATGAGTCATGTTTCTTATTAAAAAGCGATAAATTCCTAGGGTGTTCTTCTACTTCTTCAACTTTATTCTTGCTACTACTCTTAGATGCAGGCGAGACTCTATTGTTCCTTGTATTGCTCCTAGGCTGTAGTCTGCTACTCCTAGAGGTGCTTTCTAATCCTGTAGAAGGTAAGGCACACACATTAGGATTTATATGGTTGTCCGTTTTAGCATCCCTAGATTCTTTAGAATTAGTCTTTATGCACTTGTCATTTGTCTTAGATGTTGAGGCAGACGCATTAGTGGGACTAATCCTAAAAAGGCCAGGTGCTAATACTTTTGGTGTATCGACAACCGCTTTTCCTTTATCAACAATCTTTTCATTGTCACTTTTCTTGGGCAAGGGTGTTGGAGTGACTGGTTTTGTCATATCTTTTTTCTCATCGACTTTTGGAGCAAACCTTGAAATTGACATTTTTGGTTTTAGAACCGTGTTAGAAACATTTGGTTTCTCCGAAGTCGACGGTTTTGCAAACTTAGTTTCCTCACCCTTCCCGTTTTGACTTTCAAGCTGAGCCCTCAAAAGATCATTTTGCTCTTTCATTTTCTTTAAGTCACGCTCATACGATAGTTTGTCATATTTGCATTCTTCGCTTTTTCGATCAAGTTGTTTAAAATATGTGACATTTTCTTTTTCAAGCTTAATAAGAGCATTTTCATATTTTGAAACAATTTCGGAGGTCTCAGCTCTCAGTCTTTCATCGTCATGAACAGAATATGTTTGTAAAATGATGGACATAATATCAGTAGACAAAACTGCTTCGAAGAGAGAATCATTTAGGTTTTCCAAATCATTGATTTACTCAAAAGATTCATTTGCCTTCTTTATCAGGGATTTGTGATCCGTGACGAAGTCAGCTGTTTCTTTCAAAAATGCTTGTTCAAAATGAATTACTCGAGCATGGATGTTATTAATTTGAGGAGCAAATTCATTTTCGAGAATCTTTTTAAGCTGTAAATGAACCGTGGAATTCCAGTTGATCTCATTTAGTCTCGTTTTAGATTCTAAAGTCGTTTTAAGTTGCCCAATTCTGGTTTTAAGATCATCAAGATATCCCCTTGCAGCACTTGAGTTAAAAGTGTTGTTTGAAGACATCTGTTCCATGTTTGAAAGCGATTTGGAAGCAACTACTTTTTTTGAAAACATTTTCGAGAATGGTCGTTTTATGGAAAACACAGATGGTTCTTTTTGTGGAACAAAAGTAATACCCGAAAGTTTGTTCAATTTGTTGTAATCAATGGGTTTCAAATCCTTTTGTTTCATTTTAGAAATGCTTTCTTCGACATGTTCTATCGTTTGCACAGAATCCCGAACGACGGGAGGATCATGTTTGGTGTAAAAAACACTACCATTATACAAGACGTTATGTTCTTCCTGAGCTTTCTTGAGATTACAAGGATTGTTGTTACCAAGAGCCATTTTGTGTTTCGTATGGTAAATCGGATTAGTTTGATTTGAAATCATTTTCATTGTTTGACTTGACTGACCCGACTTAACCACTAATTCTTCTAGATGTGCAATCTTGTGTTCTGACTCTACGATTTCTTCCAAAAGTTTATCTTCTTTCGTTGCAAAGTCCTTTTTCAACTCATCCCGTTCTTTTTCAAGATTGGTATAAGCTGTTTTTTGTTTTGAAAGTTGGTTTGTTAATTCAGAAATTTCTTGTTTTAAAGAGTTAATGGTTTTTGTTGAACTTATTTCAAGATTAGCAAACTTGTTTTTCCATTCCCTATCTTTAACAAGTAATTTCTTATAACCAATTTCAAATTCTGACTCGCGTTCTTTGTGAATTTGAAAACTTTTTGCATTTTCCTTGTATCTCTCAAGCTCAGTGGTCAATTTCTCATTCGCGGCCTTAACATCGCGATTGACCTTTTTCACTTTCTCGATTTCAATACCACAATTATTTAATAATGATTCAAATAAAGCACGTGTTTCCTCATCATTCTCAGCATGCTGTGAAACGAAGCCTCCATTATGATTCACATCTGGAGTTGCTGAAGAAGTATTGCTACTACTTGGCGTATCCAGGTATGTATCATAAGTGGGTGCTTGCTTCTCAGAATGTTGTTCCTCATGAGGAGACATATCAAATATATCATTATTATGACATGTGTCGAAATTTGATACCTCAGATGGTGCACTGGTGTCATAAACAGGAAGTGTGTCAGAATCCGTGTCATACTTAGCTTCCTGAAGATTCGCCATGAATATGCAGTTCGCATTGATATCCTCTCTGTCTTCCATTTCATCCATAAGAGCCATAAAATCATGTTCCTCTGCATTCAACTGAAACCCTGCCTTCTCTTTTTGTGCCAACAGAACTGCTTTCTGCAAATACTCTAGATCTTTCTTTTTCGGCTTAGTAGGACAGTTCCTTGCCATATGACCTACTCCTTGGCAGTTGAAACACTTTACCGGATTACCCTGATTCACATTTCCATAATTCCCAACAACTGGAGCTGCCACATTCCTATTCTGATTACTCATTGCCTGATTACCAACATTTTGACCCCTCTGATTTCCAACATGCTGACCCATCTGATTCCCTGCATACTGACCATACTGATTCCCTGCATACTGACCTGCATTTTGCATATTCTGATTACCCATGTTAATTCCAGTAGCGTATCCTTGTTGATTCCCATAAACTCCAACCATGTGGCCTCCATTGCCCATATTGAAACTCGGCTGAGCGATCTGCCTGTTGCGAGTATTTGATGAAATCCTTTGGTTGTTGTTTGTTGGTGTAGAATAGCGTCCTTGGAAAGCTTTTGTCAGAAAAGCAAACGCTTGAGTCAATGCTGCAGTAGCTTCATCATTTTCAGTGAATTCTGGTTCTTGAAATTGTGGGTATTGCTGTTGTGGAATAAGATGTTGTTGTTGCTGTGGGTAGAACTGTTGTTGGTAGATCGGTGTTGGTTGTTGAATGTAGGATGGTTGCAAGTAGTTGTGAGTGGAAGATGATGATGGTTGTTGTTGTGTGTTCACTGGTATAGGTGTTGGTGTATCAGCCATTAATGCTAGAGGATCATGCTTTTTAGCTAGTAATTCAGCTCTTACTTCATTAGCTTCATCCTGATTTTGCTTCAAGAAATCATACACCTGATCATAAGTCACTGCATGCAAATTCTTTGTCTGATAAACAATAGTGACATATCTTCCCCATTCTGGTTGTAACTCATTCAGAAAAATGGTGTTGTTGGCAATATTTGTCTGACTGAGGTTGTGTCTTGATAAATCATTCATGATCTTACAGAATCTGTGGTAGTACGTCTCTATGGATTCACCAGGAATTGAAGTAAACTTGCGAAGTTCCTTAAGCAGTTGTGTTTCCATTTCCTGTTTCCCGATGTCTGTCCCATACATTAACCTCTTGACTCTTTCCTAGACTGCATGAGCACTTACTTCACTGTCAACAGTAGCATAAATGGTTTCAGGTAAACCAAGAACGATGTAATGAAATGCCTGATCATCAGCTTCAATCTGTTTTCTGTCTTCCACAGTGTATTCAGTCTCATTCTGATCTCTGTAGTATGGTTGTACTGGGGGGTACCATTTGGATCACCAGGGTCTAGTACTTGTGATGGCTTGAAGGGTCCATCCACAATGGATTTGATGAGAAGACTTCCATTTGTTTTGCTCTTAAGATAACGCATCATACGACTAGCCCACTGTGAGTATCCACCCTTTGACAGCATGGGAGGTCGGTTTTCGGCACCGGCTGCATGAATGTCTTGTTGCGTTGCCATTTGATGAAGTTTAGATGGATAAAGTTGATTCTTGGATCGTTCCAACGAAATAGGAGTTGAGTTTGGAGTAAGTTGTTGCAAGATTTGACGGTGAAAAATTTGACTAAAACCTTAAAACCTCAATAACTTCTTCTCGGAGCGTTTTTAGGCCTCGAAACTTCGCCTAAATCAATAAATCATTTAGTGTGTCGTTCTCCTCTGTCTGACGGTCGTTTTGACAGCTGATTCGTCGAAAACGGAGTTACGGTTCAAAAGTTATGGCCGTTTGAAGTTTAGTCGTCAAAAACCTCACTTTTGTCAAAATTCTCGAAAATCTCTGAAGTTCTCGAAAAAATTGAAAAATTCTCGAAAAACTCTGAAGTTCTCGATAATCTCTGAAGTTCTCGATAATCTCTGAAGTTCTCGAAAAAATTGAAATTCTCGATAAACTCTGAAGTTCTCGATAATCTCTGAAGTTCTCGAAAAAATTGAAAATTCTCGATAAATTCCAAGATCTCGATAATATCTGAAGTTCTCGAAAATCTCTGAAGTTCTCGAAAAAATGGAAAATTCTCGATAAATTGCAAGATCTCGATAATATCAGAAGTTCTCGAAAAACTATGAAGTTCTCGATAAATCTGATGTTCTCGAAAATTATGACTTTTTCGAAAACCCAATTTCACAAGAAATTTCGAAATTATACAATTTCGAAATTTAGCCCGAAAGTCGAAGTAATTTCTTTCTTATACAAGAGAGAAAATACCGAGTATCCAATTGTGAGCACGAACGGAGCCTTTTCTTGTGTTCTCGAAAACTTGTCAAAGTGAAATTTCGAAATTATGGTAGGATTTCGAAAATATGACAGTTTTTAGAATAAGCTTAAAGCACACCCAAATGACTTATGCAATCCAAGATTCTTGTACTTCTAGGCTAAAAAACACCAAAACTTGAAGAAAGTTCAAAACTTGATGATTTTTATGAAACTTTTGAAGATTTCGAAAACAAGTACAAAAACCCTAGTCGAATTTTTAAGCTTAAATCTTTAAAAAGATTGATACTTTCTTGTTAGATAAGGTTTATAACACTAGTTTGTAATCAAAAAAGTGTTAAAAACAAAGAAAAAACAAGAAAAGTAAGAATTTTTTCAAAAGAAAAACGTGTAGAAAGCCTAAAAAAACGAAACCAACAAACCCCAACACTCCTAAATCATTGTTAGGCGATTGATACCACTTGTAGGACCTTAGATACTACAACTTTATCACAAATATAAAAGATTAGATGAAGAAAGATGGTGACTTGGTGAGAGTATATGTATTTCGTATATAGATAGAGAGATAAGAAATATGAGAGCTTTTATTAAGAAAACACACACAAAACACACACAAGCACACACCTCAAATGAGCCTTTGAGGAGTTTAAATAGTAAGATACATGAGATGCCCTATGGGCTTTCTATGGGCTTGGGCTTGGACTTGGTTACATGGTTGGATAACTAGGCTTATGAAACATAGCATATAACATATTAGCTTGCCAAGTCCAAGGCCCAATGACTAAACTATTACTAATCTTAACAAACGACACAAAGTTACAATATGAGAATGACCATCACTTCATAATACATATTTTTAATGCTAACACATCGTGATCCTAATGTTTGGTCGGATCCCAACCAATTTCGACCAGAAAGGTTCTTGACAAGTGATGACATCAAATAAGTACATTATATTGTCATCATTTGTCCTATTTAATTGGCTTGTTTTATTATATTTTGTAAGAGAATTGGTACTTAATCGTTTACTTTAGTAATTCTTAGGTAAAAACAAGCAAATGGTGAAACTTGGCGATTTTGGATGAAATATGGAGATAAATGATCAAGATTGGAAAAGTTTGTTGAATTGAAGAGAATAAAGACCATTGCCTGACTTTGAAGCATGCGCCACATCTGATTTTATCATGCGCCGCATATGAAACTTTGGTCAACGAAGAAGAACCAACTTGTTCTACTCCAGATACGCCGCATCTCATTATCAACATGCGCCGTATCACTATCAAGACTGCACTAGATACAATCCAATACGCTGAAGGACATGCACCGCATAAAGATTCAAGATACGCCGCATCTGAAGGCGGTATACGAATATTCTAGAATATATTAATCTTGGACCCCATCCAAAGTTAAGTAGATGCACCGCATCTACTTAGTCAATGCGCCGCATCTACCCCTCTGACATAAATTATAAATACCCCAAGACCTAGACGAATTTTTTGTGCATCATAACCCTAAGGAGACGAATTCAGACGACAAGACAACACAAGACACACCTCCAAAGAAGATTTTAGAGCAGAAAGTAGGTCCTGCATGTATTTAATTCATTAAGTAGTTTTGTTTTATTGTATTAATAAACTATAATCCATCAGGATTGATGGGCTTGTGGCCGCCATACTGCTCCCCTTAAAATTGCTTTCCCATCAATTATTAGTTTATATGATATTTTTTTGGTGACTTGTATATGTGCTTTGATAACCTCTGTGTCTAGCTGAGTTTTGCTTGGGCTGCCATACCCCCTCCACGCTTACTTATCTAGCGTCTAGAAAGTAAGATAGGCATAAGTGATCACTAAGAGTTTACTCGCCTATATTTAGGATCCAACGAGAGAGAAGAGTTTACGATACTCATCATATAAAACTAGCAATAAAATAAGTGACAAGCTACTTAACAAAAGGACAGGACCTCTATCTGTATCTATTATCTATCTGTGTACGTGTTAGTCTATCACTGTTTCGTTCTCAATAGTTTTATTAGTTTAATTAAATAATCAAATCTGTGTTAGTCTCTCAAGCTAAAACCCCCCTTTGCGTTAGATTAGATTGTAAAGCTAACTTAGTATATTTAAAATACTGATTAGATTAACTAGATAATTCATTCCACACTTAGTGATCGACACTCTGCTTACCACTATATACATATTGATCGAGTACACTGCTCGTTAGTGTGTGTGTTATAGGATAAGTCGGCTAAATATAAATTTAAAACTTGAATAGGCAAAATCATCTCTATACTACAGCATGACACTACACGCATCAACAAGCCACAGGGATTATTGACTACAAGGGTTAACAGTATGAATTTCTTCCATTTGGTAGTGGTAGAAGAATGTGTATTGGTTCTTCTTTTGCACTCCAAATTATGCATTTTACGTTAGCTAGTTTTTTACAAGCGTTTAAGCTATCCAAACCATCAAAGGATCCGGTTGATATGAGTAAAAGTGTTGGATTAACCAACATAAGAGATTTCCCGTTTGAAGTTATTATCAGCCCTCGATTATCCGTTGATATGTATCATTATGCAAATGAATGATATATATTGCTGGCAATCCATCTACCCAACTCCAATTCCAAACCACAACATAACATTTTTATGTATACAACATAAACCATGTTTGTAAAATAAATAAGGTTAGTATCGTTTCAATAATAACTTGAAAATAAATGTAGTTTGGATGATCTATTAGTTCGATCAATTACCATCTTCCTAAATTTACTTACGCATCTCTCGTATAATTATACTGATATACAAACTGAAAAATATGTGCATAAAGTACTTGATTTGATGATATAATTTTGCTTTTTGTAGTAACTCAAATAGCATTTGTTATTTTTCATGTGTAATTGTTAAATCTAAATACTTAGATTAATACAAAAAGATGAGATGTATGCAAAAAAATGTAAGAAATGGAATTTAATCCTAAAAACGATAAAATAATTTATAGTCTTATGTCACATAATTTGATATCACACAGGTGGATAAATTGCCTATTGCCTACTACAAAAAATTTAGGAGGGTCTTCTTCATCAACATTAGCTTAATTGGTCAAACGTAAGTTTATGCTATCAGCATCATATCACATGTTTAAATCATATCCAAGTAATAGCATATATGACGTGTTTTACTCTCATAGTAATTTGGCGACCTTCAATGCAAGAATCATGTGAATGGTCATGGAATGATTGAATTTTTTTTACGAACCATGTGGATAGAAAATTGTTTCGTTCTTATTGTTTATTAGAAGTCCCTATTTTGACCCATGTAAGCATGTAACTCTGACTGGGTCAATTTGGGTTGTTTTTTATTTTAAATGGGCGAAGTATAAATCTTTGATATAAGGGAAACTACAATAATAACAAAATTGTTTCTAATTTGTTGTTAGAGATTTATAGCATGGAGTTAAATGTTGGAAAAGATAATGGATATTTTAGTTTATCAACAACAATACACAATCCCGCATGAGAGGGGTATGGGGGAGGTAAGAACAATGGAAAGAGTGTGTGTAGGTATAAATGTGAGCAAAATGTACAACAAGTAACGATGTTCTATTCGGTATGCGATGTGTTTTTGGAATACCAAATAGCTATAGATTTAGGTTACTTGTGTTTAGTTGATAATAAAGAACATGCTGAAATGCATTACGTAAAAAGACAAACGTTTGGAAATAATGATTCCGCACTATGTATTTCTGCTTCAAACACATACGAAAAGTTAGCTTAATTAATAAATAATAATGACATCAATGAACTAATCTACTGATAATTAAATTATGGATTGAGATCCTCTAATGTTCATAAAAACATGATCCATTATGTTGACCAATGAATGAAAAGATAAATAAATAAAGAGTACAATTAGGGCTCATATGCTTTTACACTATCACAATTTTGTCTAACATGATGGTCATGTTCATATGAACATAGAGGATCCTAATCCTTAAATTATTGAAACTAATAATCAACTCATACCTTATTTATTGTGTATCACTAAAGAAATGAAACATATGTGTGCCTCTCTACTTAAATTTGGTAAACTAAATTACTACAAGTTAATGATATACAACCAAAAGATGATCAACTACAAATGTTTGGTACTTGAAGAATCATATGTATGTATGGTCAAATGCAGTCATATTTCAAATATAAGAATTCATGGAGATCTCTCAATCTCAATAGCGGTTATTATCATTGCAGTAACTTTACTAATACAAAACTTGTACAAAAAGAAGGCAAGCGTGAGCACTGGTGAGAAGAAAAATCCTCCTACACCTAGGCGGGCTTTGCCCATAATCATATTAGACGATAAATACACATAAAATGAAAACCTAATGGACCCAAACTGATAATCAGGCTTGGGTCATATTTATCATCTAATACCAAACCCACAATCGAACTTGGGTCATATTTATCGTCTAATAAATCGGACACCTACACCTGCTGCAGGTAGAGGTAAGCTACCTCACATGGTTTTAGGTAATATGAGTGAAACATGAGTAGATAGTTCATTTACGAGATAACTCTAAACTATATAGCCCTCAACCCTTGTTTTTTTTTTCCTTATTGTTTTCTTTAGTCAACCCAACTTTCTGTATGAAACATTCTAATTCAAAAAGTGTTAACACTAAAATATACTTTTTATTTGTCAACAAAAAAATGTGTTAGAGTTAAATTGATTACCTCTTGTAGAGATACATACATTTATATTGCACATGACCACGAAAAAGAGCTTCACTCGCTAAATATAATACAAAGTGTTCCATTGAGTCATAGAATCTGGAAAAAGATTTTCTCCAACTTGCAAATAGTTTCAACATTACTTTCTTGCAAGTTTTCTAAATCATTAATGTGTCAAACCAGTGAGCATATTGCACAACAAAATGTGAAAGGCTTTGATTCTTCAGGACCCACTCAAGACTTCATCCAAGATGAAGAATAGAAAAAGAAGCGTAGGAACTGAATGTGGAATGTAAGTCCCTAGCCTTCAGTTCAGCAGGATTCATCATGAAGGAGTTCCATTCAAATAAGATCATGTGATTGAAACCCCTGAACACAATATCTTTTTCTCATATGCTTTTGGTGAACCAGCCTTTCAGAGTCTCTAAACTAAACTTGGTGGACATACAAACACTCTTTATTTTCAAGATTTCTGCCTCATAAGAAAAGACTCCTGAATCTTTGAGACTGGTCAAGATCTTGGATGGTGAACCTAAAAAGAGGGATGACAAGGACTTCCTCTTAACAAAGAAAGTGAAACTGGAACTGATGGACATTACTGAAGAACAAGCTTGAATAAGGGAATTTTTGTGTTGATGTAATCTGTAAGGAATTTTGGAAGTTCCTACTGATGAAGTTCTACTAAAAGGTTCTGCTGAAGCTATAAATGGTTTCTGCTGACATAGTGTTCCTGCTGAAGACTTATTTCTACGGATATTATTAATCCATATCTTTAGTATTTATTTGTTAGGATATGCATGTGCTATATTAGGTAGTGATATGCATTGATTTTATATTAATTGTATTTTAGGGTTCCTTATGCTTATAAAAGGAACACAAGTTTATGTTTACACACACTTCTTGAAAACACTTTCAATAGAGAGGAATAGAGATCCATAGAGGATATTTGTTAATAAAAAAAAAACCTTATGAAACTTTGATTGATATAATCATTATTCCGCCGTCTTAATCATTGTTTCTATTATCCTAGATTGGGCTTAAACGATCTTTACAATTGGCATCAGAGCACAGGGGGCTCGATATCTAGGGTTTATCAAGGTTTTCATTATCCATAAACAGCAGTTGTGAAGACGGAGCAGATCGGTTCTATATTTGTTTGGTTTTTATGTGGCGACAAATAAAGGGTTTGTTATACTGCTGCTGCAATTTTTAATTGGCCAAACTAAGGTAACCTCGTACTATTAATTGCTTATAATTGGTCAGTGGTTGATAATTTAATTAATCTCATATCTATCGTGAGTATTCAAGATAGTTGGTACAACATGGGTCATTGTTTTTATTATTTTACTATTGATTCATTGGTGCAATAAAGAATTGGTATAATCATAAGGAACATGGGACGGTGCCGATTATCTAGTACCAATTAAATCGTTTTGTTCATTCAATATAAGTCAACGAATTTTTATTCATGGTTGGATGATGTACAAGGTTTTCGATTGAAGAAATTGTTTAAATAATATTGAATGGGTCGGTGATTCATGAGGATAAGTAAAGCAGAGGTATTTTCGTTTATTGCATTGAGTATTTTATGATCGATCTGTAGTCTTTTGCAAGTTGAGTCAAGTGGATTATTAAATTGGTGTTGGATTGAAGGGTTTTGTCGTGTTTTTGGCAATTGGATCTGGTTATTAATTGCAAAAGTGTTTCGGAGTTGCTACTGATATTGATTGGTCAAGTGTGGGCCGATTGTATATTATTCAATCAGTGGGACTAGTTTATTACTGGCTGATAAGCGTTTGTGCATTTTGAGTTGATACGGATGTATTAATTTTGCTGCTAAAACACTATTTGTGTCTACTGGTCGTTCCTACGGATCTTACTCGTTACTGCTGATCTATTGCTACTGGTTTGGTTCCAACTAAAAGTCAAAAGGTTTAATTTTGCTATATCAGTGGGTTCGCTGTGGTATATTTATTGCCTGGTGATTGGTTGAATTTATTGCTGCTTGTGCTTGTGGTTTGTCGTGAGACTAATCTGTGGTACTCAACTGGGAATAAAACGAGGGTTATTATTATTTTTGTAAAATGACTTCATTCGGATCAGATGATTCTCTTGAGACATTTGTCATGAAAGTTAGAAACTTTCTACCTATTCGTTCTAGGGTAGACAGGTCACAAGATGAAGGAAAAGATAAGGAAAAATGTGTCACTCAAGTGAGGGAAAAGGTTGCTGGACATAAGATACAAGGTGAGGAACATGAGCCTGATAATGATGAAGCTTCTGGTTCTGAGCAGAGTGGATTGCTGGCAAGCTGTACTACAGAGGATCAGCATGATTAAGTTGCCTTTATGGGCATTTCTCAGGTACATAATTCTCCTTGTGATTGTGATTCTAAATATAAAACTCTTAAAGAAGCTTATGATGATATGAAACCAAAATACAATACTAGCTTTATTCAAGCTCCAACTTACAAAGAAGCTCTTAAAACTTTAGAACAACAGAAGGTGTGGTTTCAACAAAATCAATTGGCCTATGAGGAAAAGATAAGAGTTTTAAATAGAGATTTAGAGATTACTAGTAATGAGTTAAAGTTTTGTGAAAAAGAAAAGGCAAAAGTAGAATTGGAAAAACAGGAATTACAAGATAAGTTTGATAAAGAAGTAGTAGGTCGTATGAAGTGTCAAGAGGGATCAAAACACCTTGAGAAGTTAAATAATAGTTGTCAGTCCATAAGGACTAAGTTAGGTTTGGGATATGCTGACCATATAGGGCCAAATGATGAATATGACCCTAATGACTATAGTATCTTTAACCCTGAACCTCCTTCTGAATCTGACACCTCTGATAATCATGCTAAAGAAGGAGGAATGAATGCTGTCCCTGGACCTATTAGAGGTGAGTTTATGCCTAGTTCTCACCAAACAGACTTAGATGAATCACAAATGTTTTATGGTAAAAAGTCATCAACCTCTAGTGATTCTAATTCTGTGTCTAATGATCTTTTGTCTCGTGCTAATTCTGACAAGTCTTCTAAGGTCAATGTCCCTGTCCCTATTGTTGTTAGTGTCAAAAGCTCAGAGTCCACCTCAACTGAGTCTACCTCCTTTGCATCTACTTCTAGTGTTTGTACATCTAAGAGAAAAGTTGAGATTGAATCCAAAGTTAGGGCACCCAAACAAGAACCCATTGTTGTTCAAGATTTACCTAGTTTCACTTGTAATAAATCTGATAAGAATATATACAATTCTAGGACTTCTTGTACTAAGACTGGTTGTTTTAATAAAAAGGCAAGTAATGTTAAGACAAAAACTTGTTTTGTGTGTGGTAGTAAGTCTCATCTTATTAAAGACTGTGATTATCATGAGAAAAGAATGGGTATGTATACTGACCAAAAGAGACCTAGACCAATGTGGACCAATGTTAGTGCTATTCCCCCATATGTTCCACAAGCACATGTAAAAACCAGCAGACCCAATCCAACTGATAAGTCAGTTTCTGCTGGTAAGCCAGTTTCTGCTGGTAGACCTTTTCCAGGCGGTTGGAAAAGACATGTTGCTAGACCATTTTATAGACCTACTAGCACTTACTTTCAGAATGGTTTTTGGCCTAGTTATTTTAACCCAATGTATATGGGGTGGGGGACAAGATGGGATACTGGTGGTAAGCCCTCAACAGGTTGTTCTTGGACAAATAAAAGAAAAGGTTCATTCTGGGTACCCAAGAACAATAGTCTTTGTCAGGTGCACTGATTAAGGGGAGGCATAAGCCTAAGGGGAGGCTTATTGTTGTATTCTTTGTATTCTAACCATTTTTGCAGCTGTTGGATCCTCATAAGCCTAAGGGGAGGCTTAGTGTTTCTGCTGACACTACATATTTCTTTGGTTTGTGCTGCTACTTGATGGTATATTTTCCATATTTTGTATTTCTTTTTCTTTCTTTCTTCTATTAAAAAAAATAATAATAAAAATAAATTAAAAATAAAAAAATAATAAAATAAATAAATAAATAAATAATTCTTAAAAAAAAAAAACCAACATATATTTGTATAGTTTTTATTTTCTCTTGTTTGCAGGTTTTGGTGTTTGGTTAATTACCACACAATAAATGGTAATCAACTCACCATGATGATGACGACATTCCATCAAAGAATTGGCTAGTCCAAAAGCAAACGGTTTTTGGTAAAGACACATCAATTCCGTTGATAGCTGTAATGGTTTGCTCAAAACCATAGGGTACTCAACTCACCCATGCTTCATTGCTGAGAGTTGAAATGGTCATCAATTCACCATGGTTGCTGCCCTATTGGGTAACCAAAGGATTGGCTAGTCCTGAGCAAATGGCTACAGGTAAAGACATCTCAAATCCGTTTATGGCTGTGATGATTTGCCAAAAATCATTAGGGTATTTCAACACACCGATGATTCACGTTCTAAGTGTTGAACTGGTTATTAGTTCACCAGGGTGATGTCATGATTCCACCAAAGGACTAGCTAGCCCAAGAGTGAGTAGCTACTTGGTAAAGGCTCATCAAATCTACTTATGTTGCTGCTGGTTCATGTTGCTGCTGATAGGTTGAAGTTGCTTATGGTTCCTTGTTCTTCAAAGATGGTTACTAGTTGCTGCTGATATATAGGGTTGGTTGCTACTGGTTACTTTATTTTGCTGCACTTATTAAAGTTTCAATTCTCACACTTTTGAAGCTAAATCTCTATCTGGAATCTTGAACTTAACCATGTCAAATTCAAGATTAGGGGAGGATTGTAAGGAATTTTGGAAGTTCCTACTAATGAAGTTCTACTAAAAGGTTCTGTTGAAGCTATAGATGGTTTCTGCTGACATAGTGTTCCTGCTGAAGACTTATTTCTACGGATATTATTAATCCGTATCTTTAGTATTTATTTGTTAGGATATGCATGTGCTATATTAGGTAGTGATATGCATTGATTTTATATTAATTGTATTTTAGGGTTCCTTATGCTTATAAAAGGAACACAGGTTTATGTTTACACACACTTCTTGAAAACACTTTCAATAGAGAGGAATAGAGATCCATAGAGGATCTTTGTTATTAAAAAAAAAACCTTATGAAACTTTGATTGATATAATCATTATTCCGCTGTGTTAATCATTGTTTCTATTATCCTAGATTGGGCTTAAACGATCTTTACATAATCTATCAATAATAATGATATATTTTGTCTCATTTGATGTATTCTAGGAATCAGTTTAGATTTTGCTTTACTTTAATCCAGTTAGCGAGAAGAAGGTTGTTAAGCTCACTTACACTAAATAACACTTTGGATGTTTGAATTTGACTTAATTTGAAAAAAAAAAAAAAACTGAATTCAAAAAGTCATATGGGAAATTGTTTGTTAATAACTTAATACAGAAAGATGACTAAAAATATAAAGTGATAAAACTGAAGCTGTATGCATTAAGTCATCTATTATTTAAACACAACTTAATACAAAACCTAAACAAAAAATATCCTATGTGTAGAACCGTAGAGGGGGGTGGGGGGGTTGAATACGGTTTCTTTGGCTTTTTAGATGTTTAAAAACTTTAAGCCAAAGAGAACACCAAGTGGTTGTATAATAATCCAACAACCACTAACACAACCAAAGTATATAAAGCAAGTAAGAACACAACGATATATACTGGTTCGGGATGGGGGGTTTATACCATCCGTACGTCCAGTTGCGAATCCGCGGCTCCGATATTATTCACTAGTATAATCCTTTCGGTGGACTACAAACCGTCACAATTCAGTCCACCGATATTCACTAATATCGATGCTCACAAAAAAGGAGTTACTCCCCAACGGTATTCCGCCAACGGAAACCACCCAAAAGAATCTCGCGATTCGACTTCACCTAAGGGTCACCAAGACCACTACCAAGACTTCCCACCGGAAGTGTCAAACCCCAACTAGATCCCCAATGATCTAGGCTTGGTCACCAAGACACAAGACTTCCCTTACAAACAAATGAATGAATAAATTAGTGTTTGTTTAATCAAGCCCTAACCTAACCTAGTGACTCGATTTTAGTAGAAAGGGTATAGATAAGAAGACCCTTGACACAATCACAAGAGTGGATTAGGTTCTTGTTTCCCTTGTAAGGAGATGTGTTCTTTCAAAGATGTTAGAATGAGAATCAAGAACACAAGATTAGAGATGGAGAGATTTGAGAGTGTTTAGAGAGAAAGAATATAGAGAGAAAGAATAATGGCAAGGGATGAGGAATACAAGAGGCAAGGGTGGTATTTATAGGCCAAGAACCCAAACTAGGGAAATTTTACCGAGGCCGGCGAGCCACCCGAGCATCAACGCGCGGGCAGCGCGCCAGGCGTTTGTAAGAATTTTCCTAAGTGTTGGGTGTTGGATCTTATAAATACATATCCTTGCTAAACCCCCAATTGTACTTCACGCAAAACCTTAACATTAATCAATCTAAGGTTTACCAACTCAAATAGCCAATTAGAAAATCATTTTGTGAAGTGTTTATGAGAAAACCAAATACCAAGGTTAGAAGAGTAGAAAGGGTAATTTGGTAGGGGTAGATTGGGTATTCCTCACATGGCATAATAGAGAAGAGAATATGACATGGGATATTCCAAAGGTATATTCCTTTACTTGGGGGGGGGGGGAAGAATGAGATGGAGGGTTGAGATGGTTTTGGTTTGAAATGGAGGGTTGAGATTAAAGGCATGTGTTGAAATAGAGAGAAGGAAGGATGAATGGTTGAGATGTGTTGGTTTGAATTGGATGGCTAGGATCAAGTGGAGCCTCTTTTGAAATTCAAATTAAATCTCATGTGTTGAATTTGATAGGAGGTGATGAGTTGTATGGATGGGATATTCCAAAGGAATATGCTTTGCTTGGGGGAAAGGGTGAATCAATGGTTGAGATGGTTTTGGTTTGAATTGAATGGTAAAGATCAAAGGGAGCCTCCTTTGGATTCAAATAATTCCCATGTGTTGAATATGAAAGGCTGAGATGTGTTGTAAGGGAATGAATGGTTGAGATGTAGAGTGTGTAAGGAAATATGTAATAGTGTAAGAGATTGTATAAGAGAATTTATGATTTGGATATGATTTTGGGAGAGATTGTGGGAGGATTTGGTGGCTTTGTCTTTTGTGATTAAGAGGGTTAAGAGGAGATTAAGAAATAATCTAATTGCCATTAAGAAGAAAAGGTTTAGACAATTAAGATTATAAGTTTAGAAAATCATAGGTTACTTATAAGTTCATGTAACACAACGTCGAGAATCCATAGTTTCATATCTCGTGACTTTCCACGACTCGACGTTCTCAACTAATACCTTGGTTCAAACAAGTTAAGTGCTTTGCCTTGATTTAAAGCATAACCCAAGTGGGAAAGGATGCTTTTACACAAAGTGACCTTTGACTTAGTTTGACCAGTCAGGGAGTAAACCCGTTACGTAATTAGAGAAGACATAAGCACGGGATATGAGCATATGGATGATTTCACATGATGTTACGTGAAATATATAAGCTCCCTAAGTTTAGAAAAGCCTTGGCTAGAGGCGATAGTTAGAAAACATGAGTTGGCGTTTTCCCGTAACTGGGTGCTTTAAAAGTTGGATCTCTCTAATCCCAAAACTCGTTTCGAGTGTTCTCAATTAAGCACATAACATATTCATACCTGTATTGAAAGATCCACATTTGTCGGGTAAGGGGAAATCCGACTTTCAAAATTCGCCCGGAACCATACAGTGTCCTAGTGCATCACCCGCACGTTGACGCGCAGGCAGCGTGCCAGGAGCAGATATGGGCTCCGGGAATTTGGCTAACGTTTGTTATTTTATGTGTTTTGATGGTTTATTTGTCATCATTAAAACATAAAGAGATCTTGATCATGTTGCCTGAAGAATCTCCCCCTTTTTGATGATGACAAATAAAAATCGAAAGCAAATAAAATTACAAAACTTAGCGAAGACAAAGCGCGCCCTTGGTGTAGCTTGCGTCTTGACCTTTGCCTTGTAATTGGTGAAGCCTTTAACATTTCTTGAACTTCTTGAATGGAATTCACGTTCTTGCTTTCTTTCTCCCCCTTTTGTCGAATCAAAAAGGTGGGACTACCAATCAAGTCAGGTTTCGAACTTGGGCCTGTGGGATAAATGAGCTAGCTTGTATGTGCACCCGAATGTTCTCCCCCTTGAACATAGCCCCCCCTAGATCATTGCTCCCCCTTGTTTCAAGGCGGGGATCCATGGGTCAAGAGCCTCACCTTTGCGGTGGCCTAGCTACACATAGAAATCACAACATGCAACAAATAAGAAATCCTCACATGTGAAAGTTTCAAAATGGGTTAGGTGACCATTTGGATACTTGCAACATGGGTTAGTTCACATCATAACAATATATATTAGTGTCCAAGATGACTCCACTATCCAAATGTTGAGCAAGACACAAGAATAAATATATATGTGTGTAAGAAATCAATCATTATAGTTGCTAAATATCAAAAGAAATCATATCAAGGAAATAAGCATCACAAGCATTTTATTAAACACACATAATGAAGGACATACAAGAAGAACATCATTCAATCCTATCATATTTTATTTATACAAGCTTGTGAAAAGTCCTAGATTGTTACTACTAGAGCAAGGTTTCACTACTTCACTCTTCATCCTTTTCTTGAAGAGTTACCCTTGAGATGTCTTTGAGAACGGCGGTCATCACCAACATGTCATTGTTGATTGATTTATGTAGTTCTCTAATCTCCTCACGTATAGTGAGAATATTCCGCTCAATCACACCATTGGTTAAGCAACATGCACACCTACGAGTGTGATCATTCTCAAGGGGTTCGCCAAGTTTTCCTTCAATCTTGGCCCAAATGTCATCTCCAACAAAACAAAGTTTGAGGAAATCTTTCACAATTGGGATTTCCGCACTACTAATTAGGGATGAGCACGGTACCGGTACCGTACCGAACCCGTACCGAATTGGTGGTACCGAATTTTTCTTGAGCATAAATTAGTGGTACCAGTACCGTACCGAACGGGATTCGGATACCGGTACCGGTACCGAGAAATCGGGTTTTTCCCCTTTTTTTCGGGAATTTCCCGATTTGGTACCGGTCCCGTACCGAATTAGTGGTCCCGGTTTTTTTTCCTCCTTATTTCGTAGTACCGGTACCGTACCATATATCGGGAACGATACCGTTTCGGTACGGTACCGGTACGGTTCCGGTTCGGTTCCGGGATTCGGTTTGAAATGCTCATCCCTACTACTAATGTTGTCCCAATCTATGTTTTCCTCCACTTCTCTTGTCATCATTCTACTACCATCATTAAAGTGGTGTGATGACCCAACAAATTCATCTTCCATATCCATTTTGAGTGTGTTTTAAGTGTTATTTGATCTTAGCAAAGTTTGATGTCAAGATAACTAGCAAGATTACTCCTTTTATAGGTGAATTAAGTTGGTAGTTAGGATTCTTAGCACATAAAAGTTGGTCATGTTATCAATGATCAAGGTACATAGATGCTTGATAAGATGTTCAACCCATCTAAGTCATGTACTAATATGCTTAGATCACATGGTGTTGGGAAGAGATATTCAATGAGAAATGAGTGTTCTAGATAGGCTTAAGTTGAGGTTGGGTGGACTAGAAACCCATGCTAGTTACTATCATTTCCCATGCATGAAACTACAAGCAATTAATTATTAGGAGATAGCATTATTAAATTTAATTTAAGCATGCAACATGTAGTTTATCACATAAGGTGAACAAGTAGAATTAGATACAAGATCTTTAACACAAGTGTGAATTGTGTTTCGATATTTTATCTAATCTTGGAAACTTAACATAGTCAAAATTTTCGAGATGAATCAAGATAATTTGTGTCAAGTTTTCTCGTTCAAACACATAGTATACACATGTAGGATCTAGGATATTATCAATCATTGTTTTAATGATGAATTGATACATATCTTTCCTCTAGGAAGTCAATTATTTGACTTTCCTTCCATGCCTTCACATAAGTCCTAGACATATAACCATATAGCCACTAAGAACACCTAAAAGACGTGCAAACGACTTCTAGACAACTCATTATATCTTATGGATTGTTCACTTAAGATGCATGTCAACCATGACCATCTAGACCTATCCTAAAACAATTTGGACTCTTGAAAAATGTCATGCCAAAAACCTAATCTTGTTTGTTTTGTGACCTAAGAGTCCTTTTATTCAAGTCACCAATGACTTGTTGTAAAGGATGACCCCTCGCTTCTCTCACTTCCTTAGGATTGCCTTCATCTGAAACATCAACTTGTAATGTCAGCGACCTTTCTTGATCTTGAACTATAGGTTCATTGATCACATCATCTTCTACCGAAGGAGATGATTTAGGCTCGGGCATGCTCTCATCAAAGGTCACATTGAGAGATTCATCAATCCTCATTGTTTCCTTGTTAAGCACTATGTATGCTTTACTAGTTTGAGAGTATCCTAGGAACACACCTTCATACGACTTTGGGTCGAATTTGGTGAGATATTCTTTGGTGTTACACTGGTACAAAAAGTTGTATTGGTCACGCCAAAAATGTGTGACGATATGCATATAGTCACACACGTTTTTTTCATTGTGTGTCACCATAGGTCCCGCCACCGTAGGTGGCATATGGTCACATTGTTGAGTTCGTGGCCTTTTCCATCGAAAAAGAGTGACCAAAACCCCGAATATGTGTGACAAATTAGGCACAAGTTTTGTTGGATTAGTCATTATCAGTGACCGTAAACACTTTATAGTCACGCGAATGTTTTTTGAGAGTAACTATTTTTCAATCTTTGGCCACATAAATATATTATATATGTGACATTTGAGATGATTCTTTCTAGTAAATGTGTATTTTGTGTGACTATTTCCCGTCCTGTGGCCACATGAATATACAATAAATGTGACGTTTGTGATGATTTAGTCACACAATGGGTGTTGCTTTTTTGAAGTTTGTCACATACAATTTAAAATAAAGTGGCCAAAAGTGTTAATAAGTGTGACCATATGCTCTTTAAAGTGAACAAATATGTATTTTGTGTGACTATTGTTCATCCCACGGTCACATGAATTTTTAGTTTGTGTGCCCTTTTGTAATATGTAGTCACACAAAGCATCTTTGTTTTGGGTATTTAGTCACATACAATTAAGCATCAAGTGGCCAAAAGTGTTAATAAGTGTGACCATCTGCTCTTTAAAGTGAAGAAATGTGTATTTTGTGTGACTATTGATCATCCAATGGCCACATTAATTTTATGTTTGTGTGGCCTTTTGTAATATTTAGTCACACAAAGCATTTTTGTTTTGGGTATTTAGTCACATACAATTAAGCATCAAGTGGCCAAAAGTGTTAATAAGTGTGACCATATGCTGTTTAAAAGGAAGAAATGTGTATTTTGTGTAACTATTGATCATCCAATGGCCACATTAATTTTATGTTTGTGTGGCCTTTTGTAATATTTAGTCACACAAAGCATCTTTGTTTTGGGTATTTAGTCACATACAATTAAGCAAACAGTGGCCAAAAGTGTTAATAAGTGTGACCATATGATGTTTAAAGTGCAGACATGTGTGTTTTATATGACTAATGTTCATCCAATGGTCACATGAATTTTTAATTTGTGTGGCATTTTGTAATATTTAGTCACACATCGAATTAAACAAAGAGTGACTGATGAGTGTGTAAATACTCATCATTTTTATCGTATCTGAACTGCCAAAACATCCAAAAACACTCAGAAATGCATCAAAATACATAAATTATCCCAAAAGTGTGTTTTATATGTTTTAGATGCGAAATATTTAAAAACAAATGAAAAACGAACAAAGTTTGCATAATTGGCAGTTTCAGTCCTTCAAGTTTCAAAATTTGACAAAACTAGTCCCTGAAGGTTTAAAACCAAAGAAAAGTCAACCCAAGGTTTTCTAAAGTAAAAATTTATCAAATCAAGTCCTTGGGTGAAAAGTTTGAGAAAATTACGCAAATGGTCCCTGCAGTTTGGAAAATTACACAAATGGTCCCTGGAGTTTTGAAATATAAAAATTATCAAAAAAATTTCCATTATACTATTCACATATGTCAAATATAGTCCTTGTTACAACTTTGGATTATTTACATTTGGGTCCTCAAATTTCAGAAAAGTGCAAAATTGGTCCTTGTGTTATTATACCATACAAACCAAACGGGTACCCTTTGTTATTATCCCCTAAATCCAAAACACAATACAACCCAACACTCCTTACAATCCAATCCACAAATAATACCCCAAGCCCACCCCAAACCTTGGCCCATCACCACAAAAGCCCACACCCCACGTTTTTAATATTACCACCGGTCAAACCCCAACTTTGACCCTGCCCTTTGACCCCCTTTGACCATCCCTTCCACATCACCACCCCACTCACTGCTACCCTCCAAACACCACCATCATCACCCCTACCTTCACCACCTTCACACTCCAACCTTCCCCCTTGCCTAACCAAACAACAATATCAGTCCAAAAATACACCCCTGGCTTCAATTATCAGAGGAAAAGACAAACTCCATTTTTGGCGCCAAAATTCACAAACGGTCAGGATCAAATTTCCATCATCCAATGGTGCTTATTTCTGCTGGGAAAAGACAAAGAGCAACTCCTAAACCCTAATTTGAAGATATAAAAGGAAGAGAGAGGCTATGGAGCAGCGGAGTTGGATTTTTAGTTTTAAGATTTCATATTGTTTTAGTGTAACTTTCAAATTCTGTTTAATTCTCAGATTTCAAGTATTGTATTAAGTGATTTTATTGTAATTTAGATCTTTTCCATCAATCAAACTCAGTTTTAATTTGAATTCAGTTCATATTTTATCAAAAAAAATTCAAAAATATAAATGTGAGTGAATGTTGTTTGCAGTGATTATTCTGGACTTCTAGGCTCATATGAGATCCTAAATAAGCTTCTGAAAGCTATTGGAACCATTTAAAAGTAGTTTAGTATAAAAGAGAAAAAAATACAAAAAAATCCAGAAAAATAGAAATAAAATAAAAATTTGCAGGTTTATGTCAGAGAAGCATTGGAGCACAGTGTATATGGGATGGCTGTGGGTTAGTGGTTTATGGAAGCCTTTAGGATGGATCTTGGTACTTGGTTCTGTGGTTTGAGCAGGAATGCACCTTGTGAGCTTTTCATTCAAATTTTACATTTCACTGTAATTGTGCTTATCTTGGTTTAACTCTGTGCCTTTCATGCTCAATTTATGTTTATCAGTTGAATGGTTGCTTAATGTTTCAAGTTTACTCATTTGTTTTCATATTTGGTTAAACTTTTATTTTTAACTGTGAAAATAGTTCTATGATGATAAATGGTACTTAGGGGTTATGGCTTGTGTTTCTATGCTATTATGATCTCATTACATCAGCTTATAACCCTTTGAATCAGATTCATGGTCAAAATTTGTTCTATCCTTTGAAAACATTAAAATCTGTTTGTTACAAGGGTGTTTGGATTAACCTGGCTTTCTGTATTTTTGTGATTCTTATAAGTTAAAATCTGTTTAGACTTCATACTTAGGGGTAAACTAGAGCAGTCAAAGCTTTATATTGGTAGTTTTCAAGTAAAAAGTCAAAATCACATCTCATTTCAATTTTAGCTTAACTGTCATGGTTTTAGGATGCACCACCTTTAAAATAGCTACAATTGTTGTTAATCTAGTATAATTTAGTCTACATACAGCTTATTACCACATTTACAGTAAGTAAGGTTAGATCAAAATCCAAGAAAGTCAAGTTTTCACCAAAGCTCAAAAGTAAAAAATTGCTTAAGTGTGTAGAATTTCACTTGTTGTGGGATTTTTCATGATTTGTGTGTTCAAAATCAGGCCTTGAAATTTCTTGGGGTTTAAGTTTACCAGCTAGGCTACAGGAATACATGGTTGTCTTAATTTTTAGATTTTTGTGTGAGCTTTTGCAACTGCTTATTTAAGGGTGCAGGGCAAATCCCCTCCCCTGTACCCTAGCTTATTGTACTTTGGCTTATTTTGTCTTGTTGAAGTGACCTGTCCACAGACCAAACCTGACCACTCAGTACTTGGCCCCAACCTCCAAGGCTCACACAGAGCTTATTAATAAGCAATAAGCAGAGCTTATTGGCTTATTTTGTACCTTGCCAGTTACCCTTGGCAGGTCAAGTCCCAAATTGGACCTTCCTTCACCTCTGTGGACCCCACAGAGGTCCAAAAGACCCATTTTGGCCTGCTTGAGTCTGAGTGCAATTTTGGATGTGCTTATTTGGTTGTTTAGCTTATTCAGTTAATCTTTCTTGTTAGTTTAGCTTTTTCCATGTACACATAAGTTGTTGGTAGCTTATTCTTTGGCTTGAGCACCCTGTGCAGCTTTTTACAAAGCTTATTGGAGCTTAAAACCTCACAATCAAGCTATAAGCTCACTGTTTGGCTTATTTGTATGCACACAACTTATTCCTGAGTTTCATAAAAAGTCCCTTTACAAAAAGTGCTTATTTTTAGTTATAAATTAGTTGTGTAAAAGAAAAATTGGAAAAAGACAAAAATAAATAAAGTGATAGCTTCTATTTAAGCCATTTGACTTATTTATCTGCTTATTTATAAGCAATTCTCATTTTTAAATTTTTCTCAGGTTTCTTTTTAGTTAAAATAATTTTAGGAATTTTTTCAGATTTTTCCTTGGTCATTTAGTATTTTTTATAATTTAATTTAGTTTAAATTAATTAAATAATTAGTTTTAATTAATAATAAATAATTAAAAAGTAGAAAAAATAGGTTTTCTGTTTTAAAATTAGTTTTATAATATTTTATATTTTTCTAAATTTAATTTTCATTTTTCTAGTTAATTTTCATAATTAATTAATAATTAGTGTAATTTAGTTAATTAAAAAGTAATTAATAGTTAGTAATTAATTAAATAGTGTAAAAATTATTTTTCTTTTTCTAAAAATTTTCTTGTAACATTAGGATTGTAAAAATATAATTTTCACATTCGTAGGACTTTATTTGCTCACGTTTCACTTTTTATTTTGCGCGTTCGCGTTTATTTTAAATCCAAACGCGCGTTTTTAGGTTAACTTACGTTTCTAGGTAATCTGATCATCAGTAATAGTCATAATAGTGTTTCTAAGTTATTTTCAATCATAATCTCGTAGTATAATCACTCAAATCAAATTCCTGATCCTTTTGTTAAATCACCCGATCACTTTAAACGTTTTAAATACAATTGCTTACCTCGCTGGGACATAACAACCCGGGAATACACTGTACTCCTTGGTTAGTTGGTTTTAGACATTTGACTTGGTTGACCATCACCTGTTCAACTTAGTTGACCGTTCGGGATCAATCAAAATTTGGCGCCGCTGCCGGGGAGGTTGCTGCGTAGTCAAAACGTTTTTTAGAGATTAGTGGTTTTTCATTCATCACTGTATAAACACCACCACCTTTTTGTAAATCTTAATCTTAAAACAAAAACGTCATTAACACTTTTCCTAAAGTGTTAACAACACCAAAAAAAATCAAAAAACAAACAAAACAAATCGTTACGTTTTCTAAATCGGATTTCTTTTAAGGTGATTCTTAAAGAGATACGATTTTGGTAAACAAAACGATACCAAAAGTATTGTCCAAAAGTTTTTAACTCATACACAAAAACCCAAAAACATTCGTCTCTTTCTTGTGAATAATAATTCTACATAAAATAAACCGTGGCAAACCAAGGCAGAACACCTACCAACTGAGGGTGTGGACATAATAAGTTCCCAAACCAAAGATTTAAAACTTGCCTTTGTATCCCTGTGAGTGGTGTACCTTTCTTAAAGAAGCCACTTGCTTGTGATTATTGGTTTAAGTTCACTGTTGATTTGCCTCGATTTTGTTTTGATTGGTTTTTATCCCTAGTGCATGCGCACTCGTTCTTCTAGGTCTACTAGCCCATTACGTGAGCTTGTAAGAAAACCTAGAAGACCTCGTAGATGTTCAGCACCAACAGTCGGATCTGAGATCCGTACTGTTTCCACTTCAGCTGTCACCATGGCGGAAGACCGCCCCATGTGTGAGCTTCTCCAAGCACCCATCGAGGGTTACGGAGATGCCATTGTTGTTCCAGCCATCGTGGCTGATAGTTTTGAGCTCAAAACCGGGTTACTCAATCTTGTAACCTCAAGTCAATTCTATGGTTTTGAGAGGGACGATCCTCATGCTCACATTCGATGGTTCAATAAAATCACTTCAACCATTAAATACAAGAATGTCCCTTGTGAAGCAATCAAGCTTCTTCTCTTCCCATTCTCCCTAGAGGGTCAAGCCCGGATTTGGCTTGAGAAACAACCCCCTCGCTCAATTAAGACATGGGAAGATCTGGTAAAAAAGCTTGTGAATGAATTCTTCCCACCTTCAAAGACCACGAGTCTTAAGAACGAGATCACCAAATTCACTCAAAAATATGATGAATCATTTAGTGAAGCGTGGGATCGTTTCAAAGAATTACTTCGCAAGTGTCCACATCATGGTTTCTCAGAGTTGATGCAACTCGATACTTTTTACAATGGCGTGAGCCAAGCTGACCAGGATTCACTCAATGCCTCCGCGGGAGGTAATTTCTTGAGTAGAACCACCAAAGAAGCTTTGCAAATCATTGAAAATAAGTCCAAGGTCCGCTCTATAAGAAACAAGCCGGTTGTTTCTCAAATTAATGCGGGTCTTTCCACTTCATCTTCTATGAGTCAATCTAGTACGGATGTTAAGATTGACAAGCTCACTGAAGCTATTCAAGCTTTGGTTCTCGCTCAAACAAAGAAAGTTTCATTTCCACCTGCTGAGGTTAAAAAATTGGAAGTCTGTGTGACTTGTGGTGGGCCGCATGCCTATTACAATTGCACAGCTACTGATGGTTCCCCATATGAAGCTCATGCTATAGCCGGGTCTTCAAATCAAGGAGGCAATCAATACCGCCCTCCTATGGACCCGAACTATCGTCCTAATCATTACCCTGGACCACCTGGTTTTAATCAAAACCAAAATGTCCAAAACCGTAACCAGAATCAAAATAGAATGAACCAAGGTTATCAAAACCAAGGTAATTTCAATCAGGGTCACGGTTTTCAAAGTTAAAACCAAGGTTTCTAAAATCAAGGTAACTTTAATCGAAACCAAGGTCAGGGTAACCCCAATCAAGGGTACTTTCATGAAAACAACAACCAGAATAAAAGGAATTTCCAACACCAAACTCAAGGAAATTTCCAAAATCAAGGTCCCAACCAAAACAATCGTGCTCCAAATGTTCCTAACAATCAAGCCATTGTTCCAACTGGGCCTTCATCTGACGAGTTGTTAAAACAATTCATGAAGTCCCAAGAAGAATTGAACAAGTTGTTGGTTAGCCAGATTTGTGACATCAAGAAGTCTTTAAATGATCGACCATTGGGCTCAGGTACTACTTTACCGAGCAACACGATCGCTAACCCGAGGGGCGATGCTAAGGCGATCACAACACGAAGTGGTGCTTCATATGATGAACCCGCGATTCCTACTACCTCTTCTTCCTCTCCTCCAAAGGTTGTGGAACGTGAACCTGAGGTGACAAAGGACAAGGTGCAATCTAATAGTCCACGAAGTACCGCACATGTCCACCCTCAGGTTGTCCCAGAAACCATGCCGAAACCTGGAGTTGCCTTTGATCCACCTGAGACTCCAGCTGAGAACCCTAAATCCAAAACTTCTATTCCTTACCCATCACGCTTGAATGAGCAAAAGCTCCGCGAAAAGGCTAGTCACCAAATGGATAAGTTCTTCCAAATCTTTCAAGATTTGCACTTTGACATTAGCTTCGTGGATGCTATAATCTTGATGCCCAAATTTGCATCAACAATCAAGAATCTTTTAAGTAATAAGGAAAAACTCTTTGAGATGGAAAGAACTCCTCTAAATGAGAATTGCTCAGCAGTTCTTTTGAAAAAGCTTCCCGAGAAGCTTGGAGATCCCGGAAAATTCCTCATTCCATGTATTTTTCCTGGGATGGTTGAATGCTTTGCCTTGGCCGATCTTGGTGCTAGCATTAACCTTATGCCATATTCTGTGTGGAAGAAACTATCTCTTCCCGAACTTACTCCCACGTGCATGACTTTAGAGCTTGCCGATCGTTCAATATCACGTCCTCTCGGCATTGCTGAGGATGTGTTCGTTAAAGTGGGAAAGTTCCATTTTCCGGCAGATTTTGTGATTGTTGACTTTGATGCCGATTCAAGGGTCCCTCTAATTCTTGGAAGGGGATTCCTTAGAACTGGGCGTGCTCTCATCGATGTATTTGAGCAAGAGATCACATTGCGTGTTGGAACTGAAGCTGTCACCTTCAACCTCGATCAAACTTCGAGGTACTCCTCCAATTATGACTGTGAATCAGTGAACCAAATAGATGTCATTAATATTACTGTTGAGGAGTACGCTCAAGAGGTTTTAGGTTTCATTGATGATTCTTAAAGGGAAAACCTCCCTCAATCTTCTCATCCCATCATAGCCAATTCTTCTCCTTCCCTCACTCCGTTTGAGGGAAGTGACTTCATCTTAGAAGAAATTGAGGCCTTTCTCAAAAGTGATTCGATTCCCGATGGAATCGATAACCAAGAGATTGACCCTGAGAGGGATATTCTCTTACTTGAGAAATTACTAAACGAAGATCCCTCTCCTCTTCCTGTTCTACCACAACAACTTCATAAAGAGGAGGTCAAAAATGTTGAGAAAACTAATGACTTTCCTGTGGTTGAGCTTAAGGACTTGCCGCTTCATCTTGAGTATGCATTTCTGGAGGGTGATGATAAATTACCCGTCATAATTGCTAAGGATTTAAGTGATGAGGAAAAGGCTGCTCTCATAAAGGTTTTGAAGTCTCATAAACAAGCAATTGCTTGGCGACTCTCCGACATCAAGGGCATTGACCTGAATTTTGTATTCACAAGATTTTAATGGAGGATGACTTCAAACCAGCAGTCCAGCAACAAAGAAGGGTGAATCCAAAAATTCATGAGGTAATCAAACAAGAAGTTTTAAAACTTCTTGATGCCGGATTGATTTACCCTATCTCGGACAGTCCTTGGGTTAGCCCAATACATTGTGTTCCAAAAAAGGGTGGCATTACTGTTGTCACAAACGAGGAGAATGAGTTGATTCCAACTCGATTGGTTACAGGTTGGCGTGTCTGCATTGACTATCGCAAGTTAAATGACGCCACCCGTAAAGATCATTTTCCTCTACCCTTTATGGATCAGATGCTCAAGAGATTAGTGGGGAATGAGTACTATTGCTTCCTCGATGGTTTCTCAGGTTACTTTCAGATTCCCATTGATCCGCAAGATCAAGAGAAGACCACTTTTACGTGCCTCTATGGAACATTTGCTTATAAACGTATGCCATTTGGTTTATGTAATGCTCCGGGCACGTTTCAAAGATGCATGATGGCCATATTTTCCGACATGATCGGGAAAACTATGGAGGTCTTTATGGACGATTTTTCGGTCTTAAATCATGTCTCTCCCATTTAGACAACATGCTCAAACGTTGTGAAGACACAAAGTTATGTCTAAATTGGGAGAATAGTCACTTTATGGTCAAAGAGGGCATTGTCCTCGGCCATAAAATTTCTAAGAATGGGATTGAGGTTGACAAAGCCAAAATTGATGTCATTGCAAAATTACCTCATCCCACTACCGTCAAAGGTATTAGGAGCTTTTTGGGTCATGCCAGTTTCTATCGTAGGTTTATTCAAGATTTTTCCAAGATCGCCCGGCCTATGACCCATCTCCTTGAAAAGGATGCTCCATTTATCTTCTCACCTGAGTGCGTAGAAGCTTTTGAAACTCTAAAGAAAAAGCTTAC
The DNA here is from genome assembly GCA_030686995.1 of Artemisia argyi. Taxonomy (NCBI): domain Eukaryota; kingdom Viridiplantae; phylum Streptophyta; class Magnoliopsida; order Asterales; family Asteraceae; genus Artemisia; species Artemisia argyi. The sequence continues at coordinate 126,460,824 of CM060706.1, read as the reverse complement.
TGAGGCACCTATTCTTGTTGCCCCCCGATTGGGACTTGCCCTTTGAACTTATGTGTGATGCTAGCGATTATGCTATAGGGGCAGTCTTGGGGCAACGCAAGTCTAAACACTTTCAGCCTATACACTATGCAAGCAAAACAATGACCGAGGCTCAAAGTCATTACACCACCACTGAAAAAGAATTATTAGTTGTGGTGTATGCCTTTGAAAAATTCCGGTCATATTTGATCTTGACCAAAAGCATAGTGTATACGGATCACTCGGCTTTGAAGTACCTTTTTGCAAAACAAGATGCAAAGCCGAGACTACTTCGTTGGGTTCTCCTCCTGCAAGAATTTGATATCATAATTCGTGATAAAAAAGGAGTTGAGAACCTAGCTGCTGATCATCTCTCCCGTTTGGAAAACCCCCACCAAGATGTCTTCGAAAAGAAGGAAATTAATGAAACCTTCCCTCTCGAGACACTCAATGCGGTTGCCTTTCGTGGAGATTCTGTTACCCCATGGTTTGCCGATTTTGCAAACTATCTTGCGGGTAACTTTGTTGTGAAAGGGATGTCGTCCCAACAAAAGAATAAATTCTTTAAAGATGTGAAACATTATTTCTGGGACGACCCCTACCTTTTCAAAATCTGTACGGATCAAGTCATCCAGCGGTGTGTATATGGTCAAGAAGCCACTGAAATTCTCAAGGCTTGCCATGCTGGTCCCACGGGGGGTCACCACAATCCAAACTACACCGCCAAAAAGGTGTTTGATTCCGGCTTTTATTGGCCCACGATTTACAAGGATGCCCAAGAATTGGTCAAATCCTGTGACGCTTGTCAACGTCATGGGAATATCTCACAAAAGAATGAAATGCCACAAAATGCAATTCAAGTTTGTGAAATATTTGACGTATGGGGCATCGACTTTATGGGGCCATTTCCATCATCTCATGGAAACAAGTACATACTCGTGGCTGTTGACTATTTGTCAAAATGGGTGGAAGCAAAAGCTCTACCCACAAATGATGCCCGAGTTGTTGTGAAGTTTTTAAAAGCTCTCTTTGCTCGATTTGGAACTCCACGTGCTATAATTAGTGATCGTGGTACACATTTTTGCAATGACAAATTTGATAAAGTCATGCAAAAGTATGGTGTAACTCACCGTCTTTCTACTGCGTACCACCCTCAAACAAGTGGACAAGTAGAAGTTTCCAATCGAGGCATTAAGAGAATATTGGAAAGAACTGTAGGTGAAAATCGTGCATCTTGGTCGGATAAATTAGATGATGCACTTTGGGCTTTCCGTACGGCTTAAAAAACACCCATCGGGTGTACGCTGATGCGTGGGAATCGCACCTTGCTTTACCTCTCGAGGGATCTCGAGAAGCTTACAACCCCCACCAGGCAGTGTACCTGATCGTTGTAGTATAGTATAGTGACAAGTACCGGGGGTTTGATCGTTCAGCTTAGGAATAGTGTCGCTAGGATTAGAAAACCTAATTTACTAGTTCTAGAGGTGAGGGATGATTATTTTTGTGTTTTTATATTTTTTAGAAAGCAAGTAAAATCTCGGGTTTTTGAAGAGTGGGCGGAATTAGTTACTATTCAACTAACCCAAAGCTAAGATATATTCAAAATAAAATAATAAAAATGAAATTAAACTAAATTATACTAATGTTGTGAGTAGTAATTGGAGAAATTGTGTTTACTTAGACTTCACTACTCCCTAGATATCTTTTACATGTTAATTACTTGTTATACTTGTATGGATGACGGATTGTATTCCTTAATATCATTCGTGGGGTGGCATACATAACTCCCCAACTCTATGAGCTCTTATCTCCTCCTACACCATGACCCAGCACAACTATAGGGATTGTAAACAGTGGCTCATGCATTAAATACAACCAATAAAGACCTAGTACGCCTCGGTTCATGTTTCTTAAGACGTTCAAGCATGTTACCATTTGGAGATCTGCCAGTTTTCTTAAGCCTAACATATAAATCATTCATCCAAGAACAAGAATAAACAAGTAATCAACACATAATCAACATCTAGGTTTCATTAGATCTAAGCAAACACAAGAGAGATCTAGCCTAGCATAATTGAATTGAGACAAGAACAAGAGATAAACAACCAACACATAGACATATTGATTGAATTAGAAGAACACTTATCTCAATTACAATGCAAGGTATCAAGGGTTTGGAACCCTTGAAAAACCTGTAAAAGAGGCACCAAATTCGTCTTTAGGGTTTCACCAAAACTTCTCTCCTTTAATGAAAAAACTAGAAAACTATATATATGAAAAGTAGGCTGACGGCGTCAAGAGTTACATGTGACGCCGTCACCTCGCCGCCATATACTTCCTCGGACGGCCTTGATCTACTTATGACGGCCTATGTGACGCCGTCACCGACCACGGTATTTTATTCTTGCCACTTTGACGCCGTCATGAAGGCGTTTGACGCCGTCACCACCTTCGGTATTTTAATCTTCATGTCTGACGCCGTCAAGATATTACTCTTGACGCCGTCACCTTGTATCTTCAGCATGGAAATTTGGTACTTTGCCGTTTTCTTCACATTTATGCTCCAAAAACGTCCAAAATGGCTTCTTTTCCAGAATTCACTCTCCAAACACCTAAAATCACAAAAGGAACGATTTAGGGCAATATTTGATCAAATAAATTCGGATTCGGGCTTAAATGACCCCCTAAAAACGGATCATTTTTCGCCTCATCATATACCCTTACACTTGAGATTTGCTTGTCCTCAAGCAAATGCGCTTTTATTCTACTTAAAAGACAAGTTAGGGGTCATTTAACACTAATATAAAAGCAATTACAACAAATAATCGTTCCACTAAAGACCAATAGACAAGCACGGAGGTCATACACAAGCACCTCACAAATAGTGTTTTGATACTCACATCTCTCGGGTGTAATAAAGTAATATAACATTATGGAAATGGAAGATATCTCTCACTACCTGTCATAGCAAAATAGATTACCATAGGCTTGGGAAAGGATCAAACCTCCACCACATGGCGTAAGCACCTAGGATAAACTATCAAAGAGGTCTTTTTAAGGGTTGTAACGTTAGGTATAGGGATATGAATTACACGGTTTTGTTGGATAAAAGAAATTTTACTGGTGGCGAGTTAACAAACTTGGTTAATTACATGTACAAGATGGCGTTGCTAAGCCAAGACTAGACTCGACTTAAGCTAATAAATGAAAAATAACAAAAACATAAAATAAACATAGAATAAAAACGGGATGGTAGTCCGTATGTTTTTTTTTTTTTTTTCTTTTTTTCTTTTTCTATATTTTTTTTTTCGACTTTTTTTTTTTTTTTTTGCATACACTCTTACCCTACCATCCAAAATAATACATCATAGGGGATGAGAATTCCCCTTACACTTGAATCTTTACATACTTTACATTTAACTAATCTAATGACTCGAATTAAGAAAATCAAAACACTTGGAGCACTTTTAAGATTAACGTACATATGGGGGTAATAAATGATGTTCTTCCCCATTACTCCATAAAATAAGTACTTACCCATGAGTCCCAATAGTCCCAAAACAATATGTACAATGATATGACTCGACTTAGCAACCATGTAATCAATTAGAAAGTTAACTTAGGGTTTAACAAATAACAATAATGCACTAAAAATGAGCGCATACACGGAAGGCTAAGGCGATTTGGGTGTACATTTAAGTGGGGTGTAACAAATTCTTCCTTTAAGTAAGATGCTTAAAGTTAGAAACGAAAAGATAGGCTCGGAGGGGTGTACTAGGGGTATCGTGTACTAAAAATGAGTACAACGCTAAGGGTGTGGGAAAAATTAGTTGACTTAACTAGCCAAGTAATATGACTTAAATGGTCAAGTAATTGTAATACTGGTTTAACACAAGGGTGATCCTAATGCCTCTTATCATATAGTAAATCCTACCACACGAATATAGTCTCACTCGTGGTCTCGGGATGCATCACTAACGCAAGTTCTAGAATCTAAATGCTACCGGTACACTCATAAGCACTAATAGTAAATGCTTTTCCTATCAAATCTAAAGGCGAACCTCACATTTTTGGGTGGAAAATTTTTCTGAATATACGGTTATGTACTAGTCATACAACCTCCTATCCATGAGACGCTTGCTATGGCTAAAGTTTCACTCCTAAATGTTGTAAAAAATTTTAAATTTGGCGTTAAAATTGCACTAACAAGTATTTCTCATAGTTTTATTACACATCTACTATCAGACAAAACAAACTCAAGCGAAAGTGCATATGTAAGGTATCATATTTTTACCCTCCCCTTACACTTAAGATGAACATTGTCCCCAATGTTCAAGTAAAGAATGTAAAAGTTAAGAAGTAAAGAGAATGAAATCAAATACTCCCCTGATTCGCTCGGTATGGATTTTAGGTTGACCAGGTTAAATCTTCCTCCAAGAAAACGAACAATCAAAGCTTCCCTTCCAGAGTATAAATCATCTTCTTGTCATAAATAACCTATAGATCCTGACAACAATAGACAAGGCAACCTCGCGTAAAATCGGCGGCATCCTATATAAGTTACTAAATCCTAGAAAACAAGATAAGATATAATGCTTGTGGAATGAAGTTTGCAGATTTCCTGGAGATTATAAAACTTAATAATTCACAAAAACCATAAGACTCCGTTAGAAAAACAAAACCGGTAAAATTTCCAGATTTTTAACTCCTGACGCCGTCAAGAGTAATACTCTGACGCCGTCAGAATGGACCTGCAGAAATTCTTATGTTAAGTTTCCGGAAAATTTCTGAAAAAACTTTGTCCTACTTCCTGGAAAATCCTGCAAAACTTCATTATGACTCAATACAAGCATTTGACTCTAACAAATACGAATATACATGTTCATTTAAAATTGTGGAGAATCATGATCGGTTTGTTTCTTGAAAACATATTTGGGGTTTCCCCTTACACTTATCTTTTGCAAAAATACCTTTAGGTTGGAGTTAAGACTAGGCCAAACAACATAATAAAGTATTTCCACATTTTAATTGAGAAACATGATCAACCAACAATAAAAATAAAACATGCATACGGAAACAAATAACAATCAAACAAATAAAATCACACAAAACATGGGTTGCCTCCCAAGAAGCGCTTTTCTTTATTTACGAGTCTTGTAGCTAGACTCAAAGTCATGGGTTACTACGTGATCTCATCATTGGTTCCACTCTCCGATTGTAGATATTCCTTGTAGAAACCAATCACCTTTTTCTCAATCGCTCCCATAATCATTTGGGCAAATTCTTCATCGACTTTATACCTTGGTCCAAGGGCCAAGCAATCTTTGTAGTAAAGGCTCCTTTTTTCCCATACATAGTCCATGCCCTTTTTCTTATCCTTCTCATCAATATCCTCAAAAGCACCAACGTTGTCCGTATCAAAACGAGATATAAAGCGAAATTCTTTCATCTTATTGGGCATCCTATACGTGATACTATCGGTGTTACTTACAAATCGGATTGTACCTTCTATCTCATCATATTCTAACTTAGACTCCTCAACAAATGGTTTGCCAAACACAACATTGGATAATCGACAATCAATAACATTAGCAAGATCCTCCACAATCATAAAGTCGGTGACAAAAGTGAAATTGCCAACAAAGACACGTAAACCTTTAACTCTCCCGACAAAGTTACAAACTCCACCGGGGTACTTGGGATCCCTTCTAGGTTCAAGTCTTGTTTCCACTATATCATTATAAACCGTTGAGGACATAATGTTGATTGGAGATTTAAAGTCAATGTAAGCATTGCTAATGTGCCTATATCCAATCATACATGGTATCTTAGCATTCTTAGGATCGCCTCTCTTGATCTTAGGTTCAATTATGGTGAAGGGAGATCGCGGGTTATCAATAAGATTATTATAATATGCAATCTCCTCCTTAGTGGGGTATAGATTAAAGTAGTCGTTAAGCTTCGGATCCATTGCTTCCTCTTCTAGTCTCTCAACAATATTCACAAAGTCATTAGGCCCTAGGTCCTTATTTGAATACAAGGCGGTTGCTAGGTCACTAAATGTATGTTCGAGTTCAATCTTAACCAACCTATTAAGCTCTCTAATCTCACTCTCAATCTGCTCACGTAACACAGCCACTTCTTCAGGGGAAAGGGGTGGATTCGCGTTTTCCATAATGGTCAACGGAATAGTCAATGATTACTAACAAAGGCACAAAGAAATTAGATAGACTAAAGAAGACCTAAAAATAAAAATAAAATCTTACTAGAAAGGAATCTAGCAAGTAGACCTAATAAAAAGAAATTCTAACCTAGACAATAACTATTCCCCAGGCTGCGGTGCCAAAAGCTTGATGCGTGGGAATCGCACCTTGCTTTACCTCTCGAGGGATCTCGAGAAGCTTACAACCCCCACCAGGCAGTGTACCTGATCGTTGTAGTATAGTATAGTGACAAGTACCGGGGGATTGATCGTTCAGCTTAAGAATAGTGTCGCTAGGATTAGAAAACCTAATTTACTAGTTCTAGAGGTGAGGGATGATTATTTTTGTGTTTTTATATTTTTTAGAAAGCAAGTAAAATCTCGGGTTTTTGAAGAGTGGGCGGAATTAGTTGCTATTCAACTAACCCAAAGCTAAGATATATTCAAAATAAAATAATAAAAATGAAATTAAACTAAATTATACTAATGTTGTGAGCAGTAATTGGAGAAATTGTGTCTACTTAGACTTCACTACTCCCTAGATATCTTTTACATGTTAATTACTTGTTATACTTGTATGGATGACGGATTGTATTCCTTAATATCATTCATGGGGTGGCATACATAACTCCCCAACTCTATGAGCTCTTATCTCCTCCTACACCATGACCCAGCACAACTATAGGGATTGTAAACAGTGGCTCATGCATTAAATACAACCAATAAAGACCTAGTACGCCTCGGTTCATGTTTCTTAAGACGTTCAAGCATGTTACCATTTGGAGATCTGCCAGTTTTCTTAAGCCTAACATATAAATCATTCATCCAAGAACAAGAATAAACAAGTAATCAACACATAATCAACATCTAGGTTTCATTAGATCTAAGCAAACACAAGAGAGATCTAGCCTAGCATAATTGAATTGAGACAAGAACAAGAGATAAACAACCAACACATAGACATATTGATTGAATTAGAAGAACACTTATCTCAATTACAATGCAAGGTATCAAGGGTTTGGAACCCTTGAAAAACCTGTAAAAGAGGCACCAAATTCGTCTTTAGGGTTTCACCAAAACTTCTCTCCTTTAATGAAAAAACTAGAAAACTATATATAGGAAAAGTAGGCTGACGGCGTCAAGAGTTACATGTGACGCCGTCACCTCGCCGCCATATACTTCCTCGGACGGCCTTGATCTACTTATGACGGCCTATGTGACGCCGTCACCGACCACGGTATTTTATTCTTGCCACTTTGACGCCGTCATGAAGGCGTTTGACGCCGTCACCACCTTCGGTATTTTAATCTTCATGTCTGACGCCGTCAAGATATTACTCTTGACGCCGTCACCTTGTATCTTCAGCATGGAAATTTGGTACTTTGCCGTTTTCTTCACTTTTATGCTCCAAAAACGTCCAAAATGGCTTCTTTTCCAGAATTCACTCTCCAAACACCTAAAATCACAAAAGGAACGATTTAGGGCAATATTTGATCAAATAAATTCGGATTCGGGCTTAAATGACCCCCTAAAAACGGATCATTTTTCGCCTCATCATACGCCTTACAAGCTTGTGTACGGGAAAGCGTGCCATCTTCCGATCGAGCTTGAGCATAAAGCCTATTGGGCTCTCAAGCATGCAAATTTTGACCTCAAAACTGCGGGTGATCATCGGAAAGTTCAATTGAATGAATTAAATGAACTTCGTGATCAAGCTTACGAGAACTCTTAGATCTATAAAGAAAAGACAAAGAAGATTCATGACTCCGAAATCAAGAACCGCGTTTTTAACGTTGGTGATCGAGTCCTTCTTTTCAACTCTAGACTCAAGATCTTCTTGGGAAAGCTCAAAACCCGATGGACTGGACCATTCACTATCGTTAAGGTTTATCCTTATGGCACCGTTGAATTATCTCAAAATGACGGTCCTAATTTCAAAGTGAATGGACATCGTTTGAAGCATTACTTTGGAGAGGACATACCATCCATGGTTGTCCCGGATCTCCAAACATTTCCCAAGGACAATTAAATTCGGGGATCGAGTCAAGCTAGCGACTCGACAAACAAAAACAGTAGCAACAACATGGGTTTTCACCCATGTCTCTGATTTCTTTCTACTTTCTAACACCCTAGTGTGGGGGAGTGGCCGTCCCCTGCAGCTATTTGAAATGTATATATCTAGGAAAAAAAAATGTGTGATTGTATGTACAGATAAATAAATTGAAAAATGCAAAACGATATTCCCACAGTTAGCTTATAATATTATCTTTTTATGTTCAAAGAGTCGGCATAATAGCCGGGACTTTGAATATTGAGGACAATATTCAATTCTAAGTGTGGGGGGGGGGGGGAATTCTAGCGAATTTTATCACAAAATACTTTCAAGTACCCCCATTTTGGCCCAAAATTTTCAAAAAATTTTCACTTTATTTCAAAATTTTTGTGGTAATCAGTCCGCCGTGTCTAAACGACAAAAGGATTGGCTAATCCAGGAACAAACGGCTCTTGGTAAAGATATCTCCAACCCGTTGATGGCTTGCAATTTGCCCAAAATTGTATGGTAAATCAACTCGCCATATCCAAAAAAGTGAATGAGTTGGCTAGCCCGCAAGATTATGGCTTGTGGTAAAGGCAGTGGAAAAACCATAATTGGTAATCAGCTCACCAAGATGTTGACTATTCCATCAAGAGTTGGCTAGTCCAGAAGCAAACGGCTTTTGGTAAAGACAAATCAAATCCGTTGACAGCTGGTGGTTTGCTCAAAATCACATGGTTATCAAGTGGACCATAGTTCTTACTTGAACTGATACATTTGGCTACTCCAGAAGTGATGGCTTTTGGTAAAGAGTTTCAAATCCATCAAGTTTTTCTCAAAAGATTGCTAGGGACTAGCAATAGTTTAGTGTGGGGGATTGATGAGTGTGTAAATACTCATCATTTTTATCGTATCTGAACTGCCAAAACATCCAAAAACACTCAGAAATGCATCAAAATACAGAAATTATCCCAAAAGTGTGTTTTATATGTTTTAGATGCAAAATGTTTAAAAACAAATGAAAAACGAACAAAGTTTACATAATTGGCAGTTTCAGTCCCTCAAGTTTCAAAAATTGACAAAACTAGTCCCTGAAGGTTTAAAACAAAAGAAAAGTCAACCCAAGGTTTTCTAAAGTCAAAAATTATCAAATCAAGTCCTTGGGTGAAAAGTTTGAGAAAATTACACAAATGGTCCATGCAGTTTGGAAAATTACACAAATGGTCCCTGGAGTTTTGAAATATAAAAATTATCAAAAATATTTCCATTATACTATTCACATATGTCAAATATAGTCCTTGTTACAACTTTGGATTATTTACATTTGGGTCCTCAAATTTCAGAAAAGTGCAAAATTGGTCCTTGTGTTATTATACCATACAAACCAAACGGGTACCCTTTGTTATTATCCCCTAAATCCAAAACACAATACAACCCAACACTCCTTACAATCCAATCCACAAATAATACCCCAAGCCCACCCCAAACCTTGGCCCATCACCACAAAAGCCCACACCCCACGTTTTTAATATTACCACCGGTCAAACCCCAACTTTGACCCTGCCCTTTGACCATCCCTTCCACATCACCACCCCACTCACTGCTACCCTCCAAAAACCACCATCATCACCCCTACCTTCACCACCTGCACACTCCAACCTTCCCCCTTTCCTAACCAAACAACAATATCAGTCCAAAAATACACCCCTGGCTTTAATTATCAGAGGAAAAGACAAACTCCATTTTTGGCGCCAAAATTCACAAACGGCCAGGATCAAATTTCCATCATCCAATGGTGCTTATTTCTGCTGGGAAAAGACAAAAAGCAACTCCCAAACCCTAATTTGAAGATATAAAAGGAAGAGAGAGGCTATGGAGCAGCGGAGTTGGATTTTAGTTTTAAAATATCATATTGTTTTAGTGTAACTTTCAAATTTTGTTTAATTCTCAGATTTCAAGTATTGTATTAAGTGATTTTATTGTAATTTAGATCTTTTCCATCAATCAAACTCAGTTTTAATTTGAATTCAGTTCATATTTTATCAAAAAAAAATTCAAAAATATAAATGTGAGTGAATGTTGTTTGCAGTGATTATTATGGACTTCTAGGCTCATATGAGATCCTAAATAAGCTTCTGAAAGCTATTGGAACCATTTAAAAGTAGTTTAGTATAAAAGAGAAAAAAATACAAAAAAATCCAGAAAAATAGAAATAAAATAAAAATTTGCAGGTTTATGTCAGAGAAGCATTGGAGCACAGTGTATATGGGACGGCTATGGGTTAGTGGCTTATGGAAGCCTTTAGGATGGATCTTGGTACTTGGTTCTGTGGTTTGAGCAGGAATGCACCTTGTGAGCTTTTCATTCAAATTTTACATTTCACTGTAATTGTGCTTATCTTGGTTTAACTCTGTGACTTTCATGCTCAATTTATGTTTATCAGTTGAATGGTTGCTTAATGTTTCAAGTTTACTCATTTGTTTTCATATTTGGTTAAGCTTTTATTTTTAACTGTGAAAATAGTTCTATGATGATAAATGGTACTTAGGAGTTATGGCTTGTGTTTCTATGCTATTATGATCTCATTACATCAGCTTATAACCCTTTGAATAAGATTCATGGTCAAAATGTGTTCTATCCTTTGAAAACATTAAAATCTGTTTGTTACAAGGGTGTTTGGATTAACCTGGCTTTTTGTATTTTTGTGATTCTTATAAGTTAAAATCTGTTTAGACTTCATACTTAGGGGTAAACTAGAGCAGTCAAAGCTTTATATTGGTAGTTTTCAAGTAAAAAGTCAAAATCACATCTCATTTCAATTTTAGCTTAACTGTCATGGTTTTAGGATGCACCACCTTTAAAATAGCTACAATTGTTGTTAATCTAGTATAATTTAGTCTACGTACAGCTTATTACCACATTTACAGTAAGTAAGGTTAGATCAAAATCCAAGAAAGTCAAGTTTTCACCAAAGCTCAAAAGTCAAAAATTGCTTAAGTGTGCATAATTTCACTTTTTGTGGGATTTTTCATGATTTGTGTGTTTAAAATCAGGCCTTGAAATTTCTTGGGTGTTAAGTTTACCAGCTAGGCTACAGGAATACACGGTTGTCTTAATATTTAGATTTTTGTGTGAGCTTTTGCAACTGCTTATTTGAGGGTGCAGGGCAAATCCCCTCCCCTGCACCAGGCCATTGGCCAAATTGCATATACCCATTTTAGCTTAATCAGTGGACCCCACCTCTAGCCCTTAGGCTTTTTGAAGAGCTTATCAGCTCATTTGTTCAGATCTTAGCTTAACTTGTACCCTAGCTTATTGTACTTTGGCTTATTTTGTCTTGTTGAAGTGACCTGTCCACAGACCAAACCTGACCACTCAGTACTTGGCCCCAACCTCCAAGGCTCACACAGAGCTTATTAATAAGCAATAAGCAGAGCTTATTGGCTTATTTTGTACCTTGCCAGTTACCCTTGGCAGGTCAAGTCCCAAATTGGACCTTCCTTCACCTCTGTGGACCCCACAGAGGTCCAAAAGACCCATTTTGGCCTGCTTGAGTCTGAGTGCAATTTTGGATGTGCTTATTTGGTTGTTTAGCTTATTCAGTTAATCTTTCTTGTTAGTTTAGCTTTTTCCATGTACACATAAGTTGTTGGTAGCTTATTCTTTGGCTTGAGCACCCTGTGCAGCTTTTTCCAAAGCTTATTGGAGCTTAAAACCTCACAATCAAGCTATAAGCTCATTGTTTGGCTTATTTGTATGCACACAACTTATTCCTGAGTTTCATAAAAAGTGCCTTTACAAAAAGTGCTTATTTTTAGTTATAAATTAGTTGTGTAAAAGAAAAATTGGAAAAAGACAAAAATAAATAAAGTGATAGCTTCTATTTAAGCCATTTGGCTTATTTTTCTGCTTATTTATAAGCAATTCTCATTTTTAAATTTTTCTCAGGTTTCTTTTTTGTTAAAATAATTTTAGGAATTTTTTCAGATTTTTCCTTGGTCATTTAGTATTTTTTATAATTTAATTTAGTTTAAATTAATTAAATAATTAGTTTTAATTAATAATAAATAATTAAAAAGTAGAAAAAATAGGTTTTCTGTTTTATAATTAGTTTTATAATATTTTATATTTTTCTAAATTTAATTTTCATTTTTCTAGTTAATTTTCATAATTAATTAATAATTAGTGTAATTTAGTTAATTAAAAAGTAATTAATAATTAGTAATTAATTAATAGTAATTAATTAAATAGTGTAAAAATTATTTTTCTTTTTCTAAAAATTTTCTTATAACATTAGGATTGTAAAAATATAATTTTCACATTCGTAGGACTTTATTTGCTCACGTTTCACTTTTTATTTTGCGCGTTCGAGTTTATTTTAAATCCAAATGCGCGTTTTTAGGTTAACTTACGTTTCTAGGTAATCTGATCATCAGTAATAGTCATAATAGTGTTTCTCAGTTATTTTCAATCATAATCTCGTAGTATAATCACTCAAATCAAATTCCTGATCCTTCTGTTAAATCACCCGATCACTTTAAACGTTTTAAATACAATTGCTTACCTCGCTGGGACATAACAACCCGGGAATACACTGTACTCCTTGGTTAGTTGGTTTTAGACATTTGACTTGGTTGACCATCACCTGTTCAACTTAGTTGACCATTCGGGATCAATCAATGAGCAATAATGTTATTACTGCTAGTACTACGTTAGTACTGCTAGTACTACGTTCGTACTGCTAGAGCAGAGTTACAACTGCTAGTATATATATAAAACAGAATTTATACAAACGAAGCAAATATATGCACAATTGTATTTCAAATTGAATAAAACTCGAATGTATATAAATGAACCAAATATATCTACAATTGCATCATTGCCATCATCAACATTCAAGGTTCCTTACTTGATCTTTTCATCAGCTTCTTTCTGCAAAAAAAATATTGGAAATGTTGGTATTAAAAGTTAGTACGGCTAGTACACAGTCAATGCTGCAGGTATATAAGCATGATAATAGAATTTGAAGTAAAATTTACAAGTTTATCTGCCAATGAACTAATCTCAGCATCTGGAGATTCTCCGTCTTTGTTTTCCCTTCCTTTGATCCACAATACACTACGCCATTAGTTTTACCTGTGAATAAGAATCGTCCATTTCTTAGTCTATCTGCTGAAAAGCAAGTCATCGTATAAATAGATGCTATGAACTGTAAGAAACCAAGGCACTAATAATGCTGCATAATATAATATAAGATCTGCCAACCATGAAACCGTAAAAATACACTACATGGGTTGGCTTTTGGTGACTGAGATGGAGCATACCCACGCCTCAATTTAATTCCAGTCCCCCGAAAATGAAGTGTGCCAGAAAATCCAGATGAGGGAATTTTTAGCCAGGCATCCCATGTATCATCCTCACCCGTGAAAACAGGATGTAGCCCCTACAAGAAACAAGTAACGTACTTAATGCTAACATAAAAGACGACAAAATTAGATGTCCCAAATATAAGTTTAGCATCAAAAACCAACATACCGGGGTACACCCTTGCATATCAACTCGGGCAACAAATAATCCAGATGGTTGAAGTGTTCTGCCGTGCCAAATTACCTGGAACGAATAAATGTCAAACACATTACCAAGCAAGAAAATCACTCACATCTGGTACAAATGAAACAGTTTGACAAAAAGCAACCATATTTGAGTTAATTTCCTATATAACAGATGTTATGTTAATCTTTTGATAGATCACTTACGCGACTGCGATAAGAAAACTCCAACTGTTCAGCAACATCCTCCCGGAGTGGAAACCAATCAAGACTCCCTTTACGAGCAAAACAGTGGCCTCTTAGAACACGTCGATTGTCTCCATTCCAATAAACAGGAAAACTATTTCGTCTTAATAAGTCAACCTGCAACGATTACCACCACACAAATTTATAATCAAAAACATGTTTTAGGCTAGTTTAATCCACGAAAATCAATGTAAATAGTTTTATATTCGATTACACATTTAAGAAAATATAAATTAAATATGTGTTTGAGCATACCCATGAATAGAGTAGGATAGGTGAGATGAGGGTGATGGTGGCTCGACTGTGATGGTGGTGGATGTGTGGTTATCTCGAATCAAACAACCGAAGCAAACAATATCACCCATACAGTTCCCTTGTCTTGATGGCGTGGAGGAGCGATGGTTGGTGGAACGACGGCGAGATAAGGCGGTGAAGTGTGGCTGTGGTATGAGTCGGTTCTAGAGAGAAGGAGAATAGATGAATAGAGAGAAGATAGATCTGACTAAGCTAGTAGTGTTAATGTTTTGATTTTTGGTGAAAAAGGGGCGCCATATGAGCGGAGCGGGAGATTGAAATTTTGGGGAAAATTAAGGGGCGGGATCTTGAGCGCTATATTAAAAATTTGGAGATTGAAAGCCTATCAAATGAGCTCAAAATGTTTAATGAGTTGAGCTCAACCTTATATAAGTTCGACTCGAGTTATTATTGAGTTCTCGAGCTTGTAAGTGATATAAAATATGTGCTTTTTTTTTTAATATGTAAGTGTACTAAGTGTAAATACTTATTTATGAATGTATCAAGCTTTTCAAGCTGAAGTCGAACCAAATTCAATTCTGAGGTTATATTTCAAATTTAATTTTTGTAATAAAACACATCTTTACAAATAAATCGAGCTTTTGGAGTCAAGCTCAATCCGAGTTCAAACTTTCTCGATCCCGGATAACATATGATCAAGAGGTCCCTGGATACTTGCTTCTTAGTGTCTGTGACAAATGGTATACACCTACCAAGCCGGTGCAACCCATGCATGACCAGTGATAATGGCTAATTCACATGGTTCATGGGTCATGTGCATTAGGTTATCACTGGTCACATTCATTAATTAATGGGTATTTGACATCGATCATATGGGTCATATGCATTGGGTGGATAGTTGCTTAGAGTGTCATATTATGACACATCCATGACTGTTGACAATTGGTAATTAACATGGGTCATGGGTCATGTGCATTGGGTTATAGTGGCTTTTAGTGTAATGGAAACCATGCATGACCGGTGATAATAGCTAATTCACATGGGTCATGGGTCATGTGCATTAGGTTATCACTGGTCACATTCATTAATTAATGGGTATTTGACATTGATCATATGGGTCATATGCATTGGGTGGATAGTTGCTTAGAGTGTCATGTTACGACACATCCATGACTGTTGACAATTTGTAATTAACATGGGTCATGGGCCATGTGCATTGGGTTATAGTGGCTTTTAGTGTAATGGAAACCATGCATGACCGGTGATAATGACTAATTCACATGGGTCATGGGTCATGTGCATTAGGTTATCACTGGTCACATTAATTAATTAATTGGTATTTGACATCGATCATATGGGTCATATGCATTGGGTGGATAGTTGCTTAGAGTGTCATGTTACGACACATCTATGACTGTTGACAATTGGTAATTAACATGGGTCATGGGTCATGTGCATTGGGTTATAGTGGCTTTTAGTGTAATGGAAACCATGCATGACCGGTGATAATGGCTAATTCACATGGGTCATGGGTCATGTGCATCAGGCTATCACTGGTCACATTCATTAATTAATGGGTATTTGACATCGATCATATGGGTTATATGCATTGGGTGGATAGTTGATTAGAGTGTCATGTTACGGCACATCCATGACTGTTGACAATTGGTAATTAACATGGGTAATGGGTCATGTGTATTGGGTTGTAGTGGCTTATAGTGTCATGTTATCAACCAATACATTCCTGGTGATCAACAATATAATAGGTAATTAACATGGGTCATGGGTCATGTGCATTGGGTTGTAGTCGCTTATAGTGTAATGGAAACCATGCATGACCGGTGATAATGGCTAATTCACTTGGGCGACTTTTTAAATACAAAATACACTAAAGGTCGGGTTCGCTTGGTTCAAACTTGGGAAAGGGAAAGGGAAAGTGTAAGCCAATGGTCGGGAAAGGGAAATGTAAAGAAGATCAATCCCCCCAATTTATTGGGTAATGATCCATTACCCACTATTGGGTAATGGGTTATTGCATTATGCTTTGCCAAGCATATTTTTTTACTACCTTTCCCATTCTTCACCCCTTATAACCCCCTACCAAGCATTAGGGGTGTTCAAAAAACCCGAGAAACTGACAAACCAAGCATTCGGTTTCGGTTTTTACTTTTAGATATCCATGGTTAACCGAACCGAACCGTATATAATATAAATAAATTACCCTCCCCGCGTTGGAAAGTTAAAATCTTCCAACTAACCGAACCGCCCTGTGAACACCCCTACCAAGAGTATCAAACACACTTCATTTAAACTTCTACTGTAATATATATATATATATATATATATATATATGTATGTATATATATATATATATATATATATATATATATATATATATGTATATATATATATATATGTGTATATATATATATATATATATATATATATATATATATATATATATATATACACACAAACTTATCAAACACACTTCACACATTTCCATAATCCTCTCTTTCTCTCTCACACTCACAGTTACAACTCACTCGGATCTAGGTTTTGATCCCAAATCTCAAAAAGCTGATAAGATCACAAATGAATATAATCCAAATACCCCCTTAGAGCTATTTATTCTTAGGCTTAGGTTGATTATCTGTTATAAGAATTGCGTTGCATTTGTATTGATAGAATAAGGAAGAATATACTGTGTTATTTTTGCGAATAATTAGAGCAAAAGTGATATTAATGTTTGCTTTGATTAGCTTATTTTATCTTAGGATTAGGTTGACTATCTGTTATAAGAATTATGTTGCATTTGTATTGAGAGAATAAGGAAGAAAAGTGGCGGATGTGTGTGCGAATATTTAGGCTAAAACATCCAAGTATCAAAGATGAAAGAAGTATCAATGATGGCTGGACAAACACCACTTTCAAGTATGAACATAAACTTGTTCTGGTGTTGTCCATCCATTATTGATTCATCTTTGCTCTTTGTCAAAATACAGAAATAATTATCAAGTATAATTTGTATTGATAGAATAAGGAAGAACATGCTGTGTTATTTTTGCGAATAATTAGAGTAAAAGAGATATTAAGGTTTGCTTGGATTAGCTTATTTTATCTTAGGATTAGGTTGAAGTACAATAAACATATCAAGAACTTAAACAGTTTTTTCATGTATTTAGTTACAATGAAAATATTTTCATTGCATTTTTGATATAAATTTAATATGATTTCATTGATTCATGATTAGCTCTCTAATGTCGTAGGACCTACATAACTAATATGTATGTTCGTCACATTTAAGTGAGCAATATAAATGATCGTAAGAATTTGGTTGCTAAGAACTTAAAGCTCAATTATCAGGGCAGATCTATCTAACGATGTAGATGGGTTTCATCGCTTTAATTGGACCCCATTTTCTAACGATGTTTAATGGTTCTTTCAATAATCAAGATTAAACATCGTTCGAAAACGGGGTCCAATTAAAGCGATGGAACCCATCTACATCGTTAGATAGATCTGGCCTGATCATTGAGACGTCTTCAATGCGATAATGATATAGTGTGTATTGTTCATGACAGGCCACACTCCTTCATTATCGCATTCAAGATGAGTGATGTTACTTAGACTCTATTCTTTACTCAACATTTGTAGATTGTTTATATCACTCTGTTTGCTTTTTATATATGTATGATGTATTTTTGATATAAGAATTATGTTGCATTTGTATTGAGAGAATAAGGAAAAAAGTGGCGGATGTGTGTGTGAATATTTAGGCTAAAACAGCTAAGTATCAAAGATGGAAGAAGAATCAGTGATGGATGAAAAGCCACCACTTTCAAGTATGAACATAAACTTGTTCTGGTGTTTCATCCATTACTGATTCATCTTTGCTCTTTGCCAAAATATAGAAACAATTATCAAGTATATGTTCAACTTGTCATTCTTGCACGATTAGCTCTCTAATGTCGTAGAATCTACATAATTAATATGTATGTTCGTCACATCTAAGGGAGCAATATAAATGATAGTAAGAATCTGTTTTCTAATAACTTAAAGCTCAATTATAAGGCAAGATCTATCTAACATTGTAGATTGGTTCCCTTGCTTAATTTGGAAAACGTCTACTATCGTTTGTGTGGTTGATCTTGATCACCAGTTTTGGCTCTTTCAATAAGATACATTCTTGAAAGTGCCAAAGCGTGATCAAGATCAAGCACACTACCGTTATTAGACGGTGTCCAAAAAACAAAGCAATGGAACCTTTCTGGAACATTAGATGGATCTGGCCTGATAATTGAGACGTCTTCAATGCGATAATGATAAAGTTTGTATTGTTCATGACATGCCACACTAGTTCATTATCGCATTCAAGATGAGTGATTAATGAGTGTGTAAATACTCATCATTTCTGTTACATTTAAGCTGCAAAAACATATGAAAACATACAGGAATGCCTTGTAATACATAAAATTATCCCTGGATTGTGTTTTTATGCAAAAGGATTAAAAACTTATGAAAAACAAAACATTTCACATAATTTACAGTTTCAGTCCCTGAACTTTGAAAAATTGGCAAAACTAGTCCCTGGTAAATCAAAACATGAAAAATATCATCAAAGGTCCTTGGGATTCATAAGTTATAAGAAATAGTCCTTTAAAGTTTAAAATCACATATTTACAACTTTGGTCCCTCAACTTTGAAAAGTGTCAAAATAGTCCCTAAGGTTTTGAAAAATGGAAAATGTGAAAAATAAACCTTGCACTATTCTAAATTGACAAAATTGGTCCTTATGATAACTTTTGAGAAGTTAGAAATTAAACCCTTCAAAAATCAGAAAATTACAGGTTTGGTCCCTGGAGTTTGTGGAATTGGCAGAAAAGGTCCCTGGGTTTTGAAAATTGGAAATTTATATCTTAGGTCCTTGGGTTATTCATAAATGACAATAATGGTCCTTATCAATACTTTGGGAAATTGGCAACAAACAGCCCTCAACTTTCACTAAATTACACAATTGGTCCTTGTTGTTCACTACTAAAACCAACCGGCCCTTTTTATTATTTAAACCCCAAACAAACAAACCCACCCACTATTAAACCCAACCCACTCCTAGGCCCAGTCCACACCCCTTTATAATAATACCAGGGTTTGACCCTGGTCAAAATACCACCACCCCGCCATCACTGTTCACCCATCTCTCCCATACCACCCAGTCACATACCAGGTGGTTTTTACCACCTATTTTCACCCTCCACCTCACTACTCTACTCACCCACTCCCTCCACCACCTCTGTGACTACAACCCACCACAATAAATGCACTTCTCACCCAAAATTCCCTCCAAACCAGTTCCACTCCTCTGTTTTCCATCCTAAGCCCCAACTTGCATCAAAAATATCTTCCATGTCTCCCTACACCTCATAGATCATTCCAAAGTTCTTTAATTGCAAAATCTCTGCCTCAAGCAACCTTTGTGGAATTTGGCGCCAAAACAGTTTAAACGGCCAAGATGTGTTTGACTGATCCAATGGCTAAATTGAGAAGTGGGAAAGTGTGAGAAGTATGCAAGGAACACAGATGGTCATCTATATAGAGAAGAAAAGCAGTGTGGAACAATCATCTAGTTTTAATTTCAATAATGTATGTCGACTAGTTAAGTTTTTAATTTCCAATGTTGTTCTAAGCTTTCAAGTACTGTATTTTGTATTCTCAGTGATAAATAAATCTTTTTCAAGTTCCAATTTCAGTTCCAAGTATCAATTTTATGTTATGAGAAATTTGTACTAAATTTCCATGTTTATTTAAATATTGTTAGTTGTTGTTGTTATGGACAAATAAGCTCACATAAGCTCCTCACATAGCTTGTGTAAGCTATTAGAAACTTTAAAAATCAGTTTATAGTTAATAAATAAAAATACTAAAAAATCAAAATAAATAAGAGTGAAAATAAAAAATTAGTGTGCAATGATGATCAAAGCTTGGAGCAAAGTGTATTCTGGATTGCTTTGGTATTAGAGCTCTGTGGAGAGCATTTAGGAGTGTTATTTGGTCCTTGGTTCTGAGTTTTCATTCAAGTTCCAAATTGTAAGCATTTTCATTATTTTTAGCATTTACTGTTTCACTACTTAAAAAGCTTAGATCTTGTTAATTTAGGTTCATGTGTTGTTAGTTAGTGATTTCATAGAATAAAATTGTTAGATTGTATTTTGGAAATCATAGATGTTAGTAGTTAGTGTTTAGACAGTTAATATAGCTTAAGTGTAATAATTGGTTAATAGTTGTTAATTACTGTATAATTGTGTTCATTTGATCCAATAACATCTGTAAACATTGATTGAAATCAGTCTCATGTTGTAAATTGTGGATTTGTAACACTAATCATAAAAACACCCTTGCTAAGGTGTGTTTGGATCAAGCTGCTTATCTGATTTCTTGCATGTTATTGTCCTTGATTCTTGTTGCTGCATGTTTGTTTAGTTCAATATAGCTCAGTTTTGTCATAATATAGAGGTCTCATTAGTTAAAAAGTCAAAATTAGTTGGTAATTGATCTATCTGTTAACTGTTAGTGTAAATCAGTCCCATAATCTTCATATTAGCTTAGAACTTTGTAACTTAGCTTAATTCAACCATATTATAGCATAATATAACTTAGTTAATCAGTAAATTAGGATCAAAGCTCAGCTAAGTCAACTTAGTTGTAAAAATTAAAAAGTCAAATTGCAGTCACATAATTTTTGAATAAACTTTGGAATTTTATTGTGATCTTGTTATTTGATACTAGGATCTGAGCTTGTAGGATAATTAAGTCTTGTTGCTAATCTGTATGTTACTATTTTTAATAATTTTTATTTAGCTGATTAGAGTGCTTATCTAGTGCTTAACTTTTGGTGATTCTTCATAAGCCTCCCCTGAACACAGTTTTGATACTCACTTTCACACGCTTGCATAAGCTTGTTTAGTGAGTGTTGGTCTGAGTATTTTGGTTGCTTGTGATACCCATGTGGCTAGTTATCTGAACTAAGTGCTTATTTGCTTTTATCTGCTTATCTGTACTGCTTATCTTGCTTTAACTTGTGCTATCAAATAATCCTAATCACTGATCACTCAGTGTAAACAAGTAACTTCACAAGCCCATCATCAGCTCATTAATGAGTTTTGGCTTGTGATCTTTAGCTCTTTAAGAAGCTAAGCAACCTATCTTATCAGTTCAAGCTTTAATTTTCACTCACATGCCCTTTTACTAGGGCTGCATCTCAGCTTAAGCTTGTCCATTCACTCAGTTCACTGAGTGAACCAGTCAACCCACCACACTTTACAAGCCCATCATAAGCTCATTACTGAGCTTGTGCTTGTGATTATTGGCTCATTAAGAAGTTAAGCAATCATATTATTAATTTCAAGTTTAACATTCCATTCACAAGCCCTTTAACTAGGGCTGCAATCAGCTGGAAGCTTGTTCCATTCACTCAGTTAACTGAGTGAATCAGATAGGACCCCTCATTTCACAAGCTCTTTCTGAGCTCACTAGTGGGTCCCACACCCCATAAATAGGTTCTTACAACCCCCCTCCTACCAGACTTGAACCCTTGACCTTTTGTTTGACCTTTAGACTAGTGGACCCCACCTCAAAGTAGCTTGGAACCTTGTCCCAATTCTGTCTCAGAATTGAAATAAGCAAGTGCTTATTTGTTGGTTTATGCTTATTGAACCTGCTTATTTGACATAATCTTGCTCAATTGAGTTCATATCACTTATAGGAACCAGGTTTTATCTTGTGGACCCCACACAAGCTCAGTTGAGCTTATTTCTTAGCAAAGTCAATAAAAGTCAACTGTTTTGAGAAATAAGCACTCTTAGTGTTTATTTTGTGTTTATAAATTATTTCCCTTTATTAAAGTTTCATATTTTAAGTATTTTATTAGTTTTATAAAAGAAAAACAAGAAAAAAACCAAACTTAATTATAGTGATAGCTTCTATTTAATAGAAATTATCTATTTAATTTTCTTTTTAGCTTATTTATAAGCACTTCTGCTATTTTATATTTTTATCAAATCTCTTATATATTAAAGTAATTTTATAAATTTTTTCCAGATTTTTCTTTTGTCATCTAGTGTTATTTAGAATTAATATTAGTTTATTTAATAATTAAATAATAAATAAGAATTAAATAGCATAATTAATTTTTATAAGGTAACACCTATATTTTATATTTTTCCTAGCTTCTATAAGTCATAAAATAATTTTAGAAATTTTCTTGTGATTTATACTATTCATTTACTAGTTTTCATAATTTAATTATTTTAATTAGATATTAATTAACAAATAGAATAATAATTAGTGAATTAGATTAAAAATACATAATATAAACTTTTTATAATTTTATAGGATTCCTATGATGGTTAATTAGATATATAAAATTTTTCATAATTATCTAAGTCTTTCTAGTAATTATAAATAAGTTAATCAATATAATTAGTTAAATAATAATTAATTAATAATAAATAGATAAATAGTGTGAAAAATATAATTTTAATTTTAAAATAAGTTTTATAATATTTTAGATTTTTAGAAATTTTAATTTTAATTTTCTAGACTTATTTTACATTTTCCTAATTATTAGTTAATTATTAAATAATTAATAAATAGTTATTAAATAAAAATAATTAATTAAGTAGTTTTTAATTATAAAATAAATATTTTAAATTTATTTAATTTGCATTTAAGCCTCTAAGGCTTGTAAAATCCTACTATAAGTTAAATTTGTTTTTGTTTACGTTTAATTAGTAAACATTTACGTTTTCAGTCCCTTTTTTACTTGTACTTATCTGATTTCACGTATTAGTTGATATAGCTTATTAAAGCTATTCACTCTTATATTTCAGTAGTACAAATCACTTAAACCCTTTTCCTGTTCAATTCACCTGATCTAGAAGTCGTTTTATTTCAAATTTCACATCTCGTTGGGATCTAACGATCCGGGGAAACACTAAACTCACCGGAGTATTGGTTTAGGCTGTTTGACTTGTTGACCATTACTTGGTTGATATTATCTGACTGTTTAGCATCAATCAGTGATGTTACTTAGACTCTATTCTTTACTCAATATTTGTAGATTGTTTGTATTACTTTGAGTCTGGAATTTCAACATACCTTTCCATTCTAAGTTCCCATACTGTTTGCTTTGTTTTTTTAACAATCTAGCAATGCGGCTGGTGCAGTCCTTTGCTCAAAGGGAGTTGAAACGACAAAGCAAGCAGTAGTGGGAACTTAGAAGGGTTACGTATGTTGGTTTATTGCATTCCATTCTTTTTTATGATCTAAAACCAACCATCCACCAAGTAATGTGGCCATTGGAGTTCCAAGAACAAAGGTTGTTTCAAACACACCCTGAATTGCAACATTATCTTTTATTTCATTTACACTATATTTTTTAAAATTTTAATATATGTTTTAATTTTTTTGCAGCAAATCCATGGTTAGACTACTTTCCAAAGGGATATTTGGATCAGGTCAATCATGAAATTTTGCAGATTTCTTCAAGTCAATCATGTTCCATTGTGGCTAGTCTTTGTTGGCGACTAATATGTATATAGTTCTATCAAGAGTTATAAGCATTGATCCCTGGAAAACGCTCATCCCAATGGATCATGATTGGCCTGAAGATGTTGAAAAGGTTCAAGCCACCTGTGGGAAACATCAATCCTTTCCTGCATTAAACATAGGTATTTCGGTTTTCCCATATCCCCTTTTTATACTCGTTTCCATGTGTATCTCAAATCACAAAATCCTAGTTTATCAAATCTCTAAATAAAAACCTGCAGGAAGTATTCATAAACAATGTCTGCAAATAACAAGAGATCAGCATAATGGGTTGAAGGAGAAGGTTCAAGCAGGTCTGCTTCAAAAAAGAAAGCGGCAAAAAGTGTAAAAAAAATTAAATTGGATGGAAATGCGTGGTACAATTGGTGGGCTGCTGAAAGAAAGAAAGCAGGAAAAACACAATTTATCAAACAACATGCTGAGGATAAAAAGGAGTACAAAGCAACAAAAAAACAATCTCTCAAACAATATCACAAGGCGTACAAGACATTGGATGATGATGATTTGTTTGATGTGGAGTTTGATGGGTTAGATTACGAAGATGCACATGTGGCATTTGACCCGGAGAAATCTCCAAAATTAGATTAGTAGATTTTTAGAATGTGTAACTTTTATTTCCAGTATTTTGTAATTTTTCATTTCAAGTTTTAATGGAAAATGTTGAATCTTAATTCCAGTAGACCAGTACTTTTGTCATTGCTGAATTTTCTCATTACTTGTTGATATTAATATAATGATTCACCCTTTGCAGTATAAAAAGATTCTGCTGCTAAGAAAACGTTACTGCAGCTGGTTTTGTACATTATTTTGTAATTTTTCATTTCAAGTTTTAATGGAAAATGTTTAATCTTAATTCCTGTACTTTTGTCATTGCTCAATTTTCTCATTACTTGTTGATATTAATATAATGATTCACCCTTTGCACTAAAAAAAATGCTGCTAAGAAAACGTTACTTCAGGTGGGTTTGTACTTCTAGAACTGAGAGTGCAGGGGTGGATTGGTAACATTTACACTTAACAGTTTAAATCCCCAATCAAATCGATAATTCAGTTTCACGCACACATAATTTATCTATAATCACAAACACTAACATCTTTTATCAATCATTTTCAAAATCCCCAAATCACAAAACCCTAATTCAAGATGGTGTTGCCAATTGAATCAAAACGCACATTTGTTGACAGACACAACATGGTCGCTTTTTTGAAGAAACCAGATGGTTCTGAAGGATTCACACAGATAATCGATTTCTTGAATGCTACCCCTATTAGGTATGCATTAACTGTGAATCCTCCTATATGCATTTATTTTATTAAGTAGTTTTGGGCTACTACTAAGGTCATAACTTTTAATGAAGGAAAACAGATTAAGGCTAAGTTAGATGGCCAAGATATACTCATAATTGAGTCATCTATTAGGGAATCTCTTAACCTACCAGATAATGAAGTGATTGTGTGTCTTGAAAATGCCGCCATTTTCAAAGGTTTGAAAAAAATGTGGTATGAGAAGAAGTATAATAGATTAAAATTTTACAAAGGTCTCTTCTCATCTCAGTGGAAATTCTTGATTCATACTCTCTTACATTGTTTGAGTCCTAAAACAACAGGTTAGAATGAGTTTGGTACTACCATGGCATCAGCTGTGATATGCCTTAGTAAAGGAAAACCTTTTAATTTTTCAAAAATGATTTTGGATGGTATGATCAAGACGTTGGATGATGATGGTAACTCTTTATTATATCCAAGATTTTTGCAGCTTATTATTCCAAATCAATTGACTACTATTAAGACAAATAGAGCAACTTTTTATGCCACCTCGCTACAAAAGAAAGTATTTTCAAATCTGAAAAATAATGGCAAGGATTTTTCAGGAAGGGTTACACCACTTTTTCCATATATGGTGAACCTTCCACAAAAAAAGGGTGAGGATGTCATGGAAGGGGCTGCCACTTCTGCTGCTAGCTTAGAAGCAGAGCAGACCAGTGGTAACATAATGAGACTGAGTATATAGCCGTTGATTCACCTCTCAGTGAAGGACTGAAGGTAACACATCCCGAAGTGATGAGGGTAGATCTGAAACACATGAATTGATGGATACTGATGTACAAAATGTCAATTCCAATGATCCATCTCTCGGGCTAGGTAACATAAGCCGAAGTCGTGAGGCTAGAATGAAACTTATACAGGATTTGAAGGACAATTGTACCCAGTTAAAAAAGGATGTTCTTGGCCTCCAAAAGCACACAACAAAACAAGGTGAAAAGATCAAAAAGTTGAAAAAGAGACTTCAATATTTGGAAAGTCAACAGAGCTCAAGAAAAACTCAGTTTAGACGTTTGAAGAAGGTGGGCACAACACACAGGATGAGTTCTTCTAAGGCTGCTAGTTTGGAGGATCCTCCCAAACAGGGGATGAATGAAAGCAGAGTCTCAGGGGAGGAAAAAACAAATGCTAAAGGTGCTTGTGCTGATATACACGTGGATATGGATATTGGGATTGATAGTGGTGATAATATGGATGATGACTATGTAGTTGCGGACAATGAGGGTAATGAGGCAGTTTTGGAAGATGTAAATAAAAAGCAGGTAGTGGAATTTCCAGGTGAAAATATTGTACAAGCTTCAAAGATCATGGTGGAGACTAATACTGGTTTGGGAGAAACTGCTGCTACTAGTAATGTTGAACAACTGGCAAAGGTGGTACAGGATGTTTCTGCTGCTACAACAAATCAAGTTTCTACTGCTGAAGAGGTTGCAAAGAGAGTTGATGAAGCTGAAATAGCTAACTTTATGGATGAGAAAAGTAGATCTAAAGTGTCTGAATTTGAAACAGAAGAGCAAGTAGCATTCATTCTTCAAGAAAAGGAGAAAAAAAGAGCTCATGCAGAAAAAATGCAAGCTTTTATTGATGAGGATGAAGTTCTACAGGCTAGGATTGCAGAACTTTACAAAGATAAGACTTTAACTGATGATAACAGAGTACAAAGACTTGCTGATTTGATAAATGAAAGAGGTGTAGAATTAGCTTTGAGTCAGCTAAGTAAGTCAATGAAGCAAGGTCAAAGTCAGAAGACGAAAAGAAATACCACAAAGTCTCCGCTCATGAGTGTAATGAAAACATACTTAAAGAATCAAGGTTTTTATAAACCTCATCAACTCAGGGGAAAGTCATATGACGAAATTGCACATCTATACTACCACTGCAAGAGATATATTGAAGAAAAGTTTATCCCCATGGGTACAGAAGAAACACCATCAAAGAAACAAAAGATCATTGAAGACAAGATGCTGAGAAGAAGAATGATTCATAAAGAAATGAAGACAGCTCTTCTCTTGATCAGATGATGGTGATTGTTCCTGAAACATTATATGCTGATCCTATTCAATCTAGACATCCAATCATAGACTGGGAGATTTACAAAGATAAATTTGGAAAGGCTTGGAAGATAATCAGGCTTGGTGGAGGATCAGAAGTGTGCAAAAGTTTTCAAGAATTGATAAGAAGAAGTGACAGAGAAGACTTAGACAGATTATGGGAGTTAGTTAAAAAAACTCAAAACAATCAAGAAGCCAGATGTGAAAGAGCAAGAGTTGTGGGTTGAGTTACACAGGTTATATGAACCTGATCCAGCTGATATCTATTGGAACTTCCCAATTCATGATCTCTCAACTTCATGGAAGTTTTATGATAGCTGCAATGTACATCAGTTATCAACACAAGGTGGAGTTGATGTTTTTATGCTTGCAGAAAAAGAGTATCCTTTGAGTGCTAATTTACTTGCTGTGATGATATCTAAAAAGATCATATGTGAAGAAAGTACAGAGGTGGTTAAAGATCTCATTAAAAGAATTCGTGCTCAGTATGAGAGACAAATGCAAGAACGGAATAAAATAAGATAAGGTGTTTGGAGGTAGCAGGGGTGTAGCTTCTCTGTTTTCATTAAACAGAGAATTGTAGCTTCTATGTTGTTTGTACAAAAGTTACTAATGCTATTATTAAGTTACTACTGCTATTACAATAGTTGTTTGTGTAATTTAGCCTATTGTAATGGATTTAGACTCCAAAAAGTCAAGCTTTTCTATGGCAATGAAAAAATTTGCAGTTTTCACTAGTATATCTACTTGCAGGCAAGCTTTATTCAATTTGCATTTTCCATTTATCATGTATATGCAGTTGCAGGCAATTTAGTAACATGTTACTTCATTAAAGTTAAAAATTGACTTTAGAAAGTCAAGTAACACTGTTCCTATACGGGTTACAAAGTACATAAGTTATCAGAAATGTGTGACCATATGTATCAATTTGTGACTACACTTAAATAATGTGTGACAAAATATGACTCTATGATTTAGACACCTAAATAAATACTTCATGTGACCATATATATAGCATCTTTAATTTAGTCACACAAAAACTCAATGTGACTAATATCAAGGTTAGTGATAACTGAATTCACATTTTGCTATAAGTAATAGTCACATGAATATTTCACAATGTGACTATTTTGAATGTATTGGTCACATATAATACCCTTATGATGTGGCCATAAACATCATTTAGAAACACATGTGTGATATGGTGTGACTATTGTAAAGCCTATAGTCACATGATCGTGCTTCAATTAAGTGTGGCTATACACATTAGGATTTGGCAAACAAACACACACTAAACTTTAGACACACGTATTAACTTACGTGACCATATGTATCGAATTTTAGTTACACTTAATCATGTTTCTATGGTTTAGTGTGACCATATATGACATTTGGTCACACTCTTCAAGTGTGTGACATATATTTGTCACTCTTAAATGCATTTCGTGACTAACGCTTCAAACTGAGTTTCTAGTTGTCACACATTTCAAATTCATATGTGGCTAACTATTCAGCAAAGAATAGCAGTCACGTTTATATAATGTGTGGCAAACTTGACTATATAATTTAGCCACATACGCAAGTACTTCATGTGACCATATATCTTTTTGGTCACACTGTTCAATTGTGTGACATATATTTGTCACATATGTATATCTATAGTGTGACTAATGTTTCAAGCTGATTTGTATCCGTCACACGTCCTGAATTAAAAGTGACTAAAATGTCGAAAAATATTTACCAGTTACCCTCTGGTCACATATATACACAAATGTGTGACATATATTTTACGAAATGGTCACATAAGTCGGATCAAGTGTGGCTGTTTATTTAAGGCCGGTACATTTAGTCACGTAAATATGTTGCTGTGTGACCATTCGAAATATGCTATGTGTGACGAAAGGCCAAATCTGTACTAGTGTTAAGTATAAATACTTTGCAACCAAATACTCTAAAATACTCTAAGGAAGGCTTCCTATTTCTAAGTATTTCATATGGAGTTTTATTTATGACCTTTCTTAAATGAATTCTATTAAAGATATAACATGCGGTATCTAGGGCATGACATAAAAACTTTTGTGGGATGGATTGCTCGTCAAGCATTGCACGACTCATCTTTCTTAACTTACGATGTTTTCTTTCAACAATCTCAAGCGATTGAGAAGTGAAACGGGCCCGATAAGTTATAAGATATTCCATGTTGTTCACAAAAGGTTCCAAATTGCATTTTATCAAATTCGCTACTATGATTTGTTTTAATTGAGACAATTGAACAATCAAGTAGGTTTTCAAGTTTCTTTCTTAAAATGTTGAATTTATTCAAGACTCCATCCTTGTTTTCTAAGAATAAAATCCAAGTGTAATTTGAATAATCATCTATAATCATTAAAGTGTAGAAGTTTCCTCCATAACTTTGGATCGGAGATGGACCATACAAATCCAAATGAATCAACTCTAAAACCCTATTAGTTGTCACTTCCTTTTTGTTCCTATTATTAGTTTGTCCTTGACTCCCTAGACATATATTACAATAATGTCTTTCAAAACTCAACATTGGTAAATTCCGTACTAGTTCATTGGAAGCTAGGTTTTGGACTAACCTCATATTGGCGTGACCTAACCTTCTATGCCAAAGCGTTAAGTTGTCCACCATGGACGTAAGACAAATGTGTTGCTTAGAATTATCTCCTATCTTGCATGTATACAAGTTATTTCTCCTAATACCTTTAGCTAACACAACACCATTTTTACTAATAGTACAATCTACTTTAGTAAATTTAACCTCACAATAATCATCACTTAATTGACTCACACTAATCAAATTGAAACTTAGACCCCTAACATGCTCAACATTGGAGATTTCTATGGAGTCATGAAGGACATTACCTTTGCCGACAATTTTGCCGTTAAGTTTGCTTCCAAAAATGACTTGATTGCCGTTATACTCCATGCAAGAAGTGAACAATCTTCTATTCCTGGTCATGTGCTTAGTGTAACCACTATCCACAATCCACTCGTCCGGTTGTAGATCACTTTTGAGACAAACCTACAACAGAGATATAACTCATGCCTTTGGTACCCATTGTTTCTTGGGTCCATTTCGGTTAGCATTTAAAATTCCCAAGTCAAACATCCTTGGGTCTTGAAGCAAGATACATAAATTTTCAATACCAAAGCTAGAGAAAGCAGACCAAGGATCATTTTGAAAACAATTTTGATTTTGATAGTTTGGTCTATAGTAGTTATATCCTTGAGGTCTAAAGAAGGTTTGGTTTGAATAGGAGTTATCTCTCCTTTGGTAGTTATTATGTTGATGTTGTGATGACCTTTGATTATAATTATAGAAGTTTCTTCTTTGATTATTTTGAAGTGAAGGTCTTTGGTTATATAGATTAGTAGGTCTCATATTGGGTGTAGGCAAAAGTGGTCAAGTATTAAGTCGAGGTTGTGTATAACCAAGGCCATTATGATAACCCGACTTGTAAAGTTGTTTAGGGTTCTCTCTCTTTGTACCAAAAAATTGGTTACCTCGAGTGTTTGCAAGAGGAGCTTGAGGAGTAATTGGTTTGATAAAAGTTTTCGACGATTCTCCAATTTCCCTCAGAGGACTGGCGCGCTTCTGGCGCGTTGACGCGTCATGCAGCGCGTCAGCTTCGGAAAATTTTGGAATCTCGTTTTCTTTAGCCTTTACAAATGTTATTGGTTTTGTCAGACTTACGAAAGTGATTTCTCCTTGTTTTGAAAATCCAGAACCTTCCTTATCTTGGGACCTCTTTTGACTACCAATAATTTCTTCTAAATCATTTGTACTTTTCTTAAATTTTGAAAAACTTAGAGACTCCTTTTAAAGTTTAGATACTTTATCTTTTAAACAGTCAACCTCAAGTGTGAGTGACTCACAACTTTTACATGGTTTAATTACCTCTTTACAATGATTTAGTTTCTTGACTTCCTTTTCAAGCTCATAAACTTTCTTATTGAGTTTACTATGTTCTTGTTCAATGATGCGTTTTTCATTAAGAGTTTTCTCAAGTGTTTTTCTAAAATTCTCATTCTCCTCTTGCAAATCATTGATATCTAAATTATTAAAGGAAGAAGAAGAGTTTAGGGGTACCTCAAGTTTTTCTTGAGCCATGAGACAAGTAGCTTCCTTTGTTGGTTGATCATCATCTTCACTATCACTCCATGTTCCACCCACGAATGCCTTGTTTTCTTTTGGCTTAGAACACTCATTCATGAAGTGACCCTTTTCACCACAGTTATAGCATCCTTGCGTGCGTTTAGAGCTCTCACCAACTTTGTTGTCACCACCTTGACTTCCACCAAATTTGTTCCTTCCGTCATTCCCTTGGATTCCAACTCTATTACTGCGCCTAAAGTTGCCACCTCTTCTAAGGAACTTTCTAAAGTTCTTTGCCATCAAGTTTTACTCTTCGTCATCTTCATCATCACTTCCTTCTTGACTATCACTTCCTTCACTTGTTTGACATTTTGTGACCTTAGCTTTGAGAGCCAAAGACTTTACCTTCTCCTTCTTGTCTTTGGTGCAAGCTTTGTCATTCTCAAGGATCATTTCATAGACCTTGAGATTCCCAATAAGCTCGTCAAGGGGAAGTTCCACCAAATTCTTGGCTTCTTCTATGGCCGTCACCTTTGGCCTCCATTTTACCGAAAGTGCTCGAAGAAACTTTCTCACATGGTTCTTGTTATTGAAGCTAGGATCTAGAGCCGTGAGGCTAGTGATAATAGCATTGAACCTTGTGTAACCATTATCAATGGTTTCCTCATCTGAGATCGAGAACTTCTCATATTTTTGTATGAGGAGATCGATCTTGCAATCCTTTACTTGAGAATTGCCTTGGTGAGTGATGATGAGAGAATGCCAAATATCCTTGGCGGTTTTACAAACATGGACCCTCTCGAACTCCCTTCGAGGTAGAGCATTGTTGATTAACATCTTGGCTTCATCATTCTTGCAAAGTTTTCTCCTCTCATCATCTTTAAGATCCGCATGTGGCTTTTCCACCAACAATTTTGTTTCGGGGTCTTCCACCATGAACACAAAGTTTCCGTTTTGGATGATTTCCCACAAATCAAGATCTTTAGACCTAACATAGGTCTCAAACCGGGTTTTCCAAAAACAAAAGCCATCGGTTTCTAGCAAAGGTGGTCTTTGCATAGAACACCCCTCAACATAGTTCTCTTGAGCCTTGGATCAATACTCTAATTTACCAAAAATCTTAGTTAGGATTTTAGATTTTTAGAAAAGAAGTTTTTGACTTAAAACGACTTCTCGGGAAGGCTTTAACGCTCAAAAACTTGAGTATTCCGCTCTGATACCAATTGTAGAACCGTAGAGGGGGGGTGAATACGCTTTCTTTGGCTTTTTAAATGTTTAGAAACTTTAAGCCAAAGAGAACACCAAGTGGTTGTATAATAATCCAACAACCACAAACACAACCAAAGTATATAAAGCAAGTAAGAACAAAACGATATATACTGGTTCGGGATGGGGGGTTTATACCATCCGTACGTCCAGTTGTGAATCCGTGACTCCGATACTATTCACTAGTATAATCCTTTCGGTGAACTACAAACCGTTACAATTCTCTCCACCGATATTCACCAATATCGATGCTCACAAAGAAGGAGTTACTCCCCAACGGTATTCCGCCCTCGGAAACCACCCAAAAGAATCTCGCGATTCGACTTCACCTAAGGGTCACCAAGACCACTACCAAGACTTCCCACCGGAAGTGTCAAACCCCAACTAGATCCCCAATGATCTCGGCTTGGTCACCAAGACACAAGACTTCCCTTACAAACAAATGAATGAATAAATAAGTGTTTGTTTAATCAAGCCATAACCTAACCTAGTGACTCGATTTTAGTAGAAAGGGTATAGATAAGAAGACCCTCGACACAATCACAAGAGTGGATTAGGTTCTTGTGATTCTTCCCTTGCAAGGAGATGTGTTCTTTCAAAGATGTTAGAATGAGAATCAAGAACACAAGATTAGAGATGGAGAGATTTGAGAGTGTTTAGAGAGAAAGAATATAGAGAGAAAGAATAATGGCAAGGGGTTAGGAATACAAGAGGCAAGGGTGGTATTTATAGGCCAAGAACCCAAACTTGGGAAATTTTACCGAGGCTGACGCATCACCCGCGCGTCAACACGCGGGTTGCGCGCCAGGCGTCTGTAAGAATTTTCCCAAGTGTTGGGTGTTGGATCTTATAAATACCTATCCTTGCTAAACCCCCAATTGTACTTCACGCAAAACCTTAACATTAATCAATCTAAGGTTTACCAACTCAGATAGCCAATTAGAAAATCATTTTGTAAAGAGTTTATGAGAAAACCAAATACCAAGGTTAGAAGAGTAGAAAGGGTAATTTGGTAGGGGTAGATTGGGTATTCCTCACATGGCATAATAGAGAAGAGAATATGCCATGGGATATTCCAAAGGTATATTCCTTTGCTTGAGGGGGAAGAATGAGATGGAGGGTTGAGATGGTTTTGGTTTGAAATAGAGGGTTGAGATTAAAGGCATGTGTTGAAATAGAGAGAAGGAAGGATGAATGGTTGAGATGTGTTGGTTTGAATTGGATGGATAGGATCAAGTGGAGCCTCTTTTGAAATTCAAATTAAATCCCATGTGTTGAATTAGAGAGGAGGTGATGAGTTGTATGGATGGGATATTCCAAAGGAATATGCTTTGCTTGGGGGGAAATGGTGAATCAATGGTTGAGATGGTTTTAGTTTGAATTGAATGGTTGAGATAAAAGGGAGCCTCCTTTGGAATTCAAATAATTCCCATGTGTTGAATATGGAAGGTTGAGATGTGTTGTAAGGGAATGGATGGTTGAGATGTAGAGTGTGTAAGGGAATATGTAAGAGTGTAAGAGATTGTGTAAGAGAATATATGATTTGGATATGATTTTGGGAGAGATTGTGGGAGGATTTGGTGGCTTCGTCTTTTGTGATTAAGAGGGTTAAGAGGAGATTAAGAAATAATCTAATTTTCATTAAGAAGAAAAGGTTTAGACAATTAAGATTATAAGTTGAGAAAATCATAGGTTACTTATAAGTTCAAGTAACACAACGTCGAGAATCCATAGTTTCATATCTCGTGACTTTCCACGACTCGACGTTCTCAACTAATACCTTGGTTCAAACAAGTTAAGTGCTTTGCCTTGATGTAAATCATAACCCAAGTGGGAAAGGATGCGTTTACGCAAAGTAACCTTTGACTTAGTTTGACAAATAAGGGAGTAAACCCGTTATGTAATTAGAGAAGACGTAAGCACGGGATATGAGCATATGGATGCTTTCGCATGATGTTACGTGAAATCTATAAGCTCCATAAGTTTAGAAAAGCCTTGGCTAGAGGCGATAGTTAGAAAACATGAGTTGGCGTTTTCCCGTAAATGGGTGCTTTAAAAGTTGGATATCTCTAATCCCAAAACTCGTTTCGAGTGTTCTCAATTAAGCACATAACATATTCATACCTGTATTGAAAGATCCACATTTGTCGGTTAAGGGGAAAGCCGACTTTCAAAATTCGCCCAGAACCATACAGTGTCCTAGCTCGTCACCCGCGCGTTGACGCGCAGGCAGCGCGCCAGGAGCAAATATGGGCTCCAGGGAATTTGGCTAACGTTTGTTATTTTATGTGTTTCGATGGTTTATTTGTCATCATTAAAACATAAAGAGATCTTGATCATGTTGCCTGAACAATCTCCCTCTTTTTGATGATGACAAATAAAAACCGAAAGCAAATAAAATTACAAAACTGGGCGAAGACAAAGCGCGCCCTTGGTGTAGCTTGCGTCTTGACCTTTGCATTGTAATTTGGTGAAGCCTTTAACATTTCTTGAACTTCTTGAATGGACTTCACGCTCTTGCTTTCTTTCTCCCCCTTTTGTCGAATCAAAAAGGTGGGACTACCAATCAAGCCAGGTTTCGAACTTGTGCCCGTGGGATAAATGAGCTAGCTTGTATGTGCACCCGAATGTTCTCCCCCTTGAACATAGCTCCCCCTAGATCATTGCTCCCCCTTGTTTCAAGGCGGGGATCCATGGGTCAAGAGCCTCACCTTTGCGGTGGCCTAGCTACAAATAGAAATCACAACATGCAACAAACAAGAAATCCTCACATGTGAAAGTTTCAAAATGGGTTAGGTGACCATTTGGATACTTGCAACATGGGTTAGTTCACATCATAACAATATATATTAGTGTCCAAGATGACTCCACTATCCAAATGTTGAGCAAGACACAAGAATAAATATATATGTATGTAAGAAATCAATCATTATAGTTGCCAAATATCAAAAGAAATCGTATCAAGGAAATAAACATCACAAGCATTTTATTAAATACACATAATGAAGGACACACAAAAAGAACATCATTCAATCCTATCATATTTTATTCATATAAGCTTGTGAAAAGTCCTAGATTGTTACTACTAGAGCAAGGTTTCACTACTTCACACTTCATCCTTTTCTTGAAGAGTTACCCTTGAGATGTCTTTGAGAACGGCGGTCATCACCAACATGTCATTGTTGATTGATTTGTGTAGTTCTCTAATCTCCTCACGTATAGCGAGAATATTCTGCTCAATCACACCATTGGTTGAGCAACATGTACACCTACAAGTGTGATCATTCTCAAGGGGTTCGCCAAGTTTTCCTTCAATCTTGGCCCAAATGTCATCTCCAACAAAACAAAGTTTGAGGAAATCTTTCACAATTGGGATTTGCGCACTACTAATGTTGTCCCAATCTATGTTTTCCTCCTCTTCTCTTGTCATCATTCTCCTACCATCATTAAAGTGGTGTGATGACCCAACAAATTCATCTTCCATATCCATTTTGAGTGTGTTTTAAGTGTTATTTGATCTTAGCAAAGTTTGATGTCAAGATAACTAGCAAGATTACTCCTTTTATAGGTGAATTAAGTTGGTAGTTAGGATTCTTTGCACATAAAAGTTGGTCATGTTATTAATGATCAAGTTACATAGATGCTTGATAAGATGTTCAACCCATTTAAGTCATGTACTAATATGCTTAGATCACATGGTGTTGGGAAGAGATATTCAATGAGAAATGAGTGTTCTAGATAGGCTTAAGTTGAGGTTGGGTGGACTAGAAACCCATGCTAGTTACTATCAATTCCCATGCATGAAACTACAAGCAATTAATTATTAGGAGATAGCATTATTCAATTTAATTTAAGCATGCAACATGTAATTTATCACATAAGGTGAACAAGTAGAATTAGATACAAGATCTTTAACACAAGTGTGAATTGTGTTTCGATATTTTATCTAATCTTGGAAACTTAACATAGTCAAAATTTTCGAGATGAATCAAGATAATTTGTGTCAAGTTTTCTTGTTCAAACACATAGTATACACATGTAGGATCTAGGATATTATCAATCATTGTTTGAATGATGAATTGATACATATCTTTCCTCTAGGAAGTCATTTATTTGACTTTCCTTCCATGCCTTCAGATAAGTCCTAGACATATACCCATATAGCCACTAAGAACACCTAAAGGACGTGCAAATGACTTCTAGACAACTCATTATATCTTATGGATTGTTCACTTAAGATGCATGTCAACCATGACCATCTAGACCTATCCCAAAACAATTTGGACTCTTGAAAAATATCATGCCAAAAAAATAATTGTTGACATAAATAATGTCTAAAAACATTGTTAGCATATTAACAATATCTCTATGTTTTGATAATTACAAAGCATAAACTCATTAATCTAAAACTTATGACGTAAACAAGTTTTTAGTGCTTAATATTTGTCTTTGCATCCATATCACTTAAGGTATGAATAAACAAAGTGTTTATTGCATTTCAAGATCAAAGGAATCTTTCTAATCACTAGAATTTTTATAAAATGTATTAAACATTCTATATCTTTTACAAAATTACTTTTGGAATTAAAAGAATATGTTTAATTCATTATAAATACATGATTTCAAATTTCCAACCAAAAATGGCAAATTTTATCCAAAAAAATATTCCCCACTAGAAGATAAGAAAATCCAATGTTCTGAAGGGGCGGCCCCCTTAATTCATTAGGCGGCCCCCTTAATCATTAAGGGGACCGGCCTCTAATTAAGGGAACCGGCCACGCTCCAAAACAGTAAATTTTCTCCCTATAAATACTGGTTCATCCCACAGAATTTTCTTACCTTTTGCACCCCAAAACTTTCTGTTCTAGATCTCATTTCTATTCTCTAAAATCCTTTGATCATACATACATAAATCTTTGTTTCAAAGTGATCCAAACCTCTACCTTTCAAGTGCAAGAGAAGAATACTTCAATCCTTCAAGAAAAGAAGTATTACAACTTATTATGACTTCTACATCCAAGTTGTTAGAGCATCATCCATTATATCTATTTCTTTGTGTAACTAGTTGTGAATATTTGATAGAAGATAGATTAGCAAGGTGTGTAGATAGAGTGAGTGTGTAGTAGATAGTTGTGAAGTAGAGAAGTTGGGAAGTAGATAGTTGTGAAGAAGATTGTTGTGAAGTAGATAGTTGTGAAGATAGATAGGTGTGAAGAAGTAGTGTTGTGATTAAGTAGTGACTAGGTGTGAAGAAGTAGTGTTGTGATTAAGTAGTGACTAGGTGTGAAGAAGTTGTGTAGAAGATGTGAATAAGTTGTGACGAAGTTGTGGTGTGTATATTGGTGTGTAAGGTTTTCTCCGCCATAAGGGAGCTTGTTGACATAGTGAAGAAAACTCTCGAGTAGGTGACTCGAGGAGTGGAGTAGGGCAAGGAAGGTGTCCTTGTAGCCGAACCACTATAAATCCTTTGTCTCGCGGTTAGATCTTTCCATATCTTACTTATTATCTTGCTTATATCGTTATTACTTTTGTAGACGTAGACGTATATATATATATATATATATATATATATATATATATATATATATATATATATATATATATATATATATATATATATATATATTTGCTCATATAGTGCTAGTATTGATTTTACTTAAAGATCAAACGAAAGTTTCATTCACAAAACAAAGTTTTTACAATCAAACAAAAAAGGTAACATACATATAATTGATCATTTCGATCAAGTAAAGTTTTCATACAAAATATAACTAAGGATTATAAAATAAACGATTACTTACTTATCTCTCGTATATAGCTATAATTGTTTATATTGTGCATGTGTTGATTTCACATACTTAGCTTATATTATTATTGTTCATACTTAGATATAGTTGTTCATATTGTTCAAGATTTGAGTTCACATAAGATTGAATCAAAGTTTTAAAAGCAAACAAGGTTTTAAAACTAAACTAAGTTTTCATAATAAAATTAAAAAGACGTAAAACTATTCAACCCCCCCCCCCCCCTTCTAGTTTTCCACAATTGGCATCAGAGACAGGTTAAACAAGATTTTTAAAATATACTGTATTTTAAAACTTGTATCGATCTATGGAATCGGAAAAATATTTAGAAAGGCAATCTATGCAAAGACCACCACTATTTGAAAGTGATGGTTTTCTTTATTGGAAAAATAGATTCGAAACTTATGTGAAATCAAAAGATCTTGATCTTTGGCATGTCATTATCTTTGGTGATTTTCCCCCTATTCAATATAATTTTGAAACTAAAATGGATGAAATTGTATCTTTTGAAAAACAAAATGATGATTTGAAAAAGAAACTAGCAAAAAATAATGAGGCTAAAATGGTTATTTATAATGCGTTACCACGCAAAGAATATGAAAGAATTTTTATGTGTAAAACCGCAAAAGAAATTTGGGATTCTTTACTAATCACTCACCAAAGTAATAGTCAAGTTAAAGATAACAAAATAAATCTTCTTGTTCAACAATATGAACAATTCACGATTCTGGAGGAGGAATCAATAGATAATGCTTTTGCTAGGTTTAACACTATCATCACAAGTTTAAAAGCACTTGATGAGAATTTTTCTAGTAAGAATTTTGTTAGGAAATTTCTTAGGGCACTTCATCCAAAATGGCGAGCTAAAGTTACGGCGATTGAAGAATCGAAGAACTTGTCAACTCTTCAACTTGATGAGTTGATCGGCAACCTGAAAGTCTACGAAGCAATAATAAAGAAAGACTCCGAGATGGTCAATGGAAAAAGAGAGCAAAGCAAGTCAATTGCGTTGAAAGCTAGGAAGGAATCTAGTAACGAGGATAGCTCAACCTCCGAAAGTGATGACGAAGAATATGCGATGGCCGTAAGAGACTTCAAGAAATTCTTCAAAAGGCGAGAAAGATTCGTTAGACAACCGCATGATGAAAGGAAAGCAAACCAAAGAAATAAAGATGACAAAAATGGCAAAAGTGATAGGAAGTGCTTCAAATGTGGTGATCCAAATCATCTCATCGGAAAATGTCCAATGATGTCAAGAAATCAAAATCAAAAGGCGTTTGTTGGAGGAGCTTGGAATGATAGCGATGACGATGAGAAAGAAATCACAAATGAGGAGAAATGTCTTATGGCTAAGACATCAAGCGAAGTACGTTCCGAAACCGAATACTTTAGTGATGAAAATTTATCATTAGACGAAAAAGACCTAGATAGTGAATATAATAGGTTATGCAAATTAGGTCAAAAGGTTATAGCTAAAAATAAATCACTAAAACATATTAATAATCTATTAGAAAATGAAGTACTCGAATTAAAAATTAGACTACAACATTTGGAAAAAGGAAAAGAAGTTTTTATAGAATGTAAAACATGCATAGAGGTTAATAATGAAAACGAAAAACTTAAAGATGAAATTTTCAAACTTGACAAGTTTAAAAATAGTAGTAACCCACTTAAGAAAATAATAAGTGTTCAAGAAACTTCGGGAGATAAAACCGGTCTAGGATTAACCTCAACTAATATTTCAACTAGTGAAAATAAAAGTATATAGTTTGAATGTGAATATAGTAAACAAAAATCATTAGAATCAAAACCTAAGTACATACTTACAAAAGATAGAAAAATACCCATTGCGAATGATGAAAAAGTAAAAACTTTTTATAAACCATCCTTAAAGACCGAAGTAGGATCCTCTAAATTTAAATTAAGATCTAAAACTCCACCACCGAGAAAACCAAATAATCTTCATACTCGATCTAAAACACCTCAACCTAGAAGAAACCAAAATAGACAAAACTACAATAATACTAGTCATCAAATGTGGAATTATCAACCAAGTTACAATCCTTGGGGAATACTACCACCATACATGCATCCTAGCCAAATGTTGAATATGTTTGGACCAAACAACTTTGGACCAATGAGACAATGGGAACCAAGTGGCTAAGCTGTCAATCTTGGGAGAAGTTGGAATATCATCTACAAATGACTTCTATAAGTCAACATGGTCACTTGAAGTGCTTGAAGATATTCCATTGAAGACTAAAAGGTACGCGTTTCTTTTAAGTTCATCGCTATAATTTGCATGCTTAGATATATGATTAGTTAGATTAATGCTTAGCTATACATATATGTGTACATAATAGCTTATATTCTTACAACCTAGAAACATCATTGGTTGACTCTCCAAGGAATAAGATAAAATTGTTCATTGCCGAACAAAATAGAAAATGGAAATCTTCTATATCCACTATTAGCAAACTCATGGTGATGAAGTGAATCGATCGTTAATATAGAAGTAGGATTAGATCCCTCGCGTAAGAAAACTATGGATGAAACAAGCTCTCGTAGACTATGGCATTAAGTTAGATAAGCGTGCGAAAACAAAAGAACTATAGATGTTAGGTTATACCCCATTCAACACTCTCGCATCTAACATATAAATTATCGTCTTCATTTCCTTTAGGATCATAAGATATGTAGAAACGATAGCATGAGATAATAATAGGCTTAACCAATCCTCTTGAGCATGAGATCTTTAATAAACATTTTTTAAAATATTTGATTTATGATATTTGTTGTCAAAAATCTAATATCTCTAAAAATATGCAAAAACCTCACATTTTGGAAAATAGTTTTTCAAATAACTATCCCACTTTTAAATAACATGTTTTCACTATCAATATCCACAATTTTGTTTTGATCAAAACTAAAGATTGGGAAAATATTCTTTACCGTTCATTCACACAGTTTGAAATAAAAACCCAATCTATTTTATTCAAATAACTCTCACATCTAAGTGAAAACTTACTTTCAAACATTGTTGAATAATGCTAAAAACGTCTCTTTTAAAATCATGCATGGTGATCTCATATTTGTCATCTATAAATGACACTTATAAATGACACTTATAAGTGAACTAAATCAAATCAAGAGGACCATGGTTTGTTCATTAAGACTTTGTTTGTAACAAGTCTAGAAATCCATTCTATCATAACTACCCACTTATTGCACATTGATACACATTAGGATTAATCCTCCTAGTTATGTAGTTATGTAATACTTGATGTTGCTTATTGTTTCCTAGCACTTATAGTTTACTTACTTGATGAGTATGTTTGCATGCTAAATGAAATTGCTTGTTTACTTAATCTCTTTGATTAACATGCTTTGGCTACATTATTGCCTACATAATTAGTATATGCTTAATTGCCTCAAAGAGTTGGACTTGTTTGAAACCAAAAACACAACCTTTCTGCAATTCACTACCAAAAACCCATTTCTGGCAATCTGGGAATCACCAGATGGGCGGCCCCCTTAAATCATAAGGCGGCCCCCTTAATTATTAAGGGGACCGGCCTCCAATTAAGGGGACCGGCCATCTGATGGTCGAAGGTGTTGTTTCCTTTTTCTACTTTTTAGCCCATTTCATCCTACACTTCCCAAAATTCATAAACCTATTTTACCCTAAACCTTCTATCAAAATTTATACATCCTTAATCCCACCAATCCTACATTATAAACACTCTCATTCCTCTCAATCTATACTCATCTCTTCATGACCTCTCCCATTAAACCAAAACCACCAAATAACCCGTTTGGAGAAGAAAGCCTAACTTCCATTAAAAGCCCGTCAAACCAAATGATGTTGTCAAACATCCAACACCAAATTCCTCATATGTCTTCAACATTACATACCTAACACCTCACTCTCCTTCTCATCAACATTACATATCAAAAACCTTTACTCACCCATATCCTTCTACATTACACTCAAACCTCATAATCTTTTCATAACTCAAGTGATGTTGTTCATAATCAACCAACACCGTAACCTCACTCTCACACAAATGATCCATTTAACAATAAATCATCCATTCGTGCTTCCACTAATGCTCCTTCTTATGATGAGCATGCACAATCCCAAAACAATAATCCCAACCTCATTACCAACACTTTACATGTTGCTCATTCAACAAAAACACCATCCACTCATGAAGCATCTCTTCCACCCATATCATGTTTTCATGACCCAAGCTCAAACATGCCTCCACCACCAAGAGTATCACCACCACATCCTACAACTTCACATGCCATTCCTATGCAACATGTTCAAACCCTCACCCAAGACAACTATCATACTCCACCACCATCACCTTCCTCCGAACACTTAATGTTCGTTGAGGAGCTAAAAGAATCCCATGAGCTTAGTGCTATTTTAGCCTTACATCTTGCTCAACGCAATTTGGATCCACCTTCATCTAGATCACCCTCATCACCACACAACAAAAATCAACTTGAGAAGCATGTCAACAATTGACCTTGTTGCATCTTTCTCCTAAAAACCATTGCATTCAATGAACACTTCACTTGGATTGAATATCTTCTCACTAGATCACATCCAATACCCTCACTTGAACAACATCCAAAACCTTAATCAACCTCTTCCGCTACAAACTCTCCACAACCAAACTCTCCAACATTCATGACCCAAACATATACTTCCATTAATACAACAACCTTACCCTAACTCAACCATCTTCATTCCAAACACTCCATCATCAACCATCTAAGCATACTATATGCTTATGATTTTCACTTTCAAATACGAATCAACCAACCTTTTGTTACAAGCAAGTTTGATGGCTCTCTTTGGCAAATTAGGATCTTTAACATAATCTCTTTGAATTAATTGTTATGTATCCTTAATATTTGTTTGCTATGCTTGTCATTTGTATATTGCATATTCTTCTATATATGCTTGTGCTTCTAATATTTTTTTTTTGTAGCCAAGATTTCCATAGCTCGTTTCCTTGGTGCTCTCAAATGAGGGGGAGCATACATCAAGGGGGAGCTCTCTACCCGTTTAACTTATTTTATGAAGTTTAAACGGCCTAACCTTTTTGATTTTACAAAAAGGGGGAGAAGAATATGTTAAACTCTAATAATACTTGTCTAAAAATTATTTTTTAGACCTAATGAGTTTAAGGTTTTGTAATCATCAAAAAGGGGGAGATTGTTGACATAAATAATGTCTAAAAACATTGTTAGCATATTAACAATATCTCTATGTTTTGATAATTACAAAGCATAAACTCATTAATCTAAAACTTATGACGTAAACAAGTTTTTAGTGCTTAATATTTATCTTTGCATCCATATCACTTAAGGTATGAATAAACAAAGTGTTTATTGCATTTCATAATCAAAGGAATTTTTCTAATCACTAGAATTTTTATAAAATGTATTAAACATTCTATATCTTTTGCAAAATTACTTTTGGAATTAAAAGAATATGTTTAATTCATTATAAATATATGATTTCAAATTTACAACCAAAAATGGCAAATTTTATCCAGAAAAATCTTCCCCACTAGAAGACAAGAAAATCCAACGTTCTGAAGGGGCAGCTCCCTTAATTCCTTAGGCGGCCCCCTTAATCATTAAGGGGACCGGCCTCTAATTAAGGGGACCGGCCACGCTCCAGAACAGTAAATTTTCTCCCTATAAATACTGGTTTATCCCACAAAATTTTCTCACCTTTTGCACCCCAAAACTTTCTGTTCTAGATCTCATTTCTATTCTCTAAAATCCTTTGATCATACATACATAAATCTTTGTTTCAAAGTGATCTAAACCTCTACCTTTCAAGTGCAAGAGAAGAATACTTCAATCCTTCAAGAGAAGAAGTATTACAACTTGTTGTGACCTCCACATCTAAGTTGTTAGAGCATCATCCATTATATCTATTTCTTTGTGTAACTAGTTGTGAATATTTGATAGAAGATAGATTAGAAAGGTGTGTAGATAGAGTGAGTGTGTAGTAGATAGTTGTGAAGT
The DNA here is from genome assembly GCA_030686995.1 of Artemisia argyi. Classification (NCBI taxonomy): domain Eukaryota; kingdom Viridiplantae; phylum Streptophyta; class Magnoliopsida; order Asterales; family Asteraceae; genus Artemisia; species Artemisia argyi. Next base: position 126,416,292 of record CM060706.1, on the reverse strand, counting down.
AGAGAAGTTGGGAAGTAGATAGTTGTGAAGAAGATTGTTGTGAAGTAGATAGTTGTGAAAATAGATAGGTGTGAAGAAGTAGTGTTGTGATTAAGTAGTGACTAGGTGTGAAGAAGTTGTGTAGAAGGTGTGAATAAGTTGTGACGTAGTTGTGGTGTGTATATTGGTGTGTAAGGTTTTCTCCGCCATAAAGGAGCTTGTTGACATAGTGAAGAAAACTCTCGAGTAGGTGACTCGAGGAGTGGAGTAGGGCAAGAAAGGTGTCCTTGTAGCCGAACCACTATAAATCATTTGTCTCGCGGTTAGATCTTTCCATATCTTACTTATTATCTTGCTTATATCGTTATTACTTTTGTAGACATAGACGTATATATATATATATATATATATATATATATATATATATATATATATATATATATATATATATATATATATATATGTATATATTTGCTCATATAGTGCTAGTATTAATTTTACTTAAAGATCAAACGAAAGTTTCAATCACAAAACAAAGGTTTTACAATCAAACAAAAAAGGTACCATACATATAATTGATCATTTCGATCAAGTAAAGTTTTCATACAAAATATAACTAAGGATTATAAAATAAACGATTACTTACTTATCTCTCGTATATAGCTATAATTGTTTATATTGTGCATGTGTTGATTTCACATACTTAGCTTATATTATTATTGTTCATACTTAGATATAGTTGTTCATATTGTTCAAGATTTGAGTTCACATAAGATTGAATCAAAGTTTTAAAAGCAAACAAGGTTTTAAAACTAAACTAAGTTTTCATAATTAAATTAAAAAGACGTAAAACTATTCAACCCCCCTTCTAGTTTTCCACAATTGGCATCAGAGACAGGTTAAACAAGATTTTTAAAATATACTGTATTTTAAAACTTGTATCGATCTATGGAATCGGAAAAATATTTAGAAGGGCAATCTATGCAAAGACCACCACTATTTGATTAATTACCTATGTAGACTCTATTAAAAATGTACCAAGCGGTATCTAGGGCATGACACCAAAACTTTTGTGGGATGGATTGCTCGTCAATCTTTGCACGACTCATCTTTCTTAACTTTCGATGTGTTCTTTCAACAATCTCTAGCGATTGAGAAGTGAACGGGCCCGATAAGTTATAAGATATTCCATGGTGTTCACAAAAGGTTCCAAATTGCATTTTATCAAATTCGCTACTATGATTTATTTTAATTGAGACAATTAAACAATCAAGTAGGTTTTCAAGTTTCTTTCTTAAAATGTTGAATTTATTCAAGACTCCATCCTTGTTTTCTAAGAATAAAATCCAAGTGTAATTTGAATAATTATCTATAATCATTAAAGTGTAGAAGTTTCCTCCATAACTTTGGATCAGAGATGGACCATACAAATCCAAATGAATCAACACTAAAACCCTATTAGTTGTCACTTCCTTTTTGTTCCTATTATTAGTTTGTCCTTGACTCCCTAGACAAGTGTTGGGTGTTGGATCTTATAAATACCTATCCTTGCTAAACCCCCAATTGTACTTCACACAAAACCTTAACATTAATCAATCTAAGGTTTAACAACTCAAATAGCCAATTAGAAAATCATTTTGTGAAGTGTTTATGAGAAAACCAAATACCAAGGTCAGAAGAGTAGAAAGGGTAATTTGGTAGAGGTAGATTGGGTATTCCTCACATGGCATAATAGAGAAGAAAATATGCCATGGGATATTCCAAAGGTATATTCCTTTACTTGGGGGGGGGGGGGGGAAGAATAAGATGGAGGGTTGAGATGGTTTTGGTTTGAAATGGATGGTTGAGATTAAAGGCATGTGTTGAAATAGAGAGAAGGAAGGATGAATAGTTGAGATGTGTTGGTTTGAATTGGATGACTAGGATCAAGTGGAGCCTCTTTTGAAATTCAAATTAAATCCCATGTGTTGAATTAGAGAGGAGGTGATGAGTTGTATGGATGGGATATTCCAAAAGAATATGCTTTGTTTGGGGGGAAAGGGTGAATCAATGGTTGAGATGGTTTTGGTTTGAATTGAATGGTTGAGATCAAAGGGAGCCTCCTTTGGAATTCAAATAATTCCCATGTGTTGAATATGGAAGGTTGAGATGTGTTGTAAGGGAATGGATGGTTGAGATGTAGAATGTGTAAGGGAATATGTAAGAGTGTAAGAGATTGTGTAAGAGAATATATGATTTGGATATGATTTTGGGAGAGATTGTGGGAGGATTTGGTTGCTTTGTCTTTTGTGATAAAGAGGGTTAAGAGGAGATTAAGAAATAATCTAATTGTCATTAAGAAGAAAAGGTTTAGATAATTAAGATTATAAGTTGAGAAAATCATAGGTTACTTGTAAGTTCATGTAACACAACGTCGAGAATCCATAGTTTCATATCTCGTGACTTTCCACGACTCGACGTTCTCAACTAATACCTTGGTTCAAACACGTTAAGTGCTTTGCCTTGATATAAAGCATAACCCAAGTGGGAAAGGATGCGTTTACGCAAAGTGACCTTTGACTTAGTTTGACCAATAAGGGAGTAAACCCGTTACGTAATTAGAGAAGACGTAAGCACAGGATATGAGCATATGGATGCTTTCACATGATGTTACGTGAAATATATAAGCTCCCTAAGTTTTGAAAAGCCTTGGCTAGAGGCGATAGTTAAAAAACATGAGTTGGCGTTTTCCCGTAAATAGGTGCTTTAAAAGTTGGATCTCTCTAATCCCAAAACTCGTTTCGAGTGTTCTCAATTAAGCACATAACATATTCATACCTGTATTGAAAGATCCACATTTATCGGGTAAGGGGAAAGCCGACTTTCAAAATTCACCCGGAACCATACAGTGTCCTGGTGCGTCACCCCGCGCGTTGACGCGCGGGCAGCATGCCAGGAGTAGATATGGGCTCCGGGGAATTTGGCTAACGTTTGTTATTTTATGTGTTTCGATGGTTTATTTGTCATCATTAAAACATAAAGAGATATTGATCATGTTGCCTCAACACTATGTATAAATGAAGTCCCTCAATTAAAGAACATTCAAGGAGTCATCTTCAAACTTTTTCAGAGACTAAAGAAAGTCTCACAACTTTTTGAGGCGAAACTTGGTAAATGAACCCCGAACCTCAAAGAAAAATATCCAAGTATCTGAAAGTTAGGAAGAAACTTTCTTAAGAAGATAAACATAAATATACCTAACATAGAAAGTCAAAGAATTACAAAAGTTGGTAGAAAAGGGCAAACTATTGTCAACATTGTTTTCTAAAGTGAGATTAGACACATTCCAATAATAGAAGCATTTAATGTAAGTGTACTTTATAGTTAGATGTTCGACATGTTCTTATTACCCCATGGGTATCCACTGCAATCTTTGCCTATATAAGAGAATGTTGTAAATGATAAAATGTTATCTCGTACAATTAATGTGATACATTTATGAGAGCATTTACTCCTTTGAATCTATTCAAAGTGTTAAACATAGTTCTTACTTAAATACATACTTTGGTTAGTGTTTAAGTTAGCGAGGAGATCACCATACTTTGTCATTCAACTTGGATTCTATTTCGCAAACAATCTTTGTCTTTGATTCATTTCTTTTTTCTAATAAGAATTAAAATTTTTGTCTTTATTTGTCAGCTATACAAGTTTATTGGGGGTCTGTTTTCAAGCTTCCTTTAACAGTCATTAAAGAGATTGAAACTATGTTTAAAGGCTTTCTATGGAGTAATGGGGAATTAACAAGAGGAAAGGCCAGAGTAGCATGGAAAGAGATATGTAGGCCTAAAGATCAAGGAGGTCTTGGGCTTAAATCTCTAGCTGAATGGAATAAAACACTTCTTATGAAACACCTTTGGAATGTAGCTGCTAATAAAGAATCATTGTGGGTGAAATGGATCAATACAGTGAAATTAAAAGGTAGGAATGTGTGGGATGTTCAGTGCTATAAAAGTGACAGTTGGAGTTGGAAGACAATACTTGAGCTTAGAAATATAGTGGAACCACACATCAAATATAAAGTTGGAAATGGAAGGACAATTTCTGCTTGGTATGATAATTGGGATGATCAAGGGGCTCTATATAAGAATATAAGTAAAAGAGAACTTCATGTGGCTGGTTTCAATGAAAAAAGTAGATTGTGTGATGTTATTGATGAAAATGGGTGGAAATGGCCTATGGATTGGTATAATAAGTATGAGTTCCTACAAAATAAACAACTTCCTCATCTAACTAATGAAGAAGATTGTATGATGTGGGTCACAAATCAAGATAATATGGTAAAGTATAAGACAAACCAGGTATGGAAAGATGTGAGAGGTGAATGGGCAAAAGTTAACTGGGATAAACTGGTTTGGTATTCACAATGTATACCAAGGCATGTGTTTATTCTATGGCTAGCCATCAAAGAGAAACTGATCACACAAGATAAACTCATTAAATGGTACCCTCAAAAGGATGTTACTTGTCCTTTTTGTAAAATCATTCCAGACTCACATAGTCATTTATTCTTCCAATGTACATATACTACTGAAGTATGGAATGTGATGAAAGGTAGAGCAAGAATCACTACAAATGCTTGGAATTGGGTTGATATTGTGGAAGATATGGCTAAAAAGAAGAATCATAACAGCATATGGTGTGTAATTGGAAAATTGTGCTTGGCTGCAACTGTCTATTATGTTTGGCAAGAAAGGAATAAAAGGATTTTCAGTGATGAGGTGAGGAATGAACAAGTATTGTGCAAAATCATATGTGATGAGGTTAGATCAAGATTAGTATCTCTAAAAACCAAAAAGTCCACTGCAGTTATGTTAGCAGCCAAAGAATGGGATGTGCAGTTCAACTAAAATGAGAACAGAGGACTTAAAGGGGTGTTTGGAAGAATATGCAGCTTGGAAGTTTGAATCGAATTGGCAACACAGGAATGAAGTGAATGATTTGGCAATCAAACAAGAGCAATTATTCATCATTGTATTGCTTTTGTTCTATTATATCAGGCCATTGCATTGTGGAGATACCTTGTATCTTGGAGTCCTAATTGGTATGACTATACCTATTATAACATTATTGTTGGTTCAAATCTGACCTAGGGAGGAGATTGGACAGCAATGTATGTCTATATAGGAGGTCTAATCAATATGGATGTACCATAAAGTAGGGTCTCACTATGTGAAGGGTAAATGGCTGGGGGACAGTGCATGATGGGTGGAATAGAGAGGAATGAAAGATGATCCTTCTTGGTCCACCCAATGCACTGTCAAGGAGGTAAGGTTGGTCATCATGGAGGGAGAGTGTTTCCAAGCAACTGAAGCCTTCCTTAGATAGGGAAATGTAGGTTGTATTGGCAGAGCCCCCCCCCCCCCCCCCCCCCCCCCCATGGATGGGTAATGGGTTCCTAGTGATGCCACTCCTCATTTCTACCTTGTATACTGTGGTGGCAGGATGAGTAGCTTGGTAGAACGAGGTAGTGAAAATGTAGCTAGATGGTAGGTGTTTCAAAGGTGAAATGAATGTGTGAGATTGATTGATGAAAATGTAATGTTGGCAGAATGTTAACAAGGAAGATGCCTGAGTTTCTAGTATCATCAGAGATAGTATGTAGTGTGTCAGACTTAGTCTGAATGTTAGTATGAATAAGTGTAGTGAATGTTTCTGTCTTGTTTAGATTTGGTGATGTCAAATCTAAAGTTCTATTCTTATATTATATATTTTGGAGATCAATATAAATATTTTCATCTTTGCACAAAAAAAAAAAAAAAAAAAAAAAAAATGTTGAAAAATACTTGTGTTACTTTTTTCTTACTTATTAACTTGTTAAACGTTTTTATAATTTAATAGCATGAAAGTTTGTTGGTTAACTTAGTTGATATTTGTAACCTCCTAAAAAACAACAATAATGATATTAATCAATTGTTTCGGGATTTGTCTGAAAAAAGTAAATCTTCTATTATCAGGCTTGGATAAAGGGTGATTAAGACACAATGCCTCACAGCCGCTACTTTCATATCCGAAAGTAGTAGAATGGACCTACCATGTACGGAACACAAGATTACAAGAAACAAATGGCTGCATGCCAAGCTTATCTTCATCTCTCTCATCCCGGTCAAAGAAACATACAAAGCCATCAGTTTTGTTCTTAGTTTCTTGTTAGATCAGTCCATGAATTAAAGAAACCCACACAATACTCATTTCAACCCTTTTAAAATTATTGGATTAGTTATATATATGCATGGTTAATAGTGATCATCGTTTCAAATAAAAAAACTCATGCAGAGACATCTCTTAATCTCGACAGTAGTTATTATCATTGCAATAACTTTAGTGATACAAAACTTGTACCGAAAGTGGGCTAGGGTAAGCAATGATGAGAAAAAAAACCCGCCTCAACCGAAGGGTGCTTTGCCCATTATTGGACACTTACACCTGATAGCATGTAGAACTAAGCTACCACACAAGGTTTTAGGTAATATGGCAGAAGCATGCGGCCCCATATTTATTGTCAAGCTAGGGGTTCACCAGGCTTTGGTAGTGAGTGATGCAGAGATAGCTAAAGAGTGCTTCACCAAAAACGACATAGTCTTTGCAACTCGACCAAAGTCATTGGCTGTAGAGCTCATGGGTTATAACTATGCAATGTTTGGTTTAGCTCCATATGGGGATTACTGGCGAACAATGCGCAAAATGGTCATGATTAAGGTTCTCTCTCAAAGACGTGTTGAGATGCTAAGCTCTATTCGAGTCCCAGAAGTTAGAACATCCATGAAACATATCTGTGAGGCTTGGGTAAGAAACAAAGAGAGTACAGGCTCTAACAAACTACAGGTGGAGATAACAAAACCCTTTGAGAACTTTCAATTAAACAATATAACAAGGACGATTTCAGGAAAGAGGTTTTCTCCTGGTGATGAAGAAAGTACTCGAGTTCTTGAGGCGGCAAGTAAATTCCTTGAGTTGCTCGGAACTTTTGTGGTGTCGGATTTCCTTCCCTATGTCAAGTGTTTGGATTTGGGAGGACATCAGAAAGCGATGAAGAATACAGCAAAAGAGATAGATAATATCTTCGACGGATGGTTAGAGGAGCACCGGAAACAAAGAGAGTCGGGAGAACATCAATGTGAAGGTGAGCAAGACTTCATGAATGTATTCATTTCCATCCTTGAAGGTGCTTCTAGAGAAGAGTTTATGGGGTTTGACCACAATACAATGATCAAGGCAACGTGCCTAGTAAGCGAACTATATATTCTCCTTTATATATTTATCATGTCTCAATTATTATATCTCGTTCAGTAATTACTCTATATATATATAGCTTGAAATCAATATTCTGGGGAATCAAAGCTAATTATAAGCAATTGCATTACTGACTTTCTCTTGATCTTTTTGAACCTTTTATAACAACTTTGGAATTTTGATGCCCTATCTATTTGCTAGCTAATTACTCCTACATATTATAATTTTCTTAAAATGTTACAGGTAATACTCACAGGAGGCCTCGGCACAACACATGCGACTTTAACCTCTGCTTTATCTTTGTTGCTCAACAACCCAAAAGCATTAAAAATGGCTCAAGAAGAACTTGATGCTCATGTTGGAAGAGATAGACTGGTGGAGGAATCAGATATAACAAACTTAGTTTACCTCCAAGCTATCATTAAAGAGACGATGCGCTTACACCCTCCCGCACTCATCTCACCTGCTCACGAGTCCATTGATATATAATTGTGTTGTAGCTGGCTACAACATCCCAAAAGGCACTCGCTTGATGGTAAATCTTTGGAAGTTGCATCGTGATCCTAATGTTTTGTCAGATCCTGACCAATTTCAACCAGAAAGGTTCTTGACAAGCAATAAGGATATTGACTACCAGGGTCAACAATATGAATATCTTCCATTTGGTAGTGGTAGAAGAATGTGCCCAGGTGTTTCATTTGCAATCAAGACTTTGCATTTTACCTTAGCTAGTGCATTACAAGGGTTTGAGCTATCTAAGCCATCAAATCCGGTTGATGCGAATGAAAGTGTTGGATTGAACGACATAAACGATTTCCCACTTGAAGTTATTCTCATCCCTCGTTTATCCATTGATATGTACCATAACGCTACTGAATGAAATATGTTGGTTTCGATCAGTCGACCCAATTCCCAACTCCAACAAGCATTTTATGCATGTACTGTCAAGCATGGTCAGTTCCTTGTCCATGTGAGTGAAATAATCAAACTAATTATTGCATAAAAAAAAAATAATAATAATAATAAAAAAAAAAAAAACAAAAAAAAAAAGTTTGAAAGGTTTGCTTGTACAAATCCTGTTTACTGTCATTTTAGGGAACTTTAGAGTTGATTTTGAAAGGTTTGCTTGTACAAATCCATTGACACGTTGTTTTCTTACTGGCCGATGGTTTTATAATATCAAAAAACCTCAGAATATTGTCACAGTCACAGGTAATATTAGAAAATATATCACCATGTCAAAATTAAAACCTAAGGCAGCTATAAAATGTCGTATTGTATTGATACTTGAAAACATTATCACTACAAGATATGTGACTCTTGGTCACGTATGTGTGTTCAAAATTGGTACATGCATGCATGCTAGCTCTTCTACCAAAAAATTTTCAAGCAAATACTTAAAATTACAACAATCTTTTGGAGTAGGGTTTTGGTTGGTAAATGGTGGTGAAGGTTTAAGGAGGAGGGCGATGTTTTGTGTAGTAGGGTAATTAGTAAGTATTTATGGGTGTAATTGCGGGTCAGTTAGTGTGAACTCGATTAAAGAGGTTTGTTGTGGTGGGTTTGGGATGATATATTGAGGTTTGGGTTAGAATTAGATAAATCGGGTATTGAGTAGTTTACTAATTCATTTGTTAGAAAAGTAGGAAATGGGTCGGATGCTTACTTCTTAAGATTGGTAGTGGGGTAATATAAGGTTTAAAGATAGATTTAATAGATTATACCATTTAGATAGTAGAAAGGAAACGAAAGTGGCGGAAAGGGGGTCTTGGGTTGAGGATGTTTGGAGGTGGGAGTGGGATTGGGTTAGAGAGCCAAGGGGTAGAGCTGACGGTAAGTTGGAGGAGCAAATGGGGGTTTTAGGTAATTTTACGGTATCTTGTGATTGCAGGGAGTCAGGGACACATTGAGATGGCTTCTTGAAGACAATGGATGATTCACGGTCAAGGCTTTGACAAAATTGGTGAATAGCAAGTACTTACATGAGGATGCGGATCAAGAGACGATGTGGAACAGGCTCGTACCAAAAAAAGTTAATATATTTATTTGGCACGCGCTAAAAAGGAGGCTTCTGGTTAGATATGAACTCGACAAAAGGGGTATTGATCTAGATAGCCTCTTATGTCCTTGTTGCAATGATGGGGTAGAAACGACGTATCATATTTGGGAAAAGATTTTCAGTTGATGGAAAATTGGTTTAGTAAATGCTTTTTGTACAAATGAGGTATTTGGGCATTGTGGTAGTGGTGTTATTCCGTGTCATACGAGGAACTAGCTTATGGCAAGTTGTAACATGGGTGACCGGCTATCACATATGGAAAGAAAGAAACAATCGAGTTTTTGGGGCAAAGGCTTCTAGTGTGAACAAAAACGTACAATATATTAAACTTCAAAGTTTCAAGTGGATTGTGAGAAGGGAAAAAAAGACGCATTGTGTTGGGATCAGTGGCTCAGTGATCCAGTTAATTGTCAATCAGATATTCTAATGTGGATGGAATAGGAAGGTTACAAGTGCAGATTCTGTGATGGTTGATGACGGTTCTATAGTGAGTGAATTGTGTGGGTAAGCAATATATTTGCAGATTCTGTGATGGAAAATAAAAGCTACTGGACGGATTATAACTAGTTCAGTACATGGAAGATACTCCTAAGCTGGTACTTGGTCAAATTGGCATGGTACGAATATGTTCATGTGATCCATGGGTGATGTTTTTTTATCAGTTGAGCCTGTGATAATTTTTCAAGGGGTCTATCCATTTTGTTTTGTTATTTGTCTTGTATCTTTTAGTTGTCATGGTGTCTGGCTCTTCCATACGCCTTGTTGGAAGTCTTGGCATTCTCCAAGTGCGGAAGCGTTCTTCTTTATTTTTTTTCCTTGTGCGTCTGTTCTTGCCCCTCTCTTGGTGCACTTATTTTCTTAGTTCTTTTAGCTTTTTTTTTTTTTTTTTTTTTTTTTTTTTTTTTTTTTTTTTTTAATCTTGAATGCATAGATATATAAACTATCCAAAAGATATAAACCAGCATTTAGATATTTATTTCATGGATTATGCATTTATTTATTTATTTTTTCCCCAAACCTATTGGTGATTGAGGAAAGTTCAATGCAGAACAGAAATTATCTAAAGATCAAACCATTCCATCTCAACCATTGATCTTTTTTTTCATCCTACGGCCTATATTAAACATTCGCATTTAACACAAGGACAATTTTGTAATTTTATTCTCCTCTCATTCTTCGCTCATCTCTTCTCATTTACCTGACTCTTCGATTCTCTCATAAAACACACACAAAACTCGCCTCCTAACTATGTGAAAATCATGGCCACGATAACGGCAGCATGCGGTGGCGCGTCAGATCATGCGTCGGATTTTGATGAGTTTCAACGAAAGTTGTCGCTTATGACGAGCTGCACGATGTTGTTGAAGGAGACTGAGAAGTGGTTAAGAAGTTTCCAAGGATCGGTATTTCTACACCAAACCCACCCACTGATTCTTCAATTTCACACACAAAGGTAGATGCCTTTATATGTTTTAGAATGGTTTACTGTGATTCATTTTGTGTAATGTAAGCTGGGATCTATTTATATTTCTGATAATTTGTTATGCACACCAACTGTTTGATGAAAAGTTGCTTATTTGGTGTAGTGTAATTTGGTTTTAGTCTATTATGTGAAAGTCTGTGAGAATTTGTCATGCCCGCCAACTGTTTGATGAGCAGATTGTACCTATTTATCGAGAGATTAGGAAAGGTATGGGTATAGTGATTATAGGTTAAGAAATGTGGTTGTTAATGGTTTTAATTACCGTGCATTTAAGCTTTATAGGGATTAGGGAACGTGGTTGTTCGAGTCAATGGAAATAATGTCGTGTATGTGTCGAGACATTAGGAAGGTATACGTGTGAAAGTTTGTGGGATTGTGGTTGTTCAAGTCAACCCACATAAATTATTACTCCGTAGCTTTGGCCAAGTTCGTGAGATTAACTATTTGATGCAAGTGCTGAACCAGGATTATGATGTGGTGTTAACCGTGTTATATCAATCTTACTAGTTATGTGCTAAAGTGTTGTATCCTTTCTTTCTTTTGATTGAAGAAGGTATATTGAGTCGAGTAACGGTTTGTGGTGTGGATGGTGTTTGATTTTTTTTAATGGAGAAACAAGGTGGGGTTGTTAGTAAGTGTTGACTGCTAGTGTGAGGAGAGGAGATAGAAGGGTGGATTTGATGTATGGTTAGTTTATGTGTTTGGAGAAAAGAAAATGTTTAGATTTGTTGTTGCATTTAACTTTTTTTTTGAACTCTCAGTATAAAATACGTACATATACGATTATATGCATTATATATGTATACAATACATAAAATTTATTAGAGCTCGTTTAGGCTCGCGACCCTAATTGAGCTTGGTATATAAAGCTCGGGCCCGGGCTCGTTTATTAAATGAGCTTTAATTTAGGCTCGGGCTCGAGCTCGAGCTCGTTTAGGCTCGGCTCGTTCAAGCTTTTTATCGATCCGATCCCGAGCTTTTTACGAGCGGCTCGGCTCGTTTTCACCCCTAGTTATGAATAGGTTTGGTGTGTGTTTTTGTAACAAATTAGGCGTGTCATTGATGATTGATAGGCAAACTAGCAGATGCAGTTCAATGGGTTTTATCTGTTTAGAAGATGTTTTTGTTATCAGCTTCTGAATTTGTTTATAGCTAATACAAAGTATTTAAAGCTATATTCATATACATGCTTCTTCCAAGGTTGGTTATGATTGTGGACATTTCAATGAAAGTAAACGAACAAGCGACGTTGTGCGTCATATCTTTGTATGCTTCATTCAACGCTCTCGAATGAAAAGTGTTTTTAGTCTCTTTATAGGATTTTACATATCATATTGCAATGACTTATTGGTTTCGAGCTCTCAGATTAACTAGGTCAAAGTGAACCTAATTCCAATTTGAACTTGGCTGTTGTTGGTTTAAAACCAGGTTCTGCTGCTAGGATCGGAGGTCATAATCGCATATATGTGGTCGAGATTCCTTATTCTTTAACAGAGGCTCAGATCATCACAACTCCCACCAAGGTTCTATCCCTTACACAAGCAGTAACCGAAAAGGAACTCGTAAACGATGCAGATTTTGAAGATATATTGGAAGACATGAAAATAGAATGTGGACAATATGGTAAGTTCTCTTTAAAAAATTTGAGCCTTTTAAGGTTTTTAGGATATAGACCTGATCTAAATATTTATACTAATTTTGCAGGAACTTTAGTGAATGTAATAATTCCAACCAAATCCTAATGGCAATCAAGTATCAGGGGTTATGTACCTCAAATTATTTTTAAGGTAAATCACATGTGGTGTACACACGAATCACATGTGATTCACACACGAATCACATGTGATTTACACACGAATCCCGTGTGATTTACTTCTTATTTGTGTATAAAATTTTAGCAAAGCTTGATATATGTTATTTTAAGTTTGGTTGTTTTAGCTGTTTTGTTTTTATTATTTAGGTAATGTATAAAAGTTTAGCAAAGCTTGATATATGTTAGTAGTTTATACTTTATAGTGTTTATGTGGAATCTGTGTATTTGATAGCATGTTAGTATCTTATTTGATAGCATGTTAGATTGTTAGTATCTGTGTATAAAAAAACATGTGATTTACACACGAATTTGATCCTCCAAAGAATCACATGAGATTTTGTGCAAATCACATGTGATTTTACTGCAAATCACATGTGATTTACCGCAAATCACATGTGATTTTACCTGAAATTATTTTTTAAAGTGAATCACATGTGATTGATGTTTTTTAGGTTGATTATTGAGCATTGAAATAAACCTGTATTTTTGCTGTTTCTGTCTAGGTTATTGCGGATTTCATGTCCAACGAAGAAGTCGAAGACATCAAGGAAATGTTCAAAAAGATAGACATTGATGACGATCCTCCCTTGCTCTAGTACAGAAAACAAAGACACTTTTGCCCGCGAGCGTTGAAACAAAACTGTATTTTTGCTGTTTTTGTCTAGGTTATTGCAATCGAAGACATCAAGGAATTGTTCTTCTCAAAGTTATCTGCCTATGAATGTGCCAAAGTTTTGATTAAAGAGAGGTAGTGTGCAAAATTTTAACGTTGTGTTTCCCATATTAGACCATAAAGAATTGTTTCATTTTGATCTTTTAGTGAGATATTATGAGCAAGCAATGTTAAATATTAACCACTTTAGGGGTTATTATGGTTCCTGATCGGATTCTTTCTTGTTTCTGGAAATGGCAACATAGTGGGTTAGGCAACAACTTTTGTTGTGTTGAACAGAATCTTGAGCATGCAGTGGTAGCAATTTTTGAATGCTTCGGCATCACTTCAACCTGTATTCATTGGTTTGAGCTCTATTAGAAGGTAAGTTTATAATTTTTTAAGAGTAAATGTCATGCAGATCACATGTGATTTGTACTGAATCACATGTGATTTGTACTGAATCACATGTGATTTGTACTCAATCACATGTGATTTGTAGTATAAGTTTGAGTAATAATTCAAAATTACATGTTACTAACTACATATTTGTATGTAGCTAACTACAGGTCTTGCTTAAAAAAAGTCGAAGAAATTCCAAAGCCGAAGGCTGAGTCTAAGCCTATTAAGAGAAAAAAGAAGTTATTAGATTCCGACGAAGATTCTGAAAGTGATGAGCGTAAGAAGGTGTCAAAGAAATTCAAGGGGAAGATGATTAGGTTTTAGGTACTTTTTATGTGTTAGGATATTCAACTTGTGAAGTCGTTATCATCAAATGTTATTGTATGATTAAGTTTTAGTTACTTTATGTACGTACGATGGATGATTATTGTTTAATATGAATGTGTTGATCTTAGGTGCTTCTGCTTTTTTTAAAACTCATAAATGAATAAAGACAAGTTTAACTCATAAGCCTTCTTTGTTGCTTTGTTTGTCGTATTTTAAGGGGTTGATATGCAAATCACATGTGATTAACCTCAAATCACATGTGATTTTACCTCATATTAATTTTTTAAGGTGAATCACATGTGGTTTACACCCGAATCACATGTGATACATATACGAATCACATGTGATTCATACACGAATCACATGTGATTTGCATGCGATTTATATTTTATTTGATAACATGTTTCTTCGCAAATCACATGTTGTGTTTTTTTGGAGAATTTATAAAAATGTTTCTCTTACATTCAAACATAATACAAATACTAGGAGCAAACGGTAAACAGTTTTGTATTAAAGTAAATGAGAATTTCATAAATTCAATTCAACATGTATAAAGCATTGCATAAAAAGAAAATAAAAAATAAATTCAAATCAAAATTTATTTTGCATGTGTCTTGGTCTTCTCTCCAATATTCCATGTTTCTTTTTCAGCTCCACCCTAACTTCAGTAAACAGGTTGATTTAGCACATCAACCTCCACTTCTTCCTTAATTGATTTCAACTTTTCTATAAAAGCATGTAACTTTGCTTCATCTTTACTCGATAGAAAACCATATCGAACATACCACTAACCCATCTTCTACAGTACGCAGTACCTTTTCACAACATAAGAAATAAAGAATTAGATTTTACACATGTGATCTTGTACAAGGAACACATGTGATTCATACCAGGATCAAATGTGATTCACATAAGAATTACATGCGATTCTTATAAGAATCACATGTGATTTCTCAGAATGTGATTCATACCCGGATCAAATGTGATTCACATAAGAATGACATGCGATTCATACCAGGATCAAATGTGATTTACATAAGAATCACATGTGATTAACATAAGAATCACATGTGATTATCACAAGAATCACATGTGATTATCACAGGCGCATTTCATCAAACACATGGTATGCATCTGGAAACTTCATCACCTGGATTTTGAGAATCGCAAAGAAGAAGTTAATAATTCCATCTTTATAAATTGCAGCCAATGGAACAAATTAATGATATAAACACTTGGAACTTTTTTTTTCACCAAGGCATTTTGCTTTAAGATGTAATAGACTAAAAAATGTCGAAAACAACTCAATATTCCTAAGATTGTGAGAGTTTATTGCCACAAAATCCATGATAAATATGCAAATGGCAATACATATTTCAATAACCTGACTAAGAATTATCTAAAACGATGACTCCAAAGAAACAATAGCTAAACTAATGAACATGACAACTCATATTTCAGTTTTTCTTATTAACACCATTTTTTAAGAACAACAAGTAGTATCATAAGCAAAACCTTCTCCATTCATCCATCAAGTATATAGACATCACTTAAATTAAAATGTCCATACAAAACAACTTTAATCATATGGATAGTCAAATTTTAAGTTAGTTTTCGTCATTCAAGCATTACATCAAACAATTTGCGTGCATTGAGAACATAACTCAACAGTCAACATCTATGGTAAAAAACCAACACCAAGAAGAAGCTAAAGAAAAAGATTACATCTTACCGCAATTGAATCCGAGATGAAGTTGTAATGATACACAAATCAACTATTGAAGGCTTCCAAGGCACCAGCCCTAGATTAGATTTAGCAAACTCAGAATCAGTAGCGATAAGATGCAACCAATATAAACCAACTGATTTTTTTATCCATAAAAACATATATTAAAAACAAAAATACGGTGGATAACGGTTGCGGATCAACGACGGATGACGATTTTTGGAGGTTAAATCGAAGATGATGACGACGGTTTTTGGGGGTTAAATCGGAGATGATGAAGGCGGATTGTGTAAACGACGGTTATTTTATAGTTGTACGGTGGTTTATTCACCGGTGGTTGTTTTTCCGGCGGAGGTTAATTTTCCGGCGAGGCGTGTTTCAGGGAGTGTGTTTTTATGAGAGAGAAACAAGGGTGAATAAATGAGAGTATTGTAGATATTTTTTTCTTTTATATGTTAGAGGTGGAATTACATATTTACCCTCGTTTGTAATTTCAGATCTGATCTATGCCGTTGGATGAAGGAAGGATGAATGGTTGGGATGTTGTGGTTTGTTCTTTAGAAACTAGTAGTTTGTCATGGATCTCACCTCATTGGTAAAAATCACATAATCACATCTGTTTTTACCAATGAGGTGAGATCCATGACAAACTACTAGTTTCTAAAGAACAAACCACAACATCCCAACCATTCATCCTTCCTTCATCCAACGGCATAGATCAGATCTGAAATTACAAACGAGGGTAAATATGTAATTCCACCTCTAACATATAAAAGAAAAAAATATCTACAATACTCTCATTTATTCACCCTTGTTTCTCTCTCATAAAAACACACTCCCTGAAACACGCCTCGCCGGAAAATTAACCTCCGCCGGAAAAACAACCACCGGTGAATAAACCACCGTACAACTATAAAATAACCGTCGTTTACACAATCCGCCTTCATCATCTCCGATTTAACCCCCAAAAACCGTCGTCATCATCTTCGATTTAACCTCCAAAAATCGTCATCCGTCGTTGATCCGCAACCGTTATCCACCGTATTTTTGTTTTTAATATATGTTTTTATGGATAAAAAAATCAGTTGGTTTATATTGGTTGCATCTTATCGCTACTGATTCTGAGTTTGCTAAATCTAATCTAGGGCTGGTGCCTTGGAAGCCTTCAATAGTTGATTTGTGTATCATTACAACTTCATCTCGGATTCAATTGCGGTAAGATGTAATCTTTTTCTTTAGCTTCTTCTTGGTGTTGGTTTTTTACCATAGATGTTGACTGTTGAGTTATGTTCTCAATGCACGCAAATTGTTTGATGTAATGCTTGAATGACGAAAACTAACTTAAAATTTGACTATCCATATGATTAAAGTTGTTTTGTATGGACATTTTAATTTAAGTGATGTCTATATACTTGATGGATGAATGGAGAAGGTTTTGCTTATGATACTACTTGTTGTTCTTAAAAAATGGTGTTAATAAGAAAAACTGAAATATGAGTTGTCATGTTCATTAGTTTAGCTATTGTTTCTTTGGAGTCATCGTTTTAGATAATTCTTAGTCAGGTTATTGAAATATGTATTGCCATTTGCATATTTATCATGGATTTTGTGGCAATAAACTCTCACAATCTTAGGAATATTGAGTTGTTTTCGACATTTTTTAGTCTATTACATCTTAAAGCAAAATGCCTTGGTGAAAAAAAAAGTTCCAAGTGTTTATATCATTAATTTGTTCCATTGGCTGCAATTTATAAAGATGGAATTATTAACTTCTTCTTTGCGATTCTCAAAATCCAGGTGATGAAGTTTCCAGATGCATACCATGTGTTTGATGAAATGCGCCTGTGATAATCACATGTGATTCTTGTGATAATCACATGTGATTCTTATGTTAATCACATGTGATTCTTATGTAAATCACATTTGATCCTGGTATGAATCGCATGTCATTCTTATGTGAATCACATTTGATCCGGGTATGAATCACATTCTGAGAAATCACATGTGATTCTTATAAGAATCGCATGTAATTCTTATGTGAATCACATTTGATCCTGGTATGAATCACATGTGTTCCTTGTACAAGATCACATGTGTAAAATCTAATTCTTTATTTCTTATGTTGTGAAAAGGTACTGCGTACTGTAGAAGATGGGTTAGTGGTATGTTCGATATGGTTTTCTATCGAGTAAAGATGAAGCAAAGTTACATGCTTTTATAGAAAAGTTGAAATCAATTAAGGAAGAAGTGGAGGTTGATGTGCTAAATCAACCTGTTTACTGAAGTTAGGGTGGAGCTGAAAAAGAAACATGGAATATTGGAGAGAAGACCAAGACACATGCAAAATAAATTTTGATTTGAATTTATTTTTTATTTTCTTTTTATGCAATGCTTTATACATGTTGAATTGAATTTATGAAATTCTCATTTACTTTAATACAAAACTGTTTACCGTTTGCTCCTAGTATTTGTATTATGTTTGAATGTAAGAGAAACATTTTTATAAATTCTCCAAAAAAACACAACATGTGATTTGCGAAGAAACATGTTATCAAATAAAATATAAATCGCATGCAAATCACATGTGATTCGTGTATGAATCACATGTGATTCGTATATGTATCACATGTGATTCGGGTGTAAACCACATGTGATTCACCTTAAAAAATTAATATGAGGTAAAATCACATGTGATTTGAGGTTAATCACATGTGATTTGCATATCAACCCCTTAAAATACGACAAACAAAGCAACAAAGAAGGCTTATGAGTTAAACTTGTCTTTATTCATTTATGAGTTTTAAAAAAAGCAGAAGCACCTAAGATCAACACATTCATATTAAACAATAATCATCCATCGTACGTACATAAAGTAACTAAAACTTAATCATACAATAACATTTGATGATAACGACTTCACAAGTTGAATATCCTAACACATAAAAAGTACCTAAAACCTAATCATCTTCCCCTTGAATTTCTTTGACACCTTCTTACGCTCATCACTTTCAGAATCTTCGTCGGAATCTAATAACTTCTTTTTTCTCTTAATAGGCTTAGACTCAGCCTTCGGCTTTGGAATTTCTTCGACTTTTTTTAAGCAAGACCTGTAGTTAGCTACATACAAATATGTAGTTAGTAACATGTAATTTTGAATTATTACTCAAACTTATACTACAAATCACATGTGATTGAGTACAAATCACATGTGATTCAGTACAAATCACATGTGATTCAGTACAAATCACATGTGATCTGCATGACATTTACTCTTAAAAAACTATAAACTTACCTTCTAATAGAGCTCAAACCAATGAATACAGGTTGAAGTGATGCCGAAGCATTCAAAAATTGCTACCACTGCATGCTCAAGATTCTGTTCAACACAACAAAAGTTGTTGCCTAACCCACTATGTTGCCATTTCCAGAAACAAGAAAGAATCCGATCAGGAACCATAATAACCCCTAAAGTGGTTAATATTTAACATTGCTTGCTCATAATATCTCACTAAAAGATCAAAATGAAACAATTCTTTATGGTCTAATATGGGAAACACAACGTTAAAATTTTGCACACTACCTCTCTTTAATCAAAACTTTGGCACATTCATAGGCAGATAACTTTGAGAAGAACAATTCCTTGATGTCTTCGATTGCAATAACCTAGACAAAAACAGCAAAAATACAGTTTTGTTTCAACGCTCGCGGGCAAAAGTGTCTTTGTTTTCTGTACTAGAGCAAGGGAGGATCGTCATCAATGTCTATCTTTTTGAACATTTCCTTGATGTCTTCGACTTCTTCGTTGGACATGAAATCCGCAATAACCTAGACAGAAACAGCAAAAATACAGGTTTATTTCAATGCTCAATAATCAACCTAAAAAACATCAATCACATGTGATTCACTTTAAAAAATAATTTCAGGTAAAATCACATGTGATTTGCGGTAAATCACATGTGATTTGCAGTAAAATCACATGTGATTTGCACAAAATCTCATGTGATTCTTTGGAGGATCAAATTCGTGTGTAAATCACATGTTTTTTTATACACAGATACTAACAATCTAACATGCTATCAAATAAGATACTAACATGCTATCAAATACACAGATTCCACATAAACACTATAAAGTATAAACTACTAACATATATCAAGCTTTGCTAAACTTTTATACATTACCTAAATAATAAAAACAAAACAGCTAAAACAACCAAACTTAAAATAACATATATCAAGCTTTGCTAAAATTTTATACACAAATAAGAAGTAAATCACACGGGATTCGTGTGTAAATCACATGTGATTCGTGTGTGAATCACATGTGATTCGTGTGTACACCACATGTGATTTACCTTAAAAATAATTTGAGGTACATAACCCCTGATACTTGATTGCCATTAGGATTTGGTTGGAATTATTACATTCACTAAAGTTCCTGCAAAATTAGTATAAATATTTAGATCAGGTCTATATCCTAAAAACCTTAAAAGGCTCAAATTTTTTAAAGAGAACTTACCATATTGTCCACATTCTATTTTCATGTCTTCCAATATATCTTCAAAATCTGCATCGTTTACGAGTTCCTTTTCGGTTACTGCTTGTGTAAGGGATAGAACCTTGGTGGGAGTTGTGATGATCTGAGCCTCTGTTAAAGAATAAGGAATCTCGACCACATATATGCGATTATGACCTCCGATCCTAGCAGCAGAACCTGGTTTTAAACCAACAACAGCCAAGTTCAAATTGGAATTAGGTTCACTTTGACCTAGTTAATCTGAGAGCTCGAAACCAATAAGTCATTGCAATATGATATGTAAAATCCTATAAAGAGACTAAAAACACTTTTCATTCGAGAGCGTTGAATGAAGCATACAAAGATATGACGCACAACGTCGCTTGTTCGTTTACTTTCATTGAAATGTCCACAATCATAACCAACCTTGGAAGAAGCATGTATATGAATATAGCTTTAAATACTTTGTATTAGCTATAAACAAATTCAGAAGCTGATAACAAAAACATCTTCTAAACAGATAAAACCCATTGAACTGCATCTGCTAGTTTGCCTATCAATCATCAATGACACGCCTAATTTGTTACAAAAACACACACCAAACCTATTCATAACTAGGGGTGAAAACGAGCCGAGCCGCTCGTAAAAAGCTCGGGATCGGATCGATAAAAAGCTTGAACGAGCCGAGCCTAAACGAGCTCGAGCTCGAGCCCGAGCCTAAATTAAAGCTCATTTAATAAACGAGCCCGGGCCCGAGCTTTATATACCAAGCTCAATTAGGGTCGCGAGCCTAAACGAGCTCTAATAAATTTTATGTATTGTATACATATATAATGCATATAATCGTATATGTACGTATTTTATACTGAGAGTTCAAAAAAAAAGTTAAATGCAACAACAAATCTAAACATTTTCTTTTCTCCAAACACATAAACTAACCATACATCAAATCCACCCTTCTATCTCCTCTCCTCACACTAGCAGTCAACACTTACTAACAACCCCACCTTGTTTCTCCATTAAAAAAAATCAAACACCATCCACACCACAAACCGTTACTCGACTCAATATACCTTCTTCAATCAAAAGAAAGAAAGGATACAACACTTTAGCACATAACTAGTAAGATTGATATAACACGGTTAACACCACATCATAATCCTGGTTCAGCACTTGCATCAAATAGTTAATCTCACGAACTTGGCCAAAGCTACGGAGTAATAATTTATGTGGGTTGACTTGAACAACCACAATCCCACAAACTTTCACACGTATACCTTCCTAATGTCTCGACACATACACGACATTATTTCCATTGACTCGAACAACCACGTTCCCTAATCCCTATAAAGCTTAAATGCACGGTAATTAAAACCATTAACAACCACATTTCTTAACCTATAATCACTATACCCATACCTTTCCTAATCTCTCGATAAATAGGTACAATCTGCTCATCAAACAGTTGGCGGGCATGACAAATTCTCACAGACTTTCACATAATAGACTAAAACCAAATTACACTACACCAAATAAGCAACTTTTCATCAAACAGTTGGTGTGCATAACAAATTATCAGAAATATAAATAGATCCCAGCTTACATTACACAAAATGAATCACAGTAAACCATTCTAAAACATATAAAGGCATCTACCTTTGTGTGTGAAATTGAAGAATCAGTGGGTGGGTTTGGTGTAGAAATACCGATCCTTGGAAACTTCTTAACCACTTCTCAGTCTCCTTCAACAACATCGTGCAGCTCGTCATAAGCGACAACTTTCGTTGAAACTCATCAAAATCCGACGCATGATCTGACGCGCCACCGCATGCTGCCGTTATCGTGGCCATGATTTTCACATAGTTAGGAGGCGAGTTTTGTGTGTGTTTTATGAGAGAATCGAAGAGTCAGGTAAATGAGAAGAGATGAGCGAAGAATGAGAGGAGAATAAAATTACAAAATTGTCCTTGTGTTAAATGCGAATGTTTAATATAGGCCGTAGGATGAAAAAAAAGATCAATGGTTGAGATGGAATGGTTTGATCTTTAGATAATTTCTGTTCTGCATTGAACTTTCCTCATATATATATAGCTTGAAATCAATATTCTGGGGAATCAAAGCTAATTATAAGCAATTGCATTACTGACTTTCTCTTGATCTTTTTGAACCTTTTATAACAACTTTGGAATTTTGATGCCCTATCTATTTGCTAGCTAATTACTCCTACATATTATAATTTTCTTAAAATGTTACAGGTAATACTCACAGGAGGCCTCGGCACAACACATGCGACTTTAACCTCTGCTTTATCTTTGTTGCTCAACAACCCAAAAGCATTAAAAATGGCTCAAGAAGAACTTGATGCTCATGTTGGAAGAGATAGACTGGTGGAGGAATCAGATATAACAAACTTAGTTTACCTCCAAGCTATCATTAAAGAGACAATGCGCTTACACCCTCCCGCACTCATCTCACCTGCTCACGAGTCCATTGATAATTGCGTTGTAGCTGGCTACAACATCCCAAAAGGCATTCGCTTGATGGTAAATCTTTGGAAGTTGCATCGTGATCCTAATGTTTGGTCAGATCCTGACCAATTTCAACCAGAAAGGTTCTTGACAAGCAATAAGGATATTGACTACCAGGGTCAACAATATGAATATCTTCCATTTGGTAGTGGTAGAAGAATGTGCCCAGGTGTTTCATTTGCAATCAAGACTTTGCATTTTACCTTAGCTAGTGCATTACAAGGGTTTGAGCTAGCCATCAAATCCGGTTGATGCGAATGAAAGTGTTGGATTGACCGACATAAACGATTTCCCACTTGAAGTTATTCTCATCCCTCGTTTATCCATTGATATGTACCATAACGCTACTGAATGAAATATGTTGGTTTCGATCAGTCGACCCAATTCCCAACTCCAACAAGCATTTTATGTATGTACTGTCAAGCATGGTTAGTTCCTTGTCCATGTGAGTGAAATAATCAAACTAATTATTGCATAAAAAAAAAAAAAAAAAAAAAAAAAAAAAAAAAAAAAAAAAAAAAAAAAAAAAAAAAAAAAGTTTGGAAGGTTTGCTTGTACAAATCCTGTTTACTGTCATTTTAGGGAACTTTAGTGTTGATTTTGAAAGGTTTGCTTGTACAAATCCATTGACACGTTGTTTTCTTACTGACCGATGGTTTTATAATATCAAAAAACCTCAGAATATTGTCACAGTCACAGGTAATATTAGAAAATATATGTGTTACATGACATTTATTATTTTATATATCTGGATCATTGTCACAGTCACAGGTAATATTAGAAAATATATCACCATGTCAAAATTAAAACCTAAGGCAGCTATAAAATGTCGTATTGTATTGATACTTGAAAACATTATCACTACAAGATATGTGACTCTTGGTCACGTATGTGTGTTCAAAATTGGTACATGCATGCATGCTCTTCTACCAAAAAAATTTCAAGCAAATATTGAAAATTACAACAATCTTTTGGAGTAGGGTTTTGGTTGGTAAATGGTGGTGAAGGTTTAAGGAGGTGGGCTATGTTTTGTGTAGTAGGGTAATTAGTAGTATTTATGGGAGTAATTGCGGGTCAGTTAGTGTGAACTCGATTAAAGAGGTTTGTTGTGGTGGGTTTGGGGTGATATATTGAGGTTTGGGTTAGAATTAGATAAATCGGGTATTGAGTAGTTTACTAATTCATTTGTTAGAAAAGTAGGAAATGGGTCGGATACTTACTTCTGAAGATTGGTAGTGGAGTAATATAAGGTTTAAAGATAGATTTAATAGATTATACCATTTAGATAGTAGAAAGGAGACGAAAGTGGCGGAAAGGGGGTCTTGGGTTGAGGATGTTTGGAGGTGGGAGTGGGATTGGGTTAGAGAGCCAAGGGGTAGAGCTGACGGTAAGTTGGAGGAGCAAATGGGGGTTTTAGGTAATTTTACGGTATCTTGTGATTGCAGGGAGTCAGGGACACATTGAGATGGCTTCTTGAAGACAATGGATGATTCACGGTCAAGGCTTTGACAAAATTGGCGAATAGCAAGTACTTACATGAGGATGCGGATCAAGAGACGATGTGGAACAGGCTCATACCAAAAAAAGTTAATATATTTATTTGGCACGCGCTAAAAAGGAGGCTTCTGGTTAGATATGAACTCGACAAAAGGGGTATTGATCTAGATAGCCTCTTATGTCCTTGTTGCAATGATGGGGTAGAAACGACGTATCATATTTGGGAAAAGATTTTCAGTTGATGGAAAATTGGTTTAGTAAATGCTTTTTGTACAAATGAGGTATTTAGGCATTGTGGTAGTGGTGTTATTCCGTGTCATACGAGGAACTAGCTTATGGCAAGTTGTAACATGGGTGACCAGCTATCACATATGGAAAGAAAGAAACAATCGAGTTTTTGGGGCAAAGGCTTCTAGTGTGAACAAAAACGTTCAATATATTAAACTTCAAAGTTTCAAGTGGATTGTGAGAAGGGAAAAAAAAGACGCATTGTGTTGGGATCAGTGGCTCAGTGATCCAGTTAATTGTCAATCAGATATTCTAATGTGGATGGAATAGGAAGGTTACAAGTGCAGATTCTGTGATGGTTGATGACGGTTCTATAGTGAGTGAATTGTGTCGGTAAGCAATATATTTGCATATTCTGTGATGGAAAATAAAAGCTACTGAGCGGATTATAACTAGTTCAGTACATGGAAGATACTCCTAAGTTGGTACTTGGTTAAATTGGCATGGTGCACATATGTTCATGTGATCCATGGACCATGGGTGAATGCTTTTTTTATCAATTGAGCCTGAGATAATTTTACACAGGGGGTCTATCCATTTTGTTTTGTTATTTGTCTTGTATCTTTTAGTTGTCATGGTGTCTGGCCCTGCCGTACGCCTTGTTGGAAGTCTTTTACTGGCATTCTCCAAGTGCAGAAGTGTTCTTCTTTTATTTTTAGTTTTTTGGTCTATTTTTTTTTCCTTGTGCGTCTGTTCTTGCCCCTCTCTAAGGTGCACTTATTTTCTTTGTTTATTTAGCGTCTTGTATATATATATTTTTGGTACTATGTTGTTTGCTTGTTGTAATAAATGTGTTGCCTTCTCTAAAAAACAACAATCATGAATGCATAGATTATGTATGTATGTATGTATGTATGTATGTATGTATGTGTGTATGTATGTATGTATGTATTCCCCCCCCCCCCCCCCCCCCCCCCCCCCCAAAACCTATTGGTGATTTTTCTCACAATCTCACCTCAAATTTTAGAATTTTGTTAGCTTGGGCTTCAAATTTTAGCCCAAAACTCATATCTGGGCCAACTTTGAAACAATTCCAGTAGGAAATTAACATGTGGAAAAGAGATCAAGTTTTCTGTGCAGAACATTGGTGGTGAACTGGTGATTTAAGAGAGAATGTTCCAATTGTGCAATGGTGGAAGTTAGGATGGTACTCACAGTGTATTCGCACGCACTCTTTTATACTTTGGTTAGCAATTCAAGAAAGACTCAATACACAGGACAAACTTTGCAAATGGGGAATTTATGCTCCTAACGTGTGTATGCTTTGCCAAAATGGGTTGGAATCTCATGATCATATTTTCTTCGGATGTTCCTATTCTTGGAAGGTATGGAGGAAACTACAGAGTTGTACAGGTTTGGACATCCCTTCTGCAAGATGGACTAACAATGTGCAGTTTATGACTACTATTCCACAAGGAAATAATATTTGGAGTATAGCAAGGAGACTTGCATTTGCAGCCAATGTGTATTGTTTGTGACAAGACAGTCTGGAAATTAGGAATTTTGAGGTGAAATGGGATATGAAACTGCCTAAGCTGTGATAGCAGATTAAGGTCTTTGTGTCAAAAAGGGTGAGTCATGAAAGATGAGACTATCTTGTTTTGACAATTGACCGTATTTCTGTTAAGCAGTGTTTGGTTTTACTCTATGTGATCTCATTTTTTGGATGATGCCTTCTTGTGATAGGATTTTGGCTCCATGTGTGAGGATGTAGCTACATGTGATGGTCAAAATAATCTTGCAAGAAGGAAATGTAGTCCTGGAAAATGTAGATATCCTTAAAGTAACCTGTTATTGATAATTGGTAGAGATCAAGTTAGTAGTGATGCCCTTTCCTTTCAGTTCATGTTGTTAAGTAGTGCAAATGTCTGAGATGATTGTGGAAATGTAGCTATTAACTGGAAGATCTAGCAACTTATTGATTATGCTCTTATAGTGAAGCCTGTCTGTGATAGGACTTTGGGTCCATTTGTGAGGGTGTAGCTACAAGTGGATCTAAAGTAATTTTGCATGAAGACTAAAAATAGTTATAGAGCTGGAATATCTTGAGTTGCATGGTGAATTTGAAATCAAATGCTGAGCTGAGGAATTTCTTCTTTACTTAGAGTTGTAGTTTGTTTTGTGCTGATGTATGAATTTTTTGATTGTATGTTTCTATCAGCTTATTTGTTCTGCACATTTAGAGGGTGTTTGGGATATGTCCTTCCCCTTTAATTGATGCATGTATATAGTTTTGTTTGGAGTAATATATTTCATCATTTTCAAAAATTAAATAAATAAACTTATAGCTTTAGTTAAGCCAGGAGGAAAAAAAAAAAAAAAGATTGAGTTACCTTTACAGTTTATAGTTCCTAGCTATTATTAGACTAAAAAGATAGTTAACAAACACGCGCCTAATTCAAGTACGAATAGTTAATATAGCTATATTAAAAAATCATCATATACTCCGTATTGGTTTAGAATGAGCCAAAACTATGTGAAACCAAAAGGAAAAATTATAGCTTGTGCATCAATGAATATATGTGTATGCATAATCCCTATATTGTACTAGTATAATAAGATCTAAAACATGCTATATACATGTGCGTAAGAGCATAAGCGAGGTTAACTCGGACTTGATTGAATAATCAAGACTGCTAAACAATATTAACTAAGACTTTATATTCAAAATCTATATGTCTATTTAAATCATATAATTTCTCAAATAACTAGCACAAATTTTGACCATTTTTTTTATCTAGTTTTCTAGATCTTCTAAAATGATCGCTACTTTAGAATATTAGATGGACAAAACCTAGTGATCATGATGTTGATTAAAGTTGCATAAAGTTGGATTATTCAACCTTTAATCATGAGCCTTGTACTTGAAGTTTGAGCGATCATTTAAGATTAAACTATGAAATGATTCCTCATAATCATTGACATAGTGGAATATAAAATATTTTTTACAGGAAGTTAAGTGCATTATTGGAAAAACATGTGTGGTAATATGATAAATTTGAGAATTGCTTCAATGATCAAACAACTTTTCGTTTTCATGTTCAAGGTGATACTTTCCAGTAGATAGAGTATATAACTATATATCACTTATCAGCCCAACACTCTTTGTCTTTGACTTTTCATAGGCCCATATTATTCTAACTAACTTGTTTGGATAACATTTTACCAAAAATGATGCTATTTGATAGGTGTAATATTTACATGGGATTGTCCAACCAATGCCCTTAGGGCATTGGATAAAAAGGCTGAGACCCCATAAAAAGTACTCACGGTCCTACATGTTTTTATATTTTTTGTGGTTTCCTGAGTACTTTTTTGTATTTTTTGTGGGTCCCTGCCTTTCTTATCCAATGCCCTTAGGGCATTGGTTAGACACTCCCTATTTACATATTTCAACTTACTAAGCCTTTTTTTCATTGCAAAATTTGAAAATATGATAGACATATTGGTCATTGATGTTAGTCAGTAGTAACTTAGTAGGTTAATCAATCATCAATACTAAATAAATATTTATAATCATGTTCACTCATAAGAGGTGGTTTCAAGCATGATCACACACTATCAAAGTAGCCATACTTTTATAGTTTATTTGCCATATTGTGACATTTTTATTGTAATACAAAAAGTAGATCCTAACAAATATAAGTAGTGATGGAATCCGAATCTTACACATAAACAAACAAATGATTACTCAGTAGTTATATTTTGGTGCTTTAGCGACAAATAATATGCCTGACCACTGTATTTAGATACCCTCTTTTCAGTCTCCACTTCCTTAAATTATTCACTTTGCCATTTTCTAACACTTTTATTCTATCTTTACCCCTCAAACCAACCTTCTCCCTCTTTTATAGTTCTCGCAAAATATTGATAACTGACAATGTTGCAGACTCTCGGTTAGTTATCGCACCCTAACAAGTTGTGTCTAGGATTTTTGTTTCGAGTAGCTAGTCATAACTCATAAGTTTTAGGAGTGCTTAAAATTAACTTTTCTAGCCAAACATCCCTTTAAAAACCTTTCCCCTGTTCTTGAACTTTTCTCCCTCCATTATTTTAGTTTATCTTCATCACCTTCAAATTCAATCCAACCCAACCCACTAAACTTAAAACACTCAAAAATCACCAATTTTGACCTTTTCAACTTTGAAACTAAATCACCAATCTTCATATTCTTGTTCTTGATCACAACATCACAAAACTACAAAAAATGAAGCTTCTTGAATCACCAAGAAACAAGAAACGACTCTATGTAAAAATGAACATTTTACGTACCAAAACCGCGAAAAAAGAACACCCCTTTTACATCAAACACTACTTCAAATGGATACTTTGGTTTACACTCTCATTTTACTTCTTTTCCATATTCCCAAACACTACAATCACCCATAAACCGAAATCTTTAAACGACTTAAAAGTATACATATACGAATTACCATCAAAGTACAACACAGATTAGCTAAAAAACACGCGATGTAGCAGCCATTTATTTGCATCAGAAGTAGCTATACACAAAGTATTAAGTAATGGCAATGTACGAACATTTGATCCATCACTAGCCAACTTCTTTTTTGTCCCGGTTTACGTTTCTTGCAACTTTAGTACTATTAACGGGTTTCCAATACTCAAACATGCACGTGAGGTTTTATCGTCTGCAGTCGATCTAATCTCGAAGAAACATCCATTCTGGAACAGGACTAATGGTTCGGATCATGTTTTCGTCGCTTCTCACGACTATGGAGCTTGTTTCCATGCTATGGTACACAATGATCCAGTTTTTTTTTTTTTTTTTTTTTTTTTTTTTTTTTTTTTTTTTTGGTTAGCATGGTTTTCTACCTTTTGGCAGACCTATATATGTAATTTGTATTTTTTTTTTTTGACTTATTTGTTAGGAAGATAGGGCTGTCGCAGGAGGTATACCGAAGTTTATGAAGAATTCGATAGTGTTACAAACATTTGGGGTTAAATATTGGCACCCTTGTCAAGATGTTGAAAATGTTGTTATACCGCCTTATGTATCCCCGGATATAGTTGAGAAAATACTGTCGAATTCGCGTATCAATGGTCCGAGAGACATTTTCGTGTTTTTTAGGGGGAAAATGGAAGTTCATCCCAAGAATGTCACCGGTCAATTTTATAGCAAGTAAGTTATAATGAAGGGATATGTTGCTTAATAAGTATTTTACGGTTATTTTTTTGACTATTAGTTAGTTTAGCATTTTTTACAAATTTTCCCGTAATTATATAATTTGATTTCCTAATGTGAATATATCTACGGTTACAGGAGTGTGAGGACGAAGATACTACGGAAATACAAGAGAGATCGACGGTTTTATCTAAAAAGGAATCGATTTTCAGGATATTTGTCGGAAATAGTACGTTCAGTGTTTTGTTTGTGTCCCCTCGGTTGGGCACCATGGAGTCCAAGACTTGTGGAGTCTGTCGCATTGGGTTGTGTCCCGGTGATTATTGCTGATGGCATTCGATTGCCTTTCGAAAGTGTGGTTCCTTGGTCTAATATATCACTCACAGTGGCAGAGCGGGATATTGGGAAGCTTGGGCGAATACTTGATGACGTGGCAGCCACAAACCTCTCATCCATTCAGCGAAACTTGTGGGACCCGAAGGTTAAGCGGGCCCTACTGTTTCATGATGACGTGGAATATGGTGATGCCACGTGGCATATTCTTGTGTCGCTGTCCGAGAAACTCAATACTTCTAATCAAAAGTCTAGGTCTTTTAGCGAATAGTAGATATACACTTTTACACGTAGATTATCCGGCTAAGCATTCTTGCTTAGCTGGATTTGTGCTCAATGTTTGTGGGGGCCTACTTTACGCCAAGCTTGCGTTTACAAATTGCTGAGTTGGCAATACGCGATTGATAAATCAGCTAGGAGCTGATTACTGATGTACGAGCTGATGACGATGTTCGGATACTATGCGGTGGTCCTCAATATTGATGGATGTGGTCTTTCTTGTGATGTAAATAGACATCTCATATGTACATTTTTGTGATATTGGAAAGATATAAGTGTTTCGATGATTCAGATTGGATCTTCGATATATGCAGGGCCGTCCCATTAATTTATGAAATTTTTGAAGGCCCTGGACGAAATCACATAATGAGACATTTCGAGAAGGAATATTATATGTAAAGTGTCACTGTTTTTACTTTGTAGTTATCTAAACGTTCTAATATATTACTTATTGAAGATATTTTTTCATCTAAATATTTTTTTTCTTCATGAAAAATATGTGTACACATGCATATAATTATTAACGGGACACATTTTGGAGCCCTAAAAATTTTGGGCCCTGAACGGTCGCTCACCTTGCACACCCTCAAAGCCGGCCCTGGATATATAGTACCACAAAGGCAAGTATAGTTTACAAGATTAACATCATTAGACATACACACTCATTCTCAAAGAAACTTTATGAAGTTTAAAATTACAAATTTCTTTTAAGTCTAAATAATAATATTCCATTGTTTAGTGGCAACAAACATTTCTATGTTCTAAAAGACACCATCTTCTTGTACTTGTTTTGGTGAAGGGAAGATATGTAAATATGATAAAGATGAATGGGTCGTGAAATATGAGAAAGTTTAGCACGTGAATTAAGTCTGTCAATGGGGGAATAAGGAATGTATTTAAAGGCAGAACAAGTCACGGGTTGTTGAAATTTGGTAAAAAGTTAGTGGGGAATTTTGGGTAAATCGGATAAATTTGGTTCTTGTCTCCCGGTTCTTTATATCATTCCATATAATCATCTTTATTGTACCCAGAGACGGAATTAGCGGTTCAACGATGTTACGGCACACCGATGAAATTTTGCTTTATAGTGTTAATTTTTCTAAAAATACCTCGATTTTGTCTATATGCACCCGTCCAATAAAAACTTGTCTACTATTATGGTTTTAATTTTTTTTTCCCACCCAGTCCCCATTAATCTTGATTCCGTCCCTCAGTACCAACGGGTGTTCAGCCTAAGTGACTCGTTAACTACTAGGTTAGATGTTTAAGATATCTAAAGTGCTAATTTGGAAGAAATAACATTATCTTTTTAGCGTAACCAAAAAAAGAATATTGGCAAAATGGAAACAAACCATCGTCATTTCACAATACTTTTTAATTCATCAGATATTTTAGGAAAACAATTAACTTCACATTTAGATTATTGATTTACAGTTTACACGTGACATTCCAAAAGCAAAGTTACGTGTTGCTCCATTTCATATTTTCATTGCTAAAATAGTAAAAAATGGTTCAGAATTGGTCAACTGAAATGGTAATGTGTTAAGGTTGGGCTTGTATGTTGGGCCTTGATAGGCCATGAGATTTTCATTATGGATTCCATAATTTCATATTTTCATGTTGAAAGCCCCTGAAAGGTGGATAAATTTTGAGACTAGACAATATATAACTCTTATTGAAAGCATTCGTCGTAAATTCCTTTTCATCCAGCAAAAAATCCTTCACTGGTGTAATAACAAACTTCTCTTTACGAAGAGTTTAAAATCTTGGTATTTTGTGTTTCGAGTTTCTTCCTTTGTGGAAGTTCTAGTTGATGGCATTATAACAAGTGTGTAATTGTCCTTCAATTCTTGTTAAGTATCAATATGTAAGTAAGTTTGCTCACAAACAAAAACATTGTGGGTTCAATGCCTCTGCTTGGTATGATAATTGGAGCCAAGTAGGAGCTTTGCATACTATTATTACTAACAGAGACTTGTATAATGCTAGATTGGGGACAAATATGGTGGTTAAAGATGTTGTTTGTAATGGTGAATGGATATGGCCTGAAGACTGGATTGTTAAATATCCAGTGCTTAATCAAATGCAAACAGTGAGTCTAGTAGAAGGTAGAGATGAATTGGTATGGAAAAGCAAGAAAGGGAAGGTTGGGAGATTCTCTGTTAAACAAACTTATACTGATTTGCAGATTGAGGAAGATAATGTGATATGGAGCAAGTTGATGTGGTTTTCCCAAAATATTCCAAAACATGCATTCATTTTGTGGTTAGCAATTCAAAACAGGTTGATAACTCAGGATAAAATTAAGAAATGGGGATCCTATGATATGATGGTATGTTCATTATGTAGTGAAGATATGGATTCACATCATCATCTGTTTTTTACTTGTAAGTTTTCAAAAGAGTTTTGGAAGAAAGTGTGCCTTAAAATTGATCTAAAGTGGGGAGAATGGGAATGGAATGAGACAGTTAGCAGATATGCAGTTATGGAAAATGGAAATAATATCAAGAGTATCATTAGAAGGTTAAGCATTGCTGCTAGTGTGTACCTAATATGGAAAGAAAGAAATAGTAGATTGTTTAGGGATGAAAAAAGGAGTGTGGAGGATCTATTTGAGATATTTTGTGACATTATTAAACTCAAACTTGTTGGACTGAAAGTCAAGACTTCTATGACAGTCATTAGAGTTCAGGAAGAGTGGAATGTGAAAATGATCATGGGGAAAAATGAAGTTGCAAGTATGTATGTGGTATTGGCCTGTATGAGGTTGGTTGTATAAGTCTCTATTAAGGGTTGTTTGGGTTAGCAGTTGATTTTCAAGTGTATGCTATTAATATGGTTTTATACCAAGACAAAGCTTCTAACAATTTATTTGAAGCTTTGTTCTATCAAAGTTCATCTCATTAGATGGCCCTGTAACTTGGTTTACTGGATGCTTGGGCTTTATATTGACTCATAATAGACTGTTAACTAGGCCTTGGTGGAGGTAAGTGCAGACTATTGTTATCAATATGAAACTTAGCTAAAAGTGAGCCATAAAGTGGGTTTCCTAGTGTGAAGGGTAGAATGAACTTGTAGGGTGGTACATGGGATAATTGGAATAGTGAGGGGTGTAAGATGGCCCTACTTGGTCCAATTAGTGTACTACCAAGGGGGCATGTAGTTTCTCCCTCAAGGTGAGTGTTTCCAAATCCTTGAAGCCTTTTGTAAAGAGGGAAATGTAGAGGATTTGGAAGAGCCCTTGACTGGATGGATTTGGGTTCCCAATGAAGCCATACAACTTTCCTACTTTGGCTGTTGTGGATGCTGGTTGAATGGCCATAGTGGGGGGTTGATATGGAAATGTAGTTGGATGGTGATGGTGCTTTAAAAGGTGAATCTAAGTCCTCTTGTATGCCGGGGAAAAGAGGTGTTCAAAATTGTATCAGGTCCTTTGTTACAGGAAAGCTTTGTTACTGGAGTATGTTGTATCTTTTGTATGTAGTTGGAAAGCTTTGTTACTGAAGTATGTTGTATCTTTTGTATGTAGTTGTATGTTTCTGATGAACTGATTGAGGGCATGTCCTAATCAGGAAAACCATAAGTTGTACTATGATTCAAGTCTAATATATGTTCACCTTTTGCAACAAAAAAAAAAAAAAAAAAAAATTGTGGGTTCAAGTCTTATTGATTTGTAATGGTATATCAGATATATATGGTATAGTAAGTAAATTTTTTTATTGTAAAAGAGTATGAACCATAAATGAGTTATTCAAGTCACTAGTCTAAAACCTGGCAACAAAGTTACTTACTGTTAGTCGATATTTTGTATGCGCTCTAGAATACTCTTTTTACATCTATTTATGTAACCGATTATTGTGATTAACGATTTACAAGCCCATACAAAATATCGACTAACACTTACAAATTTCTAAACATGTTATTCAAGTCACTAGTCTAAAACCTGGCAACAAAGTTACAAATAATACATAGCTTCCACTTCGACATGACTAATCATGGATAAACGTATGCATGACTTCTACTCAATCTCTTTCAATCATATTTAGAACTAGTTGTTAAACTCTGTACGAAACCAACACAGCCACAGGTCAAGTTTCAGTCTTGTAGACCCGATGTTAACTCAAAAAAGTCCACTAGATATTACTTCTCAACGTTAAATACGTGACAAGTTGGTGCGAGCCGCCACCGAGTAGGTTGTCATTTAGCAATAAGCTTAACAAACTATTTGAAGTTATAAACAACAACAAAAATAATATAGAATGTACGCCAGGACAAGATATGAAAAATGTAAATGTATACTGTTTCAAAGTAAAGATTATGTGAACTTGACAATATTCGACTTTAAAATCAGTTATTTCATAAGACAAAAGGTGAATTTGACAACATGTGAACTCGCATCCAATAAGTGTGCCATATGCATCAATGTTAATAAGGAAAATTTCCCTAAAGAGTAATAACCATGGATAGTTGGTTAAAGCAACGAACTAGTGTGAAATTATGAATCCCAATTGAGTATATTTGTTGCGTATACGTTTCTTAACACGCAAACACAAGCCCAATCTTCATGGTCCACTCCCACCAAACACATTTTGGGTCATCTTTCAATCACAAAATCCTTTTTTTTTTTTTTTTTTTTTTTTTTTTTTTTTTTTTTTTTTTTTTGAGGATAAGTCCTAATGTTGTTTTGTGATTTAATAAGTTATATTGGTTTAAATTTGATTAGAAAGTGGATAACACATTGTTGGACTTTCACATTAAATGATAAGTAACCAATAATGATATTAGTCATAAGTTTGTGATAATGCATTTGATAATTGTGTATACACTTAACATAATCATGAAATTTCATCCATCAATTTTATTTTTTTGTGCATATGATTTTAACATAATCATTGATTTCATGATAGTTACGTGTTCTTTTGTAAAGCATTTTGGTATCAATAGAATGTTTTCGCCTTAAGAAACAAATGAATATGTTGAAATAATCAACTTTTCTAAATTTTGTGAAATCCAAACTACCATTTCTATGAAAATGTATATTTAGTCAAAAATTGGGCAATGGAAGTAAAATTTTAGTTGAATGCTTCAATAGCCTATGCTGTATTATTTAAAAAATGGTGGCACAAGGTACCCTTTGTTGACTCTTTCTTCCACTTTTAACGTTTTAAAAGGTCGTCTAATGACAATATTATTTATTATGTAGAGTTGGCACAAGATTACACTTTTACCCCACTTTTTACTAGTTTCATCTCGTTTTAATTAAGTTTTGTTTATAAATCATATTCATTTCATAATTTCAAAAAAAACCCAAAATCGTTAAGCATAAATTATGACAATATGATTCCACCAATTTATTGTCGATATTAAACTCGACTGTTGCAATTGCAAAGGCTATTATTTTAAGAAACACATGAACGCGGTATATGTTAGGGAAAAATAAAAAGAGAAGACGAGAGAGCTTACGTACGTCATGGAAAATGAAACTTATAGGTGACGTACAATAAACTCATAGCATGAATAATGAAATAACTTTCATATTCTAGTAGTTTATTTTTAAGGGGTTTGCTAACCACAACCCTTTTAAGTTATCTTTTAAAATAAAAATTGCCTTTGTTGTATAGAATAGCTGCCCACTAATAAAATGAGAATGTCGTTAAATACTAGAAAGCATTAATTATGCATGCTACGTTACCACGATATCAGACGCTGGAGTTGCGATCGCTTACAAAGTAAACAAAATTAAAAAGGCTAAAAAGCCACTCAGAATATGACAAGTGTCCTCCACTCATTCCCTCCATTTTTTCTTATTAAATTCTGTTAGGGGGTATTTTGGTCATTTTAACCTCTTTTTTTATTCCACCCCAAAACTTCAAACGTAAATAATTTTCAAACGATAAACTTTTATGTAAAACTGATTTCACCATAATTTTTAAAATTTAATCCTCTTTAATTTGGTATAAATTTTTTTAATTTTTTTGAAACTTTTTTTTTGACATATTTATTGGGTCATGATTTTCTTGAAAATTTTAGCATTTTTGGCTCTAATTTTGTATAGCTTAAAGGCCGAATTTTGCAAAAGTTAAAACACGAAAGTTGTAGCTTCTTGGCCATTCTTTACCCAGAAATTTGAATCACTCAAATCCAATATGATATGAGTGAGATATCATATGTTAAAGATGACGTTTTACTCATATTTGTTGCACACAACGTGTTTGATGAAATGTTTAGCTTAGATTTGTAGTCTTAAAATCGAGTTAAATGCACTAATTTGTGTACAACAATGCACCTTTAGTCATTTTATTAATGTAAGATTCAAAAAGTTTTGTTTTTTTTTTTTTTTTTTTTTTTTTGTTGTTTTTTTTTAACTGATGAACTATATTATTAACTGATGAACCTTATTAACTGATTTTTAAAAAAGACATTTTGTTCATCAGTTACTTTGGTTGAACCATATTAACTTATGAACCTTATTAACCTTATTAACTGATGAACCATATTAACTGATGAACCTTATTAACCTTATTAACTGATGAACCATATTAACTGATGAACCTTATTAACCTTATTAACTGATGAACTTTATTAACTGATTTTTAAAAAAGACATTTTGTTCATCAGTTACTTTGATTGAACCATATTAACTGATGAACCTTATTAACCTTATTAACTGATGAACCTTATTAACTGATGAACCTTATTAACCTTATTAACTAATGAACCTTATTAACCTTATTAATTAATGAACCTTATTAACTGATG
The DNA here is from genome assembly GCA_030686995.1 of Artemisia argyi. Lineage (NCBI taxonomy): Eukaryota > Viridiplantae > Streptophyta > Magnoliopsida > Asterales > Asteraceae > Artemisia > Artemisia argyi. The sequence continues at coordinate 126,379,240 of CM060706.1, read as the reverse complement.
AACCTTATTAACTGTGATCAATTTGATGAACTAAACATTTGATCAAATTTGATGAACCTGAAATTTAATGAACCTGAAAAAATTGATGAACTCAAACATTTGATCAAATTTGATGAACCTGAAATTGATGAATTTGAAAAAATTGATGAACCTAAACACATAACATTTTGTTCATCAGTTATTTTGGTTCATCAATTTTATTCATGAATATTAAAATTGATGAACCAAAGTAATTGATGAATAAAATGTTACCATAGAAAGTGATGAACGATGAACAAAATGTCTTTTTAAAAAATCAGTTAATAAGGTTCATCAGTTAATATGAACCAAAGTAACTAATGAACGTTATAAAATAATAACTGATGAACCTTATAAAAAATAACTGATGAACGTTATATTTTCGAAAAAAAATAATTGATAAACGTTATCAGAAATAACTGATGAACAATATCAAAAATAACTGATGAACGTTATCACAAATAATTGATGAACGTTATTTTGGTTCATCAATTTTATTCATGAATATTAAGCCTGACTCTACCATCTACATTTTGGGTATTTCATTCTTATATTTTTTTCTTGTTCTCTCTCCTAAAATGCATCATCATCTCCTAGTAGGCAATAAAACAAGTCAAACCCAATACCAAAAGCACAAACTTTATTAAAAAAAAATTAACAAAGGTCAATACCTGTTTATGAATAAGATCACCAGAAAGCGAAAAAACCAAGAAATACCCACAAGAAGTCCCAATAGCAATGACCCTTATATCATCAAAAACCAACCACTCAAGTGCAGACACATACTCAGCTTCAATGGGAGACAAGTTGGGTCGGATCTTGACTCGAAGCCTGCCTTGACCCGATGACCCATTAGACCATTCAAGTTTAGAGCATTACCCAATTTCAGATAATAACTCCGATCAACAACAAAAAGAAGATGACGACGATGGTGGTTCTGGTGATGTTGGGGTTCCGGTGATGTTGACAGCATGAAGACGGTGATGGTGATGGTGATGGAGACGGAGACGGTGCTCATGACGGTGCAATGGTGGTGATGGTGACGAAGATCGCCGGAGATCGTCTTTCATCTTTGGATTTGAGAGTCGATCTGGTGGAAAATAAAGGGGGAACGAGATGGGAAATAAAGAAATGTAACAGATTATTATTTGTATCGGAATGACCAACATGCCCCTATGTTTAGATTTCCTCTTTTAATTTGATCGGATCATGATTTTTGATCGGACGGTTGTAATTACTTTTTAGGCTTATTAAAGTTTTTAGGCTTTTTAAGGGATCTGGTATCTCACACGATGACCATATTTATGCTTAGTAATTCAGCATACGTTTTCTTAGAAACCATAACTAGATCTTTTTTAATTATTGTACTCTCATTAAATAAGAAATTGCATCCAAATTGAAACGAATCACATATATAAATGGAATCATGAAGCCAATAAAAAAGATCAACCATCAAGTTTGATTTTTACACGCTTGTATGAGTGACGGGTATTTTAGGCGATTCGTTTGGCAATATTGGTTTTACACGCTTCTGGGTGTAGATATATTTATATTATTCATTCACACTTATACATTATACTTTTGTACTTAAAATTTTTTTTGTCCGCAATTTTCATGTGAACATTTAACTATTTTGTATACATTTGTACATGTTGAGATATTATTCACAAAAAGCGTAAACTTTCATATTTTAAACACTTAAAAGTGTGTATTTTTTGGCTGAAAAAATACATAAAATTCAACTATATTTGTTGTAGTGAACCATTGAGCCTTTGACTTTTAAACTTTGCTAGATATATAATTAGGTAGTTCTAGTTTGCAAATAAACGAAATGAAAGTGCGCAAAAAATGCCAAAAATCATAACGGAACCATAAACCATCGAAGTGAGACAAAACGATACCAAACAGAAAAGAAATCGTCACACACGACACGATACCTAACTAACCCATATATGGTCATTAATTTAATAGCATAATGAGAAAAGATCAATGCAGAACATGATTTATCTAAAGATCAAACCGGCCAATGACAACCATTGATCTTATATCATCCTACGGTTGGGATATATTCTAACAAAATATAATTAAGTGAACTAGAGGGGTAACTTTGTCATTTATTGAAACTTCTTTTATATCCATCTAACCTCTCACGTTCATTTCTAAACCGTTTCAAACCCGATTCACGCTCATTTCTCACACAGTCACACACACTAATTGCTCTCACCTTCCCCAAATTCAAAACCGTATGTTAATGCTTTTCAATGGCTGATCTACGAGAAGAGATACGACAGAGACAAGAAGTGAAGCCATCTGAAGGTATGCCGTTGCTCTATTCGTTTAGATTCATGTAATTTTGTTTTGTTTTTGTATTTAACGAGTTTCAATAATGATTATTTGTTTAGTTGAGTGATTAGGGTTTGCTAATTTGTTGATTAGGGTTTGAATTTGGGTATTAGGGTTTGAATTTGGGTATTAGGGTTTTTATTTTAGGGAAGGTGAGATCTATTAAAACGAGATTGGGGTTTTATTTATTTATTTATTTATTTTATTTTATTGATAATCTGTGGATTAGCCGATTAGGGTTTTAAATTTGGGGATTAGGGTTTTGAATTTGGGGATTAGGGTTTGAGTAAGAGTAATGGGGATTTCAGTGAGGGTAATGGTGATGGAAGAAGTTGGTGGTTTCATTGTGGTGGTGGTCATGCCAGTGTTCATGAATCAATCACATGTGATTCTGTATGTGATGGAAGAAGTTGGTGTTTTCATTGTGGTGGTGGTCATGCCACATTGATTCTGTATGTGATTTTGTATGTTTATTTTCTTAGAATATGTGTATTTTCTTAGAACATATGATTCTTTTTTGTTTACTCTATAATTTATGTGTTTTTATGTTTTTGTTTTGTTAGGTGCTTCTGTTATACAACCGCCGGTTAGTCAAGTTGCTGGTGTTCAGTCTAGTTCTCCATCCGGTTCTCCTTTTCGGGTGACTCGGAAGAATTACCTAGAAAAGTCTAATCCCCCTGTTTACTCTAAGCGGAATGATGCGAGTATCCGTATGCCTCTTCCGTTGTCTTATGCGCTTCCTAATACAAGTACCCCTATGCCTCTTCCGGTGTCTTTTGCGCTTGCTAATACAAGTGTTGATAAGTCTAATTCGAAGACAGATCCTAAGGGTAATACAAGTGTTGTAAGTGTTGATAAGTCTAAGGCTAATCCCGAGTCTGTTGTTCCGAATGATAAGGTGGTTGATGTTATTTCGGCCAAGTCTAAGGTTGTTGGTGTGAATGATAAGTTGACTGATGAGAGAGTTAAGGATAAGGTGATTAGGGATGTGCAAAAGTCTAGGGCTGGTGATGTGTTGAAGGCTGGTGATAAGGTGAATGATAAGTTGACTGATGGGAGAGTTAAGGATAAGGCGATTAGGGATGTGCAGAAGTCTAGGGCTGAGAAGTCTAAGGCTGCAGATGTGAAGAAGTCTAAGGATAAAGCAACTGTTGATGTGACTAAGGCTGCTGATGTGTTGAAGGCAGAAGTGTTGAAGGCAATGTCAAATGTTCAAAAGCCAAATTCCAAGGCTGCATTGCCGAAACGTGATGTTGAGAAGTCTTTCTCTAAACGAAAAAGGAAGTTGTCGGATAAAGAGTATAGTGGTGAACCTAAGTTGTCTAAGAAGTTGAAGCATAATAAGGTGAATAAAGGGAAGAGGGTTTCATCTTCTCTTTCTACTGATGAAGTTAATTCGGATTCTTGTGATGAAGGTGTTAGTTTAATGAAGAATGTTAAGAGTAATAAAAGGCTCAAGAGAAAGAATGTTACTGATGAAAGTGATGTGAATACTAATAAATTGCTTAAAAAGCTTTTGACGGGTGATGTTGACGATGCCGATTCTCTTAAGCTTATGCTTAAGAAATTGAAGGGCGTTATTGATGAGGTTTCTGATTCTGAAGACGAAGGGGTTGTGCGAAAGTCGAAAATGGAAGTTAAGAAACCAAATGTATGAAGAAGAAAGAGGAAAATGATTTTGAAGGTGATGATAAAGCTAATGTTAGGAAGCTTAAAAAATTGGGAAATGATAGAATGTTGTTGTCAGTGGAGGAACAACAACAGTTAGAGTATGTTGCTAAATTTCCAACTCTTAGGGTAAGGAATGCTCCTTGTTCTCTGTTTTCTTCTATCCGTCAATCAAAAGTTAACATGGAACGGTTTCTTCATGAAATAGGTTTTAAATCATTTCTTAGAATTTTCATTGATCAACTTCCTTCAAGGTTGGGTAGGTTTGTGGCTGCGAATTTTAATATAGCCACTAATAAGTTGAATTTGTTGAATGGTTTGTCGATCCATGTCACTCCAGAATTAATTCATGATATGTTAGGGATTCCGCTTGGTGGTAGTCCGTTGTTTTCGTTTGAGCAAAGATCTGTTAAAGATGATTTTGTCAAAGCTTGGGTTGATCAGTTTTATCCCAAATCTTTTAAAGACATTCGTAACAGTGATATTGCTAGAAAGTTGGTTAATGCGAATAAAGTTGATGATTTTTTCAAACTTAACTTCCTTATGCTGTTTTCCAACACGATGGGAAGGTGTGACACCATGAATGGGCAAATTTGTTTAGATGTTGTGATGAGTGTCTAAATACTCATCATTTTATACTAATCTGAACTGCCAAAACATACAAAAACACTCAAATATGTATCAAAATACTTAAAATATCTTAAAGGTGTGTTTTATATGTTTCAAATGCAAAATATGCAAAAACAGATGAAAAACGTACAAAGTTTGCATAATTGGCAGTTTCAGTCCCTCAAGTTTCATAAATTGTCAAAACTAGTCCCTGGTTATTCTAAAAATATGAAAAAGTCACCAAAGGTTCTTTTTAATCATAAAGTTACATATTTAGTCCTTTGGTGCAAAGTTTCAGAAAATTACAAGTTTAGTCCCTGTACTTTGGAAATTGACAGAAATGGTCCCTGGGATGTAAAAACTTTGAGAAAATCAATTTTGGTCCCTGTACTAATAATCTTTTGCAGGTTTGGTCCTTATGTGAAAAGTTTGGTGGAATTACATAATCAGTCCCTGAGGTTTGGTGAATTGTCAGTTTTAGTCCCCGGGTATTTAAAAAATTAAAAATATCAAAAATACCCTAGTACTATTCATATATTGGCAATTATGGTCCTTTGAACAAATTTGGAATAATGCCACAATCAGACCCCAAACTTTGCCCAAATTACATTTTTGGTCCTTGTGTATTACTTAAACCAAACGGACCTTATGTTATTCTTTAGACCAAATCCAAACTAAACTAAATCCAAGCCCACCCTTCCTTTTTACCCAAGCCCACCACCAGCCCAGTCCACCCCAAAGTCAAACCCGGTCAACACCACTCAACCAATACCACCCCGTATTCCCTTTCCCTCCTTCTCCATACCACCACCACTGAAACCAGATACCACCATCCACTCTCACCACCTCATCCTCCACCTCACACAAGCCCCCAAAGAGCATTTAATGCCCTATAACTCCTCCACGTTATCTACAGTACCTCATTGACCTTTGGCGCCAAGTTGCTCATTTAAACGGCTAGGATTACTCAGACCATATCAATGGCTATGGATTGGTGGGAAATCACCCATTGGGTCCCACATGCTCAGAAAAGGTCTACAAAAGAGAAGAGGAGCTGTGATGAAGTATTATTAGTTTAGGTTCAATTTAATTAGGTCGTAGGTAGTATAGTTTGTTAATTCAGTTGTAATTTTACTTTCTAAAGCTTGTATCAGGTTTAATTCATGTAATTGGAACTATATTAAGTCTTAATTTCAAGTTTCATATCAGTTCTTAGATTATGCAATTTATTCTTAATTTCAAAATCTCAAAAAGCTCACAGTTGTTGTTTGTTGTTATTTGTGATTGTTATTGAGTTCATAAGCTCATATAAGCCTTGACAAAGCTTATTTAAGCTTTTATACACCTCATTTTTCTGTTTAGTTCATAAAACAAAAATACTTAAAAAATCAAATTAAATATTAAGAAAATAAAAAAATCAAAGTTACAAGCTGATTGGAGCTGAGCAAGGTGAAATTTGGATTGATTTGGTATTAGAATCCTATGGGGGATACTAGGTATTGATCTTGGTCCTTGGTTTCATGTCCTCAGTTTTGAACCACTTGTAAGTTATAAATCTGATTTTTGTATAATCTTGTTATAATTGTTATTTGTGATAATTTAGTGTTCAATTAATCTTTAGTTAGTATAGTGAATCTGTTTAAATCATAAAATCATTAGGTGTAAGCTTAAAATTCATAGAAGTTAGTGAAACTGTTTTGAATAGGGGTGTTTGGATTGTTTGAATTGGCCCAGTCACAGGTTGTATTTGTTGTTATTTTTAGTTTATACAGTCTTATATATGTTCCTTTAGGTTAGTTTAAACATAAAACACATAGGTTTAGCAACCAAAAGTCAAAATCCATTACCAATTTCCTTGACAGTTAACTGTCAAGGATTTGGGATCTCAAAACCCACCCATTAGCTCATATATTAAAGCTTTAGCTTATTTTAGGTTTATAACAACTTATTACATCTTAATCAGTAGTTAAAATAAGTTAGAAACTCAAGAAAGTCAACATAGCAAGTTTCATATCAAAAGTCAATATTGCACTTATCAGATTTTATCAAAACTTGGGAGAATTTTGTAGAATTTAGGAGTAGGTCTGAGGACTTGAAATTTGTTCCTACTTGTTGTCTACCATCTCTACTTTAGTATCCCACCATTTTTATATTTTTAAGATTTTTTCTACTGGGCCCCACTCACCCCTAAACACAACTGCAGGGGATCCTTACCCCCTGTGCAGCAGACCAGTTACTCACCACCACCACTTTGTGGTGGTTTTGTGACCAATCCAGTGGGCCCCAGTAGCTCTAGTTAGGTTCCCTCAACCCCCCTCCTAGTAGAGAACTTAGTTTGACCTTTTGTTTGACCTCTAACCCAGTGGACCCCACCTAGATTAGCCATTGAACCTTGTCCCCAGTCTGTGTAGATTTTAGGTTTTTGGATTAGCTTATTTAGCTTATTGGCTTATCTACTGAGCTTATTTAGTTAAATTAAGCTTTGACAAGTTCAAACAACCTATCAGAACCAGATTCATCCAAGGTGGGTCCCACATAAGCTCATTTGAGCTTATTTGCTCATTAAGTCAACTAAAGTCAACTGTCTAGGATTATAGCTTATTACTAGCTTATTATTAAGTTCTATAATATTTGTTTTTATTAAAGTTAGTTGTTTTTATGTATAACATAGTTTTGTAAAAGAAAAATCCAAGAAAAACAATATAAAAATAAGTGATAGTTTCTATTTAATACAATTTAATTTTAATTTTCATTTTTATATTTTTATTAAGTAATCTGTGTTTTTATATTTTTATTAATTTCCTTATAGGTTAAAGTAATTTAAATAATTTTATTAGATTTTTATATTGTCATTTGGTATTAATTAGAATTAATAATAGTTTTATTAGTAATTAATCAATAAATAAGTTTTAAATAGCATAATCAGTTTTTATATAGTAAAACCTATATTTTATATTTTTCCTAGCTTTTATAAGTCATAATATAATTTTAGTAATTTTTCTAGAATTTTTACTGTTCATTTAATAGTTTTTATAATTTAAATAGTTTAATTAGATATTAAATAATAAATAGAATAATAATTAGTAAACTAGTTTATAAATATATAAAATAAAGTTTTTATAATTTTTTAGGATTACTATGATGGCTAATTAGATTTATAAAAATTTTCATAATTTTCTAAGTTAGTTTAATATTATTTGTAATTTGTAATAGTTTAATTAGTTTAATTATTATAAATAGTTTTTAATTAATAGAAAATCTATAAAAAGACAAAAAGATTTATTTTTATTTTTTATACTTTCTTCAAGTTCATTTTTAAGTTTAGAAAATATTTTTATAAGTTTTTAGTTTAATTTGTAGTATTTATAATTTTCTAATTAAATAGTTAAATAGTTTTTATTTAAATAATTAATAATAATTAATAAAATAATCTTAAAAATAGTTTTCTTTTTAATTTAACTTTATTTTAAGTTTAAATTTATAGGATTGTTAATTTTAACCCCTGTAGTTTATTTTTCTTAAAACGCACCTTTTTCTCAGTACGCAGTCGCGTCTGATTTTAAATTGGTTTACGTTTTAAACGTTTTAGATATCTAGGTTTTTAAATAATCATTCCAATAGTTTTCCTAAGTTATTTTAAGTTATAAAACCCTAGTCTAAAAACACACACACACACTTTTATACCCTTCCTGTTCACATTCACTAATCACAGATTCGTTTTTAATATCACATCGCACACCTCGTTGGGACTTACGACCCGGGAAAACACTGTATTCCTCGGAAGCATTTGTTTTAGACGATTGACTTGGTTGACCATCACCTGGTAAACTTAGTTGACTGTTTGAGGCGAATCATGTTGTTAGACATATTCCGCAAGATCTTCCAATATCTGAGATCGATTGGTGTGGTTACATTCACAATTGCCTTCAGTATAGTACCAATCCACAAGGACAATGTAACTACACTGGTCCATTAACCGTGCTCATGGTAAGTTTATATATTTAGTTAATTTTAAATATTGTTCCTGTTTGTCATATGTAACTTTTATTCCTTTTTTTTCCCAGCTTGTCTATCTAGATTCTACCAAGTTTGAAAAGTTTCACGTTGTTCGTATGCGTCCAGCCATCTTAAACTGGTCGACAACCTTAATTAGACAACGACAGGATCTAGAACTTAGTGAGAGGAAGTTAGGGGAACTAGAGCTTAATCCTAAGTGGACTGAGGTAGAAGCTAACGAGACAGAAGGTTTTATTGATGCTGGTTTGTCGGAATCTTCTGGTAAAGAGGTTGGTTTATTTGTTATAGTCGATCATTAAATGTTAGTTTTTGTTGAATCACATGTGTTCAAATCACATGTTAATCACATGTGATTAACTGCAATACAAGAAATATTGCAGTTAATCAATGTGATTCACATGTGATTAGTTTGTAAATCATATGTGATTAGTTTGCAGATCACATGTGATTTGCACACTAATCACATGTGATTTGCACACAAATCACATGTGAATCACATTGATTAACTGCAATATTTCTTGTCTTTGACATTATTATTAAATACAGGTTTTGTTTAACAAAATTCAAGAAAAGCTTTCCATCATATATTCTGAAAGACATTCTGTTGAAGCCGAACTTTTGAAAGCTTATAAAAAGTATGCTGATGATGAAAAGTTTGGTGAGTTATATGAGAAATATTCCGATCTTTTCAAAAAACCTGTCTCTTTAGGCGAAATGGGGGGTGATGATCCTGGTTCAGATGATAATCATGATGAAACTGGTGGAAGTGATAATGATGGCAGTGGAAATGATCGTGATATTAGAAAGGTAAGTTTAGATGGTTTAGATACCTTTGGTTTTAGTAAAATTAGTTTAGATCATTTTGAAAAAGATTCATCTCAGGAAGAGAAGCAAGTCAATTCTCAGGGTGAGAAGGGAGTTGATGTACCTGCTGACAGTGAGAAGCCGGCTGAAAATGTGGTTGGTGTTGAAGATCCGTGTCAGGGTGAAGCTGATATTGTTGAGCCAGCTGAAGATTATGAGTTGGAGATCAACAGTACGCCCGAGACTTACACTCAGTGGCTAAATAACAATATCGATCTTGTAAATGAGGTGATTGATTGTATTGTAGACGAATATCTATACGTAATACTCTAACAGAAACATCTTTTTATTCTGTTAAATATTGTTTCTTTTTAATTAAATTATATCTTTTTATTCTTTTAAATATTGTTTCTTTTTAATTAAATTATGTTGTCTTACTTCAGGGTGATATGTTTGATAAAGGGACGCGTGAGGAATTGGTTGTCACGAATGCAGGTCCGGGTACTCCTGAAAGAGTGGCTACTCGTGTTTCCAAAGGTAGTCCTGAGATAATCCTTCCTGAAAAACGAGTTGTGAAACCGTCTACTTTCCTCTGCTCGCCCTACATGAATAAGAAGACTAAAGTTGTGCCTCGGATGACGAGGGTGGAATTTATGGTTGGAAACGGCTTGTTTTGTATGCAGGGTGACAAGATGTAGGTTCTATTTTATTTAAAGATTTTTGAACTTCTTTTATTGTTTAGGTAATCACATGTGATTCACTCAAAGTCACATGTGATTCATTATTGAATTTCTATGGTATTTTAGCTAATGACATTTGTTTCTTTTGATGATGCAGTGAAACTGTTTATGAAACTCATTCTGGCATCAAAGTTTCATCAATTCGTTTAAACATGGAAACGTTAGCACCTGGTTTGTGTCTTGATGCAAATGTTATCGACTGTTGGGGTGTCATTCTTAACCATGAAGAGAGTTTCAAAGATGCTGGATCTTTGTCAAGGCATTTCATGCCTACTGGTTGTATCGTAAGTGTGGTTTTTTTTTTTTTTTTTTTTTTTTTTTTTTTTTTTTTTTATGAATTTCATTGTATTGTTATATATTATTTGATTTTTACAATTTATGTTTGTTATTTTATGCAGACAAAGCAAATGATTGATGGAAGTTTGGATTCAAAGGGCCGATTGAAAAGTTTTGATGCCCAAGTTTCTGCACATTTTCAAAATGTTGCTGGCATTGATCTGAAAGGCATTGATTTGGTAATGTTATTATTTTCTTTTTAGAATTATACTTGTTATATTCATAGTTTTCCATTTATATTTAGTTTATTTATTTATTTATTTATTATATTTTTTTTTGTTAATTCAGGTGTTTTTTCCAATTCTCAATGAAGGGCATTTCTATGTTGTTGTCTTCAACTTTTTAAAGACAACTACGATGACAATACTTGATAACATTGACAGTGGGGCAAAGTGTGATGGAAAGTATAAAGTAGTATGTGATGTTCTTGTAAGTATTAGTTTTCTCCCTGATCACATGTGATTTACATACAAATGGTATGTAAATCACATGTGATTTACATACAAATCACATGTGTTTTTCCTTTGATCTTTTTTTTTTTTTTTTTTTTTTTTTTTTTTTTTTTTTTTTTTTGCAGAAAGATATGTTTGCCAGTCATCTAAAATTTCACAAAAGGTATGCTAGCATTAAGAAACTGATTCCAAAGATCCCAAGGCTTAAATGGAGTACAAGCTCAAATTACCTAGATTGTGGTATTTTTGCCATGCTGCACATGGAAAGTTATATGGGTGAAGCTCCTTCAAAATGGGACTGTGGGCTTGTGGCTGAGTCAAAGGACCAGTTAGACTTGTTGAGGAGGCTTAGATTCAAGTTTGCTACCAAAATGTTGTTGCATGAGCTTAATGTGCATCGGGAAAAGATGCTTGAAGAGGCCAAGGAGTTTGACAAAGTAGATTCTGAATCGAAGATGCAGATCATTGTTCAAGCAAGAATGAACAGGAAACAACGTGAAGGAAAAGATGTAAACGAACTTGAAGCCAAGTGATCGTCCAGGCTAGGAGAATCAGGCTAGGGAACAGTATTTTTAGTTTAGTTATCGTATGCTTTTTTTATGTTAAGTATGTGAAGTCAAACAATTTCCATGGTAGTTTAATTATGGAATGCTAGTCAGAATATCCATGGTAGATTAGAATGCTTTATTAAGCAGGATTTATGTTTTGTGTTTTGGGAAAGTCAATCCTGGTAATTAAATCCTGTCTTTTGTTATAACTGATTTAAAAAATGTACTGCTTCTTTTTAGTTTTTAAAAAATATGTTGGTTTTAGATGTTACTTTCACTTAAAGAATAATCCAATGTGATTTATCTGAAATTCACATGTGATTTGTTTGTAAATCACTTGTGATTGTTGTTCAAATCACAAGTGATTTCTTTCTAAATCACATGTGATTTTGAACACAGTATATTTTATTTTAATCAAAATACAAAGTAAACAATAATTCAATGGGATTCAAGCAATGTTTTGGCAAATATGCCACAAGTATGTAAGAGTTCCATAAGTAAACATTAAACAAGAGTTGTACCATATGCAAACAATAAACAAGAGTTCCATAAGTAAACATTTTAAAGAATACTTCAACATAGTAAATCAATGTATTAAAAGTGCTCAATTATCAACTGTTGTTGCTTTTCGCTTTGTGTTTGGGTTCTTAGGACAAGTTGTTTTCGTATGCGTGTTGGTCTTCTCTCCACAATGGCCACAAGGCTTCATTTGCTTCTTTTTAACTACAAGTGCTTTTTCTCGCTCACTCTTTCGCCTTTTGTTGCATTCTGCTTCTGTAATATTTCCTTTGGTTGGTACCTTTGTTGGATTGTTAACTGTCTGTTTATCAGGTTTTGAAATAGCAAAATGCTCACCAATCACATCTCCCGTTTTTCCTGAAGGGGGAATTGGCACCTCAGCCTCTACTTATGTCTTTAATGTCTTCAACTTTTCTACAAAAGCACCCATCTTCTCTACATTATTGCTCAACCTAAATAAACAATCATCCACCACAGCATTTGCTTCATTTGTAAGCCTTTCAACTTCTACATTTTTTCCCCATATCTGTTTCTTTTTCTTCTCAAGTCACGATTATATCCCTTGTCCACCGCCTCAAAATATATTGATTTGGAATGACTTCAATATCACGATTCTTGAAGACACAAAACACGTGTCGGCACAGGAAACCGTATCGAGCAAAATGTCTGCAGGAGCATACAACCGACCCATCTTCTATATTACGAAGTACCTTTTCAAAACAAAATAATAAAAGAATTATATTCTGTGAATGTGATTTACATACGAATCACATGTGATTACAAGACAAATCACATGTGATTTCCACATAAATTACATGTGATTGACCTATAAATCACATGTGATTCTAAAGAGATCACATGTCATTTCAGGAATCAAATGTAATTCTTGTAAAGAAACTAACAAATATTTTTAATAAATCACATACCTTATAGTCTATAACTCTTTGTGCTGCTGTTTCGCTTTCATCTTCAATTTCCTTGTTTAGTGTTCTATAAGGCGCTGCATTTTTGTCTCTAACTACGACAATCTCAGAACCTTCTTCCAATTTTAAATCCTGTATTGAACAAGTCCAGCATGCTTCATTTATTTATGTTTGAACAAGCAAAAATATTGTCCTAGTATAAACTCTTGCTGCATGACGTTCAATTTTTAACATTGTTTTACACTTTGGTGCCGCCTCTAGTGTTTTGAAGTCCAAATGTTCTTGCCTATAACGTTGCCTTTCCATTGCTGATTCATAGGACATCATGAAGCTAACTAGTGTTGATCCTGGGCTTGTGAAACTTTTGAAGAACGAGTTTTCACTCTCAGACCTTGATGTGGTTCTCATCAATCCAAATAATGGAGAGTCTATAAAATAAGCTGGAATCCACCTTTCTCTAAGATTAAACATCTTTGTCAACCATTTGTGTTTTTGCAAACCAAAATCTTCAATCAACTTGGCCCATCTCTCTTCAAATTGGAAGGGTTCAATGAACATATTCCAAATGAGCTTCTTAAAACGCTTCTTGAAATCAGTTTCTTTGTATATTGTCTTACAAATCTGTTTTATTGAAAAATTGAGTTTTAGTGGCTTATTTGTCAGTATAAACCATATGATATATACATAGGAATCAACTGTGAATCACATGTGATAAACATATGAATCACATGTGATTTACAAGTGAATCACATGTGATAAGCATCTGAATCACATGTGATTATCTTGAAATCACATGTGATTCATTTAATATTATAGTTGAATCACATGTGAATCACACATAAACAGATTAGTTAATTGAATATTCTTACCTTTGCTGGAATCTTTTGGTCAATATGCCACATGCAAAGTCTGTGTTTTGAGTGAGTGAAAACGGCTTCAATAGCTCTCTTCATTGCTCCATCTTGATCTGTTACAACCATGGTTGGTTCTTTCTTGAAGGCAGTCATAAATGCGTTAAGTAGTCACGTGTATGATTCGGTATCTTCATGTAAAAGCATCCCCGAACCAAATGTGACACACCTTCTGTGATTATTGACGCCAGTGAATGGTACAAACACCATGTTGTACCTAGGAACATATATAGATAAATATACTGTGATGCAAAAGTAAATCACATGTGATTGATTATATAATCACATGTGATTGTTGAAATCAATCATATGTGATTTTGGTATTAAAAGGAAATCATATTAAAAAAAATTATATGTAAATTAGAAAAAAAAAATAATAAAAACTTACTTGTTACACCTGAATGTTGCATCAAAGGATACTATGTCTCCAAACTCTTTGTAGTTGCATTTCGCAACTTCATCAGCCCAAAACATTGCCTCTAACTCACTGTTTTTTACCTTATATTGAAATGTAAAGTCCGGCACATAATCCTTTCTATTTTCCATTTTGTTTATAAGCATTTGTGCATCACTCTCCCCTATGAAAGCATTAATATCCCTTTGATGATTCTTAAAATCATCATATGTCCCATGAACATACTCATATCCACCTTTCATACTGGTTAACAAGTTATGAGCCCGTGTTGCACCAATCTTGTTTGTTGCTGATTTTACAATAAATATTTTGTGTGCTTGAGTCATTTTTCTTTGTTTTTTTGTAAAATGTTTGTATTCTTTTGGTATTAGCATATGGTTGTGTTTATCAATAAACTGAACTAACTTGTATTTTCCAGAAACTGTATGCAATTCCAACCTTATACGAGCTTTACAACCTGTTACATGAACAGTTGTATTCCTTTTTTGTTTGTCACTGTTTTGAGGATCCAAAGTGTCAATATTAATACCTCTTGGAAGACCTTCTTTGTTACACATGATGTACTTGTGTTGTACCTTACCAGATTTTGTTAATCGTTGCCCTGACTTTTTTATTTGAAAACCTCCTGCTTCTGCGTAAGTACTATACATCTCTATAGCTTCATCTAAAGTATCATAGTATCTCCCCTCAACAGGTATAGGAATGCCTTCATCTACATGAGGCACCCAATGTATCGATCCACCCGATGTCTCAGAATGCTCATATAATGTTGGTCTGGGTGATCTCATAGAATCTGCATATTAAAAACAGATGTGATTATTTAGTAAATCACATGTGATTATTTAGTAAATCACATGTGATTTTTGGTAAATCACATGTGATTTTTGGTAAATCACATCTGATTTAACTTTATAACAGATTCAAACAATAAAACAGCATAGTCACATAATTACATGTGATTTAAGTTAACTAATAATCTGAATCACATGTAATTCATATAAAAAGATTCAAACAATAAAACAACATAATCACATAATTACATGTGATTTAAGATAACTAATAATCTGAATCACATGTGATTCAGATTAAAAAGATTGTGAGTCACATTTTGTGAATCACATGTTATTAAAACAACATAATAACATTTTGTGAATCACATGTGATTTAATAGGAAATCACATGTGATTTACAAATAATTCAAATCTTTTTTACTCCTTTCTATGTTTTAAAATAACCTAGTTCAAATCACATGTGATTTAACATTCCAAAATATCAAAACACTAAAACAGCTGACAACGAAACTGTATAATATACCAAAAGATCAAATCACATGTGATTTACATTCAATTTTCTTTTCAACATCAACTTCATCTACAACATCTACTGGAACATCTACAATATCAACTTCTGGTAAAACTTCTTCTAGATCTTGTAAATCATCTACAACATCTCATGTGTCTGCAACATCTACTATAACTTCGATCAGCTTATTCTCATCTATAACATCAATTAAATTCCGATTGTCATCCATTTTTAGACGACGGCGGTGATTTTTCCGGCGATTTTTATGGTGATTGTGATGAAAGAGAATGTAGATCTGATAATAACGGCGGTTTTTATGGTGTGAATGACGGTAATTGAGTGAAACAACGACGGAAGTAGGTGTCCGGCGATGATTTTCCAGCGATGTTTACTTTTCCGGCGATGTTTATTTTCTGGCGAAACTTTTCCGGCGGTGGTTTTATGAGAGAGGAAGTATGTGCCGGTGTGTGTGTTTTTATGAGAGAGAAAGTAGGGTTTTGAATGAGATGAAGGAAGATATTTTTTTTATTTATTGGTTAGAGGTAAAATTACTTATTTGTCCTTGTTTTGTATTTTCAGATTTGATCTCATCCGTAGGATTAAAAGAGAATGGATGGTTGGGATTGCTTGGTTTATTCTTTAGAAAAGGATGGATTGTCATGGATCTCACCTCATAGCATAATATATGGATTACTCACTTTGAACATATTATATTACTCCGTATATTTTGGTAATCATTTATAAAAATAGATCCGACCCATGTGTCACAATTCTTTCACATTAAAGTCAAAAGATCACTTTTAATATTAGTCATTAAAAACTATATAAAAGACTCAAATAAAAACTAGTACTACATTATTGTAAGATCGTGAGACAATATGGTGAAATAACAAAGATTACATACATGCTACATGAAACACTATATATACACCACCAACACAAAGTTCACACCAAAACCAAACCAACCATCTTTTCTTTCATCTTCACACACAAACAATGTCTTCTAATTCTTTAATCTTGTCTCTCTTCATTTCTTGCATTTTCTTCATTTCGTCGTTGTCAGCAACGACCACGACGGTACGAAGAAATGGCAACCGAATGATCAAAGACCTTAACTTGCACCCTAGTCATGGAGCCAATATCTTTAAGTCGAATGCTCGTTCTTTTGACGATGAACTTAAAGTTTCTGAACTCGGGCTTGCTGAGAAACAGCTTTCGTTCCCTTTTAAGATACTTGGTGACTCGGGTGCTAGTGTTTCTGACTTGGCTCAACACGCGGGTTATTATCGTATACAACATACCATAGATGCAAGGTACATTAGTAGTATATTACATGTTGTCACATTTTTCTAATACATGACCAATTCTTGTAGAAAAAATTCCCTTGTTGCATTTTTTCCCATGGGTTGTAGATTTTTAATTAGGAAAGTAACCTAACCTTTAGAAAAAGATTTGTATTGTTAGGACAATTGTGGGTTCTTGATGACTTTTTGACAGGGCGTCCCATGAATTTATGAAATTTTTGAGAGCTCTGGACGAAAATAAATAATTAGGCCTATCGATAAGGAATGCTATATATAAAGTGTCACAATTTTATAAGATATAATGCAATTAGTTAGCTAAATGTTCTGGCATATTACTCATTTATGATACTTTCTCATTTAAATACTTTTTTTTGTGAAAAATATGCGTACACATGCATATAATTATTAACAGACAAATTTTGAGGCCTTTAAAAATTTTGGGGCCCTGTGTGATCGCTCACCTTACACACCCTCAAAGCCTTTTTGATGACAAATGAAATGACTATTGTTGTTATTGGAGTATAATATTGGTAAGCTTTACAGTTTACAATATGGAATCTTTAAATAAAGGACATGTGAGTAGGGTCCAATACGCACATTCTAACGATCCCTTAACAATGTCACAACTTTTTTTTTTATTGTACTTTAGCACTGCTCCTGCATTAGTTTCAGGATTGCCCATATGGTTTGCATATCTAGATTTTCCTTAAAATTGGCCATAGGAATCATCAATAAACCATTGTCCTATGAAAATAATTTAAGAAGAGACAATGTAGCCATGTATATGTTGAGTTCATAGATATGATTACCTTAGCAAGGTTTAGCAGAGCGGGGTCAACTATCGTAGTACTAGTTTAATATAATCATGTGTTACAAACCCGTCGAGTATATCATTTTAGTATACTTTTCCTTTTTTGTATAGCTGACATGGCGCCGACCTCTTTTACAAATATTTGTAGATAAAGATTAATTCGTGTGGTCGTGTTTATGTTCTAACTAAGTATACTAAAAAAGGACTAATATTTGCTAAAGCGGGCACTTGTTTTGTATTGCATCCAAAAGAAAGACTAAGATTGGTAAAGATAATGTTTGCAGGATGTTCTACTTTTTCTTTGAATCGAGAGGAGCCAAAGCTGACCCTGTGGTCATATGGCTAACAGGAGGACCAGGTTGCAGCAGTGAATTGGCTTTGTTTTATGAAAACGGTCCTTTTAAGCTTACCAGCAACTTGTCTCTCGTTTGGAATGATTTTGGTTGGGATAAGGTAATTCATCCTTTTACGGACTAATCTCATAACGCATGTCATCCATTAATTTATGCATTGTATTCATTAGCCGGTTTCATTTGATACAGGTATCTAACATCATATTTGTTGACCAACCGACTGGGACTGGTTTTAGTTATAGTTCTAGTGACCGGGACCTTCGTAAGGATGAAACTGGTGTCAGCAATGACCTCTACAACTTCTTACAGGTTTGAATACCCGTAGAGTAATGTGATAAACAATTCTGATATGTTACAAAGTAGGAATCTAACATTGAAAATGACAGGCATTCTTTAAGGCCCATCCGGAATATGTCAATAACGATTTCTACATCACCGGAGAATCATACGCAGGACACTACATTCCAGCTTTTGCTTCTCGGGTTAACCAAGGAAACAAAAACAAAGAAGGGATTCATATCAACTTCAAGGGACTCGCTATTGGAAATGGGCTAACTCATCCTGCAATACAGTATCAAGCATACACAGATTACGCATTGGATAATAATATAATATCAAAATCAAATTACAACAGAATAAACCAAAAGATTCCAGCTTGTGAAAGGGCAATCAAACAATGTGGTAATCCTTCATTTTTCTATTTTTTTATTGAGTTTCGAATGACATAACTTATAATCATACTAATGTCCTTTTATTTTCAGGAACAACTGGTACAAGCACATGTCAATCTGCCTATTCCTTATGCCAACAAATCTTCGAGGATATACTTTCTGTGACAGACAACATAAATGTAAGAACTTGCAGAAAATAAACTCAGTAACTTAATAAGTTGATTATTTGTTTATGATTTTTTTATGCTTTCTATTGTCAGTACTACGATATAAGGAAGAAATGTGAGGGGAGCTTGTGCTATGACTTCTCAGGCGTTGAAAGTTTTCTAGGAAAATCATCGGTTAAGTCAGCATTAGGTGTTCCAAGTGATATAGATTTTGTTTCATGTAGTGATACGGTGTATCGTTCAATGCTTAATGACTGGATGAGAGATCTTGCAGTCGGGATTCCACCACTTCTGGATCAGGGTATTGAATTGCTTGTATATGCTGGTGAGCATGATCTTATTTGCAACTGGCTCGGTAAGTTATTTTCTTCCTGTCTAAAAAAAAAAAAAAAAAAAATCAATTGGTATGCGGTTTTATTGAAAATAATTTAACAAATGAACGGTTTGCAGGGAACTCAAGATGGGTTCATGCCATGTCATGGTCAAGACAGAAAGATTTTGTTGAAGCTTCAAATGTGACGTTTCTAGTTGATGGGAAGGAAGCTGGTGTTCTAAAGAATCATGGGCCGCTTACGTTCCTTAAAGTTCATGATGCTGGACACATGGTTCCTATGGATCAACCAAAAGCTTCACTAAAGATGTTGGAGCTGTGGACCACGGGGAGGCTTACTCCGGCCAAGCAGGGTGCGGTTGCACCTCTATGATTGATTTGCAGAGTCTAAAGAAACAAAACTATATATAAAAAGCAACTATTTTTTTTTACAAAGATCCTTGAAATTGCTGAATACGTGGTTGCACATGTGCAAAACACTTTGAAGAACGAAAAGGTGAAAACTATAATTGTAATTAAACAAGAATTATTATTCGGAGTGGTATATGATAGAAAGTAACAAGTTTCCACAATATTATCCTGCAAATATAGCATTTGGACACAATTGGTAGTAATACAAAGATGCTAGAAATGATCTTCAAGTAGAAAGGGAACAAAAGTACCGTTACTTATACTAATATTAGACCCTTAAGTCATTGATTGCAAGTGGATTTTTGTGTGGAAATCTATTGTAAGTCCTCAGGTAAATCACTAAATCTAATACACTCATTGCAGAGGTGAAAGACAATGCAACCCTTGACCACAATGGCTCCAGTTCTCATTTACCAGTTTTTCCTTGCTTTCATCATCTGATCCTTCCTCAATTTCACTCCATACAGAACAGAATATGAACTCGAAACATACAAGTATTTGTCAGTATTGAGGATTTCTGGATTGAACATTAGTCATATATGTGTATAGGATATATCACTTAAAACTCAATCATTAATTGTGTACTTAACAAATACGAAAGTACATTTTAAAACATATTTCTGTAAGTACATTCTGTACTTGAGAATTTCATAAAGAGACTGTTGGAAAACATAATCCATTAATCTTTGTATCAATAAAAAAGCTGCATGTTTTCTGTTTGGACTGCTGCAATTCGACACACCAATTCAGAAACATGACAGTTACATTTTAGTTAGTTATTTTCAGTTATAGTTAAGTTAGTTATTGGCGGTTATACATGAAGGGACACAATGGTTGAATCAAACCATCATACCTGTTGATTCATTCGAACCAACACAACCCTTCTACATACCGATTAGATTAGTATAAATAGATAGGATCCTGTAACATTATTTGTAACTCATTCATACTTAATAAAATCATGTTATGAGTTAATCCCAATCTTCCTGTTTCTCTATTTTATTTCGATTCTTATATGATTGATTACATGTTGTTGTTATGATCATTCGATCCTGGAATCCTCCCATAAAACCTGTGGAACAGAGACTAATACTGCTAAACTTGCCGCTACTATAGTCATAATATCAATTTATGTCATTAAGCACATCCTTATATATGGCTAACCGGATATATGAAATTGGTCCATATAAGCTTACCAACAACTTGTCTTAAGTATGGAACGAGAATGGGTTAAGGTTTCCAATATCATATTCGTCGACCAACCTACTAGTACTGGTTATAGTTACAGTTCTAGTGATCAAGACATTCGCCGTGATAAAACTTGTGTTACCAATGACATCTACAACTTCTTTCAAGCATTCTTCACTACCCATCCGAAGTACACCTACAATGATTTCTACATCGCGAGAGGATCATACGCAGGACACTACATTCCTGCTTTAGCCACTCGTATAACCAACACAAACAAGGACCAAGAAGGATTATATAAACTTGAAGGGATTTGCTATTGGAAATGGGCTAACTATTCCTGAAATCCAGTATCAAGCATACACAGATTTCTCTTTAATTTGCATAATACTTTAATATCCGTATCAGATTATATAACATAGTAGATTATATAACCTACTATTACTGGTTATACTTTATTGTACTGAGTTATTATTATTTTTCTGTTTTGCTCAGGCACTAATGGTACAGACATATGTCAATATCTTCAATCCTGAAATAGTTCATTTGTTATGCCAGTTTACTGAAAATAAATAAATGGTTTGTAGGGAACTGGAGATGGGTTCTTGCTATACCATGGTCTGGTCAGAAATATTTCGTTGCAGCTTCAAATGTTTCTTTTTTAGTTACGGGAAAGAAGTTGGGATATGGAAGAATTATGGGCAACTCGCATTTATTAAGGTTCGTAATGCTGGACACATGGTTCCTATGGATCAACCAGAGGCTGGACTGAAGATGTTGGAGTTATGAACAACAGGGAAACTTACTCATTGACAAGGCTGTGGAAAAAAAAAAAAAAAAAAAATGATCCCGTATACCAGTTGAATGTATCCTCTGTTTGTGTGTGCATATTCACCTGAAAGAAACAAAAAGATCATAACCTTACTTGTAACGATAGCCATTTTTATGCAGTGTTATAAAAAGGAAAATAAGAGGAAGTCGTTACATAAATGATGCTTTTGCTTATGGAGTACTAAATTCATGGCTTTTTACTATTTCTGGCATTGAACTACTAAATGAGCATTTAGATCATGAGATAACTCATAT
This sequence comes from Artemisia argyi, assembly GCA_030686995.1. NCBI lineage: Eukaryota > Viridiplantae > Streptophyta > Magnoliopsida > Asterales > Asteraceae > Artemisia > Artemisia argyi. The sequence continues at coordinate 126,357,313 of CM060706.1, read as the reverse complement.
ATACATGCATGTCCCATACGCAAAAAAGCTAAATTTAAGCAAAGCAAGTTAAAGTATCATGATCAATCATCATAAATAAAAGGGTAGTTAAGATGATATTTAAACTTATGTCCTTTTAACATAAGTTATGGATTCAAACTTTCACACCGAAACCGAAAGTTAAGCTTGATATATCAGTAGAATCGAATTGAATGCTTGCCAATAGAAACAAACTTCTACCTAGAAACCGAAAGTTAAGCTTTAATGCTTTATATGTCGCAAGAAGCTAAATATTAACATCTGTTGAGTACAAGTACAATGTTGTAACACCATGATGTACATGGGAACATAGTACAAAATACATGTAATAAAGCGACTATATTAGACAAGGCAGACACTATTAATGTAAGAAATTACAAAGTACAGAAACTCACACACAAACAATGGTTTTTCCTCCTTCAATCTTAGGTCTTTGTCTCACTTTCTTTCTTTTTATTTCTTCATCAACTAAAACCGACTTTTCTACGGTGTCCTCGTTAGAGTCTTCCCGCTATATGAAAAAAACTGGCCAAAAACTGATTGAAGACCTCAATTTGCACCCAAATCTTGAAGTCAATCTCTTCAAGGCATACACCAATTATTCTAATGATGAACTTAACTTCTCTGAATTCGGGATTGCTGAGAAACGGTTGATGTTACATGTTCTTGGCGACTCTGGTGCAACTGTGCATGATCTGGCTCAGCATGCCGGATATTTTCGTATTAAACATACAGTAGATGCAAGGTATGTTTAAATTTTGTTAGTTTGGAGTATATTGGATGTAACAAGATTTTTAGCATTTGTCTAATCAAAGGTTTATACAAAAACCTTTAAAAATACATTTTGTATACAAAAACCTTTAAAAATACATTTTGTTTAAATGACTATTCTATATATCTAGGACATATTTAGCAAATTGTGCTATATATATCAAAATGTGGCCAAAAAAAAAAAAAAAAAAAAGTTGACTGGGCCAAGATCCAGCCTTGATTGCCCCTATACAGACAAGGCCAAAATTATTTAAGCCCATTATAATTTGTAATTGTTAATATTGACATCAAATTTATAAATGAATAATTTCTGTATAATTTAGTAAGTCTAGCAAATGGCTTAAATAAATTAATGAGATATCAAACATGTAGGTTTTTCTACTTTTTCTTTGAATCAAGAAGAGCCAAGGGTGACCCAGTGGTGATATGGCTAACCGGAGGACCAGGTTGCGCGAGTGAGTTAGCTTTGTTTTACGAAAACGGGCCTTTTAAGCTTACAAACAACCTCTCTCTTATATGGAATGATTATGGTTGGGATAAGGTACTATGTTGTTTTCAGACTGGTAACATCATAAACGACCCATCTATTGTATTGATCATGTGATATTTATCTTTCAACACAGGTTTCTAACATCATATTTGTTGATCAACCTACTGGGACTGGTTTTAGTTATAGTTCCAGTGATCAAGACACACGCCATGACGAAACTGGTGTTAGCAATGACCTCTACAAGTTCTTACAAGCGTTCTTCAAGGCCCATCCGGATTACGTCAAGAATGATTTCTACATCACGGGAGAATCATATGCAGGACACTTCATTCCAGCTTTAGCTACTCGTATTAATCGAGGAAATAAGAACAAAAGAAGGATTTATATAAACTTGAAGGGATTCGCTATTGGAAATGGTCTAACTAATCCTGAAATCCAGTATCCAGCCTACACAGATTACGCTTTGGCGAATAATATAATATCCGTATCAGATTATAACATAATAAATAATGAGATGCCGGGTTGCATAGAGTATATTAAACAATGCGGTAATACTTAATCCTTCTAGTTTTTGTTACTTTACTTACTTTATGGTCGTAACTGTATGAGCATGCCTATTGTGTTGTATTTCCAGGCACGAATACAAGCCTATGTAGTTCCGCCTTTAGGACATGTCAGCGTATTTTAGAGAGTATTATTTATTCAACAAAAAACATAAATGTAAGAACTTGTAAATAACAACTTATTAAAATGTACAAAAAGTTGCTTATTTCATTTTTACAATTTGTTTTGTATTTTCAGTACTACGATATAAGGAAGAAATGTGAGGGGAGCTTATGCTATGACTTATCAAATGTGGAAAAATTTCTAAATGAAACACCAGTTAAAACAGCATTAGGGGTACCAAGTAGTATACAGTTTGTTTCGTGTAATGGTACAGTGTACCAAGCAATGATCGATGACTGGATGAGAAATTTTGAAGTCGGGATTCCAGCACTTTTGGAACAGAATATTGAGTTTCTTGTATATGCAGGAGAATATGATCTTATTTGCAACTGGCTCGGTAAGTTGATATTTTCAATCCTGAAAATAGTTCAACCGTTATGCCATAACCATGATATTGAAAATAAAATAAATGGGTTGCAGGGAACTGGAGATGGGTTCATGCCATGCCATGGTCTGGTCAGAAAGAATTTGTCGCAGCATTAAATGTTTCATTTTTAGTTGATGGGAAAGAAGCTGGGATTTTAAAGAATCATGGGCCGCTCACGTTTCTGAAGTTCTTAAATGCTGGACACCTGGTTCCTATGGATCAACCAGAGGCTGCACTAAAGATGTTGGAGTTGTGGACAACACGAAAACTTAATCCACCCAACAAGGGCGCAGCTGCTCATCTTTGATTACTTTGAAGGTTCTGAGAAAAACAAAAAAAAAAAAAAAATATATATATATATATATATATATATATATATATATATATATATATATATATATATATATATATATATATATATATATATGAATGTTGAATGTATTTTTTGTTCATGTGTTAAAGAAGAATAAGGTCAAAACTTTGCTTGTAATTAGATAGCAAATTTCTGTTCAGTCTATAAATGATGTTTTGCTTGTTAATGAAGTGCGACTGTCATGGTTTACTAGAGTATAAACAATTTGAAGGCAGATGGCCAAAAAAGAACTTGGTCACTTTTCTACCGTTGCTCAACTCAATTTCCAAGTTGCAGATTTAACTGCTGTTAATATTTATAGTTTGTAATTAGAAAGTTTGGATGAAGTCATTAACTGTAAATGATAGAAAAAAGTTGACTGTATTGGCAGGGTTGTCAATAGTTTTCTTTTTTTCAAGGTGTGGTGAAGAATGGTTTATTTGCAATAAGCAAAAAATAAGATGGTTCAAAAGTCGATAACTCATTTCAAAAGACAAAGTAACAGTTGAAATGGACCAATTTAACTTAACTCATAATCATGAGAACATGATTAAGTATCAAAACTGGTTCTTGCACAAATCTTCTTTATGAAGACAGTAGTAGCATGGCATAAGGCTAAACCAATCAAGCAACAAGATATGTAAACATAACTTTAAATACAAACAGAAATTTTCTGGTATTAAATTCAAAGGAGTAAAAGTTAATCACAAATGTGTATAAATCATCCTAATAAAAGAATCAACGTTGATTCACGGCTGAAAATTTTAGCTTATTGGATGTAACATGTGAACAGACCAATTTTCTTGTCTAAACAATGAATGATTGTTCATTGAGAGTGATCAATAACAAATTTCCATTATTGGATTATGTAATTTTGTTAAAGGTTTAGCTTGTAAAGCAGAAAAATCCTCTTTTGGGATAAACCATAACTTATGTATTAACATTTTGACAAAAGTAATAGTAAATTTAGTTAGACAAGAAAGTTTACAATGAATCTTCAAACTTCAAAGTAGAGTGAACAAATTTATCATTAGTTAAAAAAACTATATATACACTAAATAATCTCTTGCATATAAGTTTTCGTGTAAAAATCTATTCTAAACACTATATAAATCCGTAATCCCATACTCACTTCACATAAGTGAAATACAAAGCAATAGTTTAAGCACAATGGCTCCAGTTTTAAATTACCTTTTTATCTTTATCCTCGTTAGTCATTCGCTCATCTCATCTGCAACTTCACAGCATACAAGAACTGGATATGAACTCATTGAGGCATTGAATTTGCACCCAAGACGTGGTGTTAATATATTTAAGCCAAACACTTCTGATTCTGTCAGCATTACAAATTCCAGGATTGTTGAAAAGCCGTTAAGGCTCCCAGTTCTTGGTGAATCAGGTGCTTCTGTTTCTGACCTTGCACATCTTGCTGGATATGTTCGAATCAAACACACTATAGGTGGAAGGTATATATTATCATCACCACAGTAACCTGTAAATTGAAACTTTCAAAATATAAAATGGTTAGTATAATTTTTTTACCACGTTTGCAGGATGTTCTACTACTTCTTTCAATCAAGAAACAAGAAAGATGATCCTGTTGTTATATGGTTGACCGGAGGACCAGGTTGTAGTAGTGCCATAGGTCTTTTTTATGAAAACGGTCCATTTCATTTGACCAAGAACTTGTCTCTTGTTTGGAATGACTACGGGTGGGATAAGGTTGCCAACATGATATATATTGATCAGCCAATTGGAACTGGTTTTAGCTACACTTCTAGTGAAAAAGACATTCGACATGATGAAAAGGGTGTGAGTGATGATCTTTATGACTTCTTGCAGGTATGTGAATGGAGATAGTTAACCTAAATCAAAATGCCAAACATAAAGTACTAATGACAAAAAAAAAAAAAAAAAATGTAACAGGGGTTCTTTAAGAAGCACCCTGATTATGTAAAAAATGACCTCTACATAACGGGCGAATCATTTGGAGGGCATTATATTCCAGCATTTGCAGCCCGTATAAGCAAGGGGAACAAGAACAAAGAAGGCATTCATATAAACTTGAAGGTGACACTAAACTGTAAATAAATTATAACCCTTTTAACATCTTCATTATTGTTCATTGAACTATGATTTAAGCAGGGAATTGCGATTGGGAATGGACTCACCGATCCTGGACCCCAATTTGGAGCGGATCCAGTTTTTGCTATTTTTAATAAACTAATTAACGAAGAAGATTACATCAGAATAAGTCAGATGGTGCCAGAATGTACCAAGGCGGCAAAGAAATGTGGTAAGCTATCTATAATCTATTACTTAATTTTAAACACGATATATGCATCCACTACGTGTATAATTGAATATATTACATATCTAGGTACAAATGGTACAGACAGCTGCCTTGATGCCTCAGACAAATGTTGGAAAATTTTAGATGAAATTTTGTCTGTTAACCCTGTTTGTGTAAGCACTTGATTATACTACAATCACAATTCAATGATTCACAATGCAATTCATATGGAAGTTTAAAATTTGGTGTTTTACGACAGGTTTATAATATAAGGAGGAGGAACAAATGCTATGACTCATCAGCAGTCGATGAATTCTTGAATATACCATCAGTGAAAAAAGCATTAGGTGTACCAAAGGGTCTACACTATCGGGCATGTAGTAATGTGGTGTATGCAGCATTGATGGCAGACATCATGAGAAACCTTGAAGTTGGACTTCCGGACCTTCTGGAAGACGGAATAGAGATGCTTATATATGTTGGAGAAGATGATCTGATTTGCAACGTGGTTGGTAAGTTTACTCCATCCCGAGCTTTTAAATGAATGAGTTGATGTATTTTTACAAGGCTAATGGACATGGTTTTTGAATATACAGGGAATTTTAGATGGGTAACGGCAATGAAATGGTCGGGTCAATCAGATTTTGCTACATCTGAAATTGTTAAATTCAAAGTAGATGGGAAAGAAGCTGGACGACTAACGAGCCATGGCCCTCTCACTTTCCTTTGGGTTCGTGTGTTACTGCCTATATAATTCTATATGCACGTCATTAACAAGCCTCGTTGATTTAATAAACGATGTTTTGTCTGAATCAGGTTCATAATGCTGGACATATGGTTCCAACAGATCAACCAAAGGCTTCATTGCAGATGTTAAAGATGTGGATGGATGGAAAACTTAAGTAATTAGAGAGAGAAGGATTCTAAGCTACGAGTGATAGATATATACTCGGAAAAGACATACACAAAATTTTAAAGAAATATGATCTTTATTGCGGTTTTAATATATTTACACAATAAAGAAATTCTTGATTAAGAATCCCGTCGTTTTTTCTTTTTCCTACATATCATTGCCAATGGTGCTACAATTCGTATTCCTAGTTATTATTCCTATTTCCTCCACAAGCAACACTCCAATCTCGGGGAGACTTTAAGAACATAAATAATTAAAATCGGTCTCTTAACTTAAGATGCAAATTTTTGAAAAATTAGTGGTGTATTATATTAAAACAAAAATAGATCCATAAACGCAAGAAAATATTTCAGACTGTTCTCAGATGTTGGTAGCATAAAGCAATAACAAACAATTAAAGTGAGCAGATGGTTCACTCAACAATTTGATAGCAGGACGAAAGTCAGATTTCAGAGGAACAACTGATACAATTCGCTGAGAATGTGTATTTCCATGTTTTGGTAGTGTCACCTGCAACATCTCTCCCTCCAAAATCTTACTTGCAGTCTCACCTAATTAGGGGGTGTTTCGCATTGCCTTTTCAACCCAAAAAACGAAAAAAAGCAATAAAAATTTACAAGTAGAATAAACTTATAACCCCTGTATTACTATTATCCGATCATCATAATCAGTTTTGTTGATGCTAGTCGCTTACTCATCAACTATTTACCCAAAGCTGATCATTTGGCATCTAAAATATTCAGAATCAGTTTCACTATACCAAAAAACTAGAAACTGATATTGTGCCTCTTAAATGTACTTATATCTCACCTAATCACTTATATCTCATAAAGTTGAAGGTGCATATATAAGACACAGTAATAACAAAACTCAAGTCTAATCCTCTAAGCAATAAGATATGAAACGTGACTTTAAAGAAAAATACAAAATTCCTGGTAGTAATCTTCAAAGCAGTACAAATCAGAAACATGTAGAAGCATCATAACAAAAGAAAGAAATAATAATAATTCAAGGCTGAAAAAAAATTATAAAAATAAAATACTAACTATATTTGATTTTACTATATTTGCAGGACGTTCTACTACTTCTTTCAATCCAGAAACAAAAAAGATGATCCTGTTGTTATATGGTTGACGGGAGGACCAGGTTGTAGCAGTTCAATAGCTATTTTTAGAGAAAATGGTCCATTTCATATGACCAATAATTTGTCTCTTGTTTAGAACGACTACGGGTGGGATAAGGTCTGTTTTTACACTCAAGTCTGTGTTTTCTACACTTTTACCATACAATCATCGAATTAGCAAGTAACCGTAATTGATATGGCAGGTTGCCAACATGATATACATTGACCAACCTATTGGCACTGGTTTCAGTTACACGTCTAGTGAAAAGATATCCGAGATGATGAGAAGGGTGTTGTAATTAAGAAAATTTTGTATCTAGGGACACATGGTAAACAAAGCTACCTTGATGCTCTGCACATACGCAGTGCAATTCATAATGAGATTCTGGCCCTTACCCATATAAGTGTAAACACTTGAATATCCTAACAAATAACACTATTATACTCCGTATTATCCAATTCATGAAAGTTTTAAAACTTTAATGGCAGATTTATGATATAAGGAGACAAACATGCTATGACATGTCAGCGATTGAAAAATTCTTGCACATACCATCCATGAAGTAAGCATTAGGTGTACCACGGGGTGTAAACTATGCAATATGCCGATATGCAATCATGTGGTGAATCACGCAATGAGGGCATACATCATGAGAAACCTTGAAGCTGGCCTTCCGGAACTTTTGGAGAAGGGTGTCAAGATGCTTATTTATGCCTAAGTATATGATTTTGTTTGCAACTGGCTTGGTCAGATTCTATCATCCCGAGCTTTTAAATTAATAAAAAAACAAAGTGTTTTTTATTAAGGTTTGACACGCACATGGGTTTTGAATATACATGAAACTTTAGATGGGTAACAGCGATGAAGTGGTTGGGTCAACCAGATTTGAAGCATCTTACGTTGTCCGTTCCAAAGTAGATGGGAAAGAAGCTGAGGGTGCTAAAGAACCATGGCCCTCTCACTTTCCTTAAGGTTCGTGTGTTTGTGAATATTAAATGCATATGGTAGTAGTTAACAAGCTTTAGTTTAGTGGCTTCATTAATCCTATGATTTGTCTGAATCAGGTACCTAACGCTGGACATATGGTTCACATGGATCAACCAAAGGCTTCATTGCAGATGTTAAAAATGTGGATGGATGGAAAACTTAAGTAAATAGAAAGATAACGTTCTAAGCTACAATATATTGATAGATTCGAAAAAGATCTACACAGATGTTGATTACATGATTTCAATTTTGGGAACTATATTTACAGGATAAAGACACAAGGAATCCTTGATTAAAAAATCCCATCCTTTTTCCTATTTTCTACATATCATTGACATAACTCAAGGCTGCTACAATTCATATTTCATGTTATCATTCTTCTAAAAAAAACTGCAATATCGAGGGGAAATTCAGGAACAGATAAGGCAGACCAATCTCTAGGGGGATGCAAAGTTGTAAAAAACACAGTATATATCACCACAAAAGCATATCCATAACCACAAGATATTATTTTTCATTGTTCTTAAATGTTGGCATTATAAAGAGTTAAAATTTAAAAACAAATAATCAAAGTGCGAATTGAGATAGTAATTAACCAGATCTTACTCCATATATTTCCCTCAACCTATCGATTACAGGACGAAAGCCAGATTTCAAAGGAACAACAGATACAACTCGCTGATGTTGTGCATTTCCATTCTTCGGTTTTGAAAGTGTCACCCTCAACATCTCTCCCTCCAGAATCTTACTTGCAGTCTCAGCTATAAAAAGAACATAGAAAACATTTCCGAAATTAGGGGTGTTTGGCATTGCGTTTTAAACCCAAAACAATATCATAATTCATAAGTTTAATCATGTATAATCCGATCACGTTTACCTACTCGTCAACTACTTATCCAAAACTGATTATATGACATCTATATATCTATTTCACTATACCAAAATCTAGAAACATTTACTTATATAGTTATATCTCATAAACTTTCGAGGTAGATACCTCAACCTCATACACAATCAAGAAACAAAACAAAAACAACAAAAAGTTCCACTTTTTTTAGTGAAACTATGGCCAACAGATCTTTACAAAGATTCAAATACCAACAAACAAAAACGACGAAAATATAACAACTTTCACCATTTTTGCAAAAGGGATTTTAACTTAAAAACACTAAAACTTATAATGTAAGCTGACTCCGGGCTATCCAAAAAGGATAGTCGCCGTGGGATTAGTCGGCTCGCAATGTCGAGTCAGAATCCCATGTTTACCAAAAAAAAATAATACGTAGTAATAAATAAAAAAATCACAACACACAAAGACTCAAATACCAACAAATAAAAACAATGGAAAGACAACTTATTTCACCATTTTCACCAAAAGGGTATCCAAAAACCTACTCAAAAACAACACTAACCACAAAAAAACAAGAATCTTAGCAAAATTCAATATTATCACTATGTACTAAAATTCAACATAAAAATATGATAAAAAGACAACTCATTTCACCATTTTCACCAAAAGGGTATCCAAAAATCATCTCAAAACAAAAAACTAACCACAAAAAGGATAAATCTTGGCAAAATCAACAAACTCTTGAGCAGAACAACCAAACAAAACCTTAGCAGCCCTATCAAACGCCACCACAACAAAAACCTTTTCATCTGTCGCAACTGACATTAACACACGAAACAAAAGCTTAGAAGTGGGACCCACTTGACTGTTTATATTATTTTTAAGAAATGTGCAGCATTGTGTGTCTGGTAGTGTTAGTGTTCTTTCGCAAGAAGAGCAAACTGTGTAGTGTAAAGATGTGTGGTCGATGGAGATGACTGTGCAGGTTATGGTGGTTGGTTTGTCGGGTTCCATGGTCATGGTGGTTGAAGGTTTGGTTGTGCAAAATGGGTCAAAATTGATTTTTTTTTTTTTTTTTTTTTTTCGGTGGGTGATGAAGTGAGTGTTGTTTTGAAGGTTTTGTATGAATCGGTTTTGTCATGAAGCGGGGATAGCTCAGTTGGGAGAGCGTCAGACTGAAGATCTGAAGGTCACGTGTTCGATCCACGTTCACCGCATTTCATCTCTTTTTTAATAAGATGTTTTATGATTTATTTTCTTAGGGGCAACGAGAACTATCTCTAACCGGTTTGAGTTAATAAGTCAAAAACTGGTTTTGGCAAAGGAAAATTTTAAACCGATTTTCGGTAAACCGGTTCAAAAAAGCCTCATTTTTTTTATCTAACTATATAATATATAAGTACTAGCTAAAAGACCCGTGAAATTCACGGGTATTTTAAAGGACCGTCGAAGTAGGTAATAAATAAGAGTGTGTATTACAAAGTTATTAGTTAGATTAAACCACATATGGATAAACAAATGTAAAGGGTTGCAATTGGTAAGCATCAAACATGCATTCTATGCACAATAGTAAAAATAAACTTGAAATAGAAAAAATAAACATCTTGAATCCTTTATTATACGAATGTGATATACATGTACGTGTAGATGCAATCATAAATCGTGTAGCACTTCTTTATAGACCACATTGGTGGTGGTATTAGTGGGATTTCCGTCTTCGTCGAGAATAACCATCTTCAATCCTTTTTTGCTCTTAACTCGGGACACGGCTACATATAGTTGGCCATGTGTAAAAACAGGTCGTGGCAAATACAAACCGACTTGCCCGAGTGATTGTCCCTGACTTTTGTTGATAGTCATTGCAAAAGAAACAGAGACGGGGAACTGCTTTCTTACAATCTTTAAAGGCAAACGTTTATCTGAAGGTGAAATTTTCATCCGTGCGATAAGCACTCGTTTACCAAAATGGCTTCCGTTGATTATAGTGGCGTCAATACAACTTTTCATCAACCGATCCACACGAAGGCGTGTTCCGTTGCACAAACCATTGGATTGATCAATGTTTCGTAACAACATGATCGGAGCACCAACTTTTAATTTAAGTTCATGGTTGGGTACACCAGAGAATTTTAAACCATTAACGAACTCTGTAGAGAACACATCTTCATTTATACTTGTACCCTTTTCTGACTTGCAAACACTGTCGCAACTATAGTATGTGACTTGTTCGCCTGGAATAGCTTTCAACATTTCATCATTTATAGTGTCGACAACCTCGTTTGTAGGGGCAAGTATGGCTTTTTCCGTGAAATAATTTTTGTCGTCAAGGTTATTCACCATATTCGGGTAAGTAAAGTCTATGATTGAGCCTACTGGGTCACTTGAATCCTTAATGAGTATCTCATCAGGTATTTCAATGCTAACCTCCCCATCGTTTTCCTCTCCGAGCTTGCCATCTCCAAGCTTCAGAATCCATTCAGCAAAGTCTTTAATCTCATTGACATCTTCTGGACGGCAACCCACGGTCAGACGCATATTTGCGGTTAACCGCAACACTTTACAATGGTCCCACAAGTAAGACTGTTTTAAAGAGGCGCCAACAATATCTTGCCTGGATCCTTTTGGAATGACGGGTAGGACCTGCCTGAAATCGCCACCAAAAACCACAGTCATGTTTCCAAACGGAGTGTCCATTGTGTCATGTTTTGACTTACGCAAAATGTCCCTTAACGATCTGTCTAATGCCTCAAAGCAGTGCTTGTGAGTCATTGGGGCTTCATCCCATATAATTAGTTTACATTTGCGCACCAATTCAGCAAGATCACTTTGAGGGTTGATGGAACATGTAGAGTATTCATCAACGTTGATGGGAATTTTGAATCGTGAATGTGCAGTTCTACCACCTGTCATTAATAAAGATGCTATGCCACTCGATGCGACATTCAAAACAACATCACCCTTCCGCCTTATCCCAGCCGCAAGTGTCTTCCATAAGAAAGTCTTTCCTGTCCCACCATATCCGTACACAAAAAAAACACCTCCGTTACCCGTCTCGACGGAGTCCATGATGGTGTCATGAACACCCTTTTGTTCCAAAGTTAAACGGCTATGAAGCTGCACATACTCTCTTTGCAACTCGGCTAGATCATAATCTAACTCATCATATAGCAATCGGTTACCAAAATCTGATATGAACGTGTCGTTTGGATATGGCATATCCTCAAAATTCCTCAAAGAGCTGCCTCGAGTGCGCATTAGCTCCTCTATAAAGAACAACGCAACATTTTTCTTTTCCTCGTCAGTTAGGACCAAATCTGAAAAAACATAAATGTGTTAACATGACTATGGCTAACTTAACAACAGCCTTAATACAGGATGTACATATTTAATGCAACCAAAAGAGTCATAAATGTGTTAATATGAATGTATTTATACATAAATGTGTTAACATTACAATATAAGTATTCAATACACAAAGGATGGCAAATAACGTTTGTCCTTATGTGCTTATTATGCTTGTAATAAAAACTTTAAAGGATGTGAAATGTTGTACATTAAAACTAATTATTGGATCATATGATGTTTTGGTGGATACTATTGAAAGTACTTGGACAAACATTGTAAGATATGTATAGCAACTTGGCTGCATTGAGTTGCAGCCATATTGTCACCATTTATATTTATATATTACCATAACTTATGCAGTGGGTAAGTGATGTAACGTATACCTGGAATTTTGAGGATGAGTCTCCGTTTGTGTTCCACGTCTTCTGAAAGTAGATGCCATGTTTCTAACCAAACATTCAACGGTCTGCTAAGTTCTTTTGAGGCGAGAAGTGTTACAAAAAGCTCGCGGAGATGATCGGGTGGCGCCCAGTGACTTGCTTCCTTTATAGCCTCAATGTACTCTTTATCATCTTCCAAAAGACCCATAGCAAAGCAAACATCTTTGTATGTAGGATAGACCACGTCATCTATAGTCTTAAGTTCGTCGTGTGTCTTAATTCCTTTTAGATGGTTTAGTAGCATCCTACAATAGAAAGCATCGCCTGCTGAAATAGGGACATTATGAATCCTTCCAATACACTCCCTCTGCTTTCTAGGTGTCCATTTCCTTTTTTGAGAGTTCCAAACATATTTTGTAGGAAATTCAGCGTAGGTTAGCTCCCTTGCCTTCTCGTCAGTCTTATTCGTTTCCATCCACGCGAGGAACATAGATGTGGCGACGGTTGGTCGTTCAAGAACTTGTTCAAGGTCTGCGTTCTCATCATAAACAACGACATGCTCACCAGGTAGATGAAATGACAACCTCTCGACGGAAGGGGTCCTGTGATGAATATCAAACCTGAATATTCGCCATGCTGCTTCACAGGCAGATAAGTATCTACAATCTAGAAAGGCTTTAATTTCATCTTTTGGTGCAGACGATTGACCAGCTTCTGAATGAGTGTTATTGCTATCATCAAACAACTCAACTCTTACTCTATCGGGCCCTTTGTTTATATACTTAAAAAGATATTTAATTGAGCCAGTTTGGTTGCACCATTCGACATTGATGTGCGACTGATAACGTTTCAAGAGAGTCTTGTTATAAGGTATAACATAGCCATTGTGCAGTTGATGGCCACTCTTCTCTACAAAGTTTCCATTGTCTCTCCTTCTATAAACCGGATACCCATTCTGGTCGACTGAGCTATGTTGAGTAAATCTCTTTGGAAACTTTTTTGAACATTTCATATCGACCATGCACGCTTGGTCAGGATCATCTGCCCCACACGGGCCATGCATCATAAAATCACCAACCAACTTATATAATTCAGGATCTTCATTTTTGTCCGGGATCTCGGCTGCCACGTATCGATCTATTTGTTCAACATTAGGAATCTTATCGTCCTTATGCAAAAAGAAGCATATATGGCTATGTGGCAAGCCACGTTTTTGGAATTCAACCGTATATACGACTGCAAAAGAAAATGAAATTAAGGTTTGTAATAGGCTATATTAGAGCACGCTAAAAGATTTCAAAAAATAAATGGTTGATCTAATGAGTTATCTAAATACAAACCTGCTTGAACACGACCGAATAAATGCAACTCTTTGACATCTTTTACCAACTGATCAAGTTTCTGCTTGAATACTCTCGTGAGAGCATCAGGCCTGTCATTTGAGGTTAGATTATGATCACGCATATAACGTGATATCTCGGGCCAGTTAGGGTTGCATGTGATAGTTATGAATAAATCCGGACAACCATACCACCTACACAATGCCATAGCATCCATGTAATTCTGCTTCATATACCTTGGTCCTCCTGTAAACGATGATGGCAGAATAATAGGCTTCCCAACTTGCGTTGGGTCCGAATGGCCCTCTTGGACAGTATTTCGGATTGTCGAGTAGGTATCACACCGCAGTTTGCCTTGCTTTGAGCGATTAAAATACAACCTTTCAGTCTCCACCATGGTGTATCCATCCACAAGAAACTGCTGAAACAGTCTCCTACCGAGAGTGAGTAAATTTATTTCATTGGGTCGGTCTTGAATAACATATGCAAAATACTCTCGCATAGTAACCGTTTTGTTGGGACCTCTTGCGTCTTCATTTTCATATTTATGTGGTATACCTAACCGATAACCATCTTGGCCACACGGCATTAATAACGGGTACTGGAGAGCAAGATATGATGGATGAAATATGTTGATACGCTGCAAATCGCCTGTACGCATCTCTAAAACTATGTCTCTTTGCTCGACGCAGGTGTCAAAGTCACCAACAATTAGACCAGCAACTTCAGATGCCGTTGGTAGGTTATAAGTACGACCACTCATGCCTCGCTTTGCGATAAGCCTAATTTTCATTGGTTGTTCCGTGTTCTCATTGTACCTATCTCGTGCCATCCTGAAAGTTTCCACCAATACGTTACATCCATCCAAGATATCTTTAACATCCGATATTATTTCCCTATCGATTGGATGTCTTTCATTAGATGGTCCAGCGGTTCCAGACCTGCCGACATAAAATCCAGGAAAAAATGGAGCAAGGGTAGTGTTAAAAATAGCTTAACAATAAAATTTAGATGTTCGAGGAGTAGATTAATAAAAAAAAACTTATGATATGTACCTGATTGCGGCAGCTCTATTATCCACTTCATTATCCGTGTCATATATGTACAACTGTGCAAACTTTGGAGGTTGAGATTCCTTCGGGAGCAGAGTACCAATGGAATGATAGTTCTGTCCATGTAGACGGAACACAAACGGACCACGACCACGTCGGTTTATCGCATGGTCTATTTTGCCACCCATAGAAGTAAAGGAGAACATGCTATTGTAAGATCTAATGTTGTTTCTAAAATTTTGGCTCTTGGCGTCATTGTTTAGGTATAAATCTAACAATGGTTCCGGTGTGTTAGGTGCTTTGGGAAGTAAAACCTTTCCCGTATTGCAACATAGTGAAAACCCTTTTTTTGAACCGTTTGGGTTTCCTCTTAAAGATTCTGCCCGCCACAACAAAGCATTACATTCTCGGCAAATTTGAGTTGGGTCTCCATGATCAAAGTATTCTGTTTCCATAAATTTTACATAATATGTTTGTTACATTAAACAGAAAAGGTTATATAATAGTATTCTGAAATGAGACCATTTTAAAGAAAATGAATTTATTTGGTTCGAAGGTGTTAAATGATTTCGGATCCAACCTGTAGAAATACCACTGTATTTGTCAAAGACTCTGGGGACGGTGGGGACCTCAGCTTCGTCAAAATTTATGATTGGAATCGGTTGTACAGGTGTACGTGATCGCCTCGATGTTGTTGTTACAGGGGTAACTGTTTGACGGCCATTACGTTGTGCACGTGATGAAGAAGTTCCTGTATTTGGTGTTCATGTTATTCAATATTTTGGAATGGAAGTATCAGCCAAAAATTAGATGGTTATAAAGTTTAATTTTTGCAAAAAAGTGTGTAAAAAATTTCAAGTTACAGGAAATGTACATAATGGGTATAATAAGAACTATAACTGAATGAGCAATTACGTTCTAGTTGTTGAAAATTTCATCAATCCTATTGGTATTTTAGCCACGCTAATCATCTGTTCATAATTTGTTTAGGGGTGCTTTAACTAATTTGCTGAAGGTATGTTAGCCATAACTTAATTTTTTTTCCAAATGCCCAAATTTATATATTAACTAACCGTTTGTGATATTTGACACTTGAGTAATGAGTGGAGGTATTCGTCGATGTGATGCATTTGCAGGAACATTTGCAGTAGATGCAGCAAGCGGAATAGTTGTTGAAGGTGTCGCGGTTGCATTCAATTGTGTGTCATTACCATTAGATCGGTTTGACGCTGTGCAAATAGATAAGTGATATAAGTTTTAGTGTACATATACGAAAGGGATATTCGATTTGGGAGTAGATACTACATACGATTTGTAAATAAGTAGAAGATCATTAGTTGGTGTAACTTACATGTTGATGTGTGCAAAGGTGGTGTTCTGTTACGTAGAAGATCATTAGTTGGTGTAAATGAATGTCGTGACCCTGTAATAAAAATTTAAAATTTGCACATGACATGTAAGATATTATTAGCTAAATTTAAATGAGTAAAAAGTAGTTTAAGGAACCAAGTTAAAAAAACTAACCATTTAGCGTGGGCGTATGAAACATGGCACTGTTTGTAGATGTTGTCATGGCAGTCCGTTGTTGTATTGTCCCTATACAGAAATCATAAATTAAAGTAAGTAAACGTGCAGTGATAAAAAAAAGTTATGCTTCTATCAAGGTAAATGTAATGTGAAATGAATTGTCTTTACCATGAGAGTAAATTACCTTGGAACGGTGTAAAAGATGACATCGAGGCAGGCGACGGACTTCTGGAGTTGACATTACCAGGTACTGGATTAACTACACAAGTTTAACAATGAAAACAAATAAACACATATCACAATGTGTCTTGGGCATGTTAAATAAGTTTTTAAATAACTATGAAGTAAATTAACGAATGTAGAGTTACCGTTCGAAATGCAAGAAAGGGGTGTTCTTCTCAGAGGTGTTTGATAAGAAGTTGTCGGTGAGGGAAAGGATCCTTGCATTAGCAAAAAGATCAAAATATAAGATGGTAGTGGTTATTAGGAAAAGGTGATAGTTAAACTACTGTAATTCATGCATACTATATCTTCTTGTGTAATTCATGACATTTTTTTACTAAGTGACATAAGATGATATAGAAACGATACACAACATTAGTTGTATGTTAAAAAGTGCACCTGGTATAATGTTCCGAGAAGATATTACTGGTGCCGTCGGTCGAACATGAGGGAAACCATCATTGACATCAATAGTGGTAGTTAATGGATCATCTAAATTTCAGTTTGGTTGAGTGTTATGTACATGTAAAAAAGATGAACAGTAATGCAAGTATACTGATAAGAGATAACCAAAGTAGATAGTGTTGAAAAACTTACAATTCAAAATTTCTGCTAACGATGCCCTTTTCTTGGCAGCGGGTGTTTTTGTTGGTGTTTCTTGTAGAACATTTTCTTTTCCAAGTGATGATTTTGATGGACGTTTGGTTTGTGTTGCCTTGCGTTTTCCTAGTATTTCCATTCTTCTTTTCCTCATCTCATTCGCATTATGTTCATCCATTAGTTAAAATATCAGATGATTGATGGTTGATTGAGGGAAATAATAAGAGACACTCATAAAAAGAAGAAAAGTTAGTTTTGATTGTGCAGTTGGGCTTGACTGGAATCCTTCTTATAAGTGTTAAGGACTTTTAAAGGCCCAGATTTGTTTTGATATGAGAGTTTAAAATAGTATCAAAATTTATATGGTTAATCAATAATTACTTGTAAATAATTGATTTGGTAAATGTTCCAGATTTCTATCTCTATAGAGAATCACATCCTTCTTGTTTTTACCAAAAATAAGTATGCAATTGAACCCCTGCCATTATCATTTAATTCAAATGCAAATATATCGAATTCAGAGTGACGTCAAAGCCTTAGTTGTTTCGAAGAACTTTTGTGGTCTTTTAGCTATTCATAACGCCTCATTAATGTTTATTCATTATAAAATAATAATATAGTTGGTAAACAATTGGAAGACCGCTACATTAGAATAGTCAATCTACTCCAAAAGTGAATTGAGGTGGTCTATTGCGTCTTGGGAAGAATCTACCAGGTGGGTCATTTTTGACACTCATGCTTTTCTTAAACTTCATATGTAAAAATGATCATTGCATACATTTTACAAATGGACTTATTAATTTATTCTTATTTATTTCGATGGATAAGTACAAATACGATAATGATTGATCGATCATCTAATTCTAGTGTCCATCGAAGAAGCCAGCGTGAACAATATGTCACTTTTTTTCGCAAGCCTTGTTAATCTTTCGCACAATCTTCTGCCAATTGCCGTTAAAATATAGATAGGCAACATCTGTATTAAAAAAAAGGCAATAATTTAAGTAGCATACACTGGTTATATGATAAGCAATGCGTATGATCAGATCATGATAGAATGATTGAGATAAATTACCTTGGGTTTGTTTAGAGGGGTCAACATGTTCGTCTTTTGTTTGAACCTTTAGGTGGTCATCAGCGGGAGCAATTGGTGGTGCAGACTGATCCACACGATTTGGTTGTGGATTACTCGATGACATAATAGCAGATTAGTTTGTGGCTACACAAATTTTGAGTTATTGTAAATGTATGTTGTGAAATCTTTATATAGACCGGTAATTCACAATAGGGTTAATAGAATTAGTCAAATTTTCCATATTCTATTTATGAAAATTGTTGAATACAATTAAAATATTTACATATATACTAACATTCCATAAGTGTTAATAGATATCCAAACTTGATTGGGTAATGTATTTAGGAAATGATTTGTAGAATGTGGAGTTAAATTGGAAAGTATAATGCTATTGTTAACATACAACTGTAACTCGCCTATTGATTGCATCTTGTTTCCTGTTATTTTTATGTTTTCTTATTGAGTAAGTGTAACTCACGTATTAATTGTAACTCGCCTATTGATAGTTCAATTTTTTACAATTGACAGGAAGGTAAGTTTTTTGGTATTTAAATCTGCATGTGATTTAGTTTTGTTCCTAAGGTTTATAGTTAATAATGATTCTTGGTTTATGAATATTGTGAGTTGCTAGTTAGGATGATTGACAGTTCATATAGCAGCTTGTAGAATATCTTCATTAAAAAAGAAAGTCCAGAACGTCCCACTGACTTTTTTATTATTTTCTTTAGTTTTGTTGCGTACGTACACCGGGCTTGCATCTTTAAGAAGTAATTTAGTGAAAAATGATTATATAGTGAAAAGGTTATGTGCTTAAAAAGGTATATCATATCAGTTATGAGTTTTTGAGAAGAGATACTATGCTTTGTGGTACAAATGGTTCTTATTATAATTATCAAAAGAATGGAATTGCAAATCCTTATTACAGAGGGTGAATATTTTTTGACGTTAATAATTGTTTGTTTATTCAGAAAAATGACAACACAGTTTGTGTTCGATGTGATGGCAAACAGTTACGGCATAAGACAGGTAGTAGGTTAACATGAATTTATGCATTGATAAGTATGTAGTATGACATTACGAATTGTTTACTTATAATTTTGGTTGTAACAACTTTTGAACACAGGTTCTGCCCCTTCACTTCAAAGATCGCTATTTCAATGGCCAAAAGTGGGTGTATCTGATCAACAACAATAGGATTCGGCATAAGGTTAGGATGGGTCTGGTGTCCGGAAATCAATTGGAATTGTACGATACACAGTGGTCACGTTTTGTGGAGGATAGTGGCTATCAAAATCTGGAAACACTGCATTTTATTCATGAAAGTGCTGATACTTTCTATGTGACTGGATATGAAATATCGGGATGGGAGAGTGGCGGCTATGATGAGTTACGGACCAGTGGAAGGATGACCAGATGTTTTTCTCGACTTGGGCAGAACTTAGCACAAAGTCCGGTAAGGCCATCTTTATAATATATACTTGTAATGGTGAAACATCATTGTATGTCTAGATGGTTGGTTGATGTTGGAACTAAATGGCTAATTGTACATGCAGTTGCTTGCCGAGGATTTCATTCCGGACATTGAGTGGGATGCATTTACCGTGACTGTAAATGGTAACATTTTTAAAGTGAGGCACCGTCGAGAGTTGATTCCTGGATCGTGCACAAAGTATGGGAATGTGTTTTTTGGAAATGGATGGGACGACCTCGTGTACATGTTTCGTTTAACACCTGGGATGCCACTGGTGTTCACCAATGTTGGGGGAAATACAATTGCAATGATGGTGTTTGCTACCGATGGTTGGGAGCTCACTCATGAAAATCTTGGTCGCATTAACCTGGCCTTTCTACAGCCCATTAGGGCAGGAGAGAACGGTTTGAACTTTTGCATAAATAGTTATGTTTACAATACATAAAAGTTATTCTATTCATCTGAGTTTGTAAACTTTGTATATATAGATCCACGGATGCTTCAGATATGTAGATGGGCAGGGCATGGCCGACATTTTGATGAGTCCGACACATTCTATCGGGCATTGTCAGCAAAGGTGACACATAAGGGCGTGTTGGTAAGTTATACATTATGTGAGGACAAATTACTTTGTATTTTATTTAGATAACGCACATGCTTATAAGTTAATTCAAATCCCTGTAGACAATACCGGCTAAATTTGTGACGAAGCATGAGCTCTACACTTATGATCACGCAATTTTGCACCACCGAGGTGCGGAGTATAAGGTTAGGCTTTACCTTGTGAGACACCGAAAGAAACCACACCTGAAGAATCATGTGATCATGAAGGGCAAATGGAACATTATCTCAAGGCAGTGTGGGTTTCAGATAAATAAAATGGTTAGGTTCAAGTATGTAGCTGATGTTGAGGATGAGGAGGAAGTTCAACACGGAGACTCTCTGGTCATGATGCCCATGTTTGATATTTGCTAAAATTCGAGGAAGATGGAAGTGCTGATGATATTGGTGTCTCGGCTTTCTATTGTAGTATTGTTATGGATGTGTTTTAGTTTTATGCAAAAGCAATAATAATGAATGTGTGTCGTCATGTAGTACTCTGGCCATAAGTACTTCGTATGTCGGTCTTGTTATGGATATATTTCCTCATATAAAACTGGATGTTTATCTATTTGGTTAACGGTATAACATATACACTGTTACTTCGTATGGTTATCAATTGTTTTTATGTGTAAACACATTTGAGCTATCTATTTTGGTAATGGTTTGATGTGTTAACTTTAAAGATTTAAAATAAAATAAAAATAAAGAAAATAAATAATAATAATAATAATAATAATAATAATAATAATAATAATAATAATAATAATAATAATTCATCAAGTATGTCGTCTATGTCATAAGGTAAGTTGCTTAAGATGTTAAGCCAACACCAGGTGGTGGCATTCTGTTAGGAGTATGGCGGCTGGTGGAGTTTCACCTGTTGCTTGGGCTATCAAACACTAATTAGCTTGTGACATAGATGATATTGGATGTGAATGAAGTTGTGTAAGATGTTAAGCCAAAACTGAAAAGAAAGCCTGGTTGTATCTCATTTGCCAAATGCTAGCAAGAAGTCGTATTATAATTAGAAAAAGTAATCGAGTTATGTAGCTACTATGTTAATTTTTTTATAGCAACAATCCAATCCACTTTAACCATTCTGCAATATTTTATAGAAAAAATTGAGAAGTTTGCTGTATGCAGTCGTGATTGGAGCGTCTAGGTTGGTTTATGCCATACATTATAGAAAAAATGTATTTGAATCGATGATGTGTTGTATGTATTCGTGATTTCAGTGGCTAGGGTACGGTGTTTACGGGTTACGCCATTGATTTTACAACTTCTTTTCAAATTATATACATGTTGTCAACTTTTTAAAGAACTACTCCGTATTTGCTAATGGTAAGGCTTGGAGTTTGTTGATACTTCATATCAATAGCCTAGGCACCAGTTCGAGATAGGTATCACAGGTAGATAATTTTCTTACATCTCATGAAATTCTTGCTATCATGTATGCAAACTAAGTGTGTCACATCTAAGCATCATTATAATCGAAAGAGGTTGGAAATTACTTGTAGAATAGAAATGACTCAAATGTGGCTTATTGGTACTGTGTCAAACGTGCTCCAATAGGGAGTGTGCAATCACTCGTGCATGCACCATTGTTACCCTAATACACTATGAGACCACCATCCAAATAATCTGATCCTATTCTGATCTTCCAGAAAACCAACATCACAATCTCTAAATTGATGTTTCATGCATACTTTAAAAAAAAAAAAACATCAGCTGTTGATTTGATGTATGAATTTTTGCTTATTTATGCAAAAGCGTTAGTCCCGCAAAACATTTATTTGTAACTTCCATAATTATACGATGGACATGGATAAGAGAAAAAGATGAAAATGTTACAATTCATTAATTTCGGGTAGGAGCAGCCCTAGTCCGAGCAGACCTTCGGTTAGCTTCAACATGGCCACTTATCCATCCATTTCTTTCCCATCTTCTTTCCATCCACCTTCGAGGATTTGGGTCGATAAGTGTCGGATAATGACGATGTGCTAAGTAAACATCCAAAGCATGTTCAACCTGAATGTTATCTAGCCACATATCAATGTACCATTCTTGTTCTATCTTACGAAGACTCCAATCTTCTTCCATTGGCACCGTGGGAACACGCATATAGTACGCGAAAACGTCATTATACTGACTTAGATGGTGAGCGACTAAGCGTCTAAGCATGGATAATGTTAAATTGTGTGTGGGCACATTGCATATCATTAGTTCATCACCACCCCAATAATCATAAAGTACGTTTGTAGTTACAACTCTACCGCCATGATGAATGCATATGTCAATGGTGGGAGGAGCCTCACCCGATTCACTGCAAGAAAAAATGTAAGTGAATGACAGATCAATCATTTATAAAATGTAAGTGAAGGACACATCGATCATTTATAACGTGTAAAGAAAAAATGTAAATAAAAGATACAAAATAAAATAAACAACACAAGTTACTTGAAAGCCCGAATCCTCCGATTCCCCGTGTTGAATCGTAAAGGCATATTATTGTGGTTGATTGGAACCTATGCATGAAACATCAATCATTTATAATGTGTTAAGGCTATTCCACAAACATATTTTAGGACATGATTTGCATGTCAAATGATTTCCTATCTTTTTAGAAGAAACTAATAAATTTATGTGCATTTATTAGTAACCGATTATAAAATCGAATAATATTGAAAATGCAGGAAAAAAATCTCAAATTTATACCTATAAAGGGATATGATATGTGCTTTGATGCAAAATATATTTGATTTAATTGAGCATAATAATAATCTTGAAAGCATACTTTTTACCCACAATATTCATATGGTCGGGCAGGTATATGGCTTATGCGTCATAAACTTGCAATGTAATTCATCATCTGTTTCAGATACGTCAACAAAGTTCTCATTTCTTAAGGGGATTTTAGCTAACTATACAGAAAGATTTGATCGATATGTTTAATGAGCATGAACTTCAGGTCTTGTGAAACTACACTTTTGCATTGTTTCAATTATTTTCTTTATCACTTTCAATATTTTCGTTTCATTCAGTAAGTAATAGTTGCTTAATCTTTGTTTCCTTGGGCATCTCTTATGTATTCGTAATACCAATGACTCAACGTTTCTGTTTATTTTCACTTCTTTATGTGCAGCTTCTTATATCAGGATCAGTTGATAATTTCGATGTGGATGACCTTCGGTCAAACACAAATTATGTTGGTGGCTATCATCGTGTAAGTTGAAATTTAATAGTAACACTTTTATGGACCATGGGATCATATTTTACACTTTTATGGATCCATATTTTATAGAAACCTAGTATATTTTTTTCCCCCCGTCAAATGTTTGTCTCACTAATGCTACTCAACTACATACATGTTATTCATATTTACAGGAGCATTATGTTATTGATATGTTTTGGGAGATCCTCAAGAGCTTTTCCTTGGAAGATCAACACAAGTTTATGAAGTATGTTATTGATTTGTTGTGTTGTGGGTTTAAAAGGTTATCTTCTTAAACAAAAAGACAAACTTGTAACAGGCTAGTAAATGCAATAAAAACTATATATGGCTATTGAGAATAGAAGTGATAAGCACAAAATGTTGATCCTCTATTAAACAAACACCGATGCAAATGCATCATATGTCACAAAGTAGTACCAATACCCAATAGAAGAATAAAATAGTTATGTTGAAGTGGCATACCCAATTCAACTTATTAAAACAAACAAACACCAAAATAAAGTACGACATTTAAAATGTTGAGAGAGGATCATAATTATTCAAGATTCAAAAGATGATCTTGTGGCCTCAATTCTTATCGCCTATCGCGTCAATTAGCTGCCTCTTCATGTTTGAGCCATCTTCTCCCACCATATCATCTCCCGTACGTTTTTTGGCCGAATTCTTGTCGTTAGGACTAATTGTAGTGCTTGTCAAAACTTCACAGGGGGTCCCATTATCATCCGTAACAGATGCAAGATCCTAATAAAAGACAAATCATATAACATGGATGAAAAGTGTACAACTAAAGGTTATAAATGTTTCTCGTAATTACCAGCGGTGACACATTTTTGTCCTTGACAGCGGCCTCACTTGTATCACCCTGTTGCAATTAAAGCATACATAAAAACATGGTCCAAGGCCATAGAATATTGTGTGCAATAGATGGTTGTTGTACCTTTGATGGTGTTATCATTGGACAGAGTGCAGCGATGATTTCAGGATCATTGGTCATTTTCTGGACAGTCCATGATTTTAACAACTTCTTTGATTGCCAGTCATCCATATTAATTTTGAAAGCATACTTGTTACCAAGTATACGATTAAAGTCTGTTGGGAATTCATCCAGCTTGCCATTCTACATAAATCAAAGTATTGTATGAGGTTCAGATGAATAAATGTACTAATTAGTAGAAGGCCTAAAATGTTTACCTTTTCTTGTGTGGCCAAAAGCTGATATGCAGAAGTTCCATTTAATAAACTTTTGACATCCTTTTCAAACAGAACCAAGCTTGCAGTGCCCGTCTCATCCTGGACACGGCACTGGATACGAAATCTAATGAAAGGATTGATGAACATGTGTAAGTAATATATAACAAATCATACCAACCACCAGGATGAAACTATAACAAAAGTGTTGAAATACCTTGTCACAACACTCGAACATGGAACGTTACAGGTTTGGCAAAAAAAGGCATTAGTGGATTTTTTGGGTACTGTGGTATCTTCAGATTCTCCATCCTTGAGTTCATTTCCATTCTCCACCTTTTTATTGCATTTTCTACATCCCAAATACCACCATCCCTCTTCCTCCTGTATTAGGGCAACAGTTGCCACGATTATGGACACTTCACCCTACCAAAGAAGAACATGTAAGAAAATTACTATCAACATATTTATATGGCAATATAAATTACATAAAATGTATATATAATAATGGATGTTAACAGATTTACATACATTCTGAAGGTCAAGAAGTTCGTTGATGTTTCTGTATGGAAACTTGTCAACAAAATCCTCATGTGCAGAGAACTTTGAGGCTGTAGATATCTTGGAGGCAGTATCAAGCGATTGTTCATTATTGGGCCGTGCTAACAAACTACACAAACAAAATAGAAAAGAAAGAGATATTGCAATTTCTGTAAAAATTGTATAGCAGTAACCAATCAAGATAGACATATGTGTACCTTTTTCTAAAAGCCTCAATATCTTCCAATTCGTTGTTCATTATGCTTTCCTTTCCATTGTGCATAAATAATTTGGTACCCCAAAAAGCATTTTGCACTTGCATCGAGCCTATAACAAATATTAGCATGTTTTATAAAGGCACGTGTATTTTAGATAAATTTTGGATTTAATTAAAATTACCATCCCAAAACTTCATACGACCAAGCTGAATAACAACAATAAGTAGGCCAACATCAGAACATGATTTCAGAAAATCAGTAAATTGTTCGGCATAATCACCCCATAGCATACAATTAAGTTCCGTGCCCCTAAAAAGGAGAGATGATTGTATTAGCAAAACGTGTGTCTATATAAATAAGTTATGTTAAAAGTTAACAACATATTTTGAAAAACATATTCATGGACGTACTCAAGGTCGATAAGCTTCAACGGTTTCTTTTTTCCTGAACCGTTTGCCCCATAGTTGTCTAACTCTGGAGACTCAATTACTTGGCCAATGACATCTATCAAAAAATATATAACGGTACCGAATTCATATAATGTTACAGTTAATGCAATTGATCTAATGATTAACATAAATAAAAAAATTTACCAAATTGGCCCACGGCTTCGGTTTTACATTGCACAATTTCTTTGAACGGCTTGAACACAAAGCCGTGCACGGATCCCTTGAAATCAAGACACTGGTTTACCTGGGTCTTGCTAACAAAGTTGAGTTTCAAAGGGTTGCCGACCATTCGATAGCTTGGTTGTATTTGGCCCAAACTATACATCCGCAAGACAACCGCATCACCCTCGTTCAACTGTTGCTTGAACACAGGGACCAGAGACATCCTAACTTGTGCTTGCATTTTTGCACCCTAACAAAATAAAACCAAAATACACGTAATCATAAACTTCGTATAAAATGACTTAAATGTTGCGACACAAACGAACATTGAATTATTTGTGATACCTGCTCATCCATAACAATGAGTTCCAGATTGATTACTTTTGGTTTATGGTGATTGGGTTGCATCCAAGCCCTAATGATACGAACACGTAAGACAATATTGTCTCGTACAGCGGAGAGGTCGGATATGAACCCATTGTCAAACCTAACAGCCATTTATCAGTGAAAAGACGGAAAAGAAGTAATGGAGTTTTGATATGTAAATCAGTAAATGAATGGTGTAATTTCATCTCCACAAACACCTTCGTTTTTATAGGTTCAAGGGTTTGAAAATTGTCAATCAAGAAATTCCCGAAAATCTATTACAATCGGGGCAAATTAATTATAATAATCCCCATAAATAAGAATTCCCAAAATCCATTAAATTAAAGACCCAATAAAATTACCCAATGTAATTAAGAAAATTGTTTTACCTAAAATAAGTGAATCAAGAAAACAAACTACCTTAATCTATTTTTTTGAGAATATTTTCACAACAAACGAATTTAATACCGTATTCTATTCTATTATATAAGCTGATACGATTAGGAACAAAAAATTATAAAAACCGACGATTAAAATATTTCGCAAATATATTTGAAACATGACAATCAATCTCAATCCACCTTAAAAATCATATCAGTCGGCACAATTAAAAGATATGAATAAAGATCCAAAAAAATTATCTGTTACAATTACTAAGATCAAAAAATATAAAACACGACCATTAAAAATTAATAAAGAGGAAAAAAAATCGATGCCTAAAAAAATTATTCGTGTACCTTATATGCAGATCTTTTTGAAATGGGTGATAACTGAAAAGAACTTGGGGCTATAATTGTGTGTTCGAGCTTTTAATTTAGGGGGATATTAAACTGGGCATATCACTTTTAGTTTTTGGTCAAAGGGTTGATTTCAGCAGTTTTAGTTTTTGGAGAAGATGGAGGCGTTTTTTTTTGGGTCAAAGACTTGATTTCTGGTTTTGGTAAAAGCAGCTGTGTTGTTTCTTTCCAAAGTTAAGAAGGGGTATTCAATGCACACACTTTTTGTCACAATTGCTACTTAATACGTATATAAATTTAATCCTTGAAAAGGAAACCAATAACAAACCGTGCTTGTGAATGGGTACACGTGGCTGCACCAGGATGCTTGATATTTTAGGAAAAAATTAATTAGTTGGCTTAGGGGTTGTACAAAAGGATGCTTAAAAGAGTTGTACAAAACTCTGTTTTATTAGATAAAATAGATATGAGTAAAGGACCAAACTTTTTTTACATACCAAGAGACTAATATTCACCCTCCATCTTTCCTCCATCTTTATTTGATCTAATGGATGAGATTAATCCCAACAATTTAAAAAATCCACTTTCATCCTTTTTTTTCAAATATTAATATCTTTCAAACCGTTAATCGTTAAGCGAAAAAAAATATACCGTTACGACGAACATTTAATTATCTTTCTATAGATAGGCTAATTGATATATTTTCGACAAATTTTTTTTTTCTTCGTTTTTTTCACGTTTTTTTTCGTGGCCGAAAATATCATATATGATATTACATATCATATCATATATGATATTATATGTAATATCATATATGATATTATATGTGATATCATATATGATATGCAATATCATATATGATTTTTTTTCGGCCACGAAAAAAAAAACATGAAAAAAACGATTTTTTTTTCTTTTTTCGAAAGTATATCAAAGTGCCCGTCTATAGAAAGATAATTAAATGTCCGTCGCGATGGTGTAATTATTTTCGCTTAACGATTAACGGTTTAAGAGATATTTAAATTATAAAAAATGGGTGAAATAATAAAATGTTTTTAATCTCAACCATTGATTTTCTTTTTAGATGGATGGTGGGGATGAGTCCCTTGATATGTGAGGAATGTTTGGTTTGTAAAATAACTCGACTCTAAGGTAATGTTTGGCAACACCTTTTTGGAAGCGTTTAAGAGCGGTAAGCGACAAGCGTTCCAGTCTTAATGCTTGTTTAGCAACACTGCTGCTAGCGTTTAGCAACACCTCAAAAGCTTGCAATCTTAATGCTTCTTAAAGAAGCTTTCCAACATACCGCTAGCGTTTTACTTTTAATATTACCAATTTACCCTTAAAAAATAACATTCATTCATAAGTATATGCCCTTTTTCGTAATTTTACATTTTATAATTACAACTACAGCTACGTTACCAAACACGTTTTTTAAACAAGCAACTAATGCTTACTGCTACTGCTTACTGCTACAGCTTACTTTTTAGATGGATGGTGGGAATGAGTCCCTTGGTATGTGAGGAATGTTTGGTTTGTAAAATAACTCGACTTAACAAAACACAAACACTAAACATATTTAAACATCAAACATCAAATTGTTTGTTGAATAAATAAAAAGAAATACATCGTCTTCTTGAATACATAAAAGGAACACATAAATAACGTCTTCGTCTTCGTCCCGGTTTTCGTCTTGGTTGTAGCATATTTCGTCTTCGTCAAGAGGTTGGTACATACCAAACACTATTTCTTCCGCGTGTATTTCTTCTTCAACCCGTTTCATGTCGCGTTCAGTTTTGATCCTCTCGATTATATAACCCTCCCACTAATCAAAAAGGCAGATTCTGAAGCTACCGTACTTACTTGGACCGTTAGTAGGTCACAAGTCATGGCGACTAGAACCGGAAATTAGGATTCCCGTTCTTTCCACCAACCCAAAATATCTAAATTCTCAAACTCTTCAATGGTCATTTGAGACAAAAAAAAAAAATCATATCCTTACTAACTTCCTAAAAGGAGCTAGCTAGTAGGGGTGTTACCTCGAGCTCATTTTGTATTCTCACTTCTTAAAAGATTATACATTTTAATTGTCTACTTATTACCATGAGAACTCGAACCCGCCTCTTGATGCATAATATGAATATGTGAAGAACTTGAGCCATATTTTGTTAAATAAACTTGAAACATTTTGTCAAAAGCATCATTAAAGCGATTACATTGACGAGATACATAGTTCGGGTCATCTTCATAAAAACCCAAATCATAAGCAATGTTAAAAATCAAAGTCTCAACCCCAGTTTGGTTTAGAACCGGGTTCAAAGCGACGACACAAGTTATAACGAAAGGCAATTCTTTAAAATACTTTTTTAACTTTTGTTTCATTGGTTTCACCTTATTTTCAAATTGATGCGTGGGAATTGCACCAGGCTTTACCTCTCGAGGGATCTCGAGAAGCTTACAACCCTCACCAGGCAGTGTACCTGATCGTTGTAGTATAGTATAGTGACAAGTACCGGGGGATTGATCGTTCAACTCAAGAATAGTGTCGCTAGGATTAGAAAGCCTAAAAACTAGGTCTAGAGGTGAGGGATGATTCTTTTTGTATTTTTAATATTTTATAAAAGCAATTAAAATCCCGGGTTTTTGGAAGAGTAGGCGAAATTAGTTGCTAATCAACTAACCCAATAACTAAGATGCAATCAAAATAAAATAACAAAAATGAAAATAAAGCTAATTAAACTAGTGGTGTGAACAATAATGGGGAAAATTGTGTTTACTTAGGTTTCATTACTCCCTAGATATCTTTTACAGGTTGATAGTTTGTTACAATTGCGTGGATGACGGGTTATATTCCTTAATACCATTCGTGGGGTGGCGTACGTACTTCCCCAACTCTATAAGCTCCTACTTCACTCCTATGTCGAGCCTGCAAGAAGCTCCTAACATGGGATCATTAGAATTCACTCATGCATTAAATACAACCATAATAACCTAGTACGCATTGGTTCATGTTTCTTAAGACGTTCAAGCATGTTACCCTATGGAAGTCTGCCAGTTTTCTTAAGCCTAACATCAAAATCATTCATCCGTAACAACTATAAACAAACAATCAACCCATAATCAACATCTAGGTTTCACTACATCTAAGCAAACACACAAGAGATCTAGTCTAGCATGTTAAAATCAAGACAAGCGTAAGATATATTCAAACAACACATAGACATATTGAATGAATTGAAAGGATACTTATCTCAATTGAACATGAAAGGTTTCAAAGGGTAAAAACCCTTGAAAAGGCAGTAAAATTCATGCTAGGGTTTCTCCAAGTTATCCCTCTAAAGTTATCTCTTAATGAATGAAAATTGCAAAACTATATATAGATTATACAAGGTGACGGCGTCAAGAAGAAATGTCTGACGCCGTCAACTCGCCGCCCACAATGATATCGGATTGCCTAGATCCAGATTTGACGCCGTTACGTGTAATTGAGTTCTAGGTCGTCACCTTATCATGAACCATGACGGCCAAGCTTGACGCTGTCACGATTTCTCTGGACCGTCACCACTTCCACCTCTTGTTTACTCTTGACGCCGTCACATGAAGCCTCTTGACGTCGTCAGGTACTGTTCCCAGCAAGGAAAATTAAGACTTTGCCGTTTTCTTCACTTTTATGCTCCAAAAACGTCCAAAATGCTTCCTTTTCCAGAAATCACTCCAAAAGTACCTAAAATCACAAAAGGAACGATTTAGGGCAATATTTGATCAAATAAATTCAATTCCGGACTTAAATGACCCCCTAAAAATGGCTTATTTTTCGCCTCATCATATACCCTTACACTTGAGATTTGCTTGTCCTCAAGCAAATGCGCTTTTATTCTAATCAAAATACAAGTTAGGGGTCATTTAACACTAATATAAAAGTTATTACAACAAATAATCGTTCCACTAAAGACCAAAGACAAGCACGGAGGTCATACACTAGCACCTCACAAATAGTGTTTAGATACTCACATCTCTCGGGTGTAATAAAGTATATATCACAATACGGAAATGGAAAACATCTCTCACTACTTGTCATAACAAAATAGATTACCATAGGCTTGGGAAAGGATCAAACCTCCACCACATGGCGTAAGCACCTAGGATAAACTATCAAAGAGGTCTTTTAAAGGGTTATAACGTTAGGTGTAGGGATATGGAATACACTATTTTGTTGGATAAAGGCAATCTTTACTGGTGGCGAGTTAATCATCTTGGTTAATTACATGTACAATATGGCGTTGCTAAGCCAAGACTAGACTCGACTTAAGCTAATGAATCAAAAATAACAAAAACATGAAACAAGCATAAAATGAAACGGGATGGTAGCCCGTATGTTTTTCTCTTTTTTTTTTTATTTTTTTTTATTTTTTTTTTTTGCATACACTCTTACCCTACCATCCAAAATAATACATCATAGAGAATGTACATTCCCCTTACACTTGAATTTTTACATACTTTACAATAGACTAATCTAATGACTCGAATCAAGATAATCAAAACACTTGGAGTACTTTTAAGATTAACGCACATATGAGGGTAATAATATATGATGTTCTTCCCCATTACTCCATAACATAAGTACTTTACCCATGAGTCCCAATCGTCCCAAAACAATATGTACAAGGATATGACTCGACTTAGCAACCATGTAATCAATTAGATAATTAACTAAGGGTTTAAACAAATAACAATAATGCACTAAAGATGAGTGCATACACGGAAGGCTAAGGCGTTTTGGGTGTACATTTAAGTGGGTTGTAACAAATTCTTCCTTTAAGTAAGATGCTTAAAGTTAGAAACGAAAAGATAGGCTCGGAGGGGTGTACTAGGGGTTTCGTGTACTAAAAATGAGTACAACGCTAAGCTGCGGGAAAAAATTAATTGACTTTACTAGCCAAGTAATATGACTTAAATGGTCAAATAATTATGATACGGGTTCAACACAAGGGTGATCCTAATGCCTCTTATCATGCAGTAAATCCTACTACACGAATGTAGTCTCACTAGCGGTCTCGGGATGCATGACTAATGCAAGTTCTAGAATCTAAATGCCACCGGTACACTCATAAGCACTAATAGTAAATACTTTTCCTATCAAATCTAAAGGCGAACCTCACATATTTGGGTGGAAAATTTTTCTGAATGGTACGGTTTTGTGCTAGTCATACTACTCCTATCCATGCGACGCTTGCTATGGCTAAAGTTTCACTCCTAAATGTTGTAAAAAATTTTAAATTTGACGCTAAAATTACACTAACAAGTATTTCTCTTAGTTTTATTACACAACTATCATCAACAAACAAACTCAAGTGCAAGTGTATCCTATAAGGTATCATCATTTACCCTCCCCTTACACTTAGGATGAACATTGTCCCTAATGTTCAATTAAAGAATGTAAAAGTGAAATAGGTAAAAGAATGAAATCAAATACTCCCCTGATTTGTTCGGTGTGGATAGTGTGATAACAAGGTTAGATCTTCCTCCAAGAAAATGAACAATCAAAGCTTCCCTTCCAGAAAAATAAATCATCTTCTTGTCATATGTAACCTGTTAAACCTGAGAAAACAAACAAGGCAACCTCGCGTAAAATCGGCGGCAATCTATATATACTAACAAATCCTAGAAAACATATTATGATATAATGCTTGTGGAATGAATGTTTGCAGATTTCCTAGAGTTTATAAAACTAAAGAATTAACAAAAACTTTAAGACTCCGTTAGAAAAACAAAACTAGCAAAATTTCCAGAATTTTACACATGACGTCGTCAGGAGTAAACTCATGACGCCGTCAGAAGTGACCTGTAGAAATCTTTACGTTAAGTTTCCGGAAAATTTCTGCAAAAACTTATGTCCTACTTCTTGGAAAATCCTGCAAAACATCATTATGAATCGATACAAGCATTTGACTCTAACAAATACTAATACACATGTTCATTTAATATTGTGGAGAATCATGATCAATTTCGTTCTTAGAAACAAATTTGGGGTTTCCCCTTACACTTATCTTTTGCGAAATACCTTTATATGAAGTTAAGACGAAGTTAAACGACAAAATAAAGCATTTTCACAATTTTAGTTTGAAACATGATCTACCAACAATAAAAATAAAGCATGCATACGGAAACAAATCACAATCAAACAAATAAAAATCACACAAACATGGGTTGCCTCCCAAGAAGCACTTTTCTTTATTTACGAGTCTTGTAGCTAGACTCAAGGTCATGGGCAATTACTTTATATGGGTGAGTTCCTCATTGAGGACATCTTTGGGATCAAACTTGGGTTTCAACTTCCTATCGGTTTTCTTGGTACGGTATGACCTTTCAAACTTTTCTCCATCCGGATCATATAAAATCATCTTCATATGCCATGATCCATCACCTTCCTTAGGTGGCTTGTCCCACCTCCATTTACACTTATCCCCTTCTCTTTTCCGCTTGTTCATCTCTATGTTAATAGGCATTACGCATAAGAACTCAATCATTTTCCTAAAAACTAGGGGGTCCTCAAAAGGGTCTAGCTCCTCATGTCTAGCTATGAGTTGTTCCACCAAATGTGTTTTATCGATGAAATCTTTTTCTAGATAGAATGGCCGTTGAGGTCCTATAAAGTTTCTTTCTATCCAAGGTCCATATCTAGATGGTCTCCTATTCATCTCTACCCAATGTGGTGTCGGTTCGGCCTCACAATCATACCTATGCTTCTAAACATCATAGACCGACCAAGTATCGCCATCTCCTACCACTATCTTAGACTCTTTACAATCTATCATGGCACTAGCGGTTGCTAAAATCCTCTTCCTACTAACAATGGGCATGTAGTATCACTAACCATATCTAGGACGTGAAAATCCGTTAAAATAGTTAACTTCCCTACGTGAACAACTACATCCTTGATCATCCCAACCGGGTGGGCAATACTTCCATCCGCTAGACCAATTAATACCTCCGTCTCCTCTAACTTTCCTAGCTTAAGAGTGGTAAAAAGGGATAAGGGAATCAAGTTGAGGCTTGATCCTAAATCGGCTAGTGTGTCGAAAGCTTCAGATTTTCCTATCTTACAAGGCAAAACAAATATACCTGGATCATCAAGCTTCTTAGGCAACTTGTTTTGAACGAAGGCGGTCTCGTTTTTACCCAATTTAAATTTCTCATATTTTTCTAGGAGGGCACTATAGTAGGGAGCACGGGCTAAGACATCAATGACAGCGCGTTCAAGGTGGAGTTCCTTGAATTCATCGTCAAGGTCTTGTGTAGGAGGTGTTTCAACTATGCTTTTGACCGGTTTGATATTGGGTGTTTCATTCGATTGGCCCTTTTGAAGAATTTGGTTTTGCTTGAAACACGTGCTCATTGATTTAACCGAGTAGTATTGCGGACAAGAAGTGGGTGATGAAACTGATGATATGGAATTAACGTTTAGTTTTGGGTTCTTGACCGTATCGCTTGGGAGTGCTCCCATTTCTCGGTCATTGAGAACTTTCAACAATGTGTCAATTTTTGCGGTCATCTCGCTTTGCTTTTGTTTGAAATCGGCTTCAAACTTAGATATGCGAGCTTCTTGAGATGCAATAAACTTGGACATAAACCCTTCAAGATTATTGGTACTACCATAGTTGTTGGAAGGATTGTTGTTGAAAGTACGGTTAGAGGGTGGACCGTTTGGTTGGTAACGATTAGGCGGATTGGAAGAATTGTTTTGGCTTTGTTTCCACCTAAGGTTCGGGTGATTTTTCCAAGAAGGGTTGTAGGAATCACCGTAAGGGTTTGGCTCGGGTTTGAAAGTATACCACTTGTCTCCCGCTTCGTCGGTACGCGAGAATGCGTAGTCCGCAAAAGCTGTTCCGGGGAGTTCCATGCAATCACGAGTGTCATGGGGACCATTACATAATTCGCACGAAGAAGTGATTTTGTTCACTTGCCTTGAAGGCTTAGGAGCTTCACAAGATTTCATGAGAAACTTGACTTGGTCCTCAAGTTCCATGATCCTACGGTTGCGAGTGCTAGAATTGTTCGAAAGCAAAGATACTGCCTTGACCGTTTTGTTCAAATCACGGGGATCATTCCAACTTTCGTTGTCATAGAGAGCAAGATCTTCTATGAGTTCCCATGATTCTTCCGCACTTAAATCACGTAGCTTGCCACTGGCCGATTGGTCAATGGTTCGCCTTGTGGAGAGATCGATATGGTCATAGAAGATTTGGACTTGAAGCCAATGATCTATGCCATGATGAGGGACTTTTTGGAGTAAATCTTTGAAACGAGTCCATGCTTCATATAGAGTTTCACCTTGACGTTGTTGGAACATCAAGATATCATTTCTAAGCTTGGTAGTTCTCCCCGGTGGGAAAAATTGAGCAAGGAAACGAGTGGTGAGATCATCCCATGAGGTGATGGATCCCGTGGGTAAACGTTCAAGCCATTGACTAGCTTGATCTCGTAGAGAGAATTGGAATAGGCGTAATCGGGTTGACTCTCTAGTTGTAACATCAAGGTCTATAGAATCTACGATTTTAAGGAAATCCTTGAGATGTTGATTAGGATCTTCGGAACGAAGTCCATGGAATGCACATCCACTTTGCACCAACCGGATGGTGTCGGATCGCAAGGGGGACACATTGGCTCCTTAGGTGAGCTCAATGGTGTTTTGATAGCCTTGGTGGCTAAGACGGGAATACTCTCCTAGGGTTCGGGGCCTAAGAGGTTGGTTTGCTAGTGGTGGGTTTTGTGGGTGGTTTTGTTGTGGTGGGTTGATAGGTTCAAAGATGTTACCACCTTCCATGATGTCGGATGGTAGAGGTTACGAACAAAGACACGAAGAAATAAGATAGACTAAAGAGAACCTAAAAATAAAAATAAAATCTTACTAGAAAGGAATCTAGCAAGTAGACCTAATAAAAAGAAATCCTAACCTAGACAATAACTATTCCCCGGGCTGCGGCGCCAAAAACTTGATGCGTGGGAATTGCACCAGGCTTTACCTCTCGAGGGATCTCGAGAAGCTTACAACCCCCACCAGGCAGTGTACCTGATCGTTGTAGTATAGTATAGTGACAAGTACCACGGGATTGATCGTTCAACTCATGAATAGTGTCGCTAGGATTAGAAAGCCTAAAAACTAGGTCTAGAGGTGAGGGATGATTCTTTTTGTATTTTTTATATTTTATAAAAGCAATTAGAATCTCGGGATTTTGGAAGAGTAGGCGGAATTAGTTGCTAATCAACTAACCCAATAACTAAGATGCAATCAAAATAAAATAACAAAAATGAAAATAAAGCTAATTAAACTAGTGGTGTGAACAATAATGGGAAAAATTGTGTTTACTTAGGTTTCATTACTCCCTAGATATCTTTTACAGGTTGATAGTTTGTTACAATTGCGTGGATGACGGGTTATATTCCTTAATACCATTCGTGGGGTGGCGTACGTACTTCCCCAACCCTATAAGCTCCTACTTCACTCCTATGTCGAGCCTGCAAGAAGCTCCTAACATGGGATTATTAGAATTCACTCATGCATTAAATACAACCATAATAACCTAGTACGCATTGGTTCATGTTTCTTAAGATGTTCAAGCATGTTACCCTATGTAAGTCTGCTAGTTTTCTTAAGCCTAACATCAAAATCATTCATCCGTAACAACTATAAACAAACAATCAACCCATAATCAACATCTAGGTTTCACTACATCTAAGCAAACACACAAGAGATCTAGCCTAGCATGTTAAAATCAAGACAAGCGTAAGATATATTCAAACAACACATAGACATATTGAATGAATTGAAAGGATACTTATCTTAATTGAACATGAACGGTTTCAAAGGGTAAAAACCCTTGAAAAGGCAGTAAAATTTGTGCTAGGGTTTCTCCAAGTTATCCCTCTAAAGTTATCTCTTAATGAATGAAAATTGCAAAACTATATATAGATTATACAAGGTGACAGCGTCAAGAAGAAATGTCTGACGCTGTCAACTCGCCGCCCACAATGATATCGGATTGCCTAGATCCAGATTTGACGCCGTTACGTGTAATTGAGTTCTAGGCCGTCACCATATCATGAACCATGACGGCCAAGCTTGACGCCGTCACGATTTCTCTGGACCGTCACCACTTCCACCTCTTGTTTACTCTTGACGCCGTCACATGAAGCCTCTTGATGCCGTCAGGTACTGTTCCCAGCAAGGAAAATTAAGACTTTGCCGTTTTCTTCACTTTTATGCTCAAAAAACGTCCAAAATGCTTCCTTTTCCAGAAATCACTCCAAAAGTACCTAAAATCACAAAAGGAACGATTTAGGGCAATATTTGATCAAATAAATTCAATTGCGGGCTTAAATGACCCCCTAAAAATGGCTAATTTTTCGCATCATCACAAATAAATTGCTTTTCGATTCAAACTCGTCTAATTTTAAAGTCATTATAAAGTGGTTTTAAAACTAAATTGTTAATACAAATAATGTCAAAAACGTCATTTGTATTTTTCGATCTCTATAATTTTTGATAATCACAAAATATAAAAACACGTTACGTAAAACCATACTTGTTAAGTTTTTAATCGAGAATACTCGTTTCGACTACGTTTCAACTACAACGTCACTTAAGGTATGAACAAACACTATACCAATTTAGTTAAGTGATCAAAGAAGTCATTTTTCCATAAACTTCACATTTTTATATGACAAAACATTTTCACAATTACAAAGAAAAGTTTTATTAAGAAAAATAAATTTGAATTTGAAATTCTCCGACAACTATTTTTCATGCCCAAATCAGTTAAAATTTTCACTACATTAAGACAAAAATAGGAGCGTCCCATGGGACAGTCCCGTAAAGGTGGACGGCCCCTTATATATATGTGACTGTCTCGCGCTCCTCTGGGTGCCTATAAATACTGCACTATTCTCTGCAGAAAACAACACCTCTTTGCACAAAAACATTATATTCTTTCTTCCACCCTTCTTTGATCACAATAACTCGTTGATATTTGTTTATAAGTGATCCTATAACCCTCTACCTCAAAGTGCAAGAGAAGAACACTCGTACTCGCCAAGAAACAATGTGTTAAAGACTAGGCATCACACACACTTAACTAGTGTTACGATTTTCTTCTTCATCTAAACTCTCTTAGTCCTCTCAATTATATATTAGTGTATCCGACTTATGTGTGATTCAAGATTAGTTGTGTAAGTGTAGATTTGGACAAAGTGTATGTCCGTGTAGTGTTGTATATTGTTTAGGACGTGGTGTGAGTCCGTGCATTGGTGCGTGAAGATTGGGACTTGGTGTGAGTCCATGTATTGGTGTGTGAAGACTAGTACGAGGTGAAAGTCCGTGAAGTGTAGTGTGAAGACTTGGATTGTGTGAAGTCCAAGTGGACGAGGTGACGTCCATAAAGTAGTATGTATTGGTGGGTAGATTGGTTCTAGCTAAGATTAGGACTCGTAATTTCATTTAGTGTCGTAAATTGGCGTAAGCTAAGGTGTACGGTTTTCTCCGCCTGAAGGGAGTTTGTTGACATAGTGATTGTGAACTCTCGTGTGTGACACTCGATGAGTGGAGTACGGTGAAGTAGGGGTGTTAAAACCGAACCGAACCAAACCGAAAAAAATCGAACCGAATTTGTTAAAACCGAACCGAACCGAATTTAAAATTCGGTTTTCGGTTTGGATATGGGTTTGACTATTTGAACCGAAAACCGAATTTATATATATATATATATATATATATACATATATATATATATATAAACCGAATTTGTTAAAACCGAACCGAACCGAATTTAAGATTCGGTTTTCGGTTTGGATATGGGTTTGACTATCTGAACCGAAAACCGAATTTATATATATATATATATATATATATATATATATATATATATATATATATATATATATATATATATATATATATTTATATATTTATATATCATTTTATATATAAAAAACGTCCATTAAAATTTTGTACTAATATAAAAAACATTTTCTTATGTTTGAAATATTTTTTTTCCCAAAAATATATATAATTAAATTTAAAAAAAATTATAAATAGTGTAATTCAAGTATAAAATTCGGTTTTCGGTTTTGACCCATAACCGAACCGAACTTCGGTTCGGTTCTCGGTTCGGTTCGGTTATAGATATTTTCGTTTCGGTTCAGTTTTCGGTTATGACCCAAAATTTTTTTAACCGAACAACCCGAACCGAATAAACCGATTAACCGAGAACCGAACCGATGAACACCCCTACGGTGAAGAGTGAGCTTCATAGCTGAACCACTATAAATCTCCTTGTCTTGGTTTGATTGTTTCTTTCCTTTATCTTTTTCACATTCTTTCATTGTTTATATCATTAATTAATTTCACACAACTTGGAATCAAACGATTTTCAAAAATATTAAAAATGATCTAAAAAGATTTTAAAACATGATCAAAACGATGAAACTATTCAAGCCCCCCCCCCCCCCCCCCCCCTTTCTAGTTTCTACATAAATAACTTGTAAGATAATAAACTCCCGATAACAAAGTAGTAGCATTTTTAAAAACTTCAAGTATTTTCAAAACAAGTTGTATAGTATACCAACATGACTCGGGATAAGGCACAACCAAATTATGTTGTGCAAGGTGGTCATGAAACACTTTTAAAGTATCTTTTTGTCGTAAAACACATTCAAACATGTTGCTACTGGAATTCTATTGGGTAGGCACGTCCCAATTCGGACCTAAACAAATGGCATTTGCATCGGTACAAACCTTAATATATCTATGATATTGTTTATTACTACAAATAAAAATATATGTTAACATATCTTTAAAAGAATTTTTCATTGCCCCGATAACTTGTAACCCGTCTTGCACAACCAAATTAATAATATGTGCTACACATCGACTATGAAAAAGGACAACGTTGCAACCCGGTTTGTATTTTAGTTTTAATTGATCAACCGCAACGTTGTTGTTCGACACATTATCGAAAGATATAGAAAAAATCTTTTCTTATAAATTATACATTTTGATGATATAATCTAAAATAGCATATAGATATTCACCGGTATGGGGGTACCCAAACAATTCAAATGTAATCGTATGCTTCATCATTACCCAAGTTTTGGGATTTATCCAATGAGCGGTAACACAAAGATACAAATCTAGAGAATGTGGAGCCATCCAACCATCACACGTTAAATTTACACCGATTTCTAACGATTGAAATCCTAAATCATATTTTAGCTAGTTTCCACATATTTATACAATCACGTCTACGGGTCATTGACTTACATGGCAATATCGAGGTTGGAGCGTATCTTGGATAAGTAAGGTCATTCACTTATTGTCGAAGTGGTCAAAAAGCAAGGTTTATTGTCGAATTTGGATAACGATAAATTAATTTCACTGTAATACCTAAAATTTGTAGATGCACAATAAAAAACACGACTTATAAATACACACCAAACAAATTTGGTTAAAATATAATTATTAGTAGTATTTATAGTATGAACCCCATGCGCATAATATCATATTTATAAAATATTAAACATTGTCAAACTTTACATTAAATTAAAAATTTTAATAAATTACATTCATGTGGAACTTATAACTAGTCTTTATATATCTCGACAAAACAATAATGGTACAGTATGTTATTAAGATGATTCGACGAAAAAGGCATAAGTCAACCTTTAGATGTTATTGTTTTGTGGTAGCGTTACCATGTACGTAAAAACAATTATTCAAAAGTACAACATGTTTAATTTTGTAGTTCAACATCATTGTCAAATGTAATTTGAAACCTTGTCATGCAAATTGCAATATTTGTTTATACATACTATTTTCGGTTGACTATTATTCAAAGTCTATACCCATTTTCAAACTTCTTAAAATCAAAATAATGAGTTTTGTTCATATCTTTAAAGTGTTTGACTCGGACACTTGCGTACGAATAAATTGCAATTTGGCAAAAGTAATTGCTAAAACTTTAAAGTAATAATGCTAATAATGACAAAAAATAAAAGTCATGGCGTACGCAGCACATTACTAAGAGTGTCACTGTTGGAAAATTTGTTAAAAAAAATTATTCGTAAACTTGACACTATATAATATGTTTATTGTTATATATATACAATATATTTATTGTTAATTATTCGTAAACTTAGTAATCCTTCCGTCTCAATTTATTTGTCCACGTTTAACTTTTAAAGTCTTTTATTTACAACTTTTACCTTAATTATCTTCTTTTATATTATCTAATATTTGATGTAAAATATATGAATGAATTGGATTTTTAAATGTATTTTCATTAGTATAATGTTCATCAAGTATTCTATAACACAAACAAAAATAATTAAGGTCAAAGTTAAAAAAGAAAGACCAAAAAAGTCAAAAGTGTACAAATAAATTGGGACGGAGGGAGTATTAGTTTGTGGGTTTGCGTCTCCTTAAAAAGAGCTTCACAATGAGCTATAGAGCGTTCGAAAAATAAAATTATATGAATGAAAATATGAGATATCGTTTCTCAAACTGAGTTATTTGCAAAATAATAATAATAATAATAATAATAATAATAATAATAAATAAAGCAGTGTGAAAAATGTTGGAAACTTTTTTTGTTAATGGTAAAATATATTACTTGGAAGCATTATACACATGAAATTGCAAAGTTTTTGTGCTATAAGGCTAGACACAGTGATTACCTGGGTCACCAGCTGCCACGTCAGCTTTTTCTCTCCGGCGGTCAGACATGAACCAAGTGTCACAGTAGTGACCGACATTTTTTCTTTTTAATTCAAACATTTTAAACAACAAATTTAAAAATATAAAAACGTAAACGTTCAAATTTAAAACTGCAACGCACGAAATTAAAACGTTGCATATATTTCTTGGAATTAAAACAGTACATAGATTAAAAAAAAAAAAAAAAAATACATAAACATTTATTGGTGATCCGAGTGATCCCAGGTTTGAGAGTTGTCAGAGCGGTAACCGTCGTCGTATGGAGAGTGGTTCGCAAACATCCTCTCTTCGTACTCTGCTTCCAACCTGTTAAGCTCCCGCTCCTTACTCTCGTTCCAGCCCGCATCTTCTTCATAACCTAGCCGAAATTGATCCAGATGAGGTTGATATTGTTGTTGCTCAACAAATCTTGGTGCATCAGATGAAGTTGATGCACCTTGCACAAATTGTTGGTTCAGTTGTGATATAGAACCAGCAGTCACATTTTCCTCAAAATTCGAACGGATCTTGTTAGAGATTTGGGCCTGTATCAGATTCACACAACCCCACAACGTCTCACTAACGACAGCGTCTTTTGCGAGTTTTATCGTTCAAAAACTGGTCGATCACAACTTTTCTTTCTTTAGAGATGTCTTTGCACTATGTGTATCGTTGTTTCAGTGCCTTTGCGAGCTCAAACTGCTTAATAACTTAGACAATAGCCTGTTGTCGATCCGTGTCGTCTTTGTCGGTTTGTTTTTTGATATACTTTTGCATTTATTCAACGGTATGGGAAAGACGACAAGCCATATTTTTGTATTTGAATTGTATTTGAAATTGTGTGTTTAGAAGTGTGTTTGAAATTGGTATTTATAGGATGTAAAGTAGTAAAGTGCTTTTTATTTTTTATTTTTTTTTTAATTACAAAAGTTAAGATTTTTTTAAAAGTTTTTGGAATGTTGTGTTGTTTAAAATCGGTTGGAAATACAACCGATAGTTGTTTCCAAATGCCTCAACCGATATTTGCTTTGTGCTCCACAATGGTCTCAACCGATTTGGAGATCGGTCGACCATGTTATCCCAACCGATAATTTCGGTCCATTGCGTCTAGCCTAACAAACTATAGGTATCAGTAAAGTCACAAGAAGCTAATTACCAAAAACAACATACTAAACAAAACATTCTTACACAGAAGACATTTCTAAGCATTCATATTGACTTGAACACCAAACCAATTCAACTAAGCATGCTTCCATTCAACTCACCAAAAACCTTGGACTACATTTCCTTTACTTATGGATATAAACTAAATACCCGATATGCAATCTTGATCTACACATATTGATACTAGTTATAATTCACAAGAAAGGCGTCGGGTATGTTTGGCAAAATTAGCTGTAAGCTGTAAACTGTAAGTTGTAAGCTGTAAACTGCAAAGCTGTTAACATGAGCTACAAGCTGTATCATTTTTTCAATAAAAGTGTTTGGTAAGTTAGCTGTTAAATGTACTTATAAAATGTAAAATGACATAAAAGGGCATATCTATAATTATAAATAAATATTTGGAAGGTATATCAGTAATTTAAAGTTTTAACAACTCCAAGATGTTTAAAAAGCTTAATGGATCAGCTTTTTATTTAGGAGCTATTTGTTTGAAATAAAAGCTTGAAGTTAATGTATCCAAACGGAGATATTATTTTAGAAGAGATTATTTTTGTAACAAAAAGCTAACAGCTCCTCTAAAAAGCCCTTACCAAACGTGCCTATCATTCACTTCATTTCAAACCATCCTACCCTCCAATAGGATTCATAGCAATTTAGACTACATTTCATACTCATACTGGCAAACATAACTAACCAATGCAGCCACATCTTCACATTAGCTAAATATAACTAACCAATGCAGCCACATCTTCACATTAGCTAAATATGTTACTAGAGTTGATTAGGCTTCATCTAAAATGTATCAAAACCTCTCCTCTAGTAAGAGTATACAACTGCATCAACTACATTTCCTCAA
This sequence comes from Artemisia argyi, assembly GCA_030686995.1. Taxonomy (NCBI): domain Eukaryota; kingdom Viridiplantae; phylum Streptophyta; class Magnoliopsida; order Asterales; family Asteraceae; genus Artemisia; species Artemisia argyi. Next base: position 126,313,152 of record CM060706.1, on the reverse strand, counting down.
CATTACTCTTATCCAAGTCCCACCAGCTACATATTTTGAGGTTGTTTCCTTTTATAGAATTTTTCATATTTTCTGTATCAATTTATTATAGGAGGAACTATTGAGATTTATTAAACAAGTAAAGTACATATTCGTTTTCTATGTTTACAAAGATTTCAAATCGTGTTACGGAGTATATTATAACAGATTTGCATATCTTGTTAATATTTGGTTGCGATCTTTTCTGGGTGGAAAAGATTATTTATATTTAGATGCGATATTTTCTTGATGGAAAACATTGATTATATTTGGTTACGATATTTTCTTGGTAGAAAGGATAGGTTTTTTGTATGCATAATTGATCTCCTCCATTAGTTTTCTAACCCTAACAACCTAAAAACGCACCATTATGTTGCCTCCATAAAAATGAAATAATTCTCTACAACATATTCGATAAATGCGCCAGAGTTTCCATGTATCTTTCTGGCATGTTAGTCAAGTCCAGCAGTACACGCTGCTTCAACTGTTGTACCCTTGAAAATAGACAATAAATTTGTTTTAAAGGAATCGTGTAAAACATGAGCCTCAGCTTTTACTGTTTAAACACGATCTTCAATTTACCGGTACCTTTTTTGTTTGAATATTGCAATAGTCTTTCTTCTGACCTTATAAACCTTCTGTCCATTTATCCGTTTCCTTTATTTGGAAATTGATTTTATACAATAAAATTCCTACAGTCTCACGACATTCACTTCGAAAGTGCATGTCTTTAAGGCTATCTGACTCAAGGAAGCACATGTATTAAACATCATTACTATTAATTTCATATGTTTAAATAATTATTAATGATTTTGTTTTATATTGAAGAATTACGTTTCATAAAGAGAAAAAATTGATCAAAAATCAACAATGTGACAAGCCGAGAATCTTTAGTTGAATGCGTATACAATGACGTCCAGTTGCATTCATAAATCATACTAATATAAACTATTTCATCTATTGTACGATTAAGATAAGGTGACAAATTGGCTGTTTTATATATGAGTTTTGCTTCATTACAAAATGTATTAAAAAAAAAAAAAAAAAAAAAAAAAAAAAAAAAAAAAAAAAAAATCTACTACGTACTAAATTGAGTTAAGTATGTGTCATTGAAAAAAAAAAAAAAAAAAAAGAAAAAAAATTGTAGCAAAATCCATGAATCACATATAGCCAACTTTAAATGCACAATACATTATTGATTTATTTCCATTAACTTGGAAAATTAGTTAAAACGGTGTCAAGTACTCCGTCAAGTGAGTGCATTTTAATTATATCAATATTTTTAGACTCTTGCATACACGGGCTATTAAATAAGATTTTTCTAAATTATGTAAAATCATTTATAATTATATAGTTACAATATTTGTGCACGCACGAGTTTTTACACAAAAGATTTTCATTATTTACTAATATCGATTAATATTTTGTATATATTTTTGTTGGACAAAGTATTTAACTTTGTTTAACTCACATAATATTGAGGTTGATGTTGAATAAATTTAATTATTGATATCATGTTCTAGTGAAAAATGTTTTTCCGGATATCCTTATTAGAAGTCAAGGTAGAATGTTAAAAAGCTAGTTTTTTTTATTTTTCAATAGTTGATATGGTTAATTATCTTTGACTGACATAAAATTTTTACACATTGTCACTGAAATCTCAGCGCTACGCCACATATTTTTGTCTTGAATGGCTGCGGCTTACCTCATGCAATTCTTCTTTCCGTCGTGGTGGCGAAAATGATTAACAACGATGGTGCTTGTCCGCCACAAATTTCGCTATTGTACGGAACTTTTTTGTCTTATTTATTAAAGTGTTACTGTTTTGTGTAATCGTGTATGCTTCAAATTGAAACCTCCAAAGAAAGGCTCTCTTTCAGAAGAGATAAAGATGCTATCATATTCTTATACGTATTAATCATCCTAACTGGCATGTAAATCCTGTTTGGCCAGAATGGATTTATGATCCAATTAACTCTTGTTTGAATTTGTTGTAACTTTAATTACCTAGCCTCTTCCTAGGTTTTTAATGAATTGTCGTTTCAAAATAAATCATTTGAATAAAGCATATGGTAGGAAATAAAAATGGTTTTGATGTCGTTAGAACAAATAACTCAATCGATGAGACATAGTATAGTTATGTGGCTTTGCTTTGAATGGAAGCTACAAAATCTGCCAGCTACGGTAGTTATTGAATAAAGATTTAACAAGACACTTGTGTCGATTATTTTTGCCATTAATCAATGGTAAAGTCTAGTTACTAACTATTTTTTTTAGGCTCAGAGTACTGTTATGTATCACAGTTTAGGGTAATGAAAATTCCAAATTTGGCGTAGTAACATACCTTTTGTAAAACCAATCCACTATGAATATGTTGCATCCAATGAGTTGTGGTCTACTGGTGCCATGAGATATGAGATAATGTAAGTGGGTGTAATAAGGGTGTCATGACCGAGTCTTGGACCACCCAAGACGCGTTGGCTTTATTACGGCTTCAACCAACAAATATGAAGACTCGGTCAATACCAAGACCGAGTCGTGTAGTGTGTTTTCGTAATTTTTTATTTTTTATTTATTTTTTCTTGTGAGTGTGTTTCGGTGAGGTATATTTGTATTTAAGCATAGTATGTTTGTTGGATTAAGAACACGTTTCGAAAATGTATGTCCGGTACGTGCTCGAGCCTATGGGATCATACAATTTATATAATTAATATATATAATGTATTATATTAATTATTTCACATAAAAATCACTTAACGGTCGTTAGACACTTACGTGATCGAGAACTAGCATTCTAATTAAATTACTCATAAAACGTGTGTGTGAAATCATAGAGAAATCATAATTGGATTTTTGGTGGTATTTGTGCTTCGATTGCCACAAGGGACGATTATACATAAGCCCTAAATTAGGGTTTTACTTGTTCTTGATTAAAACCCTAATTGCACTAGGAAGCAAACAAGGTATGTTTTATTAGGTTAATTATGTACACTATATGATCTTAATCCACTGCGTACTTGTGATTGATTTGTGCTTGTATTATATGGTAATATGTTAATACTCCAACAATGTTTTAGTGGTGAAGTTGATTGTTTAATTACACTAAGTTGATGGTGAAGTTAGTTGTAGAAAGAGAAAACTGACGTGACGCTAAGATGATGGTAATGGATGCGATCTTGTGTCTCCTTATTACATCCACCAACGTGTTGTGGTTCAAGTTCTCTCAGATATAGTATTGTTTATTTGCATTTATATGAGTATGAGTACTTTACAAAAAGATAACAATAAAATATTCCACTGAAAAATTTGTAAAGAGTTAAAAATTAGGGTCCGTTTGGTTTGCTCTCATAAATAAAAAATAGTAGAGTTTTGGTAAAAGGTGGAATGAGAATAAATATGAGTCAAGTAATCAAATCTAATATTATTGTTTGGTTTAATTATCATATTTGGTATGTCATTTTAATAATGTGAGGAAAAGAATGCAGGACCATGAATGAATCAATGATATCCTACCCATTTGGTGACTATCAAATATAGAATATATTTGTATATAATTTCTAGTTTGAAAGTAAAAAGTTTTAACCAAACATCATTATTGGAATGAAAATACATTTATTCACTGCCATTCCTCCATACAAAATGCATCCTTAGTTGTTGCCTTACTTAGAGAGAGTAGAAAATATAAACCTTATGAATACATCTAAAAATCGAGATTTCAAGCCTGAAGCCAACCCTTGTTCAAAACTTGACACAACTAAAAGGTCTTTTATCCTTACTTTTGTAGAAGCATTGTTGATATATGTATGTATTACTTGTGAAGGGAAAGACTAGTCCTTATCTAATTGAACTAATTCCATGTAAGAAGTAGGTAGTGATATTACCTGCCTCCACACAACTTCTTTGATTCTTGTGGCTTTATTGGTACAAGTCATGATCCCAAGTCTTGTTCTCACACTTATATAACTTGTTCATCAACACCAGGTCATTGGTGGCTCTAAATCTGTTGGGGTGGGGATGTTAAAGCAAGACGCCTAGCCGTCGTTTGGGAGTTCAAAAAGTCTCCTCATAAGGATCCTTAAAATAGAATAAAGAAGGGTAGGTAGGGATTCCCCAAAAGTTTCACCCCTTTTTCCGGTTAGGACATATAGGAAGGTACCGAAAGCAAGAAAGAAAAAGGTAACGAGCATAAAAGGTAGATTTCTTTTTTTATTTCACTTTTTCTGTGCGTGAGCGATTGAATATGAATTGTGTTCGTTTTTTACAAAAATTGTGACGCAAATTTGGTAGCTAATAGAAGAAGTTTGAGTAACCTGATTATAAAATATATATACATATTTTTTTTTTTAATTAACTAAGTCAAAATCTATCTTTTATAGTTTCAAAGAGTTTAATTTTAACCTTTTATTTACACACTAATGACAAATAATCTACATGTACATTCCTTCTCACTTTAATCGTTAAGTGAAACTAAAACTTTCTGTAGAAAAACTTTTACGTAGTATATATTATTCAAAAATTCACATATATATGATCAAAATAAGCTTAATATTGTAATACTCTTGATGACGTATATATATTACACTATATACATTAAGTCTCCAAGGCTTGAACAAGCCCATTATTCAAATAATGGCCCATATCATGGACAAGCTCATGAGCCCCCATCTCTTACCCTAACTTTCCCCTATATGTACTAGATGGTATAAGGATTTAGGGTAAACTCCAAGAAGCAAAGGATACATAACTAGTACAAGGCACCCACACATGGTCTCTCTTTCTCTCTTTTTCTACACAACACATGGAGACCATCTCCTCCAATAGTGGATCTACATCCATTATTATCTCTACCACATAAACCATTCTCTTCATCCTCTCCTACGAGGTTACACGGCGTTACCACATAAACTCTTCTCTTCATCACCTCCTACGAGATGGAGACGAAGGTATCCAGTCGATGCTAGTGTTACCCCGACTATAGGAATATCATCCCATCCGTGGGACATTGCACAAACAAGAACGTTTCACTCTTCCTCTAGATCTATTAACTGTGATACTCCACTTTTTCAAAGGTTCAAAAATCTTATCTTTTGTGTTTTATGAACTCATTTATAAAAAGGTATCATTTAAAATAGTTTTATTATTCAGTCATGACTATACTTCTTACTATTAGAATATATTGTCATCATCTAATTGAAATAATAGATTTATTGCAATAAATCATGTCCCAAACTAAATAAAAAGGTTATGGAAAGTCCACCCTTGCTTCATGACCCATCTTCATAGCCTAGGAACATGGCCTAGCTCTCTAGCCTTGCTCCCTATCCTTACCTTCCAAATTTGCTTCACGACCTAGCTTCATGACCTTGCTTCACAACATGACATGGCCTGAACGTGGCCTGGTATGACCTGACCTGTAACACCCCCATTTTTCACTGATCGCAACGGATTAAGTGTTTGGGGTATTACTCATGGAAACAAAGACAAGATAATAGAAAACGACTCGAAAATGGACGTTTTTGAAAAAGATGTTATTATTCATTTATTCATTAGAGTTTTTACAGTAAAAGATATACTTTTACCAAAAGAGAGGTCCCTAAGATACGTTTTATGACACAAAATTGATGAATGATAACTATTCTGGACGTCCTCATGTCCAGTACTTCTCCGTGCCAGGGATCCTGTAGTGCCTAATTACCTAAGATAACATGCCTAAAAGTCAACACGAATGTTGAGTGAGAGTCATAGGTTTAAGTAGATAGGAATACAAGTTCCACATGGTTCAGCTTAAACCCTATGTATGGAAAGGTTTTAGTAATAGAAGGTATATTGCACTAAGCTCATGAACCATACGTTAACAGTCCGGGTCATCGGGTCTGTAGACCTATCATGAGGGGACGGGAAGGATAACTTGACAAAGTTAATCCTTTAGTGGGTTCAAATATAGTAATTATTGGTACCATCCAGAGAGATGTTAATACCAACGGGAGTTGTCAAACTACAATAGATCTATCAACTATATTCGCGTTCGCGTGGGTAAAATATCCTAAACGATTAGATTCATGAATTTTAGTTATGTAGTGGTGGCAGATAGTTTACTCGTGCAATAACCAAAGAAAAAGACTTGTATTCGGTTTAAAGCATGTATCCCCCTCACAGGGTTGTAAAACATTTAAAAGTGAGGTTATGAAAACTCACCTGGGTCTTAAGGTAAGTAAAGTAGGGGTTTAGACAACTCACTCACGTATCCTGGGGGTAGTGTGGGTGTGTGTATGTCAAGTCTTAGTCTAGGTTTTTTTAACTAATCACTCTTAGGGTTTTCATATATAACATTACACTGTTCGGGCCATCGTAATTCAGAAGTATATGATTCCTCACATGAAGCTCCCTACTATTGTATTATGTTATCAACATAATACCGTTCGGACCATCATAATTCAGAAGTTAATACTCCTCACACGAACCTCCCTACTATTGAGTTATGTTGTTATTAAGGTTTAGTTATAACATAACACCGTTCGGGCCATCATAACTCAGAAGTATATGCAATAATCATTTGAGGAGCCAGGACACTTTAATTCGTAAACCCAACAAACTCGTCAAAACGAAATATCCACATAGTACTCCTCGCATGAAGCTCTCTAGTATTGTGTTATGCTTCTAACTTAAATAGGTTTTATATTTATGTGAAAATAGTCCATTTTTACCCTTCAAGTTTATACATTTACGTTTTCTACCCTATACTTATAAACTTATAACAATTAAGCATATAACTTTTTAACTTTTGCACATTTAATCCCTATACTTATATATTTTAAAGAAATGACAAAAATGGTCCCTAAACTATACTAACTTTCATTATTTACTCTTTTTACCTTTAACTTTATAATATTTGCATAACTAGACCTTTTAGTTTATAATTTATTTTAATTTCTATCCTAAGGTTTCAAAACTTTGAAAAATGAGTCCTTACACTAATAAATTATAGGAAATGTCAAAAACAGTCCCTAAACTTTATAGTTTCAGTAAACTATATTTTTGTAAAGCAACTAAGTTTCTAAGCTTATGTTTAGATAATATATGTTCAAATAAGTCACCTAATTCAGATTACAGCATGTAATAGAGCAATTTAGCACATAAACATATAATTTTATAAATCTAGGGTTTTGAAATGAAAACTTCTAAAACTAAATGATCAAGGCTATCCTATGGTTCCTAATGCATGTTCTAAGAGTCCTAGGTCTATTCTAAGTCTATTACATTCAAAGTTAAGGCTTACCTAGTTCGTGCAAAGGTTAACGAGGCAATTAGGGTTTTTAGGGCTTCTCTCGGCTCAATACCATAACTCGACTAGGACAAGGCTTCTATACTCGACTTCTATGGCTTTTTACTACAGAAAGGTTCAAGGTAGATAGTAGAGAAAGGTGTGAAGAGAAATGAAGATGAGGAGAGGGGAGGGGTATTTATAGGGTGCTAGGGAGTAGCGAGCACGCAACGTGCTGCCATGTGTTGAGGGGGGGGGGGGAAGGTGGAGTAAGCAAGACTATAGGGGGGTTGTGGCAGGTCTAGAGGTGACAAGGATGAGCTAGGAGGTAGCTAGGGGGCTGGGGTAGGCCGGTTGTGGTGGTGGGAGGCCGAGAGAGGCGGTGAAGAAGAAGGTGGTGACAAGTAGGTGATCCACCTACTTGCTTGGGTGGTTAGAGGTGCTAGGGTGTATTCTTACTATTAGGGAGGTGATAGGGTGCTTTCTTGGTAGTTTTAAGGTGCTTAAGTATCTTAGTTTAGGTGTTTAAGTCAAATTTTAACCTGGTTTTGTCTAGTGAGAGTTTAAGGTTTTGCCTAGGGTTTAGTGCTTAATTCAGGGTCCTAAGGGTGCTTAGTAACTAATATAATGTCCTAAGAGGATTATACTAAGTGGTGATAACTTATGGTAAAGATTTGGGATAGTTTAGACCTAGTTTTGGGACGTTATGACCTAGTTATGGTTTTGTGCTTATATGACTTGTACATAAGTTCTAAGGGGTTGTACTATGTTTTAGGGAGTCTAATATACCCTAAATTCACTAATGTAAGTCATACCTAAGCCTTAAACACTTTATAACATGTATGGATAAGCAATTAGGGTTTTTAAGATAACCGAAAACACATAGGTGCAATTAGGGTTTCCTAGCAAGTATGGTGTACTAGAGTGATAGTTTTCTTAGTGAAAATATGTTTTTAACCTTTACTTGACATACCGGGATGTTTACATCAAGTAAACATGGTAGTGGTTGGCATAGGTGGATACATGAGCTTGTCTAGAGGTTAGTTAGGTCATAAGGATATAACTGTAACAATTCACATTTTCAGGATAATTACTATTCCCGGAAAATTTCACTATTCACTTTTACTATTCATTTTTCCCAAAAACTTTCCCGAAAGTTAATTTTTATTTGATATTCTCGAGTGATAAATCATTTCCATGGCAAATTAAAAGTTTAACTTTCATAAGCTCACTTTCGTGAAAGTTATTAAGGAATTACACATTTTAGGGTAAAACGTCAATCAGAAATTCTACGCACAACGAAATTCAACCCCGTCAGGTGACCCCACATCAGAAAAATGTTTGACACACTCATGATTTATTTGAGAATTAATCGTGACTGAGAAAAACATGACCAAAGACTTCCCAGCAGGTCACCCAAGCCTGTACTAATCTCGCATGAGCACGCTTAACCGTTTGGGCGATTAACCGTTAGACCACAAAACGCGTTTCTAAGACTATTTGAGTTTTCAACTTCTTAGAAAAAGTCAACATATTCTTTCCCTCCTCCATTGACAAAAAATCATCCCTTGATGTTATAAGTCATTTCGTGATTTTTAGGCTTACGGTTTGATGTCTAAAAGACATTTAATACCAACCGACACTAGACTGAGCCCAGTCTAGACATTATAAGTCATTTTAAATCATTTTTATCACATTAGAAAAGTAACATTTTACTTTTCTCAATTTTACGCAATATTCGTACGTTTTACGTATTACGCGTTTTAGACCCGTGTTTCCAGTTTTTAGCAGAGTTTTACCACCCAAATGGAACCTACCACTCATTTTATATTTTATTATGGAACTTATTGACATGTTTATCAATACTTTCAAGTTCCATAATTTTACGACACCCGGTTTTACGTTTTGAGGCTTAATCATTTACGATTGGCATTTCCCGGAGTCAAAACTAACCAAGTATCTTGGATAATACCAAGAAAAGTCCACACCCTTGCTCTCCAAGCTCATGAACAGCCTAGGAGGGGGGATTCACCACCCATGTGGCTTGATCTTATGCCTTGTGTCATGAGATGTGAACATGTGTTCAACTTGGCCTCCAAGTGTTGACTAGTCAACAATGTAACCTCCTCATTTGCATATAAATGCTTCTCCTCCCACTCCTTGACCATATGAACGACCCACACACACAACACCCTTCATTTTACTAGTTTACTTCAAGTTCCATCCAAGAAATCAAGTGCAATATCCATACATAAACCCTAGTTTAGTTTTGATTCATCAAAACTACTTCAAATCTTTAGAACTTTGGTGATTTCTCTTGAGTTTGAATCCACTCAAGTCACCTCAATTTTCATCATCTCTCTTTCAAGATTACAAGAGTAGAAAGATTGCATGAAGTGAAGTGGGTTGAAGCAAGTCTATCAAAGTCCTATCCTTACATGTTAACTTCCTTTCATCTTTGAAAGCCAAAAGTTGTGAGCCAAACCCTAACTTGATTCTTGTTAAATAATCATGTTCATGTTATTTACATATTATTTGTGCTATATTATGTCTTGTATTAATGTCCATGATGTATAAAAGTGAGCAAAACAAGTTATTGTTATTGATTGTTACAACAAGTTACTAAAACAAGTAAACTAGTGACTTTCTTGGTAAGACCTGATTAAAATGGTAAAAATATGATGTTGGATCATTACATATTACAGTAGAGGACCTAACAAGGAAACCATAGCAATTTGAACCACCTAAAACGAGTAAACGAGTCAAAAGTTATGGCGATTTGAAGTTACCAAAGATTTCCGGCAAAACTGCCAAATACCATTCTGATCAAATTTGAGTTTTGAAAGTCATACTTCTGGTCCGATTCATCAAAAAGTTAAAACACGAAAGTTGTCCGGAACGACGTTTTCGTTCAGGAATAAAGAAGCTCGAGCCCTGAAAACGCTTTTTGAGTGATAAATTCTTCAAAATCTTAACAGCCCATTTTTAGACCAAATTCATTACATATAAGTTATGGTTTATGAAGACCAAAGGGGTCTTATGACCTAAATCAAGACCACAACCATGGCTAGAGCCAAGGTTGAGTCTCAAGACCATGGAACAATGACCAAAGGTCATGGCTAGGCCATGACGAAATGACCATACAAGCTTACCAAGGCAAATACATGAATTAGAGAAGTTGGCGATAACTTGAACATACAATTTGGATCTACTTCATCTAAAGGAAACCATGAGATTTTACCAAGAGAAAATGGTCATTCAAGACTTATGAAACTACCCCTAATAACAATCTTCATGTACAAATAAACTTTCCTAAGTTTATTCAAATATCGGACATGTAACCTTTCGGATCAAAACTTATATCTATATATTTCATCAACTACTACAATAGTAGGGAGCCTCATGTGAGGAGTTCATTATGTAAGCCGTCGAGTTGAGTTGTGGATTTACGAGTTAAAGTGTCCTGGCTCCTCGAACGCTTACTAACATGACTTCTGAATTATGTCGGCCCGAACGGTAGTAAACGATATACAAAACATACATGTTTCATGAATCTTCTCTTTCAAAGACTTACACTATACATCATACCACATCATGGACTAAATGCAAGATATATATATATATATATATATAGGCACTACTTCATATTCTTTACTCTGATCTTAAGTCACAACATTCTATTATAGGTTGCTCGTAGAAACCTTCACGATTCAACCGTTACATTCATTACTTGCTATCTTACTTAAGGTGAGTTCATAGCCCCACTTTCGATTACTTAATTGTTTTACAAACCCTTGGGGGGAATACATGCTATTTATAACCGAGCACAATGTTTTTAAATTGTATGCTTACCTGATTGTTTTATTATCACTAAGTACCAACCTTGCTAAACCGAGATCCTTTATTATGAACCATTTAGTCACTAGCAATAGTGAACGCGAATATTATTAATAGGCCTATTGGGATTGACGAATCCCATTTGTATTGACTAAGTTCAAACAAATGCATTAATATTTGAGACATTAGGTATGACGGCAAAGTACCTACCGGGATAACTCCGCCGATTGATATTGGTACACGTTAACGTTTTGGTGTCATAAGCTTAGTATTTGATAATAACTGTTCCGGGCGTGTAACAACGTGGCCCATATTTGTTTTCCAAACATTGGTGTGAGTCTATAGCTCACACTACCAACATATTGTGTTCAAACATTAAACAAACTCTATGAATATCACTCAACCTTTGTGTTGACCTCTCAAGCATGTATTTCAGGTTCATGACGATCAAGGATGGCACGGAAGGACACGGATACTCAAGAGGGCTATAAATTTTATTATCATTCAAAACTCATTTATTATACATTGTAAACATGGAACCAATTGGGACCTCATTTTGTAATCTCTGATATTTATATAATTTGAATGATAAATCTTTTAAAACGACTCAATTGGAGTTCGTTTTCTATCATTGTGACTGTTGTGCCGTCGAGTAACACCCAGTTTGAATTCCGCTGCAACCTTGAATTGGGGGTGTTACAGATTGGTACCAGAGCCATGGTTATAGAGAAACGGGTCTAATTGAGACCTAAACTATAACTACAATCACAAGCAAAAACATTTTATAGCCTTCCGCTCTCTGTGTCTTCCATCCTCCAGACGATTATGGACTTAGTAAGCATGTTATGCTACACAAACATATTAGTATATTCATATATATACCCCTTTTGAGCATTTCCCCGTAGATATTTTATGCTACACAAACATAATTGCATATTAATATATGTACCCTAAACATAATTGAGCATTTCCCCGTAAGCATTTTATGCTACATGAACACATATAAGTATATTGATATATACACACTAAGCATTTTATGCTACATGAACACATATAAGTATATTGATATATACACACTAAGCATTTTATGCTACATGAACACATATAAGTATATTGATATATACACACTAGGCATTTTATGCTACATGAACATATTAGAATATTGATATATAAACTCGGTTTATTTTCAATCATTTATCTAAACAATGGACTAAACATATCTGTGTATGCCTATTCTAAGGCATTTCGGCACAGCCACACTCTCCCAATCATGTTCCTACTCCAACATTATATGTCCAAGACATTGTAACTGATTGCAATGGTCTCATTCATTTTCCAAGACATTGTGAGATACAATGCTCTCATTCATTTTTCAAGACATTGTGAGATACAATGGTCTCATTCATTTTTCAAGACATTGTGAGATACAATGGTCTCATTCACTTTTCAAGACATTGTGAGATACAATGGTCTCATTCACTTTTCAAGACATTGTGAGATACAATGGTCTCATTCATTTTCCAAGACATTGTGAGATACAATGGTCTCATTCATTTTTCAAGACATTGTGAGATACAATGGTCTCATTCATTTTTCAAGACATTGTATGATACAATGGTCTTAATCATTTCTCAAATGTTTTGAGTCACACAATGACCTAACCTACTTCCCAGACATTGTGAATTGCACAATGGTCTAACCTACTTCCGAGACATTGTGTTTTGTGCAAATGGTCTCTAGAATTATTCCATCACATCATCAATATCATTTCTTATGATATCAAAAACCCGTCACAATCTATCGATTTCAAAACAAGAAATATGAGATTTCTAAAGGACAAACTAATCCATCATCGACAAAAGCTGAACTTTCTCTACATTCATCAAAGTTTTCTTATGAAACCTTCATTATTAAAAGTTCGTGATCCTGGCCAAGTATGTTCTATTTTAGAACTACTTAAAACTTCCTTTCCATACGTATCTACCCTTACTACCTTCTATGCAATGGAATATGAAAAAACATACGTTACAAGTCTTGTATGGACGGGACTTGCAACTTAAGGGTTTGACATCGCCTTTGTTTAGTGGACAGTTTCCCGAAAGCAACGGACATATCAAAAGTATACCTAGTTTAGGTATTTGAAAATTTTATCGAACCTTGGCTAAATATAGACTAGTCACCTATATTTAACCTAGGGACAGTGGAATATAGTCTGACTAACTATATTCGACTTAGAATTTTCAAATACTGAGAGTAGTTGTACTAGGGTTATGTTTAGGTTGATTTCCTACATGAACTCGATAAACCACCAGAATACATTAAAACAATCTAGAGACACGATAATGTCTTACCACTCAGCGAAATCTTAACACCTTATTTGTGTTACCTAATTTCATTTTTGAAATTTTTCATTTATGAGATAATCCGAACTACTATCTTGGGATAGTTATCAATTATTCTCTTCATCCTGTAGAAGTACTATCCTGTTTAGGTCCTAAGGATACCATTCCATCATAAACTTTTAAAATCTCTTAAGATTTTTAAAGCAAACTCAACATCTATACCTAAGAGTATTAATGTTAAGCATACACTACACACTTTTGTTCATCAACATATCACATCATTATCTTCACAACCGTTACAAACACAAGCTCATTAACAGATCTTGATGCACTTTTAAAGCTCAAATCATCCTTAGTTACACCACAAGCACCCTTATCAGCTTTACAAGATTGAATATTCATCTTGTACTTTTGGAACACCAGTATCATCTCGTAATACACTACCTTGTAACTCACCGGCTAAGTATGAATGTTGGGTCGGGAATTCTTGAGTAGGATGATTTATAATGTCCTTATTTGAATGGATTGGGATGCCTTTTCATTTAAATAAAGAAATTATAAATCATCGAACCATACGTTTATATTCCTTTAGTTACATTGTTTGGGATGCCTCTCTATGTAAATAAAGAATTATAAACAAGTGGGCTTATTTATATCCGAAATAACATAAGTATGAAGTCAATAAACACCAGATACAACAACAGATTACCTACTAGGCTATGATTGCAACGACTATCCCAATTTCCATTAGTACGAGGTTTACATTTTGGTTTTCATAATGATAGTGCAATAACAAACAAACTCATTACGGGGCCATGTAACCATACGCATGTGCAGTCGTACCAAACTCATTGCGAAGCCATGTAGCCATATGCATGGGCAGCCGTACAATTCAAACAGGACTTGGTCCAACTACATGTTCAACGCTTATTCCATGATTCGATTCTTATATCAATTGCTATTGATACTTGACAACTATATCAAGTTCTATTTTGATATTCAATTACCATCTCAATTCCTATTAATATTCGACTGCTATATCAATTTCCTTTGATATTCGACTATTACCATACTTTTCCTATATAAAAGTAAGCCTCATCCTACACCATACACTGAAATGACAAATCAAACTACATCACCGGTAATTCCAGACTTCAGTCCTCATAAGTAACCACATCTCTTCATCGACACCACTCCAACATATGACACACATAGAACTTCGGGACGAAGTTCCCCGTAAGGGGTAGAGACTGTAACAATTCACATTTTCAGGATAATTACTATTCCCGGAAAATTTCACTATTCACTTTTACTATTCATTTTTCCCGAAAACTTTCCCGAAAGTTAATTTTTATTTGATATTCTCGAGTGATAAATCATTTCCATGGCAAATTAAAAGTTTAACTTTCATAAGCTCACTTTCGTGAAAGTTATTAAGGAATTACACGTTTTAGGGTAAAACGTCAATCAGAAATTCTACGCACAACGAAATTCAACCCCGTCAAGTGACCCCACATCAGAAAAATGTTTGACACACTCATGATTTATTTGAGAATTAATCGTGACTGAGAAAAACATGACCAAAGACTTCCCAGCAGGTCACCCAAGCCTGTACTAATCTCGCATGAGCACGCTTAACCGTTTGGGCGATTAACCGTTAGACCACAAAACGCGTTTCTAAGACTATTTGAGTTTTCAACTTCTTAGAAAAAGTCAACATATTCTTTCCCTCCACCATTGACCAAAAATCATCCCTTGATGTTATAAGTCATTTCGTGATTTTTAGGCTTACGGTTTGATGTCTAAAAGACATTTAATACCAACCGACACTAGACTGAGCCCAGTCTAGACATTATAAGTCATTTTAAATCATTTTTATCACATTAGAAAAGTAACATTTTAATTTTCTCAATTTTACGCAATATTCGTACGTTTTACGTATTACGCGTTTTAGACCCGTGTTTCCAGTTTTTAGCAGGGTTTTACCACCCAAATGGAACCTACCACTCATTTTATATTTTATTATGGAACTTATTGACATGTTTATCAATACTTTCAAGTTCCATAATTTTACGACACCCGGTTTTACGTTTTGAGGCTTAATCATTTACGATTGGCATTTCCCGGAGTCAAAACTAACCAAGTATCTTGGATAATACCAAGAAAAGTCCACACCCTTGCTCTCCAAGCTCATGAACAGCCTAGGAGGGGGGATTCACCACCCATGTGGCTTGATCTTATGCCTTGTGTCATGAGATGTGAACATGTGTTCAACTTGGCCTCCAAGTGCTGACTAGTCAACAATGTAACCTCCTCATTTGCATATAAATGCTTCTCCTCCCACTCCTTGACCATATGAACGACCCACACACACAACACCCTTCATTTTACTAGTTTACTTCAAGTTCCATCCAAGAAATCAAGTGCAATATCCATACATAAACCCTAGTTTAGTTTTGATTCATCAAAACTACTTCAAATCTTTAGAACTTTGGTGATTTCTCTTGAGTTTGAATCCACTCAAGTCACCTCAATTTTCATCATCTCTCTTTCAAGATTACAAGAGTAGAAAGATTGCATGAAGTGAAGTGGGTTGAAGCAAGTCTATCAAAGTCCTATCCTTACATGTTAACTTCCTTTCATCTTTGAAAGCCAAAAGTTGTGAGCCAAACCCTAACTTGATTCTTGTTAAATAATCATGTTCATGTTATTTACATATTATTTGTGCTATATTATGTCTTGTATTAATGTCCATGATGTATAAAAGTGAGCAAAACAAGTTATTGTTATTGATTGTTACAACAAGTTACTAAAACAAGTAAACTAGTGACTTTCTTGGTAAGACCTGATTAAAATGGTAAAAATATGATGTTGGATCATTACATATTACAGTAGAGGACCTAACAAGGAAACCATAGCAATTTGAACCACCTAAAACGAGTAAACGAGTCAAAAGTTATGGCGATTTGAAGTTACCAAAGATTTCCGGCAAAACTGCCAAATACCATTCTGATCAAATTTGAGTTTTGAAAGTCATACTTCTGGTCTGATTCATCAAAAAGTTAAAACACGAAAGTTGTCCGGAACGACGTTTTCGTTCAGGAATGAAGAAGCTCGAGCCCTGAAAACTCTTTTTGAGTGATAAATTCTTCAAAATCTTAACAGCCCATTTTTAGACCAAATTCATTACATATAAGTTATGGTTTATGAAGACCAAAGGGGTCTTATGACCTAAATCAAGACCACAACCATGGCTAGAGCCAAGGTTGAGTCTCAAGACCATGGAACAATGACCAAAGGTCATGGCTAGGCCATGACGAAATGACCATACAAGCTTACCAAGGCAAATACATGAATTAGAGAAGTTGGCGATAACTTGAACATACAATTTGGATCTACTTCATCTAAAGGAAACCATGAGATTTTACCAAGAGAAAATGGTCATTCAAGACTTATGAAACTACCCCTAATAACAATCTTCATGTACAAATAAACTTTCCTAAGTTTATTCAAATATCGGACATGTAACCTTTCGGATCAAAACTTATATCTATATATTTCATCAACTACTACAATAGTAGGGAGCCTCATGTGAGGAGTTCATTATGTAAGCCGTCGAGTTGAGTTGTGGATTTACGAGTTAAAGTGTCCTGGCTCCTCGAACGCTTACTAACATGACTTCTGAATTATGTCGGCCCGAACGGTAGTAAACGATATACAAAACATACATGTTTCATGAATCTTCTCTTTCAAAGACTTACACTATACATCATACCACATCATGGACTAAATGCAAGATATATATATATATATATATATATATATATATATATATATATATATATATATATATATATATATATATATATATATATATATATAGGCACTACTTCATATTCTTTACTCCGATCTTAAGTCACAACATTCTATTATAGGTTGCTCGTAGAAACCTTCACGATTCAACCGTTACATTCATTACTTGCTATCTTACTTAAGGTGAGTTCATAGCCCCACTTTCGATTACTTAATTGTTTTACAAACCCTTGGGGGGAATACATGCTATTTATAACCGAGCACAATGTTTTTAAATTGTATGCTTACCTGATTGTTTTATTATCACTAAGTACCAACCTTGCTAAACCGAGATCCTTTATTATGAACCATTTAGTCACTAGCAATAGTGAGCGCGAATATTATTAATAGGCCTATTGGGATTGACGAATCCCATTTGTATTGACTAAGTTCAAACAAATGCATTAATATTTGAGACATTAGGTATGACGGCAAAGTACCTACCGGGATAACTCCGCCGATTGATATTGGTACACGTTAACGTTTTGGTGTCATAAGCTTAGTATTTGATAATAACTGTTCCGGGCGTGTAACAACGTGGCCCATATTTGTTTTCCAAACATTGGTGTGAGTCTATAGCTCACACTACCAACATATTGTGTTCAAACATTAAACAAACTCTATGAATATCACTCAACCTTTGTGTTGACCTCTCAAGCATGTATTTCAGGTTCATGACGATCAAGGATGGCACGGAAGGACACGGATACTCAAGAGGGCTATAAATTTTATTATCATTCAAAACTCATTTATTATACATTGTAAACATGGAACCAATTGGGACCTCATTTTGTAATCTCTGATATTTATATAATTTGAATGATAAATCTTTTAAAACGACTCAATTGGAGTTCGTTTTCTATCATTGTGACTGTTGTGCCGTCGAGTAACACCCAGTTTGAATTCCGCTGCAACCTTGAATTGGGGGTGTTACAATAACAAAGCAAAAATTTAGCTCAGGAAAATCCTATAGGCATTTATAATCCTAGAGTGTGCTTAGTGAGGGCCTAAGTTAAGTTAGTATGGCATTTTTAACCTAAGGAGAAGTTAGTGGGTTGTTACATGACCCGGCCTGAATGTGGGCCGGTACAACTTGAGTCGGCTTGAACGTGGCCTGACATGACCTGAACGCGGCCTGGTACGACCTGACCCAATCTGAACGTGGCCTGACATGGCTTGGTACGACCTGACACAGCCTGAAAACGGCTTGGTATAACTTAAAAGTGACCTGATACGTCCTCAACGGCCTGGTATGGCTTAAACGCGACCTGTTACATCCTCAAATGACCTGGCATGGCTTAAATGCGACCTTATATGGCCTCAAACGGCCTGGTACGACTCAAACGCCAATAGCCTCAAATGGCTCAATATCGGCCCAAGTGCCTTACATCAGCCTCAAACAGCTTAGTCTCGGCATCGAGCGACCTTACATCAGGCTCAAACGCTAACAGGCTCCGACGCCAACGGGCTCTGACGCCATTCAAGCTCTCTAGCTATTCAGGCTCAGATGCCATTAGGCTCTGACGCTCTGACACCCTTAGGCTCTGACCCTCTAGGCTCTGACCCTTAATCTCAAACACCCTTCAGGCTTATACATCCTCCAGACTCATACGTCAACAGTCGGCTATGACTTTCTCAACAAACTTTAGTCTAGCACACCATAATCCATGCATTATACTGTGCTAGACTGGGGGGGGACTTACCACATGTGTACATATCGACCCTGTCCTAGCCCGTGATTGATAGACTACACGAAAGTTGTTAACAAAATGGAACATTTTCAGGGTATATTAAACCCTTCTCTTCATTCTTGCCAACGAGATGAGACGAAGGTACCCGTGTACCCTCTTTCCATTACATGACTCATACATAAGTGGTTGTATCGTCAGGAAGGAGAAACGCCTACATTACATACAAGTCTAGCTTGATGACGTATATATATTACACTATATACATTAAGTCCCCAAGGCTTAAACAAGCCCATTATTCAGATAATGGCTCATATCATGGACAGGCCCATGGACTCCCATCTCTTACCCTAACTTTCCCCTACATATACTAGATGGTATAGAGATTTAGGGTAAGCTCCAACAAGCAGAGGACACATAACTGGTACAAGGCACCCACACATGGTCTCTGTTTCTATCTCCCTTTACACAACACATGGAGACCATCTCCACCAATTGTGGATCTACATCAATTATTATCTCTACCGCATAAACTATTCTCTTCATCATCTTTTACGAAGCAAGACGAAGGTACCACATAAACCCTTCTCTTCATCCTCTCCTACGATATGGGGACGAATGTATCCGGTCGATGCTAGTGTTACCCCGACTACATAAATATCATACTTCTCACGGGGTCCTTACCGTTCGATACGGGAAACCGAGCATCCGACCACCACCGCCCGACTTATACCCATTTCACACAAATACGTGAACAACTCTTAACTTTTAAAATACTGTAAAACATATAAGTGTATAAATAATATAGAAAATTTGTGCAACCTTTTCAAAATTCTCTAATTCTTACCTTTAACTATTTGAATCTAATAAATAAAGAAAAGTTTCAAATTGATATTAACTTTAAACTATTTATGTTGGGGATTTGGTCGAATAATAGCAATGTATTTTTTTAAATGCAACGATCTAGTACATGAATCTTTTTTGAGTTGTAGAAATGTAACGAACTTTCATAAGTGTTCCAATTTGGTACGTGATGATGATGTGTCACGTTATAAATGGTACCACGTGTCAAACTTTCAGGCATGACACGTCATCATCATGTACCAAATTAGAACATTTATGAAAGTGTGTTACATTTTTACAACTTAAAAAAAGTTTACGTACTAGATCGGTACATTTAAAAAAGTACATTGTTATTATTCGACCAAATCCCTTTATGTTATTGTGTTGGCTTAATTCGTTTTTAGAATCTAAGAGTGAATATTGTAAAGGGTTAATTTCCTAAGAATGTATCTAACTTACTATTATTGTTTCGTGTAATGAATTGTTTACTTATTAAATTACAAAACTTTTGAAATCATGTTTTTCTAAGTATTTAGCTCGTGAAAAATGACCATTTTACCCATCGGTATCAATATTTTAATATATTAATATTGATGCAGAAGGGTAAAATGATAATAGGATACACATAAAAGCACAAATTAAATAGTTTTGTGATATACTGTATTAGGGAAAAAAAAGTCCAGAACTACAAAAAATGATACTATCAAAAATGGTAAGTTAAATACATTTCCCGGCATTTAACCTTATGGTAAAAGCAGCCACGGATATAGCTTTTCGAATATTTAATAAATATTAATAAAAAACGTAGAGAAATATATTCTTTAGGTTTTATGATATAAGTTTTTATAACTCAAAATCAAAATATGAAATGAATAACTAAAACAATATATAAACTTAGGGCATGCTTGGTATGAGGTTATTGGGGGTGGGGAATAAGAAAGATAATGAAAAAAATTGCTTGGTAAAATATAATGCAATAACCCATTACCTAATAGTAGGTAATGAGTCATTACCTAGTAAATTAGAGGAATACTATCCTTACCATTTCCCTTTACTTAGCATTTCATTTGCTTTTTCTTTTCTCATTCTCTATTTTGAACCAACCGCACCTTAGTTAATTTATTTTAAATATGCATATTACTATTCATCTTGAAGTTTTTTATTTGTTGTGTAACTTTTGCATCTAAACATATGGATGATATAAGCCCGCATCTGCTTCTTTTCGTCATATAAGAAGATTGCGTCTCTTGCCATGCATACAGCTATACAAGTCGATATAAGTCCATGGTTCCAACAACTTCAGAGGCTAGGTAGGTCCATTTTTCTACCTAAATAGTTCCTTCTTGCATCTTTTTATTTCAAAGATTTTAACTACCAAAGTCAATTACCCAAATACAATACGTGTCCTACATACATTGTTTCCTATCATTTGCATTTTATAATGTTCGATATTTTGATGCTTCACCAAATTACTTGTTTTTCTTTTACAAAACTAAAACATAACAGGCTAATGGCAAAACCATTTATTTTTTCCATCCTAAAGTTGTTCATGTACAAAAACTAAAAGTAAACAAATATCTTGAAACATAATAAAATGAATGGATACACAAAAAACAAAATGAATGGATACACAATAATATTGAGATACTAGGATATAGTACTCCAAAGTTAATTCATCACACCAATGCATGCGTGAACAAACTGTTAGAATTTGACAATCAAATTATACGTATTGCGGAAGCTAGGATCAAGTATAACACATAATATTAACTAAAACATAAATAGGAACGTACCGTGGTGATTTTAGCCCGAATAAGAATCAAGTAAGCAAGTCTTGAACTTAATGTAATTAGATCAATGATAAACCCGTTACCGTTTTGTTTATCGTTCTCTTGATAACAACTATAGTGAGTTGTTACCTCGTTCTTGTACACACAAACTACCAACTAATAAAAGAGATTGCAAGATCTAAACACAATATTTTTCTTAATGAAAAAATCGACCAAGAAACCCTTATGGGTTGTGGGTCGATCGGCTAGGAACCAAAAAGGAGAAGAAGAAAAACTTAGGGTGTCCACAAAAGATGAGAAACAAATAACCCTTGTGTTTGTATATATAGCCTTGTAAACTTGTTCTCCAAGTTTGAGTGGGATTGGGTTTCCCCCTCCCTTTGGGTCGACCGGCCAAGGAACCCACAAGGGTCCTTCCGGATCCTTCTTGCTATATATTACAAACCTAGTCATTTTCCTTCTTATTTAACGATAGTTAGCACTTATGGTTAATTACTAACGACCAATAAGTCCCTCAAGTGTTTATTTAATTATATATATACACGTTACATTTAACATATATATATTTAATATACTTTTACTCTCGTTTGTAATGTGTGCAATCCCGAGGTCTCGGATTCGATAATAGACATTTACATATTAATATTTATACGTACATTTAACACAAACTCACTGGTTTTTCAAACGACTTCGATTTAACTCGGTTCAACCCGTCGAACATGTTCCGGTTCAACGGTCAAACCGGCCAGTCTGATCCGATTTTCTTAACACTATTATGTATGTGTGGTCTTTCTTACAATCTTGACCATCGTGTCGCGTGAGGAAATTTTTCTAGAGCCAGCAGTGGGGGTTTAAGCTTAGAAGAAAAGAAAGCACCAGGCTTAGAACGGGCATGGAACACAGGATTGGCTGCCAAGTGTGTAAGGCTAGCATTAGAATAGAGCCGGAGAAATTGATAGCGAAATGGCACCGCTACATAGTTGGGCTGTACCTTCCTCAGGTGTAAAATGTGATGCTGTACCTGGTCGTTTAAATCAAACCTCTATTTCGGTACAACGAGAATGAGTATCGCAATTCAATCATAGGGCTAAACTGTGCTTGATTAGTACCGGCTTTCGTTGAACTGAACAGTCTCTAACTGAAAATTCCCTCTCACTTCTATGTTGATCCTCATATTGCTTCATTCTAACTTGTGCCCTTGACTGTCCTTCGAAATCTGTATTTCCTCAACAAAAATAGATGGAATTGGGCCTAAAAAAGCCATTCTGGTTCGTTATCGATTAGGTATCAGTGGGAACATAAAGATAAAAGAATTAACTAAGTACATTCTTAAAGGAATGCGCTTTGGGTTACACAATATAAAATAAAAAAATAGAAATATGAAGGAACGAAGTTGACACAATCCCATTTCTTTCCGTTGGTCGAATCTATTTCTTTCGATTTCGAACATGGCCTGCGAATCGTACTCGTGCTATTTTCTTTCTTCCAACAACTACAACTCAGTAGATAAAGAAACAATTGGTAGCCGATTGAAGCATAGAAATAGATTCGCGTCGCCTACTTGCTGAAAGCACAAATGAAATGGCCGATCCTGAATTCTATGAAGTTTTTAAGACCTTTTTTAGTTCATAATGAATGAAATGAACCCCCGGATGAGGAGCAAGTTTACCTAGATCTATGTATTTACCTTATATGCCTTAAATTTACAGATGAGTCGGGATCCTAATCTTACTATTACAATTATAGGATCAGCTCCGATCTTCCACTAAGAAAGGTCTCGTCACGACAACTTAATTTGTCCGGTAAACTACTAGGGACTCCCCATGATTTAGTAAAAGGGAGAGTGTGCTTGGCCCGCGCCTTGACAAGGCTGTTGCCCCTCCTTCCACCCGTAGAGAGAGCCGGAGTTAGGCCTTTGTATGACGGATTGATTGATAGTAGGATCAATGATGTTTAGTTTCATTCAGGATCGACATGCCCCAGGTTTGAAGAATTCGATGACTGGCCTTCGCTGCAAAAGATCCCGGAATTGGTCGATTCGGAATCGGCTGGATTGGAGGAATCCGGAGCCACAAGGATCTTCAATGGGTTCGAAAGTCTATTCCCTTTACAGTGGGAAGGAAGAAGCGTAGCGGGACGGGGGAGGAGTTAATACCCAGTTAGCCCCTCGCTTTATGGCAGCCTAAGAGTAGCAGGCATTGGCTCTTTGCTATAGTCCATTTGTGGTATGGTATAAAGTCTAATCCTTCTTGTCTGGTAAACAAGCAAAGGGATCAAGGAAGGGAAACTTTCTTTCCTCGTAGCAATTCTGAATCTAACACTAGGGAGAATGAAGAGGATAAGCAGTGCTTAGTGAATAAGATATTAAGCGGAAATAAGGCATTGCAGAGACTGTTTGATTAGCCAAGGTAACTTCTTTCTCAAAGCACCACTCCTGCAAGACCAGATTGGTGGGCAGAAGAAGCATGGAAAAACCTCTTCCTTCGACGACAGTAGGGGATTTCCAATCTCCTTTCCGTCCAGAATGTAGTGTAGAAAAGCAAAGAATCTTTCCTGCTTCAGAGCAACCAGGAGGTGGGCTTGGAAGCAGCCATCCTTTGAAGAAAGCGTAATAGCTCACTGATCTAGCTCCATGGCACCGAAAATGTATCAGGGCTCAAGTGATTCACCGAAGTGACGAGACCTTGAAAGCACCATGAGAGAGAAGATGATGTGACAATGATATATAAAGTTGTTCAAGAGTATTCAAGTGGCATAGCATTGCCGAGCGGCAAACAACCAAAACGCGCCTTTTTGCGTAATTTTGTAAGTTCTGTGAGCTCTTTGCGTGCGTGTTGTGCATATTAGGTGTAATTTTACAGTAAGAAAGATTGATAAACAAGAGATTAAGTGTTACAATTTAAAGCATTCTAACAAAACAAGAAGAAAACCCAATCCACACCCCTACGCACTAATGAGTAATGACTACCACCCCATTCTAATTCTAATGATAATTAGAGAAAGTTAAACAATGATTGAATATTGTAGCTCCTATATTATGATGAGGCTATAAGGTTAATAATGTCAATGTGATGCCTTTTAGAGAAAAATTAAGTGACCACCCCTACACAATGTTGAAATTTCAAAGTGATCTCCCTCGCTTGACTAGTAATATGCGTATATGTAGATAAATAAAATAGCCTCCCCCTGTTGAAATATTTCTACGTAAACTCAAAATATCGTTGTAGAATGAGTCATCAAAGAAAACTTAAACACGTGAACGATAAAATATTTTTATTTTAGTGATTGACATTGTATTTATGCCGTTAATAAATAAACGTTAAATTAAGATATTAATTTTCCTTGAGGTTTCTTGTTTGTTTCTTGAAATGGCATTTATTTAAGCAAAAAGTAGCAAGATGTTAGATGAAAAAGGGATTACAAAGGATTGTTACAAGCTGAATTTGGGTTATAAACCCATTCAATCCTCTTTGGATTGATCTTGATCCTATCCCTATGTAAAATTTAAGAGAGTGAAAATAATTTGATCTCCTCTTCTAGCGCATCATTTTGTGGCGGTTTCATGTCAAAACAAAGCCTGCTCAACATACGCAAATCACCCATGTTGTGGTTTGAATAACCGCGTCTAAGCAAATCTTTGTCATCATGGACCATCATAAATCAGCAGCCCCTTACAACTAATAAACAAATGTGGGGCTCATTCTATGTCTTCATCACAAACGGCACATCGAACTGAATGAAGATCTATGACTTGTTCATGCAAGTAATTACTTCGAGTAGGCAATAGCTGTTCGATAACCTCCAAGTGTGAATGTTAACCATAATAGGGATGGAATTATTCCACCTGATTTTATAACCGATACAACCTGAGAATGCAACCATCAATTTTCTCATGGTACATAGGCGAAATTTGTTGGATGTTTCAAGGGAGCAAATCCAAGAATTATACACTAACATAGAAATACTGTTGAGCAACAATGGATTAAACATTTTTATGCTGTTCATTTAACTAAACACATTGTCATAATAATATCATATATTTGTTAAGAAAAAGTAGATGTTTTAATGTTACAACCCTAGTTAAATTAGCAAATGTTGGCTATGTTTGACGACACGTAATAGTAGCAGTAGAAGTAAGCAACAAGCAGTAGCAATAGGCAGTAGTTGTTTGTTTAAAAAACGTGTTTGTTAAGGTAGTTTTAGATGTAATTATAAAATGTATAATTACCAAAAAGGGTATATACACATTAAAATAAAAAAAACTAAACATTATTTTTAAAGGTATATAGGTAATTTCATAAATAAAATGCTGCAGTTCTATAATGCTTGTTCAACAAGCATTTCAAGTTGAAGCGGTTGGACAATATTTTAAATCTTGTTGCTTTGTTGCCAAGCAAGTTTTTTCATCAAACTGCTTACCGCTTGTCGCTTCTAAACGTTTTCAAATGCTTGTTGCCTAACATAACCGATGTGTTTAATTAGTTACAACCTCTTCTTGGCCATCAAAAAAGAAAGAAAAGTCCCTGAGATCAAATAAAACAAATCGAAAACAAGCAGCCAACGCCACAACGAAAAACAGGATCAAGAATAAAATAATAACACAATTTTGACCTTTTGAAATCCTTATTCAACAAATAAGGATTAAAGTTACAGTTAAATCCAATTTAGCTTGTAATTTTTTCTAAAAACTTTTGAAACCATTTAATTTGTTTGTTGGCAAGCGAAGTTAATTAATAGAGATAGAAGTAAAAAATAACTTGTTTCTCGTTAGGGATCAGATTTCTGCGATACTTCTCGAATTCAAATCACATTAAATAACATCAACAAACTAAGAGACTCCAGTTTAATTATCTGCATAATTTCAACATGAATTTTTGGCGATTAGACGCATTTAAATCATTTTGACCATTGCTCTAGAAGGAAATTTTCAAATACGAGTATTTCAAACCATGTCTTACATTAAAAAAAAGTTTGAAGGAAAAAAAATATATATAACCAAATTTACTAAAAAAAATAAAAAGGTTCACAGTTCACATGCCAATATAAAAAGAAATACAATCACTGAGTTTTGCAGGAAGCTAGCATAAGATTCGGTGCAAAAGCATAATTTCACAAACCAGAATTAAATAACTGATTTAACTATTTTATGCTTAAAGAAATACAGAATATATGTTGTTTCAAGAATTGAAGATGCAATGTTTTTAGTAAGATTCTAGTCAGATTATTATCTGGATGCATTAGTATCTTCATATCGTTTGTAAAGATGAATTTTTGATACACATATGTTGCAAAAACATAAAAAAAGAAAAGAAAATCTTCTTGTGCAAAATGCTATAACCAGACACGCTAACCGGTTTACTTAATTGCCACGTACGTAGAAGCTAAACCCACACTACTTGATCTAATAAGAGACCAGCTAGATTAGACAAGGAGATCGATACAAAATGTATTGAGGCCTATATACGTACGTAGGCATGATTGGCTTTGAGAGTCACTTACGCTAACTCGATAGGGTATGGAGAGGGGGACAAAAACTCCGTGACGGTTACTATACGTTAACGCTACGTAGTTGTTTTGGTTTGACAAAGGAATCGGATTTGTGAAAACTTTGTCAATCCAATTCAATGAGAATGTTTTCACATTTAATCACTGTCATTTTTATGATACTTTTCTCATTTGTGAACTCAAATAAGAAGGGGCCCCTACTGAAGTTTAGAAAATTAACGTTAAACAGCGTTGTGAGGGGTAACGTAATGGAATTGAGAAAGAAATTCGTAGACCTAGGTTGGTTGAATTTACCGAAGAGACTTGAAATATCCAGACGGATTGACAGCGGCTTAAAGATAAGAGTAATGTCGTTGTTTGATCAATCACTAAACCGCTAGCAATGTGGATTCATCCTGGAAGCAACCCTCATATGCGAAATTAATGTAGTTTTGGGACACAAACAATGTCAATATATATTTGATTGTAATTAATCAAATAATTTTGCTGTATTATTTAATTTGTAGAGCCAGAAAACAATGTGCTTTATATATGCCAGAGTTTTTAGTCTCACAAGGCGCGGTTACGTACTTCATTGTGAAACTTCATTATCTAAAATACATTCTGTTGAAACAGAATTGTACCAAAAAATGAGGCTGCCACCTTAAAACAATCATTTATGTTTCACTGTTTAATGTGACCAAGTTAGCTAATTAGAAATTGTTGCTAAGGTTGAACTAAAAAACGAGGAATGTGCACATTTAGTTCTTCATCTGCTCTAAAATACTCTAAACGTGATTAACTTTCTGATGCGAAAATAACTTTGAGACGCTAAGAGTAATTGAGATATATTAATCCAATTATTTTATATCTCAAAAAATATTTAAAACAATATATAACAAACAATATAAATTTTGCAAAATTAAATCTCGCATCTATGGTTAGGTCTAACACTTTTCTTTTTACAGAGAGTTGATTGTTAAACATATATTTATGTGCTTAGATCATAAAAAATATAATAATTACATGAAATGTACTATAGTTTCTAACTTATCAAACATCAAAATTGTAGTATGCATAAAATATTTCTATATTAAAATTCAAATCACTCCCATGCATCAGTTCTATTAAAAATACTGTAACTTGTATATGAAAAGTTTTACAAAGGAAAGAGTCAAGTGTTTTGTAACATATATGTCAAATAGGTGAAAATGTCAATGTGTTCATAAATCAATTACCTTATATTTGTCTGGTTCAAAAGACAAAACCTAGCTTGTATTTGTTTGAATTCGGTTTAATTAACTAAGGATGAATTAATTAATGGTCGGTTGGAGACGAAATTATCTTGGATGAGTAAAAACTCATAGAGTTTCTAATACTTTTGTTCAAGTGTATGCAGATAATATTCTTGTTATGTATCTAATTAAGTATCGATCTTCATCTTAGTTCCTTGCTAAGTTCCATTTTATAATATAAATGCCGCTAAAAACATAATTAATATTCACTTTATACTTATGTACAAACAAATGAGTAAACGTATGAGGTTATTTTTGTTCAGACTCGACCTTCACAAGTAACCTAAACAGGAAACCCCATCCGGTTAATGGCCCGTTTGTATGTACATAAGTATAGCCACGTTGAGCTTTTATCAGTTTCTTCTTTGTATACAATATGTTCACTTTTTGTAAGAACTGAGACAGATTGCATTCATAACTTTCAAATCTGTTATTGGATTTTAGTGAATTTATAATCATTTCTGTTTGGTGTTCTTGGAGAAGGGTTTATTAGAAGGAAACTTGGGAGAAGATCAAGGGGAGGTTCTTATTAATTAGAATATATATTTTACTATTACTATACCACTGCACACAACTAATAATTAACCAGGTACTATTGAGGTTTGTGTTATGTTAAATAAAAAAATCTGTAAATAAATATGATATGATTAGTTGATGAAATTAAATTATTAAACCATCATTATTATAACCCTAATCCTATATTTGACTTGTGTTACCTTTCTACCATCACATTAAATAAATATTTCTTATCTGACCTTCATCAGAACAAGTCTCTCACTCAATATATATTGCCAACTTGCTAACTCACCAAACAAAGTTGTCCTTTAACAGCACACACACACAAACAAACATAGAGAGAGATCTAGACAGGGAGATTTTCTTGTGCAAAAGGCCAATTTCTAAGTGAGATACTAACAATCAGAAGAAAACATGGGAAGGGCTCCATGTTGTGACAAAGAAAATGTTAAAAGAGGGCCATGGTCTCCTGAAGAAGATGCAAAACTTAAGGGCTTTATTGAAAAATATGGTACTGGTGGTAACTGGATTGCTCTCCCTCACAAAGCTGGTATAATACAAGAAACCATACTAGGGTTTTGTTTTTTATGCTAATTTTTTTTTGTTCTTGCTCTTCTTGTTAATTTTTGTGTGATGGATGTGAATTGTGCAGGTTTGAAAAGATGTGGAAAGAGCTGTAGATTGAGATGGTTAAACTATCTTAGGCCCAATATTAAACATGGTGAATTCACTGATGATGAAGATAGGATCATTTGTAGCTTGTATGCTAGCATTGGTAGCAGGTATACATCACTTAATTATATTTCTTCATATCATCATCATCAAATCTTGGATCTCTACTTTTGCCAAATTTGACTTTCATATCATCAATAAATATTTCACAAAAAGATTCCATAAATGTTAGAACTTAGAATTATGGATGCATGCATGCCAGTTCATTTGTATATAATTTTTCCTTTTTAAAAATGTTATGATATGAAATGTTTTGAATTATGTATATGCAGATGGTCAATAATAGCAGCTCAGCTACCAGGAAGAACTGATAATGATATCAAGAATTACTGGAACACCAAGCTCAAGAAGAAGCTTTTGGCTATGCTCCCTCCATCCTTTCAAAAAAGGCCTTTTTTTCCATCTTTACCACTTCAATCAACACCTCTATACACACCAAACCACTTCTTGACAAATAACACTTCACCTTTTTATGGCTACAATACCACTAACTTTATGAACATGAACATGAACAATCAAGACCATATGAATATTACACAGTTTCAACCACCACAACCACAAGATCCAAACACCTTGGTTGGCTTGATCACTAACAATATTGACAACAATGATAATAGTTTCTATTTAGGGTTTCAGGACCCTCATCCAATGGAGTACAACTACCCTACATCAGATGTGAAAGAAGCCATGCTTATGTTTGGAAACTATAATAAAGATCATCATGAAGTGAGTACAACTGGCTCTTCATCTGATGGTGGTAGCTGTTTGAGTCAACTCAGCTTTGGAAATTATGATAATAAGCAGCATCATATCAAGCAAGAAGACCAATTTGCCCATCAGGGTACTTTTGGAGATCAAAACCAAAGTCTCATCATTAACAACATGAGCTATACTGATCAAAAACCAAAAGGGTATAGCTTAAAGAATAATTTTGAAAGCTTGTTGCATAGTGATCTTGAAGAAGTGAAGCAACTTATTGGTAACACAAACAGTACTAACAGCAGCTACTTGTTGAATGATGATGATGAATACAAGACAACACATGATGATCATAAGGAGATATGCTATCATTACTGATCATGGATATGATAATGATACATTTGTAATTATTAAGGAAGAAGATACAGATGAAAGACTTCAAGACAGTTTCTTGGGGGTTGTGTTGTTGATTGTAGTGGAAATCTATGTAAAAAATCACACCAATTTTTTCTTTGTTTTTAATATCTTTCTGTGTGACAGTATATGTACTAGCCTTTCTTTTTGTGCATTTTTTATTGGGTTTATTATAAATTGTACTACTATACTATTCTGTCAGTAACTAACCCCACTCTCTCCTTTAGGTTCAATACTCAAGTGCCCAAAATATGTTATAGACTTCTAGTTTGCTAAGTTTTAAGTTTTTCTAATAAATTTTCCAGATTTCTAGTGCCTGAATTGTACTAATATTATGCTTGCAACAATATATAACTTGTATATTGAATAAAGCTTTTAGTTTTTAACTTTTCTGATCATTTTAGTGATCCCATATGGCCATTTTCTCATGTGCTCATGTGATTCATCAAGCGAAGTTTGATAGATGCTAGAATACAAATAAAGAATTCTTTAAAATTCACAAATGATAATAAAACCTATCAAGCTTAACTTGAAATCTGAAAGTGTCATGCAATATATTGTAAAATCTCGTTATGTCTGCACCGGTGGTATACTCTCAAGTTGATCCGTAAACTTTATACATTAAAACAATCTTAGATAGATTAAGATATATATAAATATATCTATATAAAGTTCTTGTTTGTTACGAGTATTAGTCAATAACGACGCTTCCATATGATTGTATATTAACTACACATAAAGTCACCCTGTCTTTTCATATAATGTACACACTTTATATGTTCAGAACACCAAGGAATTTCGTGTGATATAGTTCAATATATATATGGTTTACCTATAAATTAAAAGTTTGTCTTTGACAAGTACGTATAGCATGTTCAGGTCATGGATCACATTATCAACCTAAGGGGACTCATATATATGTTAAGCCATTAGCAAGCAACCTTGACAAAGTTTAAATCCAACTTATGTCAAACAATATTGTAATCAAGCGTATAGTTGGAGGGTGTTTGGATTTGCTAATTATTTGATGGGATTATGAGTTTACCTGAAATTTGATAAGCTCACATTAGTTCCAAATTAGTGGATGCTGCCAAGAGGATTGGCGATGCCATACGCAAAACGAAAGAGACTCGTAGAATGGCTGAGGCAAATAGAGCTTTTGCCCATTTTCGTTAATCCATGAACAGGACTCATCGATCGTATATCAACCTAGCTAGCCATCTTTGAATTTGCTTGCCAAGTCCGAGTTTCTCAAACTTCCATTTAATCGGTCTAGAATGCATGGTGCTCATTACAAATATTTTTTACCATTATATTATATAACTTAATTAGAAATTTGACATACTATTTGAACATTTTCATCTTGTACATAGACCTTTGCGTTGATTTACCATCTTGATTGATTAAATATGATTTCATTGTTAAAATGTCATCTTCATGATCTTGCACGGGTCAAAGGTTGATATGTTGTTTTAAAAATAATGTATGTAAAAAAGCATAATGTCTATTTGAAAAAGTCGTGCATATGAAATTATATACAAACACTCATATATGTTTATATAGAAACAGATGTTGACAAAAAAATAATGAATTGGATGTGGTGGCAGGAAGAGGTTTGAAAACAACAACAATCAACTATGGACTTATATTATAATCTCACTAAACCATTATAGGTCAAATTTAATAACTATACTTTCATACTTGCTTATTTGCATGGATATTATTTATGTTGTATTTTAAATGCAATTTCGAAGAGATTTTTCTAGAGGAATACGTATATTTAAAGAATCGATCTACATGCAGAAATGATTATCTTAGTTTAGACTCCGTTGTCATCTCAACAACAATTACACGTCTGTATGAGAAATTGATTTTTCTAATTGATGAACCATTAAAAAAGCTGTAAATTCAATGAGGATAGTATCAAAGCATATTAACAATATTCGTTGAATGTCTGTGTTCTCTAAGAAACAAGTAATAGTTTTGTTGGTCGCAAATCGAGCAAGAAACTAGCATGATGTACAACTGCTAAACTTCTTCCTTTTTGGTAGTGTGTTACAACTTGTCGGGTTTCGGTGAATGACGAAAATTTCAGTAAAACCTAGCGATATATGGAGAAGCCAAAACAAGTAAACATTTTTTTAAATGAACCATCATGCATGTTAAGAAAAGTAACCTGTGACAGTTTGACAAACTAGTGCATGTCTTTGGTACCTGTCAAACCGAAGGTTGTAACAGTATTTAAGTGCACTACAACTATAAACTCTATTCATCATCAATGTATTAATAGGACGAATGTTGAATATAAAACAAGTTGCTTGGTGTTTAGTGTTCTAAATAATACACACTTGTGCATCTCATGCGAATATGCGATTATATAATTGACAAGAAAACGACTATGAGTCTATCACGCTAAATGTGAATGGGTTCCACACCTTCATTTGATTGCACTTCTCAATTTGGTACCCGAAGTTTAATCTGAGTAGGGTCCAAGAAACTAGAGTTGACTCGGCTAGGCATGGTTTGTCTTTAACCCTAATTCAATTGATTCCAGATCAATAAGTTATTGCAATTTGATATTGTTTATTCCATACACACAAATAAATAATAAGAACTTAACAAGAGGACTTTTGGCAAGACAAAGACGAGGAGAAAGAGAAGAAAAACCTTCTGTTAGAAAAAGTCTAAATTCTAAAATTATGTTACTTTGACCACTCCAACAGTCACATACTCACATCATGATACTTTCCACCTATGTCAACTTTTTCCTTCATCTCATCCATTGTCATTTTTCACTCTCAGTAATCACCACTCCTTCACCATTTATTAAAATACCTACTTTTATACGAACATATTCTACTAAATACTTTACACACACTTATAAACCAAATAATTAATAATATAAACATTAAAAAAAGACCCACTTGCAAATAACCATATAAAGTGATCGGCTCACCTTTGGTTCCTTCTTTTTGGCCTCCTTGCGCAGCTCACCACACACTCCCAGCAAGCTCATGATGCCTCACCAAGCATTGCTTGGAGTAGTCTTAGAGTATAGTAGGGGTGAGCATCGGGTCAAACCCGACCCGAACCGACAAAAACCGACCTAACCCGAAAACCAAAAAAGGAAAATAAAAAACTCAACCCGAGAACCGAACCAAGAAATAGATATCAAAACTGAAACCGAACCGAGTAACTCGGTTCGGGTCGGTTTTCGGGTTTCGAATGAAAAAACCGACAAAAACTGAACCAAACCGAAACCAACAATAACCGAAAAGAACCAAAAAAGGACGGTTCGGTCAGGTTTCGGTCATAATAGTAAAATTGGTGACTACTTATGAGAGGAAATCGTGTTTACTTAGACTTAATTACTCTCTAGTTATCTCCTACTGATTTGTTGAATTGTCACGTCCTTATTTTAGTTGAAGTGATGTATTCCTCAATATTGGTCGTGGGGAGGTGCCGAAGTTCCCAACTCTATGAGCTTTAGTCTCGCCTAAATCCCTTAAAGTCTATCAAGTTATCTAGGATCTACAAGCCATAACTCACACAATAAATACAACGAGAAAAACCAATAGTGCACTCTACAGTTGCGTTTCTAAGACGTTCAAGCAAGTTACATATAAGAGGTTAGCTAGTTTTCTTAGCCTAATGCGAGGTAATCAACTCAACAAGAGACAACAAATCAATATTTAATAAATATCTTTAAAAAATCAATATTCAATAATTATGTTTCATTATATCTAAGCAAACACAAATAAACTTAAGCTATCATATTAATGCAAAGATAAGATAAACAAATAATCAAACGATACATAGACATAACGAATAATTAAAGGGATAACTTATATTTATTGAAACATGAAGTTAAAAAGGCTGTATAAGCCTTACAATATCTGTGAAAATCGTCTAGGGTTTCCCTCTCCAAAGTGTTACACGAATTAATGAAAAAATGCGAAAGTATATATAAGTTCACAAGCTGACGGCGTCAGGTTATAAATCGTGACGCCGTCAGATCGCCGTATCTAGGGTTTCGTTTTGTGTAAGTCGTCGTTGTGACGGCATCAGGAATGGCTTGAGACCCTCACCTTTTAAATCTTTTGGGCCGTCTCTTTATAGCTTAAAAACGTGACTCCCTCCTTCATTTTGTGTCTGACAGCGTCAGGTTGTAAGACCTTCAAAATTCTCTGAGGCATCATTTGATAATATTGAACCAAAATTTCCAACTTTATAACATGGGACGGCATCACATTGTGGTGTGTAACGTCGTCAGACTCCCTTTTTTTGACGGGCTTTCGTGACTTCGTCGTTTTCTTCACTTTTTCGCCCAAATACATCCAAAAAGTGTCGATTTCCAGATTTCTCGTCCCAAGTACCTAAAATACAAAAAAGAATGATTTAAGGCAATATTTGGTCATATTTATTCGATTTTAGGATTAAATGACCCCTTAAAAAGGTACCAAATAAATCCTTGTCAGGACTCACATGACACCCTGATGAGTGCTAAAACACTCATCATTTTTGGTCAAATCTGAACTGCAAAACATACAAAAACACTCAGAAATGCATCAAAATACCCAAAATATTTCAAAATTGTGTTTTATATGTTTTAGATGCAAAATGTGTAAAAATAGATGAAAAACGTACAAAGTTTGCATAATTGGCAGTTTCAGTCCCCCAACTTTCAAAACTTGTCAAAATTAGTCCCTGAGCATTTATTTTGAATAAAAAATCAACCCAAGTCCTTTAAAAGTCAAAATTTATCAAAAATGGTCCTTGGGTAAAAAGTTTTGAGAATTTACATGTTTAGTCCCCGGGGTTTGGAAATTTACAAAAATGGTCCCTGGGTGTTTATTTGTGAAAAATTAAATTTCAAATCCTTGGGAAAGTACAAGTTGGCAACTTTGGTCCTTATTACATCTTTGGAAAAATTACATTTCAGGCCCCTAAACTTTTCAATATTTACATATTTGGTCCTTGATGTTTTTTTCTAAGCTTATAACAAACGGACCCTTTGGTTATTCATAAACCCAAAACACAAACCCACCCTTTTTACACCATCAATCCAACCCACCTTATACCCCCATTGGCCCAACTCCACTTCCTGGCCCAAACACAAACACCCCTTTGTAATATTAACCCTGGGTCAAACAAAGGGTCAAACACCACCACCCCCAGTCAACCCTAACCATTTTCCCTCCCCCGTGACCTGCATTTCTGCCAAAACCAATCATCACCTCCCTCTCATCATCACCCCTACACCCTGCCACCCCACTTTCTTCCACCCCAGTCCAAATAATACTCCTTCTCACAAGTTATCAGAGGTGCTTGGTATCATAAGCTTTTTGGCGCCAAAACTTTCCAATGGCCAGGATTAAAAGATAGTCATCCAATGGTCCTTGTTTTTGCTGGGATGTGACAAGTGGGTTCTGAAAACCCTAATCCAACAATATAAAAGAAGAGAATGAAGCAGAACAGAAAGGAGATAGTTAGTAGTTAATTTAGTAGTAGTGTAATTTTAAATCTTCATGTAATTTACATTTCAGTTGTTGTCTTTAGTTTAAGAAACTTTTTTTCAGGGTTCTCATTGTAATCTAAGTAAGCTTTAATATAAAGTTCAAATTTCCTTAGTAAATTCAGTTTGTGCTCAATTTGAGTAAAAATCTCAATTGGCTTTAATCTTGTTGAAAGTGGTCATTTACTGTCATAAAAACTTATTTAAGCTCATCATTAAGGATCCATAAGCTCATCTTAGTATAAAACTCAACTCAATTTAAATTACTCAAAAATACTAGAAAATCATTGAAAAATGAAAAAATCATTGAAGAAGGTGGCACAAGCTTTGGAACAAAGTTGATTTTGGATATTTCTGGTTTAGTAGCCTCAGGGGAGGCTTTAGGATTAGTTTGTTCCTTTGTTCTTGGTTTTGAATCACACAGGACCCATTGTAAGTTTTTTTTTTTTTTTTTTTTTTTTTTCTGATTTTCTTGCACACCACTGAAGAATTGGTTAAGTTGTTTAATTAGAAGTGATTTTGTATTTATTTATTGTTCCTGAGTTGATTTAGGATGGATGAAATAGTGCTTGTTCATTTGATAGTATAGTTGTTTAGGTTTTCTTTTGCACTGCCCTTTTTAGATTGATCCATGATTTTGTTTTCTTGTTGTTAAATGTTGTTGTTTGTTGTGCATCTGGCTTCTCATATTGTTCTGAGACTTAGATTGGTTAATGGGTTGAATAATTGAGGCTTGATTCTGTGTATGCTAGTGCAATCAGTGGTATATAGGGGTGTTTGGGTAAGTTAAGTTCCATCTGATTTCATGGCTTGCTTGTTCTATTTTCTGCATCAATAGACTCCCTAGGTCATATTAAAGTCATTTGAGCCAATAAATTGCAGCCTTCAACTTGAAAAGTCAAAAATCCCTTTAATGATCAAACTTTGTATGCATCTATGGAAATGTGAGCCTGCCATTTTGCATCTTGATAGTCTTAGGTTATTTTTAAGTTAATTAAGTGTAATAACATCCTAATAGTGTATGTAGGTTCTGGTTTGATCATTATAAACCCACTTTAGTCAAAGCTGTGAATGACTTATAAAAGTCAATGTACCAGGTTCTGTTATAATAGTCACAATTTCTAGACCAATTTTAGAAATCATTACAGGTTGGAAATAGTTATTCTTGTTTAATTGTGATGTTTGATAGCCTGTGTATGTGAATCAAAAAGAAAATTTGATTTTCAAAATCATTTGCTCATCCAAAATAGCTCTTAGAGTTGGTCTGTTGAGCATGTACCTCCCCTGTGTCACAGATTTGATCCCATCTTCGTAAGCTTGCATTGTGTTCTATAGTGGACCCCACCTCAAATTTTTTAGTTTTCTGAGAAGCTCAGCAGCCAAACTCTTAGGTTCAGGGCTTATTGTCCCATTTCAGCTTATTTAATAAGGCTTCAAGGTGTTTGAACTTTGTCCATTTCACCTTGTATGATGAGAGAATCAGCATTGATCACCCCTTTTTACAAGCTCACATCAAGCTTAATAATGGGCCCCACTCCTTGTATTTTGGCTTTTTGAAAAGGCTAGAGTACAAGCTTGGTGGTTCCAAGCTTCTTTTTGGCTTAAAAGCTTATTAGATAAGCTGAAATAAGCCTGCAAAGTGGCCTGTGAGGCCTGTTGGTTCTGAGTGGATTTGGATATGGTTATTTCTTACCTTTAGCTTATTCAGTTTCATTTTCTCTTTTCTTTGGCCTCATTTAAGTTTATCTCAATTGCCTTTAGCTTAATTTTAGCTTTTACTTAGTTGTGCAGCTTATTTCAAGCTGTTTCATGCCCAAAATCCAAGATAAACCTTAAAAAGCTTATCTGTTGGAAATTAATCTCTCACAGAGCTTATTTGGTAATTTTTTAGAAAAGTTGGTTTTGTAAAAGTTTATTATTTTCAGTAGTTTATTAGTTTTACAAAAGAAAATTCCAAAAATAAAAATGTTTGCAAAAAGTTGTCACAAGTCAGGCTTGAACCCTGGACCTCTTGGGTTGACTAGTCAACACCAGAAAAACAACGTGCACCAACTGGGCTAGGGTCTTGTTGTGTTATTGTTTTCAACTCTTTTATTTATAGTGCACAATTTCCTTTTAGCTTATTAACACTAATAAGCTGATTTTTCAGCTTATAAATAAGCTCTCCACTTTTTTTGTATTTTTCCCAGCATTGTTATTCTAATAAGTATTTTTGTAAAAAGTTTTGTAATTTTCACTGTTCATTAGGTATTTTTAATTATTTAAATTAGTTTTTAATTATTAATAATTAAATAAAAAGTCTAAAAAATATTATTTCTTTTTCTCAAAATTTTCTTTTATCATTTTTAATTTAGGAAAATTATTTTCAAGCCCGTAGGATTAGTATAGCTTAAAATTCACGTTTTATTTTGCGCACCCGCGTTTTATTTAAATAACTTTTACGTTTTTAAATTTAGGTTACATTAGTAAATGTAGTTTGTAAAATAAAGAAAAAAAACCAAAAATATAAAAGAAGTGCTAGCTTCTATTTAAGCCATTTTGGCTTATTTTTCTGCTTATTTATAAGCAAACTCTAATTTTAAATTTAGATTACGTTTTAGGTTAATTGGGTTTCACGTTATTGTTAATATAGTTTGTTTACATCGTTCTCATTCGTATTTCCTTAGTGTAATCATTCAAACCCCTTATATACCCTTTCCTGTCCAAATTCATCCGATCACAAACCCGTTTTGATTACCATCATACCTCGTCGGGACATAACGGCCCGGGGAAACCACTGTACTTCCACGAAGATTGATTCTAGGCTGTTTGACTTGGTTGACCATTCACCTGGTCAATTTAGGTTGACTACTTTTGCCTCAATCACACCCATAGAATTTTACAGTGTAGATGTTGTTTTTTATGTAAAATATTTGATTTTTTAGATGTATTTTGTTTATAAAAATTATGTTTGTAGTCTTGTTTAGTTTCTCATAAATGTATTTGGTCAAGCTCTGCTTGTGTCCCTAACTTGATGGTTATTGTGTGTGTTAGCTTAATGGTATTAACCCCTGTTAACTTATAACCGGCCCACTAGCTCATAGTTAGCTTTTAGGGTTTTGCAATTTTTACCCCTATAGTTGAGAAAATTAGGAAGCTTGAAAAGCTACTTATTGATGGGAAAGCTACTCTTGTGGATGATGATGGTCTTCCTATTCTGTCTACCTCTTACACTAAGAGGGCTAACCCATTTTCAAAGGTGGGTGACATTGTGGTTTCTGATAGTGATGATGATGAGGTTCTTAACACGTTTGACGAATCAGCAAATCTTTTTGGTGGTGGTCATGAGCGTATGGATGAGTTTGATGACTATGATGATTATTCGAAGCGAATTTATGATCTTCCAGGGAATTTGGACGCTCTTAATGCCATTTATGGCTTTAATCTCCAAGGTCGTAGGAAGTAGTTTATATTTTTGTCAGGGTCTTTGGTTATCATATGGTTAGTGGTTTGTTTCTTGTTCTAAATAGGAAGTATCTTGTTATGTAAGCTTTGCGCCTATGTAACGGGCTGAGATATGGGATTCACCCATATCCGTTGTACTTAAATGTTTTTTGGTGTAATATATTTACCGGGTCGTTGACCTTTTACCCAAAAAATTTGTTTCTTATATAAATACACTATATATGTTTCTCTCTTGTTTATCACTTCATTAAGATATGTTGAAATTTATGGGATCACGCTCAAACTGTATCATTTAATTTGAATTTTGAAATTTGAAATTTGAAATAGAATTTAAGTTTTGAATTTGAATTTTGATTTCGAATTTTGAAATTGAATAAATCCCGCTCGTATTGTTTCAAACGGCTATTATAAATTATAAATAACATACGATAACACACTATTTTCACACACTTTTATATCTAACCAAACATCAGAAATGGATACGCGTTGGTCAAAGTAAGAAGAAAACTTGCTAGCGGAAGTTTGGGTCGAAGTTTCCCACGACATTGACATCGGAAATGACCGTTCCGATCAGTCCTTTTGGAATAAGGTTGTAGATATGTTCAACAATCAGTCTGACGGTGACAATCATAACAAAAATATGGTCACGGATAAATTAACAAGGCTTAGCAGTGAATGTCAAAAATTCAACGTTATTTACAAACATTTGTAGTGTACGAGAGGGGAAAATGACAGTAATCATCTCGAGAATGCAAAGACCATTTTTGAACAACACTTTGTTGGGAGAAGCTTCCAATATGTTCATGTGTGGGAGGTTTTGAGAAACTACCCCAAATGGGATGAATGAAATACTTAACGGTGTTGTATGATTTTTTTTTTCGTATCATTTTTTGTTTTCGTATTTTTATTTTATGTTTCGTATGTTTTTTTTAATATGATGTATTGTATTTTTATTTTAACGAATAAATTTTATTTTATTTGGATATGGGGGGGGGGGGGGGGGGGGGGGAATAGGAAGTGATGGGACCCAAATGAGTAAGTTGTGTTTAGTTCACTTAAGTATCGTTTGTTTTTTCACAATAAGCACTTTTTCCCACTTTTCACTTATTTTGTCTGCAGGAGAGCAAAGTTTTTTTTTTTTTTTTTTTTTTTTTTTTTTTTTTTTTTTTTTTTTTTTTTGCAGACATAAGTGCTTCTTTTCACTTCTTTTCTCTTCTAAATTTCAATCATTATCTTTCACTTCTCACCTCTTCTTTCACTTCTTACTTCTTCACTCACAAACCCTACATCTCTTTCTCAATAACCTTTTTTATATGTTTTCGTCCGTTGCTATATGTTTTTATATGTTTTTGACCCTTTTTTTTACGTTTTCGTCTGTCATTTTACGTTTTTGCCTTTTTTACGTTTTCGACCGTTTTTTACATTTTTGACCGTTTTTATGTTTACGTCTGCTTTTTAAAGTTTTCGGCCGATTTTAACGTTTTTGCCTTTTTTTTTTTACGTTTTCGCCCCTTTTTTTAGGTTTTCATCTGAGTTTTTACGTTTCATCATTTTTTTACGTTTTCGGCCATTTTTTACGTTTTCAGCCATTTTTTTAGATTTCACCCGTTTTTTTACGTTTTCGCCCATTTTTTACGTTTTTACCTGTTTTTTACGTTTTCAATCATTTTTGACCTATTTGTCATTTTTTATGTTTTCGCCCGTTTTTCAACTGCTTTTTTATGTTTTCGTCATTTTTTTACGTTTTCGTCTGTTTTTTTACGTTTTAGTCCATTCTTTACGTTTTCATCCGTTTTTTTTACATCTTCGTCTATTTTTACGTCTTTTACGATTTCGTCTTTTTTATTATTATTTTTTTTTTACTTTTTCATATTTTTTTTTACGTTTTCATCCATTCTTTTATGTTTCCGACCGCTTTTTACTTTTTTGTTTGCTTTTTAAGTTTTCGTTTGTTCTTTTTTTTCGTTTTTTTTTTACCTTTTTATGGTTTCGTCTTTTTTTAAGTTTTCTTCTTTTTTTACATTTTCATTCGTTTTCTTACGTTTTTGTCATTTTTTTACGTTTTCTTACGTAAGAAAAACTTACGAAATCATATGAAAACAGACGAAAACGAAAAAAATAAAAGAAAATGTTTTAAAAAAATGAACGAAAACGTATCAAAACGTAAAAAACAGATTAAAAGATAAAAAAAAAAAAGACGAAAACAAAAACGGCAAAAAAGTAAAGAACAAACGAAAATGTTAAAAACGAACGAAAACCTAAAAAAGCAGACATAAACGTAAAAAAAATGGTCGAAAATGTAAAAAATGTAAAAGACGGACGGATACGTGAAAAACAGACGAAAACGTAAAAAATATGTCGAAAACCTAAAAAACAGACGAAAACGTAAAAAAAAAGATCAAAACATAAAAAAATTGACGAAAACGTAAAAAACAGAAGAAAAGATAAAAAAATAGACAAAAACGTAAAAAACAAACAAAAACGTAAAAAAATGGAGGAAAACGTAAAAAAACAAACGAAAACGTAAAAAAATGAAAAAAAAAACAACTAAACGTAAAAAAATGGAGAAAAACGTAAAAAAAAAAAAAAAAAAAAAAAAAAAAAAAAAAAAAAAAACTAATGAAAATGAAGAAGCAGATGAAAAAAAAATACTTCAATAGCAAATACAAGTGTAAAAAGAAAATGAAAAAAAAAAAACTTCAATAGCACAAAAAATAAATGGTCTTCTTCTTGCAGATGAAGAGCTTAGATGTAACTCTTCTTCTGCAGACATAGTTTGCAGATGAAGAGGTAAAAGCTCTGAAAAAGCAAACGACACCTTAGTTGTGATAAAATGGGTTGTAGAAGGAGGTTTGTTAAAGTGATGTGGCACCTAGGGGTGTCATTCGGGTCAACCCGACCCGATAAGCCTCTTATCGGGTCGGGTCTATCGGGTTTTCGACATATAAAATTTAACCCGCAACCCGATCCGATAAGGAATCGGGTTATCGGGTTCGGGTTATCGGGTCTATCGGGTTCGGGTTATCGGGTTCGGGTTATCGGGTCAAGTTCAAAAATTATAAAGCTTTTAATGGGTTATTATAGCTTATCGGGTTATCGGGTCAACCCGATAACCCGATAACGAAATAATTAAGACCCGAAACCCGACCCTATAAGGCTATCGGGTTTATCGGGTTGACCCGATAACCCGATAAGGTATATTGGACCCGAATCAACCCGACCCTATAAGGCCTTATCGGGTTCGGGTCGGGTTCAGGTCGGGTCGGGTCGACCCATATGACACCCCTAGTGGCACCCCGTGAGCCTTAAATGAGAAAGCAAAACTGCTCACCACACCTATTTTGCCCTGTTGTACGGAGTAATTGATTTTTGTTTTTTTGGCAAATGTTGTTTAATAAATTTCAGTTGGCTAAACTGAGAAAACTAGAAAGAAAAAGTTGTTAAGAAAGTGTTAAATCTGGATCTACATGAAATATTCAATTCAAAGATATCTAAACACACTTATTTGGATTAACGGACAGGAAGAAAGAACGAACGAGAAAGCTACTTTTCTAGCGGAATATACAAATTGTTTAACAGTCTATAAAATACAGGTAAATCGTGTAACACATGATCTACACTCTATGTTGCATGTGTTCGCTATTACACTACCATGGTGGAAACAAGTCACATAAAATAACGAGTTTTAGATTTGTATTTAGTGAGCACACTATGCATTATCAAATATTGGCATAGGTTGATATGAAATTTTAGTTCAAAAAAAATAATAATAATAATAATAATAATAATAATAATAATAATAATAATAAAATAAATAAATAAATTGGGGAAAAAAAATACGACACGGAATCCTCTTTCAGAAGCAAGCCTTCAAATACCTCCAAAATTGCATCATTTTTTTACATGTATCTTGTCAGCTAAGGAAAATATATTCAAATGTTCTGAATATATAATATATTTTGCAATGTAGAAGAACTCTACTATTTTCATTTGACTACAAACAGATTCCATTTTACATTGTTGTTTTCTGTATTTTATATTATTTTGATGTAACAAAAATGGTTTTCTAGTAACAGAGTGTTATATTGTTATTGTATTGAACAAAGTTACTCTTATCAATTAGAGGGTATTGAAGTTTTACTGAGGTCAATTCAAAT
The DNA here is from genome assembly GCA_030686995.1 of Artemisia argyi. NCBI lineage: Eukaryota > Viridiplantae > Streptophyta > Magnoliopsida > Asterales > Asteraceae > Artemisia > Artemisia argyi. Next base: position 126,269,265 of record CM060706.1, on the reverse strand, counting down.
GGCTGTATGGAGAGGCTGACACAATATACAATATTAAATCTTTAACCATCAATTTCATTGACATTTTACTTTTGAATACATAATAAATTAATCATGATTAACACGTGACATCAGGAAGATAAATAAAAGGATAACAAATGTATATACTTTTCTCTTAATAAAATTCTGGTATTACCGATTAACTTGGGTTATTGGGAAAATAAAAAAGAACCAAATACAGTGATTTATTGAATGTTTGATACAATAACGTAAAATAATGTAGCATTAAAAAAAATAATAGTCATGTTTGATATAATAACGTTACATAATATAACATTAAATCAATAATGTTAAATTATATAAAAAGTAGGTACATGTTAACTTATTTATCGAAAGATAGTTGTTTAGTGTTTTCTTTTACACTATTGCAGTTTGTGCTCATCTGATGCTTCCGGTCCCGTCATATGACTCAATGTCTGCAACCACTTTATATATGTTGTGGCTGTAACGTTTAAATGAATGTCATATACATTGCCTTCACTTCTACTATAATTAAACTCCACATGGTTTTGTCATATACATTGCCTTCACTTCTACTATAAAAGAAGATACAACATAAGTCAAAGATGAATGTTAAGTTTTAGGATATACCTGGAACTCCTTCATTTGACTGTCATGAGGGTCCTGGTATGTAGCAGCAACATCCTATGATGTAACCAATTAATTCTTATCATTTATCTCTAACTTTATATCAAGTATAAAAAATGACCATCATATTCACTATCTCGTACGGATTGAACCATGCTACTCAGAACGATACACTTTCCCAAATCAAGTCTTAGTTGATATTAGATTGTCTATTAGGGAGATCAACTCTAAACCAAATTCAAATATATTAATTTACTCACAAACGGGACAATATAAAATAAAACTCATACTTTAGCTTTAATAATAAGCGTATGAATAGGGCAGTGTTGCCAGCGGAAGTGCTGTTTTTGGCTTTTCAAGTTGAGTATGTTTGTGATATCTCACATACTCTCATACTCTATGATCTTTTTCACCCCTATTACCTGGAGTGCAAAGGTACAACCAATTCGAGTTCTACCTAATACAACGTAATTAGATTTAATCTCAGGCACAAACATGCTTTAAAGAAGGGTGAGCAAAGAAGTATCCTTACAACATTTTCTTCCTGCACCGGTGTTGATTCATGTACCATTTTTAATGTATCATCCTTTTCATATTTTCCTCATCTGATTCTGAGCCTTAATCCTTGTCAAATGTCCAACCTTCATTTTGTTCAGCTTCACCATCATCCTAAAAAAAAAAAAAAAAAAAAAAAAAAAAAAAAGCTTAATCAAAAAATCAAATTTATAGCATATACATCATAAAAGAATTATAAAAGAGCACAAGTTTATTACCTTGCATACACAGAATACCAAAGCCATTGTGAACTGTGACCGACTAAAATATAATCTCCAGAAAGTTAAGCCGCAGTTTGTTCACCAACCAATGAAGCAAACTGACTAAGATGCGTGTACCTAAAGATAATCAAAAACCAATTTATACTTGATCAATACAAAATAATATATATCAATGTTTTCCTTTTCTTGAATATTAAAAACAATTACTAATGTTATTGAAACTTGTCATTACGGTTATGCCTACTAATATGTAGGTTTAGATGTTAAAAAAATTAAAAATGATCTTATCTTATTATAATCAAATAACTTTTATATCCTGCGGTCTTATATAAAAAGGAATTATGGATGAAGCTGTGAGTTAAGAGATATGTTCTTTATCATGAACATATCTTCTAAAAAGCAACTGCAAAATTTGTACAAAATAAACTTGTGAGTTAACAGATTCCATGTAAATTTCTTAAACAACCAGGATGTGTATCATTTTTTTGAAGTTACAAATAAAAAGCACCTGCTGCATTTTTGGTATCCCTACAAAGAATGAACTGAGCTTCAATTATTGAGCGAGGTGGTTCGAGATCTTTCTCTTTTAAGGCATTTCTAGCAACTTGAGCACAATCTGCAAGTCATGCATACATTCAAACGCATTACATGATTTCCTTTTTGAGAGCATATAAAGATTCATGAATGTGTTTATTAAATAAGATTGATCACCCGTCCCATTTTATTACATAAACCACGGAAACTTGCAATGAATATTTAATTTGTAAAAACCTCATATAAGTTAGATACGGATTTCACAAGCTGTGAACACAGAAGTTGCATCCTCTCGCAGATATCACTCTCTCCATATGCTTCCTTTGTTTCCTCCATTGCTCATTATCTCTGTCTAAAAAGGGTTACTGGTAACTGATTATGCATATATCTACTATAAAAGCATACTCACGTTAGGCATGTAGAATGTTGTGACAATGGTACCGATATATATGAGAGGCAAACCAACACACTCAAACCCTCTACCAAAGTTACTCATCAAAAAGCATATTCACCAAAAATCTAAGTTGAAGATTTTAGAAAAGGTACTCTATATAATCAAAATGAATTTTTTTCGCTCCTTCAATGGTACAAAGAGTAAAGGCACGATATTTCTACTGCCCATCAGATATTTTTACAAAGGCTTTTGAAAATACTTGTTGAGTCAAGGACTCGTTTGGACCAATGATGAAGTTACACAGTTCTCATTTTATCCGACCATCTTATTTACTAAGTAAAATAATACTTAGAATGCATACCATGCTTTATGCTCATTTCTGTGTGCCAATTGGGGTCTTGCTCCTCCTAGTTACACATAGCTTTTGTGGATCCTTGTTTTACCTAAAGAACAATGAAAGAAATGGCTTATAACCATACCATGCTTGATTAAATTATATTCTTGCATTGACAAAGAGCGTGAATATTATTTACTGTAAACCAACCTAAATCTAGGACCGGACAATAATGAAAGCTTGTGATTTGACAAGTTTATAAAAACATCTAGCTTGAATAAAAGTTCATTTGAGCATTTCATCAAACACCTTACCTACATATACCCAACCAAACATATAAGTGGGAGATTTTTTGATCAATTAACCATAACACAATTTCAAAATATTCAAATTAAATATTTACCTTTTATCATGAATGAACTATTGAGCTCAAACAAATCTACAGATCGAGGACCCTAAACCAAAACCAACAATCAATCACATATTTATAATAAAATATTAAACCATTATTATCTTTCAAGGTTTAATGAATCACATATATATACAAAAGTTGAATTTGATATTCAACATACCTGATTGAAGATTCAATTTTATCCCTAACAATTCCAATCACGATCTTCCCGTTGGTGTGTCATCACAATCAACATTAGAATCGAATCAAACAATTATAAACAGTTATTGTTAATGGATTTTTTATATAAAAAGAAAAAGACATAATTTTCAATTTTCAAGGAATCAAAGCTAAAATCACAAACAACATTACAATTGAATAGGAAAATCATGGATTTTCTTTTAAAAAAAAACCTAAAATTCAATAATTGAATTTACCTTATGGATCACCAAATCGTGAATTAGTTGTTGACAATGGAATGATCAAGGTAATATAAACATGAAATCAATTCAGTAAATCGTGGGGATAGGGTTTTGAGAAGGAGAAATTGTGTGTGTGCTTTTTATGTGGGGGTACACTGAATCCGAATGAGGGATGCTTAAGGATTGAAAAGCTGGTTGCGTGTGTGTGTTTTTTGATAGCTTATTTTTACGATTGAAAAGCCTGAGTTGGATCTTGCGTTTGAAGATTTAGGGTTTAGAAAGTGGTTGTTGAGAGAGAAAGGTATGTGTTTTTTGGGGTGCGTTATTTCAAACGAGAAAGTAGTCATGGATGCCGCCCCATTTTTTCCCAGTCAATGCTTAGAAGACGAATTTGTTTATGATTGTAGGATCAAAATGAATATACAAGTGGCAAGTTTTAAGGTATTTTTCAAAACCCTGTTTTATAATATTGTAGATGTATCGTTAATTGAAAGCTCTACTGCTTAACTTGTTGCTTGTAGAGTTGGTAGTAATCTCATAGTTGTGTAGGTTTTAGTGCAGCTGGTTGTTGTTTTCTTGTATCAATTTTTGTCTTCGTGTCATTGTATTACAGTTGATAGTTGTTGCATTTCCTTGCAAACTTCACAGTGCTCTAATCTTAGTACAAGTTTTGCTAGTGTACTAGCCTAAAGTGTGCGGCATCACTAAAGTTCAATGTTGTAGTCTAAGCTTAGGTAGTTTCCTTTAGCTGTGTCCTCCATAAGTTTTTATGTAACTGTTTTGATGGCGAAAATTCTGCCATGATTTGCCATATTTGGTTAAGTACCAACACAATTAGGCAAAAGGGTCAATGGTTTTGTTTATGGGCCTCAATTCCTCAAACTATTCTATGGGCCGATATAACTTTAGCCAAATATAATTGTGACAAAAACACTACTATACGTATCCATAGAGGCTAAGAGGCATAGACCCTCTGATTACTTCCAAGTTCCAACAGATGAATGAGAACACAAATAAGTTAACGCGAAAAACATCTGTCAGTATATGAAAAAAAGTTGATCGATGACTGAATGTATAACAAGGCAAAAAGTGACATTTGAAGCCACTTTTGATCTTTACACATAACAGTACCAAAATTATTTTAACCAACACTTGTTTCGTCGCATTTACTCTTGATGATCTACACAAATTCATAATATCGGAGCTTCTTGAGCACACATAAGATCAAATGGGTTGTGTGTACGGCTTATAAGATTATGAAAGAAAAGCCATAAGCTCAAGCTCAAAAACTTATAAGATGTATAATAGGGGCCTATTGGCATTTCTAAATAAGCTAAACCAAACACACCCATAATCAACCTAAATGACTAATACCAAACTGCTCTCACCCTGATTGCGAAGCGTCATTATCCTCATCTAAAATAAGCTTGACTCCATTATTCTTGAGAGAATTAATAACAGCCCAGACTTTAGTTCGGTTTTTAAAGTCTTTTTTCTCGAGCTCTTTGTTTACGTCAACATGAATACCTCTTTCTTGACCCGACTCAAGACCTTCAACCTTAAGCCGCATAGCCAACACCTCACCCACAACAGTCGCAGCCTTAGCATTACACGTCCTACCACACTCGAGCGAATTCTTTATCGAATGTTCAACCGTAGAAGCAGTTGCGACAATCCTTCCATTGTTCCTGTCTACAACATTAGCCGTAACGTATTTCAATGACATGAACAACCTTAACACGTACCTCTTCAACACTGTCATCCTTAATAACCAGATGTCCTCTCAAACTTTGTATCTTCCTATGTTAAAAACAAAAACTTGATACGTTAGCAACTCTTCTGGTCCCATAGTAATTTTTAATAACAACAATACAGCATGTACTACATTCGTATGAGATAAGACGTTTGAGCTCGTAAAAACTACTCGCCAAAAATACCCATACCTTCAACCCTAAGGCAGAGTATCTGTGTAGTTTATTGTTTTGGGCAAATGAATATTGATATATAGATGTTCCCTAAATGAAAAAAGTTATCAACAAACCCCTAATTTTATATGTAACTGGAATTAAATAAGATATAGAAAATTTATGTGGGCATAGTAGAAACTTACAGATAAAATAGGATTAGGAGTCACAAGTTGATCCGGCGGTAGACAGTGGTGGGGCGACGGAAAGAACAGGTGGGGCTAGGGTCTGTTGGATTTTAATTGATGAGGGGGTGATTGGTAGTGTAATACGGAGTATATTGTTTAGCACAATTATGGGGGTGTTTGGGATTATTCTTTTTTTCTTTTGTTGAAATTGGAAATAACATGTTTAGATATACAGTAGTCATTTGGTGTTCAGATTTGTTTAATACTACTAGTAGTATATTTTGTGTGACTTAAGAGTAAGTATCAAATGACAATAAAACTTAAGATAAGAAAGATAAGAAATAATTATAACTATATATTTAAGATGTATCGACTTAAATTAGATGCATCATAAATTTTTTAAATGTACCATAACATATTTTCTATAAAAAAAATCAGACGCATATGTATAGGATTCATCTAACTATATAAATTTTTTGAAGTTTATATTCCAATTTTTCATAAATATCAAGTTTTTATGAAAGTGCACACTAAGGGTTTGATGAAATGTGTTAATGAATTTTCTTTAATTCTTTTTTGTGAAAAACACATATTTGTGTTCATGAATAAAATTGCAAGTGAATTATGAAATAAATATTAGTATTTTTTATGAAGAAAAAAATCTTAAATTTTTAAAACATTGATGAACATTAGTCTTGTATAAAATCAAGAGGTTTTATTTCATTAGACCAACAACCTTCAATTTATTGTGTTCAGAAATATCAAAGTGTGATATTTTTAATAGTGATAAACAATGTTTAAAATGTGATGAACAAAACTTTGAATGTGCAATTGTTCATCATAGAATGTTCATCAATTAATGACCCGTTTGGTTTGTGGGGTTACATGGGGGTTTGGGTTAGAAAACTAAAATAAGTTGTTTGTTTTGATTTTGTGGGTTTTGGATTAGAGATTAAATCCGAATATTTAGCCATACTCTAACACTCCATTCTCAAGAATTTTTTAAGGAGGAAAGCAAATTGTTGAAAAGTAAAATAAAGAATGTAAGAAGGAAGCAAGTGAAAATTGTTTATATAGGTGCGTTCTTAAGATAAAAAAATTAGAAGAGTGAAAAAAAGAAATGTGACATTTTTATTTTAGTGCCCTCATGATTTATTCTTACTTGTATATTAAAAACTAACAAGGACTATTTGGTAATTTTAAATGTAGATTTTTGTCTTCTTTCACTTTCATCCCATTTTTGGAGTGAAAGTTGTCGGGCTAAAAACATATTATTTCCCTCCGCTTTCATTTCCCCTCCTATCTAAAAAAATCTTAAGAACATAAACTAAATTTAGTTTTCTTTACTTTGCTTTCACTTTACCTCCTAAATTACACTCAAGAACGTAGTGTAAAGTTCTGACAAAGGCATGTCTAATTTTTGTCCTTTACCTTTCAATCTTTGTCTCTTTCTACTTATTTATTATATAAAACAATAAAAAAATCTGCTCACATTAATTATTTTATATTTTTCTTTTATTTTAATAATTTTTAATTTATATTTAAATATATAATATACATTTAAATATTATTTTCTCTCTTATACATTAAATCCAAATCCTAAACCAAATTTAATTTCAAATCCAAATCCCAACCCATCTACAAACCAAACGAGCCCTACGTGTTCATCACAAAAATTGTGTGAGATTTAAGTGTCAAGTTAAGTAAGTGCTCATCACAGAATGTCTAAACGAAGTAATTTTGTGATTTTAAAGTGTGTAGGTGTTCATCACATAACGTTTGGATAAAGGAGTACCTAGATGTAAAGGTTAATAAGGGTGTTTATCGCCACTTTTTACATGATCGCAACTTGTTTGGAGATTGGCTAAATAGTATTCGGAGTGTTTGGTTGTGAAGAAACCAAGTTTGAAGGTGATATTTGGGGGTATGCGTGTTGTAATTTTGGTTTTTTGTGAGTTTATATGTTTTTGTTTTTAGTAGCTCAACCAACTTGTTATGTTCATAAAGTAATGCTGATCGAAAGAATGTTTATTATGTAAATCGGTATATGTTCACCAATATAAAATGTTTTGTAGATTTTTTTTCTTTATTAATATGTGTTCGTGAATACAATATGTCCATCAGTTTTATGAATTTTATCAATATGAGTTCATCAAATATGACATATTCATCAACACTCTGCTATAAGACCATCAAATACCGAATGTTCATCAATGATGGTCTAAATATTCATCAATCAATCATGATCTGAATGTTCATCAAACCTAATGGATCATGAGTCAGAAAAAAAAAATAAATAAATAAAAAAAAAAAGTTTTAAGAAGGGACAACTTTCCATTTGATTCTCCTCTTCTTAAGTATGTTTACCATGAAATATCGTAAACTTAACATACATGCCTACAAATAGGGGTGTTAATCGGGTCAAACGGGTAGGGTTCAAGTCGGGTCGAGGCTAAAAATACATACCCGTACACGACCTTATTTGAACTTAGGTTAGTTGGGTTGGGTTTGTGTTATTTACAAAACCAGAGAATTTAATTTCTTAAACTTTAGGAGTTTTAGGTCATGTTTGGCATCAAGCTTTTGGAAGCATTTAAGAGTGACAAGCAACAAGCGGTAAGCTATTTGGTTAAAAATCTTGTTTGGCAACAAAGCAGTTAGCGTTTGAAGCTAGCCCAACTACTCTAGATTGAAATGCTTTCTTATGAAGCGTTCCATTACTGCTCCATCATTTTGTTTATAAAGTTACATATTCACCCACAAATATAACATTTTTTATCCAAGTTCGCATGTTAATGGCTTCATATCCGTCTTTGATATAGAAGTTTTATTCATATATTATTAGTGATCTATGTCTATGCTTCCTTTGCACTCAAAATGTGATTAATATTATAATGCAAATCATATGATAGATATCGTTGCCTCTCATACACATATGTTATTCATATTATTGTAAATTATATTCAGAATCATATTATGTTCGTGGCTTGGTTAAAAATAATGAAGGTATTTCTAATAGAACGTCTAGTGAGATGAAACAAATTCGTAATGATATTGCCACATCAATATGGACTACACGTCGCCTACAAATTATAAATAGAGTATCATGGTGTTTATGTAATATCAAACATGTAAAAGTAATGAGTACCTTATAAATAATAACTTTATTATTATTATTATTATTATTATTATTATTATTATTATTATTATTATTATTATTATTATTATTATGTGTATATGCCCTTTTTTGTAATTTTACACTTTATTATTACAGCTACAGTTACGTTACCAAACACGTTTTTTAAATAAACAGCTACTGCTTACTGCTTACTGCTAATACTACTGCTTACTGCTTACTACTACGTGTCGCCAAACATAGCCTTAGTATAACATTTCAACCACTAAAATGCATATGTCACTTAATGGGAAATGCAAATACTAATACGTATTACTCCGTATTGCATAAGTAGGAAAATTGCAATTTACCATAACTTGTTATGAGTAGGCAATTTGCCATGATTAAAATTTAAAACCAACATTGCACTTACTACACAAACATACTGTAACAACAACAAACATAATAAAGCCAATAATACTATAATACAAGTAACCTTGTGTTACAAAAATATACCGTATGTTACAAAATTGAATGGGAAATGAGAAAATTTTGCTACATGGACCAATTTAACTTGGGCTTTTAAAATAATCAAGATTGGTAAAATAAATAAATAAATAATAAATAACTCGGGTTGACCCTTTACCCAAAAAAAAAAAACTCGGGTTGACCTGAACCTGAATGGACGAAGTATTTTAAACACGATATCAGACCCTAGTTTATATTCGAGTTATTCGGGTTCGTCCGAATTTTTTACACTCCTCAAAAAAAAAAAAAAAAAAAAAAAAAAAAGCCAATAAAAACACACACGATTAGGTGGTTAGGTCTTCACATCTCATCAATTTTTTTTTCTACATAAATTGTTCCCCAAGCCAACTTCTCCCCCCAATACACTCATCGCATTACACCCCAAATCACCAAAACCAATTATCTCCCACCATGAGTAACCAACCGGAGGCATCCTCATCTTCCGAACCGTACGATCTACTTTCTTAATTCAATCAGATTTGCTTTCTTTTAGATTTAGCTGTGATTAACAATAGTAATTGTTATTGTAACAGGAAGGGAGCGAAGAAGGATTTTTCGACAGCGATACTAGAGCGAAAGAAGTCGCCAAACAGGCTGGTGGTTGATGAAGCTGTTAACGATGATAACTCTGTTATTGCTATGCATCCCTCCACTATGGAGAAGCTTCAGCTTTTCCGAGGCGATACCATTCTCATTAAGGTTGTTTTTTTGTTTTGTTTTGAGATCTGTTATTATTGCACACGTTAGTTATTCAATTTCGGTTTATGTTAATGGTTTAGATTATTGAGTTGATGATTGTGTTAGGGCTTGTACTTTATCGTTTCGATACGGGTTATTGGTAAAATGTTGCACTTTTTAAACAAAGGATCAGTCGTTAGTGTAGCGACCCTTGAAAATTGCATTTGTCACTGGGTATAAAGTTTGGTAAATACAAACGGAAGCGACCCTTGAAAATTGCATTTGTCACTGGGTATAAAGTTTGGTAAATACAAACGGAAGCGAGATGTGTACGACTCTTGTTTATGGTTTTACGTGTTTAACCGGAATCAGTGTTTGAGGATAAGTGACTATGTTGGGGGACTTGTGTTTTATTGTTTTTTAGGATGAATAACGAGTGATCAAGTTTTGGTTTTTTAAACCCAGAGATATGTCTTCTAGCTACGAGTGTTGTAACCTTGAAAGCTATTAGGGTTAGTTTTTTTGTCAAATTGGTTTGAGCTAGATAAAGTATCAATCAGTATTCGTTATGTCTTGTTCTAGATGTTATATTGACGGAGTTGATTCTAAGCTTGGGATTGTCTACTTTGAACAGTCCCCCAGCAGTGTAAAGATTTTATTTTTACAAGTTCATTACTTCATCTTGTTATATGTGTCTATTTGCTAAGAACATTAAAGTTTGAAACACGTATACGATGCTGGAGAACTGCAAATTGAGATTTTTTCTCAGGCTTCGATTATGTAAGGCCTATTTTAGTGAGATGTTTCTTTCTTTTTAGCTATCTGCTTACTATAACATCAGGTGATGCTACTTCTGTTTTTTTTTCTTATGCCGACCGGATCATGCTTCTTTATCCTTTGTGCTCTTTGTGTCACTGTTAGTTTACCTATTTACTATGCGTGATATTTTTATTGCTTACTATTGGGTGGTCTCCAATGGGTTCATTATGTTTGACAAAGTCGTTAAAAGGGAAATACATTACGTTATGTGTGGTTATTTATGCATGTTTATTCAAGTATGTTGAGCAAAATTTGCTTATAAATAAATGTATTGTCATGACACCTTTTTGTGAGAGCTAACTTGATTATATGGGTTCTAATCTGACATATTGTATACAGGGCAAGAAAAGGAGAGATACAGTCTGCATTGCCCTTGCTGATGAAACATGTGATGAGCCAAAGATCAGGATGAACAAGGTTGTTAGGACAAACTTGAGGGTTCGTCTTGGTGATGTTGTGTCTGTGCACCAGTGCCCAGATGTTAAGTATGGAAAGCGTATCCATGTTCTTCCACTGGATGACACTATTGAAGGTGTCACGGGAGACTTGTTTGATGCATATCTGAAACGTAAGTTCTGTTTATGATTTGTAGTTTGAGTATATGATTCATTGCTTATAGTTTGATTCCAGTTCTAGCTAGCCTCCATGACATGTATTATGTATGCAGGGAGTTACTTAACTTGTATAACATAGAACGTTTGTTCCTTAGTTTTGCACTTCCACTGATAATCTTAATATTGGGTAGCTAGTTGATTCTATTGAGTTTGTAACAGTAACTTTGCCACTTTCTATCATGTTTGCAGTGTTGTTGTTGTTGGTTTGGTTTGTTTGTTTGTTTTTTTTTTTTTTTTTTGTTTTTTTCCCCTTAATTTGATCTTTAATTGGGCGTCAATGCGATTTTTGCAGCCTACTTTTTGGAGGCATACAGACCTGTGAGGAAAAATGACCATTTCCTTGTTAGAGGAGGGATGAGAAGCGTAGAGTTCAAGGTGATCGAGACTGATCCTGGGGAGTACTGTGTTGTTGCTCCAGACACTGAAATCTTTTGCGAGGGTGAACCCATTAAGAGGGATGACGAGGATAGGTTGGATGAAGTCGGTTATGATGACGTAGGAGGTGTCAGGAAACAAATGGCCCAGATTCGTGAATTAGTCGAGTTGCCATTAAGGCACCCTCAACTTTTCAAGTCTATTGGAGTTAAGCCTCCAAAGGGAATTTTGCTCTACGGACCTCCTGGTTCTGGAAAGACATTGATTGCCCGGGCTGTTGCTAATGAAACCGGAGCATTCTTTTTCTGCATCAATGGGCCAGAAATCATGTCCAAGTTGGCCGGAGAGAGTGAAAGTAATCTCAGGAAGGCATTTGAAGAGGCTGAGAAGAACGCCCCATCAATTATCTTTATTGACGAGATTGATTCAATTGCTCCTAAGAGAGAGAAGACTAATGGTGAAGTTGAGAGGAGGATTGTGTCGCAGCTTTTGACACTTATGGATGGATTAAAATCCCGTGCACATGTTATCGTAATGGGGGCGACAAATCGCCCAAACAGCATTGATCCTGCTCTCAGAAGGTTTGGTAGGTTCGATAGGGAGATTGACATTGGTGTGCCAGACGAAATTGGCCGTCTTGAGGTTCTCCGTATCCACACAAAGAACATGAAGCTTTCTGAGGATGTAAGTATACTTTGTCGAAATACTCATTTTCAAGCCACAAAACATTTGGTTGATCACTAACATTAAATAATAATTTTTGCAGGTCGATTTGGAAAAAATATCTAAAGAGACACATGGTTATGTTGGTGCTGACCTTGCTGCTCTTTGCACTGAAGCTGCACTTCAGTGCATTAGAGAAAAAATGGATGTTATTGACTTGGAAGATGAAACCATTGATGCCGAGATTCTGAATTCCATGTCGGTCTCAAATGAACATTTCTCAACTGCTCTTGGAACAAGCAACCCATCTGCTCTTCGTGAGACGGTATGATGATATACACCGTTTTTATTTACAGTTTACAACATTATTTAAATTAATCTTCACTTTTGGTTTTGAGACAGGTTGTTGAAGTTCCCAACTGTAGCTGGGACGATATTGGAGGCCTTGAGAATGTCAAGCGTGAGCTTCAAGAGGTATGGAAAACAAATCACTTTTTGAACTTTTAATAGGTTTGAAATGTATTATGTTACTAAAACTTTTGTTTTTATATACAACAGACGGTACAATATCCCGTGGAGCATCCAGAGAAATTTGAGAAGTTCGGTATGTCACCATCCAAAGGAGTTCTTTTCTATGGTCCTCCTGGATGTGGAAAGACACTTCTGGCCAAGGCTATTGCAAATGAATGCCAAGCAAATTTCATTAGTATCAAGGGACCTGAATTGCTAACTATGTGGTTTGGGGAGAGTGAAGCGAATGTTCGTGAAATCTTTGACAAAGCCAGAGGATCTGCACCATGTGTTCTTTTCTTTGATGAACTCGACTCCATTGCAACTCAGGTGCATAAGTACACTTTCATATAGACATTTATTCACATGACTTTCAAGATTGGGAATTTGTATAAAGTGTTGTGTTTATTGCAGAGAGGAAGCAGTTCTGGTGATGCAGGTGGTGCAGCTGACAGAGTTTTGAATCAGCTTTTGACTGAGATGGATGGAATGTCCGCAAAAAAGACTGTTTTCATAATTGGAGCCACCAACAGACCTGACATCATTGACCCTGCACTACTTCGTCCAGGACGTCTTGATCAACTTATCTACATCCCCTTACCAGATGAGGACTCCCGTCACCAGATTTTCAAGGCTGCAATGAGGAAATCCCCTGTTGCTAAGGATGTTGATTTAAGAGCTCTTGCCAAGTACACTCAAGGCTTTAGTGGGGCTGATATTACTGAGATTTGCCAACGTGCCTGCAAGTACGCAATAAGAGAGAACATTGAGAAAGTAAGCTTAAGATCTTTGTTTTGATTTATATGCTTCGTTTCTTGTTTCTTGTTGGACGACTAATGAGAACCATGTCTTTTATTGCAGGACATTGAGAGGGAAAGAAGGAGGAGCGAGAACCCCGACTCAATGGATGAGGACGAGGATGAGGTGGCAGAAATCAAGGCTGCTCACTTTGAGGAATCCATGAAATACGCACGCAGAAGTGTGAGTGATGCTGATATTCGCAAGTACCAGGCGTTTGCTCAGACATTGCAACAGTCGAGAGGATTTGGGTCTGAATTCAGGTTCTCAGAAGCAACATCTGGTGGGACTGCTGCTGCTGACCCGTTTGCTGCTTCTGCTGGAGGAGCTGACGATGATGATTTATACAATTAAGTCTTATAAATTATCCTTTAAATGTCATGTTTATGAAAGAAATACACTTGCAGGATCTCCAATTTGTGCATTTTCGTCAAAGCATTATGCTTCTCTCGATGGTAGAGATAACTTATTTGCTTATGCATGATCTCTTTTGGAGTCTTTATCTTTTGAACATATGTTTATGTATGGTTTACATTACACTTTCTTTTGCTCGGAAATAGTACAATTCGTGTTTTAAGTTGAATTGTTGGGTTTTCAAATTTTATCAAGCTCATATGGTGGTGGTTTTTGAATCATAATGTATGTGTATGGCTGGAGCTTTGGAGGTTAGGGCATTACAATGATCATTCCATAGTCCCTAGGAATTTGGTTCTTAACATGTTCTAGTTCCATATAGAGCCATGATAGGATAGTCAGTTTGGCAAACAAAAACAGGTCAGACATTTGGAGGTTATGGCATTACAATGATCATTCCAGTCCCTAGAAATTTGGTTCTTTAATATGTTAAAAGTTCAGAGCCCAAGATAGGATGGTCAGTTTGGCAAACACAAACAGGACAGAGAATTTGAAGTGGGAACTTGGGTGCTTTTGACGTTACAACCTCATAGGCAAGTCACAGTCAGACAAGGTCACACAAGTTAAATGCAAAATACTTTGGGCCCTTTAAAGTGTCAATTAAAGGAGTGCAAAGGAGAAGTAACTGAAAGTGGGACATTACCTGTTTGTGATGCAGAAGGTGAATGATTGCAATGCCAATAGCTACTTGATAGGAAGCTGGGAAAAGTGAACAACGGACCAGTGACTTGTGTGCTTGTTCAGTGGTCAAATCTTGAAAAGGAAGAAGCTACTTGGGAGCTACACCATGACATGATCAAGAGGTTCCCTCAGTTTGATCAAGCTTAGTTTTTTGAGGACAAAAAGAATCTCAAGAGGGATCAGGGATAGATTGATACATGTACAATTGTGTTAATAAGCTGTTGGCACGTGAGGGGTTTTAAACTACACACGTGAGGTGCACGTGGCTTGTCCACAACTGACTTAACAACTTTTGGCACAAAAACCATTCCTTTAAATAGTTGTTAATCAATTCATGCCGCAACATCTAAGCCTAGGAAGCAAGTCCATCTTCTAGAAACTGAAGAATGCAATGACGATTTAATTTTTACAGTGGAACCGGGGTGGGATGAATGGATGATTATTGCTTACAATCATTAAAATTGAATCGTCCTGAAATAAAAGATGCTTGACATGTCCGAATGTAATCAAGTTCAGTCAAAGATGTAGGTCATTATGTTTAATTATTGTATAATTAATGTACCTTTATGTCATAATTGAGTCACGAGCCATTTGTAAAATAATGAAGTCAATAATGGCTCCCTGAAATATGCTAGAAGGCATATTCCCTAGTTTGGGTTGCCTATAAATGGCATTTGCATTTCTTTGTATCGATCATCCGATCACCCACCAAAAACCTCTTACCATCACCATTTTAAAATATTCAAGCTTTCGCATTTTTAATTAAAAATGTGTGTTTAACTTGTACTTTAAAGTTTTAGTTTTTGAACTTTGGCACAAGATAAAAAAAATTCTGAGAAATATAAGTTTTATCTTGGTAGCTTTTGATCATTGTAAAATGTAACCTTCTTTCTCTTGTATTCTGTAAACAATCATTCCACAGTTGTAAAGTAATTCAATTTCGAAACCAATTCACCCCATTTGGATTCCTGGTTGTTTTACTTATTTGATATTCGAGTTTTTACTAATTCCTGGATTAAATACTATCATTTCATTTCAGTAGATATCAAGACAGTACCTAAAGAAATGGTTTATGTCAGACATTTGACCTCATAAGATTATTATCGCTAATAGTTTGTAACATAAAATTATTTTTATCAAATTAAACAAAGAAAAATGATATTTCGTCTTACTATTTGTGCCTACAAATCTTCCTACTTGCATGATTGTGACAAGTGAAGTGATCAATGAACTAAGTCTAAGAGAGAAAATTAATGCACAGCATATGTTATATGATTGTATATTTGTGTATGACTTACAAGGATAAGTAAAAATGTTATGCAAAAGGGGACCTGTGGCTGGATTGAATCCTTCTCAGGGAATTCTGATTTATTGGCAAAGAGGCCCTGGTAAAGCTCCCAGGCGACGTATTTTTTTTGAAACGAGGACCTCGGTGGCTTATCACCGGCAGTCTGTTCAGGGTTCCAAACTCCTAACATGCTATCAATGTCCATGTCTTCCAGATTCTTTAAATTCAAATTGAAAGACATTAGAATTCTTAATTCTCTACAACGTCTAGATGATAAAAAGTCGAAGTATTTCGAATTGTTTGTTGACACGGACATAACAATGCTCATAAACAAATCCATAAATAATTTCTGCACATCTTGTTTATACTTGAACTATATACTTCATGGTCCAGCCCACAAGCTACTCAGCCCAAAACACAGAAACCCCAAAACATAACTACTTATAGAAACACAAAAAAAGTCAAAAAAACACTTTGAAACACAAAAATGTCAATCCAAAAAACAATCCTCCAAGACCTGAAGACACTAAAAAAACTAACCAAATTCCCAATCACCACCAAAAGAACCAAAAACAAAACACCTTACAGAAAACTAACCAACATCCTCACTTCCATCACTCCAACCACCACCACTTCCATCCTTCCATCACTCACTTCCACCACTATCAAATCAATACTCACTAACCCAAATATCAAAACCAGAAAATGCTTATCTTTATTCAACACCATCTCACAAAACCCATCTTTAATACCCTTCAACCTTGAAATTGACCATTTTGTGACACTTATTTGCAGGTCTATCAAATCAAGAAAATTTGAAGATGCTGAAAAGATTGCAACTTTATTGCTAATTGATGGTAAATTTAGATACCCTTTTGAGGAAATTGTTTGTTTTTTAAGAAATGAGTGTTGTTTTTATAAAAGATTTGTGCCTAAAATGATGAATATGATTATGAAAGTGTATGCTGATAATGGGATGTTTAGTGAAGGGTTTGAGGTTTTTGAGTATATGAGGGAAAATGGGGTTGAGATTGATGAGAAGAGCTGTACTGTGTTCTTGGTTGAGGTTGTTAGAGGTGAGGAGTTAGGGTTTGGGTTGGTTTTTTATGATAAGATGGTGGAGGCAAATATCGATGTTTCGGTTTATTCTTTGACTGTGGTTGTGGATGGTTTGTGTAAAAATGGGGAGGTTAGGAGGGGTATGGAGTTGGTTGAGGAGGGTGTGGTTAAGGGCGTTAGGCCGAATGTGATTACTTTTAATACGTTGATTGACGCGTGTTGTAAGAGATGGAAGTTTGATGAGTTGGAGGAGATTTTGGCGTTGATGGAGAAGGAAGGTGTGGAGCTTGATTTGAAAAGTTATAAGTTTTTGATTGACGGGTTTTTGAGTAGTGGGAAAGTTGGCGATGCCGAGAGGTTGGTTATGGAGATGTGCGATAAGGAGGTGACTGTCGAGATGTATATGTGGAATTTGATTATTGTTAAGTATTGTAAGATGGGGAGGATGGAAAGTGCGTTTGAGGTCTTTGATAATATGATTGAGAGAAATGTTGTTCCTAATGCAGAAACGTTTCGGATATTGGTTAGTGGGATTTGTGGGATTGGGGAGATGGAAGCAGCAAAAGAGTTGGCGGATAAGTTACAGAGGAAGGATATTGAATTGGGTCATGATGTTTTTGATGATTTGATTGACGGGTGTTGTAAAAAGGGTAATTTTGATGATGCTGTTGAACTGCTTTCGACAATGGAGAAGAAAGGTTTGTTTGGTGATGTGCGTTTGTATAATATGGTTATCACTGGTTTATGTGAGTTGGATCGTGTTGAAGAAGCAACTAGATTTTTGAGCTTTGTCGTGAAATGTGGTGCTAACCCTGATTATTTTATCAAGTTTATAAAAGATGCAAAATAAACATGTTAGACATCTAAGTACACCTTAAAGCCGAGACCTTCACAGAAGAAACTTTTTTACAACATTGGAAGTGATAGTTATTAGTTTAGCTATCCTTCATCTTCACACACAAAGTCACTAAAGTTCCAAGTTTACAAAGAAGACAAGCCAAAAAACCGAAGTTAAGGATGATCAGGAGATAATGCAGCAGCAACTCTCCTGTGGGTTGGGCTCACTAGTCCATCCTTGCCAAAGCTTGAAATGCTGTGAGACCGTCTCTTGACTTTTAGACTTGCAGAGGACACGAGTCTTCTCTCCCTGATGATACTCCGGCTTGGATGCGTCGAATCTGGGCTTGGCTCACTTTTGGCCCTCAAGAAACGGTCCAGATTTTGACTGTACTTGTCCCCATGGTCATGTTTGGTGGGAGATGCAAGCCTATGGTTAGAGTCGAATTCATCATCAGTGAAGTAACCATTCTCTTGAATATCCTGCATAGCAAGATCGTCATACTCCTCGTCTGATTTGGTTGACTCCTCATCCACTGAACCTTCCATCTGCATTATTAGAGGAATAGAAAACACCAATCAACACGATGCTGTAAAGAATCGAAACCAGAATCAAAAGAATCATCATGTGAATGGATACACTGGTACCTCTTCATGCATATGTGCTTTCGCATCATCACTAAGATCCTCATCGCTATCCACCTCGAGATGATCATCTCCCTCTTCATCACTTCCATACACCGATTGCTCCTCCTTCAACTGAAAGTCATACAAAAGTCAATGTCATTATAACTTTGAAAAGAAAAGGAAAGTGAGAATGAAATGTACCTCTTTAGCAGGTCCATCAGAGGCCTTAGGTGAACTACAACATGACGATTGATATCTACTCCCATTGTCGGTAAGCTCACCTCTCGACTCATCAATGCTGCTAGCGCGACTAGTGCAACCAAGATCAGTTGGCCAAGCACTAATCCCAAAATTACCGAATTGTAGATTAACTGGTTCAGCTTTTCCAATCTGCAACGGTCCATAATCAGGATGTCCTATAATCGGCTTTCCGTCAGCATCTACAGAATGTACAGGCCATGCTTTTGCAACAGAGCCATCATCATTTAGAAGCGCCATTAAACTCCTTGAAGAACCTTGTCTTTGAATCAATTGAAACATTCCTTTTGACGTTAAAGAGTTGGCTACACATTGATTTCTGTACTCTTCATCGATTACGATAACTGTATTGGTGGTTGGGTCACAAAGCTGTTCGCCTGCTTCACGTCTTCTTAAGCTGCTGAAAACTGTGGCGTGTATTGCAGCAACACTCTTGTCCACATTTGTGTTATTTACTTTTGGAACTAAATGTTTGTCTGCTCTTTTGCAAAGGTACTCTTGTATTGTTCTGATATTTCTTATATACTTTACATACTTGTTTTTAGCAGGATCTAAAGTCATATACTTTGCACGAACTGCAAATCTTTCCATGTGTTTGTCCTCGTTTGTTATGTATATCATGAATGGTATGATTGAAGGATGTTTTTTCATTAATCCCATCTGCATATTGTAACAAGATTTGCATTAGACCTTAATAAAAAAAAAAAAAAAAAAAAAAAAAAAAAAAAAAAAAAAAAAAAAAAAAAAAAAAAACCCCAGATGTCCAAAGGGAAAACTTTTTATACCACAAAGTTAAGGCTCAAGTGAACACCCTCTACGACCACTGATTCTTTACGCTCTTCCCATGCTGTGATGAGTCGATCAAGACTATCAATGACCATCTCACTTTGTGCTTTAAACCCTTCGATTGCCATTTGTTTTGGGCTAATTAAGTCAACTGTAGCAGAAGTATCTTTAAGTGATGGTTGGGGTGAAGTTTCAAACGTTGCATTATTGAAATGTGATTGAGGTGAAACACTTCCGTGTTTCTTTGCTTTTCTTTTGGCTTTGGCTTCTGAAACAGCCACTGGATCAAGATGCTCTCCTGCATGGTAGGTAGAAGACCAGAGAAGTGGATTTTGTTTTTCTTCAACAAAGCTCCTCATCATGTGCCGAATGGAGTCTGTAGATATAACCGTTGTGATCCCTAACCTGCTTGCCTGCACATACAATATGAGAGTTTTAGCACCCAAAAGAAGTAATTAACATATTCAAACTGCAGTCACAAATTATAATTTTTGAAGATTTTGTGTACAAGTCTAAGAACTTGTTGGCACAAAATAAACCAAAAAGCTAAAGAAGGGCATCAGGCAGGATGGATTTACCAGCAAAGCAGACAAAGTAGATTTGCCACATCCACTGGTGCCACAAAGTAGAACTGTCACAGATTCCTTTCTTTCCCTGATTCTGTAGTAAAAGCAAGGCATGGGGTATTAAATTCGTGTACTCACCCTGACCTCAATATCCACACTCACAAATGCAAACATGCCAACACGAAAAAGACATTGGAAAAAGAAAATTCTAAAGATTAGACAACAAAAGTCGTAGAGACCAGTTATAGTGCAGCGTATCTCTTAAGAATAAAGCATTGATGTTATGTTTGATACTGAAATCTTTTATTAACTTAAATAATAATTAAAAGGCGGCATCAATTTTGCTCTATCACTAATGGATGCTTACACAGTTACAACGTTGATGATTAAACAATGTAGATTAATCAAACAATTATCAGGGATGATAAATTACCTGCAAGCTAGAACCAAATCAGCCCTCTGATTAGGACCGACATACTTGTATTCAGCCAAAGCGTCACATACTACATCTATAAACCTCCTCCTTTTGACAATAACCGTTGTCCGCTTTTTGTATGATTCAAACGGTATGCTCCTTATTTTGTCATCATTCTTTAACACATTACTGCTGCTACTACCTCCTTCCTTATCCGACCGACTATTCTCTTTCCCAGTATTAACTTTCAAGAAATCGTTTCCAGTTTTAATCACACCCATTGCAGCTAAAGTATCCGCTAAGCATTCTGTTCTCATAATCTCAAATACCCTTTGACTAATCTGGTAAAAAAAAGCATATTGTATTCAGCACTTGTCGTAAACATATTTTCTTGGACTAATTTACGGGATGTTTGGAATTGCGCTTATCTCGTGTTGATACAGCTAACAAGCAGTTTTAAAGTTCTTTGGGATTGTTTGACCAAATTGTTCATCTAACTGTTTTGAATAAACATAAGTTTCTTTTATTTAATGGCAAAGACCTACATCCCTATCATACACCTTTTATCACACCTATTATTTCAATAGAAACTTGTAAACCCACAACCTGTTGGTTGATGGAACACCCACATATACCATCAAGCCAAAAGCCAGTTTGGTAAATCCAAATCTAATCTCAAACATCCCCTTCATTAGTCCAAAATGCATAACACCAAAGTATCATAAGCACTCATAATCAGTAACATGCATGATGACATATAAACTATCATAATTCTTGACTTAATCTTTTTTTTTTAACATGATTCTTGATTTAATGACAAGAAAAGAAGGTGAGCAAACCTTAAAAGAATGTCTAGCTTTACAACCCATCAACTGCAAAGTGCTTTGAAGAACATGTCGTGTATACCTAAACGTAGACAATCCATCATCACCATCTTCCACAACTATATACAACAATTTTGCAACCTCCATCCTATAACCTGCTACACATATATATATTACCATAAATATTTATAAAAACATAACAATGCAGTTAGATTCATAAAAAAAAGAAAAGAACAAAGATTCCTTACGTGGAAGATGTTTTTTTATAAAGAATCAAAGATGGGCATTATGTGAATCTAGGAACATTGTGATTGTTTTCACTTGAATATAGATATATTATAAGAAGAACATTGTGTGTATGTGTTTTTGAAGGTGTGTCATGAGGCTCCACGCATCAGCGTATGCAGCACTCCACGAGTCGTCTTCTCCTCGTTCTTGTTTTTGTTTTGGTTTTTGTGTTTTGTGTTGGTGTTTTTCTCTCTCTATATATGTCTGTCGGGAAATTTGTTGAATTTAGGGTGAAAATTCCAAACCCTACCCAATACCCAAGAACAATTCTCGGCTTTTTATTTAATCTTCTTCTTTCGGTCCAACTTACATTTTTTATATTTTTAACTTTCTTATTGTTTTTATTGTATCGCCACTACTCCTTATATTATGTTATTTATCCTTTAATTACCAACTTTATTGTACTTAATCAGGATAAAAAAGGGTCTAGTTGAACAATAAGATATATGTCTAATTTTTTACGGAAAAATGATTAAGAGTAAATTACACCATTGGTCCCCAAATCGGATCCAATTCACGCATTTGGTCCTAAATTCTCAAAATTCGCATGTTGAGTCCTAAATTTTTTTCATTAACTTCGTTGTTGGTCAAATTTTGATAACGCTTGTTAAAAATGTTGTTAGCTGTAAGAGTTTTTTCGTCTTTTGTTGATAGTGGTGGTGATAAAATGATGATGGCGGTGGATGTGACTTAGATGATGATGATGTTAGTGGTGGTAATGAGGTAATGGTGTTAATTTTAGGAGTAAATTACATACTCTTGTTATTTAACATCATGCTTATTGTTTCAATAATATACACAAATGTCCAATTTACTCACTACACAAATTATTATCGTTTGAATAATAGTGACGGCGACAATGTTGGTGGTGATGGCCTGGTAGAAGCGGTGGTGAACAGAGAGTGGTGGTGGGTGAGAGGTTGAAGAAGAGAGGTGGTTAGATTCTAAAATTCTAGAATTGAAAAGTTCAAGGATCAACGGTGTTAATGGGGTGTTTGGACAAGAAATACCAATCTCGTTACCACAATTCATCACCAAACAAACTCATTCCATAATTCATCACCAAAAAAGAAAGCATCATCTCATAGTTTTATCACAAACACATCAAATTTACATTACATTAAATCAAGTAACTACATTTGCTTCATTTTCCCCAACATGAACAAAATGTGGTACAAAAGTGGCAAACAAGCCCATGTTTGAACAAAATACAAGTACCCAAAATATGCACATAAAATGTTTTTCCAGTTTACAATAACAAACTGGGACATCAAGGATTTTCCTCTAGTGTAGATCACACACTAGTGAACACTTGACCAATATTTTGGTTCAAGATTCTTTTGCTTTTGCGTGTTGGTGGAGTAAATTGTTGAGTTCCTACATTTGTTCTGTGACATTGGATGGCTAAGTTCCAGTATTTCCTTCAACATTACAAGTTGTAACAAGTTTAGATTGATTTTTTTTTTTTTTTTTTTTTTTTTTTTTTTTTTTTTTTTTTTTTTACATAAATTCCAATATCATAAAAACCAGGTTACCTTCATTTGAGTTTGGTGAAAGCATAGAGTGCTGCTGAACTGCATTGTCTAATATTGTGTATGTATCACCACATGTTATTCCAAGTTTGCCACATCTCATTCCTACTACACAAGCTCTTAGTCCAAGTATGCGACCTCTCATTCCAACTGTCCTTGCTGTGACATTGGATGGCAATTGCTGCTGATAGATTATTGTTGATACAAGTGAAACAAGTTTAAAAGTAAAACGGGATTACCTTCAACATTGCAAGTTCTGACTATCCTTTTACCTTTATTATCATTGTCTGCAATTGCTCTTAGTGCAAATATGCAACCTCTCATTCTATTTGTCCTTTTAGCTTTCTTATCTTTTTTTGCAATTGTCCTTTTAACTTTGTTATCTAATATTGTGTTGGAATGTAGGAGACAAGAATGTTGTAATTGTAAAGGTGATGGTGTGTAAGAAGTTGAGTGTTGGATAAGTAAACACAAGCAAAGGATATTCATATTTCAAATTTCAAATTTGATAATCCTTAATTAAGCCACAATTAGTGTATTCACTAATCACCTTGATGCAAGTAAGATAAGTGATTTGCATCTTAAGTAAAACATTAACCCGTAAAAGGGAAAGTGGCATTTACACAAAAGTGGCCTTGACTTAATTGACCAATAAGGGAGTAAACCCGTTACGTGATTAGCAAAAGACATATGCAAGGATTATGGTCACTTTAATACTTTCATTTGAAGGTTTAGTGAAAGTAAGAATCTCCTAGGTTTGAGAAAAACATTTTGGATTTGGCTAATAGCTTTTAGAAAGAAAAAAAAAAAAAAAAAAACATTTTTAAGTTGGTAATTTGTAAAACAGGATGATTTGTTTTGGTAATTCTCTAAGTCCAAATCTTGATGCGAGTTTACCTAACATCTCAAATATCATGCACTAACCTGTATTGAAAGATCCACTTTAGTCGGGTAAGAGGAAAACCTACTTGGAAAAACCAAAAGCTCACCAACCTGCCCCCGGCAGGCTGGTCTAGCGCGACAGGTCTGGTGATGGTGTGTTTCCTGTATTTAGCTATCGTTCGTGATTTTAAAGTGTTTCCTAATATATATTTGTCATCATTAAAACATAAAGGAGACCTTAGCTATCAATTGCGCCAACAGAAAGGATTAAGGTTTAAGTCAATTTTGTGTGAGAAGAAAAAGAACCAATGGACAAAGAGATTATCTTTCAGAGTTCCCTGAGGATTGTGTTAATACAAATATCGCCTAAAAATGTTATTTATGTTTTACGATCTTTGTTAAGTTTTGTTAATGACAAAGTATGAACTTTAGCTATGAGTAAATCATCACTTTAAGTGTTTAAGTCTTGTTTAACTAAGGTTTACATTTCCTTTTAAACAAAACATTATTTTTATTTCTTAAATTAGAAAGTATCTTGTCACATCACATTTATTTCTTAAAATACTAATGTCATATCACATTTAGGGCAAGCTTTGTCAATATACATTTATGGTAAGAAAATGTGTTTGACTTACTATGTAGTTGCTTGCAAGTTTAGTGTTTGACTAGATGTTATGAGATGTGACATTGTTTGGTTTGCAATGTGTAATGAGATGTGACCTTGTTTGGTTTGGAAGATTTATTGCAAAACCAACTGTAGCCCTGACGGAACCTTGGGGGTACACGGGCGGAACCCATGTGAGGGTTCCGCCTGATCCGCCAGACCTGTAGAATGGTTTGCTATAAATATCAAACCATTTGTTAGTTTTGTGTAACCCCTTTAGGACATATTTTCACATACTCTCTCAAACTAACTCAGTAACATTTGACTTGTGTGACTCTCTTATGTAGCAAGGGACTTCACAAGATCATTCAAGAAGTTACAAGCTTCAACTCTAAAGTTGCAAGTCTTGTTAGCTTTGTCATGTATAAGCTTTGGTAGTTTATACTTCATTTGTAACATGTATGTAGAAGTGATTGGTTAGTATTTTAGGCCTCAAAATACGTAGTGTGTCGGGAGTTGTTGTACCCTTGTAAAAGAACTAACGGGAGTGGTTGTACCCTTGGTAAAGAACTCAACATCTAGCTTAGTGTCGATAAAAGTGTAAGCGACGATGGGAGTGGTTGTACCCGTGTAAAAGAACTCGACATCTAGCTTAGTGTCGGTAAAAGTGTAAGTGACGTTGTAAAGGTTTTCTCCGCCGGTGAAAGGAGCTTGTTGATTAGTGCTTATAACTCTCGAGTTGGACACTCGGGGCGTGGATGTAGGGCAAGGAAAAAGAGTCCTTGTAGCCGAACCATGATAAACAATCGTGTTTTGGTTTGATCGTTTCTTTCTTTATCTTTGCTTATTACATGTTGTCGTTTAGTTAGAATCGCTAATCACATATAACGCTTTTCAAAGAACTAAACAAGCAAAGTTAGGATCATCATAAGTAAAGCTTTTCAAAGTATGAAACAAGTAAAGTTAGAATTGTCATTCACATGAAAAACTTTTCAAAGAATCAAACATATAACATTGTGTTTATATATTTAAGCAAACGTAAAGTTTTTAAAGGATAGTCAAGCTAAAAAGGATACAAAAAGCGGTAAACTATTCAACCCCCCTTATAGTTTTCCACAGATTGGATAATAATTTGCCTTCCAAATTTGAAATTCAAAATTCAAAAACTAGTGTTGTGACTATGTGATAGGGAATAGTGTTGAAGTGGTGAAAGGAGGAGACAATAGCATGTGTATTAGTCTTTATCTAAGATGGGGAGACAAGGTGATGATGGAGGAGCCTATTCTCTTTTAAGGGAGACAAGATATGATTCAAATTGTGGAAGAACAGTGTTTTAGAGGGAAAATATTAACTTGGGGACCAAGGGGGAGTGATTTAAGGAATGGTGTCTTTGACTAAAGAACAATGCAAGCCAAAAGGAGCCTATGTTGATAATATGGGAGACAAGCATGGTAAGAAGGTGGTTTTGTTCTAGAATGTGAGTCAAAGGGTTGTGGAAAGAGCCTTTGCTCATTGTGTGGGAGACAAGAAGTGGTGGAGGTATTATGAGATATGGAAGTGGTAAAAGTGTTGATGGAATGGGAGACCAACAGTGGTGGAAAGGTGAGGAGGAGTGTAGAAGAGATTGAGTTTTGGACAAGTAAGGATGCAAAGATGATTCCTATTTTAAAATTCAAATTTCAAACATAAAATTCAAAATTCAAATGTTATAATCCTCAATAGTCCACAATTAGGCAAGTTAACTAATCACATTAATGTAACAAGGTTAAGTACCTTGCATGCATAAGTAAAACATTATCCCATAAGAGTAAATTACATTTAACAAAGTGAGCTTAACTTATACGATCAATAAGGGAGTAAAACCTTTACATGATTAGCTAAGTCATGCGTAAAGAATATGGCCATTTGAAGGTTTTATGAAAACATTAATCTCCTAGGTTTGATAAAACATTAGGGTTGGCTAATGAATTCTTAGAAAACGTTTTCGAGTTAGCATTTTTTAAAATGGGAGGAGGTATTTTGGTCATCTCTTTACATCCCAATCTTGTTCTGAGTTTTTAAAACATCTTAAATATTATGTACAAACTTGTATTGAAAGGCCAACTTTTGTCGGGTAAGAGGAAATCCCACATTTGAAACCGAGCGCGCATAACCAGCATCTAGAGCGCAAGCCTGGTGTGCCTGATTTGGTGTTGTGTGCATTTTTTGTTTTAGTGTATCGTTAGCGATTTTAAGTGTTTCCTAATATATGTTTGTTATCAATAAAATATAAAGGAAATTGTTAATACAAATATCGTCCAAAAACGTTATTTATAGTTTACGATCTTTGCTAATATTTTGTTGTAGACAAAGTATAAACTTTATTTTCTAGCAAAGTATAACTATAGTATAAGTCTCACATATAGAAACTTTATTTCTAAGTAAACATTACATTTGCTACATGATTCATTGTTTATCTAACAATGTTGGTAGCATATTAAGTGTCAAAACATATTTAGTAAGTTTTACTAAATATTGTGTCCTATTGAGTTATATGTCTTCAAACATCTTTAGTAACTCAATCACTTAGTAAAAACACATCATACAAACATTAGTCCCTATTTGTACAAGAATACTTTTACAAGTTCACTTTCATATTAGTAACAGCCTAAAAGTAGAAATATACATCTACATCTTGCATTGCATCACACATGTCTTGTCAAAGCTCTTTGTAAATCTTTTTAAAAGATCTCATGCATATTTGGAAAGATTCTTACTCAACATAGTTGACTTAAAGGTGATTAGACTTGTCATAGATATGGAAAGATTTCTTGGAAGGAACTCTGTCAGCTCTGGCGGAACCCTGGGAATACAAGGGTGGAACCCTTGATTTGGTTTTGCCTGATCCGTGGCGTAGCTGTTTGGTTCTCCTATAAATAGCAAGTCACATTCAAGAAATCTTTCATCACTTTTAGCTATATTACACACATACACTCTCATCTCTATCAATTTAACTCAGTTGTATCTCACTTGTGTGATTCTCTTTTGTAGCAAAGAAGTCCTCAAGTTCATCTGAAAAGACTACAAGCTTCAACACAACGTTGCAAGTCTTGGTAGCTTTGCATTGTGTAAACTCTTATAGTTTATACATCATTTGTTTGTATATTGTCTATAGTGATCGGTTAGTATTTTAGTCCTTAAAATACATAAAGTATAGGGAGTGGTTGTTTCCGTTGAAAAAGAACTCGACATCTAGCTTAGTGTCGGAAATACTGTATAGGCGACATTAGGAGTGGTTGTACCTTGGTAAAAGAACCCGGTACTTAGCTTTGTACCGGATAAAGTGTAAGCGACAATTGTAAGGTTTTCTCCGCCGAGAAGGGAGCTTGTTGACTAGTGGAGGATACTCTCGAGTTGGATACTCGGGGGGTGGAGTAGGGCAAGGAAAAAGAGTCTTTGTAGCCTAACCACGATAAACACTTGTGTTGTGGTTTGATCTTTTCTTACATTACTTATTGTTTATTAGTTTTGATTGTTGGTTACACGTAAAGTTAACAAAGTAAATCAAGTTAAAAAGCGGTAAACTATTCAACCCCCTTCTAGTTTCCACAGAAATCTTCGCCATCATTTGCTCCAACAAAGTACCATCCTGAAAATTAGACAACAATATTGTAGAACCGTAGGGGGGGGGGGGTGAATACGGTTTCTTCGGCTTTTAAGACGTTTAAAAACTTTAAGCCTCAAAGAAAACCAAGTGTTTGTATAATAAATCCAAACAACCACAAACACAACCAAAGTATATAAAGCGAGTAAAGAGAGACACCACGATATATACTGGTTCGGGATGGGGGGTTTATACCATCCGTACGTCCAGTTGAGAATCCACGACACCGATACTATACCACTAGTATAATCCTTTCGGTAGACTACAAACCGTTACAATTCACTCCACCGATATTCACCAATATTGATGCTCACAAAGAAGGAGTTACTCCCACGGTATTCCGCAGCTCGGAAACCACCCTAAAGAATCTCGTGATTCGACTTACACTATGGGTCACCAAGACCACTACCTACCAAAACTTCCCACCGGAAGTATCAAACCCCAACTAGATCCCCAATGATCTAGGCTTGGTCACCAAGACACAAGACTTCCCTTACAACCAATTTGAATGAATATAAGTTTCTTTAAACCAAGCCCTAATCTAACCTAGTGACTCGATTCTAATAGAAAGGGTATTTAGAAGAAAACCCTCGACACAATCACAAGAGTGGATTAGGTTCTTGTGATTCTTCCCTTGCAAGAATATGTGTTCTTTCAAAGATGACAGGAGAGAAAGATTAAGAACATAAAATATGTGTAGTAGACTTAGAGGGTAGAGAGAAAGAGATTAGAGAAAGAAATTAGAGAGAAAGAATGTTTTTCAAGGGGTGAGGAATACAAGAGCCAAGATGGGGTATTTATAGGCCAAGACCCAAACTTGGGAATAATTTACCGTGGTTGGCGCGTCACCTACGCGTCGACACGTGGGCCAGGACCACCGTACATTTTTCCCAAGTGTTGGGTGTTGGTCATTTTTAATACCTAACCTTGCTAAACCCCCAATTGTACTTCACACATTAACCTTGACATTATTCATCCTCAAGGACAATCAACTCTAATAGCCATTTTGTAAAAATCATTTGTGAAGTGTTTAAGTAAAAGCCAATTATCAAAGTGAGAGAGAGAGAGAGAGAAGGGATAATTGAATAGGGGTAGTTTGAGCATTCCTCACATGGCATAGAAAAGAGAGAAAAGAATATGCCATGGTATATTCCTTTGCTTGGAAAGGAAGTGTGGATGTTGGGATGAGTGAGAGAGTTAGGTTGAGTTATGAGGTAATCATGGTTAGGTTAGAAGTGTGTAGAGACAAAACCATGGTTAGGTTAAAGGGTATATCCAAGGGAATATTCCATCCTTGGTGTGGTTAAGAGTTAACTAAGGTTAAGTGTAGAGAACTAACCATAGTTGGGTTAGAAGAACCATGGTTGGGTTAAGAAATGATATGCTATGGAATATTCCATTTCTTGGGGAGGAAGGGGAATGGATGGTTGAGATGTGTTGTAAGAGAATGAATGGTTGAGATAAATTTAGGTGAGTTGGCATGGATGGGATAGGAGAGAATAAAGAATATGCTAAAGGGATATTCTTTACTTGGTGAGAAAGGGTGAGGGTTAAGAGACTAACCATGGTTGAGTAAAGAGTAACCATGGTTAGGTTAGAAAGGAATATCCAAGAGAATATACCATCCTTGGAGAGAAAGATGAGATGGAGGGTTGAGATTAGTTTGCTTGAAATGGATGGCTAGAATCAAAGGGAGCCTATTTAGAAATTCAAATTATTTGGCATGTGATGGAATTGGTAAGGTATGAGTTGTATGTGAGTTGACATGTACGGGATGTAAAAGATTGTGTAAGAAGAGAATATTGTGTAAGAGATGAAGATATGGGTGAGATTGTGGCAAGTTGGATTGGATGTGATGGATTGGAGCCTATGCTTGAGAATTCAAATAATTCACCATGTGTGGAATTTAGAGAGGAGGAAGAGATAAGGGTGTAAGAGAATAAAAAGATAATGTTGGTGATAATATTTGGGAAGATTTGAAGTGGTGATTAAGGATAATCAAAGAAGTGTCTAAAAGATAATCATTTTGTCATTAAGAAAGAAAGAAGTTGACTAACATGATTATGGTTTTAACAAGATGATTAAGAAAAATCAAAGATTACTTATAATTTCAAGTAACTCAACGTCGAGAATCCATAATCTCATAACTCGTGACTTTCCACGACTCGACGTATTTAACTAACACCTTGGTGCAAACAAGTTAAGTGCTTTGCCTTGATTGTAAAGCATATCCCATGCGGGAAAGGATGCGTTTACGCAAAGTGACCTTTGACTTAGTTCGACCAATAAGGGAGTAAACCCGTTACATGATTAGAGAAGACGTAAGCACGGGATATGAGCATATAAATACTTTCACTTGATGTTACGTGAAATATATAAGCCCCCTAAGTTTTGAAAATCCTTGGCTAGAGGCGTTTGATAAAATATTT
Organism: Artemisia argyi; assembly: GCA_030686995.1. Taxonomy (NCBI): domain Eukaryota; kingdom Viridiplantae; phylum Streptophyta; class Magnoliopsida; order Asterales; family Asteraceae; genus Artemisia; species Artemisia argyi. Next base: position 126,238,462 of record CM060706.1, on the reverse strand, counting down.
GAGTTGGCATTTTGACAAAAACGAGAGCTTGCAATTTTAAATCCCTCTAAGTCTAAAACCCGTTTCGACTGTTCCTAATGAAGCACTTATCATATTCTTACATGAATTGAAAGATCCACATTTGTCGGGTAAGGGGAAAGCCGACTTTCAAAATTCGTCCCGAACCATAAAGTAGCCTGGCGCGTTACCCACGTGTCGACGCGTGGGTGGCGCGCCAGGAACAGATATGGAAGTCGGGGAATTTTGGCTAACGTTTGTTATTTTATGTGTTTTGATGATTTATTTGTTATCATTAAAACACAAGGAGATCTTGATAATGTTGCCTCAACAAATATTTTAGTATGCTAATATAAAATTAACGAGTTGTGGTTTTAGTCCAAATAGGCTTACCACCTTAAGAAAAGGCATGTTCATTGCTTTATGACGAATACCTAATGGCATTGTAGCTGTTGGGACAGAGGACACAACATGTTCATGCTTTGTGACAAATATCTAATGGCATTATAGCTGTTGGGACAGAGGACACAACATGTTCCTTGCTTCGTGTCAAATATCTAATGGCATTATAGTTGTTGGGACAGAGGACACATCATATTTTGTGAAATTAAAATTATTGTTTATGTTATATATGTCTAATTTAATAAGCAAATTTCGTATGCATGTTATCAAACAGATAACATGGATAAGTACTGACATTAGTCGAAAACTTCCATGATACATCAAACACCTGTTTAACTCACATATGAGATATCAAAGGTGACTTTAAGATACCTTCTACAAAGAACATCGAGCATTGTATCATGATACTTCGTCAAAGCACATATTTACTAAAAAAGAAAAGTTCCTACAGATTGTTGTTGCATATCAGTCGGACATAATAGACAGGTTCATTGATACATTATATCGAACACTTATAATGCACAAATATTTATACATTTAAAGTAGCAATCTAAGTACTTTGTCAAATCCAAACATCTTTCTATAACAAATACACTTTTTAAAGCACATTAAGCTCTTATAAACAACTCTACCATCCATAGTTATCATCAGTCACAAACATTTTTCTATAACAAAATACACTTCTAAAGCAAATAAAGTTCTTATAACTATGCCATTCATAGTAGTGACGAGTAATCACACTAATTACCAATCCCGAGTCATATCACAAATTATGAAATTGTTGATAAGTTATTACTAGGAGATAACCTAATTTGATAAGATACATGAAACAAACACCGATCAATATTTTGTTTCTAATACAACAGTAATGTCAACTTCTTACTGATAATTCACAAAATTAAAATTTTCTTACAAACACTGTCATATATCACTCTTATTTGTCTATTTACTAAGAAATTTTCATTGACTGTCAGATATCACTCTTATTTATCTATTTACTAAGAAATTTTCATTGACGCATTATAACAAACAACTAATATGCATAGACTATTACACATTTAAAGTATTCAACAAATGTTCTTGATCGATCCCAAACATCAAGAATTCACATTTTAATAGATGCACAAAACCTAGAAAGTTTGTGTAACAAACTCGTCAATCGATATTCGTGATGATTGAAACGTCACCAGTAAATATTGTTAGTACCACATCAAATCGCGAAATTATCGATAACCCCCTTAATTAGAAACACAATGATTAGATTAAACCTCTAACAAGAAGTTCATTCAAATACACATTTAAATTACCATTCAAATATGAAATGATCGATTGATCATCACTAACACGACTGTATAGTACCTTTTACACCAAGAGATTTGACAAAAGTTACTGAAAACGACAATGATTTTGGATATAATGAGATCTAGGGTTTGATGTGGGTGACAAAACTGTTGTGTGCAAAAGGGAGGTGGTTGAATTTTAAAATTCTAAAATTGGAAAGTTCAGGGATCAACGGTGTTAATGGGGTGTTTGGACAAGAAAGACCGAAAAGACAAATAAGCCTTTGCAGCTAACGGCATTTTTAATGGGCGTTACCAAAATTGGACCAACAGCAAAGTTAATGAAAAAGTTTGAGACTAAATACACAAATTTTGATAATTTATGACCAAATGCGTGAATTAGATCCAATTTGAGGACCAATGGTATAATTTACTCAATAACTAATGGCTGTTTATATATAAGCTCAAGGACATACATGTTTATTTTTTATCACTATGAGAAAAATAAATCATGTCATTTTGTATTCCAAAAGGACATAGATTTGCTAATTATAACTGTTGGAGATATGTACAAAAAAGTTTTTTTCTAATTTGTGCCCAGGGCACACAAAAAGTACTAATGGACTCGTAAAAAGTATAAAAAAAAATTGTTTTTTAATTAAAAAGTGACAAGGACCACAAAAAAGTACACAGAGATCCGCAAAAAGGTACACATTTTTTTGTGCTTAAGTTGTGCCCCCAGAGCACAAGTTAGAAAAACCCGTACAAAAATACTCATAAAAAGTTAACCATGTTACCACTATACTAATTTATTGTAGTTAATAATGTCTAAATAAATATAATCGTGCAATAAACTTGTTTAAACATGGTATTTAAAACTGCTATAAACTTTATATTTTACTATTAGATTAGTGAACACTAGTTTGGTATTAATGTTAATCATCTCGATTGTTTTTTACAACATGCAATAAAAAAATAAAACAGTCAAGAAGACATTTTGGGTATGGGACCTAGCTAGACTAATAAGGATTTGGTATGCACGTACATAAATACTTTTGAACTTTTCTTATGCGTTTTTGTAATCTAAAAGGACGTCATATATATTTTTGTTCAAAAAAGAGTTTTGTGTATATATGCCCAAATTTTATGTGATGTTAATGCATTACCGTGTTAAGAAAAACGTGGATCTATCACTAAATGTGGTGAATACGATGTATGGTTCTTTGTGTTTCAATATGAGGTGTGAGGTGATCGATTTCTTATTATCACAATTATATAGAGGGTGACTTTGGACCCATAGACTGGTTCTTCATGCATTTTTTTTTTTTTTTTTTTTTTTTTTTTTTTTTTTTTTTTTTAAGATTAGTTATGCTCTGATTAACTGGTCAATGAGAGGTCTATTGGAGAAAATGACAAGGGTTTAAAACACACCTCCTGATAAGTACAGTCACTGGGACATGTACTGATTGTCTGAGGCCGGGTCCTTGAAGAAGGGTCCGGTTAGCATTCTTAAAATGCATGAGACTAGGATGATCTTACCGTTCTTAACCTTTTTAAGTATACGGTAGTTGTTAACAATCAAAAACACATAAAAACTACAGTTGTTTATTTTTGGGTAAATAGGTAAAAAAGAAGTAAAAAAGATAAATAGACAAAAGTAACCGACCACAAACCAAAGAATAGGAGGACTGGTGTTTTGGACTTTTGGTGTCTTGGTTGGCGCCATTTTCGAAATGTTAATGAGAAGAGACTTGACCGCAATTACCTCAAACGGTGGGACCCACTACGCAGAGTTCAAGACTTTGGATCTTGACCAGATGACTTCCTTTTACTTAACGCTTTGTGCCGTGCCCGTGGGTTTCGGCTCATCGTAAAATCTTGTTACTCCCCTGCTCTTCTCCGTACTAAACTAAAATAAATGTTTATTTTTTTATTTTAAGTTATGTTAAAATAAAATTTAAGTTGTGTTTTAATCAAATATTGGGTTTGTGAAATATTTTTTTTAGAACCGCAACATTTTTATTATCACACAAACAACTTTACAAAAGAAATGATCCCTTTACAAGATATAGAAAAGGACCATAAGAAGATCCAACTAAACAAGGGACCAAGACTAGAACCCAACTTACAAAAGCACAACCATAAACAAAAAAGAAAAAACCTTCACAGCTAGATCGATTTGATGCTAGGTGTGATACGCCGCTCTCACATAAACCGTGTTCGAAACGATAAAACCATTGATCCAATCCTCCCACATTAAATTACAGTTTTTCGTTTATATAAGGCTTTTCGTTTATTGGGTTTGTGAAATATGTAAGAATAATTATGGGATGGGTTATGCTTATGTTATATAAGGCTTTTCATAAGCTTTTGCTTAAGTGTTTAGTTAAACTTATCATAATAAATAAGGTAAAATGATCAAAAAAATGCATAAATATTATAAAGTGTAATTATTAAATGATTGTATACACCTTCTCAAATAAGTCAGAAAGTTTTGGCTTATCAAAACCGTCTTATATAAGCTCATAAGCTCAAACATATAAGCTTAGCAAAAGACTTTTAATCAACTTTATTTTTGCTAATAAGCTATAAGCCCTCTAAATAAGTTTAAACAAACACCTTTTAGTTGATAAGACATTTAAAACATTTTGCAAAATTTTAAGACGGAGAGAGTATATAACTGGACATTAACATATTAAGATATCATGATTTTATGAATTACATGTTTGTTCGTAACAGAATGTGCGACGCATTTGGCTTGAAAGATTCGACAAACAACGAAAGAAATATAAGAAAGTCTCTGATAAAAGAGTCCGCAACGATCTTTCACAAGATATTATTGAGCACTTATAGCAATATAACTAACTTTATTGATTTATTGAGCGCTTATAGCAACATAACAAACTTTATTGATTAAAATTGGTAACTTCTGCTAGCAATTTGTTTTTGTTATGTTTTTTTAGAAAATTGTAGTGTTCTACATTTTTTTTTTTTTTTTATTAAGAAAATTGTAGTGCTCAAACTCACTATGTATTTTACGTCGTGATATACACCTGTAAGATTAGTCATTACATCTAGATTGTGCAGTTTACATCACTTTTGATTCAAGGATGAACACTTTTGGAAAGTGATTTTGTCATTTCTTATATTAATTATCATTAAGCCATCTATTCTCTTTTAACTTTTGTCAAGCTTGATTTCAGTATTAAAAATTTATCCAAATTCGTGTGAGCAATAAATACGTATCAGTAACAAAACTCATCATATTGCGAAGTGTTTGTCGATCATTGAGATCTTTGTAACTTCACCTTTAAAAAAGCATGGCCTCTAGTTTCACATGGTTAGGACCAGTTAATAATTTACTCGTAGTATTTAAGGCATGATAGGACATGTAGGATCATTTACGTTGCAGCGTGCCAAAGTCGACCCAATGATAGTAATTTAGCCAGTGTGAAAAGAAGAAAATATTTTCTTGGACAAATATGCATACAAATTACTGATTATGTTCTCTGAATACCATGCATGAAAACGTGTTAGGGGTGCTAAAATGTAATATACGTATATGTTTTATTTTAGCTAAATTTTACATTGCAATTCTTGCGTTCAAAATTGAAATCGAGCATTCCTATTGCTCATCGTCATATTCTCAGATTGAAAATATAGACATGTGATTATTTTCTAAATTTTATATTGCACATTGTTACTCAAAATACCGATGGTGCAACTGGAATTTGTTCTCATTCTCTTTTAAAGGTAAACTAAAAAATTCCTAGTCTATATATATACTTTATTTCACACGTATACACTTGTACTCATAACCATAGTAATTACTCGTAATAAGTATCTTACACTATATATAAATACCGTTAAGGCGTTAATCTACAAAGTCTTTAGTATATGTCCCCATTATTCAAATGTATTTGTTTAATTGCCCACCATGTGAAGAAAATAATGAGATGGAATCTTTGATATGATATTAAGTGTAACCACCAAAAGTCGTAATATGAAAAAACACACTCTGATTATTAACTGTCATATAGAATCCGTCTCTAATTATTTAATCTAAAACTTGGCCAACGTAATTTTTATGATTAAGATATATGATCTTGAATCAGTTGAAGAAACCACTAATCATATAAACATTTGTGACAAACTTTTGTTTGCATGACTAACAAAATTGAGATGAAGTCAAGATGCTTTAACCTCAGCTCGGTCTCACGAAAACAAGTTATATTGCCAATTAGGTGACTTGTGGCTCAGCTTAGTAATACTGTGTATCCCCATTTAGCGACTTGTATCTCGGCAGCCCACCATTCGTATGAACCGGAAATTGACATCCACTATGATACATATATCAAAAGGTTTAGAAAGAAAATGAAATGGTATATATTTTGAGCCACAATAGTTGGGTGAGAATTATGATAATATGACGTGCAAAAGTTCAAGTCTACTAACATCTTTTTCGCAATCATAGACTCGGGACTCATCAGTGTACCAATATGATAGATCTGTGTTATTTGGAGAGCTTAAAAATAGCGGAATATGTTTACATAATCAAAGTATATAAATTTTAGGCTTGTCCTGTGTTTTCAATGACATATAAACCCTATTACATTCATAAATAAAAGAGGAAGTTGCATGCAAATATAATTATTGTCTCGTACTTAATATGTAATGTACATATATACACGACTGCGAAATATGTGACTTCTTTTAAATGGTGCGACGACACCATTTGCATACTCGTTGAGAATGCCCGATAAACTTACAGAGTAATATAATAACGGTATAACAACTTAATAAAAGTTTGGGCAAATAATAAAAAAAAGTAATATATTTGCCACAATTTCATCGAATGGGTAGTGAACTATTTTTTTTTTATTTTGAGGGTAATTTTCTTTCAAAATCATCATCTTTAGGGTATTTTGTAAAAATTTTGGACAATTTGGCCCCTCATAGCTAATACAAAAAAAAATTTCCCGAAAGGCAAAATTGTCCAAAATTTTTGCAAAATACCCTGAAGATGATGAATTTGAAAGAAAAATACCCTCAAAATGAAAAAAAATAGTTAACTACCCATTCGATGAATTTGTGGCAAGTATATTACCTTTTAATATCATTTGACATAAAAGTTTGAATTTGTAGCTTAGACGATAAATAAAACGGTTTAATTTGGTTTGCTGGCTTTTGGTTTGGTTGAGGTTGACAGACTATTTCTTATGGGATCTGCAAGTTGACAAAAATTTGGAGCCAAGGGGCAGATTATGGTGGATGCACGTTCGTGGTATCTGAGTCAATATGTCAAAGGTTGAATTTCTAGAAATTAACGATTTCAAATCTAGCAGTTATGTGTCTTTCTCTTTGACTACAAATGTTTTGTACATTAAAAACTTGGATTTAGCCGTACAATAGCAACATACTTTTTCAAATGTTCCATTTTAGTACGCGTACTTTTTTTTGTTTCACTCAATGTAACGTACTTTCACGTTTTGTACCATTCTACCCCACGAAACTTGTTTAACCGGCTAGCAAGTTTTTTTCCCCACAAAAGCTGCCACGTTGGTTTTCCACTATATATTATATATTTGTAAAAGCCATCAAATAGCCATATACTTTCTAAAATTTACTCTTATGGTACGTGTGTCGAAAATAACTAAAAATTTGGTTTTTTTTACATTTTCATTCATTTTTGCACGTTTTCATCCGGTTTGGACATTTTCATTCGTTTTTGCACGTTTTCATCAGGTTTGGGCATTTTCGTTCGTTTTCAAACGTTTTTGTCCATTTTTACACTTTTTCGTCTATTTACACGTTTTCATCCGTTTTTCCATGTTTTCTCCCGTTTTTACACGTTTTCTTCTATTTTTGCACGTTTTCACTCGTTTTTACACGTTTTCATCCGTTATTGCATGTTTTCATACTTTTGTACACATTTTTGTTCGGTTTTACATGTTTTCGTCTTTTTTTTCGCGTTTTGTCTGTTTTTGCATGTTTTTCTCCATTTTTATACGTTTTCATCTGTTGTTACACGTTTTCACTAGTTTTGCACGTTTTTGTTCATTTTTTATTCGTCTTCATCCGTTTTCATACGTTTTTATACGAATTAAAAACATGCCAAAAACAGACTAAAATGTAAGAAAACGGATGAAAACATGTAAAAACAGATGAAAACATGAAAAAAAAATGGAGGAAAACATGTAAATATGGACAAAAATGTGCAAAAACAAACGACAACGTGCAAAAACGGATAAAACGTGCAAAAACGAACGACAACGTGTTAAAACGGACAAAAACATGTAAAAACGAACGAAAACATGCAAAAACAGACTAGAACGTAAGAAAACGAATGAAAACGTGTAAAAACCGATGAAAACGTGTAAATATGGACGAAAACGTGCAAAAACGGACGAAAACGTGCAAAAACGAACAACATGTAAAAACGGACAAAAGCGTGTAAAAACGAATGACAACGTGTAAAAACGGACAAAAATATGCAAAAACGGAAAAACGTGCAAAAACGGACGAAAACATAAGAAAACAGATGAAAACGTGTAAAAATAGATGAAAAAGTGTATAAAAACGGATGAAAACGTATAAAAACGAATAAAAACTTATAAAAATGGACGAAAATAGTACGCGTACTAGATCGGTACATTTGAAAAAGTACGTTGCTATTTACTCTAGTATTAAATATGTCACATAGGCATTTTTCCCGGTTTTCAAACTTTTTCCCGGTAACCGGTAACTTTTTGGTAGAATGGAACAAAAAATGAAAGTACGTTACATTGAGTGAGGCAAAAAAAAGTACGCGTACTAGAATGGAACATTTGGAAAAGTATGTTGCTATTGTACGGCTAAATCCCTAAAAACTTTCGAAAAGATAACCTTGTTAATGCAGATTAAATGATGTAACTTTGATTTGACTCATTTTTCGAAGTAATTAACAAGGAGGTGTGCACACTTCAAATTTTGATTGATACACTCTATTTCACGAGAAAACTTAATTTACCCACTAGGTAGTCTATCATATGAGTTGACAAACAATATAATATGTGTCATGTACATGTTATTGAAATGAATAAAAACACTATTAATGTTTTATTCCTTCTCTCCAAATGACTGAATTACACCTCATCCGGGTAAACTACCCAGTGGTACATATTTCCTTGTATATTCATGTGTGCCGATCAAAACTTTGAGTATGCAAATCATTTCACAATTAACAAACAAGGATTCCTTGTTGCATGGTTAGATTTTTGTAGTGATACAACTACGCGTTATTTAACAAGAATTGTCGTACCTATAAAATAACAAAGATATATTTTATAAATTATGTCATGAATTAATACTACAATAACCTATATTTATACTTTAACATAATCTTAATGAACAGAATAGATAATCCTGTTATGAAATTATATAAATATTGATTAATATAAACCCAAAATATATTTTATTGACTAATAATACTCTAGTTTGATTGGTTGGCTTCTGAACGGACAAACTAACACGAACGTTAAAGCCGTTTCTTGTTCTTTTCTTCTTCTCTTCCTTGTTGTTGGTTTGCATGGATATAGACTTGTATTCGGCGACAAAGTTGTATGCTACTTGATAGTTTTCTCATTTTTTGTTTCATTTGCTATTTATTTTACGTCATGGCTTGTTTTCCCTTTAGAAGTGAGCGAAAATTTGGTGGTTAACTTCTATATTGACAAGAATGATATCTGGTGACGAAGAAGATAGTATAGTATTGGCACGGAAGACAAATTCAATTGATTGGTGGCTACTCAACATATTGTGGGTGTATTATATATGACGGCTAAGGTTTTATGGGATAGGATTTATACGTTGGATATGCAAGTAAAAAAAAATGTCTATTTAAGCAATAACAATCTATACTACATTATAATGCATTTAGGACTATTATATAATTAAAAATACTTAAAATTCAGATTTTTTTTCTTTTTTATTATGGAAATATTTCAAAATTAATTTGTTAGGAAGCAAGTTGGTTAGGAAGTTTGTTAGGAAGCGGTTGGTTGTTCAAATTAAAGTTATTTGGCTTAACCATCTTTAATATCTATACTTATAAAGTATGAAGACAACTAACGCAAAATATAATCACATGGTACCTGCCGCCGCATCGCGCGGGTACCGTTCTAGTAAAGCAAAATAAATAAACAGGGATCCCTCCAGATCACCAGCAAGTAACCAATGATTGGAAGATAGCAATTTTTTTTGGTGGCTTGAACCTAAAGCTCCGATACAATTGTGTCATGAATTGAGATTAGAATAACCTACATTTAGGTTACTTTATGAACAAATACGTACTCCTATTAAGAAACTATATAAATATAGATAAATATAAACCTTATACATATTATGTTGTCTAATAATATAGACAACAAAATATGTATATATAGATAAATATAAACCTTATACATATTATGTTGTTTAATAATATAGACAACAAAATATGTATATATAGATAAATATAAGGTTTATATTTATCTATGTTTATGTAGCTTCCTAATAGCATGCGTATCTTGTTCATTTGGATTATGTTAGCATATAAATATAGGTTATTGTAATCTCAATTCATGGCACAATTTATAAGATATATCTTTTTTATTTTACAGTACTTTGTTAGACTAATGCCCCCCCCCCCCCCCCCCCCCCCCCCCCCCCCCCGTGACTTTGGAGAATGCGTCCCCCTTATTTTGCTTCATTCAATCACCAAAGCGACCAAACTTTTTTGCAAAGTTTGTGTGCGAGTTTTTTTAATTAATTTTTATGTGGTATATTTTTTGTTGTGATTGGGATCGCCCTACTAGGAGCTTAAGGTAATGTATATGGCCTTACTAGAGAAGCTGAAATGACAAAATAATCTTGTCAAGTGTTGTTAGATCGCCATTACTACTAGTCTTACAACCGTTAACTTTACCTAGAGAGGCTTACAGGTAAAGCAACCCGATGTTTCAAAGTAGATTCAGGACCTGGTCTAGCCAGATAAACCTCCTTCTAGAGACGGGTGGTAATTAGGTGGCGCAATAATGTGGTCGCAGCGGACCTCCCATTAATAAGGGACTATTTTTTGACCTCAAACACGTATTAGACTTTGTTTACAGTTTGGCCCATCATGTATATTAATTATTGGTCCGGTTTTTACCAACTTGATTACTAACTAGCAATATTTTTTAGTTGACTGCATAATAATTGATCCTCGTCACTCTTCACATTCATTTGATATTGCCTGTAATCAGTAAGGACCGGATAGTAAGGCATTTATGGGTATTTTTAGAACATGTTAAAACGAATACAGATTCATTCGAAAGATTCCATTTGTCACATTTAATAAGGCCCCATTATTATGACACAGAAACATCAAAATTTACGACCGGCCCTTGTTCAAGTCTTCTAGACCCCATACTATCTAACTTGTTTACCTTAAGACCAGCGCGTTTCATACGGTCTACTCAAAGAATTGAGTTTGAGATTGTGTTTATAGAAGTTCTATCATCTTCACAACTATTAACATTTCTGTGGCTTATGAGCTTCATTTCCTATTGAGGGGTTGATTTGATGAGGGAGGGGTCTATGTCAGAAAAAATACTAAAAATATTAAAGGCATTTGCTGTAAGGCTTGCGTATCCTATTGCAGGCCATTGAAGGTCTTCGCATTAACATATAATATGAGAGTGGGACGAGGACCATAAGCTAACTATGCAAATACAAACCGAAGTTCATATTTGGCGTCAAAATTGCAATTACATAAGACATAAACATGCCTCGAACTGGCAGATGACCATTACGCTCAATAAACATCAACCTCAATTTGTTACAAAAACAGACCACATCAAGGTCTACTACTTACCGCACCACCAATACAAGCCATATTTATTCTAACTTCACTAAATTTTGTTGGACAGACTCGAATTAAATATCTTGTTCATTATACAGTGAGACCTTGGGGTGCACCAGCTACACCTGCCTTAGGCTTTGCCTTCTCAACCACGATGGCCTGTGTGGTAAGAACCATACCAGCAACTGAAGCTGAATTCTGCAGGGCACATCTAGTCACCTTTGCTGGATCGATAACTCCAGACTCTACCAAATTTTCATATTTGTCAGTCATTGCATTGTATCCCACCTCCCATTCGCTTGCCTTTACCTTCTCCACAACCACCTCACCCTCGATTCCTGCGTTTTGTGCTATCAATGATGCTGGTGCAACCAAAGCCTGCAAGGAAAATTGTTGAGCAAAAAGAACCAATAAAACTAAACAGTAAAAAGAGTTATTGCTTACTGTTTTACCTTTTGGATGATGTCAGCGCCTAGACGTTCATCAGCGTCATCAAGTTTCTCTTTGATTGCGGGAACTAGAGTGGATAGATGAACAAAAGCAGCACCACCTCCGGGGACGATTCCTTCCTCTATGGCAGCAAAGGTTGCATTTTTAGCATCCTCGATACGAAGCTTACGGTCTTCCAACTCCGTCTCAGTTGCAGCCCCTACCTTGATAACAGCAACTCCACCAGAGAGCTTTGCAATTCGCTCAGCTAGTTTCTCAGAGTCATAGACAGAGTCAGTCTCAGACAACTCCTTCTTGAGCTGGGCAACCCTAGATTGTACCTCATCCTTTGATGCAGCATCAGCAATGATGGTGGTGCTGTCCTTGGTTATTTTGATCTTCCTGGCTGTTCCAAGCTGCTCCACTGAGGTGTTTTCAATGAGCAAACCCAAGTCACTGGCTTGGAACTCGGCTCCTGTAAAACATTTAAAACAGGGCAAAAGTCAGGTAGTAGCGGGTACTATGGATCGGAAACAGAAATGACAAGTGACTACCAATCACCCACCTGTCACGATAGCAATATCTTGAAGCATCGCTTTTCTCCTCTCGCCAAAACTAGGTGCCTTGATGGCAGCAACGTTTATGATACCTCTCAACTTGTTCACAACAAGAGTGGCCAAAGCCTCTCCACTAACGTCCTCAGCGATAATTAGCAAAGGAGCTCTGAGTTGAGTGGTCTTCTCCAACAAGGGAATTATGTCTTTAATAGAAGTTATCTTTTGGTCAGTGACCAATACTTTAGCATTCTCGAATTCAACAATCAATTTTTCAGTGTTTGTAACAAACTGTGGGGAGATGTATCCTCTGTCAATCTGCAATGTGAAAAATGATCACTCACGTCAAGATTAAGTACAGATATAAAACAAAATGGCCATCAATTTGTCATCGAACTGTAACATCATGAAGATTAATATCAGATTAAACACACGAATAGGTTATAACTTAAAACAGACCTCCATTCCTTCTTCAACATCTACAGTTGTCTCAAATGAGGATGATGATTCAATAGATAACACTCCATCTGGCCCAACCTTGTCGATAGCATCGGCAATCATGGTTCCAATAATATCATCATTTCCAGCAGAAATAGACGCAATGGCTACAAATAAGATACAAATACTCATGTCAGAAGAGGAGTTAACGTAAACTGAAACCTCAAGTATTGCTTTAACTCGGCTGATACAGTTATCACAGCAAAAAGTAAGCTTAACTACCTCTGATATCATCACGGCCTTTAACAGGTCTAGCTCTCTTCTCGAGCTCCTCGATCAAGCCAAGCACCGTCTTGTCAATACCTTTCTTAATCGAAACTGGGTTAGCGCCAGAGGTTACACTCAGTAGACCAAGTTTGATGATTTCACGTGCAAGTACTGACGCAGTTGTTGTACCATCACCAGCGGAGTCGTTGGTTTTGCTTGCAACCTGTGCAGTTTAAGCCTCCAAATGATTAGCATTTACCACACGAAGTATCATTAGCCAACTAGTGATGATTAAGTATAGTCTTTCAGGATCAAACCTCTCTGATAAGAGCAGCACCAGCGTTTTCCATTGCATCAGGTAGCTCAATAGCTCTGGCAATTGTAACACCATCATTAACCACCTTTGGTGAACCATATTCGTCCAATACAACATTCCTCCCTATACACCGTCACATTGTCAAACACAACTAAATGAAATACTTTCCCAATACTACCAACAGCAAAACGAGCGTAAAATATACGTAACTTATAAGTATTGCTAAACTGCCCTCTATCACTAACAAAAGGTATGTTTGGTAGAGCTAGTTGTTAGTTAGAGCTGGAGCTTGTAAGATATGTTGTTTGGCAAAATAGTGGTGCTGAAGTCTATGAATGTAAAATGACATAAAGGATAACCAAACAAATATATTACTATTAGAAGTGCGTTAATGTAACTAGCCATTTCAATAGCTCCTAGACTTTCCAAATGTTACTTCAAGTAGCTTCAACATAATAGCTTATGTTAAAAAATATAACTTTTTGGTGAAAACCACAAATTCTAAGTAACGAGTGCTAAAAAATATTTATGAAGTGCTTATTAAACTGCTTATTCATTTTTGAAATAAGCAAAAGCAAAAGTAACACGGGAGATATTATTCATTATTCATCTTTTGTTTCTAACATAACGCGATAATCTGATAAGCAGTTGGAGTTTTAGGCAATTTTACTTAACTACTTACAATACTTGCTAATCAAAATTAACATAACATATAACATTATTAGTATTTAACTACTACGAGTAGTTAATGAAAGAAAATACTACTATATGATATAGTACCTCTAGGGCCAAGAGTAAGACCAACAGCATCAGCTAGCTTATCAATACCAGCTTGCATAGCTGCTCTTGACTTCTGGTCAAACGCTATATCTTTCGCTTCAGCCCGAACCGCAAACCGCCGGTTCGTTTGTTTTTTACCGGTTCGCAGCTGGCTCGCACTTCCATTAACATTTCTCACACTCCCCTACTCACAACAACAAACAATCAATTAACAACATAAAAAAGTACTCTAGTAATAATATATAAAGAGATGAAATGAATAAAAAAACTGCACTTGTTTGGGTGAGTAGATAATTGAAGCTGTGGAAATTGCATTAGCAGAAGCCATTGAAGATTGTTGTGGATAAGAAGTAGGTGTGTGTTTGTTGGAAATGGTGTTTGTTTTTTTGTATATGGGTGAGTGAGTGAGAGTTGTTAGGGTTTTAAGATGGAGTATGGAGGGGCTTCCAGAAGATTCGATGATCCCCAGAAGTGTGTAGATTGGTCCAAAAGTTTTGCTTTTATTGTTTAAGAACCACTTAATTTTGGAAACTTTCGCATTTTTCTTTTTAACAAAGCTCGGCGTTGGGTGCGACAATCACGCACGGGCAGACCTAAGAGGTTTCGGGAATCAATGGATTATCTTGCCTGGTATAAATTTTCGTTAAAAATACTATTTTTTTTAAGATAAATCTGGTCATAAAATTTGGTGTCACATAAATAAACGTTTTTTTTTTTAGTTAGTAAACTAACATGTTAAAAGAAATGCATTCCTTCTCAATTTTTATACCATTTACATACATAAAAATAAATAAATTATGCGTATGATGACTTTATAGTGTTTGGTCCATCTTTAGAATAACGCATGGGTTTGAGGCCCCAAGCCATGGTCGCAATCAAGCACGAAGGAAAGATGAGGCCCTAGGACCTTGTTGGCACGAGGTCAAGCCAATGCATAAAGATGTACGATGCACAAAGACGATGCATCAGAGGATTAGTTTTGCTTTTTAATAAATGAAAACTAGAATGATAATTGCATGTTTTCTGGGCTTGTGCAACCTTTGCTCTTCTATTAACAAAATTATGATAATCGTGCAAAGTGGTGAGATCCAATAAATTTTGTAAGATTTTTGTTTTCAACAATTGTGAAAGAGAATGTTATTAAAACTTTAGATATTTTGATAAATAATTATGATCTTTTAAAGTTTTAGGTCGAAAGTTTTGTCATATTAAACCAATAAAATCAAAGTAAACAAAATAGTGATGTCACAAGTAAAATATGAGACTCATCAATTTAACCATTCTCGGAAAAAAAAAAAAAAAAACAAAATAGAGTTGAAAGTAAGAAAAATTTCGATTATTTGATAAAACCAAATAGAAAAATATTATCCAAGTCCTCGTGACTTCTACTATCTTACAATTACAAATTTAGAAATCTAATGATCATTTTGTATATAGTCACCCAAATTACAAATTAAGCTTATGAGAAGGATGTTCCTATACAATATCCTTTATAACTACAGTAATTCATATTGGTTTCAATTAGAATTTGTGCGCTTTAGCATTTCAGTTTATCATGTGTTCAAATTTGGTGATACGTTAACATTTTTAGATGCTGCAAATCCTTTGACCATAAATATAGGCTAGTGATTTGCACACTCTCATTATTTATTGGAATATTCTTTTACATGCTTCAGTTAGTTATATATAACTCATACTGTGCTTTTATCTGTTTGTATTATGAAATGTGCCAATCAATTCCCACAAACATATGTTTTGGTAAGGGTTGTTCAATAAAGTTCAACAAGATAAGAGCTTCTTGGGCTTTTCAATAAAGGTATAACCACCAAAAGACTAAAAGAGGACTAGAAAGAAACTCTCACAGCACAATCAAATTAAAAACCAAACAAATCACACAACAAAAATAAAAACAAAAAAGAAAGCCCTAGAGAATGGACCCAAACAAAGAACCATCTCCTTCTTCTTCTTCCTTCACACACCAAGCGGGTCCCACAAATCCAACACCACCACCACCCAAAAAGAAAAACCAGCACACCAAAGTCAACGGCCGAGGTCTTAGAGTCAGAGTTCCCGCCCTATGCGCCGCACGTATCTTCCAACTCACACGTGAACTTGGTCACAAGTCAGATGGTCAAACCATAGAGTGGCTGCTACATCATGTTCACCCTTCACTTTTTCCAAACTCTATGGCGGCGGCGCCGCCAGAGAATCATGAGCTGAACTTGTTTCCAAACATGTCTTTCACTTCTATGTTGATGCAAGTTCAAGACGAGGAGGATGTCAAGCCTGGAGCTGAGAGTTTAAACACCATGGTGGGCCATTGAAAATCTATGTTTTTTTCATGTTTTTCCAGATTTAAGATTGATAGATTTAGAGTAGGGTGCTGTTAGAAGATGTACATTGCGGATTAGTGGTTGTACTTTGCTCTGGAATTAGTCATTTTGGTTTTGGAAGAAATTGGTATTTGTTGAAGTTTGACTCAAATGGTTACTGAACTCATTACTTGAACAGGTTTAATTTTTGGAAACATGACCGGTAATGTGTCTCACATACAAAACAACCGAGGGACTAGTTGAAACTTTTTTTTATTGTGAGTAAAACATTACCGGTTATGTTTATATGAAGTTGAGAGGATCTCGATTCTTAACTTTTTTAGCAGGACCACCATTGATGTCGTTTACCTTGTAAAATTGTGCATTGGATGGTGTACTATTTCTAATTTTGATTATGAATGAACCACTTGGCTTTTGAGAAGAGTCAATATTTGTGTTAATAAATCTACTACAGTTGATTTATGGTTCTAAAATTCTAATTTACTATGGTTGATGTGATACCGACTGCTACGGAGTACTTGATGTTTTGAAAACTCGTTTTTTAATTAATTCGGCCAAAATTTCCGGTTTAACCAAAGATTCAACCAATATTTTACCTAAAACAGCTTTTGGTTGAACTGGCTGAGTCAACTCGAGGTTTAAAAGATTGTTGTTACCTGCTAATGAGGAAACATATACCATAAAGCTAATGTTGTTTCACACTTTCATTAATGAGGGAACATATACCATAAAGCTAATGTTGTTTCACACTTTCATGTGTTTTTAATTTCGGTGTTTATCTCATCTTAGCTAGAGGACGCATCGGCATAGGGCTGCCAATTGATCACAATTTATCTCACACGTTTGCTAGAGGACACATCGGTGCGGGGCCGCCGAATGATCGTCTCCATTATTGTTTAATATTTGCTAAATTGCAGTGAGGAAATGTCTACAAAGGTTGGTAAAACGTACACGTCATTGGTATTTAATCTATGCAAGTATGCATTAAAACGTTCAGATTCACCTTGTGTATCGTCTTGGACTAAATAGACTTTTGATTATGATGATACGGATACGAAAGCTTTTGGAATTTCTAGTTTTGAAGTAAAGCAATATGTAGGACTTAAGATAACCTGAAAATAGAACATTTTATTGAAGAATATCATAAAGTAATTTATTCTAAATTTATCGAGATAAAACACATGTTATTGTAGGCATGTTTTATGCAACATATACCCAGTAAAAGTTGAGCATAAACAATGTTGCATGTTTAATGATGTAAGCTGCAAGAGAGTTGCAATGGCCACTCAAAATCCTCATCCCCTGCAAGTGTGCTTTCACGTTCTTCATGATTGTATATTTGGGACATCTGAACATAGACCGTTTAGAAGATTAGAACGTAAGAGAATACATCTTATCTTGGTGCATAATAAAGGCAAGTTAATATTAAGTAAACGATACTGAAAAAAACTCAGGCAAGAATTAAGCCGTGAACATTCCATATAGTTCTACAGTATCACAATAAGCTAAGATTCATGCAGTTCTGTGTTTGGATGTTATTTGATTTTATCTTTTCAGCATCTAGAATCCACGATGCATATATTCACGTTAGCGTATCGACAATCGTCTCTTATAACACTAGAAGGGTTCAATACTTTATAATGGTTAATGCAGGAAATATGCAAGTTCGAGTTAAACATTGTCAAAAAGATAAATATTGCATTTAGTTTGGGATATACTAAAATGGCAGTTGCACTTATATTGGGACACACTGTTACACTAATTTATGGTTTAAAAGACAGCTGAATGACAAAAACTCAAAAAGCAGTCTATTATTATTTATAACCGAATATGGCTGGTTCAGTCTTTACCTTCCACAGGATGTATTGAATTGTAGTGAACTTCTGCCCAAAAGCTTAAGAAAATTACTGCAACAAATTATCAGAGTAACACAAAGCATCATTAACCAAACATGACGGTGGTGATAGAGTCCATCAATAACTGAATCACAACATAAACTATTTATTTCGATATTGTCCTATGTCTTAAATGGGCTACAGAAGAAGATAATACCTTTATTGGATCTTTGAACACTTGGAACAATCTCAATGTAGCAGGTGTCCTTGAATGATGTGATTACAAAGATTTTGATGCCATACTGCACCACAAAATCAATGTGCATTAGACTTCACCATGCTTTGTTTAAGCCTGCTAAAGTTATATATTCTTTAGAAGAAATATATGAAAACCAAATCAGCATGTCCGTACCAAATCAGCGGCAGCCTGCAAAGTCACATGATCACCCCATTCACCGACCCTAATTCACATCCAAATAGAACAGAAATACAAGGTAAGATGGTTAACTCATGAAGATGTAATATCAAATTAACAAAAAAAAAGCAGGAGGAAAGTACTTGGACATATTCTTCAGGTAATCACTGTAAACCATGGGGACATACCCCTCGTATATCTCTGAGTGTGATTTTAGCTATGGAAAAGAGAGAACAAAAGTTAAAAAGGAATACAATTGGTGCATAATCCAATGGAAATGATACCTACAAAACTGAACATTTTAAGACCAACCTGATCAACAATTTGTTCTCTCACAAACTGATGGTGCTCAGTTGTACGATAAACTTGATCTGACAGAGCTCGAAACTGGGAAATGAAATACAATTTTGTTCAGATTTTATATCGAGCACACATACTGTAGTGAAGAGGCTGGCTATCCAACAGGTGCTACATTAACCAAAGTGTCTGGTTTACAGTATGATTATGACATGATAGTCTTCAGATAAACATCTAATAAAGTGTTTGTCACATGCAAAAGAGTATTCACCTGACAGTTTCCATCTCCCAGGACTTTAGATTCAACTAACTGGTACAATTGTAGCCTGTAGAAGAAAGAATATTTTTAAGCATCATGATACTTATAGCCTATAGGGGAAGACACTATAAAATTGGGAGATGGATGTATGCATGCTGCATGAGATAGAAAAACAATTACAAATAATGATTTTGCCTTGTACCTGTCGAGTAGCCTCTGATGATCTAAAGTTGCCTCATCTAACGAAGGTATTTCTCCGTTTACTCGAGGAACATGCTACATGAATCAAGCAACAACTTCTTATTCATTTAATTAATTAATTACTATGAAAAAGAATCTTTTTGACTTAAACGTCCTCATGCTTAGCATATAACTTGCTTTATTTGCAGACACTAAATAAAGACGACAACAAAGCACATAAACAAAAACAACAAACCCAACCCCGCCGGAGCGGGGTAAGGGAGAGGTGAAATGCAGACAGATCCTACCCCTACCACCAGGTTAAACCTGACAGTAGAGAGACTGACTTGCTTCCAGGTGGACTTCCAGCTAGTGTAATTGTGCAGTTGAGAGAAGTTCAAGAAAAATGAGCGTGAAAAATCACATAAAACATACGACGAGAAGCAAGCAAACTAGTAAAACAAGCAATAAACAAAAATCATCATAAAAACTTAGAGAAAAAGGACAAACAAACAAAAAAGCATATGCCACAGGAGAACAGACAAAAGGACAATAACATATCACTTAAGTTCAATGAGATCACTTACGGGAATGGCAGCCATCTGATTCAACCTCTTGCCTACTTCATCATCTAGAGCATACTCGTCACTCAATGAATAAGACCATTCTTCATCATGGTTCAACTGTCTTGTAGGACTATCACACGAACTAGAAGGTGGCATATCATTTGTGTTCTCATCATCTCCTATAAAATATAGTAAACATCATTACACCATAAAAACTCAGATAATCAAACTGATCATATATTAATGGATTCTGTTTATCTGTTACCAAGACTGCAGTTTGCCATAGACTGATGAAGTGAATTCTGTAAATAATAAGACGCTTGTGAATGATCAACTGATTCACAAGAATTTGCAGATGCGTCTAAAACTGAATATGGGGATGCTTCCTGTGGAAGGGAAACTATAGAATGTTTGTCATTATCTGCGTTGATACATTGCGTGTCATAACTTGCTTCCCTAGAATACTGATCATGATAACAATCAGCATAACTTTGTGGACCATATCCGGAATAGCTATTGTCAGCATACGTCCCACCATCAAAGAGCTGGAGGCCCCACCGAACAACATCAGGATCTTGTCCGTATGAATACATTATGCTAATGTGTTATTGTTTAATTAATATTCTTCCGGCTGCAAAGATAAGACAATTTTGTCAAAATATGAGGCTGAAAAGAAAGAAAATACTCTTATTCAGAGGAAACCACATAATCTAAGATACAAGTGGTCCTTAAAAGATTATGATATTTGACTTATTATGTGGCTAAACTTGGACAAATGACTTTTATATATTTTTTAGGCAATAAGTCCCTTTCTTTGTCAAGAGAGATTACTACAACGATAATACCGAAGCAAGGTGCATGAATTTAGCAATAGCTGCAGAATAACAGAATATTCATAAGTATATGCACCGCGCCTATGGTTACACAGCCATATATGAATTCACGCGTGTGCCTGTTTTACTTATTCTTAGACATCTGTTCTTTAGGTGTAATTAGCACATAATATAGTTCATACAGGATCATGAAAACGGTCTAATTACGACCATGCGAGGAAAGAATCATGATAATCCATTTCATTTCTTATAACTCATGACAACAGCCACAATCATGAGTCACGAGTGCAGTTATCCAAAAGAGCATCTTTCAGTCGAGATCATGGAGTCGCTATTATCCTTATCATGTATTTATGAAAGCATGACTTTTGAGTAATGAGATTAATTAATCCTAGTGGCGTCATATCATATCATCGTACTAGTGATGGGACCACGCACAAATTTTTCTAACTAGTGGAAAATGTTGTCACCTTATCGATAACCATAGCAACACTAAAAATGGTTACACCTAGAGATTTAT
Organism: Artemisia argyi; assembly: GCA_030686995.1. Lineage (NCBI taxonomy): Eukaryota > Viridiplantae > Streptophyta > Magnoliopsida > Asterales > Asteraceae > Artemisia > Artemisia argyi. Next base: position 126,216,899 of record CM060706.1, on the reverse strand, counting down.
CAATCAGCATATGCATTCACTAATTACAGACCTAAATTAAATAAGCCGAGCCAATATCAGATGTTATGTTATTTCTGCTTGGCTCGGGCTAAAGTAAATTAAGTTACACCCCTAATTTGCTAGATTTAAAGCTACATTGTAATTAAATAGCAACAAAATGAAATCTAATATAGCTCAACAACAGAATCTGAAACATATATAAAAATTGATTCGAATAAAAGTAAGTAATGAAAAGAGGAAAAAGTACAAGTACCTAATGAATGTGAGTGAATACAGAGAGTGAATCAAATAATAACTAGTGTTTGGATTGGGGGGATATAAATAAGATAGATAGATTGGTAGGAAAATTTGGTTACCTGATATTTTCATAATAAGGGATTTAGAAATGTGGTTCGAAAAAGTGTCCCTTCAAAAGCGGAATAATCAATCATCTCTCTCTCATCTGAGAAAGAAAAAAAGAAAGAGAGAATATAACAAGGACAGACAAAGGCTGACTTGTGCTGTTTGTGACGTGTTTGGCTGTTGGCGAAGTGGAATACTTACTCAGGTTGCTTTTCCGTAACATTGTCCTTTTTATTCCCTTTTTCTAAACTATTTTTCTTTTTTTCTAAAAAAGATAAAAGATTTATACATCCTTTTTTTTTTGTCTATAAAACTAATTTTTTTTTATATATTTCCCAATTGAGTAGTCGCACATGATCATTTAAGAAAAAGGTGACCACAAACTTTTTGTACTATTTTGAGAATTTGTTCTTGTTGGTTTATATGAAAATTACTTGAATTTCTTAGGCTACTCGCAGTCGATCGGTCATCCCCACCAATCGATCGATATTTGGATCGGTCATCCCCATTGTGGGCAAAATGTGAATATGAGTCGAGGGTCTTACTTTTGGAGATATCAGTCTAAATAACGACCGATTATTACACACACAAAATTCAAGAAAAAACTATTCGTTGATATTTAAATAAAATAAATAAAATAACTCGGTCACCGACTGTGGCAATTTGGTCATGTCTGGTCATCAGAGAGAGAAAGCTGACGTGGCAGGGTCATGTTGGGTCACGACTGTGTCCAACCTTAATGTTATAGTGATGTAATGGTCGGTGCATAACTTAGCATCATGTCAGTTTCTTTCTTCATCATCTAATCACCACCAAATAGAGAGAGAGAGAGAGAGAGAGAGAGAGAGAGAGAGAGAGAGAGAGAGAGAGACTTGTTGGTAAGAAGGTGGAGTAACAAAGATAACTTGGTGGTAGTGGGAGACAACCCGTGAGTATACACATTAGTCCATTACAATCGGTCTCAATATGAAGCTAACTACTCTATTTGTAAGAGTATCTAAATGCTTCAAACTACAAAAGACATTTTTCATTTATTACAATCAATTTTTCAATAAATTCTTTCAAAAAGTCGTTTTAGAAATTTCCTCCGGTGCATAAAAGCCTTTCAAAAGATTTTCCCAATCAATTTATATCTAATTGTGGGTGTGAAATGAAAATTCATCGAGCATATATATATATGTTTTAAAGATTTATATCATACAACAGTGACATTCTAGCTCGAAACAATATTTAACATATATTAGGATGACCATAACTCTTATATAAAATGGTGACAATATTTTAATTTAGTATGTTTTCGAGTGTTTGAAAGACTGACTACTCGGAGGCATATAACGTCCCATGCAAATATTCATAACAAATATAATCGTGTTTGTGACAATTTAAGTTGCTCTCAATGTACCAACCAATTACCAACTACTATAACTTTAATAACCTAAATAATACTTTATATAAACAAGCATTGTAGTTAACAAAAACCTCCTGAAATAAACAAAAATAATTAAGCTGAGTTCTTGCACTTTTGCCAACAACAAACTAGTGAAGAGTTCTGATGTGCCAAAACTGTTTATCTAATATTCGTATACAAAAATTATTAGTTGCAAAGATAAAACTGCAAAGACAGAAAAGCATTTACAGTGCCATCTAATTCTTAACACGCCTGCCAATCGTTATCTATTATTGCCTAGTTTGCATTACTTATGAACGGTGAAATTAAAAAGTCCTCACTATACATTACTTCCAGATCATATCCCCCATGAACTGCAGTGCCGGAATTCCCCTTATCTCCACATCAACTAATGGTGCTTCAGTCAGAACTAAACTAACTAACTCAGGATCGTTCTGGATCATATCAAGGGCGCGCAATTGATCCTGTAACGTACATGATTGTTATAAACCATACCAAACGTCCAAACTATAAACCATGTATACTAAGAATTATATTACCTTTCTTCTCATTGAACAAAATTTGCAGTCTGTTGCAGATGGGGGTAAGATTTGATTAACGATAAGTCTTTGTACCGGGACACTTTCTTTCTTCAAAGATGCATATAGCCGTGATGACTCCTTAACAGCCATAACCTGCCAACACGCGTAAATGTAATGCGCACCTTCTAGTGAGCTATCTTTATCTTTTTCAATTTTAAACAATTAATAGAGTAATACACTGATTACCGTAGGGATAGTCACGATGACAAATTCTGTAGTCTCTGAGTCACGGAATAGATCTCTTACTTTTGCCATTCTTTCCCTCAACTGTTCTAACTTGTCGGTCTACATAAACAAATAATTACCCGTTGATGTTGTTTTTACACGAAGGTTCACAGTTTAGGTGGGTTCAGAGGGACAAAATTGTAATACTTACAGCGCCTTCAACAAGAGGTGGCTGCTCTTTCCCAAACATAGACTTAAAGGCGGAAGTTGCTGAACTAAGCTTCTTTTTTAGCTGATGAATAACAAAGTGATAATAAAAGGGCAAAACATATAAGAAAGTACACACAACATAATTATATGAACAGACGGTATGGAATAAGTATACCTTCATTATTTTGCCTATTGATGCATCCATGAAGTCTGGCAAAGACAAAAGCCTAAGTGTATGACCCTGCAAGAAACAGGTATTTGGATAACTGGATAAAACAGCTACTGATTTATAAAAGTTTGAAGTGACTTTACGCTTTTGCTTACCGTAGGTGCTGTGTCAAACACTATCCTCGTAAACTTACTATATTCTGGTGAATCAACAAATTGCATTACCTGCAAATAATCTTTTTTAGTGAAATGTGATATTAACTGAGTAAAAATCACACACATTAGGAGCCTGTAAAAAGATACAAAAAGTACGCACCTTTGATATTGCAATAGCTTCATCTAGACCAGGAGGAGGTGCATCCAAAAGCTCTGCCAATTTCAAATCTCCTAACTACAAAAAGACAAAGAAACACGACATAATTATCAAAAGGCACATCAACAGGTATCATACAGATACCCTGAAGAATGTACCTACCTGATCAGCTATCATGCCAAGTCCCATACTATCCATCATATCTTTTACACCAGCACCACCATTGTTTTGTGATGCATTATGGAAATCTTCCTTGGTTTTTTCTGGATTAATCTAACAAGCACACATAATGGTAATAATCAACATACATCAAGAATAATATTCAGAATTCCAAACGGATATGAAAACTTTGATCTAGGTCTTGGTAGTACCTCAAGTGCAAATAATGGCGAATCCAACCCTTGAAATTTGCCCGGTTTGTCACAAAGCTTGTTTGGACTCATTCGGAGAGCATGCAGTTCATTGTAGAGAGCTTCCGGGGTTCAAATACCGTCACGATTTGGTTAGGGATGTTCTTTTTGACATATTCAGGCGCGCTGGGATTTCAGTTAAGAAAGAAGCACCTGTGAATTTCTTGACCGACCCGATGGAAGGAAGATCGACACTTAGACCAGCTGACATTTTGGTTTTTGGATGGATAGGGGGGAAACATGCTTGTGTAGATCTAACGGGGGTTTCTCCACTTGTGGGACTGGGGAATCATGCTTTTACGGCAGGTCAGGCTGCTTTGAAAGCCGCTTCATGCAAAGTAACCAAACACGAGAAAGCGTGCCTTGATAACCAACACGCGTTTATACCTTTTGCATTTGATACTTTTGGTTTCCTTGCATCGGAGGCTGTGAAGCTGCTCAAAAGAGTCCAATGGGTTATGCATGGCAATGTTACGACCCCAAGGTCTTTGAATGTAGTTTTTAAAAGATTAAGTTTCGCTATTCAAAAAGGGCTAGCGGCGCAGCTTGTTGCCCGCTTGCCTGTCGCTTCAGTGTAAAACTTTTCATCTTAATAAATTTATATAAGTTATTAAAAAAAAAAAAAAAAAAAAAAAATCCTAGATATGCGTGCATGTTGCAGTAAATCAAACACATTTTTTCCCAAAAGGATTATAACTTAAGAATTAACAAATGAGCATACAAAAATTGAATCTTTTGTGTGTTAAGAAACATATGTGGTGGATACCTGATCAAAGGAATCACTTAAAGAGTGAGCAGGGTCTGTAGAGACTACAATGGTGGGATGACCATAATTTGCAAACTTAACAGCAGGGGATGCAGCACAACTTGTTTTTCCGACACCACCTTTGCCACCTAACATGTAATACTTCCTTTGATTCCCCACACTCATCTTATCGAAAAGTGAAACAGAGTTGTTATTACTCGTGAATGACCTTGCTGCACAAGAGCAACGCCCATGAGTGCAAAAATCGCTTGTATTACATAATGCTATTTCAATCTTTACTACTTAACACAATTACTTTTGTTTATATCTATACACCACCTAAATCCAATGATACTACACAAAGAAATTCTTAACTTTTTGTATGGTCGACAACACCAACCCAATTATAACTCCCTTGCTAGGTGCGACCATACTAGCATTAACGCACCAAATCCCATTTCAACACTACACAAAAGTAACACCCCCAAAGGCGAAAACAATTAACTAATCGGATACCTTTCCATTTCCCTTTTTAGTTCATCACTTTGGACTTATAAGGGGCTCAAACATATGACATATCATAAGTTGTCAATGTGGGACGGGTTGTTGCACAAAGTGTTTCAAAATTTTTGATGTTTTTAAAGTGACCGGCATTCTTTTTTTGCAAACTAACTGACCATAAGCACTACGAATGAGAATGTTTTGGCACTGCATTTTAATAGCAATCATATCACATATAACAATCATAATCAAACAATCAGCTCGTAATTATCGAAAATAACTTGTTACAATTGTGGTTGGTTTGTTACACAATGAAGAACAATCATGTAACTAATCATATACAAAAATTATCAAGCAACCCAACAGCAAAAACATAAAAAGTTACAAACTTTATGGTCAATATTTAATCTATGATCAGTTTGACTCCAAAATAAAACAACCCCACATGCATTTTAATCCAAAATAGTCAATTATATGAGAGTAAAAAGGATAAAAAGAAAGATACCTTGAAGAAGAAAAGTTTTGGTGATGGTCGAAGTTGATAAAAATGTTTGAGATTTGGCGGCAACACGACGGAACAGAGTGTAGGAAGCTGCCATTGCTATCAACAAAAACCAGCCAAATATGGAGAGGGAAGCTACCAGGGTTTAGTTAGGGCTTTGTTTTGTTTCACCAACAATTATTAATGGTGTTTGTTTATTTGAAATGGGATTCAAAATAAGGAATCAAACCCTTAGAATATGGGTTTCTCCAACCCCGTCTTAAGCAGTGGCTTTCATATTCACATTTGGCTTTGTTTATTACTTTATTAATTTCTTTTATTTTCAGTACTTATAAAAGTAAAAAGTGCGTGTTTGTTATTAAAATTTAAAATGAATTAAAATTGAGTAACATTAGTTGATTATTATATTCTTATTTAAAATCGGTAATAACATCTACTACTAAATTAATATTTTAAATATTGTTTAATCTTTATATTTTTATCTTTTTTGGTTCTAATTCATAGACTTTTTCTCACATGGACTAAAAATTGTGCCCGTAAGTTTTGCATCAAATGTTAATTTAGAATCACAATTTTGCAAGTATAATTATTTAATATTATACATCGCTTTGCACGAGTGTTCATCTAGTTAAATGGGATGCAAAACTTAACCAAATACTATAATGTTATCCAAGACCAAGTCACTTTTCTTAAATCCAAAAAAATAACTCATGAGTATAAGATTTATGACCAAGGTTGTGTGGACATGTTTTATAAGAGCACTCGGTAAGGTGACGGTGAGTTATCCCATAACTCAGTGCCATGTCAGCGTTAAGGTGTTAACTTGGCGCGTTAACTCAACTTTAACTTTAGGGGGACGGTATGGTAACTCACATGAGTTATGCCATAACTCAATAAAAAAAAACCGAGTTATCTCAGAACTCGGGTGGCGGTATAATAACTCACCTAAGTTATGCCATAACTCACCCTTAACGCTGCGTTAAGCTTATGACTCGGCACGTTAACGTGCAAATAACTCACCCCCTCGGTACACTAACTCACCCCTTAACTCACCTGCGTTAACTTATAACTCAGGTGTAAAAGGCACCTTACTAAGTGCTCTAATCAAGTGATCATAGGTGGAACTCTTATTTGAGTTATATTTGTCGTATTTATGATGTATAGTGGATTGTAATTTTTACCATTAAAATAAAAACATAACTTACAGCTTCGTTAAGCACTTAATTTGAGTGCTTTTAGTTTAGTTTAGAAAAATGATAACAATAACCTTTATATTACATATAATGGTCATTATACACACCACCGCTGCATCAGTATTTACTACCGTGACCATCTTCAAACCAACCCCTAAACCCTGTACTGGTGACCACCAAACCTACTATACATGCATACTTCATTTAAACACAAATATACACAACAACACTCTTTCACTCAATTTTTGGCCCCCTTTACGCGTGCTCATGACTCATGGTAGCAATATCACACATCATTTTTCCCCTTCACCATTAATATTGCTAACAAAAACTTTCATATTTCGTTCGATTGAAATTAACGGACAGAGTAACGTACATAGATTTTTACTGAAAACCGAAAAAAAACTCATCTACAAAGGGAGAAAGGATAAATTATTTCTTTTTCTCAAAGACTCACCACACATCACATCATATCCGTTACATATAGAAAACGATTTTTTTTAGTAATCTTGATTAAAATTCTCAAAATGAAGAAAAAAAATTAATTATTAATATGCTCTTACTCATTATAAGTTGCTTATTCCATATATCATTTTCTCTCCTTCAATAAATTGACTATCTCATACAACCACAACCTTTTCTTTCATACATAAAATAAAAGTCAAAAAATCTTAAAGAAGAAACAATGTACAAGTAAACAATTCTTATTGCTATAAAAACTGAAGTTTGAAACAAGAAACAATATACACAAAATAAATATTGAAAATTAGAATTTTCATTAGTTTACATTGTATGCGTAAAAGTAACATGAAACACTTAACCGTGATTTCACAATCATAACTATTTATCGCTATGCGTAGATAATCGTCTTAACTTATTTGTACCAATGACCTTTTTTAAGGAGTCACTCACATACCTTTTACTTTTTCTACATTCGGGGAATTCGATACGGAGGCTTTGGACACACTTTCGTGCATTAAGTCTATTGTCAATAGCCACTCAAATAATTCTAAGAGTAGTGTTTTTAATTTTCATCGAATAAGTTTTTGTATTTAGAAAGGAGTGGGAGCACAGCTTGTATCTAGACTCCTATCCAACTTCATGTAAATTTTTATGGTTCTAATAAAGTGATGGTTGTAAAAAAAATAAAAAAGAAATATAATAATAATAATAATAATAATAATAATAATAATAATAATAATAATAATAATAATAATATTCTTTATTTTAGTGACTACATTAATAAAAGTTGTCAAAAGTTGTCATGTATCTTTTTAAATTTTTGGGTGAGAATTATTAAGACAACTAATTCATTAAGGAAATATTGTCAAAAAATTATTAATGTATGTTTTGCAGATGACTTGATTATGTTTGCGGGAGATGATGTTGACTCTGCTAGATTGCTTATGTAAGTGTTGGATGAGTTCAAATTTGCTTCAGGATTGGTGCCTAGTATTCCCAAGAGTACCGCTTTCTTTTGCAATGTTAGTAACCATGTTAAGGCATTTATTCTTTAACTTATGCCTTTCAAGGAAGGTACTCTCCCATCCGTCTAGGTGTTCCACTTATATCATCAAGACTGATTTAAAGAGATTGTAAAGTCTTGGTTGAAAGGGTGCAAAATAGGATAAATGATTGGAAAAATAGATACTTGTCTTTCGCGGGCAGATTATAGCTTGTTATTTCAGTTTTATCTTCATTGCATGGCTATTGGGCATCGGTGTTCATCTTGCCCGCTGCTATTATTAATGATATTGAACATTTGATGTGAGGCCTTTTGTGGTGCCAAGGGGACATGAAACGGGGTAAGGCCAAAGTCTCATGGGACTCGGTTTGTTTTCCTAAACAGGAAGGTTGGCTCGGTATTCATAGACTTGAACCGTTTAATATTGCTTTAATGACTTCGCACGTTAGGAAAATTCTGAAGTGTAAAGATTCTTTGTGGGTTTGATGGATACGTTCATATAAGCTAAAAGGGAGGAATTTTTAGGATGTTCATGCTCAATCGAATATTATTTGGGGATGCCGGAAGATTCTCCAAATACTTAAGCATGTACGTCCTTTTTTTGGGTTCGAATTGGTAATGGGTGTAATTCTTCAGCTTGTTTCGACAAGTGGGATATTCAGTGTCCTTTGATTGATCATGTAATGCCAAGGATGACATCGAAGGCATGTTTTGACCTTCATGCTCGTGTGGCTGATCTTGTGCATAATGATTCTTGGATGTGGCCACAAGAGTGGTTTGCTTGGTCTCCTGTTCTCCATGAGGTTATGTGTACAGGTTTGACACAAGATGTGCAAGACAAGGTTCTGTGGAGACTGCATGATGGTAAATTGAAGGATTTCTCGGTTAGTAGTGCATGGGATTCTATTCGTGCTCGTAGTTATGAAGTTACTTGGTTAAAAAAAATATAATATGGTATCGAGTTTAAACCAATCCAATAGATCCAATTTTGCTAGACCATGCGCCACCCTAGTTGACCCATGTGGTTCTGACGTGACCATAGGGCAGAGGCAAACCAGTTCAAAGTCATGCGGAGCAACATTATTCACATTATATGAAACAATTACGTTACAATAGCGAATACAAACCAAGCATCTTTAGATGAAAGTGAAGATGTTTATCTATCCTAATTGAGACAAAGATATATATGATAATGCTAGACGAATATCCGTGCATAGCAACGAGGTTTTATAATAGCAAACTTTTATAGTTGCGTGGTTATTTATTTTCATCAATTATAAACCACTGTAACAAAATAATAAAAAAGAAGTTATAGTATGATGTCTTATATATAAAATATGTGGACGAATTTTTATAAATTATTAATGTTGATCGAGATTCAATTTTAAAAAATATAAAAATAAAAATATAAATATAAATTTGTTGAGAAACTACATTAATAAAAGTTGTCATGCATCGTTTTTGAAATTTTGAGTGAGAATTATTAAGTCAACTAATTTATTAAAGAAATATTGTTTGAATAGTTATGTGTAAAGTTAAGTTGAAAAAGTATTTTTTGAACGTTACTCACTTTTAACTTTTTAATTTTTAAGAAAAACACATGCGTGCTTTGTATGTAGTATAAATTAGAAAAGTTTTAAATTATATTATGTTTTTCGCTAGCTAAACATGTGACAATTTTTCTTCATCGTAATACTTGTATATTAGAATTCTTCAAATTACAATTTTTACTGATATAGAACCCACTACACTATTATAACATGCATGTGAGTAACAAGCATTTGCATGTTATCGTTTTGAATGATAAATATGTCATTCTAGACCGTTTGGATCTTCTATGTTTAGCTCAATCAAGATATATCAAATTCGAGGGCTTGTTGCTTTTTATGTTATTTGTTGTAACATTTCAAGATGTAATTCATCATCAATACTCTTGGATTTGATTACAATAAGTTTAAAGACAACATTGACCACTAAATTTCTAAATAATCCATAAGTGTAAAGCAAGAAAATATAAGTGATAATGTAAAATTACATTCTATATTTTACATGAAATATGTTACAGCATATAGTTATATTCTTAAATAATTATAGTTTAAAGGTAACAGTTAACTAAGGGCATGGTTGGTGGAGGTTACTAAAAATTTACTGAGTGGAATTACTTTGGCAACATTTGGGAACCATAAGAATATAATATCTTCATAATTTTGTCTCCTTTGAATTAATTTAGTATAAATAACTGAGCATAAATTTACAACATAAGTGGGTGGCTGGTTTGATGACTAAGACTCATCACTCTCAAACGAAAGGTAGTTTGTTCGAGTCCTCGTGCTTCGTTGCCCACATTTTTTTTTTTTTTTTTTTTTTTTTTTTTTTTTTTTCAATTTTATCTATTTCTAGTAGCTGCTGTTGAAATATCTATCAATGCAAAAATAAAGCACTAAAAACCATCACCATTTTGATTGCATTCAGTATATAATCTTCAAGTTGACCAAGTATTGTTTCCGTTTACTTGTAATTTAGCTTAAAACAAAGTGTTTAAGTTATTTGTATCATGTTAAAGAAATGATTTTGGCAAACATGAGATTCACTATACTTTGTTGTCTTTCACGATTTCATAAATAAATAAGTGAATGTATTACGAATGAACGAGTGTAATATCTCCGCACTTGGTTGCGGGTGTATTTCTTTATTTGTCGATTGTATAAAACAAGGAGGTGGTTCCCGCCGCGCTGCGGCGGGGATGGTCTTTTCAGATTGTTTCCGTGTAGACGTACAGATAGCTAATAACAAACGGATAATTTTATTACAGTTGTGCTGCAAAGCTTGTCCAAAATGTGTGCCCTACTATAATTCGGGCACTTACACCTAATAGGATTCTGTACAACATTCCTATGGATAGTCAATCATATTGTCCTGCCAAGCATCTCCAACACTGCCTACAGTCCACAAAACACACACATAAGTACCCACATTCAGTAAAAGGTCAAGTAGAAATAGTGGTCAAGAAAATAGTTCACGGCTTAGCAGAACATCCATCCTGTAGCATTTGATATTACCAGAACATCAAACGTATGCAACATACAGGGTTTCCTTGTTAATAACGAACATGGAATTTATCTGGTATATTAATAATTATAACTAAGCAATGGGATAACTTCGTTAAGAGGCTTACCAGCAGATCAGGAGTCACTGCACAATAGTCAAGAATATGAATGGAATGGTTAGCGTCTAACGTCTACTCGTTGAATCTATTATGAGAAAGTACTTTGGAAGCCCTTGCCCATTCGCCCAAGTGCAGTACAGTCACAGTTCGCATCTGTAATGAAACTGCAACTGGAACCACCAGATAATGTAAAAAAAATCGCATGTTAAGTATTGGATATTGGATAATAGACAAAAAAAAAACATCAATATGTATCTATAAACCCACCAAAAAAATAAGTCCCTTTTCTTATTTCAATTGCAGCGATCAGTTGTTTTAAAATATGATATAAATATGTAAAAACGATGACCGAGTCTCCGAGCAGTATCAAACCGTAAAGAGTTGTAGGGCCTCTGTATTCTTTGGAGTTTGGACACTCCACTTCTTGAAGAACCACTCTTGTTTTAGCAAATAGAGTAGAAGTTAAACTGTTACTGATACTTTTTTGGTGTACAAAAAATAAAGGACATCAAAAAGATAATAACTATCAAAGGTCGGCAAAACGGCGTTTCCAGAATTTCCAGGATATTATCGAAGCTCTGATCATCCGGATAAGTTCAACCCAAAAAACGGGCTCACACTGGGTATTATGGGCCTGAGCGCTTTACTAGGCTAAACTGAAGGACTAATAACACCTGCCTAACTTAAATGATATTACATCTTGCACCGACGTAGCATTTTAGTATAGATATATAATACCAAAACCCAAGATTTACGTGATCTCATTTTGTTTGCTTACCAATCTTTGTTACATCTAGGTTAGATGTACACTCAAAATATTGAATAATCTTACACATTTAAAAGGTTTTTATTTCTTCTTTTTAGTTCAATTATTATGGATACTGTATATTGAACAATTTGAGTAAATTACGAGGGTTGTCCCAGTATTAGAGCATCTCCAATGTGGGATGCGATAAAAGGTTCAATACATTGCCACATCGTCGCCACATCCCCATTACACTTTTTATGCATCAATGCCCATAATGCATTTAACATTTACAAAGTTTAATAGATTTCTGTGTAACTTATATTTAATTTATTTATAAGTAATTTATTATAAAAATGTAATAAAGGAACAACTTTAAATGCATCATGAGTGCAAGAATACAAAAAATAGTGGGCTCTGTAGATTAAAAAAATAGAATTTATTTCCTTGTCAGTGTATAATAGTGGTATGTTCAGAAAGAAACATGCTTTTAACGTACCCATGACATGGCAATCCTACAATGGATTAAACGGTTCAAAAGACTCTATTATGTGTATGGCCATGTGCCCATTGTAGAGTAGATGGCCTTATACACAAAATAATACTACTAGGAATCTCTATTTTGTTATTACACTATTGATACCTATTTCAAAACATGTTCCATCAATGATCCTTATTTTGTCAGCCCTCGTTAATTTGGTGTTAGTGTGACATGAGTTGCACACGACTGTAAAATCGTCATGAAGCATGGTTTTGCAATCTTGTAAAAGGTTTTACCTCTCAAGGGATCTTGAGAAGCTTGCAATCCACACTAGGCAGTGTACCTGACCGTTGTAGTATAGTATAGTGACAAGTACCGGGGGATTGATAGTTCAACTCAAAGAATAGTGTTCGCTAGGGTTAAAACTCAATTAAACTAGGTCTAGAGGTGAGGGATGATTCTTTTTGTATTTTTATATTTTATGGAAAGCAGGTAAAAATCTCGGTTTTTGGAAGGATGAGCGGAATTAGTTGCTAATCAACTAACCTAAATAACTACAAATGCAAATAAAATAACAATAAAGTAAATGTGGAGAAAAACAATAATAAGAGAAAATGTGTTTACTTAGATTTCACTACTCCTTAGCTATCTTTTACTGGTTGATTAGTTTGTTATAATTGCATGGATGATGGGTTATATTCCTTAATACAATTCGTAGGGCCGTGTATGATCTTCCCTAACTCTATAAGCTTCTAACTCTTCCTATGTCGAGCCGACTACTAGCTCCTAATATGGCCTCCTTAGTAGTTACTTATGCATTAAATATAACCAATTTATCGTAGTACACATCCGACCATGTTTCTTAAGACGTTCAAGCAAGTTACCAATTGAAAGTCTACCAGTTTTCTTAAGCCTAACATCGAAATCATTCATCCACAACAATTATAAACAAACAACCAACCAGTAATCAATATCTAAGTTTCATTACATCTAAGCAAACACAAAGAAAACCTAGCCTAGCATGTTAAAGTGAAGACAAGCATAAGATAGAATCAAACAACACATAGACATATTGAATGATTATTGGATAACTTATCTTCAATTAACATGGATGAAACAAGGGTTTGAAACCCTTAAAAATAAGGTGAAATTCGTCTAGGGTTTCTCCAAAATTCTCCTCTCAAAGTTGCACACTAATGAATGAAAAATCAAAAACTATATATAGAGTTTTGAGTCTGACGGCGTCAAGAGTAAATTCTGACGCCGTCAACTCGCCGCCATAAATACTATCGTATTGCCTAGATCCAATTCTGACGCCGTCATGTTTAAACTTTCTCTTGGCCGTCTCTTGTGTTTTGTACGTGATGGCCTTGGTGACGTCGTCACGTGTAAATCCTCCAAAAACATTCTGGCGCGTCACGTGTAACTTGATTATCCACTTTATTGCCAATGAGTAACGGCGTCATAAGCAAATCCTGACGCCGTCAGGTACTGTTTTCAGCATGAATTGGAGACTTTATCGTTTTCTTCACTTTTTCGCTCCAAAAATGTCCAAAATGCTTCCTTTTCTAGATTTCTTCTCAAAAGTACCTAAAATGACAAAAGGAACGATTTAGGGCAATATTTGATCAAATAATCTCGACTTTGGGATTAAATGACCCCCTAAAAGCGGTACACTTTTCGTCTCATCAAATACCCTTACACTTGAGATTTGTTTATCCTCAAGCAAATGTGTTTTTATTCTAATCAAAATACAAACTAGGGGTCATTTAACACTAATATAAAAGTAATTGCAATAAATAATCGTTCCACTTCAACCAAAACAAGCACGGAAATTATACACTAGCACCTCACAAATAGTGTTTAGATACTCACATCTCTCGGGTGTAATAAAGTATATATCACAATATGAAAAATGGAAAATATCTCTCACTACCTGTCATAGCAAATAGATTACCATAGGCTTGGGAAAGGATCAAACCTCCACCACTTGGCGTAAGCACCTAGGATAAACTATCAAAGAGGTCTTTTAAAAGGGTTGTAACGTGAGGTGTAGGGATATGGTAAACACGGTTTTGTTGGATAAAGGCAATCTTTACTGGTGACGAGTTAATCATCTTGGTCAATTACATGTACAATGTGGCGTTGCTAACCCAAGACTAGACTCGACTCGACTTAAGCTAATGAAAACTACAAAAACATAAAACAAACAAAAAAGGAAATGGGATGGTAGTCCGTATGTTTTTCTTTTTCTTTTTATATATTTTTTTTTTCTTTTTCTTGATTTTTTGATTTTTTTTCATACACTCTTGCCCTACCATCCAAAATAATACATCGTAGGGAATTTGCATTCCCCTTACACTTGAACTTTTACATACTTTACAATTAAATATTCTAACGACTCGAATTATGATAATCAAAACACTTGGAGTACTTTTTAAGATTAACGTGCATATAGGGGTAATATATGATGTTCTTCCCCATTACTCCATAACACTAGTACTTTACCCATGAGTCCCAATCGTCCAAAACAATATGTACAAGATATGACTCGACTTATCAACCATATAATCAATTAGACAATTAACTAAGGGTTTAAACATGTAGCAATAATACACTAAAGATGAGTGCATACAAGGAAGGCTAAGGCGATTTGGGTGTACATTTGGGGTGGATTGTAAACAAATTCTTCCTTTAAGTAAAATGCTTAAAGTTAGAAACGAAAAAGATAGGCTCGGAGGGGTGTACTAGGGGTATCGTGTAATAAAAATGAGTAAAACGCAAAGGTGTGGGAAAAATTAATTGACTTTACTAGTCAAGCAATTATAACTACATTGGTCAAGTAATTATGATACGAATTTAACACAAGGGTTATCCTAATGCTTTTTATCATGTAATAAATCCTAACTACACGAATGTAGTCTCACTAGCGGTCTCGGGATGCATCACAAACGCAAGTTCAAGAATCTAAGTACTACTGGACACTCATAAAAATTAAGAATGAATGCTTTTGTCCTAAAGATCTAACGGCGAACATCACATATTTGGGGTGGAAAATTTTGAGTGGTATGGTTTTTGTGCTAGTCATACAACTCCTATCCATGAGACGTTTATTCAGACTAAAGCTTCACTCCTAAATGTTGTAAAAATTTTTAAATTTGGCGCTAAAATTGCCCTAACAAGTATTTCTCTTAGTTTTATTACACATCTACTATTGAACAAATAAACTCAAGTGCAATTGTATTCTCTAAGGTATCATCATTTACCCTCCCTTTACACTTAGGCTGAACATTGTCCCCAATGTTCAATAAAAAGGATGTAAAAGTAATTAAGGTAAAAGAATGAAACATATACTCCCCTGATTCGTTCGGTGTGGATAATGTGATAACATGGTTAGATCTAGGGGTGTGCATCGGGCCGGAACCCGACTCGTCCTGACCCATCCCGACGAAGCCCGAATCCCGACAAGCTTGAAAATCCTAACCGAATCTCGACCCGAGTCTAGCCCGAATCGTCCCGAATCCCGTCCCGAGTCCCGAAATGAAACGAAACCGATTTGTATGGTTTTTCTTTGTAATCCCGACTTCGTCCCGACTCCCGACCCGACCCGAATCCCGACAAGCTGAAAAACCCAAACCGAGTCCCGACCTGAGTATTGTCGGTTCGGGATTCGGGACGATTCGGGACGTCGGGATCGGGACGGTTTTCGGGTGTCGGTCGGGTTTTGCTCAGCCCTAGTTAGATCTTCCTCCAAGAAAATGAACGTTGAAAGCTTCCCTCCAGAAATATAAATCATCTTCTTGTCCAATATAACCTGTTAAACCTGAGAAAACAATCAAGGCAAACCTCGCGTAAAATCGATGGCAATCTATATATATGATAAGGATATAATGCTTGTGGAATGAATGTTTGTAGATTTCCTGGAGTTTATAAAACTATAGAATTAACAAAAACTTTAAGACTCCGGTAGAAAAATAAAACTTGCAAAATTTTTAAGATTTTTACACCTGACGCCGTCAGGTTATAATCCTGACGCCGTCAGAGTGTTCTGACAGAAATCTTATATTAAGTTTCCGAAAAATTTCTGGAAAAACTCACGCCTTAATTCCTGGAATTCCTACAAAATATCATTATGACTTGATACAAGCATTTGACTCAAACAAATACTAATATGCATGTTCATTTAATATTGTTGTGGTTCATGTTCAATTCCATTCTTAGAAATAAATTTAGATTTCCCTTACACTTATCTTTTGTGAAATACCTTTATATAAAGTTAAGACGAAGTTAAACAACAAGGTAAAGCATTTTCACAATTTATTTTGAAACATGAGCCACAAACAATAAAAATAAAACACGCATACAGAAACAAATAAAATCAAACAAATAAACAATCAAACAAATAAAGCTTGGGTTGCCTCCCAAGAAGCGCTTTTCTTTATTTATGAGTCTTGTAGCTAGACTCGAGGTCACGGGCTATTCCGTGACCTCGTCATTGGTCACAGTTTCTAGGTCATCCTCGATTTTAGTTTTGTATTCCGGACCTAGTTGCAAGCATTCCTTGCAGAAACCAAATATTCTATTCATAACATAGTCTATTCCTCTACGTCTATCCTCATCATTCCTATAGTCGACCGCTTGCTTGTGTTCCTTTTTGATGTTTGATAAAAGACGAAATTGTTCAATCTTATAGGGCATTTGGTAAGCTATCTCATCGTTCTCATCCTTGAACCTAACTATCCCTAGAGATGGGTCATAATTCATCTTAGAGGTCTCAACAAACGGCTTTTCGAACACTACTTGACTTAGGCAACCATCTATTACCGGAAAAATATCTTCTACAATCACAAATTCGGTAACGTAAGTGAAGTTTCCTACAAAGACGTGCAATCCTTTCATTCTTTCCACAAAGTTACTCATCCAACCCGTGTTGGGAATCATCGTAGGTCCTAGTTGCTTCTTCATTACCCAATTGTAATGGGTCCTAGTCATAATGTTTATGGGGGATCTAAGATCGATGTAGGCTTTCCACACATGCACATGCCCAATGTTGCATGGTATGTTGATGTTATTGGGATCACCTGCTTTGATGATTGGTGAACCAAGGACGTATGGTGTTTCGGAGTCATCGAATAAATCCCTATGGTATTCCCGTTCTTCTTTGGTAGGTAACCTATCAAAGTATTCCTCTACATTTTCTATTTCCTCAACTTTCTCTTCCTTTTTATCCTCAACTTCCTTAATGTCATCCATATCACTTTCTTCCCTATTATTATCGACTGGCTTAATAGTGACTTCGTTGACAAAGTGGATGTGTTTAGATGATGAGGGGTCCTTAATTTGGGTTCCGCTACTAGTATCCCTAGTGTCCTTCTTTGGTGTAGTTAGCACTTAGTTGTTGAGGGCTTTCAACAAGTTGTCGATTTTATTGGTCAGCTCCGCTTGTTGTTGATTGAATTCGGATTCAAACTTAGCTATACGAGCTTCTTGAGATGCCATAAATTTGGACATCAATCCTTCAAGATTATTGGTACTACCATAGTTGTTGGAAGGATTGTTGTTGAAAGTACGGTTAGAAGGTGGACCGTTTGGTTGATAACGATTAGGTGGAGTGGAAGAATTGTTTTGGGGCATGTTTTGGTTTTGTTTCCACCTAAGGTTCGGGTGATTTTTCCAAGAGGCGTTGTATGAATCACCGTAAGGGTTTGGCTCGGGTTTGAAGGTGTACCACTTGTCTCCCGCTCCGTCGGTATGCGAGGATGCGTAATACGCAAAAGCTTGTTTGGGGAGTTCCATGCAATCACGAGTGTCGTGGGGACCACTACATAATTCGCATGAAGAAGTGATTTTGTTCACTTGGCTTGAAAGTTTAGGAGCTTCGTAGGATTTCACGAGAAACTTGACTTGGTCTTCAAGTTCCATGATCCTACGATCGGGAGTGCTTGAATTGTTCGAAGGCAAAGATATTGCCTTGACCGTTTAGTTCAAATCACGGGGATCATTCCAACTTTCGTTGTTATAAAGAGCAAGATCTTCTATGAGTTCCCATGATTCTTCCGCACTTAGATCACGTAGCTTGCCACCGGTCGCTTGGTCAATGGTTCGCCTTGTGGAGAGATCGATATGGTCATAGAAAATTTGGACTTGAAGCCAAAGATCTATGCCATGATGAGGGACTTTTTGGAGTAAGTCCTTCAAACGAGTTCATGCTTCATAGAGAGTCTCACATTGACGTTGTTGGAATGATGAATGTTGTAAATACTCATCATTTTTGCCTAATCTGAGCTGCCAAAACATCTAAAAACACTTAAATATGCATCAAAATACTCAAAAATATCCTAGAAATGTGTTTTATATGTTTTAGATGCAAAATGATCAAAAACAAATGAAAAATGAACAAAGTTTGCATAATTGGCAGTTCCAGTCCCTCAACTTTCAAAACTTGTCAAAACTAGTCCCTGGTTATTCTAAAACATGAAAAAGTCACCAAAGGTCCTTTTGAATCACAAATTACATACTTAGTCCTTTGGTGTGAAGTTTCATAAAATTACAAGTTTAGTCCCTCAATTTTTCTAAAATGACAAAAATGGTCCCTGGGATGTAAAAACTTTGAAATAAATCAATTTTGGTCCTTGTACTTCTTCTATGGCAAAAATGATTTTTGAATGGAAAGATTGGTGAAAGTACATGTTTGGTCCCTGAAGTTTCACAAGTTGGCAGATTTAGTCCTTGGAGGTGTAAAAGTGAAAAATCAACATATGGTCCTTGTACTATTCAATATTGGTAGGAATAACCCTTGTGATAACTTTGAGAAATTGCCAAACCAAACCCCTCCACTTTCAGGTTATTGCAAATTTGGTCCTTATTATTAACACTTAAACCAAACCGGACCCTTAATATTAATCCAATCCAAACACAAAGCCCACCTTATAACTCCTTGTGATCCAAAAGCCAGCCCACACCCTCACCTGAGCCCAACTCCACAGCCCATCTCCCACTCTCTTAATATTACGGGGTCAAATGTTTGACCCTCGGTCAAACGTGGTCAAAACCACCTCCCTCACCCACAAAACCACCACTCCTACCCAATACCACCCTGCAAAAACTACCCCACTTGCCCATCACCTCAAACCGCCCACTCTACCACCAATACCTAATAAGACAACCCACAATAAATGCACTCCCCCCCTTTTGGTTTATCAGAGCAAATTGCATTTTCATCCCTTGGCGCCAAAAATAATTTAAACGGATAGGATTGATTGCAATGATCCAATGATCAAGATTGAAGTGGGAAAGGCTTAGTGGGACCCAAGAAGCTCAGAAACTCAAGTATAAAAGAAAGAGGATGCATGAAGAAGAATATACAGTCACATAGTTTAAGTTTTATGTCAAAATAGTGCAATCTTAGTCATTAGTTGTTAACTTTGCTTCAAGTAACTTGTAATCTGTTTTCCTAAGTGTACTTGCTCTTTTATTAATCAAAATCCAAGTGATTCAGTTCAAAATTTCAGTTTTAGCTTTTTAAATTTGAATTTTCTTTTTTAGCTCTAACAATGTTCTAAGCTCACTAGTACTGTTTCATCAGCTCATTTAGGCTATATAATCACTATATAATTATACAAAGAAAAAAAAAAGAGAGAGAGAAAACAGAACAAAAAACAGATACCACAGAGAACCTTTGCATTTGACAGGATGCTAATGGAAGTGCCATGTAATGGAAATGGCAGAAGGAATTTTACTAGCTTGTTAGTAACAAGCTAGAGCTTGTAGCTGCCCATTTGGGTACCCTTGTTCAGCTCGGGCACCAAGTGAGTTCATTTCTTTAATTTTAGCTTAAATAGTGCATGCCATAAATTTCTAGTGCAGACTTGTTATTGTTGGTTATTAATTGTTATTTTAGCTCTAAATCAGTATAATATAGCTTATTTAGATCTTATGTTTCATTAGAATAGGGTTCATGATCACTTAGCCTTAAAAATCTTTGGTTTAGTTTTTTTAAAGGAGTGTTTGGATCTTTTTGTCTCACTGTATTAAGAAAGGTTTGGTTGGTTATGTCTGCTTGAAACATGTTCATCTAATCATATTAAGACAGAAATACCACAAAAACGTGGTCTTGTTTCATCAAAAGTCAAAATCACCAATCATTTGGCCTAATCATCTATCTGTATGTTGATTTTGAAATGGCATAAGCCTCAATTACACTCACAAGTAGTTAATAAAGCTCCATTTCATCTTATTCTAGCTTATTTCAACATAATCTGTGCTAAAATCAAGGTATAGTTTCACAAAAGTCAACTTGGATCATAATTTCAAAAAGTCAAGAATATACTTGTGTCAGAAATCCAAAAATTGGGAGATTTGTTTTGATTTTTGTATTTTGATTTGGAACATGAGCTTTTCACAAATATAAGTCCCTCAGCTTATCTCCAAAAATATGTTTTTAGCTTATTTTTGAGAATTTTTCTGTGGACCCCACACTTGCTCAAAGTGAGCTGCAGGGCAAGTGCATGCCCTGTGCACAGGATATTGGCCAAAATTCCAAGTTCTTTCGTGACTGACCCAGTGGACCCCATACATTGTCCTTGGATTTTTGAAGAGCTTATTAGCTCTAGTTTCCATAACCAGGCTTAATTCGGACTTCAGCTTATTGTAGGATAGCTTATTTGACCATCATTTTGACCTGTTCTCAGAACCAAAACTGACTCACTCAGTGTTTGACCCCAAGTTCCAAAGCTCACCAAGACCTCAATAATAAGCCATAAGCCCACCTTATTGGCTTATTTTGAAGTTGACCAGTTCACCTTTGAAGGTCAAAGCTTAGTTTGGACTCCCCTTGACTTTTGTGGACCCCACAGAGGTCCAAAAGTCCCTGCGTTAGGCCTGTTTTGGCCTTGTATTTGTTAAGTGCTTATTTGGCTTTCAATAACTTATTCATGTGATTATTTTGATTCCACTTGCTTATTTCAAGTTGTTATCCATCTGTTTTGGCTTATTGGTCCATTTGATAGCCTGTTCAAAACTCCACAAGTCCTAATAAGCTAATATAATCACTGTTAAGCACTTGGGGGTGCACACAGCTTATTACTAAGCCACACCACAAAGTACTTCATAAAAGTTGTTTGTTTTCAGTAGGTAATTAGGTCTCAAAAAGAAAAACCAACAAAAACCAATTTTAAAATTAGTGATAGCTTCTATTTAATAGGATTTATCTTTTTAATTTTTCTTTTCAGCTTATTATTAAGCATTTCATCATTTTTATATTTTTCTTAATTTTATTTCATCTTAAAGTATTTACAGTAATTTTCCTAGATTTTTCTCTTTTAATTTAATAATTATTAGAATTAATATTTGTTTAATCAACAATTAAGTAATATTAGTATATTAAATAGTTTTATTAATTTTTAATTAACAAAAGTACCTTTTTATATTTTTCCTAGGTTTTATAAATCATTAGATATTTTTAGAAAATAGTTTCCTAATTACTACTGTTCATTTTCTAATTTTCTTAATTCATTTAGTTAAATTAGTTATAAATTAATTAATAAGTAAATAATTAGTAAAATAGTCTAAATATAATTTTTATAAACTTTTTATAATTTTTTAGGATTCCTGAGATGGTTAATTAGATTTAAAAAATTTTCTATAATTTTCTAGTCATTTTTAGTATTATTAGTAATTTAAATTATTTTAAATAATTTAATTAATATTATTAGTATTTAATTAATAGAAAATCCACAAAAAGACAAAAATACATATTTTTAATTTTTAATTTTATTAGTCATTTTAGAATTTTGGAAATTAATTTTGCAATTTCCTAGTTAAAATTTGTATTGTAAAGTTTTTAAGTTAATTAATTAATATTAAATAATAAAATAATCAAAAAAATATTTTTCTTTTTAATTTTAATTTCTTTTAATATTAAGTTTATAAAATTTTCATTTGCACCCCCTGTAGTTGTAAATTGTTTAAAACTTACCTTTTCTTCTGTCTGTAATCAATTCTGATTTCTCATTTGTGTACGTTTGTTATATCTGTGTTCTTGTAATTATTAATACTGTTTCAATTGTTCAAATACCAAGTAATCAGTAGCATAATCAATTCCAAATCATCTTTGGTTACTAACCTCAGTGCCACTCATTCCCATAAACGTTTTCAAGCACCATTGCAATCTCGTCGGGACATAACGACCCGGGGAAAAACTATACTATCCACGGAGCATTGACCTTAGGCTATTTGACTTTGTTGACCAAAATCCTTGGTCAATATTTTCTGACGGTTTAGGCTCAATCAAAATTTGGCGCCGCTGCCGGGGATGTTGTTGCGTGTTTTAAAACCGTTTTAGGTTTAGTGGTTTTCAAAACCCTCCCTGTACAAATCTCACTTCCTTTGTAAAAATCATAATCATACCAAAAAGTTCATTAACACTTTTCCTAAAATGTTAACAACACCAAAAAAAAAAAATTCAAAAACAACAAAACAATCGTGAAGTTAAATTACTTCGATTTCTTTAAGATTACAACCTACACGGGTGGAATACGGAAGTTCAGACATTAAATTGCGAACTGAAGAGAGATCCATTCTTCTCTCCCATCACCCTGCGAGTAATTTTAAAGAAAACGATTTCGGTTAAAGAATCGATACCAAAAATATTTCCAAAAGTTTTCTGCGCACACACCCAAAAAGCCCAAAAACAATTTTTCTGTTAATATTAATTACATAAAATCTTACCACCGCAAACCAAGGCAGAACACCTACCAACTGGGGGTGTGAACATAATAAGTTCCCAAACATAAGATTAAAACTTGTCATTGTATCCCTGTGAGTGGTGTACCTTTTTCAAAGAAACCATTCACTTGTGATTATTGGTTTAAGTTCCCCGTTGTTTTGCCTCGAATTTGTTTTGAAAATTTGTTTTTAGTGCAGGCGCACTCGTTCACAAACAAAGCATAAAAATCAGAAAAACATACCCGAGCTACGTACTATTATTGAAGAACCAAAAACAGAAATGGACGACGGGCCACCACCACCCCCTTACCCTCCCAAGGATGAGCCAGCTCCCGATCTCCGAACGATGGAGGAGTTGTGTCAGCCTACCATGCAAGGGAGGGGCGGACCTATTGCACCACTCACTATTGAGGCTACGGACTTTGGCCTCAAGCACCACATGATCCAACAAGTCCAAAATTCGTGTCAATTTCACAGATTACCGGGTGACGATGCTAACAAGCATCTTGACAAATACCTTATCGTCACCCAAAGCATGAAACAACACGGTGTCACCGATGATGCCCTCCGTCTGTATCTCTTCCCATATTCTCTCACCCATCATGCCACTGCTTGGTTTGACCGACTCCCCAAAAATTCGATTCACACCTTTGAAGAAATGGTAACCAAGTTTTTAGCCAAATATTTTCCACCTTCCATGGTTACCAAGTTACGTAATGATATCAGCAACTTCCGGCAGCGTCCCGATGAGTCTCTATTCGAGGCTTGGGAACGTTATAAGCTCGCAATTGATCGGTTCCCTAACCACAATATGTTACAAGTTACCATCATAGACACCTTCTATAATGGTCTAACATTTAGGCACCGAGATATTCTCAATGCTGCTGCTGGTGGGACCGTCATGAAAAGGCGTCCCGAAGAGTGCTATGATCTAATTGAGAACATGACTGCCCACCATAACTTTTGGGATTCCTCTGCAGAGAGGGATGAGTCATGTAAATCAATCATTCCTTCATCATCATCTCCTGATATCGCAGTTCTCACTAAAAAGATGGACGACTTTGCTACGGCTATGTTGAGGATGAACCAAACCCTCCAAAATCAACAAGTGAAAGCCGTAGCCCAAAGTTGTGAAACTTGTGGAGGCCCACATCTGTATTTCGAGTGTCCAGCTACTGCTGGTTATCCTCAAGAGAACGTTTATGCTGCTCAAGGTTCCTTCAATATGGGGGGTAATTTTTACCAACCACAAGGGGACTGTGGAAAACTAGAAGGGGGGGTTGAATAGTTTTACGTCCGTTTTTAAAATTTATAAAAACAAGTTTGTTTTTAAAAACTTCGATTCTAGTTTATGTGATCTCAATACTTACACTATATGAACAATTATATAGTAACTAACTAACTAAGCTAATATTGTATAAGTAAATAAGTAAGTAATGAAAAGAGTTGGAAAGATCAAACCACAACACAAGGATTTATAGTGGTTCGGCTACAAGGTCACCTTCCTTGTTCCTACTCCACTCCCCGAGTCACCTACTCGAGAGTTTTCTTCACTATGTCAACAAACTCCCTTATGGCGGAGAAAACCTTACACACCAATGTACACACCACAACTTCGTCACAACTTAATTACAACTTCTTTACACCAATCTACTTCACACCTATCTTCTTCACACCTATCTTCTTCACACCAATCTTCTTCACACCTATCTTCTTCACAACTACACTACTTCACTACTAAACAACTTCTTCTCCCTGCACAACTTCTATTTCTCCTAAACTACTTATTACAAGCAAAACACAACTTCACAAATAATATACACAATATACACAACTATTTTTCAATACTTCTTGAACTTAGTTGTAGAAGGAGTATTCTTCTTTTGCACTTTGGATAAGGATGGATGAGAATGGATTAAATCACTTGAAACAAGGATTAGTACTCTAATGATCAAAGGGTTTTGGAAGATGTTTAGAGAGTTTTAGTTCTGAAATTTTCGTGCAAAAGGTGAGGAAAAATTCCAGATTTAAGGTGGTATTTATAGGAGAAAATTCTGACAGATTCTGACACAGGAGCCTGGCCGGTCCCCTTAAATCATTGCCGGTCCCTTTAATTTTAAGGGGACCGCCCCTTATAATTAAGGGGGCCGCCCAGCTGTAACGGCCAGAAAATCTGTAATTTAGTGGGGAAAGTTTATTTGGTGAAAAACTAACTGATTTTGGTTAAAAATTTGAATTCATATATTTAGTATGATTAAAACATTTTTCTTTATTACCAAAAGTGTTTTTCAAAAATATATAATATGTTTATATAATTAAATAAACTTTGTAATAATTAATTAAATACCCCTTTGATCATGAGATGTATTAAGCACTTGTTTATCCATACCTTTAGTGATTAAGTTGGATATAATGATATAAACTAGCTTAATACTTGTTTACGTAGTAATCTTACGTTTGATGATTTTACATTTTGTGATCGTCAAAACATAGAGATATCAAAAAATATAAATAACGTTTTTATGCATTATTTATGTCAAGAACCTCCCCCTTTTTGATGATTACAAAATCTAAACTCATTAAGCGAAAATTTGTATATATACAAGTATAATTGTGAGTTTATATCAATTCCCCCCCTTTTGTTAGCATCAAAAAGGTTATCCCGATTTATTTGGAGCTCCCCCTTGATGTATACTCCCCCTCGTTTTAAGGTAAAAAAGGAATCGAGATATGGAATTCTTGCAAAAAATATTTAGTTGACAAGCAACACACACACACACACACACACACACACACACACACACACACACACACATATATATATATATATATATATATATATATATATATATATATATATAGTGTAACTTTCAAACGAGAACCATTTTAACTGCGAGAACTGAGAGAACCACCAAAAACATACATGCACGACTTCAATAATTGTATTTTTGCACATATGTTTTAAAAACAACACATATGTTATAAAAAAAACATAGTTGTTCTAAAGAATTTGATAAAAAATTGAAAATACAAAATTTTTCTTTGAAGGTGTGCATGTATGTTCTTATAAGACGTGCAACGACAATATTGCGGCCGTGGGTAAGGTTTTTGTGAAAAAAGATGATGAGTTCATAATGATATTGAAGAACATAGGTGGATGCTTACGATTATTGATGATTTGCATGTATTTTTATTTTATTTTAAAAGGCGTGCATGCATGTTTTTTGTGGTTCTCTCAGTTCTCGCAGATAAAATGGTTCTCGTAAGAAAGTCCCCCTATATATATATATATATATATATATATATATATATATATATATATATATATATATATATATATATATATATATATATATATATATGTAGCATGCAAGAATAGAAACCATAACATAACCATAATCATTGATAGAATTAAAGGTTACAACAAGCATTACATCAACAAATTACATGATGATAAAGTAAACCAAAGCTCTAACATGAAGGTCCTCTCTAGAGCTTGCCATCCAAAATGGTTTAAGACAATTTTATTTACAAAATACCAAGCATGTTTAATTGAGTGGAATAGATGGTGAACATGGAGATGGTGATGGTGGAGGAGTGTTTGTTGATGGTGGTGGAGGAGATGTGTTTGTTGTTGGTGGTTGATGCAACAAGTTTTCAATGTGTGAAAACATGTATTGTATCTCATCCCTTAGTCCGAACACAATTGTTCGGTTGTGGATGCAACAAAGGCAAGTGTCACTATGAGCTTCAAGTAAGCTCCATGGGACGGGGTTATAGGTTGGTGGATTGATAGGGGATGATGAGAAGTGTGCATCAAGAGGTGTTAATGGTGATAATGAGAGGGTTAATTCAAGATTTGTGTTTTCAATGGTAGGTTGTGGTGGTTGAACTATTGGTGGAGGAGACTAGTGGGTGTTTATGTAGTCATTTATGGATGAAGTGGATGGTATGGAAGAAGTGGAGGTTCCATTTGTTGATGGTGTTTTGGAAGGTGCATTTGGTGCACTAGGAGATGAGCATTGAGGTGGTGGTTATGGAGTGGTGTTGTTTTCATTGGTGAGATCAATGAAGAGTTGTTTTGGTGGAATAATGACAAGTTTTTATTTCTTGGCATTGTTTGAGTAGGTGGTTCTTGGTGATGACATGATGAAAGGATGAGGTTTGATGAAGGTTGATGATGATGGAATGTGAATTAAACATGCATGGGGATTATATAGTATGAAAACATGTTTAGAAGTGAAATTAATTTGAAAATAGATGGTTAGATACCAAAAGCAGTTTAGATTTAAAGGGAAATAGTAGCTGAGACTAGCAAAAGAAGTCACAAGATGCAAAAGAAAACAGTAAAAACTACTGTATGGGTGGCCGATCCCCTTAAATGCAGGCCGGTCCCCTTAAATTTAAGGGGGCCGCCCATCTGACGACATAGAAATCAAAATTTTTCAAAATTTTTCTGGAAAAACGTTATATTCTGTTTTGTTTTTGCAACAAGCTCTATTTGGACATTTCACATTTGTTTTGGTCTATTAGAAAGCATACATGTTATATATATATATATATATATATATATATATATATATATATATATATATATATATATATATATATATATATATATATATATATATATATATATATATATATATATATACATAAGCTAGGCATGCAAACATATATATAGAATAAGAGATAAAACATGCAATTATAAGCATATATTAAACATAATAAAACAAGTTATCATCCTAATCAAATATCCAAACAATTATCTAAGAGAAAGACAAGTACTTCCGAATATAAGTCGGACAAGTAGCACATAAAAATCCATGATCAAAAGTCATAAAAATAAATATTGTTCAACAAACATAAGCTAATCTCCATCATCTCCTTTTCTTCCCGAAGATACCCTTCAACGTCTTCCCGATGGATTTGAAGCCACCGCTAACTTCTTCATGCAAACACTTTTGTCGTCTAAGCACCTCGGTTGTTCGTTCATGAAGTACTTCGTCGGTTTGATCGCTAGGATATGGGGTTGTATACTCGGGATAGTCGAGATCCTCTAGATTATCAACGAACTTGGAGAACGAAGGGGTACTAGCACCATGGATGTTTTCCTCCTCATCGTCATCGTCTTCTCGAGAAGATGAACTGTGAAAGCTATGACGACGAGATTTTCCCTTATCACTTTGAGTTTGTCGAGTTTGTTTTAGAGCGAGAGGACGTAAGGTGGGATAGATGGACTCATAGATGCTATTGTCAAGATCAGGGTAGTACTCGATAACATGACGATAGAGACGAGTTAGAAACATTCCATATGGAAGATTGGCTTTGGGAGTTTTTCTAGCACACTCAATCCGTTTGATAAAGAAGTAGGCCAAATTGTATGGCTTTTCAACAGCGATACAATACAACATGTGAGCAAGGCACGTCGGGAGATGGTCCTGGTGACCTCCGGTACCGAACGCATTCTCACGAATGAGTTCTTCCCAATGCTTCATGTAGGGGCCTAATTCCTTGAGGAGAATTTGGTATGAAGAGATTTGGACATTTTTGGATTTTATTTTTCGGGTTGTAGTGGCATGCTCCACACCAAGGACTTGACGAATTTCGTCGGGATGAGGGATGTGATGAGGCGAAAAATGAACCACTTTTAGGGGGTCATTTAAGCCCGGAATTGAATTTATTTGATCAAATATTGCCCTAAATCGTTCCTTTTGTGATTTTAGGTACTTTGAGAGTGAATTCTGGAAAAGGAAGCAATTTGGACGTTTTTGGAGCATAAAAGTGAAGAAAACAACAAAGACTTAATTTTCCATGCTGAGAACAGCACCTGACGGCGTCAAGAAGAAAAACCTGACGGCGTCAAGAGTAAAATCCGTGATGACCCAGTGAAAACCAGAAGGCGTCACAACAAGGGCGTCAAGAGTATTTTTGGTGACGGCCTGCATAAGGAGTACACATGACGGCGTCAGACCAAGATCTAGGCAGTCCGAGAAATTATTTGGCGGCGAGATGACGGCGTCAGAAGTTTGTTCTTGACGCTGTCACCTATCAGAATCTATATATACTTTTCTAATTTTTCATTCATAAAAGAGAGGAACTTGTGTGGAGAATACTAGGGTCGAACCCTAAAAACCCTAGGTCGTTTTTTACTGTATTTTCAAGGGTTTTCACCCATTGAAACCTTTCATGTTCAATTGAGATAAGTCTTCTCTTAATTCATTCAATATGTCTATGTGTTGTTTGAATGTATCTTATGTTTGTCTTGATTTCAACATGCTAGGCTAGATCTATCTTGTGTTTGCTTAGATGTAATGAAACCTAGATGTTAATTATATGTTGATTACTTGTTTATAGTTGTATTGGATGAATGATTTCATTGTTAGGCTTAGGAAAACTGGCAGATCTCCATTGTGTAACATGCTTGAACGTCTTAAGAAACATGAACCGATGTGTACTAGGTTTTATTGGTTGTATTTAATGCATGAGCAAATTCTAGTGATCCCATGTTAGGAGCTTCTTAGCCGGCTTGACATAGGAGTGAAGTAGGCGCTTATAGGATTGGGGAAGTAAATACGCCACCCCATGAATGGTATTAAGGAATACAACCCGTCATCCACGCAACTGTAACAAGTAATTGACCTGTAAAAGATATCTAGGGAGTAGTGAAACCTAAGTAAACACAATTCTCCCATATATTGCTCACAACTCTGGTATAATTTAGTTTATTTTCATTTTTAGTATTTTATTTTGATTGCATCTTTAGTATTGGGTTAGTTGATTAGCAACTAATTCCGCCCAACTCCTTCAAACCCGATATTTTTAATTGCTTTTATAAAAATATAAAAATACAAAAAGAATCATCCCTCATCTCTAGACCTAGTCTTTAGGTTTTCTAATCCTAGCGACACTATTCCTAGCTGAACGATCAATCCCCCGGTACTTGTCATAATACTATACTACATCGATCAGGTACACTGCCTGGTGGGGGGTTGTAAGCTTCCCGAGATCCCTCGAGAGGTAAAGCCTGGTGCAATTCTCACGCTTCAAGTTTTTGGCGCCATTGCCGGGGAATAGTTATTGTCTAGGTTAGAATCTCTTTTTATTAGGTCTACTTGCTAGATTCCTTTCTAGTAGGATTTTATTTTTATTTTTTAGGTTCTCTTTAGTCTATCTTATTTCTTCGTGTTTTTGTTCGTAACTCTTCGCCATCCGACATCATGGATGATGGTAACATCTTTGAACCCATCATCCCACAACAACAAAACCCACCACTAGCTAACCAACCTCTTAGGCCCCGAACCCTAGGAGAGTACTCCCGACCTAGCCACCAAGGCTATCGAAACACCATTGAGCTCTCCCAAGGAGCCAATGTGACCCCCTTGCGATCCGACACCATCCGGTTGGTGTAAAGCGGATGTGCATTCCATGGACTTCGTTCCGAAGATCCAAACCAACATCTCAAGGACTTCCTTAAAATCGTAGATTCTATAGACCTTGATGTTACAACTAGAGAGTCAACCCGATTACGCCTATTCCAATTCTCTCTACGTGATCAAGCTAGTCAATGGCTTGAACGTTTACCCGCGGGATCCATCACCTCATGGGATGATCTCACCACTCGTTTCCTTGCTCAATTTTTCCCACCGGGGAGAACTACCAAGCTTAGAAATGATATCTTGATGTTCCAACAACGTCAAGGTGAAACTCTATATGAAGCATGGACTCGATTCAAGGACTTACTCCAAAAAGTCCCTCATCATGGCATAGATCTTTGGCTCCAAGTCCAAATCTTCTATGACCATATCGATCTCTCCACAAGGCGAGCCATTGACCAATCGGCCGGTGGTAAGCTACGTGATCTAAGTGCGGAACAATCATGGGAACTCATAGAAGATCTTGCTCTCTATGACAACGAAAGTTGGAATGATCCCCGTGATTTGAACAAAACGGTCTAGGCAATATCTTTGCCTTCGAACAATTCTAGCACTCCCAACCGTAGGATCATGGAACTTGAAGGTCGAGTCAAGTCTCTCATGAAATCTTACGAAGCTCAAAAGCCTTCAAGCCAGGTGAGCAGAATCGCTTCTGCATGTAAATTGTGTAATGGCCCTCACGAAACTCATAACTGCATAGAGCTTCCAAAACGCGCTTATAACGAATTTACATCTTCACATGTTGGTCGAGGCCCTCGAAACTCTGACGAGGCCTATGAGGCATGGAAGGATAAACCTAATTTCAGGAGGTACCAAACGCTGAGCGTATCCTTCAATGACTCCTCCCCACTCAAATGGTCCGAGCATTTTCCATCACAGAGCACTCCCAGGCAAAGCTGTGAAGATGCCTTGCGAAAATTCATTCTATCTCAAGAATTGCAGCTCTCTACGCTCGAGACTAAATTTAGACAACAGCAAGCCGATATGAATAACAAGATTTGTAATCTGTTAACTGCTATCAAAGAGCACGTTGTTAATAAACCGATTCAAGCTGAAGAGGTCAAATCTTTTACCATCATGAATCAGCCAACTTCTCCTGTGAAAATAAAAAGTCCTAGTAAGCTATTTAAACATCTATCACCAAAAGTGAAAGACCGTGTCAACCCCCTAGGACCAATCCATTTCGTAAATACTATCACCACAATATCTGCTTCTACACCTAACCTGAACCAACAACAAACTGGAAATATGGGTCATACAGCTAAAGATGAAACCTCAAGGTTGGACCACGAATTGGCCAAAAGCCCTACCAACTCATTCGAGCACTCCGCCACGCAAGAGTCTAGCAAATCGGATGAGGTGAAAGAGAGATCGAAAGTGCATACGAGAAATCCAGCCATTTTGGGTAAATCTATTATAGAGGAACCCAAGAGAAAAATGGAGGATATTACTAGTGGGAGTAGTGATAGGACTGAGGAAAGCAACTTTAAAGTTTTCAAGATTTCCTGCACTATTAGGAAAAAGCTCTTAACCGATATTCATATAGATCCTAGCCTCCCCGTCAACATAATCCCCCTTTTCCTATACCGCGAAGCCTTCCCTGAACGCATGGTGTATGAGAGAGTCAATAACGCAAGGGTAATAAAAGATTTATCAATCATGATTGGAGAACTTGTTTACAACATTGACCTCACTGTGGTCGATGACATAGACCCTGTCACTAATCTAACATTAACCAACCTTGTTCTAGGGAAACCATTTATCAATGAATAAGGAGTAATCCTTGATGAGAAGGATGGTAGTGCATTGTTCACCAATGGTGTCAAGAAGGTAATTTTTCGTAGGGGTAATGAGGAGGTGTACGAGTACCGTCCTTCCCTTGAGGGGAATCTATATGGATCAAGGGATGGAGGATCGGGGAAGATAAGGAGGCGTGATCCGAATAATCTCAAAATCCCCTGCATGATCGGTCATAAGTATTTCGATAACGTCTACATTAACGTATTCCTACCTAAGAATTCTATGTCCCTATTCCACTATAACAACATATGTAGATGGGGAATGATTTATAAGGGAGAGAAAGTGGTTGGTAGAGATCATGAAATTCAGGTGTTCGTAGGAAATATGGCATTCACTATGGAATTTACGATCGTGGACAACATCGAAGACTATGTCGACCCGAGGTTGTCACAAGTTGTTTTCGGAGCACCCTTTTGCGAAATCACTAATTTAATAGTTGATGACCGGAACGGAATCATGACCTTCGCTGATGGAATTAGGAGGGTTTCATACCAAACACCATACAAGAGAAAAGATCTCAAGGAAATCGATTGTGACGGGCTTGATAGGCTAAGTTCTCAACTTATCTTATGTGATGAAGATGTTCGGAGAGGGTGTAAGGATACCTCTGATTTATCATGTGGGTTCTTTAAGGGTGTTAGCAAACTTGGGTCTAAGTATCAAAAAAATGTCTTTGAGTTCGAAGACCCAAAATACTTGCACTATGAAAGCGATACTGGTATAGGAGATGACCTAGAGAATGAAACCAACAATGAGGTCACGTAGTAACCCATGACCTTGAGTCTAGCTACAAGACTCGTAAATAAAGAAAAGCGCTTCTTGGGAGGCAACCCATGTTTTGTGTGATTTTTATTTTGTTTTTTTGTTATTTGCTTCCGTATGCATGCTTTATTTTTATTGTTGGTAGATCATGTTTCAAAACTAAAATAGTGAAAATACTTTACTTTGTTGTTTGGCTTAGTTTTAACTTCATCCAAAGGTATTTTGCAAAAGATAAGTGTAAAGGGAAACCCCAAATATGTTTTTAAGAAACAAAACCGATCATGATTCTCCACAATATTAAGTGAACATGTATATTCGTACTTGTTAGAGTCAAATGCTTGTATCGAGTCATAATGATGTTTTGTAGGATTTTCCAGGAAGTAGGACGAAGTTTTTCCAGAAATTTTCCGAAAACTTAATATAAGAATTTCTGCAGGTCAAATCTGACGGCGTCACGAGTTTTGCTCTTGACGGCGTCACGTGTAAAAATCTGGAAATTTTACCAGTTTGTTTTTCTAACGGAGTCTTAAAGGTTTTGTTGAATTATTAGTTTTATAATCTCCAGGAAATCTGCAAACATCATTCCACAAGCATTATATCTTATTTTGTTTTCTAGGATTTATTAGCATATGTAGATTGCCGCCGATTTTATGCGAGGTTGCCTTGTCTATTTTCTCAGGATTTACAGGTTATGTATGACAAGAAGATGATTTATATTCTGGAAGGGAAGCTTTGATTGTTCATTTTCTTGGAGGAAGATCTAACCTAGCCACCTTATTATCCATACCGAGCGAATCAGGGGAGTATTTGACTTCATTTGTTTTACTTATTTCACTTTTACATTCTTTACTTGAACATTGGGGACAATGTTCATTCTAAGTGTAAGAGGAGGGTAAAATGATGATACCTTACAGATACACTTTCGCTTGAGTTTGTTTGTTTGATAGTAGATGTGTAATAAAACTATGAGAAATACTTGTTAGTGTAATTTTAGAGCCAAATTTAAAAAATTTTACAACATTTAGGAGTGAAACTTTAGCCATAGTAAGCGTCTCATGGATAGGAGATTGTATGACTAGCACAAAACCGTATCATTCAGAAAAATTTTCCACCCAAATATGTGAGGTTCGCCTTTAGATTTGATAGGAAAAGCATTTACTATTAGTGCTTATGAGTGTACCGGTAGCATTTAGATTCTAGAACTTGCGTTAGTGATGCATCCCAAGACCGCTAGTGAGACTACATTTGTGTAGTAGGATTTACTACATGATAAGAGGCATTAGGATCACCCTTGTATTAAACCCGTATCATAATTACTTGACCATTTAAGTCATATTACTTGGCTAGTTAAGTCAATTAATTTTTCCCACACCATTAGCGTTGTACTCATTTTTAGTACACGAAACCCCTAGTACACCCCTCCGAGCCTATCTTTTCGTTTCTAACTTTAGGCATCTTACTTAAAGGAAGAATTTGTTACACCCCACTTAAATGTACACCCAAATCGCCTTAGCCTTCCGTGTATGCACTCATCTTTAGTGCGTTATTGTTATTTGTTAAACCCTTAGTTAATTATCTAATTGATTACATGGTTGCTAAGTCGAGTCATATCCTTGTACATATTGCTTTGGGACGATTAAGACTCATGGGTAAAGTACTTATTTTATGGAGTAATGGGGAAGAACATCATATATTACCCCCATATGTACGTTAATTTTAAAAGTACTCCAAATGTTTTGATTTTCTTAATTCGAGTCATTAGATTGGTTTATTGTAAAGTATGTAAAGATTCAAGTGTAAGGGGAATTTATATTCCCTATGATGTATTATTTTGGATGGTAGGGTAAGAGTGTATGAAAATATATATATATATATATATATATATATATATATATATATATATATATATATAAAAGAGAAAAAAAACATACGGACTACCATCTCTTTTCATTCTATGTTCATTTTATGTTTTTGTTATTTTTCATTTATTAGCTTAAGTCGAGTCTAGTCTTGGCTTAGCAACGCATATTGTACATGTAATTAACCAAGATTGTTAACTCGCCACCAGTAAAGACTGCCTATATCCAACAAAACCGTGTATGCCATATTCCTACACCTAACGTTACAACCCTTTAAAAGACCTCTTTGATAGTTTATCCTAGGTGCTTACGCCATGTGGTGGAGGTTTGATCCTTTCCCAAGCCTATGGTAATCTATTTTGCTATGACAGGTAGTGAGAGATGTTTTCCATTTCCATATTGTGATATTACTTTATTACACCCGAGAGATGTGAGTATCTAAACACTATTTGTGAGGTGCTAGTATATGACCTCCGTGCTTATCTTTGGTTTTTAGTGGAACGATTATTTGTGTAATTACTTTTATATTAGTGTTAAATGACCCCTAACTTGTATTTTGATTAGAATGAAAGCGCATTTGCTTGAGGACAAGCAAATCTCAAGTGTAAGGGTATATGATGTGCCGAAAAATGAACCACTTTTAGGGGGTCATTTAAGCCCGGAAGTGAATTTATTTGATCAAATATTGCCCTAAATCGTTCCTTTTGTGATTTTAGGTACTTTGAGAGTGAATTCTGGAAAAGGAAGCAATTTGGACGTTTTTGGAGCATAAAAGTGAAGAAAACGGCAAAGACTTAATTTTCCATGCTGAGAATAGTACCTGACGGCATCAAGAAGAAAAACCTGACGGCGTCAAAAGTAAAATCCGTGACGACCCAGTGAAAACCTAAAGGCGTCACAACAAGGGCATCAAGAGTAGTTTTTGTGACGGCCTGCATAAGGAGTACACATGAAGGCGTCAGACCCAGATCTAGGCAGTCCGAGAAATTATTTGGTGGCGAGATGACGGCGTCAGAAGTTTGTTCTTGACGCCGTCACCTATCAGAATCTATATATACTTTTCTAATTTTTCATTCATAAAAGAGAGGAACTTGTGTGGAGAATACTAGGGCCGAACCCTAAAAACCCTAGGTCGTTTTTTACTCTATTTTCAAGGGTTTTCACCCCTTAAAACCTTTCATGTTCAATTGAGATAAGTCTTCTCTTAATTTATTCAATGTCTATGTGTTGTTTGAATATATATCTTATGCTTGTCTTGATTTCAACATGCTAGGCTAGATCTATCTTGTGTTTGCTTAGATGTAATGAAACCTAGATGTTAATTATATGTTGATTACTTGTTTATAGTTGTATTGAATGAATGATTTCAATGTTAGGCTTAAGAAAACTGGCAGATCTCCATTGTGTAACATGCTTGAATGTCTTAAGAAACATGAACAGATGTGTACTAGGTTTTATTGGCTGTATTTAATGCATGAGCAAATTCTAGTGATCCCATGTTAGGAGCTTCTTAGCCGGCTCGACATAGGAGTGAAGTAGGCGCTTATAGGATTGGGGAAGTAAGTACGCAACCCCATGAATGGTATTAAGGAATACAACCTGTCATCCACGCAACTGTAACAAGTAATTGACCTGTAAAAGATATCTAGGGAGTAGTGAAACCTAAGTAAACACAATTCTCCCATATATTGCTCACAACTCTAGTATAATTTAGTTTATTTTCATTTTTAGTATTTTATTTTGATTGCATCTTTAGTATTGGGTTAGTTGATTAGCAACTAATTCCGCCCAACTCCTTCAAACCCGAGATTTTTAATTGCTTTTATAAAAATATAAAAATACAAAAAGAATCATCCCTCATCTCTAGACCTAGTCTTTAGGTTTTCTAATCCTAGCGACACTATTCCTAGCTGAACGATCAATCCCCCGGTACTTGTCATTATACTATACTATATCGATCAGGTACACTGCCTGGTGGGGGTTATAAGCTTCTCGAGATCCCTCAAGAGGTAAAGCCTGGTGCAATTCCCACGCATCAGGATGTCGGAGAGATATGGACCAAAGGTTGGTCGAAAACGATGTAGAGATTCGAGGTCCCACTCGTTTGTGAAAACGGCTTGACCTCTAAAAGGAATTTGGAGGATTTGACCGAATTGGTCAAGAGTTAAGGTGATAAATTCATTTTGGATCATAAAGGATATGGTGATGGCACCAAGATCATTGGTTTGAACCGTGACTTGGCTATAGAAATCAACTATGAAACGAGGAACGATGGGTTCATTGATTTCAAAGAGGCAATTGAAGTTGATGCTTGTAAACAAGCGATTAATGTAGTCGGATTGAGCATAAGCTAGATCTACTACACGTCCCTCATGAACGTTTCTATCTTCAATTTGACGATATATACGTCCAATAGAAGGAGATGTAGTAGGGAGTTGGGAAACTTTAGGAATGTAGTTTTTAGTGAGGGAAAGATCTTCGGTAGTCGCTTTTGGCATTTTCACCTAAACGCAACAACAATACAAAAGACCAAAATAAATATAAAGAAGAATAAAAATGTATATATTGTTAAGACGTATGTTGGAACGTAAACATACTTCGACTCTAAGACGATAATCCTGAGAAGTAGTTTACCATGTTCATTAATTTTATTTTTAACTCGTTCTAGATATATTTTACGATGTTTAGCAAGTAGTTATGGACAAATCCAAACGCCCTTTTAAACATCTTAATATATCATGAAATTTGCTAGATTTACTTTAGATTGTAAAACTAGCTATTTCTTACGAGTTTCTTATGCATGTGATTTGTTTTCGAAAAAGATGGTTTATGTTTTGACTCAAAAATGTCATTTTTCGTACTAAACCAAATGCTTCCTTAACTAGACACTTACACTACTAGTGTGTCAATATATATATGGATTATATATCTTGACAAGTCCGAATTACTAGTTTTAGGTTTATAATCTTGACAACGTTTTATAAAAATTATAACAACTTAATTTTGACATAATCCAAACACCCGCTTATCGTTTACGCAAATATTTTACTTAGTCAAAAAATATAGTTTCGTGTTTTACAAGTTATAAAAACATAATATGATTAGTTTTAACAAGGTTTTATAGCATTATTCAACAATGTGTTTACCAAAATTTTTGAAAAGGAGTATGAAATTTTTCAAAAATTTTCGACAAGAGGGCTTGTAATTATTAGTTTCTAGTGTTTATTAAACATCCTAATCCTAAGGGAAGCATTTAGTTATGGAAATTCTAGACCTAATTTGAATGAAATTATGAATTTGAAAAAATTATTAAAACATGCATAATCTTGAGTTTGACCAAATTAGATGGAATTAGATGAAATGTGTTATGAAAAACTTACAATATGTAATGGTGATTGTGTTAGATGAATTTTCCCTTTGCGAATTAACCCGAATTAAGTGAATTAGAGGTTGGTTTTTAAGTTTTTGGGGTTTAGAATTCGTCACAACAGCAGCAGATGGAAGGGGTGTTGGAAAAGTGGAGTGTTTGGCAAAAGAAACAAGAGGAAAAACGATTTGGGACTATCAGATGGCCGGCCCCCTTAAACATTAAGGGGGCCGCCCTTTATTTGGCTGCCGGTCCCCTTAAACATTAACGGGGCCGCCCTTCAAAAATTGTTATTTCGTGCTTTTGGTTTCTGGAAGAAACAAGAAAATATTTATATATATATTAGATTTATATTTAATCAAAAATACGTTGGAGAGTATTTGCACGGAGGGAATTACTTGACACTTTTTCTTGACATTTCGTCAATTAAAATTTCTTTATCATTTCGGATGAAATTTATCAAGTTGTCAAGTGGACGAGAGAGTTGTGGAAGGTTTATAAGTATATATATATATATATATATATATATATATATATATATATATATATATATAGGGTAAGGTTCTAGAGAAAAGTCCACTTTGGTAGAAAAGTGAGAAAAAAAGTTATTAGGGGTTAATTTGAAATATCTCAAACTTCAGGGGTCTGTCTTGAAACATGCCCCCACCACCCACCCACCCCCCCACCCCACCCCCCGCCGAAAAAAAAAAAATTTTTCCCGCCAAAAAAAAATTTTTTTGGGGCAAAAAAAAAATTTTTTTTTTGGGCCAAAAATTTTAGTGCATCTGGGTTATAAAAATTGGTGTATCATAGTTATAACTGAGATGCACCAATTTTTATACTGAGATGCACTAAAAAAAAAAGTGCATCTGGGTTATAAAAATTGGTGCATCATAGTTATAACTGAGATGCACCAATTTTTATAACTGAGATGCACTAAAAAAAAAGGTGCATCTGGGTTATAAAATTTTGGCGGGAAAATTTTTGGCCAAAAAAAAAAAAAAAAAAAAATTTTTGGCCCCAAAAAAAAATTTTTTTTGGCGGGAAAAATTTTTTTTTTTTCGGCGGGGGGGGGGGGGGGGTGGGTGGGTGGGTGGGGGGTGGGGGGTAGGGTGCAAATTTGCAATAAACTCCTTAAAGAATGAAGGAAAATACAATTAGGTCCCTGTAGTTTGGTGTGAAAAAAAGGAGGGGTTGATTTGTACACTTTTCTCACTTTTCTACCAAAGTGGACTTTTTTCATGAACCCACCTCTATATATATATATATATATATATATATATATATATATATATATATATATATACACGTATATAGTATGGGCTTATAAGACGAGAATATAGGAGGGAGACGTATGCAACGGAAGACAGGAATTTGTTTCATCCATAGATTTTTCGACTCATCTCTCTACATCTGCATGAGTGTCGTTGAACATTGAAGTCCAATAAGGCAAATAGGGGAAAGAAAAGGTTCGTAAACGAACAATTTCTAGTTTTAAAAAGTCAACAAATGAATTTTCTAGGTTATAAGATCTTAGATATAGCTAAGTATATATATATATATATATATATATATATATATATATATACACTATAAATAGAGACTAAACAAAGCATGCATTTCTTGACAAGGAAATAAAAGGAAATGTGTACCTTTCGTCTTCAATGCGTTTTTTTTCTTCAAAGTCTTCAAGGAATTGTACGAACAAGAGGTGACAACTAAAATTTCCATGTTTGAATGGCGAATTTTCTACGTTGGTCCCCATTGTCTCATTTGACCAAAGTTATTTGATCCGAACATGTTTTGTATTTGACTTGGGTGCATATATGGTGGAAACATTCCTCACGGATTGAAGTTCCACATTTGTTGATTATTGTTAAAGTTTCGTCTATTTTGGTTTGCTCTTGGTTGAGGTATTTTAGATCTAGGGTAAGAATTATTTGGTTTCCTAGGTGGTGGAGTTTTAGATCTTATTTTAGGTTTAGACGATCCTACATCGGTCTTTAAAGATGGTTTATAAAAAGGTTTTATTTCTTCATCACTAGCAAGAGGTATTTTCTTATCATTTATGAGTATATACTTAGGATTAGATTTTATAGGTTTTAGTTCATTGAGTTCACTTTCAAATTTGACATTTTTAATTTCACTTGTTGAGGCTTCGGTTGAGTTAAATCCTAAACCGGTTTTATCTCCGGATACTCTTTGAATACTTATTATTTTACTAAGTGAATGACTACTATTTTCAAATTTATCAAGTTTGCAAATTTCTTCCCTGAGTTTATCATTTTCACCTTTAAGCTCTTGACATGATTTACATTCTTCAAAAATTTCCTTACCTTTTTCAAGTTGATGCATTTTAATTTTTAGTTGTAGTACTTCATTTTCTAATTGGTTGTTTATGCATTTTAGTGATTTGTTTTTAGCCATTACTTGTTGTTCTAGTTTGCATAATCTATTGTATTCACTATCTAAATCTTTTTCATCTAATGATAAATTTTCATCACTAAAGTATTCGGTTTCGGAATGTACCTCACTTGATGTTTTCGCCATGAGACACTTCTCTTCCTTTGTCGTTTCTTTCTCATCTTCATCACTATCACTCCAAGCTCCTCCAATAAATGCTCTTTGATCTTGATATCTTGTCATCATTGGACATTTCCCAATGAGGTGATTCGGA
Source organism: Artemisia argyi (assembly GCA_030686995.1). Classification (NCBI taxonomy): domain Eukaryota; kingdom Viridiplantae; phylum Streptophyta; class Magnoliopsida; order Asterales; family Asteraceae; genus Artemisia; species Artemisia argyi. The sequence goes on along the minus strand of CM060706.1, from coordinate 126,175,878 downwards.
TCACCACACTTCAAACACTTTCTCTCATTCTTGCTATACTTGTCATCTTTATTCTTTTGAGGTGCTCTCTTTTCATCGTGTGGTTGTCTAACGAATCTTCCTCGCCTTTTAAAGAATTTCTTGAAATCTCTTACAGCTATGGCGTATTCTTCGTCATCACTTTCGGAAGATGAGCTATCTTTGTTACTAGATGAATCTTCCTCGCCTTTTAAAGAATTTCTTGAAATCTCTTACGGCCATGGCGTATTCTTCGTCATCACTTTCGGAAGATGAGCTATCTTCGTTACTAGATTCCTTTCTAGCTTTCAAGGTGATTGACTTGCTTTGCTCTCGTTTTCCTTTGACCATTTCGGAATCCTTCTTTATAATTGCTTCGTAGACTTTCAAATTTCCAATTAATTCATCAAGTTGCAACGTTGACAAATTCTTTGATTCTTCAATAGCCGTCACTTTAGCTCGCCATTTTGGGTGAAGAGCCCTAAGAAACTTCCTAACAAAATTCTTACTAGAAAAATTCCCATCAAGTGCTTTTAAACTTGTGATGATAGTGTTAAATCTAGCGAAAGCATTATCAATTGATTCCTCTTCCGGAATCGTGAATTGCTCATATTGTTGAGCAAGTAGATCTATTTTATTATCTTTGACTTGACTATTACCTTGGTGAGTTATTAATAAAGAGTTCCAAATTTCTTTTGCGGTTTCACACATAAAGATCCTTTCGTACTCTTTACGTGGTAGCACATTATAAATAACCATTTTTGCTTCATTATTTTTAGCAAGTTTCTTTTTAAATCATCATTTTGTTTTTTAAAAGGTACGATTTCATCTTTCTTTGTTTCGGGGTTGTTTTGAATAGGTAAAAAGTCACCATTGGTAATAACATGCTAAAGATCTACATCTTTTGATTTCACATAAGTTTCGAATCGATTTTTCCAATATAAAAATCCATCACTTTCAAATAGTGGTGGTCTTTGCATAAATTGCCCTTCTAAATATTTTTCAGATTCCATATATCGTTACAAGTTTTAAAATACAATATATTTTAAAGATCTTGCAAGACGTGGCTCTGATACCAATTGTGGAAAACTAGAAGGGGGGGTTGAATAGTTTTACGTCAGTTTTTAAAATTTATAAAAACAAGTTTGTTTTTAAAAACTTCGATTCTAGTTTATGTGATCTCAATACTTACACTATATGAACAATTATATAGTAACTAACTAACTAAGCTAATATTGTATAAGTAAATAAGTAAGTAATGAAAAGAGTTGGAAAGATTAAACCACAACACAAGGATTTATAGTGGTTCGGCTACAAGGTCACCTTCCTTGTTCCTACTCCACTCCCCGAGTCACATACTCGAGAGTTTTCTTCACTATGTCAACAAACTCCCTTATGGCGGAGAAAACCTTACACACCAATGTACACACCACAACTTAATCACAACTTCTTCACACCAATCTACTTCACACCTATCTTCTTCACACCTATCTTCTTCACACCAATTTTCTTCACACCAATCTACTTCACACCTATCTTCTTCACAACTACACTACTTCACTACTAAACAACTTCTTCTCCCTACGCAACTTCTATTTCTCCTAAACTACTTATTACAAACACAACACAACTTCACAAATAATATACACAATATACACAACTATTCTTCAATACTTCTTGAACTTAGTTGTAGAAGGAGTATTCTTATTTTGCACTTTGGATGAGGATGGATGAGAAGGGATTGAATCACTTGAAACAAAGATTAGTACTCTAATGATCAAAGGGTTTTGGAAGATGTTTAGAGAGTTTTAGATCTAAAATTTTCGTGCAAAAGGTGTGGAAAAATTCCAGATTTAAGGTGGTATTTATAGGAGAAAATTCTGACAGATTCTGACACAAGAGCCTGGCCGGTCCCCTTAAATCATGGCCAGTCCCCTTAATTTTAAGGGGACCGCCCCTTATAATTAAGGGGGCCACCTAGCTGTAACAGCCAAAAAATTTGTCATTTAGTTGGGAAAGTTTATTTAGTGAAAAACTAACTGATTTTGGTTAAAAATTTGAATTCATATATTTAGTATGATTAAAACATTTTTCTTTATTACCAAAAGTGTTTTTCAAAAATATATAATATGTTTATATAATTAAAAAAAACTTTGTAATAATTAATTAAATACCCCTTTGATCATGAGATGTATTAAGCACTTGTTTATCCATACCTTTAGTGATTAAGTTGGATATAATGATATAAACTAGTTTAATACTTGTTTACGTAGTAATCTTACATTTGATGATTTTACATTTTGTGATCGTCAAAACATAGAGATATCAAAAAATATAAATAACGTTTTTATGCATTATTTATGTCAACAGGGACCGTAATCTCTTAAGCTATCGTTCCAATAATTTTCTCGGGCCACCCGGTTTCAATCAAAATCAAAACCGTAACTCGAATCAAAATCAGAATCGTGGAGATTTTAGCCAAGGTCAAAACCCGAATTTCCAAAACCAGAACCAAAATCAAGGTCATTTTAATCAAAACAATTTTCAAAATGGCAATCAAAATCAAGGTTTTCAAGGAAATTTTCAAAGAAACCAAGGTCAAGGGAACTACAATCAGGGTAATTTCAATCATAGAAACAATTTTCAGGGTAACAACAACCAAAACCAAGGAAATTTTCAAAACAACCGTGTTCAAAATTTTCCTAACCAAAATCAAAGTGTTGTTCAACCCCAGTCTTCCTCCGATGAAGTGTTAAAACAATTCATGAAAGCACAAGAGGAAACGAATCGGTTACTGGTCAGCAAGATCTCTGAACTTTAGAAGTCTTTAAATGATCGACCCTCGAGCTCAGGTACACTACCGAGCAACACGATCGCTAACCCGAGGGGCGATGTTAAGGCGATCACTATCCGAAGTGGAGTATCATACAATGGACCCACGACTCCCTCTACCTCTTCCTCTCCTCCTACCAAGGTAGCGGAACGTGAACCTGAGGTTACCACGGATACGGTACTTCCTAATAATGGAGGTATCAACAATGTCCACCCTCAAGTTGTCCCGGTCCCGACCCCCAAGTCAAAAGTTGTATTTGATCCTCCGGAAATTCCTGATGAAATTCCAAAGATTAATCCCAAGCCTTCAATTCCATATCCTTTTCGTTTGAGTGATCAAAAGACCCGCGAAAAAGCTAATCAGCAGATGGAAAAATTCTACCAGATTTTTCAAGAGTTACATTTCGATATCAGCTTCGCGGATGCTTTTCTTCTGATGCCTAAATTTGCATCAACAATCAAAAGTTTGTTAAGTAACAAGGAAAAACTCTGTGAGATGGCTAAAACTCCACTAAATGAGCACTGCTCATTAGTACTCTTGAAAAAGCTTCCCGAAAAGCTTGGAGATCCCGAGAAATTTCTCATTCCTTGCATTTTCCCGGGGATGGTTGAATGCTTTGCCTTAGCCGATCTTGGTGCAAGCATCAACCTAATGCCTCACTCAGTCTGGAAGAAACTCTCTCTTCCTGAGCCCACTCCTACCTGCATGACTCTCGAGCTTGCAGATCGTACTATATCTCGTCCTCTCGGCATTGCCGAAGATATCTTCGTGAAAGTAGGAAAGTTCCATTTTCTGGCAGATTTCGTGATTGTTGATTTCGATGCTGACCCAAGAGTTCCTCTCGTTCTTGGGAGGGGATTCTTGAGAATGGGTCATGCTCTAATCGATGTTTTCGAAGAAGAAATCACTTTGCGTGTTGGTAATGAAGCCATCACATTCAACCTTGATCAAACTTCAAGATACTCCTCCAACTATGACTCTAAAACGGTAAACCGAATTGACATCATCGATGTTGCTTCAGAGGAGTATTCTCAAGAGGTTCTCGGTTTCTCACCAAGTGGCAGTACCACTCTTTCTTCTGAGCCTATCATATCTGACTCTTCCCCTTCTCTCACTCCGTTTGAGGGGAGTGACTTCCTTTTGGAAGAGGTCAAGGCTTTTCTTGCTCAAGATAGCTCAATCTCAAATGAGATTGATGAAAACTATCTTGATCCCGAGGGGGACATTCTTCTTCTTGAAAGATGGTTAAATGACGATCCTTCGCCCTCTCCGTCTCCAAAAGAACTTCATAAAGTGGAAATTAAGTCTATTGAAAAATCTGATGAATTTCCCGAGGTCGAGCTCAAGGACTTGCCTTCTCATCTAGAGTATGCATTTTTGGAGGGTGATGATAAATTACCCGTCATTATTGCTAAAGACTTGAAAGATGAGGAGAAAACTGCAGTCATAAAGTTTCTTAAGTCACACAAGCAAGCAATTGCTTGAAAACTCTCCGACATTAAGGGTATTAACCCGGACTTTTGTACACACAAAATCTTGATGGAGGATGACTTTAAGCCAGCAGTGCAACATCAGAGGAGGGTAAATCCTAAAATCCACGATGTTATCAAATAAGAAGTTCTAAAACTTCTTGATGCGGGATTAATTTACCCTATATCTGACAGTCCTTTGGTTAGCCCAATTTATTGCGTTCCAAAAAAGGGTTGCATAACCGTTGTCACAAACGAGGAAAACGAGTTGATTCCAACTCGTTTGGTCACGGGTTGGCGAGTATGCATAGACTATCGTAAATTAAATGAAGCCACCCATAAAGACCATTTTCCTCTGCCCTTTATGGACCAAATGCTCGAGAGACTAGTGGGGAATGAATACTACTGTTTCCTTGATGGTTTCTCGGGTTATTTCCAAATCCCCATTGATCTACAGGATCAAGAGAAAACTACATTCACATGCTCTTACAGAACTTTTGCCTACAGACGTATGCCTTTTGGCCTATGTAATGCACCTGGCACGTTCCAAAGGTGCATGATGTCAATATTTTCCGACATGATCGGGAAAACTATGGAGGTATTTATGGATGACTTCTCAGTCATCGGGGATTCATTCCAGTCTTGTCTCTCCCACTTGGAAAAGATGCTAAAACGTTGTGAAGATACGAACTTGAGCCTCAACTGGGAGAAGAGCCATTTTATGGTTAAAGAGGGCATTGTCCTCGGCCATAAAATTTTAAAAAACGGGATTGAGGTTGACAAAGCCAAAATTGATTTCATAGCTAAATTACCTCATCCCACTACCGTCAAGGGTATTAGGAGCATTTTGGGTCACGCCGGTTTCTATCGTAGGTTTATTCATGATTTCTCCAAATTTGCCCGGCCTATGACCCATCTCCTCGAGAAGGATGCTCCATTTATCTTCTCACCTGAGTGCATCGAAGCATTTGAAACTTTGAAGAAAAAGCTTACTGAGGCACCGATTCTTGTTGCCCCCGATTGGGACCTACCTTTTGAGCTTATGTGCGATGCTAGTGATTTTGCCATAGGTGCGGTCTTGGGCAACGAAAAGCAAAATACTTTCAGCCTATACACTATGCAAGCAAAACCATGACCGAGGCTCAAAGTCATTACACCACCACTGAAAAAGAACTATTAGCCGTGGTGTATGCCTTTGAAAAATTCCGGCCATATTTGATACTTACCAAATGCATAGTGTATACGGATCACTCGGCTTTGAAGCACCTCTTTGCAAAACAAGATGCAAAGCCGAGACTACTCCGTTGGGTTCTCCTCCTACAAGAATTTAATATCATTATCCGTGATAAAAAGGAGCCGAGAACCTGGCTGCTGATCATCTCTCACGATTAGAAAACCCTCACCAGGATGTGTCCGAGAAACAGGAAATAAATGAAACATTTCCTCTCGAGACATTCAATGTGGTTTCTTTTCGTGGTGACTCTTCTACCCCATGGTTTGCCGTCTTTGCAAACTACCATGCGGGTAACTTCATTGTGAAGGGGATGTCGTCCCAACAGAAAAACAAATTCTTTAAAGACGTTAAACATTACTTCTGGGACGACCCCTATTTGTTCAAAATCTGTGCCGATCAAGTCATCAGGCGATGTGTTTACGGACAGGAGGCCAATGATATTCTCAAGGCTTGCCATGCTGGACCCACCGGGGGCCACCATAGTCCTAACTACACTGCTAAAAAGGTGTTTGACACCGGTTTCTATTAGCCCACAATTTATAAGGATGCCCACGAATTAGTCAAAGCTTGTGATGCTTGTCAGCGTCACGGGAATATTTCACAAAAGAACGAAATGCCACAAAATACCATTCAAGTTTGTGAAATCTTTGATATCTGGGGCATTGATTTTATGGGGCCATTCCCATTTTCTCGTGGAAACAAGTACATCCTCGTGGCTGTTGACTACTTGTCAAAATGGGTTGAGGCAAAAGCTTTACCCACCAACGATGCCCGAGTTGTTGTGAAAATTTTGAAATCCCTCTTTGCTCGTTTTGGAACTCCCCGTGCCATCATTAGTGATCGCGGTACCCACTTTTGCAACGATCAATTCTTAAAAGTCATGCTTAAGTACGGTGTCACTCACCGTCTTTCTACCGCGTATCACCCACAAACAAGTGGGCAAGTGGAATTTTCAAACCGTGGTATAAAACGGATTCTGGAAAGGACCATAGGTGAAAACCGTGCCTCCTGATCGGACAAACTAGATGATGCACTTTGGGCCTTCCGTACAACTTACAAAACACCCATCGGGTGTACTCCTTACAAGCTTGTATACGGGAAGGCGAGTCATTTACCGATCGAGCTCGAGCACAAAGCTTATTAGGCCTTGAAACATGCAAACTACGACCTTCATAAAGCGGGTGATCACCGTAAAGTTCAACTCAATGAATTAACGGAACTTCGTGATCAAGCCTACGAGAACTCTTTGATCTACAAAGAAAAGACAAAGAAGATCCATGACTCAAAGATTAAGAACCGCGTTTTCAACGTCGGTGACAGAGTCCTTCTTTTCAATTCAAGATTAAAGATCTTCTCGGGCAAATTAAAAACCCGATGAATTGGACCATTCACTGTTGCTAAAGTATACCCATACGGGACTGTTGAGTTATCTCAACCCGAAGGTCCTAACTTCAAAGTGAATGGTCATCGTTTGAAATACTATTTTAGAGAGGACATACCATCCATGGTTGTCCCGGATCTCCAAACTTTCCCCATGGACAAATGAATTCGGGGATCGAGTCAAGCTAGTGACTCGGTGATCAAAAATTAGCAAAACATGGGTTTTCACCCATATCTTTGACTTCTTTCTCTTCTCTACCAAACTAGTGTGGGGGAGTCCCCCATGCTGTTGTATATAAAGTAATCTCAAAAAAAAAAAAAAAAAAAAATTCCAACACTTGCCCAAGTTTCAAAATTTCAAACCCAAGTTTTTCAAAATATCGGCATAATGGCCGGTACTTTGAATATTGAGAGCAATATTCAGTTCTAGTGTGGGGGGGGGATAATTCTGGCGAATTTGATCACATTTTTACCTTATAAGTGCCATAATACCCCCGTTTTAGCAAAAAAAAAAATTTTAGTGGAAGTGCTTCGCACTAAACACAACAAATGGTAATAAGTCCACCATGTCTAAATCACATAAGGACTGGCTAATCCAGGAGCAAACGGCTCTTGGTAATAATATATCAAAACCGTTGATGGCTGACAATTTGCCAAAAATTGTATGGGATCCAACTCACCATATCCTTAATCGTGAAGAGTTGGCTAGTCCAGAAGCAAACGACTTTTGGTAAAGACAAATCAAATCCGTTTACAGCTTATGATTTGCTCAAAATCATATGGTTATTAGTGTACCATAGTTCTTACTTGAACTGAAACATTTGGCTACTCCCGAAGTAATGACTTTTGGTAAAAAGACTTCAAATCCATTAAGTTTTCAATAAAAGATTGCTAGGGACTAGCAATGTTTTAGTGCGGGGGATTGATGAGTGTGTAAATACTCATCATTTTTGCCTAATCTGAGCTGCCAAAACATCTAAAAACACTCAAATATGCATCAAAATACTGAAAATTTCCCAGAAATGTGTTTTATATGTTCAGATGCAAAATGATCAAAAACAAATGAAAAATGAACAAAGTTTGCATAATTGGCAGTTCCAGTCCCTCAACTTTCAAAACTTGTTAAAACTAGTCCCTGGTTATTCTAAAACATGAAAAAGTCGCCAAAGGTCCTTTTGAGTCACAAATTACATACTAAGTCCTTTGGTGTGAAGTTTCATAAAATTACAAGTTTAGTCCCTCAATTTTTTTAGAATGACAAAAATGGTCCCTGGGATGTAAAAACTTTGAAATAAATCAATTTTGGTCTTTGTACTTCTTCTATGGCAAAAATGGTTCTTGAATGGAAAGATTGGTGAAAGTACATGTTTGGTCCCTGAAGTTTCACAAGTTGGCAAATTTAGTCCCTGGAGGTGTAAAAGTGAAAAATCAACATATGGTCCTTGTACAATTCAATATTGGCAGGAATAACCCTTGTGATAACTTTGAGAAATTGCCAAACCAAACCCCTCAACTTTCGGGTTATTGAAAATTTGGTCATTATTAACACTTAAACCAAACCGGACCCTTAATATTAATCCAATCCAAACACAAAGCCCACCTTATAACTCCTTGTGATCCAACAGCCAGCCCACACCCTTACCTGAGCCCAACTCCATAGCCCATCTCCCACCCCCTTAATATTACGGGGTCAAATGTTTGACCCTCGGTCAAACGTGGTCAAAACCACCTCCCTTACCTACAAAACCACCCCTCCTACCCAATACCACCCTGCAAAAACCACCCCACTTGCCCATCACCTCACATCGCCCACTCCACCACCAATACCTAACAAGACAACCCACAATAAATGCACTCCGCCCCTTTTGGTTTATCAGAGCAAATTGCATTTTCATCCCTTGGCACCAAAAATGATTTAAACGGGTAGGATTGATTGCAATGATCCAATGATCAAGATTGAAGTGGGAAAGGCTTAGTGGGAGCCAAGAAGCTCAGAAACTCAAGTATAAAAGAAAGAGGATGCATGAAGAAGAATATACAGTCACATAGTTTAAGTTTTATGTCGAAATAGTGTAATCTTAGTCATTAGTTGTTAACTTTGCTTCAAGTAACTTGTAATCTGTTTTCCTAAGTGTACTTGCTCTTTTATTAATCAAAATCCAAGTGATTCAGTTCAAAATTTCAGTTTTAGCTTTTTAAATTTGAATTTTCTTTTTTAGCTCTAACAATGTTCTAAGCTCACTAGTACTATTTCATAAGCTCATTTAGGCTATATAATCACTATATAATTATAAAAAGAAAAAAAAGAGAGAAAACAGAACAAAAAACAGATACCACAGGGAACCTTTGCATTTGACTGGATGCTAATGGAAGTGCCATGTAATGGAAATGGCAGAAGGACTTTTACTAGTTTGTTAATAACAAGCTGGAGCTTGTAGCTGCCCATTTGGGTACCCTTGTTCAGCTAGGGCACCAAGTGAGTTCATTTCTTTAATTTTAGCTTAAATAGTGCATGCCATAAATTTCTAGTGTAGACTTGTTATTGTTAGTTATTAATTGTTATTTTAGCTCTAAATTAGTATAATATAGCTTATTTAGATCTTATGTTTCATTAGAATAGGGTTCATGATCACTTAGCCTTAAAAATATTCGGTTTAGTTTTTTAAAGGAGTGTTTGGATCTTTCTGTCTCACTGTATTAAGAAAGGTTTGGTTGGTTATGTGTGCTTGAAACATGTTCATCTAGTCATATTAAGACAGAAATACCACAAAAACTTGGTCTTGTTTCATCAAAAGTCAAAATCACCAATCATTTGGCCTAGTCATCTATCTGTGTTGATTTTGAAATGACGTAAGCCTCAATTACACTCACAAGTAGTTATTGGCTTATTTTGAAGTTGACCAGTTCACCTTTGAAGGTCAAAGCTTAGTTTGGACTCCCCTTGACTTTTATGGACCCCACAAAGGTCCATAAGTCCCTGTGTTAGGCCTGTTTTGGCCTTGTACTTGTTAAGTGCTTATTTGGCTTTCAACAGCTTATTCATGTGCTTATTTTGATTCCAATTGCTTATTTCAAGTTGTTAATCATCTGTTTTGGCTTATTTGTCCATTTTATAGCTTTTTCAAAACTCCACAAGTCTTAATAAGCTAATATTCTTACTGTTAAGCACTTGGGGGTGCACGAAGCTTATTACTAAGCCACACCACAAAGTACTTCATAAATGTTGTTTGTTTTCAGTAGGTAATTAGGTCTCAAAAAGAAAAACCAATAAAAACCAATTTTAAAATTAGTGATAGCTTCTATTTAATAGGATTTATCTTTTTAATTTTTCTTTTCAGCTTATTATTAAGCATTTCATCATTTTTATATTTTTCTTAATTTTCTTTCATCTTAAAGTATTTTCAGTAATTTTCCTAGATTTTTCTCTTTCAATTTAATAATTATTAGAATTGATATTAGTTTAATTAATAATTAAGTAATATTAGTATATTAAATAGTTTTATTAATTTTTAATTAACAAAAGTACCTTTTTATATTTTTCCTATGTTTTATAAACCATTAGATATTTTTAGAAAATAGTTTCCTAATTACTACTATTAATTTTCTAATTTTCTTAATTCATTTAGTTAAATTAGTTATTAATTAATTAATAAGTAAATAATTAGTAAAATAGTCTAAATATAATTTTTATAAAAATTTTATAATTTTTTAGGATTCCTGAGATGGTTAATTAGATTTACAAGTTTTTCTATAATTTTCTAGTCATTTTTAGTATTATTATTAATTTAAATTAGTTTAAATAATTTAATTAATATTATTAGTATTTAATTAATAGGAAATCCACAAAAAGACAAAAAAACATATTTTTAATTTTATTTTAAGTCATTTTAGAATTTTAGAAATTAATTTTGCAATTTCCTAGTTAAAGTTTGTATTGTAAAGTTTTTAAGTTAATTAGTTTTAATTAAATAGTTAAATAGTTTCTATTTAAATAATTTATATTAAATAATAAAATAATCAAATAAATATTTTTCTTTTTAATTTTAATTTCTTTTAATATTAAGTTTGTAAAATTTTCATTTGCACCCCCTGTAGTTGTAAATTGTTTAAAACTCACCTTTTCTTTTGTCTGTAATCAATTCTGATTTCTCATTTGTGTACGTTTGTTATATCTGTGTTCTTGTAATTATTAATAATGTTTCAATTGTTCAAATACCAAGTAATCAGTAGCATAATCAATTCCAAATCATCTTTGGTTACTGACCTCAGTGCCACTCATTCCCATAAACTTTTTCAAGCACCATTGCAATCTCGTCGGGACATAACGACCCGGGGAAAAACTATACTATCCACGGAGCATTGACCTTAGGCTGTTTGACTTTGTTGACCAAATTCCTTGGTCAATATTATCTGACGGTTTAGGCTCAATCATGAAAAATCAAGATGTCATTTCTAAGCTTGGTGGTTCTCCCCGGTGGGAAAAATTGAGCAAGGAAACGAGTGGTGAGATCATCCCATGAGATGATGGATCCCGCGGGTAAACGCTCAAGCCATTGACTAGCTTGGTCATGTAGAGAGAATTGGAAGAGACGCAATCGGGTCGTCTCTTGAGTTTCAACATCAAGGTCTATGGAATCTACGATTTTGAGGAAATCCTTGAGATATTGATTAGGATCTTCGGAACGAAGTCCATGGAATGCACATCCGCTTTGCACCAACCGGATGGTGTCAGATCACAAGGGAGACACATTGGCTCCTTGAGTGAGCTAAATGGTGTTTCGATAGCCTTGGTGGCTAGGACGGGAGTACTCTCCTAAAGTTCGGGGTCTAGGAGGTTGATTTGGTTGTGGTGGGTTTTGTGGATGGTTTTGTTGCGGTGGGTTGATAGGGTCAAAGAGATTACGACCTTCCATGATGGCGGATGGCAATGGTTACGAACAAAGGAAACAAAGAAAAAGATAGACTAAAGAAGACCTATAAAAATAAAAATAAAAAACTTACTATAAATGAATCTAGCAAGTAGACCTAATAAAAAGAAATTTCAACCAAGACAATAACTATTCCCCGGGCTGCGGCGCCAAAAACTTGATGCGTGGTTTTGCAACCTTGCAAAAGGTTTTACCTCTCAAGGGATCTTGAGAAGCTTGCAATCCCAACCAGGCAGTGTACCTGACCGTTATAGTATAGTATAGTGATAAGTATCGGGGGATTGATCGTTCAACTCAAAGAATAGTGTTCGCTAGGGTTAAAACTCAATTAAACTAGGTCTAGAGGTGAGGGATGATTCTTTTTGTATTTTTATATTTTATGGAAAGCAGGTAAAAATCTCGGTGTTTGGAAGGATGGGCGGAATTAGTTGCTAATCAACTAACCCAAATAACTACAAATGCAAATAAAATAACACTAAAGTAAATGTGGAGAAAAACCATAATAAGAGAAAATGTGTTTACTTAGATTTCACTACTCCTTAGCTATCTTTTACTGGTTGATTAGTTTGTTACAATTGCATGAATGACGGGTTATATTCCTTAATACCATTCGTAGGGTCGTGTACGATCTTCCCTAACTCTATAAGCTTCTACCTCTTCCTATGTCAAGCCCACTACTAGCTCCTAACATGGTCTCCTTAGTAGTTACTTATGCATTAAATATAACCAATTTATCGTAGTACACATCCGATCATGTTTCTTAAGACGTTCAAGCAAGTTACC